>CP141142.1:8952160-10317994 GCA_035235625.1 Saururus chinensis
TACAATTGATTTTGACTTAATTTTAGGCATGCCATGATGTCAGTTTATCATGGATATGTTAATTGTCGTGGAAGAAAGTTGTGTTTACTTTACCGGATGTCTAGCTTTTTATTTTTTAGATTATGAGATGGGATCACGGTAAGTTCTTAGTATATATTTCTAAGACAATGAAGTAGATCAACAATGGGTGTGTGGCTTTTCATGTAAGCATCTCGGTGAAATGTGCGACTCTATCTCCTATTGAATCCGTTCATGTGGTATCGAAGTATGCGAATATCTTTCCAAGTGATTTATCAGGATTACCTCCAAAATTTAAGAGAAGTAAAAGACTAAGAATAGAGAAAACCTTTGGGGATAACTACTACACATTCTTAGTGGGAGATGACTATATGACATAGCAAGGTTATAGGAGGTAGTGATGCTCCTATGTGAAAAGAGGCAATACAAAGTAAGATGAACTCGATACTTACACGTAAGACCTAGATGCAAACTCATGCCGTACAAGTGGGTATTCAAAAAGAAATTAGATTTGAATGGGTCAATTGAAAAGTACTCCCTCTGTCCTATATTAATAGCTCTAATAGGAAAAAAAATGTTTTATATTAATTGCCCATTTATCTCAATTTAAACGTAGATGCATCTCTATTGCTTCTCACTCGAAATGGTTCTATGTGCACACCTTTGGCGCCCCATCATACTTACCACTACTTGCGTCAATGAAGACAAAAATCTTCCTCTCCTTCATCACAGTTCACTTGTAGACATGGACCTGCTACCAACTCCGTCGTATATAGCCTTCTTCCATGGCCTAGCCCTCCTTCTGCATCCACCATGGCCAGGGACAAACTCGGCTCCACCGAGTCTGCCCCGCTGCCGCTGCCAATAGCTCGAGCACTGGCCAAAAAAGGTCCAATAAGCGCAGGCTGCTCCTCCTCCTTGCCCTCCTCGCTATCGTCCTCCTCCTTGCCTTTGTCATCTCTGCTGTCATCCTTGTCTATAATCGCACCATCAGTCCAAAGCCATGATCAAGAAGAAACCCACCAAAGCCATTGCTAGGACCTGTAGCTACACCACCTACCCGAGCCTATGCATCGACTCGCTGGTAGACTTCCCTGGTGCCTTGTCCGCGGCATAGGCTGAGTGCGTCAGCAAAGCACTCTTCGGGCGAGGAGAGGGTTGAGGGACTTGACCATTCTCCGGAAGCCATATGCAGGCATCCAATCGAAGGTGTGAAGGCTTTTGATAAAAATAACAAAAATGAATAAAAAAAAGGAACCATAGAAATAAAGGAATGGACAGGACTTGCATGTCAATCGTTCACCGGGGAAAGTGGAAGTTCACTGACAAGATGATCAAGCACGTCGTATCGATGGCAAATCGAAAAACCAGAGAAGGAATCCGCAACAGACGGAATGGAGGTGATATCACTGCAATCACCAACATGAGGGGTGGAAGGGGGTTAACTTGCGTCAGAATTGGCAAAGGGACGGTCCGCCATGGACGTGTATCTGCTAAAGCCAATTTTCTAGTCAAGCACTTCTTACTACCTACCTTCGATCGAAAGATTGGCACCTTACACTGTCAAACTAGTATGGTGCGGAGGAGCAGAGGCAATGGAGAGCGGCAGAGCTCTGGCTGGAGTTAACGAGAGGCTCACCTCAGGAAAAGTCTAGATTACTTTAACACTTATTCTCTTGTGTTTAGAATAACTACTATCAGAGTGCTTTTAGCACTAATTGCTCATTACAATTTTAAGATTCACTAAATAGATGTCTAAGGCAACATTCTTATATGGTGAATTAGAAGAAGATGTGTCAAGAAGGATATCAGCAAGAGGTGCATGGTAAAAAAAAAAAGAAAGTGTGTAAATTAATTAGATATTTATATGGTTTAAAATAAGCTCTAAAACAAATGCATAAAAATTTAACTCTATTATTCTTTATTATGGTTTTGTTACATGTGTATCTAATAAAAGTCTTTATAATGTTTGTAGTGTTTATATTATTTTATGTATATATATTAATGACATTCTTATTTTTGGCAATAATAATGGTAAAATAATGTAAGCCAAAAGATTTTAAATAAGTATTTTGATACAAAAGATCTTTGAGTTGCAAATATTGTGTTAGACATTAAGCTTTACAGGTCTCTTGAAGGCATAATGTTGAATCAATCACATTATGAGGAGAAGATATTGAAGAAGTAAAACTACTTCAACAACAAGTTTGTAAGTACCCCATATAATTCTAGTATTAAACTAAAGAATTGTCGGGATAGTGCATCTCAGTTTAAATACTCCCAAATTATAAGATGTTTGAATTATTTGGCTACTAGACTAAATATCTCCTATGTTGTGGGGAGAATAAGCACAATAAATCAAAATAGCTAGAATGAGCTTGTTCAATATGGGTAACCCTGATAAGAGATCTTTAAGCCATTTAACTTCTCTTCCCGCCAAATCAAGAGCCACCATCACTGATTCTATAGTAGACTTGGTGATTGAAGTCTGTTTAGTTGACTTCAAAGCGATTGTTCCACCACCCAATGTGAATAAATACCCACTAGTTGCCTAAGTATCTTTATAATTTAAAATTTAGTTCACATTACTATAACCTTCTATTCCAGGAGAAAACCTATGGTAATATATGCCATAAGATACATACCATTTTTATGGCAATCTAATAAGATTTATTTAGGTTTTTAGTGTTAACTAAGCTACTATTGCAAAGGCACAAAGTAAGAATCACAATGAAAAGTCCTCCAAGAAACTAGAACTCAGATATAAAATCTTGCATAAGTTAAGCTCCAATAGAGTTATTACTCTAAGGTATATTAGGTCATGTGATAACCTAATAGATCATTTAACTAAAGGATTATCAAGATGACAAGTCCAACTTGCATCGAAGGAAATGGGATTAAAGCCTATACAATAAGTTGCAATTAGCGGCAACTTAATCTACATGAGTGGAGATTCCACAAAGTAGATTTAATGGGAAAAACAAACAACTAGTAACTAAAATGAGCACTTATTAAGGTGTTTTCATTCCTATCATGTAAGTGCTCTATTGTAAACAAAAGGTTAACTATTGTTTTAATGAAATCAAGGTCATAAATACAGGGCGTTGCATTATAAAAATACCCTTAGATATTTGTACCTATATGAGTGTTACTTTGGTCGAAAGTTGGTGAGGATTATTAACTGATTCTCTAGAAGATGCACACATGAAATTAAGATACTGACACATAGTCATAATGCACCACTCTAATAAAACTCAATGAAGAATATATGTTATGAGTTTAATATGTCATAAGTATCTCTTAAAAAGTTCAAGTTCAAGACAAAATTTACTTAGAACTTGAAAAAGCTAGGTGGAGGTTCAAGCCCAAAAGACCCCTTTCATCGAAAACATAGTGTATCGTAATGCACCACTCTAATAAAACTCAATGAAGAGTATATGTTACGAGTTTAATATGGCATAAGTATCTCCTAAAAAGTTCAAGTTCAAGACAAAATTCACTTAGAACTTAAAAAAGCTAGATGGAGGTTCAAGCCCAAAAGACCCCTTTTATCGAAAACATAGTGTATTATTTCCCTATTGCTATTAAAAATTATTTAAATTTATTTTTCTATTTTAATAAATCATGTAAAAAAATATTGGCATGTGATTTATTAATAACAAAAGATCAATCGATCGACACCAATTTCTCTCGCGTGTTAATTTAAGCCAAAAGGTCTGTCAACCGATGGATCAACACTTTTTTCTAGCCTTCATTAAATTAAACCGAGTCACTTTTTAACTTTTCTATAAAACGATCAATCATTTGCTAGTAGTGACCGATCAATTGTCATGGGTTCAATTATGAAATGTGTCAAATTAATCTGTTTAATATTTATTTTTCATTAAACCTCTAGAAAACGTGGATTAGTGGGGTCTAACTACAAGGAGATGTCCCTAACCCTTATTCTAGTGAGGAAAACTTCTTCTTAATCAATTTCCTCTTTGATTTCTCTTCTTCTTAAGTATTTTCAACCAAAAATGAGTCAACTTTCAGTGATTCAGTGTATGGGCAACAGTTCTCCTCCTGAGTTCGCTTTGTGAATCATTAGTGTACAAAATTTTTAAAAAAGAAGTCCATTGTATCTTGGAAGAGGTCGCCAGAGAACCCTAGAACTAAGGCAGCGAATCTTGTTTTAAAGTGAAGCGCCTCAGATTTTGATCATTACTCAGATTATTTGTTGATTTCATTAGTGGTAACTTTGGCATCTCATTGACGGAAACATTGAACCATTACTTGTAAGACTACTACATGTGAAATAAGAGACCCCCAAATTTCTCCCATAACAGCTTAACAAAGATAAATGACAAAAGTACAAGTTCAAAGATTATCAGTAAAACGGATTATTATGATCTACAAGCTCCATGGATCTTACCCTAGCAATGCTAGAGGATTCAATGATCTAATTGCCAGTAAAGATTGCTGTGATCGGCAAGCTGAATTCATGAGCAAGGACAATTGCCTAGTAAACGTGCTACTGGGAATGTCTAATCGGTATAAAAAGTTTATTTTACTTCTCAGAAAATATGACAGTCTGAACCGACAAATCGCTTGAAATTAGAGAGTTTGAAAATAGTACTTGCGAGTTTAGACATGTAAGCATAATGTTGAGTAAAAGAAACTGGCTTAAGCCAAATCTAAACACAGAGATGTGGGAGAAGTGAGTTGTTGCCCTATCATATCAGCTAATCAGAGGTTTTAAGCTTTATAAATTAACTTTCGACAGTAGTTAGTATGATGTTCAAATGACTAAAATCAGAACCACAAAGCATAGGTGATGCATTAGAAGCACTAGATATTCTACCTCCAACTGCAGCATAAGGAGCATTATTCATCTGCGGCATTTCAACGAACAGTTATGATACAAGCACTTTCCAGCCAGTGCATTTCCTCAAACAGCTACAAAACCCTGTCATACCGGCATTAGCACACAAAACTTCACCGCATAAATATGCCACACAAATCTAAGAATATCTGGTCACACTACTGGACTCAAGCCATGCTAAACACAAGCGAACTGATGTAATTTTCGGCAAGCAGATAATGGCATGAATGCAAGAGACGACCTGTTCAGAAGCTTCTTCTCATCTTCGTCCTCTATTGAGCCTGGCAGCTTAGCTCTCGATGTGCAAGCTTTCTGAGCGTCAGCAAAAGTCAGCAAGCGACAAGGACCAGTAGCCGTACATGGAGAGAGACCGAGCGCCGCTGCGTGGACGAAACGGTCATCGTCTCCGTGTGTCAGGAAAGTAACTCCTCAAGAAAAACAGAGAGAGAATTTTTAATTGCCAGTTCGTGTACAGGGCTCTTGTCGACAACAGTAAAAACGATGAGGAATCTGCTACCGCCGTTTTAGCCCACCGCTCATATATAATAGATATTTTTATTCACGGCCTGTATGACCCGCGCCTGTGTTCTTAACTCGTTATTAAATGCCAACATAGTCTCTACGTTCTATGGAGTAAAAAAGTATTCTTTCTATCTTAGGCTAATATTTTTATTTAATTTTAAAATTAACTTATTTTTAAAATTTAAATAGACTTATTAACGTATAACTCTCCTGTCTATATTAATAGCTTTATTTGGCAAAATTATTTAGTTTATATTAAAAACTTTATTTTATTTAATTGAAGTGGTTGTGTACTTAAAAGAGTATGGTAAGTTTATGTTTCCTTTAAAGTGTGAGTTTTATAATTTAATAAAAATTAATATTTTTTAAAAATAATTATTAATAGATTAGTGGGCAGATAGAGGTGTAAAGGGTTGGGCCTAGCTTGGTTGCCTGCATCTCCAAACACATGCCCAACACGGCCCTTGGGCCCAATGTGTCGGGCCTAAGGCCTAGCTATGCTGCAGTGTAAGCCCGATAAATTAATTTTTTTATAAAATAATATATTCATAAAATTATAATTTCATATAATCTTATAAATTTACATATTTTAAAATTTTAGAAAGGAAGAAATTGCATCACTATAGTAATAATACACCCCAATTAAGTTGAACATACCTCTACTCTAAGATTAGAAAAAATATATTTGAACTTTTTAAGAAATTTAAATATTATTTAAGTCTTCTTTTATCTTATCTTCTAGCTTTAGAGTTTGTTCTCTATGTTCTACATCTAGCCAAGCTTTGAAGCATACATGACACTATCATTTTTTAATCTAAGCAACTCATTTGATCATCTAATACCTTGTTTTCTACACTAAAAGAAAACTCTAAACCTACTATAGACACTAAAGGAGTTAGTAAATCATGCACTACGGTGGAGGTGGCAAGCATAGGATAACTTTTTTTATATGTTCACCACCAAACTAAAACAACAAAGTTACTTTTTTTTTTAGTTAAAAAACTTATAAAATTATTTTGTAAATAAATAAGTAATTTATTAGTAGAGGTACTACTACTATATTTTTATTTATTTCTACGAGGTAATAACCAATAAGGGTCATTTTTATTTAAAGAAAGTGTTGGAGCAATAGTGCTTATACTACCATACATAAATTCATATGTATCATATAAAAAATATTAAATATTTTAATTTTTTAAATAAAATTATTATATTCTAAAGTAATATTAGTATACATACCCTCTACTAATATTTGTACACCAGTTAACTTAATCCTAGGGTCCATAATTGCATCTTAACAAAAAATCATAGAAAGTTTTTTTAAATATTTTTTATATTTTTTGTTTCCATTGACCCTACAATCATATTATATTTTTTCTATATTATGCAAACATAAGAATAACATTATGGAGTTGATTAAGAACTAAAGAAGTAAGATAATATATATTCGATAATTATTTAGTGTCTTCATAAAAAGATGCAAAATTTTCATAATAACTATCACCATTTCAAAATCATTATCACATATTAAAAAACTAGACATCTTTTTGGTTCACCATAATATTATAATTTTTTTAATTCATAACAAGATTGTAACATTAAATTAATATTATTTCACGTATGTTTAACATCTAAGACAATTCTTTTATATTTTTAATTGTATTATTTACATAAATATCTGAATTCTTGAAATCTAGATGGATAAGTACTAATATATACTAACACATCTTGAATATTCTTTACATGATCTTTAACAATATTTAAACTATCTTGAACAAATAATATGACAACAACATCTTATAAGAAAAAGTTTTTCATTTAACTTAGGTCGCAACTTTGAGTTAATAAAGCAAATAACACTACTATTAGTTAAAGCATTAACTAAGATAATAGAAAGAATTTTATCATTTATATAATGCCGCCATTATAGACCTACTAATTATAATTCATGTATAAGGAAATTATAATAAATTTAATGTAATAATTCTTTTATTTAAAACTTAATCTTGATCAATGTAATGTGTTGTAATATTATCCTAATTTTGGTTGCTAGTCCATATATGAAGTAAGAGAAATTTTACCTAGAATCGTAAAAAGAGTTTCAATAAGCTTATCTTTGTATTCGTTGAAGAGTTTAATATAGTCTTATTTAGCTATATTACATGAAACCTTATGGAAGTCTAGGTTAGGAGTATTTTTCACATACCTTTCTAACTTTTTTTATCTACAAAAATGAAGGTTTATTTGGTGCACACAAAGTATTTGACTAACTCGCTACAATTTGTACTTTTGGTGTGTATGAAAGTACTCAAAGTAGCCGATGAGATAGCTTATCTCCATGCTACCTAACTATGTTTTCTTCATATCTAATTTTTTAGCTAATGTGGCACATCAGTTGATGTGCCTAGAAAGATGACCAATGCCTCTAGTGGAGATACTAAGATGTGTTTTGCAGTAATTGCAAACTACCAACATTACCGCCTTCCCAGAATTTGTTGTGCACGTTTTAGGGTTACCACTAGGGGCCACTTATTAGGGTCATTAGGGTTTTAAGATAATAAGGGCATTTAGGTAATTAGATTAATTAAAGTATTAGTATTTTATCTTAATTATGTTATTGGGCCTTAGGTGTCTGTTAGTGAGCCCACGTAGTTCTTCTATTTAGTGTAAGGGTTGTGCCCTGATTTAGTTAGTGAATGATTAATTATCTTGTCTTCTCCCCTTTCTTCCCTGTCTCTCCCCTTTCTATCTGGCGGCCATGCCGCTCCCTCTCCCCTTTCCTGACCTCCCTTCACCACTCCCTGCCCATGGACAACTGTCCACGTCATTGGTATTGGAGCCAAGTTACGATCCTTGACCATGGTTCTCACTTCAGCTTCAGCGGATAAGGTAGGAGATTTCACCAATTTCTACCTCACTAGTGCTAATGGCCTATTCACTGGTTTCTTCTTAGAGTCTGCTGGTCAAACTTGGGTCCTCGCTGTTGATGATGTTGCCAAGCTTGTCAAAAGCCAATCCAGAGGTGACATTGTGAAGGTGCAAGTAGGATTCAACATCCCGGAGTCCTTAATGGGAGATCAAAAGGACCTGGTCCTCAACTGCGAGGAAACTCCTTTGGATGTTAACATATCAAATGCAGGTCACGCTGTTGTTCTCACTTCTCCATACCTGCCCTTGATCAAAGAAGTTGGATTGTGTGCTGACTCTGTTAAGCTTGAGGGGAACTCCATGTGGCTTTCCGGATTTTCTTGTGCTTATGCTTCCCAAGTGACTCATGTGATCGGGAAAATGGCCGGATGCTTGGAATTTATGGTCACCTCGAGGACGAGGTAATGCGAAAGCGTGGTGGAATGTTGTGCACGTTTTAGGGTTACCACTAGGGGCCACTTATTAGGGTCATTAGGGTTTTAAGATAATAAGGGCATTTAGGTAATTAGATTAATTAAAGTATTAGTGTTTTATCTTAATTATGTTATTGGGCCTTAGGTGCCTGTTAATGAGCCCACATAGTTCTTCTATTTAAGTGTAAGGGTTGTGACATGATTTAGTTAGTGAGTGATTAATTATCTTGTCTTCTCCCCTTTCTTCCCTGTCTCTCCCCTTTCTGTCCGGCGGCCATGCCGCTCCCTCTCCCCTTTCCCGGCCTCCCTACGCCACTCCCTGCCCATGGACAACTATCCACATCATTGGTATCGGAGCAGTTACGATCCCCGACATAGTTCTCACTTCAGCTTCAACGGACAGCCCGAAGGCCGTTCCTGCAGCAACCACCGACACTTTGACAGCAATCATGGCTGAGTTGAAGTCCCTGGAAGTGCGTCTGGCAAGTATGGAGGCGAAGAACAAGGTGCACGTACAACTTCTGGCTGAGCGCGTAGCGCCCATCCTACCTGGGCCGTCCCCTGCTGCCCATGAGAAGGGTGGGCTGTCGCAGCCTCCCGAACCAGCCCTTCCATCAGAATCATCTAGATTTGATATTTATTTCTTTGTCAAATGTTGTCACACATAAGAAACTTTACGCTTCTTTGGTGCATTTGGTACAATTGCTTGTTGACCGCCGGCACCATAGGCGGTTTCATTTGTTGCTCTTTATTTGCTGAGAAGGAGATGTCGAACTCGTAATTAGGATAAATCAATCCTTGTTTGATGGGCATTTGATTTTTCAGAGCGTTGGACTCATTCATGGAATAAGTAAGAGTAGTGAGTCATTTATCTAAAAATAAGAAAGGTGAAGATACAATTAGAAAGAAAGAAAGTATGAAAATAATGAAGAATATAATAAAATAATAACATTACAAAAAATAATTATCTAAAATATGTGTAGAAAATTTCCCCTTGAAGACTTGAGTTTAAAGAATTAGAGGAGAGAGCTTGAATAAGAAGAACTTGAAGAGTTGATGATGTCTTCTCGAAGAATTTCTAGAGAGCTTGAAGATTGTTTGAAGAACTTTAAGTGGGGTGGGAGATTGCTTGAGTCTTCTTGAAGAATAGTTTAATTAATTTAAGAGATTTAGTGAGAGTGGGGTGTAAAAAATACTCTCCCTCCTCCCTCTTATTTATCAGGGAGCTTTTCCTTATTAAATGACAAAAATACCACCCAAGTGCCAAAAAAAAGCTCTAATATGGGTATTTAACTAAAATGATCAAATAGGTCAATCGATGCCCCCCTCCAACGGTCAAAAAGGTACTAGAAAATGCTACTAGAAGTAATTTTTTTACCATTTGGGGTGGGATGCTTTGGCCTTAGTCTATGGTAGAGGGCTGCCATCAGGCCTTGACAGGGTCCCATTTGGGCTCAGGCCTAGTCATGAAAAGACTAGGCTTGGGCCTGACCCTTTAGGTGCGAGCAGGCCGGCCCAACCCTTTGACACCTCTATGGGCATGTTAGAAAACCTATGTAGCACTGTCAAGAGTGTCGGTCATAGAAGCTAATCAAGATAGGAACATCCTAAAAAAGACTCTAATAACCCTTGTTGGAGCATTTTTGTCCCCAAGAGCTAGTACATTGAAAATTTTTGTCCTTATTATTGAAATTGTTGTATTTCAAGTGTTGACCTATTTGGAAAATTTGTACTAAATTTTAAATTTTAAAAGGGTGGTTATTTGGATATATATTTTTCTAGTATGGGTATCTCTATGACACATGCATGTTACGTACTCCCACAATTTTAGAATCTATTTTCAAATCTTTGATTTTTACCTAGATGCGTTGACCACTATCTTAGGTTGTTAATTATTCTTTAGCCTTCACAAAGATAGTAATTTTGCTAAGGAGGTAGACGAGTAATTCTTAAAACCTAAACTCATCTTATTAGTTTGACCTATACTCAATAAGGTCTTTAATATCTTTTTCTCACTCTTGCTTAAGGTCATTCTTAAAGGCATTCACCTCCCTCTCAAGCATAATATTCAACTTCATTAACCTATTTGACTCTTGAAATGCTAACACTACTCATCATCTTTCCTTTTCAGCTCTCTTTCAAGGTATTTAGTATTCCTAGACAAAACTACAACTTATTGGAGGAACCCTTTGTACTCATCATAATTTAATTCGGAATCTGAGTTCTTTTTAAGAGAAGTGATTCATGAGAATCTTTACTAGAACCGTCTTCTTTCACATTTATATGGAAGACATTTTAGTTGCACAATTCTTCTTCTTCTTCAAAATATCTCTCATCATAGTAAGTAGCTTGAAACACTTTTTTTTTTTTATGAAACCCATTAGTTTTGTTAGGGTTATCATTAGAAGAACTGTTAGAGTTATTGTTAGGATAATTAATGGCAAAATGACGTATCTTACCACATATAAAACACTTCATGTGTTTCTTATTTTGTTTAAACTACATCAAATATGCATAACAAACTTGTACACCTTTGAGGTGGTGGATTTTTTATGGACAATGAAAAACTGGACTATGTGTAGCCCACTTTTATTCTCCAACAAAAATATCAGTGCATGGATTTAGTGTACAAATTCTATGTATAGTTATCAACTTTTTTTTCCTTCAAATTCTTGAATTAGGAAAGTAAGTGGATACAAGGACAACATGCTGGCAATTAGATTTACCCCTTATCATTAATTAGAATAATGATTTTCTAACACTAAAATATGTCCAACCAAGGTTTTATTGGACAGATAAAAGTAAGAGAGACTCACTTTTCTATCCAATTAAGACTAGGTGTATGGTTTTGTTGGACATATTCTAATGTAGGGTCATAATCACCCTATTAACTACTATTACTTTCTATTGCTTCTATTAACTAAAACTAATGTAATAAAATATATTTTGGTGAATGTAGGGCATTTCCCACTTTTCTGGTTACAAATGTAGAACTTGGGTTCTAATAGAACACGTTGATATTGGGCAGGTAGGTGATTCAAACTGTCATATGCTCTTATTAGCATGTGCCATTGAATCAAGATCCAATGTACCCGATGTGTGGCACATAAGGGATTTTTAAAACAAGTTTCTTTTATGATATTTTTGAAACACGTTATTTCTCCTTTTTTATGTATTTTTTGTGATGAAATAAACATCTAATATTTTTTAAATGAAAAAGCATAATAGTATCTATATGTTTTCAACGAAAATGCCTAATAGCATTTTGTAAAGAATTTGAAAGAAGCCTAAAGCTTGCTCTAATGCAGAACGGTTCGTACAGCTTTGCACCTTAAAAATGATCAAATATACGTCTTGTGTGTGATCTGTGTTCACAGACTGGTATGTTAGTTGGCTCACGATCAACAGTAGCTAGTTGCAATGATCATCCACCACAGTTTTCTTTAGATGCAATCCATTCCATTCCAGCCTTTTCTTCCGGCCCTTTTGCAGAGAATCCAATCCATTCCCGTTGAGTTGACAACCAACAATTTAGAGGAACTTTTTCGACGAGTAGTCATGGAAAATTCTTCTAAGGGAGGGCATCCATTTCCCATCATTCTTATACTTCTTGGATTGGGTTAAGCCACCACCCATCAACATCAGAAAGCACCTGTAAGCTGTCCACATCCAGTGCCCCTACTCTTCCCTACTCTTCCCGAAGCCAAAGACCAGAACTTCCACGAAGTTATTGCGCAGCCACTGACTTTTAAGAGTGCTAGAAAGGTCAGTCGTTGGCCGTCTGCGCCCACCCGAATCTTCTATTCCTCTTCATGTTTCTCAGTCCTTTGTACATATACAAGAAGGGAAGAAGGGGAAGGCATTAGACTGAAGAAGAAGAAGCAGGGACCGGAGAAAAGAAGAATAATTGGGAAGTTGGAGGAAGTGGGGAATCAATGGCGAGGAAGAGCGCAGGTTACTGTTCAAGAAATGGGTGTTTTGGGGGCAGGGTCAGGGAGGAGGAAGAGGTTCCAGGGGAGAAGAGAAATTTGGAGTTGGAGGTTGTCGGTGCCGGAGAAAGCCAGACCCCGACCCACCTCGTCGTCTTTGTCAATGGCATCATAGAAAGGTCTGTTCCGATGAAGAAACACGTATTGTGTATGCCTTTGCATCAATCTGGCTCAGAGAAATTCATGCTTATGGATGATTGATGTGCGGCCATGTCTGATGTTCATAACTTAAATTTTAAATTGAATTATCAAAGCAGCTTTACCATTTAAATTTCAGTTTTGTCCTTTGTTTTTTGTTTTCATTTTTGGCTGTAGACTTAAAGCAGATTAATGCTCTACTCGGAAGTAAAGGGAAAATATGATTTTTAACTATGAACAATGCTATCAGTTCTAATTATTCTTCAAGTCTAATTGAGTTGTTTGCATCATGCAGCTTTAGTAATTGGGAATTTGCTGCAAGAGAAATCGTTAAAAGGTTTCCGGATGATGTTATTGCTCACTGTGAGTTCTCATTTCCTTCCTAGCAATTGGTTTAATTTGTGTAAGTAGTTTGTTTCAATTCATTTAATGGCTAGTTCTCTTCTTCCCAAGTAGTTATAATGTTTTTTAAAACTAATTCCTAAACAAAATATTTTCGGGCTCCATTTTACTTTTAACATTCCTTTGTTCATGACCCTTTTCAAAAAATCGAAAAGTAGATACTGATTTTTTTTTGTTTAATTATATTTTTATCGTCTGGGCCTTGCTAAAATTGAACTTATGTCCCTTCACTTTATAAAAATTATGTATAAACCCCTAAAGTTAATACATAAATATTTAAAATATCATTGATTAATTAAATAACTTTCGTCTATATGTGCCTTGAGCACGTCCCTGCACCAAACCTTTCATGTCAGGCCATCCCGTGATACATGCATGATGTGGTGCACGCCAACGGTATTTATTAAAAAAATTATAATATAATAATTTTTTAATTAGATAATTTATTTAGATTGGGTATTGAGTATATAATAAAATTTGACTCGACCTAATATAATATATTAGGCTTGGTTTTTAAAACTCAATCCGAATAGTTATTCAACTATGGTTCGGGATTTAGGTTATCCAACTAAGACCTAAATAAAATTATAAATACAAAATTTTAATTATATATATAATATTAATTTTTTATTTTTTAAAATAATTTAAAATATATTTTTTATTCTTAATAGGTCAGGTTTGTTTGGGCTTCAAATTACAATTTCTTTGAGTGGTATTAAGTTTAGGTTTAACAAAACCCGATCTAACAACATCCCTATACTCGATTACATATTTGTAATTATAGTTAAAAATAATAATTTTTATCAAATAATAAAACTCTTCTAACATATTTTTTCAACTATCTAGCCACTTAAATTGAACCATTTACACAACTAAAACTGTTAATATGAGGTTAAATTGAGTGATTTCCACGAAGTACAACTATTAATAGGGATGAAGGCAGTATATTCCTAATAACCGTCTAGCATAGTTTGACCAGGCTACATAAGGCTCGAACATAATACATAAAGCACAGCTTGTGTTATATGTATAGGTACTATTTTCGGAGATAAAGCCCCGTGACCTTATATATGTACCATTTTTAAAGCCCCGTTTGGGCTGGTCAAGGAGCATATCGTACAAAAGCTGTTAGGAAGACATTTTTTTGGTCAGGAAAACATTTTCATATTCCAAAAGTCATCTTCCCTAATCTCCCATTTCTATTGTTCAACCTACCTGCTTGCTCCCTTTATGCCCTCGACTTCAAACCCCGCTCCACCTAAAACCCCGGCACCAGCCTAGCCCGAAAAATTTTTGAGTGTATGTTGTACACCCTGTTGGTTGTGTATATTACCATTTATAAAACGACTCATTAGCATTTATAACTGTTTGTTCTCCTAGTATCTCACAAATATATTGATGAGTCATACGTTAAATGGTGAAATACACGATCATCAGGGTGTGCGACACGACTCATACGTTAAATGGTAAAATACACGATCATCGGGGTGTGCGACACACACTGAATAATTTCTCAGCCCTTCGTCATGTGCCCCAAAGCTATCCCACCTGCAATGCCGACCTTGGCCCCGAACTTAGGCAAGACCAGGGGCAAAAGAGTGCAGGTTGGGAGGCTCTCAATTCCTCCTCAACTCCCAATGCCGATGATGTGGTTGATCTCATCTCTATCAACCCACCGCGGCGAAATTTGCTTCAGCAAGACCCTCAATGTAACTGTTTCATTGCTGGTGCTCAGCAGCTTGAAGAAGAGTTGGCGGAGGCCTGGTCCTCGTTAACCATGTCATAGTGTTTCTAGTTTGGACGTAGTCATCCGTCGGGCACCCTGTCTGGGACTGCACAAGCAACAGCTTGAGGGCTGCGTCGGAGACTTCAGACTCAGATTTCATAAGGTGGAGGGTGAGGCAGTAGAGAGGGACTTGTGATGATCCCTCGACTTTGCTGATCACCTCAAGAAAAATCAGATGTTGATGGGTACTTCTTGTTGCTCACCAACAGAAACAGATGCAATGGGTTGCCCGTATGATATATGCATGAACCATTAGAAAACAACCTTGACTGACCCTATTTTTATAGGGTATGATATCATTTGTTGTTGTTGTGGGTTATATGATTGTAAGAGACCAAAACCCCACATAAAAATAGTCTTTAATTGCCTATTGGCGATTGAGATCGGTTTTTACTCTCCGCTCCTTGCTTTTTTCCCTAAACGCTAAATTGAACCCTAGCTCCTCCATCCCTCCCACGGGATAGCACCTTATTTGTCATATAGAAATGCGAAAGAAGGATCCTCCTACTGGAAATTATTGATAAATTAATTGATCAATTCATGGGATTGGCTTGAACCTGCAGCTTCCGCCTTGATAGGGCGATGCTATGACAGATTAAACTACAATCCCAGGAAAATTAGGTGTACAACCTTAAAATAATTTGAATTTATTTTTAAGTTTGATTTAATTCGAACCATATATAATCGCCATATTGTAACATAGACACGAATGATATACTATATATCATATCTACATAGATACGATATATAGTGACAGTGTCAAGGATTACTAGTAATCCTGTGGTTGTTGTCGAATCGATTGAGAATCTTTATTTCAATGAAAAGAAAGGACTCTTTTTTGTTTAATTTTTCTCCTTATAACTATAGATATTAAATTTAGATCGTTAGAAAGATCAGAACATGCGGAAACAAACAAATGCAGATAATCTACGCGCCTCTTTTGGCCAATAGCTACACTCTTACCTCCTAGCTAGCTACTGGTGTTGCAGTGATGCTCTTTTCTTCTGAGTCCCAACCAGAGTTCACCCTTTCTCATAGGGCTAGGGATTCATCCTCTCCAGTCATGCAATGCCGACAATCCTCCCTTTCAACTACCAGTAGTGTAAACGATCCTCTTTCTCGACTGGCATATGCTTTTCTTTTGGCCTCCGTCCTTTAGCCACGTTGAGTGAATTTAGGGCCCGTATAGGAGGCGATTGGCAGAAATCGCTTTGTTGAGGGCGGAAATCGTTTTCCCGGCAAAAAACCGTTTGGAAGGACAATTTAAGGTAAAATCGTTTTCCTGTTAGAAGTCAACTTTTGGGTCAATTCAAAATGAATTGACCCAAAATCTGATTTCTTCAAGAACTCACCTTAAAGAAATCGCTTTCTGGTTTGAAAAGGTGTGAAAAGACATTTTGCCCATTAGTAAATTCATTTTACCCATTATATTGAAGTGCATTTTTGTTATTTTTACATGAAAATCAAAAGTGAGCTTAAATTTGATTTCTTTTTGAAATCATCCTAAAAAACCATAACCAAACGTATCATACTTTTGCTTTTTTTGTCAAAAATCAATTCTCTTACAAAGCTATTTTCTTTCTACTTCAAATTGTTTACCAAACGCCCCCTTAATTAGTAGAAGCGTTAATCAGTCAACAATGACCAATGAAGTGTGACTTACATGACTCCTGTGGCGAGCTGTAAAGCACTTCATTTTGAGCCAGCTAATAGCGCTGCAACAATGCTCGCTATTCCACCAACCAGCATCTAGCCTTATTCTCGGCTCATGCGTCAACCTCCAGCCTTACAACGCTAATGGTCCTCCCTCTTTGCCAAAGATTGGCTTTTGAGCGATGTTCATCCTTCCCGACTGACATTTTCGCTTGCTCTTTGCAACCTTTGGTTATTATGTAACAACTCATTTTCTAATTACATCAAACACAAAGGATTAAGGGTAATTATAAGTTTTTAGATAAGTTTTAGGTGGTTTTAAAGGATAAAATTTCTTTATATGAGTAGAGTTCGAAGTAATAAGTACAACGAATCGAAGAATACATAAAATGAATGTCAGGAGTGAAAACTACAACCAGAGAAAGCATGCCACATGGGTGAGATTCATTAAAAAAGTGTGGGATAACCTACGGTGTAGTCTAGTTTTCAAGGTTTTGTTGTTATGAGTCAATCGATGTGAAGAACGGGCGATTCTGATTTCGGGGTAGGAAGTTATCGCATTTTAAAGATAAGATATTAGTTGAATAAAATAATATGAAAAAATATAAAATATTGGGATAAAGATGAAATAGCATATGTTAGCGGCGAGGCATGGTGCGGGCCGGGGCTATGTGGTACGACTGCACAGAGTGCATTAAGCCTGTGGTGGCACATGATGCAAAGCGTGCGCTTGCTCGAGTCTATTTTGTACACTCACAGGTTTTTCCTTGTAAATAGGAAACCCGTGCAGAATTGTGGGAGAGTTTTTAGGTCATTCTGAGTTTGTTTTTGCCCGTTCAAGAGGCGTTCTTAGCTAATTCGATAGTATTATACACAATGGAAGTACCCACTCCTCGAGTTAGTAACTCTAGAGAGGGAAAATGGCTTAGGGCATGAGGATGCTCTCTCTCACACCCTTCGACTGAAAGAGAAAAAGAAGTGGCCTGAAGTGAGAGGGGGCTTCATCCTCCACCATCAAGCTGCACCGAGAGAAGTAGCTTAGAGTAATGGGATGCTCCGTCCTTCACTAATGGGCCACGCAGTGTGAGAAATGACTCTGGGCAAGGGGAAGTTCTGTCTGTCGCCTATGGGCAGTGAGAGAAAAGTGTCTCCAGGAAAAGGGAGATTCTATTTGCCGTGCACAAGTGCTGAGAGAAAAGTGTCTCCTGGAAGAGGGGATTTTGTTCATTGCCTATGGGCCCTGACAGAGAAGTGTCTTCGGGTAAGGGGACGTTTTGTCCATCACCTATGGGTTCGTATGTCACGCCCCGCCCCACTGTGTCTCACAATGCGGGAAGCCTATTTTAACTCTGTTATTGTGTCTCACAATGTGGGTCCCAAGCCTAGATAAAGGAGGAGGGTTGCATCAGGTTGACAGGCAGCTATAAAAACTCATGTCAATCCCTATGGATCTTGTTTTATATATATATATATATATATATATATATATATATATATATATATATATATATATATGTTAAAATTAAAGCATTGGAAATGTTTACTTCCCTAAGGTGTTCGGTGTTGCTCCTTCTTTCAGGGCATCCTCCCCTTCAAGTCCAGAGACGTCAGGTGGAGCCTCTTTTTACTTTAGAACATTTCTTCCTTTCTTGCCCAATACAGTAGACAAAACCTCCCTCACCCGGGACGCCTCTCTATTTTCTACCCGACAGCGAAGAACGAAGTTTCCTCTATCCTCAAGCAATTTTCCACCCTTTAGAGTGTCTAAATCAAAGAATAGACAATTTCATTGTGTAGAGCATTTAGTCAAGAACGCCTTTTAAATGGACTAAATGAGACTCAAAATGATCTAGAGACAAAGAAAATGAGGTCTAATCTCCAAAAAAAACCACCCCACCACCTTTATATAGGCCAAAATAGTGGTGCTGCACTGCCAAAATTGGCAGTGCTACCATTTGAGGTGGCGCAGCTTGCTTGGCACCTGTGTGTAATACACGCATGTCCATTGCATGCTGCACAATTTTTCTTGTCTTTTAAAAAATGTTTCTAAATTCAAATGTTTGTATCTTCTTACCCCATATTCGGATTCTCATGTTTTTGGTATTGTTGAGCTCGTATTGACAAGCCCTAAAAAATTAGACCTCTCAAGGTAGTCATCCCGTTCTTTTCAAGTGGGTCCTGCCTATGAGATAAGTCTTAACATGCTACATAGCTACTAGTCCTCTTTTTATCTAAGATCAATGTATAAGGAGCAAACATGAACATCCATGGACATGGACAACTATATGTCTATGTTCTCAATTGCCAATTGGGGCAGAGAAAAAATGTTAGTTTGTGTTAGTGTTTAACCCCAACCGTAAAAATGTATGTCTAATTTAAGGTCACGTTTTGCGACTCCCTTTAGTTTTCAAAGGCCTTTCCTTGTTAGTCACATACTTTGTAAAATGTCACATCATAAGGAAATAACCTTTGAAAAACAATTCTCCTCTTGAGGAGAGTTGGAATCCAAAGGGTTGCCAAATGTGCCCTAAATATGAACATGAACTCGGGCAGACAACTTGAGTATGGATATCCGTGAGCACCCCCCTACTTACAACATTTGATCTAGGTTTTAGGGAAGCAGTTTTAATTCTCCACTCCCACAATGTGCCCAAGGTGAGAATCATGTGAAACTTTCATAGGCTGGACTACCCTGTCCTACTCGTCCTATAAAGATGCAGGCCAAGTTAGGGTTTGGAAATTTTGGGTCTAGTCTTGGGGCTGACCTAAAAATTTTAGGATGGCCTTAAATACGGTTGGGCTAGGGTTAGGGGTAAAAAGATTTTTAATTTTTTCAATAGTCTCACATAAGCCAAAAGGGAAGGAGAAAAGGAGAAAATTGTATATTTTAAGGAAATTTAGGAAATTCAAATTTTACAAGTCATCATAGTTGGTTATGAGGGACCCCACTGAAAGGTCAAAGGCATCTTGTTCCTTATAGGGTCAACTAGTGGGACCCTACCCAAAGACTATATATTTTTCTATTAAAAAATATTTTTTTAATAAAAAAAGTGTAAAAAATAATAGTAGACAAAAATAGAAAAAGCTTGTGGCCCAACCCTAACCCACTTGATTAGGGCTAGACTTTTGAAAACCTACCTAGGAACAAGGCATGGTTAGGGCCTAGAAATAGGTTGGCAGGCTAGGCTAAGGCCCACTTTGGCCTGTCCCCGACCCGGCCTAGTTTCAACTTTAGTGAGTAAGCACCTAAGAGCCACGATGACATATATGCTAGCGCACCTAAGCAAAAGGGCTTGCATCAGCTCACCCATAGTTTTTACCATAATTGTATTGTTAGAATGGAGCATTAAAATTACTTCTAAGTTAAGGGAGAGAGCAGTGCCAAATATTATATTCCCTTTGTACCAAATTAATAGCTCCATTTTGTTGCTCAAAATAAACTAATTTTAGTTCATTTGGAGAAACCAAATGGAGCTATTAATGTGGGATAGAGGGAGCATATTACAAGGGTATTGAGGTGGTTTTTTTTTATTTAGTTATTTTATTAACATTTTTATTACCTTTAAGGGGTAAATGTCTAGTTTTTGAAAGATGAGGAATAAGTGCAATTTTAAGGTAATAGGTGTATGCACAATTTTCCTTCTTTTTCTTGCTAATTATGGATTGCCGCAAGTATGTATGAAGCTTATGACATTATGAACCATTTACTTTTCTATTATTTGAAGATTTACCTTCAGGCCAATTTTTTTTCTAATGCATTTGATTTGCCCACTTACTATGCAGGTAGTGAATGCAATACTTATACATTGACTTTCGATGGTGTTGACATAATGGGAGAGAGATTGGCAAATGAGGTGCATAAGCTAAATTATCCTCTAATGCTAATGTTTTAAGGTAAATTGCACTAAACACTTGTAGACATTTGGCAAAATAGCATTTATATCTCTTAATGTTTCAAAAAATGTTCATACACCTTATGCCCTGAACAAAATTATTAGTAATTGTTTTCAAATGACAAAAATACTCTTATCCACTTAACCATTAAGAGGGCTACCATTGGTGGAAGCATGACAGGTGGAATGGGTAGAAGAGGTAGTGTGTTTGTCATGCTCCCCATCAGTCGCAGCTTCTACGATCCCCTTTGCAAATAAATGAATAAGGGTATTTTTTAATTTAAAAATAACTACTAACAATTTTGTTAATGGAAAAGTGTATTGCAATTTTTGGAACGTCATGGACTATAAGTGCCATTTAGCAAAAGGTTTGGGCTATAAGTGTGATTTACCCTTTGTTTTATGTTGGCGCAATATATATTCCCATAGGTTGCACTCCTTAATCTCTTCCTTCTTTAAAAATATGATACTTATCATTTTGTTATGCAGTTTACAAGTATCATAGTTTATGTAGTTTATGCTATAGTACCTTTATAACAATCTGAAGGTTGAAGTTCAAGTATAATGTATTATCCTTCTCTAGAGCACATTGGGCTTTAGTTTTTTGCCATGATATTGAAAGGATAGTTTTACTTTTTCAGGTGATTTCAGTTATTAATGGAAAACCTCAGCTTCAGAAGATTTCCTTTGTTGCTCATTCATTGGGTGGCTTGATTGCTAGATATGCCATTGGAAGGCTTTATGGAGTAAAAATAATTCCTGAGCCTTTTAAAGAAAAGACGAATTATGAAGGGGGTGACCGTGAAGCTAAAAGTAATCAAGAAAACCCAAAAGGGAAAATAGCAGGATTGGAGGCCATGAACTTTATAACATTTGCAACACCTCATGTTGGTTCAAGGGGTCACAAACATGTAATATTTTTTCACCATCTATTTAGGTGTTTGTTGGAAGGCCCTTTCTCTTCTTGTTTATTTTGAAATTTTAGAAGGCTTTCCTTTTGTTCGTTTTTTACTTTTCCTTGGTTGGATGTTTCTTTTTCATTTATGATTCTCATCCATCATCAACTTAATATTAGATATCATGTTGTTTTAGTTGTTAAAAATATAAGTTGAAAAAACTATTTTGTTTCACTTACTACATGGTGATGTCAAAAGAATCATTATATTTGTATTATTCTTGTAATGACTAAGATATGCAGCTTGAGATAAACTCATGGATTTTTGTTAAGGCACTTTGGTTTATACATTGAATCTCATGGATAAAACTCATGGGTTTTTCATGAATTTGATAAAGCTATTTTGTTGTACTAGCTATGTAAAATGTTTTTTGTGGAGGCCCTTTTTTTTAACTAATTGCATTTCAAAACTTCCAATTCATCTATTCATTTTCACTCAATTATTGTTTATGCTTTTCTTTTCATGATCATGTTTGGAGTGCAGATTCCTATTCTTTGTGGCTCACGCCTCTTAGAAAGAGCTATCTATCACTGCTCATGGATCATCGGGAGAACTGGAAAACATCTTTTTCTAAAAGATACTTATAAGGGGAGGCCCCCACTTCTCCTTCAGATGGTTAATGATCGTGGAGACCTAAAGTTCATGTAGGATTTCAAGATCTTTACAATCTACATCTAGGATATCCTTTTTAACAATAATTTTCTCTAATCCTCCTCTTCCTTTCTCTAGGTCAGCATTACAATGCTTTAGGCGTCGTGTTTCCTACTCCAACATATCTTTTGATCGTATCCTTTTATCTGTATTAACAATGATATGGCATATAGTTAGCTTATAGTCTTTTGAACCATTGTCTTCAATGGTTTGAATTGCATTGTAGCAGCTTAATTTCTATAAAGACATAGTTGGATGGAATTCAGCATCTATTCGTCATCAAAATGAGCTCCCAAAGGTAGATGCTTATCGGCAATTAATGTTACCTTGTAGTGGTGAACTTTCCTCTGATCATTTCCTTTCAGCTTCATCTCCGTCCAATTGACGAGAAGTATCCCCATGTGGTGAATGTGGAGGCTCCAAAATGTATTAGCAATTACGAGGAAGCTCCTTTGGATGCAGAAATAAAAAAAGATGATGTAGAAGGTATGTTTCTGTGTTGGTTTTTTCTCTTATAATATTACTCCCTCCATTCTATATTAATAGCTTCAATTGAAAAAAAAAAGTTATATCCTAATAGCTCCATTTGGCTCAATTTAGGTGGTTGAGTACTTAAAAAGGGGGTTTCATAAGTTAGTTTCCATTCTCTCAGTTGAGAGTCCCACCATTTAATAAAAACTACTCCCTCCATTCCATATTAATAGTTCAATTTGGTTTTTCAAAATAAAAAAATTAGTTCATTTGAAAAAACAAATGGAGCTTTTAATATGGGATAGAGGGAAAATTCTTTATCCAAATGAATCTATTAACATGAGAGGGAATGAGTATGAGGCATTCACTCAATATATTTTTTCAAGAGCCTTCTGTATTTCAACAAATGGCTTGTAGCTCAGCCTTGGTTAATCCGATTGCTGAAAGCTAATTCATTACTAATTTTTTTATTACAAAAATCTTATTGTTACCTTACTTCCAAATATCTAGGTGATGGAAACGAAAAGAAGGAAAACATGTCATATATTATTAAGTTTCTTAGCTAACCCAAAGATGGCGATTTGGTTTTGTTTTTTTTATTCATTGAAGGGGCAATAATCAAAGGTCTCAATAGAGTGGGCTGGGAACGAGTAGACGTTAGCTTTCATAAAACCAAACAGAAATATTTTGCCCACAGTACCATTCAGGCAAGTGCTTCCTTGTTGTTGGCTCTCACGGGATCACTAATACATATCTTATTGTTTAAACACATATCTTGCACCAAATGTTTATGTGTTTATAGTGATTTTATTCTCCACTTGCATAGCCCTTGTAACTTTTGAAACTTTGTGATTGATTCATCTGCTATGGATGTCTTGCCTCATGTATACCACTGATGAGATAACAACTCATTATCTATATGTAGTGGAAGTAAATATTTACAATTTTGGAAAATTTATTGGAGTATAGTTTCTATTGAATAAGTGTGGAGTAATAAGTGTGGAGTAAGTGTTGGCCTAAATTCTTATATTTCCCTTGTAGGTGAAAATTTACTGCATAAACTCTGCCGGTGCTGATGTTGTTTTCCATATGATTGACAATTTTCTCCTTTAGAAGAATCATTTTGACAAAGAAAATCATGGTGAACTGCATCTATGGGATTGTGTTACTAGTGTGAAGATATGTTTCTCATTACTGTCCAATTCCAAGTAGAGAATAAAGATAAATTAACTCACAAAAGTCGGGCTTACAATAAGTGAAAAAGATGTATATGCCCCTACTAAACATAACTATGTGTCGGCTATATATAAATAGACGTTCACACATCCCCTCAAACTCTAAATGTGAGCCATTAGAGTTTACATACAAAGATAAGAAAATTACAGATATAGAGAAGAGAAACTTCCCTTCAAGCCTTAGCCATCCCAACTAAAAGAACATGAAGCTTGTAGAGGATTGATTGAAATCGAATTATAAGATGAGATTTTGTAAAGAAATCTACAAGTTGCTATGAAGATGGCAAGTATGGGAGGGATATTCCATCCAATAAACTCCTCTCGAGTGTAATGATAATCATTTCTATATGTTTGGTACCCTTATGAAATTCTGGATTTCACATACCTTGAATAACATTATTGTTCATTTCAGGCTCACAGTGAAGACATAAGGTTGTGGCACATGTATATGTAATCAAATTAAGTAAGGTCAAGTGTAAATTAAGCAAAAAAATAAATATTGGTGATGAATCAAACTTTGACAATAATGTTATAACGTTTTAGCAATAATGCTAAAACACTTTAGCATTAGTGCTAAAACATTTTATCATTATTCCTAAAGTCATGAGGGGAGCTAAAATATTTTCGAGTAACAAAGCATTGCAACTTAGAATTGTTTGAAATATGTCTTCTAATATAGTTGCAAAGTTTAGCACAATGACATTCAACTTTTCACCAACTTTAATAATTGAACTTATTGAAGAATGGTGCCGGCGATTGTACACCACTCATTTGTTGGGCCTTGGGCTGGGGGGAGAGGGGGGGCGAGACTTGAACTACTAGCTGTTGAATGTCTTTGTTGATCATCAGCTTTGATGATTTCTTCATATTTGTGCATCTCTTTTTATTGTAACCAAATTCTCCACATTTTCTAGGTGCTTTTATGGGCGGTTGTGATTTTATCCTCTTTTTCCTTGGTCTGCCTCATTGTTTAAGAGGTATGGGGTGGGGCTAGAACAAATTATAGAGGTGTTGTTAGGGGAGCCGACTATTATTTATCTAATGTAAGATGTATCACCTCTTCATATGTCCTATAATGCATGTTGGACAAGTAAAATGACTTACAAAAGGTGATTGGATCAAGTTCCCATTGATCAATGACTACCATTACATGTTTACATAGAAGACGGCCTAAAACCCATTGCAACTATATGTCTTAGTGTCCAGATTGACCATATCTCACACCTATCAAGGTCAATGAGTAATTTTATAGAATTTTTTTTACATTTTTATCCCCCTAAACCGGACTCAGTTCACTTCCTTTATTTTATTTACCAGGCAGGGTCTGCAGTTTTAGCTCGGAATGAGCCGGACCCGCAGACCTGCCTGCGGGTTGTCTTCCTTGTGGAGACACTTGCAGGGCTGCGGACGGTGGCTAGATCGAATCCAGCCGCCGCCGACATGGCCCACTGGCCATTGACATAAGTCTTCTGCCAGAGGAAGACGGATGGATCTGACTCCGATGGCTGGCATGACGCTGATATGAAGATTATGGATGAGACGGGCTAATTTCTGACCGCCGGTGAGCACAACCACCACCATGACCAAGAACAAGGCCGGGTCTAGTCAGATTGCCTCCAAGCGGTGAAACTCACGGACCCAGTCTTGCTTTTGTCCTATGGTCGCCGACTAGTGTGATGCTCCACATAGTCGCCTTTCTCCATCTATGAGCAGAACTTCCAGCGGGGGCAGCAGCCGCCATGGCCAGAACTGAGGCAAAGGTTGTCCAATTTGCCGCCCAAAGGCGAATCCAGTGGACCTAGTCTCCTCTACTGGCAGTTGGCTACTCTGCACTGCTCAGAGCCCAAAGGCTCAGCCTTCCCTCCTCCATGCCAAATGGCACAGCCGTGGCTGTAGCCGCCACAGCTAACTGCCAGGCCAGACGTGGATGGATCACCATCAAGTGACGATCCCCATAGTGCTCGCCCACTGCCGGCAGATGGCTGTCCAGCCTTCACCAAGGACGGAAACCCCCTCCTCTCTATTTCTCAGATTTGGATGCCAGCCGGTGCAACCACTGCGCCATCCGTGACTATTCTTTCTTAACCACATTGAAACGGTGGAGTATATTAATGTAATAAAAGTAATACGAAGTTAGAAATCCTACCTCGCAAAACACCTGTGTTCGTGCTAGTTCTTCCATGACTTTGTTGTTGGCCGCCTTCGCCAAGAACCTCCCTTGGTGGCTCCTCCTCCCCCTCTGACCAAAAATTCCGCCCCCTTGAAAGCCCTAATCAGCCCATTTTTATAGGCATAGGGATTAGAGTTCCTGATCCCCCAAATTGGGCCAAATCTCCTCACTTAGGCCACTTAATTGGGCCCTTAAGATATAATTTCAAAATACTAATCAATTGAGCTTGTATAGCAACTTAAACGGCCAATTTACGCATCCAATTCGGGTAAACGGGCCCTGCGCGATATGTTTAACTTCGAATGGTTGTATCTCCCTCATTTGATCTTCGATTCATGCGTTCTTGGAGGCGTTTCAAAGCCCTTTCTGTCTAATTTCCATCCATATATGATTCAGCTATCACTTCTAACTGATGATTAATTTATTCTCATGAGAAGTTCAAGGGGTCCAACACCCTTATTTCCGGTGGTCGACTTTGGAAATGATGTTACAATGAGACTTTTATGTGCCAGAAAAAAAAAGAAGTGTTGCAAAACTTACAGTATTATTGAACTATGTAATTGTAGTTTCCACTTCCTCGTTAGAAGAAAAAGAGACAAATCCATATCCACTTGATTTTGAGGTTCTAGGCACCCGAGACACTTTGGCACCAATAGTTGTTCCCTTCTCAGAGAAGAACTGGGTGAGAGTATTAGAGGTCATTGTCCTTGCAAGGTTTCCTACATAGACTTTGTGTGGGCTGTCAACAAATTCAGAATCCTCAGACTGAATGAGGGACAATTCCAAAGTTTGCAAAGATTTCTCAGTGAAGGCCTCTCCCTCTGAATGTGTCTGTGTATCTAATTTAATATCAATAGTAGTAGTCTTATGGGTGTGATTTATTGTTGACACTTTTAACAAAAATTCAAATATTTATGATCAACTTAGACTGTGAGTAATATTTGTTTATAGAACGTTGGTTTGAAATTTTGGATTCAAAATTAGGTTTATTTTTATATACTGATTGAGCTCAATTCGAGCTAGGCTCACCATTGTAATGGGATAAGTTCAAGCTCAAGCTCGTAGTATTGGTTTGAGTTGAGTTCGAGCTAGTAAGTTCAAGCTTCTTCGAGCTTCAAGTTGAGTATGAGCCAAGTATTCCAACTTTGAGTTCAAGCTGCTTGAGGTAAAAACTCGACTCAACTCGGCTCGTTAGCATCCCTATGTACGCCTAGGGCTGGTCCTCAACTAAATGAGCAGTGGACAAGGCTTGTCTATGTTGTGTCCGCTAATAATTTATCTATCAATATTTTGTCTGCATACAAATCTCTTTTTTGGCAGACATGGCCATTGTCCATGGACATAGCTTTTTAGGCTATTGGATGAGAGTTGAAGCAATTGAAGAGAATGAGAGAGGTGTTGACGATTTTGACTAAGTAAGGCAGCTAGGGTCTATGGATTAAGTAATTTGGCATATAATAATAATTTAAACTTATATATTTCATCTTCTTTATTTGTAGTATTATTATTGGATAAATTAGTTCATTTTAAAAAACCAAATAGAGCTATTAGTATGGGACAAAAGAAATATTTAATAATTAGCTTTAAAGAATAAGAAAAATATAAGATTAACATGATTGTATTTAAATTGTTAAAGATTTAATTATAAGAAAATGATGCTTAAGGATGGTTATAGATAAATAAAAATTATCTTTTATATAAGAATGCGCATCGTATTTAAAAGTTAACCGAAACTTGGACAAACGGTCAAATGAAGTCTTTGTCTATAGTCGTGTCTGGAAATTGGCAAACAAAAAATACAGCCAAACATGGCCCAGACGTTGAATGACACACGTCCATGAAGTATGCCAAAATTGGGTTGGTAAATGGGTTATATTAATAAAACCCCTTGATTTCTAAATCAAGGATCATATTGTTTTTTAGTGCGGACAAGGAATCTTTACTTGGGACCAATTTTGGTTCCCCATTTTGAAAACTAAATGCATTAGATTTAATTAATTTTTATGATAAACTTGTCATAGAAAAGGCAACTTTTCACTATTTTTATCACAATTACTCCCTCTTGTCATAAATCAATAACTCCATTTGATAAAAAAGTTTATTCTATATTAATAGTTTTATTTTGTTCAATTTAAATAATTTAGTACTAAAAAAAGAGTATCGTAAGTGTATTCTCTTTTATTTGGGTTTCACCATTCAATAAAAGTTATGTTATTTTTTCAAATGTAACTATTAATATGGGACAAAAAGAATACTACTTAAAACTTTATAATTAATAAAAATTTAAGAAAAAATTATTGTAATTAAAATTTTACCCTTTTTTTATAATTGAATCTCTAAAAAAAAATTGACACTAAGGCTTCTCAATTAAATTAAATTATCTAAAATACTTAACTTTTGAATTTTTATTTATTTTTATTAATATTTTTAATTGAAACTTTGGATGATTATATACTTTTTTTTTATTAAGATGAGAAACCTTCTACCCCTCTTTTTGGGATAGTGATATGCCCACAACAAATGTCACGCCCTGGCGATGCCCGACCCTAGCAGAACCCGGTCCAGGGGCCGGTCAAGCGCGCCGGGGCGACGAGGGAAAATTGAGATATGGTTTAGCGGAAGACTTAACTCTAAATATGGGCGATCTAACAGAATTACGAAGTGCGCACATTCCTTTGAGCAAAAGTAAATAAGAAGAAAAGAAAAAGAATTGCTTAATTCAAAATAAACGACTAGTCTCAAACCCACATGCTTAGTCAACCAAAGCCCACTCTAACCCTAAAATAGGTCTTAAGCAACACAATTGTATAAAGTAACATAAATCCAACAGAGAACCCTACACAAAGGTTCTAAACATAAAACATAAACCAAGGAAAATAAGTCACATAAGAGTCTTCACAATCACATCCAAGTCATCTCCGATTTTTCCTCAAAGAGGAGATCCTGTTCATCTGTGTGTCGAGCCACGCAGCCCCAAAGCAAAACACAATAAAGAGGGGTGAGTTTAACAAAACTCAGCAATGGTTTTTAATATAACTATCATCATCGAAAATACGATAGTATAAGAATATAATCATTCAAATCAAAGATTTACAAGATGTAACATTTTCTGATCACACATATACATCAACTAAACTTGCATCATAATGTATAATCCACATAGTGTCATTCACATCATATCAACCAGCATGAAATGTATCTCTAGTATACATATCCAATCATGCCTCAACATCATATCAACCTGCATAAAATGTATCTCTAAAATACATATCCAATCATGCATCACATTATATCAACCTGCATGCAATGTATCTCTAACATACATATCCAATCATGCATTACATCATATCAACCTACATAAAATGTATTTCTAACATACATATCCAATTATGCATCACATCATATCAAACATACCTCCATCAAGGAGTAATCACAAATAGTATCACGAAGACGAGAACACAGACAAGGCCACGTAGGTGTGTCATGGTCCAAATTCTACACAAGAATTTAAGAAGATCACATCATATAAAGAATGCCTCCACCAAGGAGTAATCACAAATAGCGTCACAAAGATGGGAACACAGACAAGGCCACGTAGGCGTGTCATGGTCCAAATTCTACACGAGAATTTAAGAAGATCACCTCATATAAAGAATGACTCTATCAAGGAGTAATCACAAATAGCGTCACGAAGACGGGAACACCGACAAGGCCACGTAGGCGTGTCATGATCCAAATTCTACACAAGAATTTAAGAAGTTCACATCATATAAAGAATGCCTCCATCAAGGAGTAATCACAAATAGTGTCACGAAGACGGGAACATAGACAAGGCCACATAGGCATGTCATGGTCCAAATTCTACATAAGAATTTAAGAAGATCGGTGTAGTCAATCCCTAATTGTTGCTCACCCCAGACGATCATGGCCAAGGATGTCACATTCTCACGAAGAGAACCTAGAGCAGGGGTGTTCGCCTAGGGACATCTCCTGCGGAGGGGAGAGCCTGAGTTCCCACGTAGAAAACCCATAAACACATGGTAGTTGGTGCAAAGAGCATACCATACTGGATTCTCAGGGTCCAGGTTCGACTGTCTCAATAAATAAATCTCAACCGCATTAACAATTCAGAACAATCAAACTTGACTCGACTCAACCCGGGGAGTGCACTCGTTCCACACAGGAACTCAAATCAAAACATGTCCTTTCAGACCAATCAAAGTTTTGATTAAGCCACAACCGATTAAACCGGTACGCAATTTTACCACATTGCATCTAATCGATCAAATTCGATTAATCTCGATAAAGCCTCAATTGGAAATACATTTGAATTCCATTTAACTAGACTCAACCCAACTCGGAGTGTGCACGTAAAAGTACCTCTATGTCAACTCTAGTCCTCACGTCCCATACTATGAGTATTCGTGACGCCATAGAAGCAAATTTAACTAAGCACTAGCGCAACGAACCTTGGAGCTATCCATCGACATAATGCATCCCATACCACAAGTGTCTAATGGTTTCTCCTTGGCTGTTCCACACAACCAATCAATTCCGATTAACCAACGGTAAAACCTCAATTGGAAATACATTTTCATGATGCATACAACATGGTATATACATGGGCAAAACATACATGAATTCTAATTCATTATAAATGCTCTCATCAGCCCCTAATGCATCATTCATAATTATAATATCAAGCTTCAACATCATCATTAAACCCCACATGTGTGTGTGTGCACATAGTAAAAGCACTTCACTCAATGCATATCAACATGTTTATAATTCACTCACCATTACACTATATATGAGCATTAACATCTAATCATGAATTCCAGCGGAAATCATAGGAGAAGAATCATTAAAATTGTAACTCAAATCAAAGCTTAACCACAAGCTAACTACATATAAGATCATTCACTTCATACTTGAGTCAAGACATAACACTAGTATTCACACATCAATTAACCACATCTTAACATGACATATCAGCCCATTAGTATATTGTAGCCCTACTGAAAATACACCTAACCATAGAGAATCAACCATTCATAACTTCAAGATGGTAATTCCAACATCATATAACCAACCACAAGCCATTCCACATAACTTTAAATATATATTCCACAACTTCTAACATCAATAGAATGTTCTTCAAGTAGCTTACTATAGATCAAAACACTCCACATAAACATAAAAATGATATTTTAAAGTAGATATGTCAAAATAAGCAACATACATAAAATGGTCAAATTCTGCAGTGTAGCCGTTCGAACGCCCTATAGGCCGTTTGATCGGCTAAATAGAAAAAATGCCAAAATTACAGTGTTGCCATTTAAATGCCATGCATGGTCGTTCGAACGCCAACAAGGCAGATTCGACCTTCTTCTTCCTTTTGCATTTTCAAACCGAAACTCCATTAATAAAACTCAAAATTACCATCTAACAACCTAAATGCCATTAAAAGTCCACCATAACTTCCAGAATGCTAATCCACATCATAACAAGATAAAACCCTATGAAATCGAGATTAAAGATTATCATTTACTAATTATGTCATTAAAGCACTAAATCAAGTAAATCCATTCAAAATAAACCACAAAATCAAGAGTTTTACCATAGGAAGACTGAAATTTCAAAAGTCCATTACCTTATCCCTTGATTAGGCTTAGATTTGATGGTCACCCTTCTTGAAAACCTTTCAAAGACAGAGTTTGAATTAAACTCCATTAAAACCAATTTAACATAGAAAACCCAAATTAAAAACTTAGATCTAGGGCTTGTTGATCATAAAAATCGGATTTTGAGGGCTAGGGTTTGAAGTAAAGATGCAAATAAGTAGCTTTGATGTTTAAAAACGAATCAAAACAAAGAGAAAATGGTAGATTTTGAAGAGATTAAGAGGAAAGCTAGGATTTGGTATTTAATTAGAAGGGACTTACCTTAAACATCTTCTAATCTAGGCCTAATTGGGGATTAGGCCTAACCACTTCTTCTCAGCCTACTCCTAAAATGGGAATGGCTCAGGTCTGGCCTTTTATAGTAAGTCTTGGGGTGTGTATGGGTAAATTATGGGGTATTAATAGAAAAATAAGCTAAAAATGAGTATTTTACATATTTGAGTACTAATTAAATCTTAGAAAATTCTAAAATTTTTTGTATGAGCTTAAGTTGATGTCTAGGTTCATGTAGTCCAAATACCCAAATTTTGACGATGGGGCCTACAGGGGTCCCGCCAAAACCCTAATTTTTAGAAAAATAGTAAAAATTTAGAAAAATTCCAAAAATTCACATTTGATTCAAAATCACTTAAAACCACTAATTGAAAAGTTAATTTTGATTAAAACTATCATAAACACCATTTATTTACAAAACCACTGAATAAATCAGAAAACGTGTTAACCTCACGATAACTGATAATTAAAGTGAAACAAAAACCGGTTTAAGATCAGAGATCTTACAACAAAAGTACCTACAAAAATTCACACAAGAGTTTTGATTGGCCTTCACAAGTGGGCTTTACAATAAATTCACATGGGCTTACTCATATTGATCAATCAAAAGTCATGTGTGAGTTTTTGTTGTATACTTTTGATGTAAAAATATCATTTCCCCTTTTTTTGCCACCCTACCCTACCCCTTTAACATAGTCAGCTGTATATAAGCATAGAAGGCAGTATCAATACGGATGACGGTATTGATGACCATAGATACGGTATGTGCCGATGATATGCTTAGTACACGCCGAAACAGGCATGAACCATTTGATAAAAAAAAATAGAACTAGTAATGTAACGCCCGAGATTTTTCATCCCTTTTTCTCAAAACTCATAGAATTTTTTTTTTTCTTTCCATAAATCGGAGTCAAAACGATAAAATCAAAACCTGTTTATAATTTAAAACATCATACGGTTAAACATCGTACTGCCAAATCAAATATCCTCAGGCGCTACTCGAAAACACATGTACGAATAAATTCTGCTATGATCATAGACTTTTAAATACAAATCACTCCCGGGCATCCCTGAGTACAAGTCCCATAACAGTCCACAGACTAATCCAATCGAAAGTCCAGAATAAAACATCTTAAAGTCTCATCTCGCTCAATACAGGAGATCGTGGCACAAATGAACTCGCAAAGAGTCAAGCTGATACCTGAGTCAACGGGAATCGATCCACCGCTGAAACGAGCGTCCATCTCCAGGAGCTCTCCGCATAACCTGCAAAACCTCCCGTACAACGGGGCTAAAAGAAGTAGGGTGAGTATTTTCATACTCAGTAGGAAAATACCCAGTAGGGGAAATCCCAAACGGTGAACTCCAAGTTCAGAAATCATGCGTCATGCAACACAAACATGAAGCAGTCATCATAATAATCATAACATGCTCAAACGCATACGATCATACCAAAGGCACCATCGTGCCAAAATCATACTGTCCAAACAACTTACACAAACACCCTTATCCAGGGTCATACAACTCACTCGTACCACCGTACGCATACTCATACAACATACGCATACTTGTACGATCTTACTCGTACAATCGTATGCTCACTCATACAGCTTACCCATACATGTACGACCTTACTCATACAATCAGACTCGTACGACCTTACTCGTACAGTCTGCACAAAATCATACTTACTGTCTTACTCAGAACCATATTCTCACAATCGTACTCATACTCTTACAGTCGTGCTCATACTCATACGCTTACAGTCTTACTCATACTCATACACTTACAGTCTTACTCATACTCATACACTTACAGTCTTGCTCATACTCATACACTTACAGTCCTGTTCATACACATACAGTCGTACTCACACTCATACAGTCGTACTCATAATCGTACACATATCAACGACCACTGAAGCTCATTACAACTAATAAGCTCCAGCGTCGAAATGGAAAAGAATGCCACTGGGGCAACACCTTAACCTCTGGGGAGTGACTAGACGCCATGGACTTTTTCGAAGGTAAGGCACACCAATGCTCATGGGGCACTGGATCAAACAGGTAAGAGTAGATCCATGATACTACTTACCTGAGCGCGCAAACATAAACACCCACACATAAGGGGTCATACAGTTGCCCACCATAATGGGTCTTATAGTGCCATAGAATCGCCCACCATAATGGGTCTTATAGTGCCAGATAATTGCCCACCATAATGGGTCTTATAGTGCCATTGCCACTCTTGGGCAGAAAACATACAGTGCCACTTGGGCAGAAACGTACAGTGCCACTCTTGGGCGGAAACATACAACGCTCTCAACATAGCATCAAACGTCTAGGCATACACAGCACACAGACCAAATCAGAAACATACGTCGCTCTCAGCAGAGCATCAGACGTCTGGGCTTCATACAGCACGCAGACAAAGTCAGAAACGTACATCGCTCTCAACAGAGCATCAAACATCTGGGCTTATACAGCACGCAGACCAAATCAAAACGACGTCGCTCTCGGCAGCGCATCAGACGTCTGGGCTTCATACAGCACGCAGACAAAGTCAGAAACGTACATCGCTCTCAACAGAGCATCAAACATCTGGGCTTATACAGCACGCAGACCAATCAGAAACAACATCGCTCTCAGCAGAGCATCAGACGTCCGGTGCCCTATATAGCACACAGACAATATCCCGCAGGATAAACACCATGGCAAGACATGATAAACGCTCGGCCAACTCATCAACGGCCAGCTCCAACACGGAACTTAATCCGTCGAACCCTCAGGTCTCAAACTCACAACGCTATCATTAACGTTCTCATAATTCAAGTTTGAATTAAGTATATTATGCGGTACAATTATGCCACACAAACTCACAGTCCTCGACTGGTCAAATTGAAGCTGAGCCCGATCCGAAACCCAAGTTCGTCAGGGCAGCAGACTTCACTTACCCGTCCACATCATGGACAAAACTCATCGTACACCAAACTCTTACAGTCTTACACACTTCGCCATCCATCTTATGGCCAAATCAACTTACACTGACATCCTCAAATAACGCTCCTCAGAGCCAACCCAGTTGTCGCCCTCTTACTTATATCTCACTTATTATACTTATTTTTCACTTCATAATCTGTACGTTATGCTTGTACAATTATGAACACTCTTACTGTCTGACAAATGCCCAACATACAATTCACCCCAAACTGATCCATTCTAATCCTTGCCCGTCATACTCATATCCTCTGTCCTGTGTTATACGCTTACACAACTGTATCCAAATTCAGACAGAGCTTCTGTCACCTCTTACTGTCCATCGCCCATACCTCTGCCCACAACACTTACACATATCCCAAGCATAGGCAAAATGCCATCATAGACACGTATGTCTCACACATACGTATAACATACACATACGGTCATGCATACATAACTTACAAACATGCACGCTAGCCATCACTAGCACATGCATACATTCATACATACGTCAAACATGCACGCTAGCCATCACTAGCACATGCATACATTCATACATACGTCAAACATGCACGCTAGCCATCACTAGCACATGCATACATCAAACGTACACGCTAGTCATCTCTAGCACGTGCACACACACATTTATACATACTTCAAACATGCACGCTAGCCATCACTAGCACGTGCATAACCCATACATAGCATACTGACATATTTGCTAGCCATCGCCAGCGCATACATAATCCACATCCATAAAACATGCATACATCTCATGCATATCAATCATACCATACAATCATGCTTACACGCACCTCATGCAATCGGATCGTTACTTAACATCCAAGCATGGAATCATACAATCCTAGCATGCTGCTACTCATTCAAAGCATGCTTCATGAATTTACGAGTTCAAAGCTCCCCTACATCGTAATCATGGCGTTCGATGGCGAGCACACGACGGTGGCGGCGTCGGCGGCGGAGTTGGCGGTCAAACCGTTGCCTGGCTGAGAGAGCTGCTGTCCCGAGGATTTTAGGATGCGCCGGAACTATCACGGCCAAACAGAGTGTTAGAACTCAAAGCGGTAAAACCCGCGATCCACGGCGGCACACCAGGGCGGCCGGGAGAAAAGTCAAGCCAACATAAGTGGCGGTGCGATCAGATGTCAAGGGTGTACACTCTGAAGATCAGCCGGTGGCTAAGACGTGCACAGCCGGCCACAAGACGTCGAAATCGGCCGTGGACAGCACCCAACGGCGACGATTTCGGTCAACAAAAGCCCACATATGGGCGGAGAGCGTGGGGCAACGCTCGAGAACCAAAGGAGAGGTGGAGGACAGCTCTAGTGATCAACTCCACTCGGTGGCAAAGCCAACCGATGGTTAGGCGGCACGAATGCGGCGCCTAAACCCAGAAGTGCACGCGTGGCTACATGCACACGCGGCCCAAAGGGCGGGGGAAGAGGACTGAAAGGGGGCGACCCAAGGCCCACAAAAGCCAACAGGGCTAAGGCCCTTAGCTGTGGCCAATCAAAGCGGCGACATCGCCGATCGCCACCCACAACCAATACTCATGGTGCGGGCGGCTGTGCATCTCGCACGATAGAGAGCAGGGGGAGGGTTCACGGTCGAGCAAAGGCTATGAGGCCGTCACTGGCCAAGGCCTGAGCAGGTGAACTCGTCCACCTTCTGTCAAGGTAAGACATACAAATTCTTGCCCGAGGCCATCCGGTACCGACGGCGTAAAATGGGCAAGAAGGGTCAACGGCACACATATGCCGGTAAGGCAGACTAGCTGCGGCTACGGGCCGCAAGGCTGAACAAGACCCAGAGGGGTGGCCCATTGGCATCATTGGGCTGGGGCGGAGCCGAACTAAGGTCCACCAAAACAAATCCGGCGTCCGACTGATAACGTCAGTCACCACGTCCAAAACGGACGCAGACCAAAAATAAGGGACGACCGGGGAAAGCCCATAAGGGCGGAGCGGCCATGGGGGCGGCGGCTGAATCGGGCACGGAGGTGTAGTCCATTGCCTTCGCCGGAGCAAGGTGGGGCTGGGGGAAAGGCCGAATCGGCCGCAGATCACCGCCGGCGGCCACTGTTTGCCCAAACAGTCTGTCGGCGGAACAGTGAACAGAGGGGAAAAGAGGGTGGGGCGGCGGTGCCGAGGCCCACCGGGCCGGGAGGAGGGGCTCCTCGCCGTCGCCGGCCCAGGGCGGAGTTGTGGCCGGCCGGTCGGGCCGTGCCGGCCCGTGGCGGCGGCGAAACGGTATGATACAGTGGGGCGGCAAAACAGGGCAGCAGAGAGAGGGAGCTGGACGGCGGAGCTGGGGCCGTCCGGGGCCGGGGGGAGTATCCTCCCACCGTCGCCGGCCCATGGCGGAGCCGTGGGCGGCCGGCCGGCCCTTGCCGGCCCGCGGCGGCGACGGAATCCAAATACACAGTCAGAGGGAGGCTAACCGGAAAAGTGGGGGCGGAGCGGCCGTGGGGCCGGGACGGCGGCTCCCCTGCCGTAGCACGGCCAGGGCGGAGCCAATGCGGCGGCCCTCTGGCCCACCGGCGGCCGGCGGCGGCCAGGCACAGTGATAAGGCGGAATGGGGGGGGGGGGCGGCGGTACTGTTCATCCAGCCAATGGATCGGGATCGCGATCCCGATCCCTCTTTTTTATTTTCTTTTATTTATTTTTTTCCAAACGTACGCTCAACGCGCATTAACCCACTGGTTACGCGTCGAACCTCCAAAATTCGCGCCGTAAGCGCGCAGCGAGGCCCGTGGCCCGCGACTAAGCCCCACACCCGACTCTACGGGTATAAATATGGGGAAAATATACAGATACCCATACGCTGAAACGTCACATTTTCCTGCCGAAAATGACCAGAAAAATGGCAGAAAAATCCCAAAAAATCGTAGAAAAATCAGGGACCTTACAAGTAATATATCATTATAATACATCTTTTAGTACATAATAAGACCATAGAAGACCGTATTAATTGATATGAGTACTCTAAAATTAGTTCATTTTAGAACCATGTACTATTATTTCCTTTGTCCCATACAAATTATTACTCCCTCCATCTCATATTAAGTGCTCTGAAATTAATTTATTTTAGAACCGAATAAGATGCTTAATATGAGTTATATAAATATTATGGAGAAACTCATACATTAGATGTTTAAGCAAATGCATAATTGTAGAACATTATATTTAAAAAATTAATTATATTAATTATATGAACCCACTTATATTAATCTCATATAATTTTATAAAAATATTTTTACTATAATAAAGACGTTATCATCTTTAAACTTTTGAAGATTTGGGTATAAATTGTGTTTTTATTTTTACGAATTTTTTTTATTTTTTTAAATAAAAATAATAAAATATTTAAATATTAATACATATCAAATATATTAATACGATGCTTACATATCGATATTTTCAATGGGTATGTATCACCTTTATATTATATTTATGTCGATCCGATAGGCACTCGTATAAGCCGATATAACTTTCCACGTATATAAGTCGGTGTGGGTTAGCCCTTAGCCACTCTCATCTTCGTTATTAACCGGACCTAATTACGGAACAGTCCCGTTTACGACCCGCAAATCGGGATGCTCCAGAGTCCAGCACCAGGAGACCAAATCCGTCCGTCCAAATTTTCTGGGCAGTCGGTTCTCAACTTGCCCTTTTCGGCCCATTCTTAATCCTTTCTTCCCCCAAGAAATCAGGAGCACTAAAACCTCCCAATATGTTCGCCGCCGCCGCCAGCCGCCTCGCGGCGCCGCGCCGCTTCCTCGCCCACCTCGTCCGCCCCCTCCCCCTCTCCACAGCCACCGCCTTCGCCTTCGATGCCCCCCCCGCTCCCTCCCCCTTCCCCGACGAGGAGGGGGCGGGGCCTGTGATTGTGAAGGGGGTCCAGATATCGGCCCGGCCGATCTACTTGGACATGCAGGCCACGACGCCGGTGGACCCCCGAGTTCTCGATACCATGCTTCCCTACTACCTCCACCGCTTCGGAAACGCCCACTCCCGCAACCACCTCTTCGGCTGGGAGTCCGACCAGGCCGTCGAACGCGCCCGCACCCAGGTCGCTGCCATCGTTGGCGCCTCCCCTAAGGAGATCGTCTTCACCTCCGGCGCCACCGAGTCCAACAACCTCTCCGTCAAGGGCACCATGCTCTTCCACCGCGCTCACCGGCGCCACGTCATTACCGCCCAGACCGAGCACAAGTGCGTCCTCGATTCCTGCCGCCGCCTCCAGCAGGATGGCTTCGACGTCACCTACCTCCCCGTCGGTGCCGACGGCCTCGTCGACCCGGAACGGATCCGGTCCGCCATCCGCCCGGATACGGGCCTCGTCTCCATCATGGCCGTCAACAACGAGATCGGCGTTGTCCAGCCCCTCGAGGAGATTGGCGCCATCTGCGCCGAGAAAGGCATCCCCTTCCACACCGATGCTGCCCAGGCAATCGGCAAGGTCCCGATCGATGTGGACAAGATGAACATCAGCCTGATGTCGATTTCCGGCCACAAGATTTACGGCCCCAAGGGCGTAGGCGCGCTATACGTGAGGCGGCGTCCGCGAGTGCGGCTCGAGCCGCAGATGAGCGGCGGCGGGCAGGAGCGTGGCTTGCGCAGCGGCACCGTGCCTACCCCGCTCGTCGTCGGTTTGGGCGCAGCCTGCGAACTGGCCGCCAAGGAGATGGAATTCGACAACCGGCGAATTGTGCAGCTGCAGGAACGGCTTCTGAACGGAATTCGGTCGAAATTGGTCGGGGTAGTGATCAACGGGTCAATGGAGAGGAGGTACCCGGGGAACCTCAACCTGTCATTCGCGTATGTGGAGGGGGAGAGCCTGCTCATGGGCCTGAAGGAAGTGGCGGTGTCGAGCGGTAGCGCTTGCACCAGCGCCAGCCTCGAGCCATCTTACGTGCTCCGGGCGCTGGGGGTGGAGGAGGACATGGCGCACACGTCCATTCGGTTCGGGATTGGGCGGTTCACCACGGAGAGGGAGATTGACCGGGCTGTGGACCTGACGGTGAAGACAGTAGAGAAGCTGCGGGAGATGAGCCCTCTGTATGAGATGGTGAAGGAGGGGATTGACATCAAGAGCATCCAATGGGCCCAGCACTGATGCAGATGGGTGTTCATGAAAATGGTGGTGAGTTTTTCTGGCTTTTTGGGTCGGAATTGCTTCGGCTGCATCGGAGCTAAGGAGTGATGTGTAACCTTAAGCTCTCACCGCTATACCTTTGCCCTGCCTGAACGACAGACGTTGTGAAACTGGGTATAATGCTTGTGAATTATATAAGTAGAGAAATTGGGCATAATGCTTGTGAATTATATGAATCACGAATCGTGGTTGTAGCTTGTATCAATCATGTTACATTTTCTATGTTAGCGATAAATAAAACTAAATGATCATAAGGGTTTCATTTTGTTGATTGGATTAATTGACGGGGTTCAAACAGGTTACAATTTGATTTGTGTATCCTGGAATGGTGCATGGTTGTTCGTTCATCTGATGGTTTGATACAACTAGCCAATGGTGGCTCTATAGCTAAATTTTTTTCGGATATCAGGTTTTCAATGCATAGCTTTAAATAGCATTTTTTATCTTAACTATTAGGGTTTGAAGGTTGGTGCCGTTTATGTTGGAGAGAGGGTTACTAACGTCAGGTGCTTATGAATAACTTTAATTGTGATCACGCAGTTACAGCTGAAAACTGCAGTGCATTTGAGAAGGCAGGCCGAATGTTGTTTACAAAGACTGGAATAAACAGTACTTTCAAAGAGAAAAAAGTAAATAGTATAACTTTGAACGTATTATATGAAGGCAAGGGCTAATCTATGATTTTCATCTTTTGTGAAAATTTATCTAATAGATAATAATCATGTTAAATGCGTTTCTTGAAAATCTGTTCTGATGTAGTCTCAGATCATCTCATTTAAGTTCTAAATTGGGGAATATTGCCATTCAAACTAAGTAACCAGTTTCTAGAGTTTTGGAGAATTCTATATATTAGGGCATCAATCTTAACTAAAAGCTGGACTTACCAAGGATGAAATAACTTTTTGTGACATCTGTCATTAGTGTCTATTAATACAACTAGGAAAAGGATACGAATCATTTGGGATCCATAGGCTGCATGTTTACAATAGAAATTTCTTCTTATGGCCGAGATCTCTAGGAACAATTCACAGGAGAGGAGCCTCAGCAGATAAATGTTGCGTGCATATGTTTTTATTTTTTGGCAACATGATGTAGACCAAGGTCTACACAAGCAAAATTTAAAGAAAAAGGGGGAGAGAAGGAGGGGAAGAGCAAAATTAACAAAACTAACTAGACTGAGTCCTGAATTTCATTGATTGATCAAAACATGATTGTGCACTACAATTTATAGGAGAATTATAAATTAATCCTACTAGCATAAGGAAACTGATCCTAATCTAATTGCAATTTAAGAAAAACACCCAATCCTACTTAATTTAGGAAAGAAAACCAATCTAGGAAAACTAAAAACTAATTAGGGTGGGTCATAACACAACCGTAGTGTGCCTATCTTAAGTCCTTTTTTAAAAAAAAAAATTGGTAAAAATAATTCACCCCGCCACACACAAATTAGTTGCCACCAGATTTTTCACAAAAGTTGGCTGCTAATGTTACAATATGCCAGTTTAGCGGCCAGTTGAGATTGATTTGGGGTAATCAAAGGATATAGATCAAGGCATGTTTTGCATGGACATACAGGGAGAGATTCATAAGTTTTGAAAGGAAAAATTTTGATTATGTATTGGTCTCAGGTATCTATCCACTGATGGTATTTCTCCATTTATATATGTTAATGCAGTGTACTTTGAGAGTTCATTTCCACTGGATAATTGGTTGGAAAAAGAACTAAAGTGTGGACTGGCTTCTGTTTACAAAGTTTTGCAATGTAATACCTTCAGTCCCTTTTGGATTATTTCATATTCTGTAGTTATGAGCTCATATTTCTTAGCTTCTAGACCCAGAGATGCTGGGCAGCAATAGGAATTTCACCTATATTTGAGTTCTATAATAACCCATCAAACATACTTTTGAAAACTAAGCTTCCTCTTGGATCATAATTCATTTTTTAAGGTATAGAGTAGCCTTTTTATTTTGTGGTTTTTGTTCTGTGTTTTTCCTGTACTGACACTTAATTTTATTCTTTCCACAGAAAGTAGATAGCTAAAATATTGTTACTTGTAAAATTTTCTGTTGTAATGGGATGTCCAGGAAGGATTTAATTGTAGCAATTTCACTTAGTGTGGCGTGTTGGGTTAGCATGGTTTGCATTTTGCCTAAGAATTGTAGATGATATAAAATGTTGTCTAGGAAAATGTCCTCAAGTGCTAGAGTACCGCCACACCTATGACGCTGTTATGATCTTGCCACCAACATACTCCACTTAATTTAGGCCTTCAATAGTTTCAATCCATTCTATTTTTAAGCATATATTTTATTACACAAGTCACCTAGTTTAAGTTATGGTTATTTTAGTTTGGTTTCCTAGTTTGAGGAGTAGTTGTAGTAGGAAGGTATTAAACTATATAAAGGGCTTCTGCCCCATGAGTTTTTGTACGTGATTTTCCAGTGGAATAGAATTACAGTCTTAGTTCTCCTTTCTCCCTCTGTCTCAGGTCTCTCTTCCCTGTCTTCTATCTCGTTAATCCTTTTATCCTACCTTCTACATATTTACCCAACTTTCTTTGTAATCCTTAACAGGTTACACCAGATGCATTCTACTTTATTGTAGTCAGATCTAACTGCTAGTATGTGTCTCGATACCGAACAGTTCTGCTATATATGAACATTCATATAGAGGGCACTGATTTATTTGATGAATGTGTTAAAAACAACTGCTAATTTTTTGGACTACAGACTGAAATGGTCTGAACATGAGCTGTTGTTTTCTATGAACACTTCACCTAGCTCTGGTTGGGAATACTTATGAGGACGTCAGTTTTTTTCTTCTTTCTTTGGCTGAGGCTATTGACGTTCACCATTATTTCTTTGTTAACCTCACAAAAATTTTTGCCTGTGAATGTTTGGCTGAAGCATTGATTAACCAAAATTTGTACCACATTAATCCCCTCAGTACCCCGTGTCTTATTTACCCCTTCTAACTTCTTTAAATTTTCTCATATATACCCCACACTTTATGGTACTTTACTTGGACCCAACCCCTTTCTGCCTCTTCTTCTCCCCAGCTGGCACAGGCAACATGCCAATGACTTCCTCCTCCGGTTGTGGCTAGAGCGGAAAACCCTGACTAAGGCAAGCAGATTTTCTCCTTGCTGCAGACCGAGCTTTTGCACGCGGCCAGAAGCCCTGGCCACGACTGGAGTTCTGGCTGTGGCCAAATCTCCGGCCGCCTGCTGCTAGGACCACTGTGGCTAGAAGTGGCTGTAGCCAGTAGAACGGCTGAGGCTAGAGGAGGAGAGGGTGAGAACGGGGAGGAGAAGGATGACCAGAGTTATTTTCTTTTTTTGTTGATTGGGAATGGTAATGAAGACGTCAGTGTTATTTTCTTTTTTTGTTGAGGCTATTGACCTTCAATGTTTTCCTTTGTTAACCTCACAAATTTTTTTTGCCTGGGTGAATTTTTGCTGAAACATTGGTTAACCAAGATTAGAATGGATGTAGAAAGCTTGATTTTTGAGGAAGGTCAGGAGAACTTTTTTGCTAAGTGAAATGGTGTAGGATTTCTGGTTATCTGATCTATTTTTTTTGTCAATCAAGTTGGATGTAGAATGGAATTTTATTGTTCTGAAAGTGCATCAACTAAATTCGTTAACATTTTTTTTTAAACCAAGTGAGATGTGCCAACAACCCTTGCAATTTGCCTGCATGTTGTTAGAAATAAAATTCGGTCTTGCCACCAGCTTTTGATTCTTTGAAATAGATTGTTTAAGATTAAAAAAGGTTAAGGAGTCCAGATTTGGCTGCTGCTGATTTCACGGTTGTTGACATGCTTGTGGTCAAATCATCATCGGTGGCATCAGTTGGAATACGAAGGGTGTAGACTGTGATAACTGTTTTGCGCAGAGCCTGATGAATGTACACAAGATTTGGTGCTCTGATAGATCAAATTTTCCGGGACCCTATCAAACTTCAGTGGGCAACGGACAATGTAGCTTGTCCTTGAATTTGTTCAGGGCTATCTTAACACTGCTTCAGCACACAAGCAATGGAGCCAGAACCACTTTGAAAGTCCCCCTTCTTGTAACTTGTTGACACATTCCCCGTAGAAAATGATTTTTGGCTGATTGGATTTGTTCTATATGGTCTCTCTCTGGTCACTTTCTTGCAGGCAGGAACCTGTATGTTTGATTCTGTTATATTTTACATAGGTCATTGTCTTCATGAGATTAGAGCGGATCGGGCATGTGATGGACCAGATTTTTGTGGACCCATGAATGAATAATTGTACTGATGGGGACGCATCCAGGGGGAATGACAGGACATCCCTGAGCAAGAATTCTTATTGTTCTGCCTTGCAGAATCGTGACTAAACAAGATTGTGCACGCAGACACGGGAGCACGTATTTGCTTAATCTGATACATTTGGATAGATTTTTTATTTCTAAAGCACTGGAATGCCACTTGGTACCGGGTGACCGAGGTCCTCAACAGAGACTCCCGTGTTGTCATCTTTTTTTGTCGCATATATTGCTTTTATATTGTAGGTAGCCTATCCTGCTATAGCTTTGCATTATTGGTCATGGTTTTTCTAGCTCACAGCTTCTAGAGAAGAAAAAGGTCATAGTATGTGATCAAGGTTTATGAGTATGAGGATCTCGAGTATTAATTGATATTGGGGATGGAGACTTTAATCTTCTGTCTTTAGTTGCATTAACTGGATCTGAAAACTAGTTACGCATTTAGAGTACTGGGACTTGCGTCTTTTTTAGAGAATTAAACCCGCAATGCTACAAATACTTCTTTCTGGGTAATGTACTAGCTCTAACAACGAAGGTCAATATTATAATTAATGGAGAAAGATCAATATTATCCTCTTGTATCCTGGAACGCTTGGGAGTTTTTAGTGAAGTACAGATGTATGGCTCAGGTTCAGATTTCCCCCCGCCCCCCAAAAACATGAAAGAACAGACAAATTGAACATCAACACGACACTGTTTTTAGGAGATTGATTATAAAACGATAAAATGGATTAAATAAAGCAAGTTGAGTTGTGTGGCTGCGGTTTCCGTCATCCTTTAACAATCATATCGAAGCAAATCGTTGCATCTTTCTCTGAGTAGGGTCCAAGTGCAACAAATGCATATTTAACTGAATTTATCGAGGCTGCTTGACCTGACATTGCTATTCTGTATTTGGTCCTTCGCTGATTTCTTTCTCATTGGTCGGATATTTACTGTAATAAGTATCCATAAAAATGGACGTTGATTGACTTCTTTCTCTCGTATGTTAAACCTCAGGAACATTACATTAAATACAGGGAAAAAAATAGCTGGGATAATGAGAAGCAAAATCCAATCAACCAAGCTTCACTTGGGTAGCATTACAGTAACAAACACAAGCCACATACTCTTGTGGAAGTGGTTACATAAAGAGTAAAACAGTACAAAAGATCTCTATCTACGTTGCAAATGTTTCATCATCAATCAGGGATTGAAGATCATGTCTCCACATTTGCATTTCCAGCTCAGGGGCTTGTAGTTGGAGGTGTCTTCTCTTCTTGAATTGATGGTGAAGAACATAGAGGAATGCCTTTTGCCGCCCTTTGCTTGGGGGACTGCGGGGACTTGAACTGCCTCACAGTGGCCACAGGTTCTGCACCTTCTCTCGCAGCTTGGTGGTCTCGAACCAATTGTGCCTCTCAAAAGAAATTTCTCTTCTCCCATCTGTAAGTAAAACAGGTCTAAATTAAATCAACAGAGAATAAATCTGAAACCAGAAGGCATTGCTAAACAATGATAGTTACTCTAACCTTGGGTGCTCCAAGTAGCGTGGATGATATTCTTCCTGCATACAGAATTCATTTTTTCCAATCCAAAGTTACATAAACAGAGAGAGAGAGAGTGTGTGTGTGTGTGAGAGAGAGAGAGAAAGAGAGAGAGAGAGTGTGTTTGCTAACTTACCTTCCGCCATGAACTGAAGTTGGGTGGAGCTCCAGTAAAGAAGGGTGAGTGCCAGAAGAAGAAGTGAAGTGTAAGAACAATCCATGGATGGAATTCGGAGTCTGCTAGATGGTGAACTTCATACAGTGAGGAAGTTATATAGGGGCAGAGGCTATGACTTGTGAGAGAAGTATTGTGAATGTGTAGTACAAAAACTAGTAAATGAATGCCACCATGAGCAAATGATCAGCGTCTCCTAATGGAAATAAGAAGGACAACGGTTGCAGAAGGCCAAAAGGAGAGAAGGGAAAACGGCCCAAGGCATTGGAGTATGAGCCCTGAAACAAAATAAGAAGTCCTCACCAGAACTTTTCAAGGCAGGGGAGGAGGGGAAGGAGCCTGAACAATGGGGAGAGGGACAGAAGAGAAGATTGAAAGAAAGAGAACAAAAACCCGAAACAGCAAAATGCTAAACCCCTTGATTCTAGCAGTGGATACCCAGAAAGAGACACAGATTCACAGCTGTTCTTTTCCTTTTTGTTGTTTTAATTTCCCTTATTGTTTATGGGTTCTGTTTCCTTGTGCTGGTCGGTTCTGAGCATTCCCAGCCTTACACGCCATATCTGGTTTCAGAGACTGATACGTTAAACTTTTGCGGGTTTAGAATGTGTTGATACATCGTACATACTATACTCTAAACCACACAAGATCTTGCATTGGTTTTGTTTCCATAATCTCTTGTTGAAATATGGGATCTACAATGTTGTAGTATTCAATTAGTGCAAATTCCAACGAGAAAAGACAGCCTTTCCATGCAACATATCTCCTCTCATGTTTCTTACTTCATAGTAGTGGTTTGAATCATGTGGGCTGAATGGAGTGTATTCAGTTTCTTAATGAGACCCTATTCATGGTTGAGTGACTTGGTCTTTATTGAGGCATCGTGGGTCTTTAAATTTTGATCCAATGACACGTGTTAGGGGGCAGGCATTTTTTAGTTTGTAATGCTTCGGCTCATATATTTTTACACGTGAGCCTGAACTCATTAACTATGTGTTTGGAAACACATATTTAATTACAAATAATATAATATTCTTAAATTGTTTGATTTAACAAATCCATGAACTTATGATTTGTATTTTTAGATTTTTAGTGTTTGGGAAAAGTGTCATTTCATAGGTGTGATTTGAAGCAACTTTTTTTAAACCCCAATTGCGAGTACATCATGTTACATGTATTATAGAATCTACTATAGTGACCACGACTAACCCTCTTCAATTTTCTATCTGAGCATGTTCATTATTCTATTGCATAGTTATCCTCCATAAAATGACCCGTTGCTCACCATTATGAAGTACAAGATGCATATAACAATAACAAGGGTTTGTGAAGCTTTGAAGGGAGGTGATTTAGGGAAAATCATAAGTAAAAGAAAAGATAGAGGCGAGAATGAGGAGAGAAGAGGGTGATGACGTAGATATGATTGTTGTAAGGGAGTGAAGGAGATGGGGTGAAGAGAAAGCATATGCTCCTATAAATCTCATGAAGGTTAGATTTATAAAGAACATGGTACATGATGTGATTTACAAATTACATATTTCTCGTTATAAATAAAATCATGTGATTTGAGGTGGGATTTGGGCCAAAATCAAATCCCATCTAAAACATGTTCCCAAATGACAAATCTAGTATAATTAAAAATTACACACTCAAAAATTCATGTTGCCAAACGCAAATAGAGCATTTCATATGTTTCAACAATTTAGTTTGAGCTAAGTTCAATAATTAAGAGCATTTCCAGCACAGTTTTAAGTTCTTCAAATTGGCAATCAACCCATTAGCCCTGCATGTAGCAGATTTTCAATGTAGGGTCACCATTGATTAGAGACCTTGGTGTGCTTTTCATTAGAATGGCAAGCACCCCAACTTGTCCCTTGCCGGACGTTTCACCAACGAGGGGTCATCTGTCAATTTGCTACTCCATTGAGTCCGTGTTGCATCTGATAAGATTGACATGGTCTGGTGAGTGGTGATGACCCACGATTCCTTTTGCCATTATTTCGTCCGCTGAAACTTGTACAAAGTTTCAACTCAAATGGCAAACAAACAAAAAAAAACTGTAAAAAAATGTTTGTTGGCATATCTATCCATGTTGATCTTATATTTTGATTTTCTAGTGATGCTGACGATGAAAAGTAACATATTTTTTGCTTTGAAGATGTGATAGCAATCCACTTACAGAAAATAAAACCTTTCCAGTAAGAGGAAGGATAATGGTAGGCAAAAGTTAGCTCTCCTACCTCACGTTTATGCCTAATTCAGGGCAATAAATACAGGGTGAAAAATACATACTCTTTTACTGACAAGATAGTGGGTGCCAAACTTGTGCTCAGCTTCAGATGTTACACAGGAAATCCTCCACATCTATCACTCTCCACATAAGCTTCAACAATTTAACGAAAACTTTAGATGCTTTTAGCCCACCCTAATGGTTTAAAACTCTGAAGCAACTTTCTAGAGGAAGTACTTTTTATATTCTTTATTTTCTATGAGCCTAGCGAAAGGAACGCCTAGGAGTGTTCATCTCTGAGATTGACAACACATATTCAAGCACACGTTAGCGCCAGTGGCATTACTGCTAATGTGCACTAGCATATGCATTGTCCACCATTAATATTAATGTACACTAACGTGTGTGCCATTAATCTTAAATGTAAATGCTTCCAAGGTGTTCATACTAGCCTCTTGGAAAGTGAGGAACATAGAAAATACTTCCCTTTACATAAGGCTATTAACGTTGCTAGCTAAGGAGGGAGAGAGATGAGATCAACATCTTCTCTAAAACAGATTTTGAGAAGAAAAATTTATAATTTTTATTTAGCTATAATTATTAAATAATATATGTATTTAATCCATGACACTAATATGCAAGCACATGCACATTCAGGTGGCAAGAATGTAAGTGTAGCATTATGTGTGCTAAGAGGGCCCGCGTGGGGGCATAGGCCTAAACATGGGGCCATGCAACCCAGAATGCCTATGGTGAGCTATGAGCATCCTAGACCACTTAGAGGATCTCCAATGGTTAAATTACAAAAATAACATTGTCATTTGCTTGTGTGAATTTAATATGAGTAGGCTCTTATGATCGTTGGATTTTAATCCGACATACCACATTACTCAAGGGGCATTTATTCCTAAAGTAACATGGGCCGTTAAATTTAGATTTGATGGTCCTAAGAGCTAGCCTAAGCTCATGCGGTCATGTGTGAGCCCAGGCTCTTATAAACTTCTACTATTTAATATCTAGTTAAACTCTAATCGGAGTGTCAAATACAAATGAAGGTCCACATATTTGAGAAATTAAAATTTAAAAATTTTAAAAAATAAAAAAGATGAAAAGAGACATGAAAAAAGAAGTGTTTTTTTTAATAAAAAGCATCTTCACAAGGAGAAGCCAAATATGGCATCCCAACTAAGAGTTGGAGCCTTGAGGTTGCACCTGGAATTTCAATTTACTCGAGGGTAGATGCCATTGGAAATGCTCTTAGTGCATCTGTAGACTGGAGAATCACACACAACATAGACTCCAATGGCCCAAAGATCCACTAGCAAGTCTATCAAGGCCATGGAAGAGTTTTTCATGCTTCCCTATGATAGTGAGCTCAATGTAATGAATGCTTGTGAGCCCTTGATATTTGATATCAACGACGCACAGGCTGGTGCATGTTAGTACTAATACCATTTGCTATAATGTACGTTAGTGTGTGCAATATCAATCTCATGGACAAAGGGCTCCTATATATTCTTTACGTTGGGCTTATTATTAGAGTGGAGCATTAAAAATAATTATAAGAGCCTTATTGTGTTGTGTATTATCTACAATTATAAAACTGAAATTAAATATTCCTAGAGAATGAACTCTAGTAAGATCCGCCCTACAACTATAGAGGACTGTGCATGTCTATTTATCTAGTGTCCCTATATTTAAGAATATGCTGTCATTTTATTCGCTATTATTATAACTCACACTAATGATGTTCTTTCCTGGATGACTAACTTATATAAAACATATTGCCACTATCTTTATTTATTAATTTATATGTGAGCTCACAAGCCTAGCGTTAGCCTAAGCATAAGTGGCTGTCAAATCAAATTCCAAAAATGGACACTACTCAAGGGGCATATTGTTTTTATTTTCTGTCATTGGATCTCAATTCAATGATTCATGATGCCCGAATTGGTAGAAATTTTGGCAAATAACTTTTGATATAGGCCAGGTTCTTGACTAAATTCATAGATTATGGTACAAGGTGATTCCCATGTGTTGATTTGGATCCTTATAACATAGGCGTATTGTAGCCATAATGGATGAGATACGATTGTTAATAGGGGTGTAAACAAACAGACATGGATGCGGATCTAATATCCCATTTTTCAATTATATCTAACCTGAGGGGTTAGGGGTAATTATAAAATTTTAGGAGTTTTTAAGAGACAAAATCAATGTATATGGGTAGAACCCAAAGTAAAGAGCATAACAAATCAAAGAACACACAAAACAAAGGACAAGAGCAAAAGTTTTGACCTCGGGAACCATGCCACATGGGCATGGGACCCACTTAAAAAGTGTGGGATAAACTACCCATATGTGGTCTACTTTTGAATGACTCATTGATGTAAGTCTATCGGTACTAAGAACGTGCAATTCCGACTTTGGGGTAGGAAGATATCGTGTTTTGAAGTTGGGATAATATTTGAATAAAATAAGAATGAAATAATAAAAAAGGATAGCGTCATTGATTTTAAAACCCTTTTAAATAAAAGACATATAATAAATTAATTTTTTTTCTTAATTATAAAATAAATTATCCTATTAAATATCTAGGTCATTATAACTAGGTTTATAAATATGAATATTAGAATATATAATATTACTATATGCGTCAAAATTCTATATTAAGAAAGTTAACCCTCTAAGTATAAATATGTCATCTATTTAAAATCTATTTGAAAATAAATAACTAAGTAAAGTTGGCTTTCATGCCAGTAAATTTAATTACTTACAAAATTGTAAAAGTAAGAAACTAGATTCCACTAGTGCAACGTTGTCCTCAATCACCCATCGATGTCCTGATTTCGCTAATCCTCAACTAAAGAACTAGCAATCAACAATACCAAATTACAACAGAGCATTTCCTCCATTTGGAGGAAAGTTTTCAAAAATGTAAAGGTATTATTTAATATTTTTTGGATCAGGCCAACATCATCAAGATGTTAGTTTCCTATGTACTCATCATACAATGTCTACAATATTAGTTCCCACAAGATTAAATCTAGATATAGTTCTGCCTAGAAACTATAATATCTTAAGAAACATAACATCAAATATGCAATACTTAAGTATTTTAAACAAACTTACATTTGATGTAAATACTCTAGGTGTTCCACTTATTATCATTAAAAAAGCAATAACAATTTCTTTTATTAATTATCTTTTAAACTATTATTCGATAATTAATATCCCCGTCTAATTTTAAAGACAAACAAACTCATCAAATATCAGCCTAATTAATAAATGATACAATCACCATGAACCATCTTTGGAAGGGAACCATCTATAGTGCTGCCCTAGAATCCACCAAGAAGTGTCATAACCCAACCTAGCCCCTAAGTACCTAACCAGAGTGGAAGGGCATAGTCACAATTCCACCTGAACAGAAGTTGCGGGAGAAGCTAACCAAGCAAGATGTAAGCTTGTCCAAATACGTCTACACTGAATGATCCTAAATAGATTGGTGGTGAGCTCAGCTCACGCAGAGCTCCCTCCAATGAGGAGGTGCAACTACACGGCTAAATCAATAGCTCATCAATAGAGTTAAGACTCATAAGAACCATCTTGAACCCTACCTGTGTACAACAAACAAGTATTCAAAATGACATCCCATTTCATACTAAGGTTAAGACTCAAAATTGTCATCGATTTATTAACCAAGGTAAATCATTAGGTCAAAGACCTTGTTTACTCTATGAACTAGTCTCAAACCTCTTTGAGGGTATTTTTGTTTTGATCTTGATTAGGTGTTTTCGCCTAATCCAAAATTATCTAACCCCATTAATTAATCTTTTTCTAATCTTAAGCTAGTAATAAATCACTATCATAACAACAATAACAAGCATTATAGCAAATGAAAACATAAATAATACAGTCCTACACAGGTCTAAATAAATTATAATACCAAGGGCCAAACTCAATTATGGCACTAAAAATACCCGTAGTCCATGCTCTAACTCTCCTCGAGTTAGGAGCATATATTTCATGAAAATATCTTTGTTCTTAGGTAAGTCCTTAACCTATCAAGAGGTATCAATCTCAAGTTGACCCATTAATTTCATTATGCGAATGTTGCCTGGTTTTCTCATAGGGGTATTTCTATTATTTTGTTTAAGGCTTCCTTAAACTCTAATTAGTCCAAAACTAATATCAAGAGTACTCCTTGATGTCATTGGCTAAGGTAATTTTTTAAACATTTTATGAGGTTATAAACCCCTTGATCTAGCCTTAGTTTGTTTGGAGGTTTAGTGTTAACCCTAAGAGTAAAATAGTCAAATACTTACTAAGTTTTTTTCTCATTATATGTGTTGGTCCACATTTAGGGTACGCCCTCACCTCATACTTCAATTTTTCTTAATTTTTAAACCCACTCATAGGTCTTTATACCGGAGCCCCTAAATTGGGTAATTGAATATTATTCTATGATTCAACTATAAGGGATAAATTGGCTATTTTATGGCCTCTAGGATTTTTGCCAGAGCTAAAACTTAGTCAAGACACTCAAACCTCTCTTAAGATCTATTGGTAATTTTTCTAATTTTTTTACTATAAAAAGACTCTGAATCAGACCCGGTTCAATACCCCATTCTTTTTATAAATGTAGCTCCTGGGCCCGACTCGCTCAACCCAGCCACTGGCCCGGCCCATTAGTCTGGTCTAGCGGGTTTGGCCATGGGCTAGGTTTGTAGGCTTGGTTCTAGGTCTAGCTTGCAGACCCAACAACATCTCCTCCTCCATTAAACCCTCTACTAAAGGTGGACGAAAGAGGGGTAGGGCCGTGCAATGGCTCTTGGGCCACCGGCGGCAGGATCCTGCCACCCAAAGCAATTTCACATCAACTATTGTCCAGCAGCTTGAACCACTACTGTCCAACAGCTTGAACCACTGCTGTCCAACAGCTTGAACCACTACCTTCAGCCCCCTCTCCTCATTCAATGGGCGGAGAGGAGTATGAGAATGATGGAGCCATTATAGAGGCATCGTGTGGCGGCTCCACAACTGATCAGCGACAAATCCTTACTAGGAATAGGTCGAGTTTACAGGGGCAAAAGGCAACAATGCATTGTCCCGTGGTCTGGTGGCCTACACTGCCAGCCACAATCCTCTAATCTACCAAAGAGAAGGGAGAAAGCAATCTTGGCCAATGGCTACTTCTCTTCAGTAGGCCCACCAGGCGGCGACCTGAGTGTTGTGGGTGCAATGGCCTGGCCATGGTGGTACAACGCCTATTGGTCAGTAGGTGGCCGACATGCTAGCTAGATCTCATCAACAGTCCCGCAATGGGCGGGGGGTATCACAAGGTAAAACTCACAAATTAAATCACATTAAAGCCTCAAATCATGCATCATACAATGTTTAATACCAAAACTAGTGTTATTACCTCGTCAAGACTCCAATTTGTATGCTCACAACTCCTCACCTTCATCATAGACCACCACAAAAATCCATTGGCAAGCTCACCCACCCACAAAAGGTTTGAAAAAATCTCTCTAAAAACCATAATTAGCTCTTTTTATAATCATGGGGATTAAGAACCTTAATCCCCCTAAAAGTCGGGCGAAGGTTGACTACTTAGGCTATGTTTTAATAATTTTTGTAAATCTAAATAACTAGGCCCGAAGACTATATGAAAACAACCAAATTGCTCATCTAATTCGGATAAACGGCAATTAGATAAATGGCCCCTACGTGACATATTCAATTTCAGTAGTCATCTCCCTCATTTGAATTCCAATTTGAGCGTTCTTGGAGGTGTTTTAAAGTTCTTTTCATCTACTTTCTAACTCCATAGGTTTCAACCATAAACTCCATCTATTTAAGAATTTATTCAACTAAGAAAGTCGAGGAGTTGTCACACAATTTTTCATGTGGTTAAGTTTTGAAACCTAAGAAAATCCATAATATTAGAAGTGATGATCGAGCTATTGGCCGAAAGAGTCCGATTTTTGATCGAGAGCTGCCAAAGAGCGCTTGACCACGGCTAGTGTCTCAAGTGTTGCTTCCATTCCCGTGGCCAATTGCAATAAACAATGAAAGCGAGGAGGGTGGGAGGGCACAAGAGTACCCTTAGCTACCAATGTTGTTGACCGATGTCTACACATGAAAAGTTAAAGAGAAAGGGGAAAGAAGAGAGGTATTAGAGCTAGGGAAAGATAAACCAAACAACTAATTCTTCTTATCTTTAATTTTTTGTCAAGGCATAGCCCTTACACATATTTATAGACCGCAAATAAGAACCTTAATCCTAATAAAATTCCAAAGCATAATGGCCCTCTAGCATGAACCGAAGCCCAATAAGAATAAACTCCTAATTATGTTAAAATACTCTTACTAATAATTAAATCCTAATTTTAATAGACTTTGAAGGCGGAACCCGACCCCTAAGGTGGGTCATAACAATCACTTGTATGATATGATTGTAAAAGGATATCAAAGTTCTAGTAGTACTCGGCTTCCCTAAACCCTCTCCTCTAGATAAGGAGCAAATGGCTGAATGAGAGGGCATTCAACAAGGTTGCAATTAGCAAAAGAGGGTTGAGAGTGCCTTGTTCTTTATATTTTTTAGCATAGGTTGCTAGAATAAAATGTTTTGGGGAGGGGCCTTTTTTCCTACGTGTTGGTGCACAAAAATTCAGAGAAAGTTGGGTGGTTTGGCTCCTAGTAGTGCAGTGCGATCAGGCCATAATAGGGCATATTCTTAGCCAAGAGTTTGTCCTTGTGACATTAACCAAGCTATAAATTTTTTAGCGAACTTCACATTGAATAACTACTCATGTTGTTGGCTTAAAAGTCTCCTTATGGAGTTTCAATCCTTTTTATACTTGAACTTTTTACAATGTACCACTTCTTGTTTTGTAATATCAAAGCCTTTTAAGTGAGCTTTATTGCAAAAAAAATTTTTGAAGTGAAAAGTTAAGATGCACCCAGCACCCGTTCGCTTGGACGCCTTGCTAGCTGAAGGGGGCATATGTTTTTTTGCCGAAAAGTGATATCCTTACATCAAAATTACTCATCAGAAGCTTATATATGAGTTTTGACTGGTCTAGATATGTGAGCCCTTGTGAGCTTTGTATAGGGCCCACTTGTGAAGTTCAATCAAAACCCTTATGTGAGTTTTTGTGGGTGTCCTTGTTGTGGGAATATCACTATCCTTTTTTGCCCCCTACTACTTCAAATTACATGATTAGAATCCCATGGTAGATATGCGTCGGGCTCACAACATATCTCTAAAGCCTTAAAGACTATGGGGATTATATCAATATGTACATATTTTTATCCCGCCCCCCACAATGGCATATTGCAGCCATAGTTAATGAGATATGTTGTTCATTCCTTTCTTTCAGGAAGTTCGTTTTCAACATGTCTAACGCCTAGGTAACCAAGCTACAGATCTGATCAACTTCATGCTCGAATACTTTTCATGCTCAATAATCTTTCTATTAAATTGCAATCCATTTTATACTTAAACTCTCCACAATCCACTTCTCATTTTGTAAATACCTAAGCCTCCTAAGTGGGTTTTATTGTAACACCCAGGCCCAAGATTTGACCCGAGCCAGGTTTCTAAAAACACAAATTATTGGTTAGAAATTTAAAATTGATAAACTATGAGCAAAAAAGTCTAAATGCGAGAGTCGTAATGTTATTGTATGCATCGTAGAATTTAAGCGCTCCATCGTATGTAGGCCAAAATAAGCCTAATTATATAACTAATTTAGATTAGGCTAATGTAGACATACCATTATAAAGAAAATGTTTTATTGTGATAACATCTACGATGCTATTCCAATACGATTGGATCTAAAAATAATTTTGCCTAACGGCTAATACATGAATCAGGTAGTACAAAAATATAAATTTGTCAAAATACATATAGCTGACTATTTATTTGGAGTTAGATAGAACTCATTAGAGTTAAACAAAATTTAACAAATCAACAAAATCACACATCTCACTCTATCACAAAGCGAGCAAATTATATCCGAGCAGGTTAGATCATCTCAGATCATATTAGATCTCATCCGACTATATCATATCATATCAAATCATATCAGAGTATATCAAATCAAAACATAGCAAAGCAAATCAGAACCCATCAAGACATATAAATTAATTAGCATCTTAAGTTAACTACTTAAGATGCACAAACATGCATATAATTAGTTATTAAATGAGACAGTAAAAAATGCTTACTCCCCTGAGGCTTCCAGATGTAGCGACATTCGGAGTTGCTCATTCTTTCATGGTGTCATTCCCTTCAAGTCTGTAGATGGCAGACATAGTTTCCTCTTGCTCTTAATTGTTTCTCTCAATGTGCCTAAAGGTGACGAACATAACCTCCTCTTTTTAGGAAACTTTTTTCTAGGCGGCAGAAAAAACCTCCCCTTACTTGAAGACATTTTTTCTTTTTACGTGCTCATAGGCGATGGACAAAACCTCCCCTTTCCTGGAGACACTTCTATCTTCTACTCTTGTAAGCAGCGGACAAAACCACCCCCTTACCTGGACATACTTTACGCACTCGTAGGCGACAGACAAAACCTCCCCTTACCAAGAGACACTTCTATCTTTCTACACTCATAAGGAGCAGACAGAACCTTCCCTTACTTGAAGACACATTTCTCTCTACATGACCGTAGACAACACCCAAAACCTCTCTATACCCAAAAATGTTTCTCACACTGCATGGCTCATTGGTGAAGGACAAAGCCTTCTCTTACTTTTGGCCACTTCTCTTGGTGTGGCCCGATGATGAAGGACATAAGCTCCTCTCACTTCGGGCCAATGTTTTAAAAACCGGACTGGACTGACCAATATGACTGGGTTCAACTAGACCCATTATAAAAAAATGTGTTGTTTACTATATATTCCAGGTGGATTGAACCCGACTGGGTCATGCTGACTCGAGTGGTTAAACCAGGTACCCGGACTAAAAAATTTTAGATGTTGGGGAAGAGAGGGAGGGGAAGGGCGGTCTAAGACCACCGTTGATGCTGGGTCGCCCAGGGAGGAGAGGATAAGAAGGGGGGAGGAAGGGGACCGTCGAGGACTTGGGGGGTGGTCATCGGGAAAAAGAGGGAGAGGACTACCCCGCCCTCCATCGTCTGTTTGTCTTGTCCTTCTTCAACTCTTGACCATCTTGGCCGCCTTTACCACTGGGTGTGGCCTTGTAGTCGAAGCCACACTCATGCCGGTATGAGTAACGGTGCACTCCATAGAACAACTCCTCGCATCGACATCGGAATCCCGTTAGCCCCACCCTCCTTTGGCAACTCATGCACCGGCTCATCTCCCTTCGGCCCATCCCTTTCCCTGCCCCTTTCTCCTACGCCATCACCCCTGATTTGCTTAGTCATTCCACTGCTAGAAGAGCCAGCTTGGGCGATACAATCATGGCCAAAAGAGGTTCTTCTGGTTCTCGCCACCGTTGCACGATGACGACGGACGTGACGACGTCTAGGATGCGGAGGCCGCAGTTTGGCCACAGAGGTTTGTAGCGGCGGTGACGACAAGGGTCATCGGGGAGGAGAAGAGTCGAGGTCCTCCATCGAAATTCAACCATCGGGGAGGAGAGGGTAGGGAAGGGGGAACAACCATCAAGGTCAAGGCAGAGCTGTCGTGGAGGAGAGGAATGGAAAGGGAAAGGAGGGTGATGAAAGTTTAGGGTTAAAAAAAAAGTGGAACAGTGGAAGTGAAGCTTTATACCAAGTTACCAATTGGGTCAACCAGGTTGACCCCCCAGTTGAACTTGGTACTAGCCAGGTCACCCATCTGGGTTAGCCTATGGGCTAGGTTTTAAAATACTGCTTCGGGCTAGTTCTCTCTCTTTGGGCACAGGGGTGTTGGATAGAGCCTCGTCTTATCCTAAGCCATTTTCCCTCTCTAAAGCTGTTAACTTGAGGAATAAATGCTTTTATTTCATAGAACACTTTTGAATTAGCTAAGAATGCCTATTGAGCAAGCGAAATAGGACTCAGAATGAACTAGAAAACTCTTCCAGAAGTCTACATGGGTTTCCTATTATGGGAAGACTCGTGAATGTATGAAATAGACCCCCGTACACATGTGCCATGCATCGCACACCTATTCTGCATGCAATGTAGTTGTCGTGTGCATTATGTGTGTTGTGTGTGGTTGCGCAAGTCGTGGCCCATATAGCTAGGGGCAGCCTGCGATGATGTGGGCCTATGGGACCCACACCATGGCTAATGCAGGCCCCTTACATCAGCATCTGCATCAACTAATTCATCCTTTACCCTTATTATTTTATTCAAATAATATTATAACTTCAAAACATGATAACTTCTTACCCTAAAGTTGAAATTGTGTGTTCTTTATACCGATAGACTTGTATCGACAAGCCATTCAAAACTAAGCTACACATGGGTAAATTATCCCACACTTTTGAGATAAGTCCCGCCATTATGATATACTTGCCGAGGTCAGAACTTTCGCTCTTAACCTTTGTTTCATGTATTCTTTGGTTTGCTACGCTTGTTACTTCAAGCTCTACTCATATACAGGGATTTCATCCTTGGAAACCCCTTAAAACTAACCTAAACATATAGAATTAACCCTAACCTTAGGGGTAGTCATAATTGAAAAAATGGGTTGTTATATTTATTGCTAAAAAATCCACCCTAATAACTATTTCTCATAAAGAAATTACTTCATTTGTCCCCAATTAATAGCTCTATTTTATTTAATTTAAGTGATTATGTACCTAATTAATAGTATCATAAGCTTATTTTCACTTTTCATATATGTGAATTTTATCATTTAATAAAAATTAATATTTTTTTAAATGTAGTTATTAATGTAGGACGAAGGCAATATTTTCAAAGGCTTAAGACTATAGGTATTATATCTTGATCTACATTTTATTTTATTTTTTTATATTAGCATTGAAAGGGTAGACCCCCTCCTCCTTGGTGCTAGAGACTTGACTCCAACTTGGGACCTCTCGCTGTTCATCATTCTTGGGTTGGATCATTAGTAGGGCCACAGTTGGGCCATGTACGACTGCACCATCAATGCCAGCATATCTCATGTAGTGTACTTCAGCTATAAGTGGCCTTATCATTTTCATTTGAGGAATTGACCAAAGTAGACTTCTACCTTGGTCAAATAACCGAAATGTGAGCAAGTTTCTACTATTTATTAAAGTAGACTTGTTCACGTGGGAACTTGTAAGTGTGTGAAGGCTTTTGACTAAACTACCCTCTCCATCATATGACAACCCAATGGGAAAAATCATCTATAATAGTCAATCAGTCCAGGAAAGTGTCTTCTTCTTCTCCGAAATGACTTCATCCTACACTGATTTTATCTCCAGTAAGGCTTCCTACCTGGGTTAGTTCATCTTTCGAGCTACTTTTGTTTGCCCAATTTTTTCCTTCTTCATGACTTTTCTCTGACCGATGGGAAAAATATGACAAATCAATCACTCAACCCAGGAAAAAGATTTCTTCTTCTCCCATAAGACTTCATCTCGTAGTGCTTTTTCCTCGTCATAGGTAGATTCTTCTTCCTCATATTTTTGTTTTCCCAGTTTGCTTCATCTTCTCTGTTTCTTTTCTCTGGGTTTCACATCTTCCAGCTTCGAAGACCTATTAGTTTATTTCCCTTCCACCAAGTAGATTAGTTTAGGTTGTTTCAGATGATGAAAAAGGTGTTATCAGATGAAAATGTTATTTTTGGTTGGTTATATCTTGGACATTACGTAGTTTTTGCTAGTAAGATTTTCTGGGTAGCTGGAAAACTGAAAACTGGAATATTGGGACACTGGATCATTGAAATGCTGGAAAAGTAGAAAACTGGATTACTGATATGATATGAAAAGAGTATAGAAAAGGACACAAAAGGTTTGTTGTGTGTTTGAGATGTCCATTGGGATGAAACTAGTAGGAAATATAATTTTGACAATGCGGAAACAAAACTAACTTAATCACCTTTCAAGTTTTTCATTTCAGTTTTTTAGGATTTACATTTTCTAGTGTTCTAGTTTTTTAGTTTTCCAATTTTCCTGTTTTCCAGTTTGACAGTATGTCAGTTTTCAAGTTTTTCCTTTTACACATGGATTATTCTAGTCGATGCTAGCATATATATATATATATATATATATATATATATATATATATATATATATATATATATATATATATATATATATATATATATATATATATATATATATATATATATATATATAGGGTTGCTCCCATTTTTCTTCCTATGTTGTGAAGCTAATTTAGTCTTTTTTAGGGCTTTTGTTCATATGTTGTTTCCAAAATTATCTAGTTTTTAATTATCCGGTTTTTCAGTTTTATAGTTATTCAGTTTTATAGTTTTCCAATTTTTTTAGTTCTAAAGTTTTTTAGAAATGTTACATCTATAGGATATGAAACAAAAACCATATGTTATCACAAAAAATAACCAATCTAATCACTGCCCTAATTGAGAAAAACATCCACTGAGCCCAATGTGAGTACCCCACTAACAACAAGCAAATATAAGATTCAATTCTCACATAGATAAGTTTAGTTAGGTAAATCTTTGAAACATCCCCACATTTTGGTTATACGACCAAACTAGGAGTCTTGCAACATGAAGCAACAAAATTTACTTTAGGTTTTAAAATTTGTAATTTGCAAATGATCAGTTATCCAGTTCTATAGTTAACTAGTAAATTTACTTGTTGGGTTAAGGACCATACATTCCACTCAATTTATTTCCTGATAAGTCTTTTTTTTCATACAAAAAACTATGAACTGTCAACTAAATAACTATCAATAAAAAAACTATGAAGTGGATAAGTGTCAATTGAATCTTGTGAAGCTAGGTACATAGTAATGTGTTTGCAAATACTACTTGTGCATGACTGCAAAGATGCATTGGTTAAATGGATTACATTTAAACATGAACATGGCAAGCTACCAGAGTTAGAGCAATGGGCAACCCAATTTGCTTCATCTTCTCTGCTTCTTTTCTCTAGGTCTTCACATCTTCCAACTCCAAAGACCTATTAGTTTATTTCTCTTCAACCAAGTAGATTGGTTTAGGTTATTTCAAATGATGAAAAAGGTGTTATCCGATGAAAATGTTATTTTTGGTTGATTATATTTTGGACATTACATAGTTTTTGCTAGTAAGATTTTATGGGTAGCTGGAAAACTAGAAACTGGAACATTGGATCATTGAAATACTAGAAAAGTATAAAATTGGATTACTAATATGATATGAGAAGAGTATGGAAAGGGACACAAAAGGTTTGTTGTGTGTTCAGGACGTCCATTGGGATGAAAGTGGTAGGACAATATAATTTAATAATAATTCCCCGATTATCATCGCTTGGGTTCCCTACTACATCTCTAGAATTTGACGTATCATTGCCAAATTTAGATCTATTGTCATCCCACTTCCTAATCAGACTGCATCCTGCCCACCCTTCATCAATCTTCAACACATGACATCCTTGATTTGTTAGGCTTGCTTCTCCTATTTCGGAAGGGCATTGTTATCCACTGAAAAAAAGGATTTAATAGCTCTATTAATTATGACTCCAATAAAGTGATATGAAAAGAAAACATATGATAAGTGACTAAGTCATCCTATCATGCACAACATATGAATTCATACCATAAAAGTTTTTTTATCCATAACTGATAAGCTTTTAACTTCCTTAGCCAGCACATGTCCTCACCTGTGAAGTTAAAAGCATAACGATGTGACAAATACCACATGTATAAGCACAACAAACCCCACAATCATCACAATTAAAATATGACATTCTCATATATGGAACACAACCAAAATCAAAATATTATTAACATGGAGTGGGAAGTGATGAGCTCAAAATTCTGAAAATGGTGTTTCATTCACACTCAACATGCTCTTCAATGATTCTAGAACTTTTAGCTTGCCATGTTCATGTTTAAATGTAATCCATTTATCCAATGCATCCTTGCAGTCATGCACAAGTAGTATTTGCAAACATATTGCTATGTACCTCAGCTTCACAAGATTCAATTGACACTTATCCACTTCATAGTTATCTTATTGATAGTTATTTAGTTGACAGTTCATAGTTTTTTGTATGAAAAAAAAGACTTATTAAGAAATAAATTGAGTAGAATGTATGGTCCTTAACCCAACGAGTAAATTTACTAGTTAACTATTCATTTGCAAGTTACAAATTTTAAAACCTAAAGTAAATTTTGTTGCTTCATGTTGCGAGACTCCTAGTTTGGTTATATAACCAAAATGTGGAGAAGTTTCAAAGATTTACCTAACTAAACTAATCCATGTGAGAATTGAATCTTATATTCACTTGTTATTAGTAGGGTACTCACATTGGGCTCGGTGGATGTTTTTCTAAATTAGGGTCGGTGATTAGATTGGTTATTTTTTGTGATAGCATATGACTCTTGTTTCATATCCTATTGATGTAACATTTCTAAAATATTGGAGAACTAAAAAATTGGAAAACTATAAAACTAAATATCTATAAAACTGAAAAACTGGATAATTGAAAACGAGATAATTTTGGAAACAACATATAAACAAAAATCCTAAAAAAACCTAAATTAGCTTCACAACATAGGAAGAAAAATAGGATATATGCCTGCATTGACTAGAATAATCCTTGTGTTAAAGAAAAGACTGAAAAACTGACATACTGTCAAATTGGAAAACTGAAAAACTGAAAAACTGGAAAACTAAAAAACTAGAACACTAGAAAACATAAATCCTGAAAAACTCAAATGAAAAACTTGAAAGGTGATTAAATTAGTTTTGTTTCTGCATTGTCAAAATTATATTTCTTACCACTTTCATCCCAATGGACGTCTCAAACACACAACAAATCTTTTATGTCTCTTTTCATACTCTTCTCATGTCATATCAGTAATCCAGTTTTCTACTTTTCCAGTATTTCAATGATCCAGTGTCCCAATGTTCCAGTTTCCAATTTTCCAGCTACCCAGAAAATCTTACTAGCAAAAACTACGTACCAAAAATAATATTTTTATCTGATAACACATTTTTCATCATATGAAATAACTTAAACTAATCTATTTGGTGGAAGGGAAATAAACTAATAGGTCTTTGAAGCTAGAAGATGTGAAACCCAGAGAAAAGAAACAGAGAAGATGAAGCAAACTGGGAAAACGAAAATATGAGGAAGAAGAACCTACCTATGAGGAGGAAAAATCACTACGAGATGAAGTCTTACGGGAGAAGAAGAAGAAGAAATCTTTTTCCTGGCTTGAGTGATCGATCTATCATATTTTTCCCATCGGCCATAGAAAAGTCATGAAGAAGGAAAGAATTGGGCAAACAAAAGTAGCTCGAAAGATGAAGTAACTCAGGTAGGAAGCCTTATTAGAGATAAAATCACTGTAGGATAAAGTCATTTTGGAGAAGAAGACACTTTCCTGGATTGAGTGACTGTTGTAGATGATTTTTCCTATCAAATTGTCATATGATGAAGAAGAGGGTAGTTTAGTCAAAAGCCTTCACACACTTGCAAGTTCTCACATGAGTAAGTCTACTTTAGTAAATAATAAAAATTTACTCATATTTCGGTTATTTGACCAAAGTCGGAGTCTACTTTTGTCAATTCCTTTTTTCATTTAAACAAAGGAATAATTAAAAATTCATTCGTAATGCCTAATATAAAGTCATGTCCTATCATCCACTCTACATTCCAAATCTTCGAATTGAGGCCCATAATTAAAGGCCTTTGGGCCTCCTTCTTTGGGCCTTGTTTAGGATGATTATTTTTTTATGATCAACCTAACCTAAGAGGCTAAGACTTGTTTAGCATGACTATTTTTTATGATCAACGCTAGGTAACGAATAATGAAAAATTGCCACATTACATAGAAATAGAGAGAGAAACTTATAAAATGATCCAATAGTCTTCATGTTTCCCTTCTCCTCATGTCTACTTGTTATTAAATTTGCTCATGTAATTTGGTAAATAAAAGATTTTTCTTTCTATAAGAGTCGAGCCTGGGCTTTCATGGTCATCTCAATAGTCTAGGCAATCTATTAATAAAAGAAATCTTAATAAATAACAAAAGACTATTTGTGAAACACGCAGCAAACACGTAATTAAACTTAAGAGCACACAATTTATTAATTTTCTTTGAAGGGAAGAACACACAATCCATCATTGTTCATTCATATAGTTGAAATCAAGGGTCCTAAATTAGGCGTATTTAAATGCAGCTTTTAAGACAGATTCTCACAACAAAAGCACCTACAAAAATTTATATTAATTAGATTTAATAAGTAGGTCCATATAAAAATTACATGGGCTCACTTATCTAAGACCGATCAAAGCTCATGTATAAATTTTTTATGTAAAAATTATTATCTTTTAAGACCGTTGATTTCAAAACTAAAGGGCTAGATTGTCTACCATGATTGACATACCTCGTTGTGGGCCGGGACTCCTGAATTGCTCGCTAGTTCGGCCCACAACTGAGGGAGACAGCATCAGGTGCCAGTTGCCAATCTCAGTCTCTCATGTAAATGACGTCAAAATACTTAATCAAGTCAAAGTACAATTATTATCTGATTATTCGTTCATTAATAACTAATCACAAAATAGGAAGAGAAAGACCGTGATTTTAGAAAACATGCCCAAAACGTGTGGAAAATGGGCCCCACTTGATCTGACGGCTAGAAGCCCTGCCCACTTTCTGGGCCTGTATGTAAGCGCACGTAGATGTTCACATCCCCGAATGCCGACACGACCCGATGCGGTCGATTCAAGTCAGAGTCGCCATTTGCAGTTGCAAAGACCGACACTCTTGACTGGCCACACTCTGTCCCTTCTTCTTCCCCACTCTCTCCTTTTAACAAAGAAAGCTGCAGCCTTTTCACACAGATCCGATCCCAAACTCAAGTCTTCTCTTCTTCTTCTTCTTCTTCTGGTTGTGCCCATCACTATTCCCTTTAGTGAATGAACAAGTCATTGCTTTAATCTTTCTCACTTGAAGAATCTCTGCATTCTGAAGGTAAAATGCCTCATTTGATCTTAACCTGTTTCGTATTTATCTGCATTATACGTTTTAAGATATGGGTCTTCTTCAAGTCATTTCATAATGTTGCATCGTTGCTTTTTGACCATGTTTGCTTGATTGACTGACTGGATTCTGTGAATGCCTCTGTTTTGTGGCGATCTGTATTGTTCTTGATCTTGTTGGAAGATGGCTTGAGTTCAGAACGTTAGTGGTGTGGTTATTTTTGTTTTTTCTTTTACATAAACCGCTGCATGGAGGATTTAGACCGTATACTGTTTGGAGCCTGTAGGTCAAATCAAGGAGGAGTGGTTAAGTGGGTTTTTACAATTTTCTACCTGATAATTTTGGTAATGTGGTATGATTACGAAACTATGTTATCGATTTTACCATCAGTTTATTCTTCCATTTTTATCCAATTTATTGGTTAGTTTTTTCTTGGCATTTGGTTTTTGTTCCCACAGTGTTGCCATCTATGACTATGCGGATCATAGTTGGCCTACGACGGATGATGGATTTGATGCATATTAATGCTTCCAATACGCATGGTTCAGAGTTTTAAACAGATTGCAACTTTTCCTTGCCACACTGAGCCCTCTTTGTACACGCTTATGAAGTTGGACTTAGTAAAACTTTTATCTGAAGTTCTAAAATTTTGTTTCTTAATTCTTATTTCATATGTTTAGTTTATTTCTCATGCATGTCCTTTTCTTTCTTCGCATTAGTTGTGAGGAGAAAAGCAATATTTATTGGTTCATTTGGAGGATTATTCTTTCAGAGATTACCTGTTTTGTATGGGTTATTGTTTTAGTATTCTAGTTTAGACACACACAAAACAAGAAGTTGTAACTACATAATGGTTGCCGATCAGTTATTATATCTATAACATTAGATGAGGCATACTTTGTGATCGTCCATAATTACACAGGATGCTTTTGGCTAGTTGTATTTGAATGAAGTAGCTTATTTTCAACTTTTATCTTAAACTGCTTTTTGTTATTGACTTGGGATTTATGCAAAACTGTCTGATATATTTTGTTATCTTAAATCTTTTTTCATACTCCTCCGTCCCACATTAACAGCTCCATTAGAAAAACCAAATGGTAATATTAATGTGGGACAGAGGGAGTATGATTCTTATCCTGCTGCAAGATCTTTTAGAAAATGACTTCATCTGATTCTTGATAATTTATCTTGTTGTTATTTTTTATTTTTGAGCTCAAACGAAAGCATGGTTGGTTATGGTGAATTTTAACTCACTAATCAATTAAAATTGTGGGTCGAATCCACATTTTTGACCCCAATACGTGAATAAGGTGATGCTGGTGACCTTTTCGTTTGGCATATTACATTCCCTATCCCTCGTTCTTCCTCAATTTCTTTGTCAATTAGAGTACTATAATGTTTTATGTGCAGGTATTCTTCAACTCTGTGCTATAAAAAAAGTGGCGAAGTGCAGCATTAAAAAAAAATCAATCATGCTTAGGCCATCTTCCAGTAGATACCAAAGAAACAAAGGGTTAAAGGTCAAACATGCTCTGCAAATCGGTCTACTGCTTGCTGTCAGTTTCTGGTTGCTTTACCAACTAAAGCATTCCCATGACAAAAAGAAGTCTTTCAATGATACAAACTTGAAGCTTTTGGAAAATGTAGAAAGTAGGCATGAAATGTTGAAATTTGGTAGGAAAGATCTAAATGGAGGATTGCAAATACCTATTTCTAAGACTGCAGGGCAAGATGTTGAAGCAGAAAGAGAAGATGAAGAAGTAGAAGACGTAAAGCATGAAGAATCTGAAGATGCAATGGCAGTACGAGGCGATGATGATACTAATCAACATGATCAACAAAAACTACAAGAAGAGCTGGAGTCCCATGACGATTTTGAGAATGAAGAAGACAACAAGTGGAGAGGAAGAGAACAAGACAAAGGGGACAAAGATAAGGAAGTGGATGATGAAAACGAAAAAGCTGAAATTGAAGAAGAAAGTGATGAGATCAAAGAGAATCCTCATGAAGCCCAGGAAGCACATTATAATGGCGATAATGCTTCCAGTGCTGTGTTGAAATATGACATAAAGTCAGATAGCGCACTTGAAGATTTGAGCAATGCAGATGAGAAACAGAAGGAAAAGTCTCATACAAACAGTTTTTTTGTTGAGAATAAAACCAATGCCACCGCAAAGTTTGCTCTTGTCCAGAATGAGAATGGGTCTAGTACTACCACTGAGATAGTTCTGGACTTTCCTGAAGCTCATGAAAAACAATTCAATGGAGATGATGCTTTCAATGCAGTCAAAGTAGATCTAATGTCAGAGAGTGAAAATGGAAATATAACCAAGTCAGATGAAAAGCAGAAAGAGATTCCTGAAAACAATGGTTTGGAAGATGCACATGAAGCAAATAACACTGTCAAGTTTACTCCTATGAGAAAACACATTGTTTTTCACCCAATTGATGAGGTAGTTCAGAGCCCTTTGCTAAATGTAACAGAGATGGGAGAGAAAACTGATGAGTTAAGTTTGTCCAGGATAGAAAATGTTACTCCTATTTCTTCAATTTTGGAAAATGTACCTAAGGGTGGTTATATTAGTTTGGCAAAGCCAGAGAATGGAACTCAATTTAATTCAACCTTGATGGAAAGTAGTGATCATGTTCCTGAGGGAAGTAATATGACAGAGAGCAATGCAGGGATGTTTAATTCCTCTGAGAGCAATGTGAATCCTTTCTTGGGTCCTGCGGAACAGAACATGACTTCTAAGGTCGGAATTATCTTTGACCACGAACAACTGAATGTCCATGGAAATTTAGCAGGAGAGACCAACCATTCTGACACAAGTGGTAGAAAAGATGAGGAGCAAACTATGATCTCTAGCATAAGTGGAGCAATTAAAAAAGTGAATCAGATTTCTGACACTAGAGTACTTGCTCAAGAAACGAAGGATGACAGCCATACATCTGATGTGAATCAGAATTCTACGACTAGCTTACTTGAAGTCAAAAATGACTTGGACATCTCTTTTCTGAGTCAGAATTCTACCTCAAGTATACCTGCTGAAGAGGTGAAGAACGAAAACCGTATCTCCTCAAGTCCAGATGTCATTTTGGAGGAAGTTTCAGTTAAAATTACTGACTCTAACTCTGCTGTTGCCCAAGTGAAGGAGACTTTCGCTGATCTGGGGACATTGCCAGAGATAGAAAGCGTAGGCCAACGTACTGGAGATGCTGTAGCTGAGTGAGAGCTTTCACGACTAGTTCTGTATGCTAATCTGATACGAGTAATTGAACACTTTTCTCACGCAATGATATAAGTACAAGATTACGACAATCTCAATTCAGTGAAGTTTCTAGGTTGCCACTGGCACAAATTACTGTGTAGAATAGTTTCTCAATACCATGTTATGCTCATCCCACTGATTACCTCATTGAACATTTACTTTTAGCCATTTCCCCATTTGCATTTTTCCATTTGCCTCCTTTGTTCTGTGAATTTGCGAAGAGGTTTGCCTATAATAGAAATTATGAAAATACCTGGCTATCGTTAGAATACTTACCTTACCAAGGAATACAATCTAGTGGCTACATCAGTTATTTATATCTAGATATTTAAACCGTGAAACCATTGAAAATATAAGTTGGAAGTATTATATATTACAGTTTGATTGTCGCAGTTGTTTTTTTTTTATTGCCATGTCCCTTTAATCTTCCATTGCACTAGAATGAAAGAAGTGACGGAACGCATGATTGAATCCTTATGTGTAGTTTGATTGATCATAATTGTTTTTATTTTTGGATTGTCATATCCCGTCCATGTTCCATTGCAAAGGAATGAAATATGCAGCCGAACTCAAATTAGAATCCTTATGTGCAGTGAACAAAAACTTTCCCATAAAACCCTAAAAAATGGCTAACTAAAGAAAATTTTGGCAATAACAAGCACCCAAGTACTAGATCCACAGGAGAAGTTTATGTAAAACATAGTAAATCCAAAAATGGATAAAAAAAAAATTAATGCACGTGCTATATATGCTTAGGAAGAGTTTTAAAATTGTCCAAGTAGAGATTTAAGTTTTTCTATGTTTTGATTGGTCATAGCTTGCAATTACATATCAGTGTAGTATATCGCCATGACTACATCTTATGTGGTAAATAGGACTTAAAATGATGTTTTTCTATATTTATTTATTAAATGAAGAGACCATCGAGTGGTTAACATGGCTTGATATGCTTTAGTGTATTTATTTAATAAATGAAAAAAAGTTATGTTAATTTCACATGAACAAGAAATTTGAAAGATATATACAAGTTGTGATACAACCTGAAAATTACATTTCCTACAAATAAAAAGTAAAAAAGAATTTAACCACACGGACCCTACATAAAATGAGATTATAATGATAATTTTTTTTTTACGTTTTAAGGTTGTTAATCCTTTGTAAATTCTCTTTTGTACAAACAGCTGATTTAGATAACTTTTACATGAGTTTATAGCCAATTATAGTGTTCTTAGTTGAATTTTACATAGAACAAAACAGAATCAAGTTTATTTTAACATCTTACAACATATTAAAATTTTAGAATCAAGTTCAATTTGTGCGTTTGGGAACACATATTTAGAAATAGTATAGTATTATTAAATTCTATGATTTCATAAATCCATGAACTTGTGATTTGTATTTTAGTTTGTGTTTGCGAAAAGTGTGATTTCAAACATGTGATTTTAAAAGAACTTTTTGTGTTGCATATAATATAACACCTTCTACAATAACCACGACAACCCTTTTTAATTTTCTATCTCAAGTATGTTCATTCTTTTATTACATTGTTACCCTCTATAAAATAACTTAGTACTCACCAGTGTTGAAGTAAATGGCACACATGACAATAACATGGTCTTTTTGTGCTTTGAGTGAAGGCGATTTGGGAAAAATCATGTGGAAGAAAAAAAAGTGAAGGGATTAAAGAGAGAAGAGGGTTATAGTGGAGATATGCCCGTTGTCAGAGAGTTGGGCAAGAAGTGGGTGAAGGGAAAACATGATTGGGTAAATCTAAGGAAGGTTAGATTTATAAAGAACATGTTACGAGATGTGATTTACATAATGTTTCATGTTATAAATGAAATCACTTGAATTCGGTCAAAATCAAATCACACCTAAATTAGGTTTCCAAATGTGCAATTTGGACTAAATTTCACGTAATTAAAATTACACACCCCAAATCTATGTTGCCTATACTACTCAAAATGCTTAGGGTCTCTTTGGATTGGTAGAAACCGGGAGAAAGAGAAAGTGAATCCTAGTAAAAGAGAAACTAGGAGATTCGTAAATATTTTTCACTGTTTGGTTACACAAATGATGTTAGAGAAAATTGACAGTGACAGTGGTGGTAGCGGCGGCAATGGTGGTAGTGGCGGTAGTAGTAGCGGTGACAGTGGTAGCGGCGGCGGTGGTGTCAATGGTGGTGGTGGTGGCGGCGGCGATGGTGGTGGTGGCAGCAGTGGTGGTGGCGGAGGCAGCGATGGTGGTGGTGGCAGCGGCGGTGATGGTGGTAGTGGTAATGGTGGTGGCGGGGGCAGTGGCGATGGTGGCGGGGGTAGTGGTGGTGGCAATGGTAGTAGTGGCGGCGATGGTGGTAGTGGTGGTGGTAGAAGTGGTGGCAGTGATGGTAGTAGTGGTGGCGGCAATAGTGGTGGTAGTAGTATCGGTGGTGGTGGTGGTAGCGGCGGCGATAGTAGCGGTGACGGTGGCTGCGACAATGGCAGTTGTCACAGGTGCAGAGCTTTCTTTAGTGTCCTCACCTGTGATGGCCTGATTGTCTCACACAGCCAACAGCCAACTCTCCGTCCTTCCCTCTTGTATGCGCAGGGGAAAACAAGTAAGCAGCCTACTCAGCCTTCTCCGGTGCAAAGGGGCTCCGCCCAATGCTTGTAAACACAATCCGTCGGTTACAATGGTAGGGAGAAGGGGTGGGGCTAACTAGCCAGATCGCAGGCAGAGAGGGAGCACCTTCTCTCTGGTTCATCCTCTCTCTTTCTCTTTGGTTTTCTGGATTTCTGAATTGCCTTGGTCGCCCCTAGCCTTCCCCCTTATATAGGCTCAGCATACAAGTCCGAGTCCCACTAGGAATACAGTCCCAGCCCAAGTAAATATAGAGTCCCTCCCTGTCCCAACTCTTCCCGGCCCATGGTCGTCCCAGCCAGCCTAGGAAACTTGTGAGGGTTGCCCCAACCAACTAGGGAAACCTGTGAAGGATTCCGACTTCGACTAGGAGTCCAACGTCCATCAGCTTCTAGAGTTCTTCCATTCGAGGAAACTTGTGCATCGTTTCCTACCTGAACTAGGAGTTGGGCTGTGCTGCCTCCCTGTGTCCTAGCGCCCCTAGGAGTCCATCCCAAAGGGGTTGTGGCACCCAGCACACCACTAGGAGTCCTGCCCGTGCAGGGACTCTGCCTCAGCCTGCCTCGCAAGGCAAGTGCTCATCCGGAACCGCTCCAACGCTACTCCCAACATCCAACCGTGCCCAAGGGGCTGCCTAGGCTGTCCGTCGCCCAAGCCAACTTGGCTGTCCGCTGCCAAGTATAGGGGGTAGCCGCCCCCTTGTCTATGCAAAAAGTGGAGAGACTAACAGTAGTGGTGGTGGTAGTAGCAGTAAAACATAAGTATTTAGTACAATGATTTTCTCTCAAAATCCATGGGTTTATAGGTGGAAAATTTTTTGGCCAAATTTTCATCCATTTTCTCTCACTTTTCACTCTAGTTTCTCTTTCCCCGTTGCACCAAATAGTGGAAACTGGGAGATTTTAAGAAGATTCCTTTCCTTTCCCCTGCTTTCTACCAATCCAAATAGACCCTTAGTATTCTAGTTGCTAACTTTGGATTACAATAATTTGAGCTATAGAGTGCCGTTTTACACCATTTGTCTCTTCGGATTTGTATTTCATATTTATGACATAATAAAGTTTTATGACAAATTCAATTTGTACCCAAAATCCACTTATAACGGTTTGGGGGTAAGATGAATCTCTCGGATGACTTCACCATGCTATAAATTGGAATTATAATTTGAGCATTGGTTTTTTTAGGCCTGTTTGAAGTGAAAACAAATGTATAGGTTGGAATTTACAAAAACGACATCAATTTTAGGCACCCTCCGTAATGTTGGTCAATAATGGATTTGTGCACTGTTGCATGGAATAGGATTAGTAGGAAGATGAAGATTATAGGGGGGAAAATACTAGAAAGGCTAGAGATATTGACTTGGGGGACATTTTTGCCTAAATAGCTTATTCTATATGTATACTATTTAATATTAAAATAAAAATGGGGAGCTGGAAATTTTTTATTTTAACTTAGTTGCCCATGTATATTTATGATAATGTTATTTAATAATTAGGGATAAAAAAGTATTTATAGTAAATAATAATATTAGTGAATAATTAGGGATAAAGAAGTAATGATCTATAATGAATTACACGTATATAGATTTACTTGCATTCAAGTCCAACTCAACATCTAAAGTCCTACTACTTTGAGAATATTGTCAAGAAAAATTTAGAGGTTAAAAATCATAGGTCATACAGGCCTTCATCAATTAAACTAACCTATACAATTATTAAAGTGAAAAGGGAGCAATGATTTTTATCATAGAAGTCCTAAATTCTACTTAATACATTATATTTTAGGACCCTTACTGTTAAAAGTTTTTAAGAAATTTGCAAAAGTAAGCATTTAATAAATACACGTGATTAGTGAGTTCTTGTTGTGTACCTACATGAAAGGAAATGAAGTCAATCACTTAAGATGTAGTTTTTACCACCTAAATTGGTTGTTTGCATTGGTCCTATAAGGTCTATTAGGGTTGTTAACGAGATGAGCTGGCTCGTTGAGTAGGCTCAGCTCGGCTCAAATTAGACTTAACTTGAATCGGGCTCGGCTTGAACTTGATTCAAGCTCAAATAGGTTTGAGCCGAGTTTAAGGAGACCCCTGTTCAACTCTACTCGGCTCAAATAAAACTCGAACTCGATTCTACTTGGCTCAAACTCGAATATAATTTTAAAATTATATATAAGTAATATATAAAATAAATAATACATTTATATGCATATTTTATGTAAATATAATTATTAATTTAAATATTTATTTATGACATACTCCCTCTATTCTAGATTATTAGCTCCATTTGATTAGTTTATTTTGAAAAATCAAATGAAGCTATTAATTTAAGACGAATAAAATATATAAAATAATATATAATTACATATATGTACTAATATCATATATCATGTATGATATATGAGACCCATTTATATGAGCCAAGGCTCACTCATGACAAAAGAATGATTAGATATTCTTTTAAAAGTTGAAGCATGACACTGGGACGTCCTCAACTTACAAAATGTATCTATATTTACATGTACTTTGAAATTTTTTAGAGGCATACGAAGGCTAAAGAATAGTTTTTTTATGAGTTATTTATAAGCATGTAAAGAAAAGAAAATATGAAAAAGTAAATGGTAATGTTGCCTAAGTGAGTTTTTATTTTCTGCATCTTTTTTAGTGATTATATGCATATAAAGAGAGGAAAATAGTAATGCATCATTTTTTGAGCATATGTAACTAAAACTCATTTGTCATAGAATTCTTCTTTCTTGGTGACTATAGTTAGATGTTCAAGGTGTAGTTGTGATACTTGTAAAAGTATATTTATTAATATTTAATACTAAATGCATATTAGTATGTGTGATATTTCACATACTTTCTCTCTCTCTCTCTCTCTCTCTATATATACATATATAATTTTAAATTTTTTAGTTCGTGCCCAGATTGAGCCTAGGCTCATGATTCACTTATTTCAATTTGACCTTGAGCTTGTGCCAAGCTTTGAATTTCTAATTTTAGTTGAGCTCGAGCTAAAAATTTCGAGCTTATTCAAGCTTTGAACCGAGCTTTAGCAATTTGAGTTTGAGCCGTAAAAGCCCAATACTTGGTTAAGCTTAACTCGTTAACCCCCCCAAGTCCATGTGTATTAATTTCAATAGTCTCTTAGTTCTCACATGTTTCAGTTTTTTATAGGATTTTGATTGTTTACCCTTTTAAAAAGCACCACGTACAAAGTTATCATGAATTTTCAAAATATGGGCACCTTTAATGATCTTATCCTTTGTTATTTTTGTTAAAATCTCTAAATTTACATGCCCTAATATTTGATGTCACAAGTAAGTATTATTAAGTAAAGAAAAGTTTGTAAAAAAAACAAGATTAACCAAATAGAAATTATCATAAGATCTTAAACTTTTCACACAAGTCATTCTAGAGTCATCAATGATATAACATGCCTTCTTTGAAAACTTTACAATAAATCTAGAATCACAAATTTGATTAATGTTTAAGAGAATAGCTTTCAAACCACTCATGTACAAAACATTATCAAAATCAATCAATCTAGAAACTTTTAATGTGTCTATCCCATCTATTTTTATGGTACTTTAATCTCCAAAAGTAACTTTTCCATCATACTTCTCTACCAAATTAGTAAATCTAAATTTATTATTAGTAATGAGCTTTGAACATATACTATCTATGCACTACATGTTAGAATATTGAGTTTTCACGGTGTTATGCACTATATGACATTTAACATCTTCTTTTTTTACCCAAATTTTTTAACAAATTATTGAAGATCACTCAAGTTCTTATTAAGTTTTGCATTCTTAAGTGTTGCATCAAACTTTTGTTCTTTCTTGTTATAACCATTGTGAGCAAACTTATGAGAGTCTCTTAGTGAATCATGTGTGTGAGCCATATGTCCAAGATTTTGAACTTTTACACTAGGTTCCCTTAAGTTTCTACTCATCTATGTGATTTATCTATGTAAGTCAATTTTAACTATATCTCTCACAATTTGTGGTTTTTCCACTAATTTGTTCTTATTTAACTCAATTTTAGTCACTAGTTCCTTCTTAAGTTATTATTTTCTGACCAAAATTTGAGAAGTTGAGGTAATAGCTTTATTATCATTCAATTCTCTAGCCTTAATTAATTTAGTACTTCTTCAGGAATTTATGTTCTTATGTTCTACATACCCTAAAAAACTTTTTATCACTTCCAAACTGTCCAAAAAAGATATTTTTATATAGTTTTTCTTTACCTTTAACATACTCTTTTAGAAGTCTTCAATTCTTCTTCCAAGTTTTTTATTTCCTTAAGCAATTTAAGATTTTAGGTAAGCACACAAGGATTGTCATGCACAAGTTGAGAATTTTAGTGTTCCAGAATACAAAATTTTCCTCTAAGAATCTTCAATTAATGAAAAATATGATTATTCATGACCAAAATAAAATTTGAAACAAATAAAGACAAGCTAAACATATTTTTGAATTCTATGGCAACCAAAAACAAATTAAACCTAAAAAATATTAGAATAAAATAAAAAATATTCAAATTCATCTGCTACTACTAGCTAGTTTGTGAACTATGTGTGTGGAATAGATGAACCGAGAAAAATGAAGTGTCTCTAATTTGTATTTAAATTACTAGAGTTATATTCCCTTTTTAAACAAAATAATCACAAATTTTTTTTCAAATGTGTGTACCTGATTTTGATGTATTCTAATGAGAATTTGCAATCAAATAAGCAAACAACACACAAAAAAATATTATGTAAAAACCCAACTAGGGAAAAACTACAACACTCTTTCTAGATCAACTATGCACTATTAAACTTGAGATTACATAATTACCAATTACAAAGAATTAAAACTCATTTTTCTTTAAATGATTGGTTCTTCAGACCACTCTTAAATTTTGAATCAACCACTTCTTAGTCATTTACAAGCAATAGTTCAATTTTTTCCTCTTTATGATCTTTGATCAATGTAGATATTTCATCTCTTTTTTGGAATGAATATTTTATTCTCCTTGATTTTTTTAGCAACAATCCTCATCAAATAACATGTCTCACATGTGTTTGTGTGCTCTTATCTTGCCTATAATCATTCTTTTGATTAAGGTGGGCATTTTCTCACTCTCGAAGACTAATTATATATATCAAAACTCTATTAGAGCAACTCCACAAAAATTTTCTAATTTTTTAATCATTTTTTCTCTTTTCATCACTTTCCAAGCCCTTTTTATAGACACCTATTTCGCAAAAGGAATATCACTCTAACTAGGAATCTAAATCAAATCGAAAAAACCTAAACTAGACAACTCTGTGTTCCATCAATCGATCGTTTCACAGGGCGATTGATTGATCATATTACATTATGACTCTTCCATCAATCAATCTCTCAACTCATTGACCGATAAATAAAGTCTTGGCTTCATTTAATAAATGGTATTTTCGGGTGTTGATTGATTGTTTCCAGAAGTGATTGATCGATCTACATTGTTTTGTAGATTCTATTATAGTTTATAACGGATTGATCATCTCTGTTTAATGATCAATTGTTCTAAAAAGATTTTTATTTTTTAATTTAAAACCTCCAATTGTCAATCTTTCACCTAAGGCCTTGTTTACCCAAAAGTGTTTGAGGGTGATGTGTGTGTATATTGTTATATGACAAAACATGAATTTTAGTCTTTCTTTCTCTCCATCTTGAGAATTCAATCTTCAAACTTAAACTGACTCAAACTTACATATTAATGGCATTGTTTTAATTATGAAAATAAGAAAATATATGACATAATGACACTTATGTTCTTATAATTCCTCATTTGGCTATTTCATGATAGAACACTATAACCAATCATCTAAAAAATAAAAATTATAACTCTGTTGTGCATAAAAAACAAATGGTGCATAGGCTAACATATGTTAGTATTAGGACAATGATGCTAATGTGCGCTAATGTGTGCGCCCATGGGTCCCATACATTTCCCATTCTAAGCTCACTATCACTAGAGAGCATAAAAAATGTTTCCTACTATGTTGGGTTAGATTTCACTCTTCGGGCTTTTAAGCAAAGAAATGATAGTCCATCAGTCACTCAACTGATTATGTGTGACTGTAATTGAGTCTAAAATTATTGGTCAATTCAGTTATGGTCAATTAGACTCGAAACATCTGATACACAAACGCAAACTTGGTTGACTGAAGTCCATTTCTACCCCTCAAGAACACTTTATGTTAAGGGAAAGCCCCTTTGAGATGGGTAACCATTGCAGGAAGAAAAACTCTGATAAGAGAAAGAGCTCCTAGAAAATAGGGCTAGTCATGGTCATGTATAGTCCAAAGTTTGGGCCGTGTTTGAGATGTTTGTTGCTATGTTAGACTGAATTTCTTTGTTTGCCAATTTTCAAACATGTCCATAGACAAAGACCTTATCTAACCATTTGTCCGAGGTTCATTTAATTTTTAAATGAAGTTCACATTCTTATGTAAAAGACATTTTTTATTTCTCCATAACTATTCTTAATCATCATTTTCTTCTTTAAAGTTAATTACTAAATATTTACTCTCCCACATTAAAATTTCTATTTGGTTTTTCGAAATAAACTAATTTGTTTAATAGTAATACTAGAAATAAAAAAGATGGTATATATATATAGAGTCCTGTTTATATAAGCCAGAGCTCATATATACTTACATGAGCCCGGGCTCCATGGGCCATCGGATTTACATCCGGTGGCTCACAATTTTCTTGGGTAATACTCATGGGTTTAAACCCATGAATATTATAGGCCACTGGATGTAAATCCGATGGCCTATAGAGCCCGGGCTCACGTAGGCGTATATGAGCCCGGGCTCATATAAACTTTTTTCATATATATATATATATATATATATATATATATATAAAGTCTAAACTATTATCTTATTATCATATGCTAAGTTACATTGCCCCAAAAGGCAATGTTTGCAGACAATGACTATGTTTGCCGAGTAAGAGACTTTGTCCACGGACAAAACACTGATGGACAAATTGTTAACAAATATAGATGTAGATAAGTCTTGTCCACTGTCTATTTGGTTAAGGACCAGCCTTACTAGAGAGGATAGAAAGATCCTTGCCTCCCACCAATGACAGTGTTCATTATCAACTTAAATGCATCCTTGCCTTAAATCTCAAAATTTCATCCATTGTGTCCTCTACTCACATTTTCCCTTCATCCTATAATAATAACTACGTTTATTTTTTAAAAATAAATTAATTTTAGTTTATTTTGTAAAACCAAATGTAGTTATTAATTTGGGACGGTGAGTATATGCTTGTGCAACCACATGTAGCTGAAATGATAAAACCGCATCACATAATTTCCAGTTAAAACTTTTGTTGTGAGAAACCCACTTATATGGATTACATCTATTACTTCTGGACCTGGAAACGAAGCATTTCCCTTAAATCTATGATTTATATACCAAGGAGACGGGTGTGATCTTTCTTGGTCTCAAAATTTTGACTTCTTAATTCTATGGTTTACATATATAGATTTTGATATACGAAAAAGTGAATTTTCCTGCGGTAGATTAGTTAACGAAGGATTTGAGGCAGACGTGTCATATGGTTGACAAAGCCTTCGTTAGATTTGAATTTGTATAACAGAGGACATGTTGGAGAGTAAATAGGATATTTTCCTTTTCGCCTCTGTGTTTTTTTTAGGCCGTGGGTGCTCCATGGGATTTCATAAAACAGAGATTGTTTTTTCCTAAAACTTACTATAAATAAGTTAGAATATAGGGGCTCTTGCAAATTAGGTGGTGTCGAAATAGGTAACTTAAAAACTCATTTTTATTTGGGTACTTGGGTTACATATACCATTAAATTTCGATTAGATGGTAGTCATTACTAGGGGGACATACGACCATGCCAGGAATCATATACAGTTAAATTTTGATTAGATGGTAGTCATTACTAGGGGGCATGCTGGGTTTGAAATTAAAATCCAACAGTTTATGCAGTCACATATGAACCTAGGCTCATCTTTAAACCTAGGCTCATCTTTAACTTTCCCCTTTTTAGTTATCTCCAGCTTTTTAAAAAAAATTGGTATATAAATAACTATATAGAATGTGAGATACTATGTCAAAAAGGCTATTTTCTGTATACCAAAAAAAAAATCATTAGTCAAAAAGGTTATTTTCTGTAAATTTATTTTTTCTATAAGAAATTGTAAGGGCCCTACTTAGAGGCTTGGAGTCAACTTGAACCCAATTGCAGGGTGAGTTTGGGACCAAGCCCAGGCTTCAAGAAGTGTCGGTGCCTAATCGAGAGCCAATTTGGGGCATTGGCAAAACCTAAAAAGGCCCATTGCTCTTTCACTAGTCAGTTATCTTTCAAATTGGCCAGTACTTTTTTCTGCAATAAAATGCAACATAAAAAATCTTTCACTTGAATAATTATTTAATAAACACAAATTAGTTTCATCGGATTCCCTCGTGCACCTATATCGACCCCATCTAACTGTCCCCTAATTTTTACCCACGTGCGAGATTACTGCCGCCACATGTGCCAAGCCTGGATTCCAGGCAGATCTGATCTCCTCTCACACGTGTATATATCATATTCTTACTAGAAGTATTTTTAATATTTTTCACTAACAATTCACTTAGCTTAAGAAATATATAGAAGTAGTTTGATATTTAAGATTGACAATGCTAAAGTGCACTATGTAACCACGTTCTTAGAGACGAAATGGGGCATAAAGTACAACTATAAATCATCACAAGATCGGAAGCGTTTTCTATGCTCCGCTCTGACAGTGAGCTGAGCGTATGGAATGCCTGAGAAGTATTTGATTTCAAGATCGACGGTGCATACGATAGTGCACATTAGTGTAAATATTACTTATGCTAACGTGCACTAGTGTGTGCGCCCTCGATCTTAAAATCCGATGCTTCCTAGGTATTTCTTACGCTCGGCTCTAATTGAAGAGGGAGTATGAAAAACACTTCACCCAAGACTCTTTATAGCTAAGCTTGCCGGCCCCCCTCAATTTATTAGAATCACATTAATTTACTTGATTAATTAACACCCTAAATCCCATTACCAGCTGCACATCAAAACACATAATTGCTTAGCACATTCCAAAATAGCCACAAATCTAATCAGTTGATAACTTGAGCTAAAAAAGATTACCTCAAAGCCATTTGACAACTTTAAACCTTCAGGAATAAAAATCTAAGTTGATTGGATTATGGGATATGAACACTCAATTCTTCCACCAAACAACCATCAGAAGAAAGAGAAGAAATGCAATAACAGAGATAATGGATGAGGAGGGACAAGTTCATCACTAACAAAGTTATATTGTTGAAGTTCTTGTCAATCATTATTCTAACGTCTTTCTAAGTGCAGGAGAAATAGTAGACAAGGGGCTTTAGAACCACATCCCTCAGCACGGTGTCTGACAATGAAAATTAATATTTCAGTGGCCCAAAAAGCATGGATGATATTAAGTTAGCAATTGGACAAATGAGCCCTATTAAGGTCCCTAGGTTTAGGAAGCATTTCTATGCTCCCTGCTAACAAAGTACCCAATATATAGGAGCTATCGTTATTTAAAACCGATAGTGCACATGTTAGTGTTAGGAGCGCTAATGCGTAAATAGATAGTAATATTTCCACAACAAAAATACCTACAAAACCTCATACAAGAATTTTGATTGGACTTAAGAAATGGGCCTCATACAAAGTTTACATGGGCCCACTTATCTAAACCAATCAAAACTCATGTATAAATTTTGATAAGTATTTTTATTGTAAAAATATCATTTTCCTTAGTAAATGTTAATGTTATTTTCTATATATTACCTAAATTGTATGTATAAGGATATTTCCTACATGTTATTATAAAATTTTCTCTGTGATATATTCATATAGAGTATGTGAGTATATATTATAATGATATTAGATATGTTCTTCAATATTATATGACTATATGTATAGGTGTTTTGCATGTGAAATAAGCATGATTGTACATGTATCTTACTATATGTGGTTATTTAAATTTAATACATGCATCATTTTAAGGTGTAATGAGTTAGACCCCCACCATATGATGAAATTTGTCTATGTAGACACTAGAGCCGCCCTACATTGCACAAGTGTGACGTCAAGGTGAAACCCTAGGTGTCCATGACATGGGACATAGGCATTTGGGTGTGGATCTTGTATCATTCGTTCCTTGGTAGCTAGCAAACACTCGGTCTTACCTATATGGTACTTAGAGACACGTGCATATTTGGTTGGATTATCCTTTGCAAGTCTTGGTTAATCATGTTGGTTAGGCCATGATGCCGAGTTTGGTTTTGTAGTAAAGGTAAACTCTTTTTTTTTGTGATGGAAATTAGGAATCACTAAGAAACCTAACATGATTGGAATAACTTGGGTAATGGCTTATATGATGGACAATTTGATACTCTCCCCTCTTAATTAAAATAAGTGCTTGAAACATCTTGGTTGAATGAAAAAATACATTTATGAATGTACAAATTCTCGTGCACCAAAAGTATTCAAGAGGTTGGGGGTCCAACCTAGGGTGCAAGACACCAAATCCCTCTTGTGGTTTTTTTGTTGAGATCATGTAGTCTACCTAACGAAGCATTATGATTGCGCAATTGACACAATAGGTCATATTGGCGCATAAACAATGGAAATGATAATTCAATTGAACTAGGTTCAATTTAGGTTACAATTACATTGAAATGATAATTGAATTGAAGGGGGTTCATTGATGGCTACTATTAACATGGAAATGAGATCAAGTTATGCATTGTTGAATGATTTATATTCTCATGTTCTTCATGAGTGTTCATAAATACATGTGATGATGATTATTTCCTTATTGGGCTTTGCTCACCCTTTTTCTTTCTACGTTTTAGAAAAAAAATTAGGGGTTCATTTATGTCTTTTATGTAGGAATGTGTCACTCGAAAGAATTTCGATGATTGGAATAATTTTTTTCTATTTTACTTGCACTTGACAATCTTGGATAGTTTGACAGTTGTGTTAAGGCACTTTAGTTATGCCCCGGTTAGGTTGTAATTTATTAATTTATTTTTTGGGGTTTAAATTTTGGGGACATAACATGTAGGAACAATGATAAATATAAAATGAGCATTTAAACTTCTGTAAACAAAAAGTCATTATTGATGGGCATCGATATGTTGTTGTCCTTGCCGATGAATCCCTGAGTCACTATTGGTAAGGTTCGACACGTATGTGACTTCGCCAATGAAATGCTAAATTCATTGTGAGGAGACTGTAGATGCATTAATGTTATAGGTATGTCTTAACAATGGGTTCAAAACTACACAAGAAAGTAATTTCATGTAGTTTTTATGGTGTTTTCAATTATTTTTTCCTCGTATAAATATATTTGACATCCCTTAACCAAAATCTTTCAGAATTTTTGACTTTGGGTTGAATGAATGAGTAGGGAACATCAAAGTCTAGAGGAAGACGGAAGATGACCGAGTTTGTGGAGACCTTTATGTTTATTGAAAGAAAAAAGTTGAATTGATAACCTTGATACCATAATTTCATTTTAAAGGGAATGAATGTGATGAATTACGATTATTATTTTGCATGAAAATATAGAGAAGATTTTTTTCATAGATTTTTTTCATGAAATTGATATGTGTTCATGTTTATTCATATTCAATGATCATTATAGTATGAATCATCACTTGCCATTGTGGGATGGTGTTGTGTGGGAAGGTTTATGTTGTGACTTGATTTTGAGTGATTTTTTAGAACCATAACCATTTTTTGTTGTTTCTTCGCAATCATCGGCATGACCACCGACATGTTGGTGATAACGTTCGTGAAAGGAGAGAGATAATAGTACTGACGCTAATACTTATCAATGCATTGATGCACAACTCGTCAGTCATTGGTGGTTATGTCAACACATTGGTGTGGCATCGATGAGGTGGGTTGTTCCATATAGCCCATTGCTGGTGAGGGTTCAACATCTAAATGGATTACCGATGGTTATCGACAACTTGGTTGACATGTGAGAGAATTTACTGACAGTAGGTCAGTGTGGAGCATTTTCAAGAATAGCTTATGAAGCTATGCATGCTATTATTAAGTTTTAAAGTAATATGTTTTTCAGTGCTAATGAATACATGTATATGTGATCATAAACATGTTGATATGTGGGTAAATGTGCATGTTTGTGTGTATAAATCTTTTATTGGATCATACCTTAGACTTTTGGTATTCAACACGAGGACATGGGATCCTAGTGTCTAGTTGACTCTTCAAGTCAGTCGTTTAGCCAAGTACATGGAAGGGTAAAGTATGAAAACGGACCATGGTCTTCTTGCTCCCCAAATGATAGAGTTATGTAGAGTTTCTCCCTTAGCCCAGGAATTAGGTTCAAATGAACTAGAACATTAAAAGATGACTAGTCCTACATAGTGTAATGCTAGAGGTTTTGACAAACATGGTAATAAATATCTCAACCACTTAGGTCTATAAGCCTTTATGGGCCTTAGCTTCATAGCGTGGATGGAGCAGAGACGTTTCAAAAGAACTAAAGTCGAATTTGTGAGTAGTCCATGGACTAGTGAGTTATAAGGACTCCTTGACCTAGTTACCAAGTCTTAGGGAATGTTTGTGACTTGCATTTAGAAAGCAATTGACTCATAAGTGTGGTCATGATAACATAATGATTATGTTTTTATTCGTTTGAGCATGCTTATATATTATCGTTTATGTCTATTCTTTTGCATCCCTTGATGTTCTTGTGAAATGATGATCATGTTTATTCATTCATGATACTCTTGATTTATGGATGTTTCGTCTTTACTTGGTACTTATTTAGTCATCTCTATTAGGGGAATTATGTTATTTTCTTATGCACAAGACAAGAGATCAGATGATCCCTTCCTTTCAAGAGATAAAAAAACTTTTTTTTAAGTAAGATGAGCCTATGTTGGTCAATCACTACTACTTCTTTAAATTTATGAAAGAGCAGTGGTGATTAACTAATTTTTCAAACCCTTATAAAATGACAAACAATCGGACAAATTGAAAGTAGAGAAATGATAAGAATATTTAAATTGACGAAAGATAACTACAAGTATTAAAAGAAAGAACATAAGGAAAATGAAAATATCACATGCAAGGATTCCTCCTTTCCATGTCTTATTGTCTTTAAGCTGGAGAATCTTATTTCTTTTACCTTAGTTAACTTCTCCTATCTTCAAACTTCTTGCAAAGTCCTTAGGATTGAAAGAATATTTTCTTATAAACTTCTTGGAATTAAAAGGATGCGTTGAAAAATTGATCTTTAGAGGACTTTTTGAATAGAGCTTTCTTCTTAGACTTTTCTTCTTTCCTTAGTGAAAGGTATTACTTTTGTCATTTATTTGGAAAAGAGAATTTTAGAATTTGTTAAGGCTTCTTGGACTTGATGGTCAAAAGTTTTTCTCCTCTTGATTGACACAACATCTTCCTTTTTCTTCAAATAAAATCTTCTTTTCCTCATGCTTTAGTAAGTATTTTCCTTTGATCTTCAAACTCTTCTTCCTTTGATCTTCAAACTCCTCCAAACTCTTCAAGCATCTTGATTTGGTGAAGACTTTTATGATAAATGCTTTTTAGGCTTGAAAGTTTATTCTTGGACTTTAGAGAAAGACTTGAATTTTTGTGAAGAACTTTTTGGCTTTGTTAGAAACTTTATAGAATTTTAGGTTTTGGTCGGGCTTTAGGGACTTGAAGGTCAACCCCTTTCTACAAATGAGTAAGGGGTATTTATAGTTTAGAAGATGGTTAATATTTAATTTGCAACACACTGGATGTAATAACCCGGATTTTTCTATGGTTCTTTTTATACTTTTCCGGAAATTGGTTTCTTTTTTATCTTATTTATCACTTTATGTGATAATTGTGTGCTTTGTGTCATGCTTAGCCTCGGTCATAGGTGGAAATTTTTGTGCGTTTTTTAGGGTTCCACGCGCAAGTTAGGGTTTCAGCACCTAAATTTAGACTCAGCCCTTGAGAGAGCGCTCTCAGGTAAAATGGGTGTGTGGTCCTCTGTGGGCGCACGATGTTGGGGCTCACGCAATCGTGAGTAAGCCTCAGCTCTTATCAGCTCTTATAAAAAGGTCTCATATATCATATATGATATATAGTTCTGGTATGTATATGTGATTGTATGTCTCTTTATATACTCCATCAGTCCTAGATTAATAACTTCATTTAATTTTTCAATATGAACTTATCAAATAAAGCTATCAATCTAGGATGGAGGAAGTATGCCATAAATATATATTTAAATTAATAATTATTTATTTTATATATGTATTATTTATATATAATTTCAAAATTATATTTGGGTTCGTGTTCGAGCTTGAGCCCAGGCCAAGTAGAGTCAAGTTCGAGTTTTATTTAAGCCAAGCCGAGTTGAGCAGAAGTATGCTCGAACTCGGCTTGAGCCTATTCAAACTCGAATTAAGTTCAAGCTCAGCCAAGCTAGGCCTGCTCAATGAGCCGGCTCGGCTCGTTAACAATCATACCTATGTATATACAAAGATAAGTGTGGCCAATTATTTGCCTCAAACTTGTTCTTTTTGTTTGGTTAATTCTCCTCTAGTTGTCTATTAGTAGATTTGGAGCATGATTTTTATATTATTCCACGTTCTCAATTTATATATAATTTTAGAATACTCTTATTCCCCCTAAGATATGCTCAATGCCCCTTCCTTCCTCCGCCCCTATGTTTGTACACCCTAATAAAATCTTAAAAATTAACTCATGCAAACCCTTCCCCGCCCAACAATATTTTAAAGTAAAAAAACATTTATGCCTAGACAATGGCGATGATAGCAATGGCCAATAGAAAATTATTTAAGAAAAAAGACAATCGGCTACTAGTACTATACTGGAGAAGGAGGAGAAGGCAAGGCATTGGATGTTGGAGTGGCTAATAGCAGAATGGTAAGTGTCTAATAGGGCTGAGTAATAAAAAATTATAACAAAAAAACTTTCCAGTTCTGGAAAGTGGATCATCATATCATAGTCTGAGACTATCCTATGACAGCTCACTTCCGAGAGCTGCAAGAAGACATTCTCATACAAAAAATGCCAATCTTTTTTTTTAGGGATACTGAGCATATGTTAGGATGGGAAATAGCAACATTTATAATTTTATTTAACAAAAAAATTAAAAGACCCGACTCAGAGGATTGGGGCAATTGTAAGGCCTATAGCCCATTAGGGGCCAAGCCCAACGGGCCTCAAGAGGGCTCGGGAGCTAACCAAGAGCCAATTTGGGCCACTTTTGTCAAAAGCGTAGGCCCATATTTCTTTCCGTTCTCATTCAAATTAGACGTACATTAGTTTCATGGGATTCCCATTGCACCCCCAATCCCCATTGACCTCCCAAAAGTAACAGTCCCCATTGTCCTCACCTAATCTAATCTGTACACATGTGCAAGACAACTACCACCACATGTGCCAGGCCATGGACTCAGGCAGACCTTATCCCTTCCCACACGTGCAAATACCCAAATATATAGGTAGCTAAATGGGACATAAAGTACAGCTATAAAGCATCCTAAGGCCCTTTACAGCTAAGCTTTAAAGGCCGCCTTCAATTTATGAGAATCACATTAATTAATTTAATTAATTAACACACCAAATCCCATTGCGAGCTGCCCAATAAAATAGGAATGCGTAATTGCTTGGCACATATTCCAACAGTAGCTGAAATAAGGATATATGAAACTGTTTTTATTTAAATGAACACAAGACAATTTGGTGTCAACCAAGTTGGCATCCTAAGTCAAACAGAAGAAAGCTCACAATTTGTTAGATTTTTTGTTGACTCAACTCATGACTTACCAATTAACGTTTTTTAAAGTGGGCCTTACAGTATTTAGGGTGGGACCTAGCACCTACGGATATTGGAGAGATCACGCATGCTGTTCGGAATTTGGGCCCAATTAATTTGTTCACATTTCGCATATCATACTTTTTTGGCTCATTTTGGCAAGATGAGGACCCAACACTTCCCTTTTTCATGCTCTCATCATTATAAGAAATGTATGTGAGTTTAAATATTTGAGATGGGTAGTACACACGTTGGTACATATTAATACTAGGATCACTTGTGTTAGCGTGTGCGCCATCGATTTGAAGGGTTTCTATATATTTTTTATACTAAGTTCTTTGCATGAAAACTCTTCAATTCTCACATGTCAAACAAGTAAAACAACTAACAACAAAGATCTCGAGTTGGTTCAACAATTGTGTAAAGCAATTCATGAATAACTTTAACTAAGACAACATGACAAATGCAATTCATCACTAGTGAATGCCATAGGCCAAACCTGAGCCCTTGGTCCTCCTGGCATGGTGCTGGTCACCTATATCAAGTATCAACAAATTGATTTAGTAGATTGTTGTCCAACATTTTTATTTACCAAAATAGCAATTATAATAAAAGTTATTTGTGTCCAAAGTAACATGTAATGCCTCCCGTGCATGCCTTAGAAGATGAGTCGGGTGCATACTAACAAAACTCTAACTAAAACAACATGAGAAAGTATGCCCGTATAGTCCAGTTAACATTGAAAGAAATAAAGGAGTTGAAGAAGATAAAAAGAAGCATCCCATAAGTGAAGTGTGAACTATAGTCCCCCTTCTACTGGTAACCAGTGCTGCAAAGCACAAGTCAAGGAGTAAGAACGAGTCTCATTAACCACATGGTGGGAAGAGTTTTTATGTTTAACTCTAACAATGAGTCAAATGTAAAAAATGCATAAGAGCCTTTGATATTTGAGTATTTGTGTTAATATGAGCTAGCATATGAGCCATTAATCTCATAGATGAAGGGCTCTCACATTTTTTTTACACTCGACTCATTGTCAAAAGAGAGCGTTATAGTGATATTTGTTCATTCGACTATCCAATTGTCACAAAACAATCTCAGATTTAGAGGAAGCCAAATGCAGGTACAGACAACTATTGTCCATATTTCAAACAATATCATGGTAAGGAAATACTAAAGATGATCCAATCGTGGGAAAGCTACAGCAAGACCATATTATGATGTTGCAAACTGGTGATGGTATCAGGTAGCCTATCTCTTAATGAACATAATTGACACTCTCTTTTTCTTTCTTCATTCGTCCAAAACATGAACATCCCATTTGTTTGTCCTCACTAAACCATCAAAATCGACTGTTTCACGAATGTGGGTGTTTGCATGTATGACATTTATGGGTATATGTTTGACTAGTTAGGGTTAGTTTGGAGTAGATCGAACATGGGAGCAGTAAGCATATGACCTATGGGTTCAGTGAATAGGTGGACTTAGGGTTTGAAATTTATCTGGTGGACAACAAGACAATAAGATTTCATAGCATAATTATGCAAGCATAATGTACATATTATGAACTAAAACTTAATGAAAGTAAATAAGTTATTAGTAAAACTTTGATGACTTTTCAATTCGGATGGATTTAATTCGAAGAATTTTCAGCGAGATTATTTGTCATAAGGGGATGGCATAGAATGTCTTTTTATGTGATGAGTTTGTTAAGTCAATATGCTAAGATGTATGTTAGATTACGGTTATGAGATGGATGGGTTAAGTGAAACATTTTGCACTTATGGACTAGAGTTTTGAAATGGGTTCAGCTTTGAATGGGTAAATAGAAGACTATAAGACAAGAGGATTTTAGGGCATAATTATAGCAGCATAAAGTATTTAATTAAAAATTGAATGCTAAACAAAATTAATATGATAAATTTGAGAGTGTGAGACTTTAGGAGTTAGATAGATTAAGATTCGAATTTGTGTGAACTAGTAATTAGTCAGATAAGCATTTCTCATGTCTAGTCATAGTTTTTATCCTGGAGGATGTTATATTGGTTTTGTAATTAAGCTTGGATATTTTATGCTATATTAAGAGTGTTGTATGATTTTTCGCCCATTAATGACACTATATGATTTCTCCATATGTGGCACTATGTGATTCAGCCTGAAAGTAGCACTCCATAATTTCCGCCCTTAGTAAGCACTATATAGCCATAGAAAGTGACCTTTTGCATGCTTAGGTAAGTAGTATCATGAATTTTCTCTTACTTATTTGACATTGTGCCCCATCAACATAGTTGTGTCTAGTTCCTTTGGTGTGTATACGAGTATGCATATTGTGAGACTCTAATTTATTATGTTAGTACTACTATATGTAAATATTTTATAAATGCAACTATGTATGAACTTATAGAGTTTTTTAATTAGAAATCTCATACTAAGTATAAAAATACTCATTTTCCCTCTTTTTGGCCTCAAATATTCTGCATATCCTAGATTGAGAGCTCCTTAGGCTAGACTCTTACTTTATGACCGATATGTGTAGATTTCAGTTGTACCTTTAACTCGATATAAGTCATTATTTTGCTATAACTTAATGCATTATTTTGAACACTTATGTCTTGGGTGAGATGAGAGTTTAATATGTATGTTTCTTTATGACCGATATGTGTAGATTTCAGTTGTACCTTTAATTCGATATAAGTCATTATTTTGCTATAACTTAATGCATTATTTTGAACACTTATGTCTTGGGTGAGATGAGAGTTTAATATGTATGTTTCGGGACTTGTATATGACATGCCTTGGATAGTTTTTTGTTTAAGCCTATAACCTTGACATGTAGCTTGTATACTTTGTTTTGATTAACGCCTGAGAGTGTTGGATTGTGCTCTCTTAATGATTTAAAAATTTTATATCAAAAGATTTACATATGATGACTTAGTTATGAAAATATTTCTCACATGTTTTAGATTTTATCAATTTTCACGAATCACAACCATTATATTGCAAAAACAATTTGTGAATTTTTCAAAACATGTGTTGAAAAATCTTGGCAATGAAACAAGCATGTTTGAATGCATTCTATGTCTAAAATTTTCACACATATAATTGGGTAATCTTATTGATAAATGATTGCACACTTTTCTTTGTCAGAAGAAGCTCCAAAGGGTAAATAACATCATTGATACTAACAATGTCATGCATAAGAGTCATATTCCAATAGCTTTTCTTTCATGCATCTTGTATCAGTGTGCAATGTGTATAAAAGAAAAGTTATAACATTATGGTGTTTGTGTATGACCTTGTCGGTATTGTTGATGTTCTTTGCCCTTGGAGCTTCTTCTGACAAAGAAGTGTGTATAGTCATTGATAATGCCCTAAAATGGGAAATATACTACTGTGAAAAATTTTGTAAAGAAACAAATGCATTCATATATGCTTCTTCCTTCCTCTTTGTTTTGTGCATATGGTTCTTATTGTTTTCAACTAGTAAATAAAAAATCAAATGATAAGAAATGATTGTTAAGTTGTAGCATTGGACTTATGGTGGAGTAACTATCATAACATTTATGAGAACATGTAAATACATCTAAGGAAATGTATGTCTAGTGCTACATTGCTATGCAAAGAGATGTCTATGCATATTTATTTAAGGTATTTAGCGTTATGGACTTCCAACTAGTGCATAAAACCACTCTTACAATAGTGATAATTGTAGATATTAGATTGTCATATGTATTAATACAAGTTTTCAGCTTTGTGGAATCACTCTTACATATAGTGATGATTGTAAATGCTAGATTGTCATATATATTATTATAAGTTTCTAGATTTAACTAGTGTTGCATATCTTCAATTAGATATTTATGTGTCATGACTTTGTGTTTTCAGTAGATATGTTAAAATGGCAAAACATTTTAACATGTATTAAAATGTTTTCATACATCTATCTAAACATTTTGACATGTGTTATTACTTGTCAAAACATTTTAACACATATGTCAAACATTTTTTGCACATCCCAGTATAGGTCATTAGTGAGCACGATACAGGTGTAGGCATTGGGCTCTACCCTGGAGGAGATCATCCTCCGTAAGACTTGAGAAGTGAGGGCACCCTTGTTGCTATCATCGTTGGCATAGGCCTTGATGATGAGGTAGTGTGGGCCACCACATCTGGCATACTGCCCACATCGAACATAAGTGGAAGGAGTATTGTAGGTCCTTAGGGTTGTCATTCTCTTGTATGACGGGTTTCTTACTTGCTCCATCATACAATAGGGGAAGCTTTGATGGGTCGATGGGGCCATACAAGAGGCCAAAGAAGGGGAGAAGTCTCAGAAATTTCAACTATAGTAGAGGAGGAGGAGTGGGGGTGGAGTGTGGAAGTGCCATAGTCATCGCTACCATTGGGGAGGTGGAGGTCTCTTCTTTTGTTGAGAAGGTGCCACGATGGGAAGGAGGAAGGGGCTGAAGGTAGAAGACATAGCCAAATGGTGTAAGAACATGCTAAAAAGGTGTTTGGAAACTATATAATAGACGTAATGAGTGATCAGACAAAGGGAAAGGGAGACGTGAGGGCGAAGACAAAAATGTCAGAAAATAATAAAAATATAAGAAAATAGAATTCTTACAAAAAAAAATTAGAAAATAGAAATTCGTTCTACAATGACCTTAACTTTGTTAAAACCTTCAAAATTAAACATATATTTTTTATAATAAAATGTATATAATTTTTTTTCTTATTCCTTCGCGCACCCCCATTGACCTCTAAAAAAACCCCCATCGTTCTCTCCTAACCGAACCTGTAACACACGTGCAGACAACTGCCACCGTATGTGCCAGGCCATGGACTCAGGCAGACCTTATCCCCTCCTACTCGTGCAAAAATATCTCAATATAATGGTAGCAAAATGGGACATAAAGTACAGCTATAAAGCATCGTAAGACCCCTTACAGATAAGCTTTACAGGCCTCCCTCAATTTATGAGAATCACATTAATTAATTTGATTAATTAACACCCTAAATCCATTGCCAGCTGCCCAACAAAATAAGAATACGTAATTGCTTAGCACATATTGCAACAATAGTTGATTTAGTCCTCCAACCAAAGTCAAATAGCCACAATATAAAGAAATGAAGCTGTTTTAATATAATGAACACTATGATTTTGGTGTCAACAAAGTTGACATTTATGACAAACCGTAAATTTTTCATAATTTGTCAGATTCCTTCTTGACATAACTAAAAACTTACCGATTAACGTTTTTTAAAAGAAACTTAATTTTCTTTACACCATAGGCCTTACAATGTCCATTAGGTGTAGGATCTAGCACCAAGGGATATTGAAGCCTTGGAGGTGATCACATTTGGGCTCAATTATCTTGGTAGGGTCTTCCCATTCTGCTTGTCCTTGGCCACAAGCGAACTACAAAACGACATATTGAAAGTTTGCTCCAAGAGTGAAGTATTTTCATTCACTAATCTTGTATGGGTGGTGTAAAAGTTTCTAGGGGTTTTAATAGTATTTTAGCTCTCCTGATCATTTTATTTATTTATTTATTGTTACAATAGGCCTCATAGGACAATTAAGTCTTCCAAAGGTATTTAGCCACTGAAAAATAGAAATTTTATTTATTTATTTTATATTTTAACACTTTTTTTGGGTACAAGAATCTATTGAAGTTTCGGCACAGGGAATACAATTAGGGTATTTAAGCGTTTCACCAGTTGTAAAACTAAATTTCTCAAAAACTTGAACTATTAAGCAATAAAAAATTTGTTTGTTTATTTTATATATCATTAAGAAATAAAAATTATCATGTTAGATAAGATAGTATGATAGGACTCGTAGTCACCCCAAAGATCTTAACGGGGTGGGATAAACCAAAAGGCCTATATTGGCAGCTTCATATACGACCTGCAGCATCATTTTGGGTTAATAAGATTATAAACACTTATAAAAAGGATGTTGATAACCTTATATCACTTTCTGTAATGAGTTTTCATTGGATAGAAAAATGGTTAGTCTAATTATAAGAAGATTAAATTTTCTCTATCCAATTAAAACAAAGTATAAAAAATCATTTATCTTTAAAAATAGTATGCCTGTACATCCCACTTTTTCGGCATATGATGGGGGCCTAACGCAAGGTGAAGGGACGGGCCAATTCTCAGTCAGACGAGCAGTTCAATTGAAACAACTAGCAACAAAAATCTCGAGCTAGTTCAATTATTGTGTAAAGCAATCCATGAATCATTTTAACTAATTAACTAGTAAGCTTAACTAAATCTAACGAGCTGATGATGCCCTTTGTGCTGTTCATTATCAATTTGCCCAACGCTTTCAACAGGAACAGGTGGGACTGCATGTCGAGGACCACAGAGATTGAAGAGTGCAGCACTCTAGTGATCTACTTTAGTGATCAATGCTTCCCGTGCAACTTGGTCTAGTGTCCAGCTAATAAATACAAGTGCAACCACATAAATAAGGACAGTTGCAGCAGGCTTGCAAGCAAATAGGTCAGATCGTCCAGCTAATGAAGACCCCAATAGCTCAACAACATGACAAATGCAATTTATCACTGCCCAATGCCACAGGCCAAAGTACCTATATCAACAGAGTTTTGGTTGTTCCTGTATGGTGCTTGTCACCTATATCAACAGATTGATTCTATAGTTGGGTGTCCAACATTTTTATTTATCAAGATTGTTCATGCACAACATCCTTTGTGTCCAAAGTACCTGATGTAACAAGCGTTGTAAATCTCGATCGGATGTAATGTAATGCCTATAGCACATCCCCCTTACAAGATGTGTCACTCAAACATATAGTCCATATAACATTGTGTTAAAATATTTTTATACTATTATCAAATCATTTTAAATTTATTATAAAAATATTTTAGTTAAATAATAATAATTTTACAGTTTTGTTAAAATAATCACATAACACAATGAAGGGAGAGCCTATCTAGACGCTTCTAGATTGGACTCAACCGAGCCCGATCGTTAAGCTTTTTTTTCTTTCTCTCATTTCCTTTTCTTTTCTCTCACGTATTGCTCACTTTTGTGACTGATCGGATCTCACTCGCATCAAATACTTTTGCGGCATATCGAATCTCACTGTCCATGACTAGTCACCACACCTGATTCTAAGTATAAATACCGAGGTAAAATACGCTGAAGTATCACATTTTTTGCCGAAAATAATTAAAAAAATAACAAAAAATCACAAAAAAAAAAATCAGGGACATTACAATATTAAACTCTTTAACGAATACAGAGGTAAGCTTGTTGAAACTCTTTTTATGATTCCAAGTAAATTTTTTTTACTTTAGATATATGGACTAGTAACCAAATTTTATGATACGTTTGTATTACAACATATTACATTGATCATGATTGGGTTTTAAAAAGAAAAAGAACTATTACTTTTAATTTATTAGAATATTCTCATACATGAATTGTAATTAGTAGGTCTATAATAACGGCTTTACATGATTATCACATTAATAATACAATTCTTTCTATTACCTTAGATAATGATTCAAATAATAAAAATGTTATTGACTTTCTTAAATCACAATTGCGCCCTATGTTAGATGTAAACAAAAATTATGTAAGATGCTATTGTCGTATTAATAATTTATTTATTCAAGACGGTTTAAATATTGTTAATGATCATGTCAAAAATATTTGAGACATGCTTCTTCTCCATCTAGATCTCAAAAATTTAGGGATTTATATAAATAATATGGTAAAAAATATAAAAAATTTGTCTTAGATGTTAAACATAGGTGAAACAATACTTATTTAATGTTACAATCTTGTTAAGATTTAAAATAAATTATAATATTATTGTATGTTGATAAGATGCCTGGTTTTTTATTATGTGATGATAGTTTTGAAATTGTAAATTTTATTATGAATTTTTTATATGATTTTTTATGAAGCTACTAAACAATTATTGTGTATACATTATGCTACTTCTTTAGTTCTTAATCAACTCTATAATATTACTCTTATGTTTTCCGAATATAGAGATAATGATGTATTTAATAGTATTGGAAATAACTTCCAATGATTTTTTGTTTATGTGTAATTATATACCATAGGATTAAGTTAAGTTGTATACAAATATTAGTAGATGGCATATATAATAATGTATTTAGAATCTAATAGATATACGGAAGAGATTAAAAATGTCTTATATTCTTTATATGATACATATGATTCTTTAATGAATTTTAAATTTCTTAGAAAGTTTAAACATATTTTTTTATCTTGGACTCTTATAACAGAGTTGTAGAGGTGTGTTAATACTAAATTACAAATAATAGATAGTTGAGTGGGTGCTAACCTAGTTCAGATGTATTCATACTATAGTGATACAATTTTTACCTCCCTAGAATTTAAAATTTTCTAAATTTATAAGTTTATATGAAAATTTGATGTTATATATAGATTTTTTTTAAAAAAAAAAATTGAGAGAGCCCTCGGGCCGGCTCGGCCTAGGACTTTGCCAAGCTTGGAGAAGCACGGCCCTCATGCGGGAATGGGCTCAAGCCCCCTCTACTTGAAGCCCTCTCTTGCATCTGATACCACCTCCCTTGTTATTTCATTTATCTATGTTTTGGGCTGTAGGAGCATCACCGTTGTCATCCACTCCCATGTTCTTTCATTAGGAGCAATATCGATGTTAATTTGAGTTAAATTGGATTGATTGACTTGGTTAGTTGGAAGAATTATTCGACCTAATGTAAAATTAGTGACCTTGGTATACAATTCAATTTGAGGAAACTTGGCTTTGTTGGAAATGTTCACAAAGATAACTTGAATGCATATCAATCAGTTGGAAATTTTATTTGTAGAAAAATTTTGTCATTGAGAATTACTAAAGGATCTGTATGTAGTTAGTCTATAGTGAAGCTGCATATATGTGATTTTTGGATTCTATTTCATTCGTGGAGATTTGTTTTGAATGAATTTGTCTTATATTTTTTTTGTCAATTTGAATAGAGATAGGTGTCACACAGAGGAAGTTGGTGGGGGTTTCATATCACAGTACAAACTTAGGATTGTAAGAGATTCTTCCAGTGATGTTGATGTTAGGACTCCAACTTGTCCCTGCAACTTCTAATAGCTCTCTCTCGGTCATTTGACCACCAACTCTACCACTGATGTTGCCACCATTGTGTGCTCTCCGTTAGTCATTTGACCACCAACTCTACCACTAAAGTTGCCACCAATGTGTGATCGTCATCAGACTTGTGTAAACTGTGAAGTAGGGGACTTTAAACTCATAAATTCATAATAGCATAACTTGCATATTTAAATGCACACTAGGGCCAATATAAATGCATGCTTAATGATTTGTAATGCGTATGCCAGATGTTGTTGGATGAATTGTACGTTATGTTAGACTGGATATGTGGATTGTCATGTGGAATGGTGGGTGTTTGCATGTATGACATAATGGTCTTATGTTTGACCCGTTAGGGTTGGTTTAGAGTGGATCAAACATGGGAGCAATGAGGATGGGTTGGTTTGGAATCATACCTTTTGTCACGCACTGGCACCCGCCCGACTCAAGCCAAACCTGGTCCAAGGGCCGATCGAAGTACACGGGGGCGACTAAATTGCATTGCGGAAGACTTTAACCCCTAGTCGGGTATTTATTACATACATGGAGTCGCGCACCTTGTGTCCTTTGAGGAAGAGAAATAAGGTAAAATAAAAAATGATAACATCTCTGAAATAAATCCTCCAACTTAACCCACATGTTTAATATCCTGAGCCTAAACACATGGCTCAAATCAAAAAATCTTAGATAAGTCTAAAAGCATCAGATATACACGAGTTTAAAACATAAACATCCATATAAGGTGTTCTATGATCATGATAGCATAAATTAGAAGACAAAATAAGGTATTAAGGCATCCCGCCAACTCCCACGCATATCCCGCTCATCCCTCATACAAGGAATCCTTATCAACTGCATGTCATATCGTGCAGCCCCAAAACAAAACACAGAAAGAGGGGTGAGTAAAACTCAGTAAGGCTTGAAATACGGTAACATTAATCAGAAAACAATCACGGCACTTCAACATGGTAATTCAGATCCACATTTTACATAATAATCTCATTTCTGATTAATTCTTTTACCATACCTCTATTTACCCATAAGAATTCATCTTATATACCAACATCTCATACATACTAATTATGGCATGAATAATCACATCAGGGAACATTCATCCCACATAATAAGTGATTCTTACACAATCACATCGATGATCATGCATATCAAGTTATTCTCTTTCATAACATTCAACCTGCATAACACGTGTCTTCAATACGTATTCATGTGATGCATATTTATATCATTCAACCATATATCATTCGCCCTGCATAATAAGAGTCTCAATCATACAATACTAAATCATGTATAATAAATCATATTCACATGTGTCACATAATCTCAACTATCCCTAAACAACCTATGTAATCAGGGCATAATATTATCTCATACACATGCATTATCAGCAAATGGTGAATGTCTTCATCATAGAGACAAATACAATCATATCACCCACTCTGGACGTGGACCGATTTCATAACTGGAAACCTAGGGCATTGCCCGCTTTGGACACAACCCAAATTCCTTACGAAAACCTAGGGTGTTTGGGGTAATCAGCCTCTCTGCTCGCCTTGGACAATCCAAAAGGAAGGTCCAAATTCCTTACGGAAACCTAGAGTAGTGTGTTTGCCCTGAACATCTCTGTGGTAGAAGAGTCCAAATCCCACACAGGGAACCTAGAACATGTGGTAGCTAGTGCACAAAGGCATACCACTGGATTCAAGGTCTAGGTTTGACTGTCTCAAGAAAATCTCAACCGCACTAAAATGACTCAACCCGAGGAGGATCCATGTTCCAATCAGGAACTCAATCGAAAGCATATCCTTTTTGACCAACCAATTTTCGTTTAAGCCAACGATCGATTAATCTGGCACACAATCTCACATCATTGCATCCAATCAATCAACCACGACTAAATCTCAATAAAGTCTCATTCAGAAATCTATTTCATGATGAATGCAATATGGTACATACGTGGGCATAATCATCCCCCACATATGTGTATACATGGTAGAAACATTTAATTATAAGCATATGAACATGCCTTGAAATTAACTCATCATCATACCACATATGCACATTAACATCTAATCATGGTTCCAACTAAAATTATAGGTGAAAACCATCGAAAACCATCAATCAAGTCAAGTGTAACATCATGCTAAACCTATGCAAGCATATACACACCACACTTGAATCTAAACATAGCAGCATTATTCACCCATAATTTAATTACATTATATAAATACATATCAGTTCATTATCATGTTTCAATCTTGTTGGAATCATGCTTAAAACATAGGGAATCATTTAGTCATAGATTCAAGATAAGCAATCCTAACATGTGTAGCCAACAACATGTAATTTCACATAATACTTCAATACTCTTCAAAATTTCCAACATAAAAAACATACCATTTCAGTAGCTCATTCTAGCTTAAAATATTCAACATGAACATAGGAAATGGTATTTAAGAGTAAAAATATAAAAAGAAGCAAAATAGAAAAAATTGCAATACTGTCATTCGATTGGCCTGCATGGTCGTTAGAACAGTTAGCCATTCGATCGGTACAATAACAGTTCTTGGTTCGTCGTCCCCATTTCGAATTCAAAACCGAAACTTCACACACACTTCCTAAAATATCAAATCTCATCCTCAAACTTCATGATAATCAAATATATGCTTCCAAACATCAAATCTAGTCATTACTAAACATAAACCCCAAGAAATTGCATCAATGATTACACATTTCACAAATCACCATTAAAGCTCATAACCATGGAACCCATTTCAAAACCGTATCAAAACTTAAATCCAAAATCATAGTAATGTTTGAGACCAAAGCACTTACCTCCCAGCAAGTTTTTATTCAAAATGGTTCTTCAAACTGTTTAAAAACCACCCAGAATATTATTTTTTATTAATACTTCTCAAATTGGATTTTTATAACACAAGAACATGTAAATCTAGGGTTAAAGAGACCCAAAAGTGAAATTTCAGACATTACATTTTGAAAAAGAAACCCAAATCAATATCTTTTGAGTGAAAATCGAGATTAATCTAAAGCAAGGAAAGGGATTTGAAAGGTTTAAGCAAAATACTAATAGATTAATGAATCATTAAGCAAAATCATACTTTAATCTTATTTCTCCTTTAGGAAAATGGGGATTGGGCTCTTAAGTTATAGGTCTTAACCCTTTCCCAATTGAGAAAATGGTTGGGCCTTTCCTTTTATAGTAAAGGGTGGGGTAAACCTAATTAATTAGTGGGGTACAAATAAGATTTTATACTAAAAATGGTAAAACTTCCTTATTTGAAACCCAATTTGATATCTAAAAATTTTAACATAATTACTCAAGGTCTTAGGTTAATGTTAGGGTCATTTAGGGCTAATAACGCCAAATTTTTACATGGGGCCCATGGTGGGTCCCACCCCCTAACCTATTAGAAAAAATAGTAAAAATTCCAAAAAAATTCTAAATGACTTAAATCAACTTAAAAACCTAAAATGTGAAGAAACATTTGGTTAAAACCTTTGTTAACTACTTTAATTTTGAAAATAGTCAAAATCGACCAGAATTAGCGTTAAACCACACAACAGCAATTAAATGGAATAAAATAAGCTGGTTCAAGTTTAGGGATCTTACATCTTTGACTTGATATGAGTCCTTATTATTTTTCTATGACTTAATGTATTATTTTGAACATTTATATCTTGGTTCAGATAATAGTTTGATATGTATGATTCTAGACTTGTGTTTGAGACTACACACTTCGCATTGTTATAGGACTTGTACTTAGTGATGTCTTAGGATACGTTTTTGTTTTAAGTCCATGGCCATGGTATTTACTTTGTATGTTTTATTTGATTCACGCCTGAGAGTGTTGGATTGTGCACTCTTGATTATTTAAAAAAATTTATCAAAAAGATTTATGTATGATGACTTAAATATAAAAAATATTTTTGTATGTTTCATATTTTATCAATTTTTACGAATTATAGGTGTTATATTGCAAAAAAAAACATTTAGGTGAATTTTTAAGGAAATGTTTTGAAAAAAATTAGGTGAATTTTTAAGGAAATGTTTTGAAAAATCTCGTGTGTGACAACAAGCATGTCTGAATCCATGTCTAAAATTTTTATACTTACCATTGGGTTATCCTATTGATAAATGATCACACACTTCTTTGTCGGAAGAAGTTCTAAGGGTGAAGAACATCATCTATACCTACAATGTGTGTACAAGTGTTATACTATTATGGCTTTTCTTTCTTGCACCTTGTGTCAACACGCAATAGGTAGGAAATGACATTGGATGCATGAAAGAAAGGCCATAATAGTATGATGCTTGTGCACGACATTGCCGATATGGATGATGTTATTTTCCCTTGGAGCTTCTTTTGACAAAGAAGTGTGTGTGACATTGATAATGTCCTAAAATGGCAAATAGAATACCATGAAATTTTTTGAAAAGTAAAAATTATATTCATACATGCTCATTCCTTCCTCCTTGTCATGTGCATATGATTCTAATTGTCTTCCACTAGTAAATGGAAATTTTAATGACAAGGAAGAGTTACTATCACAACATTTATGAGAATATGAATTACATCTAAGGAAGAGCATATATGGTGCTACACTATTATGCGAAGAGATGTCTCTATAGATTGATTTAAGCTTATTTGGTGTTATTGCCTTCTCAACTAGTTCATAAAATTTATTCTTACATACAGTGATGATTATAGATGCTAGATTATGATATGTATTAATATAAGTTTTCAATTTTATAAAATCACTCTTCCAAACAATGATGTTTGTAAATGATAGATTGTTGTATGTATTAATATAATTTTTTAAATTTAATCTTGCATCTTCATATCTTCGATTCAAGATTTATGGTGTCATGCATTTTTGTTTGAAGTAAATATGTCAAAATGATAAAACATTTTAACATGTATTAAAATGTTTTCATACATCTATCTAAATATTTTGACATGTGTGCTTAACTATCAAAACGTTTTGACACATATGCCAAAATAATTTTTGCACATCCAGAAAAGGCCCTTAGTAAGCACAGCATAGGTGTAGGCATTGGTCATCACCCTGCAGGAAAGCATCCTCAGGTAGGACTTAAGAAGTAATGGCCTCCTTGTTGTAGCCACCATTAGCACAGGTCTCGATGATGAGGCAGTTGGGCCACCACACCAGGCATGGCACCCACTTTCTACATAAGGGTGGAAGGAGAATTGTAGGTCATTGGGGTCATCATGCTTTTGGATGATGGTCATGCTGGCTCCATCATATGACATGGGGAGTTTTGATGGGTTGACTAGCCAAGAGAAGGGGAGAGCTATGCGAAAATTTCGGCTATAGCAGAGTAGGCAAAGGGGCATAGAGTGAAGATGTTCCACAGCCATCGCTGCCACTTGGGAGGTGGAGGTCTCTTTTTCCATACAAAAGGTGCCACTAGGAGAAATGGCCACGAAGTGGGAAATGGAGAATAATGGTGAAAGACCACACTGAAAAGGTATTCGGAAGTTGTACAGTAAACATTATGTGATTAGATAGAGGGAGAGGGAGCCATGAGGGTGAGGGCAAAAGGGTCAAAAAAGGCAAATATATAAAAAGAATTCTTGCTAAAAAAAATGAGAATTTGTCCCTCAATGACTTAAACTTTGGCAAAACCTCCAAATTAAGCATACATTTTTTTAGGAAAATAACATTCTCACATAAAAAATACACATAAAAAACCTACACATGAGTTTTGATTGGTTTAGATAAATGAGCTCATGTAAACTTTGTGTGGGGCTCACTCATTAAGTGCAATCAAAATTCTTGTGTGAGTTTTTGTGGGTGTTTTTATTATGAAAATATCACATTCTTTTTTTTTTATAATAAAATGCACATAAAAAATACCCAATTTTATTTTAAATTTTACTACTTCTATTTTACAATAATATTTCTATTAATTAAATATATTTAAAAAAATTAAATAGATGCATAATGTAGGACAGAGAAGTAGAATAAAACAAATTAGTTTCATGGGATTCCCTTTGCCTTAATATTTCTTCGTGCACCTAGGGATATTGAAGGAGATCATGCTGCTGCGTATCTATGGAATTTGGACCCAATTATCTCTTTAGGGTGTTCCCATTCTTCTTGGCCTTTTCCACAAGTGTATCAACGGCATTGAAAGTTGGCTTCACGAGATGAGTATTTTCATTCATTAATCTTGTATAAATGGCATGAAAGGTTCTATAGGTTCTAAGAGTATTTTAGCTTTATTGATCATTTTTTTATTTATTGGTTTGTTTTTACAATAGGCCATATGTAAGAATTATAAATAGGGTTGCAAGTTTGTGTCGGCTAGACTTGGCCTAGCCCTCAAAAAAGCTGGCTCAGGCCTAAATAATTTAAACATGTTGTAAATATGGGTCAGGCCAAGGTCCAAGCATAAAAGCCCATAGGCCCGCAAGCTTGGCCCAAAATAAGGAAAATAATTTTTTTATTATATTGGATAGTCCCATATCGTTGAGATAGGAAAAATTTAAAGAGGAAGTATATATTTAAGAGGGGCAAAACATTCTCACTCACATCACTTTACTATGAAGGTCCCAACCTAAAAGGCTAAAGACCCATTAATGAGAACTCACTTAAATGCTAAAGTCTATTTTTAAAAAATAAAAATAATATTAAAAAGTACATTGCTCAGCCAGACCTACATATAGGGCTAGGTTAGCTTTTTACTTGAGCGGTATTTATTGAGCAAGCCAGGTATTTATTGGGCTTGCTTGCACCCCTAATTATAAGATAATTAAGTCTTATAAAAATTCTTACTATTAAAAAATTGAAATTTTATTTATTTATTTTATATTTTAATACTTTTCTTTGGTGCAAGAGTCTATTAAGTTCGACACATAGAACACAATTAGGGTATATAAACGTTCCACCGAGTCCAAAACTAAATTTCTCAAAAACTTGAACTATTAAGCAATAAAAATCTCATTTATTTTATATTTCATCTAAAAAGAAGAATTGTCATGTTAAAGAAGACACTAGAATGAGAGGACTCGCCCTTACAGTCACCCCACATATCTTAACTCTGTGGGATAAAGTGGAAAGGCCTATATTGGTAGCTTTATAAAGATCTATGACATAATTTTCAGTTAATAAGAGTCGGTGGCGACTCACCAACAGGTGGCTTAAGGTGGTAAAACCCTTATTTCTTTATTTTTTTTCCTATGTAAAAGTTTTCCCGGTAAAGTAAAACGTCATTTCTCTAACGCCAGCAACTTATCTTCCAGCATAATGGACAAAGTAACTCATAATATGATGTAGCTCATATTATATCAACGATAATACGATATGTTAGTAATACATTTTATTGATTATATGATATGAACCATATTGTGTTAACAATAATGTGTTTTTTACACGAGTGACCCATAATAAGATGTGGTTCATATCACATATATGAAAACACGACATGTCAATAATACGCGTTATTAATAATACGATATGCTTTATATCGTATATACAATTCACCATATCGTATTGACAATAACACGATATTCACCATATCGTGTCAACAATAACACAATATGTATTCTTTGAGCCAACAACCCATAATAAGATATGTTTTATATCATGTATACAATAATACGATATTGGTCATATTGTTAACGATAACACAATGTGTTCTTTGAGTCAGTGATCCATAATACAATATACTCCATATTGCATATACAATAACACAAAATTCGCTATATTGTGTTAACACTAACACAATATGTGTTCTTTGAGTCAGCGACCCATAGTATGATATGTTTCATATCGCATATATGATAACATGATATTCATCATATAGTGTTAATGATAGCACGATATTCGCCATATAGTATAAACAATAACATAGTATGTATTTTTTGAGCTAGCGACCCATATTGCATATACGATAACACATGTCAACAATATGTTTTAATGATAATATAATATGTTCCATATCGCATATATGATAACATGATATGCATTCATTGTATGTATTTGAAAACATGACATTCACGACATTTGCTAATATGTGCTATTGATACAATGTTCATCAAATCGGGAATGAAAGCCTCTAAGATCATATACATGCTTATATAAAATTTTCTACATAATAAAACTTGCATATAGAAAATCATATTAGAGTCCCTCTTTACACAGTAGGGTAGGAAGTTATCATGGCTATTCTACAGTGTCTTTTCTTAGCATTCTTATATAACTTTATTCTCCCTAGCTAGTCCTCCATGATTTTTTTTAGAGTTAAGGTGTCATCGTCTCTTTTATTGCTAGGGATAAGTGGTTTATGTGATTAGAAATTTTGGACAAAAATAAGAGAAAAATGATTACCGATGAAGTGATAGAAGCTGACAATCAACGGACAGAAATCAAAATTCCCTGCTAATGAGAATCACAGAGAAAAAATTGCAAATTGGCACTAAACTCATATCACCTCTTTGCTTAGGTGTCGTTGTGACTGGTTTACACGATTTTAACCCTAAACCCCTATATTTGGTGTATTTTAGTTTAATTTTTTAAAAAACTTTATGCAAACCCCGTTCTATAAAATATTTTTTTACAAAACTAAGGAATGCAGAATATTTACATATTAGGCTAAGTAATATGAAAAAATATCTATGAAAATCATTTATCTTCATAAATAACATGCCTGTACATCGCACTTTTTCGGCATATGATGGGGGGCCTAACGCAAGATGAAGGGACGGTCCAATTCTCATTAGTCAAACGGGCAATTCAATAATTCAATTGAAACAACTGGCAACAAAAATCTTGAGCTAGTTCAATGATTGTGTAAAGCAATCCATGAATCATTTTAACCAATTAAGTAGTGAGCTGAACTAAATCTAACGAGCTGGGTCTACCGTATAAGTCAGCTTCCGGAATGATGATGCCCTTTGTGCGGTTCCTTATGAATTTGGCCAACGCTTCCAACAGGAACAGGTGGAAGAGCATGTTGAGGACCACAGAGATTGAAGAGATGCAGCAGGTTGCTTAGTGCTTAGTGGTCGATGCTTCCCGTGCAACTTGTCTAGTGTCCAGCTAATAAAGACAAGTGCAACCATATAACAAAGGACAGTGGCAGCAGGCTTGCAAGCGCAGAGGCCAGATAGTCCAGCTAACGAAGACCCCAAGCTCAACAATATGACAAATGCAATTCATCACTGCCGAATGCCACAGGCCAAACCTAATCGCCTTGGTTGTTCCGGTACGGTGGTTGTTGCCTATATCAAACAGATTAATTCTATAGTTTGTTGTCCAACATTTTTATTTACTAAAATTATAATAATAATAAAAGTTGTCCAACAAGATATTGGGCTTGTTTTAAATTAAAATAAAATATGGCCTAACTGTTTCGATTGACACATGTTTTGGCTTTTAAAACTATTTTGGTAATGAGTTTGAGTCATGATACCCACTATGATTTTAGTAGCAAATGGACTATAATTTTAGTGGCGAATCTAGAACATTGCTTAACCTCTAGATGAAGGGTTAGGATTTTAGGGTTCTTAATAATGGTGTCCTAATTTAGTTATAAATATACTATTAGTCTCAAGAATTAATCTCCATCAAGTTCTAAACCATAAATACATTGTAAAAATTTGCAGAAGATTAGTAAAGGAAAAGTTTCACTAAAGGGGAAAAAGTTTTGCTCAAGCTCTAATGACTACAGGTAAGCGTAATCCCATTATATCTTATTCCATCAATTGGTATCAAGGCTAGGTTGGTTGCAACTGCAACCGACGGTGGTCACAAGTTTTTTGTCTTTTTTGGCCACTCGCCAATGTTGTTACCAAAAGGATGCCAGTCCACCAAATGGCTACAAGACTACTGGCCAAAGCAGATGCGCCGGTCAAAGTTGCCGGCCCTCTGGCCTTAATGACACAATTTGACGGCGTAAAAATATCTCTTTTTTCTTACTATGTTTCTGCAAAAAAAATTGTGGTTATTTTCCAGTCATCGAATATGAACCTTGGATCCTCCGGCTCTGGCTGGCGCCGCCGCCTCACAGCGTTTGGGCATTGGTCAATGCCACCACTGTGCACAGCCGTCGGGCTTTGTTCCTCTTCTCACTGTTTTGAGTTTTGAATTGGGCTACCAGATTGCCGTCATCATTCATCTCCGACCGTCTTTGGTTCTTCATGGTTTGGCGGAAGCTTTTCCGTCCTTTGGTACGTCGGCTAGTCTAGTCCAACAATGATGGCACGACGATGTTTCTCTACTCTGGTGATAGGTTGAAGACGACCCACAGAAGCATATCTTTCTTGACCAACTTCTGCAGGTCACCTTTGACCCAACATGGGTCTTCACTAACCTGCGTTGTAGGTCATTTTTGACCTGCTAGGCGCGGGTCTTCACTGACCTGTGACACAAGTCTGATTTGACCCACTCGCAAACCCGGACCACAAACCCGGTTTGGTCCAATTTTGGGCCAAAAAAATTTTCTTTTTTAAAAGGGGTTTTTAGACTTTTTTATGTGATTGCATGTGTGTGTATTAATTATATTTAAAGGGCTTTATTAATGTACTGGGCTGGCCAAGGGATCTAAAATGCAATCGTATGATTTATCAATTTTTAAAAAATTATTAAGTGAGCCACTTATGTAATTTTGTCAAAGAGCGTGCATTAGACACATTGTAAAGTTCACCAGAACTCAAGGATTACATGTGGAGGTGGATACATTCATATGAAATTAATGTGCAATTTTTCTCTTTCAGGGACCTCAGTGATTCCAAACTTGTACATTTTTTAATTTTTTTAAAGATGGTAAATGGACTAAGGAATATTTTTTTATTAATGTGTTGTGTGGTGATGGGAACCCCTTGCCAAATCCCGAAGGCCCATTAACAAAATTGATGAAAAATTGTCAATTTTGTTTATTCATTTTTTTATGTTTTGATAATTATTTACACTTATTTTATTATATGAGATGGTGATATGGACAAATTTAGTTCCGACTTCTATTGGGATGACTTAGAAGTGGCCAAAGCATTCTAAGTTATTTTCAACATGTGAATCATATAGGATGCTATTATGGGGTGTATAGATTCACATAAATAATTATATGTTGTCATCAAATTTTAATGATGTGACAAAGGTTATCATTCGGCTCTACAGGGAGGTGGTAGTTATAGTCATATAATTAAGACAGGGTGTAGGGTTATATACTGTTACATGGGTGAATCCCTAGGCCCAAAGGTATAGGATTTTCCCATTATGTGTCACGTATAACGCAAGCCTTATAATGAAACAAAATGACCATTTGTTTCTACACAGTTTTAGTAATTTTGGTGCAGAATGAAACCTTTGCCCAAAGGGAGGTTCAAAATGTTACTAGTTGATTTTGGCATTGGTTATTTCATATTTAAATTTGTTTCTTGACCTATGATCTGTATGCATGTATTTGTTCTTTTATTGCAGCTTATTTGTCTTTTATTTCTAACCCTAATCAACATCTTCCATTATTGTCTAGGGACAATTTTTCAAATTGGAACGAAAATATACTTTTACTATTAGGGTGCATGGACTTAGATTTGGCATTTTGTATGGATGTACCCATCACCCCTATGGATAAAAGTATGTCAAGTGAGGTAGCATTATTTCAAAAGTGAGAGTAGTCTAACTACTTAAGTGTGATGTTTATGAAATCTCACATAAATAAAAGTATTAGGGGATCCATCCCCAAATGTGCTATAGTAATAGAACTTTTAAAAGCTATTGAAGCTCAATTCAAGAGTTATAATAAAACCTTGGCTAGCACCTTAATGTCTAAGTTGTCATCCATAAGGCTAACGTATGACAAAGGTGTGTGAGAGCATATCATGCAGATGCGTGTTATTGCTAATTAGTTAAACAACATGAAAATCAAGATTGGTGATACCTTTTTGGTCCACTTTATCCTAAACTCCCTACCTACACAATATGGGCTATTTAAGATTTTTTACAACACATACAACACTCAATGGTCAGTCAATGACCTTTTGAGTATGCGTGTCTAGGAAGAAATAAGACTTAAGCAAGAGAAGCTAAAAAGTGTCAATCTAGTTTCTCATAAAGGACAAAAAAGAAAAATCATGATGCTTCAAAGAAGAAACATGGTAAATGTGTGTCAATGAAGTATACTAGTATCACTAAGGAAACCAAGCGTTTTTCTAAATGAAGAAATGACACATTAAAAAAGATTGCCCTAAATATCAAAAGTGGCTTACCAAGAAAGGCGGTAAATTTGTGACTTTTGTATGTTATAAATCTAATTATGTTGATTCTCATAATAATAACACATGGTATTAATTTTGGTTCTACTATCCATGTTTCTACTGTCATGCAGAGGTTTCTCAAACTAAGAAAACCAAATGATGGGGAGTACAATATTTATTCAGGCAATAAGATGTGTTCAAAGGTTGAAGGTGTGAGAACATATCGACTTGTTCTTCATACGGGATACACCTTAGATTTAAAGAGAACTTTTTACATTCCAAATTTTTCAAAGAATTTGATTTTTGTGTCAAGACTAGTGCCTTTTGGCTTTAATTTTTAGTTCATGAATTCTTCATTTTTTATTATTAAAGATTTAGTTACCATTGGTTTTGGTTCCTTGGTAGATGGGTTATATTCTCTCTCATTGCACGTTTCCTTCGAATAATTTATGATGTTCGTACAAGGTAGTGTTATTAAAAAAAATTTCTCTATGTTATAGCACAAGCGGTTGGGTCATATCTCCATTGTCTGCTTTAAGAGATTAGTAAGAGAATGAGTCTTAAAAAGTCTATATTTTACTAATTTTGATACATATATAGACTGCATAAAGGGATAGAAGACTAACAAGTCTTCTAAAGGTGTTAAGAGGCGTGATGAGAAATTAGGTATTATACACACTGATATATGTGGACCATTTAGTACACCTTATATGAATGGTCAAATGTATTTTATTACATTTATAGATGATTATACCTGATACATGCATCTTTATGTATTAAATGAAAAGGCTAAAGCATTTGATATTTTCAGGACTTATAAGGCAAAGGTAGAGAAACAATCTGACATGAGTATCAAAATTATTCAATTAGATAGTGAAGGAAAATATTATGGCAAGTACGCAGAGAGTGGACAAAAACCTGGTCCATTTACACAGTTTTTAAAGGAACATAGTATTGTTGCACAATACACAATATCAGGCACACTACAGCAAAATAGTGCGGCTAAAAGAATGAACCTCACTTTGATGGACATGGTGAGGGGCATGATTAGTAACTTCTCTCTTCCTCTCAATATGTGGAGTGAAGCCTTAAAGATAGCCATGTATATTTTCAATCAAGTTTCATCTAAAGTCATTCCTAAAATACCCTTCAAGCTATAGAATGGATGGAAACCAAGTTTAGATCATATACACATTTGGGATTAACCTGTTGTGGTTAGGGTGTACAATCCACTTGAGAAGAAGCTTGACCTAAGGACTGTCAGAGGTTTTTTCAATGGCTTTATAGAAAAGCAAAAGTATTAGGTTATATTGTCCCATGCACCCTTATGAAGCACATAATGCACTTTTCTTGAGAATGGCAACTTGTTATGCCCCAATATTTTAGATTAACTTAAAAGATAGAATTTCATAAAATTTGTAAGAGAATAGGGCCCGGATCAACCATGTATAAACGAGAAACCTTTAAAAAACATTAAAGTACAAAAGTACAAAATTAAGGGCTATACATGTCATAATATTATGTCAACATAAATATACAATGTGTACAAACATATAGTTAAGCGAAATCCGGCATATCGAGCCCTTTTTCACTAACCGATCCGCTACAGCCCCAAACTAGTGTCTACACCTACAATATCTACAAGTGGGTGAGTATAAAGTTTTATACCCAATAGGTAGCATTAAATTCCACTAACATGTTGGGGCAAAATAAATCATATATCAAATTTATAACTTAAAATTTAAAGTCAAACCATTTGCATAGCTTAAAACCAATACATGTCATTCACAGAATGTCACCGATACTAAAATGACATACACCCATTCTCATGGGGCAATGAGATCAGAAAAAGATGGGTTTTTCCATGATACCCAACTCCTGAGGGTGCTAAAAGCCTTATTAGGCAATATCAAGGAGTAATAAACTCCAATAGTGTTTGGGTTGCATGCCAAAAAACTATCCTTCAAATTCCAAATTTTAAAAATGATCGGAATAATCAAATGGTAAATAATTGGTGCTTTAAAAAATCTCATTAAGGGTAGACATTCGTCCAATCCCTAACGGTATTTTAAACCCGTTACTTTAAAAGTAAACCTTAGTGTATAACTTGAAGGTACTTTGAAAAATGGAGCACAACCCTAACACAAAAATAGGATTTAGAACCACCTACACTTGTGAGGCCTTCTCTTGTCATCGGCTTAAATGCAGCGGCGACACCTCCCCTTGCGCTGAGATAGTCTCCTTGTCCGGCTTGAGTGAGATGAGCAGAACCTCCCCTAGCGCTAGGACGATCTCCGCTTCTGGCCTGAGAGTGGCGGACAGGGCCTCCTCTTGCCCCAAGTCATTTTCCCCTTTTAGAGAGGCTAACTCGAAAAATGGATCCCCTCATGACATGGGGTGCCCTCAAATTAGCTAGGATTATTTTTTAATGGAAGAAATTGGGCGAGAAATGGCTTTGAAATAGGGTTTAGAAGTTTGATAGCAGGCAGAGGTCAGAAGAGAAGAGAGGGGATGGGGCAAGTTGAAACCCCCCCTCCCTCTCCTTACATAGGCCCAAGTTCCAGCTGAATGCATAACATATGTTGCTCATCCAGCGGCTGCAGGAGACATACCAGCTCCTGTAGCCTGAACCGCAGGCTACACTTGCAGCTCTGGAGCATCACCTGCTATGGCAGGCATAGCTTGCCCATTGCGGTAGTGACTTGTTGCAATGCAACACCTCGCTAAACCAAATGTGTCAACACTGTCAGCATGCTGATGCAAAAACTAATTTTTTTTAACAAAAACTCGATAACTTGCAACCCCCTATTCAAATTTGCACATTCCAATGGGCTCATACAATGAGCCTTTCAAAACAAGACTACACAAGGGTATGTTTCCTCGTGAATGTAACGCGGGTCCCACCCAAAACACACTTATCGAGGTCATAGTCTACAATCAGGGATAAAATTTTGCGCTCTTGAGCTCTTTGCAAATGTCTCTCCAAGCTCTACAAACAATCTAAAAGGTTGAAAAGAAGATTAAGGCTAAAACAATGTCAATTTGATAAAAAGGTTTGTTGGGCCAAAAACTCAAAAAAGATTCAAAGGTATATTTTCCAAAAATTTTGGGTCGTTACACAACTTGAGTGAGAGTATTCCCTCAAAACACATTATGTTTGAGGAAGTACGGGTTTTTGTTCTAATACCCACATCCGGTGGAGGATCACTTGTTGTATCACTTATGGTGATTACATAGCAACCTATCATTTCATTATCATCCCCTCAACAACAAGTTGTTGAAGTGCCAATTGTAGAGGTACCTCCACTTGTGAATGAAATAGGCCTTCGACAGTCCTCAAAAATAAAGAAACTTGTAGTCCCTTCTGACTATGTTGTATACCTCTAGGAGTCTGACGAAAATGATGGACTCATACAAGTTCATATTACATTTTCACGGGCTATGAATGGAGATAACTCTAGCAAGTGGTATGATGTCATGTAGGATGTGATAAAATCTATGGCTGATAATCAAGTCTAGGATCTCGTAAAGTTACCATAGGGTGCTAGGACTCTTGGCTACAAATAGGTCTATAAGACTAAATTAGATTCATCTTGTAACTTTAGCAGATATAAAGCTCGATTTGTTGCCAAAGGTTTTCTTTAGGAAGATGGTGTCAACTGCAATGAAACATTCTCTCCATTTTTTACAAAGGATTCATTAAGAGTTATTTTGGCCCTTGTAGCTCATTTTGACCTAGGGTTATATCAAATGGATATGAAGATGGCATTTTTGAATGGGGATCTTGAGGAGGAGGTGTATCTGAATCAGCCTAAATGATTCACCATAGATAACGGAAGTCATCTCATTTGTAGACTTAAGAAGTCAATATACGGACTAAAACAAGCATCCTGACAGTGGTATTGAAGTTCAACAATGTTATTACTTTATTTGGTCATAAGGAGAACATTGTTGATCAATGTATATACCTTAAAGTTAGTCAGATCCATTACACATTTTTGGTCTTATATGTTGATGACATTCTACTTGCAAGCAGTGACTTAGGGATGTTGCACTAGTCTAAGTAGTTTCTTTCTCATAACTTTGACATTAAAGATTTAGGAAAGGCATCCTGTGTCATTGGGATTGAGATCTATCATGATAGATCCGAAGGATCCGTGGGTTGTCATAATGGACCTAAATCAATACAATTTTGAAAATGTTTAACATGCAAAATTGCTCACTTAGTGCAGCTCCTATTGTAATGGGTGACAAATTTGGCTTGTTCCAGTATTCGAAGAATTCTTTGGAGTTAGTGTAAGGTCCCTAATTTTTCTACGATTTTCTATGATTTTCTTACTATTTTTGATCATTTTTGGCGGGAAAATATGACGCTTCAGCATATTTGGTCACGATATTCTTACCCGTATAGTCGGGTGTGGGTTCAGGTCCTAGACGTGCGTTTACGGCTCAAAAATGTGAGAGTAAAGAGACTGCAGAAGATAAGGAAAAAATGAAAAAGAGGAAAACAAGCTCGGGCTCAGCCGAGCCCGATCCAAACCTTTCTGGAAGAGAACAGTGCACATGCCCCTCTCATCTGTCTGAGCCGGAGGAGCACCACCGGCAGGCCACCAGCCGACCTCAGCCTGATGACGGCCAGGCCACCTCCCCGGCTCCTCCCCAACCCGGTGTGATTTTTATGAGCTCCTCCCTTATTTTCCCTGGTCACTCCTCTCTTTCTGTCTCGTGATTTAGCAGCGTCGGCGGTGGCCGGTGGGCTCTGCCCGGCCTCCGTCTGGCTAGCCACAGGCCGGCGAGCACAGGGCCACCCCCATCCCACTCTGCCGGCCCTAGAGTTTTGTTTTTCCACCCGGTTAGCTCTCTCTGTCTCTCTATGTTTCATTTGTACTGCCGCTGCCGTGGGCCAAAAAGGGCCACCTGGCCGCGCATGGCTCCGCCTTGGGCCGTTGACGGTGGGAGGGCACTCCTCCCCTCACCGTGGGCCTCCCCTCCACCGCCACACTCCATTTTCCCTCACTGCTCTATTTTCACCGATGCACTATTTTGGTTAAACAGTAGCCGCCGGTGGCGAGCTACGCCCAACCGGACCTCCGTCTAGTCCCACCTTGGTCAGGCAAAGTGAGTGGACCACCCCTCCCAGCCCGGTCCCACCTCCGCCCTCCCTCTTTCCTCTGGCCAGACCCATCTCCCCGATTTCTGTTTGTAACAGAAATTGCTTGACGCCCAGCGAGAGCCAGCCTCCGGCTTGCCTCCGGCTGACCAGCCTTGGGCTGACAACGGCAAGACCACCCCCAGCTAGCACCAGTGCCCCCATGGTCGCTCCGCCCTCCTGGTTTCCCTCGGCCAGACCTTTTTGCCCTTCATTGTTTCCGTCTGTGACAGAAATTGAGGACGTGCCAACAGCCTCCGACCGGCCAAACTTGGGCTAGCGATGATAGGGTTGTCGCCTCAGTTGAGCCCCACCACCCTATTGTTCTTTTTAGCTCCCTCCGCTCAGTCGGAACTAGGTCTGCCCTCGCCCAGTTGTAGTGTTCCATCCAAACAAACCGAGCTAATTGCTCTTCCTCCCCCTGTTGTTTGATCGGCATGTTGCCACTGCCATTGGTTGTCACCTCTGGCCGGAGATAACTCCTTCTAGCCTCTAGGGCCACGATGGAGTTGGCCAGAGCTGCCAGTAACCCCTGCTCCTTTGTGCCCCAGGGTTTTTCACCCGTTTTGGGCCACTGTAGAGTCTCCTCTGGACGCTTGTAGTTTGGTGGGTCTCAGCCTAGAGATGGCTGGCTGCCCTAGTGCGGCACCGCCCCTCTTTTTTTGACATGAGCCACGTGTCCCCTCTGTTGGTTATGTGTTTGACCGCACTATTCAGAGAGCCACCATCTTATCCTCGCCAAATGCCGATTGGCCTCTAGTCAGCCTACCTCGGCACGGCAATGGCGAAGGCCGTCTTTGTTGGTCACTACCCTTGGGCATGGCCCTACTGCCCTTCCGAGCTTTGGGCCGACACTGTCTAGCCCTCTCCCCCTCCCTTTAGTTGCATGTGCAAGTAGCCGCGCGTGCGGGTTAGGGTTTTGGTGTTGCTTTGGCATAGCCTAATCATTGGATGTAACGGCCCGACCCAAGCCGGGCCCACAAAATCACTAATAGGAAATTTTTCTTTCCTTGAGCCAGGAATCATCGTCTGAGTGCGAGAGGTACAACATTCGTCTACGCACTACGGAGCTTTAAGGCTTCCTCGTACGTAGACTTAGGTTGTACGCACGACTAAGCTTCATAGTTCATCGCGTGTAAAACAAAATAAAACATATTATTATAATGATTTAGATCGGGCCAACGTTGCCTTGCCGTTGGTTGCCTACGTACGTATTAGATATTATTCCAATACGATCGGATCCGAACGTAGTTCTGCCTAATGACTACTACATACTACAAACATCACAAAATCATACGTATAAAATACATATCTCCGAATATTTAATCGGAGTATACAAACACTCATCATATATCGGAGTCAAGCGGAAGTTAATAAATTAACGGAATCGTACATCTCGCTCTACCATAGAGCGGGATTGAAATCTCATACACGTATCTCGCTTTATCACTGAGCCGAGACCGAGAACACAAATTACACGTCTAGCTCTACCCTAGAGCGAGACCACACACGTCATATAAGTATACATCATGGCATCTAGGTGCATAGCATGGCATATAAGTACATAGCATGATATATAGGTACATAGCATGGCATATAGGCACATAGCATGGCATATAGGTACATAGCATAGTAAATAGGCACATAGCATGGCATATAGGCACATAGCATGGCATATAGGTACATAGCATAGTATATCTGCACTTAGCATGGCATATAGGCACATAGCATAGTATATAGGCACATAGCATGGCATATAGGCACATAGCATAATATATAGGTACATAGCATAGTATATAGGCACATAGCATGGCATACAGGCACATAGCATAATATATAGGTACATAGCATAGTATATAGGTACATAGCATGGCATATAGTTACATAGCATAGTATATAGGCACATAGCATGGCATATAGGCATATAGCATAGTATATAGGCACATAGCATGGCATATAGGTACATAGCATAGTATATCGGCACATAGCATGGCATATAGGCACATAGCATAGTATATAGGCACATAGCATGGCATACAGGCATATAACATAGTATATAGGTACATAGCATAGTATATAGGCACATAGCACAGCATATAGGTACATAGCATAGTATATAGGCATATAGCATGGCATATAGGCACATAGCATAGTATATAGGCACATAGTATGGCATATAGGCACATAGCATAGTATATAGGTACATAGCATAGTATATAGGCACATAGCAAGACATATAAATCGTAGCATAACACACATCATAACTTAGCACATGCTGTACGAAAGATCAGAAATGCTTACTTCCATCATAACCCATACGGTAATGGCATCTACGGATAGAACCCTGTCTTACTTCGGGTGTCTTTTTCTTGTTTCGGTGTTCGGGCAGAGCCTTGCTTAATCTCGGGGCATTTCCTCCTTATAAGATTGTCAACTCAGAAAATGGAACCCACCATCGCGTAGAACACCTTCGATTTAGTCAAAAATGGCTCTTGAATCGACTAAATCGGAGTTGGGATGGCCAGAAACAGAGAAAACAAAGTTCATCGGTACTGGTAGAACCTCTCCTTATCTTGGGGCGTTTCCTCTTCATACAATTGCTAACTCAAAAAATGGAACCCTCCATCGCGTAGAACATACTCGATTTAGTCAAGAACGCCTCTTGAATTGACTAAATCGGAGTTGGGATGGCCAGAAACAGAGAAAACGAAGTTCGTCGGTGCATGAAGATAACGGGCAGGACCTCCTCTTGTCTTGGGACGTTTCCTCATCATACGGTCTCCAACTCGAAGAACAGACAGCTCCATTGCGTAGAGCATACTCGATTTAGTAGGAAACGGGTCTTGAACGGCCTTAATCGGCCTCAGAACGGTCAGAAACGGGGGTATAGAAGTTCTGGTTTCAGAATGAAGAAGAATGGGGTATATATAGCCCCCAAGCCGCGCCGAAACCGCGGCTGCGCCGCTGGTTTCGGGCAGCGGCGCCCGCTGTACGCGTGCGGTGCCCGTGCCGTGGTAACGCAGCGCCCGCATTACCATGGGCACGCGCGGTTTCGCAGCCGCGCACCGGCTCACGCCAAAAACGCGCTGCGGCGCGCGCCATTTCTTTTTTTTATTTTTATTTTTAAATCCAAAACTTCAAACGCGCATATCTTCCTACCCCGGAATCGGATTCGAGCGTTCTAGGTACCGTTGGACTCGTATCGTCGAGCCCTTCAATACAAACCCACTCAAAATAGCAAATTCCACTATTTCCAAGTGGGTCCCGCCTATAAAGTACGTTTCTCAAATATCGTAATTTCCGGTCCTGACCTCTGTTTTGCGCGTTCTTCGAATCGTTATGCTCGTAATGTTAAGCTCTACCTGGCTAAGGGTATTTTACCTAATGAAAACCCTTAACATTAATCTCAAATTACAAAATTACCCTTAACCCTCCCGGGTTAAGCGTAACCGAAAAATGGGTCGTTACATTGGATGACTCCACCATCATCTGGAGTTGACATTGGAGTCCTCCACCACCTCTCCTCCATCCTTTAGTGTCACCCCACGCCCTCTACCCTTATGTGGGACGTTATAAACGCGAAATCGATGTCGTTGGGTGCTATCCACGGCCGTTTTTGACGTCTTGCAGCCGGCTGAGTATTTCTCGCTACCGACCGACCTTCATTTAGTACACCCTCGAATTCTTATCTCACCTGCCACTCGTTGGCACGATATTTCTCCCGGCCGCCCCTAGTGTGCTATCGTGGACCGCATATTTTTCCGCGTTGACTTCTGACACCCCATTTGGCCGTGAGTGCTTCTGGCATTTCCTAAAACCTTGGGACAACAGCTCTCTCAACTTAACAAAGGTTTTGACTGCCAACTCCGCCACCGTTGTATGCTCGCCATTAAACATCATGATTACGAGGTAGGGGGAGCTTTGAACACGTAATTTCATGATAGCATGCTTTGAATAATAGTAGCATGCTAGGATTGTATGATTCCATATTTTGGATACTAAATCATGATATGTTTGTATGATGTAAGATAATGAATTATGCCACATTGAGATACATATGATATGTATGAGATGTATGTACGTTTTATGGATGTGGAATATGTGTGTGCTAGCGATGGCTAGCTAATATGTCAGTATGATACGTATGTGTAATATGGACATTCTAGTGATGGCTAGCGATTATGAGTTTGTTACGTATGTGGACTATGTGTGAGGGCAGAGGTATGGGCAATGGACGATAAGAAGTGGCAAGGTGTTTGGTAAGGATTTGTATGTGTATGTGTATATAGATGTGTAAGCGTGTGACAGAAGACAACAGATGTAAGTTTGACAGGCAAGGAGTGGAGCAGATCAGTTTGGAGGGTACGTTAGGGGTTTAGTAAGTAAGTGGACTTAGGCTTGGAGGTTTATTAGACAGTAAAAGTGTGCATAATTGTACAAGCATAACGTACAGATTATAAAGTGAAAAGTAAGCATAATATGTGAGGTATTAAGTAAGAGGGTGATAATGGGGATCTACTGTGAGGAGCTCAGTTTGATGACGTATGTGTAAGATGTTTTGGCCATAAGGTGGATGGTGGAGACTATATGATTATGAAAGGATTTGATGTGTGGTGAGTTGATCATGATATGGTCGGGTAAGTGAAGTCTGTTTCCCTGACGAACTAGGTTTTCGATCTGGCTCAACTTCGGTTTGATCAGTCAAGGACTATGAGTTTATGTGGCATAATTATACCACATAATATACTTAATTCAAATTTTAATTATGAGAAAGCTAATAATAGTATTGTGAGTTTGAGACTTGAGGGTTCGACAAATTTAGTTATGTGTTTGAGCTAGCCGATAATGAGTCGGCTGAGCATTTCTTGCCATGGTGTTTATCTTACGGGATGTTGTCTGTGTACTATATGGAGCACCAGACGTCTAATGCTCTGTTGAGAGTAAATGTATGTATATTTTTGATTTGGTCTGTGTGTTGAATAAGCCCATAAGTTTAATGCTCTGTTGAGAGCGTTGTATGATTCATGCCCAAGTGTGGCATAATATGATTCCGCCCAAGAGTGGCATTGTATGTTTTTGCCCAAGTGGCACTGTATGATTTCTGCCCAAGAGTGGCACTGGCACTATAAGACCCATTATGGTGGGCAATTGCATGGCCCTTATGTGTGGGTGTATGTTTGCACGCCTAGGTAAGTAGTATCATGGATCTACTCTTATCTATTTGATCTTGTGCCCCATGAGCATAGGTGTGCCTTGCCTTCGAAAAAGTTCATGGCGTCTAGTCACTCCCCGGAGGTTAAGGTGATGCCCTAGTGGCATTCTTTTCCTTTTCGATGTTGGAGCTTATTAGTTGTAATGAGCTTCAGTGGTCAATAGTATGAGTACGATTGTAAATATATGCTTGAGTAAGATAGTAAGCGTAAGATTGTACGAGTAAGGTCGTACAAGTATGTGTAAGGTTTTGAGTGTGCATATGATGCTACGAGTAAGTTGTAAGACCCTAATTAAGGGTGTTTGTGTAAGTTTGCTTTCATTGGTGTGTTATACATCATTATATGCATATGTATATGATTATATTATGTTGATTGTTTCATGTTTGAGTTGTATGAACGCATGTATTTATGAACTTAGTGAGTTCACTATTTTGGACTCCCCTACTGGGTATTTTCCTACAGAGTATGAAAATACTTACCCTACTTTTTTAGCTTCGTTGTTCAAGAGGCTTGTGCAGGTTGTGCTAGAGAGATCCTGGAGATGGATGCCCAATTCTACAGTGGATTGTTTCCCCTTTTGATTCAGGTACATTTGATTCAATGAGAGTATATTTGGTGCCACGATCTAATGTATTGGGTGAGATGAGATTTAAGTGTTTATATCTTCTGGACTTTTAATTTAGATCAGATAGTAGACTGTTTATGGGACTTGTACTCAAAGATGCTTGGGAGTTATTTGTATTTAAAAATCCATGATCATGGTAATTTAGTCGTACGTGTGTTTTCGAGTAGTGCCTGAGCATATTTGCTTTGACCGTACGATGGAAATATTTAGATGAAAAATTAATGTTCAGTGTTTTAAATTATAAATTGTTTCCTCAGGTTTTGATTTTGTCATTTTTCCTCCGATTTACAGACGTTATATTGCAAAAAAAAATTTGTGAATTTTAAGGAAAATGTATGAAAAATCTCGGGCGTTATAGCTAGAAAGCATGAAGGAAATTCCCTATGCATCAACCATTGGTAGTATAATGTACTTGGAGATTTACACAATACCAGACATTGCCTTTGTTATGGGAATGTTGGGTAGATACTAGAAAATTCTAGGGTTGCAAAGAAGGTTATGAGGCATCTACAACGAATGAAGTATTACATACTTACATATATACATTCTGATCATTTGGAGCTGGTCAAGTACACATATGAAGATTTTACTGGTTGTGTTGACTTGAAAAAGTTGACATCGGATTACATTTTACTTTTGGCAGGTGGTGTTGTCTCATGGAAAAGTATCAAGCAAACCCTTACAACCTCGTCAACTATGGAGGCAAAGTTTGTTGCTTGTTATAAGGGCACATCACATGCTACTTAGTTGATGAACTTTATCATAAGGCTTACTATTATGGATTTCGTATCTAGGCTATTAAAGATGTTATGTGATAAAAGTGTTGTTGTATTCTTCACGAAGAACAACAAGAGTGGCAGTCAGAGTAAGCACATCGATATCAAGTATCTTATCGTTTGGGATCATGTTAAGAAGGGATACTTGTTATTTAGCATATAGGTACTGAGCTAATGGTTACTAATCCAATGTCTAAAGGATTACCACCTTCTCTGTATAAGAGTCATGTGGATCATATGGGTCTTATTATCTCATTGTGTTTTTTATTTAGCTTATATACTTCTGGACTTTTTCAATTAACATAACAGTTAAATTTTCTTTGTGTTGTCTGATTTTTTGTGCACTGAATTATGAGACAATGTTTGGACAATGACTGTGAGCATGCCTTCACTCATATTTATAGGTTTTTGCCACATATTGCACTTAAACAAGGTGGATTAGTTGCATTGTGATACATGGAAGAGAATGTTCTCATATGAGGACATAACCATCCTGATTCGTACAATTATGACATTTTGTAAGAGTACATAATTACCACATACAGTTCGAATGGTATTATTTTTTTCAAAATAGTATGCGCATATGAAGGTTATTTCAAATTTTCTCAATACCCACTTATTTATTATTTTAAATAAAATATTTTTCTTAAATTTAGTTTAATTGAGCCAAGTGGGAGAATTTATTTATATGTCTCAATTGAGAAGTTGTGCAAAGTGGGAGAATGTTGGGCTTATTTTCAATTAAAATAGAAGGTGACCCAACATGTCAATTGACACATGTTATGGGCTTTCAATACTATCTGCGTAACAGGCCTAGGTCATGATACCCATTAAGCTATGGTTTTAGTGGTGAATCTGGGTCATTGCTTAACCTCTAGATGGAGGGCCAAGATTTTAGGGTTCCTAACAATGGTGTCCTAGTTTAGTTATAAATACAACATTAGTCATCCTAATATGGTGCCTTGAGTGAAATTTAATCTCAGTTAAGCACTAAACCAAAACACTTTGTGAAGATTTGTAAAAGATTAGCAAAGGAAAAACTTCACTAAAGGGGAAAAAGTTTTGCTCAATCTCTAATGGCTACAGGTAAGCCTAATCCCATTATGTCTTATTTACCTAATCCTATTATATCTTATTCCATCACAAGATTGTTCATGCATAACATCCTTTGTGTCCAAAGTAACCTAATGTAACAAGTGTTGTCAAGCTCGATTGGATGTAATGTAGTGCCTTACAAGATGTGCGGTTGGGCGTATTCTAGAAAACTCTAATTAAAATGGCAGAAGAGAGTGCACCTTTCTAGCCGACGTAACATTGTAAGAATAATAAATAAGGGAGGTCAAAAAGACCAAAACCAGCATCCCATAAAGTATTGATCTAACCAATAGAAATGACTTGTGAAGCATAGTCCATACTCCTTTTACCAGTAAACAGTGAAAAACACAAGTCACGAGTAGGGAAGCATTTTTCATGCTCCTAACAATGAGCCAAGCATAAGAAATGCATGTGAAGCATTCATTTTTGAAATCGCTGGCGCACACGCTAGAGCACTTTAGCACAAGTACCACTTACACTAACATGTGCTAGCGTGTGCGCTGTCGATCTAAAAAATAAACTCTTCACATGTGTTCCTTACACTTGACTCATAGTGAGCAAGGGGCATAAAAAACTCTTCCCATGAGTAGACAGATCAACCACATGGTGACATTACGCTGTGAACGATATATTTGGAACAATCTTATATTTGGAGGAAGCCGGACGCAGGTACGGAAAACCCTTGTCCATGTTTTAGCTTATAAGGAAACACTGAAAATATTATCCAATCGTCGGAAAGCTACAACAAAACCATACTCCAATGTTGATAGAGGTGTTGGGATCAGGAGGTGTTAAAGGGTAGGGCCAGCCTGCACCTAAAGGGCCAGGCTCATCATCGAGCTCAGCTTGGTCCCAAAAAATGACTACGCCATGTCAGACCAAGGTTATAGGCCTCTTGGCCTAATTCAGCCAGGCCCGGTCAAGGTTCTTGAGACCGTATAGAACACCTAGCCCAACCAACAGCTTGATAAAGAGTCATTGGTGGGACAAAACTACTGGAAGCCCAAATTGGGCCATTTGTTCGGGGTAGGTAAAACTCTCTTATAAATTGGATGGAAGGGGAGGGGATTTTTTAAGAAGATTCAAGCAAACTTCAAGATCTTTAAGCTCTCTCCTCCATTCTTCAAAAAGACATCTTCAACTCTTCAAGCTCTTTCTTCCAATTTTCTAAACTCAACCCTTTAAGGGGCAATTCTCTACACAAATTTGAGGTAATGTTTTTAAATTTTATTATTTTATTTCATTCTTTATTTTGTCCATACTTTCTTTTTAATCGTGTTTTCATATTTTTTTAAGATAAATGACTCACTCTCATTTTGCAAATGTGTCCAACTCCAACACTCTAAAAAGTCATATGCTCATTGAACAAGGGAATCTTATTCATCCTAATAGTGAGTTTGACATCTCTAATATGGATTTGCTATAATGAGTTAAATTGATGTGTTATCAAGATAGGAAATTCAAGGCTAGTTTGTTTGTGTGCACTGGCTTACCGGGGGTACTTTCCTTGTTAGGGATTTACCCAAAGTTCTTAGAACTTTCTTTTAAGATTTCCAGATTAAGCAGGTCTGCTTGTGCTTTGGCCGGGATAAATAGGGTTGTTTTCTCAATTGTGAGATATTCACTAGATGGTTTATGCACGTGTATAGATTATAATGCTCATTGACACAGTTTGTACAGGGACAAAGAGGTTCATGTTACACATAGTGCATATGAAATAATTATATTTGAATATACATGATGGAATGTGTTTTGATACACTTAATTATGCAGGGTAAATGTGAATACTGATATTTGCTCAGGATGTGAATGAACCATGAAACTTAATTGTTTGCACAGGGTGTGCATATGTGTTGTGAATTATGAATGAATCTATGATGCATAGGTGGCATGAGTGTGTATTTGGATGTGATTTATCTCATGATGCATAGGTGGCATGAGTGTGTATTTGGATGTAATTTATCTCATGATGCACATGTGGCATGAATGTGTATATGGAACATGACTTATCTCATGATATATAGGTGGGTTGAATGTGTATGAAATGTGATTATCTCATAATACACAGGTGCAGAGAATGGATATGTGATGTATACTTAGATTGAGAATGCATGTGGTGTTTTGATGCGTTTATATTCTGTTTCAAAACCCTTACTAAGCCTAGGCTTACCCTTTTTTTATTTGTGGTTTTGGGGTTGTATGTTGTGTCATGCATGTGCTCTATATGGGTTTTATGTAGAGCATGAGGTTGGACTTGCACCTTAGAGGAGGGCTAGATGTTTAGATTGTTCTAGACTTGTGATGTCATGGAATGAACTTATGTTTGACTTTATTATATACTTTGTTTTAGCCGGCGATAGCTTTAGACATTTGTAGTCATAAGGCTTGAGATGATGTTATTATTTAGATGATGTGGGTGTGGTGATGAAAAAAGATTATTAGTTAATCTCTTATCTTCCTCTATTTGTTTAGATGATGTGGGTGTGGTGATGAACTAAGATTATTAGTTAATCTCTTATCTTCCTCTATTTGTTTTTGTACAAAGGGCACATAATGTGTACTCTGTTGATATGTACCAAAGTTGGTTAAGTCTTCCTCATGCATCGCGTCGCATCCCACTCTCTTAGACCATGTTCAGGTCAAGAGGGTGTGCAACTGGCTACCACAATCAAAACTCACACCACCCACCACGATTTGATTTGTGTTTGAGCCGCCATCATGATCAGAGCTCCAACCTCCAAGTTGCCCACAATGATTTGTGTCCAAGCCACCCCACCACTAACCAGAGCTCCTCAGCAAGGTGAGAATGCAAAATTGACTGAACTACAAAACGTAGGAGGCTAGGAGAAAAAGAAAGGCAATGTTTTTTATCTCGTCTCGATACGTATCAAAACGATAGTTGCAAAATGGGTGGCATGTATCGAAAAAATATGTGAGGTGACCCCTACATATCGTGTTGATCTTGGCCAGTACAAGTGCGTATTGGCCAATATGCACCAATATCGGCTAAAATGGCCTTCTATGGTTGTGATTGCGGTTAGCGCAAGCCTCGATGATGAGGCGGTGTGGGCCACTACATTGGGCATGATACCCACTTTGGGCATAAGAGTGGAAGGAGTATTATAGGTCCTTGGGGTTGTTAAGCTCCTAGATTATGGGTTTCTTGCTATCTCCATCATATGATGAGGGGAGCTTTTGATGGGTTGATGTGGCCAAATAAGGGGCAAGAGAAGGGTAGAGGTATGTGGAGATTTTAGCCATAGAGAAGGCGGAGGGGGTGGAGTGCAGAAGTGTCATAGCTATCACCTCTACTAGCTGGGTAGAGGTCTCTTCTTCTATAAAAAAGGCGCTACAATGGGAAGGAAGAAGGGGTAAGAGGTGGGAGATACAGAGGTGTTCGAAAATTGTGCAAATGTCATGAGTGATCACACTGAGGGAGAGAGGCATGAGGGTGAGGATAAAAAAGTACAAAAATATGAGAAATGATAATTCTTGTTAAAAAAATTACAAAATAGAAATTCACCCTACATTGACATGAACTTTGGTAAAACCATCCAAATTAAACATACATTCTTTATGATAAAATGTACATACAAAATTTTCTTTCTTATTTTAAATATTACTCCTTACATTTTACAATAATAATTCTATTTAATTTAATTTAAGAAATAAAATAGAGCATAGGAGTAGAATAAAACAAATTAGTTTCATCAGATTCCCATTGCCTTAATATTCCTTCGCGCACCTCCATATAGTCCAACAAAAAAAGTCCTCATTGTCCTCACCTAACCTAATCTCTACACACGTGCAAGACAATTGCCACTATCTATGCCAGGCCGTGGACTCAGGCAGACCTTATCCCCTCCCATACGTGCAAATATCTCAATATAAAGGTAGCAATATGGGACATAAAGAACAGCTATAAAGTATCCTAAGACCCTTTACAGCTAGCTTCACAGGCCTCCCTCAATTTATGAGAATCACATTAATTAATTTGATTAATTAACATCCTAAAGCCCATTGCCAGCTGCCCAACAAAAATAGGAATACGTAATTGCTTAGCACATATTGCAACAATAGCTGATTTAGTCCGCCGACCAAAGTCAATATAAAGATATGAAGCTGTTTTAATTTAAATGAACACAAGAAAATTTGGTGTCAACAAAGTTGACATCTAAGACAAACAGAAGAAAACTCACAATATGTTAGATTTCTTCTTGACATAACTGATAACTTACCATTAACGTTTTATTAAAGTGGGCCTTACAATGTCCATTTGGGGTGGGACCTAGCACCTAGGGATATTGGAGGAGATCACGCTGGCTGTGTATCTATGGAATTTGGGCCCAATTATATTGGTAGGGAACAAGAACCAATATAATTGCCCTTGTCTACAAGCGAACTATCAACGACATATTGAAAGGTGGCTTCATGAGAGGAGTATTTCATTCATTAATCTTGTATAGGTGGTGTGAAAGGTTAAGGGTTCTAAGAGTATTTTAGCCTTATTGATCAATTTTTTATTTATTTGTTTATTGTTACAACAGGCCATATGTAAGAATTATAAGACAATTAAGTCTTCTAAAAGTTCCAACCACCAAAAAAGAAATTTTTTTATTTATTTTATATTTTAATAGTTTTTTTAGGTGCAAGAGTTTATCAAGTTCGACTCATAGAACACAATTAAGGTATATAAATATTTAAATTTCTCAAAAATTTGAACTATTAAGCAATAAAAATCTTATTTAATTAATTTATATTTCATTTAGAAAGAAGAATTATCATGTTAAAGAAGACGAGGACTTGCTCTTAGAGTCACCCCAAAGATATTAACCGGGTGGGATAAAGCTAAAGGGCCTATATCAATATGGGTAGTTTCATAAAGATCTACTATATTGTTTTAGGTGAATATGAATATAATATACCCGTATAAAAGGACGTTGATAGCCTTACACTACTTTTTTTGTTTAACAAAACCTTTTATTAGATAAAAAAAAATGTGAGTAATAATAGGAAGTATAAAAAATTATTTATCTTTATAAATAGTATGCCTGCAATTTTTCGGCATATGATGGGGGGCCTAACGCAGGATGAAGGGACGTGCCAATTCTCACAAGTCAAACGAGCTGTTCAATTGAAACAACTAGCAAGAAAAATCTCTCGCTTGTTTAATGATTGTGTAAAGCAATTCATGAACAATTTCAACTAATTAAAGTAGTAAACATAACTAAACCTATCGAGCTGGGTCTACTTTAAAAGTCAGCTTCCGGAATGATGATGCCCTTTGTGCGGTTCATTATCAATTTTGCGAACGCTTCCAACAGGAACAGTTGGGAGTGAAGAGGACCACAAAGATTGAATCATTGAAGAGATGCAGCAGGTTGCTTAGTGATCGATGCTTCCCGTGCAACTTGGTCTAGTGTCCAGCTAATAAAGACAATTGCAACCACATAACAAAGGACAGCGGCAGCAGTGCTAAGCACAGAGGCCAGCTAATGAAGACCCCAAGAGCTCAACAACATGACAAATGCAATTCATCGCTGCCGAATGCACAGGCCAAACCTGAGCCCCTTGGTGTTGTCGCATATCTCAACGGATTGATTCTATAGTTTGTTGTCCAACATTTTTATTCACCACAATAGTTGTCCAACAAGATTGTCCGTGCATAACTTCATGTGTGTCCAAAGTAAACTGATGTAACAAGCGCCGTCGATCTCGATCTCGATCGGATGGCATAGAGTGCCTGTTACGTATATTAGCATTACTAAGCACCACCAATACTAATGCGCTAGTAGTGTATGTACAATTAATCTTATAAATAAAAAATTCTAGGCTTATTATATTAAAAATACTTCTTCGACCACATAGTAATTATAGTGATATCCATTCATCCCCTTGTCCAGTTGTTAACAAATAAACTCAAAATTAGAGGAAGGTGAAGAGATGGTCCAGTAGCCGGAAAGCTACAGCAAAATCATATGGTATTCTGATGTTGCAAACAGGTGACGGGATCAGGTAGCCTATCTCTTAACGAACATGGCACAAATTGACATGCCTTTTTCTTTCTGCGTCTGTCCAAAACATGAACACCCCATTTGTCTGTCCTTACTCAACCATCAGAATCGACCGTTTCACGAAGTCCACCCCATCTCCATTAGGGACTAGGGAGACATCTGATTCCCTGTCCGAGGTGCTTTCCTAACCACCCCACAATTAGCCCAATCTCCACGAGACACACCACCAAACCAACCCCAACTTACTCGTGAATCACAGTAAAGACTTGAGTACAACCCCCATTCAATTGATTAATTAAGTTAATTCAACAATAACAGCACCATTACTCGTGACTCGCCATAAAGTATTCAGTATCGGAAGACCTTAAAAATAACTCCCCCAGCTCATTCTCACCTACAAAACCCACATTCAATTGAATAATAAAACTAAGTCAATACCCAATACACCATCATCTACAGCTGCCAAAGACAGCTCCATCGAATAGACATGAAAATGAAACGGCAATTAATTTAATCCAACAACACTTTAACCTAAACACTTGCAGAGTTGCATACATCCAAGCAAAGAACAAAATATAATACATCATACATGGAAATTTCCATTGATTAGCACAATTGAGTTAGTGAAAAATACTCAAAAACTCATCAAACACACATGCAAAGAAGAAAAGAAAAAACACAGAGAGGAAGAGGAAGAACATCATCCTCCTCCTTCCCTGCCTTCTGTACATCATCCATGGCTTCCTAAAAACACCACCATTCATCACCTCATATTCACTACTCTACTTCACTAGTTAGTATTAGAACAACAAAAGGGGGAAAACCCAACTGCCTAACTCACCTCCTAAATTCACACAAACTTGTTCCTCAATTCAATTCACTCCAACTCAAGTAAAATCAAGAATGCAAACAAAATGAAGTCTCCCAAGAACAATTACGCTGAAGAACACTCTTCATATGCTAGACCAATTTTGATTGATTGGGATAATCTGACTACAAGTCCAGCTGCTGGCAGAGCTCCTTCCTTAGCTTATGGGAGAAGAGCTTGCAGGCGTCCATGCTGAGGTCGAGGGCGGCTGCAAGCGCCACGAACGCCGCTGCATCCTCCCGGCACCCTACATGCTGCACCCCGACCTCCACCACCGGCCGGCTGCATTTGCCTTCACCCTCCACGGTGGAGGACATAACGAAGCCCCGGTACGCGGAGAAGGGCCAGAGGCCGTACCCGTAGTCGCCGCTGCTCCGGGGGCTGCAGGCTGGGGATGGCCCGGCGGGTGTGGAGCTGCGGCCAAGGTCGATGCAGAACTTGCCGCCCTTGGAGGTGGAGAGGGTGGACTCGGCGAGTAGGACGGCCGAGTCGGAGTCGGGGAGGAGAAGGTGGAAGCGGTAGCCGAGGCAGGTGTCCCCCCGCTCGCGCCAAGCCTCGAGGCGGCCCCAGGGCTTGAGAGTGGCGTCGTGGCCGAAAGGGCGGAGGATGAGCCAGGCACCAGGGTTGGCCCGTGAGACCCGGTCGGAGCTGTGCGGGGAGGGGACGAACGGGGTGACCATGGAGGCGGTAGCTACCCGAGCGCCCGACAGGTCGTGGACCGTGATGGACCAGCCCTTGCGCTCCACCGGCCGCTCCCTCTCGCCGCCGCCGTTGCCACCCAGCGGGCCCAACCAGCTCCTCGAGCAGCTTGGTTCCGAGGACTGGTGCATGCTTCTGCAACAAAATTCGCAAAAGAAATTCAGTGAAAATGGAGTCACGAACTACCTACTAAGATCAAAATAAAAAAGTGTGAAAAAGTTCAAATAATAAAGCCCATAGCTTTTGCCTTGAAATGTTTAAAGGAGAAAAACGAGAACTACTCAAAAATACCGGGAAAAGGTCAGAATTTGACGGAGAAATAAGCATGAACTCGACAAAATTGGAGAATTTTCTAACTAAAACAGATAGTTTTAGTAAGATTATCTGCTAGAAATCACAATCCCAATTTGAATAGCAGATAAAAAATTGCATTGTGAATTCTGTTCATGAAGAACAACGGATTGGTAAGATGAACAAGAGAATCTGAATTCTAAAGCAGAAAATGTCGAAATTATTCAAATTAGATGGGTTTCCAGAGAAAAGATTCCAAGTGATTGTTCAGAATTTGAAGAATCGAGTCAGAACACAAAAGAAATGAAGATAATATGCAATTGATTTACCTGGATCTGTTGGTCCAATCGCCGGAATTGCGAAGGCTGAACTTGCAGGTGAAGACCGGCTGCCGCAGATTGCCCTGGATCTGGAACACCTGGGGGCTACACTCCGGCTCCCCATCGAACTCGAACACGAACCTCGGGTCTGGGTCAGCCCGCACCGTCACGAACACCTCTGCCGCGGCGGACGGAGCCGCTCCCTTGGCGCCCTTCCCGATCTGCACCCACCCGTTGTGAAACACCACCGCCTTGCTCTCCGTCCCTATCAGATCCAGCGGCACGCACACCCTCCCAAGCAGCTTCCCGGAGTTGACCCCGCAGGTGGTGCCCCGCCGGCCAGTATAAATCTCAATCTTCACCCGCGGCCGCTTCCTCCCGCCGGCGATGGACTTAGACGCGAGCCGCGCCAGGTCGGCCTTGGAGAGGTGGAACGACGCAGCAGCGACGGCGGACGTGGCCGGGTCGGGGTGCACGGCGTCCTGCGCGAGCAGCGGCACGACGGCGGTCTGCAGGGGGAAGTGTTTGATTCGCACTTTGCAGTAGCAGGGGGAGGTGGAGGGGTGGACACCGGAGCGAGCAGGCTTGGCAGCGACGGCCGGAATCTTCACCGCCAGGTTGCCCACCAGCAGCCGCACAAACGGGCACGGATCCATGACTTCCAAATTCCCAAAACCGGAGCCGCAGCGGCCCCCAACAACTCCGACTAAGCGCCCAACTTTTCGTCCGTAAAGCGTAAAGGCGGTCGCTTTCCTCGTCGGAAGAACTCGGCCGGTGATGCGGAGGAGCAAAGGGGGCGGGGCTAGGGATAAGGGGGATGGGAGGCGGAGTTGGCATCCATCGAGAAGTGTGCTGTTGGGGAGAGTGAGCTGTTGCCAATTTGTTTTTCACCCCTCCGGTCCAGTCCAGTCCAGCTCTTCTTCATCGGGGGGCTGGGCTGGGCTGGGGGGCCGCCTCCTCTCAAAAGCGGATTCCTCTTATCGCCACGTTAATTTTGTCCACGGGGCTATTGCGAATCGTTGATCTCAAGGGCATGCTTCTGAACGCACGGTTGTAATCGGCTGATTCTTGTCCCGTGGGGTTATCACGTAGGTAGTCACACGTGGGTTCGGAAGGTTTTGGTTGGGACTGAGCTAGCGAGGGAAGTGGTACGGACAAGATTGGAGATGGGCTGGGCAGCTGTTTTTGTTGGGAGACAGCTGTGGACAGGCTGTCATCTCGCGAAGGGCGAGTTTCACGCCCTCTCTCTCTCTCTCTCGCTCTCGCTCACTTTCACACTGCGGCAGAACTGGATGCTTGTGAATTATCGATTATGCCCCTGGGAGCGGGCGTTTTCCGCCGGCGGATCGGGAGGGTGGGGGGTAGTTTGGAGGTTTTCTGTTGGGGGCTTTGCGGGGACGGATGGACGAGATTGCCCCCGCCGAAGTTGCGGGCGGTTTTTTTGGCGTGGGAAACTGGCGAGGCATCTGAATCTGTGGGTCGCGAGTACGGGGGAGGTACTACAATAGAGTGGGGGGGTGGGTCCCGCTGCAAGCCTGGCACGGGAGAGGTCGTGGTGGGGCCCAGTGAAATTGAGAGGTATGATGGCGTGCTTGACGTTTCCCAATCCCATCTGTGGCGCCAAACCCGTGACATCCCTTTCTTTATCTGGAAAGACCCGGTCGGGTTCAATTGCCGGTCCAAGAGTTTTTGGTTTCCCAACCCGGTTTGGTTTAAAGATGTTTCCCGAAAGTATTTTTTTTATAGGAAAAAACTACTATCTAAGAGCTGTAAGTATGGAAGGCCGTATTGATATGTATAAGAGTATCGAGTATCGATGACTATGGATACAGGTATGCGTCGATGATACGCTTGGTACACGCCAAAACGGACATAAACCCTTTTATAAACATAAAAAAATATTATAACGAATAATATATTATTATAATATTTCTTTTAGAGTATAATAAAATTGTATAATGCTGTATCAATCGATACGGATATTCTAAAATTAGTTTATTCAGAACCATACACTATTATGCTCTTCGTCTTATACAAATTTTTTGTCATTCTTTCCCATATTAAGTACTTTAAAATTAATTTATTTTAAAAATAAATAATATACTTAATATGAGTTATTTAAATAAATATATATTTGTGGAACATTATATGTAAAAATAATAATTATGTAAATTGCATGAACTTACCGTATTTATCTCATATAACTTTAAAAATATTATTTTTAATATAAAAAAACTTTAAATTTTTAAAAATTTGGGTTCAAATTGTATTTTCATTTTTAAGAAAAAAAATCAAAAAAAATATTTTTTTTAATTAAAAAATAATTTTTTAAATAAAAAAATTATTTTTTTAATATAATATTGATACGTATTAGCCGTATCGATACAGTACGGGCGATACGGCCGATACATATCGCGATTCACTGTGGGGGGCGTACCACCCCCCGTACCCGTATCGGTCTCTACCGATACAGCCCGTATCGACCGATACGGCCTTCCATGGCTGTAGGCAGCTGTGGCCAAAAATTTATTTATTTTTTAATACTCTCAAACACACAGCGTAAAGAATGTATAAGAATTGTTAATTTATCAAAATTAATAGTACAAATGCTAACACATTAGCGCCTCTAATGCTATGTATATACTTTATTTAATTTAAATATTAACAGCTTGTTTCCATACATTCAAGGCACTTTGTTAGTGAAGAATATATAAAGTATTTTTATTTCCTTAATATATTTTGTGGATGATGATATATATAATAGTACTTAATTAATGTAAAAAATGGTAAAGGACTAACATGTGTTTAGTCGATTTCAAATAATGACGGCTTCCTTACATTCTAGGGCACTTTTTCAATAGGGAAAACCTTGTTTGGGCGGCAAGGGCACTTGACTTTTCGAAGATGTGGGCCTTTGTAGCCCTCAAATGAGGTAACCAACTTGGGCCCGGAACAGTGCCCGTTCCACTTCCAGATGTGGCGGCAGCCCCCACATGATAGAGAAGGGAGCCGTCTTTCCAGGACTGACTGCGATCATTATTCATTAGGGAATTAGTTTTCCACGCCATGTGAGGAGGAGGAGAAGTAACGTAAATGGACCAAAGAAAGGAATGGAGGAGACTAATTGCCTGCCGGGGCTGTCAATGGAATCGAGACCCAACCGCTAAAATGCTGAATGGGCTTAGGGTAATTTTATTAGTTAAGCAGGCAGAGAGGTTAATATTCAACTCGTTTGTTGTTAAATACGAAATACGCCCTATACTTTTGATAACATAGTCATACTGTTTAATAGGATCTGATTTGCAACCGAACAGCTTATTGCCTCAGGCAATCTAACGTTCCAATGAGTGACTTGGTGGCACAACCAAAATCTTAAGCCTGGCTCATCCAAGCCTCTCAAATCTGGCTTACTTTTACCCAGGGGACAGATACCTAGAAAAGTCTAGAAAACCTGACTTAGGTAAAACAGGGAATGGAAAGCACCATTACATACGCATGACCCTTTACAAAAACCCTTTTATTTGCAATTTTTCGTCTTTAATTCTGTCGACATCTCCCTTCACTCTTCCCAGTCAAGAGACTCAAGACTCCCAACTTCACCCATGGACCTAACGAGGATTTGAGAAGGCTCGCATGAAGGGCCATTCTCAGAGAACACAATGTTTTTGGTCACGCAGAGGTAGAGTATGTTTTTAAAAGACCCATGATACACCATATTTCCAATGTATTTGGAACTCGGAAAGCATTATTCAAATATACACAATAAAACATCATTTTTACGACCCAAAAATCACACCTCAAGCATTGATGGAATAGAATTCATAACGCTCTAACGCGTGCAGAGATGCATGCCTCACAAGCGTTGCACCCATGCTAAGCACGAACACTAGCTTGCGACCATTCTCTGTAGAGCTGGCCACAAATTTCACATGCTACACTTTTATCTTAGTTTTATGCTCGTTAAAACAGATGATTTCCTGTGAAAGACTTCCTCCAGGATCTCTTCCCGGCTCCAGCCCGCTCACAAATACCCCAAGTCTCCACTAGTAAGAGCTAAATATGCCCCAAGCCCAAGCAAAGAGAATAAAAACACTACGTACGCACGCAAACGGCGCACATTCGCAGCATTACACACAACCACGCAAAGATTGTCCGCATAAGTAGCATGATGGTGCGGAGATGTGCCACTTATTAGTTATTATGAGACTACCTCACCGGGAAAAAATTTGTCTAGCTAAGTGTAAAGGTTCACCGATAAAAATCCAGGCAAGAGAATACAGAGTGCCAGCAATACCAGGGTGGGAGCATTACCCATTTTCCGCCCGCACAAAATACATGATCACCCTTTAAAAATTTATAACCGCACTAGAATCAGCAAAACAGCAATAAACAAGTTTCCCTACCCAACGTTTTCAAGCTCTGCCTTCTATACAGGAGTATTCCCGGACAATTTGACTCAAATGGATTCACCTTTGAGAAATTAATTTAGTTGGCCATGATCATCATATTATGTCAAGCATGCCAATTTGTTTACAAATCACAATGCAAATAAAACGAAAAACATGGATGTGCGTAGACCACACACAATCGGTGCATGGACCAAGCATGACACCTAAATATCGATAACAAAACATAGCTACAGAATCCTTCAACTTACAATGTCAAACAACTTTCCATTTCTATGCTTAAAACTCTACAAGGAGAGAATCGTGATAGTAAAATTTAGTTCCTAAATCCACTGGAAGCTAAATTCCCCAAAAAAACTAATTGTTGATTCTGAAAATTCATTGCACTCGGAATTCCTCAACTTACATACCAGTGAAAGCTTTCTTTCCACCCCCAGATGACCCTGCTGGGATCACTTTCAACACATTGAACCTAACAGTCTTCGACAACGGCCTGTAAACAGCAGTACTAGGCTTCAGAACAAGCGTCAATGTTACTTTTTCAAATCTGATGATAGATTGTGGCCAGTGATGTTATACCTGCACTGCCCAATGATAACATGATCGCCTTCTTTCACACGGAAGCATGGGGAAATGTGTGCGGCAATGTTAGAGTGCCGCTTCTCATACCTGCCAAACCAAAAATAGCAACATTTATATCATATTATTCTACACTTCTATTTTTAAGCTAAATTTCCCTTTCCTAACCCCTGCAATAAAATGAGAGACATACCTCTGGTATTTCTTTACCCAGTGAAGATAATTGCGGCGAACAATAATGGTTCTCATCATTTTAGCACTGTGACAAGTACCCGCCAAAATGCGACCCCTGATTGATACAGTTCCAGTAAAGGGGCATTTCTTATCAATGTAAGTTCCTGAGATGAAACTGTATTTCAGTTAACCTATGGAAAAATGGGATAAAATGCATAAACTTCTCTTTGACGACATGAAATTAAAAAATTAGACCAGTGTTACCCTTCACAACAACCCCAAAACAATCTAATTTGGGCAATAAACTACGACTATAACTAATCACACTATTTCTTAAGGATGAAGGCTATGACTTCTAGGTATAAACCATATAATTAAGCCTAACTCATAAATATCGAAGTAGTTAAAAAAGTAAAAAATATATACAATTTATCCATATAAACTTTCCATCCACCCATATTATGAAGGAGAAACCATTTCTAGCTTTCTCCAATTCAATCAGGGTTAACCCAAAAAACCCACACCAAACCTTTCATCATCTTTCGCTGATTCATCAGATATTTATCGAGTGCATGATTGCTCAACATGGCAATGTTTCACTCGTTGCAGATATGGTAATCATTAAAAAGAAGTTTCCCCATTTCCCCTTATACTTGTATCCATATCATCTTTATTCAAGCCACACTGAAAAGTCTACAGACTCAACTTTTCCTCATTTGTTACTAGCAATTAATCGCACTGCTCTGCATCCACTACATATACACACACTTTCATGGGTTAATCATCGAGAGCAATACTGTTCAATGAGACAAGTTTCAAATACAATTATCATAAAATCAATAATTTCCCCATTTCCGTTTATACTTCATCATTATTCAATTTATAACAACAACTCTACATGTTAAACATTTTCTCGTTTGTTTCTGGAAGTAAGTATTATTGCTCTGAATTCACTTACGACAAGACAACTCAGAGAACCAAACAGATATTCCAGTGGCGGAAGGGACTCGCACCTTCGATTGCTTCCCTGGGGGTCTTGAAGCCCAGCCCAATGCTCTTCCAGAACCGGTTCCCGCCCTTTCCGGGCCTCTTCCCCTTCCCCGACTTCTTCGAGCTGTAGCCCCCAAACCACAACCATATTTACAGTAACGACAATCAAAAATCTTTAAAATACAAAAGACAGAAGAAAAAAAAAACTCACCTGAGGAAGACCTTGGGCTGCTTCAGAAACGCTTTCTCCGTCTGCAGAAACCACGTCCACAAATTTCAGCAACAACCCATAACCCATCACATGCCAATTAAGAAAATGACAGTAAAATCGAGAGGCTTTGGATCCAACCTGTTCCGCCATGATCGACGAATGGAAGAAAGGTGGAAGGAATTCGCGCGGCGAAGTGGCCGAGACGGCGGGGAACGGGGCGAAGCGGCAGAAGGAGAAGCCGCAATGCAAAAACCCTAGTGTTTTTTAAAACCTGGCCCTGCGCGAGTTTTGCTGGCTTACGTTTACATATGATTATGAGTGTGCTAGCGTGAACCTCGATGCTGTGTCACGGTAGCATGGTCAATCGGGCCGTTGGTTTACGGGGCATGCGGGCCTGAATCAAGGGCCCAAGGCTCGTAAATGGAAAAGTAGAACTATGACATATTTAAATTGAGTGCGTTTAATATTTTTATTGTCTCATGTTAATAGCCTTATTTCAAAAGAATAAATATCACATATTAATAACTTAAAAGTATCTCATAAATTATTTTTTATTCTCTTAATTAGTAATTTTATCATTCAATAAAAAAAATTAAATAAAATATTTAATATAAGATAGAAAGAATGTAGTATTTATTTTAGGGTCAATGTGTATGTCACCTCCTACAGTAGGTGAATAATAAAAAACACTTAAATAAAATAATTAATATAAGATAGAAAGAATGTAGTATTTACTTTAGGGTCAATGTGTATGTCAGCTCCGACAATGGGTGAAGCTTACCATAGGAAATCTATGGTACATCTATTAGTCCTCCCTTTTACTTGAAAATAAGGGATAATTTTTACTAAGACTTAGTAGTCATTCATATTTACCAATAGTTTCTCTCACAATTTAGATTTTTAAAACTCTTTTTAAATAAAAGACAAGCAATAACTCATAATAAAAAAATTCTTTAAATTAAATCAATTAACTAAAATATCTAAGTTATGATAACTGGGGTTTACAAATATGAATATCAAAACATATTATATTATTACACGTGTTAAATTTCGATAAACAGCAAGTAACCCTCTAAGTACAAATTTGTCATTTATCTGAAAATAAATAACTAGGTAAAGTTGGGCTCTCATGTCAGTAATCACAATTATTTACAAGATTGCAGAAGCAAGAAGATAGATCCCACTAATACAATGTCGTCTTCAAACGCCCACCAACATCCTAATCTCATAAAATCCTTATCTAAAGAATCTGCAAGCAAACAAGACCAAACAAAAACCAAACATCTCCTCCCCCTATAGAATTATTTTAAAAGAATAAAAGTAAAATTAATTATATTTCTGATCAGGCCAACATCATCCGATGTTAGTTGCCTACATACTTATTAGACAGCATCTTCAATGTTTTCAACAAGATCGGATTCAGACGTAGTTCTGCCTAAAATTACACTATACTAAGAAAAATAACATCACACATGCAATGCTTAAGTATTTTAAAGCAACCTACATTTTATGCAAGTCCTTTAATCGTTCCACTTGTTCTAATTAAATAAGCAATATCAAACAATGTTATTAATTATCTCTCGAACCATTATTCGATAATTAATATCCCCATCTAATCCAAATGACAGACAGACTCATCAGATGTTAACCTAAGTGACAAATGATAAACTCACCATAAATCACCATCAAAGGTAAAACCATGACAAAACATCCTCGAATTCACAGGCCCCTAGAATCCACTAGGAAGTACCATCACCCCTCGTAGCCCACGAAGGACCTGACCGGAGTAGGAGGGCATATCCCACAACTGAACCTGAACAGAAGTTACAGGAAAAGCCAACCAAGCAAGATGTCAGCTAATCCAAATGCGTGTACACTAAAAGATCCTCAATAGATCTGTGGTGAACCCGGCTCACGTAGAACTCCGTCAAATGGGGAGGTGCAACTACACGGTCAAATCAGCAGCTCCTCAATAGAGCTAAAACTCAGAAAACCATTCTAAACCCTATCTTGCTAATCAATAAGCCAAGATTTCGAATGACTATCTCAAACCCTATTAGTCCCTTCTAAACTAAGGTTTAAAACTCAAAACTACAATCGGTTCATCAACTAAGGCAAATCGTCAGGTCAAAGGCTTTGTTCACTCTATGAACTAGTCTCAGACCCCTCTGAGGCATTTTAGTCTTTATCTTGATTAGGTTTTCTCGCCCAATCCAAAACTATCCACCCCATCAATTAATCTTTCAATAATCTTAAGCTAGTGATAAGTTACTATCACAACATAAATAGCAAATATTGAAACAATGAACAACATAAATAATTAGAACTACACAAGTCCAATCATATCATAATATCAATAATAAATTCATTAATGATATTAGAATTGTTCGAGCTCATGCGCCCTAACCCTCATTGGGTTAACTTATTAAATCTTTATGAAAATTAGTCGTAATACACCTACGGACATTCAAGTAATTATCCAACATTGGATAAGGTCCTCTTTGTTCTCTAGCAAGATGTTAACCTCTCAAAAGGTTTTAGTACCACATTGGCCTGCTAATTTCATTCATGCAAATGCGGGCCGATCTACATAGGGGTATTTTTATCTTTTTGTTCAGGGCCTCCCCTAAACCTTGATGGGTTCAAAACTATTGTCAGGAGTACACCATGACATTTTAAACCCAAGGTAATTTTCTTGCTATTTAACAGGGTTATAAGCCCCTTGAACCGACCCCGGTGCAAATTAATAGTATTGCATTAACCCTAGGGCTAAAAAAGTTAATTATCTATTTATTAGAATTTTTTCCTAACTTGTGTCTTTGTCCAAATTTAGGATACATACTAAAATCTCACTGAGATTTTTCTCAATTTTCAAATCCACTCATAGGCCCCTGAACCGAAGCCCCAAAGTCTGGTCACTAATCATTTTCAGTCTACACGTCAATTTACAAAGGTAAATTGGTCATTTAACATACTTAGAAATTTTTTCCAAAACTGAAACTTGGTCAAGATACTCGGCATATGCTCATAGTCATTTATAATTTTTTCCACATTTTTTTGACTATTTTCTCCTACTGAACCGGACCCAATTCTCTAGGTATACTTCTTTAAAAAAAAAGATCGGACCGGGTCAGACCCATTCAAGCCTGATCCTAGCCAATGCGGTTCGGGTCACCTGACCCAAAACCGCGACACACAGGTCATCTCCCTCGCGTCTGGCCAAAGACTAGAAAGCCTCTGGCGGTGTCGGCACTGGCTGACACAGCAGAGCAAGGCTAGGCCTCACCAGATCGCCACACGAAAGTGATTTCGATGGACCTGGACTTGCCGCTGGCCGGGGCAAAAGCTCCACCTTTTTTTTCTACAACTGCAATTAGTCTGAAGCACGGCAGAGACAGGGCGATGGGCCGAGCTCGATCAAATCGCCGTCTTTCGGTGATTCTGGGACCCTCAGTCCCACCTCCACCCAGTGACTGGGGTTTCTGGTCGTCCAGCTAAAAAATGAAATTATAGAAACCTCACACTATTCAATGAAATTACAAAACAGTGATTTCTACAATCACTATTCCAAATTACAAAGACAGAATTGCAGAAATCTAATTACATTCAAATTTATTTAATAAATCCTTCGTTAATATACACTTGAAGACCATGGCAACAATCCTACCTTAATCACTGATTTGTTGTCGATCCACTGCCACCGGAGCCTTGTCAGAGCTTCGCCAACCCTTCTCTCCCCATCAGCCAAGACCCTTTAATAGTGCCCTAATGAGGCTTTTTATAAGAATGGGGATTAGGGTTCCTAATCCTCTAGAAGTTGGGCCAATCCCCCTCAATTAAGCCACCTAATTGGGCCTCTAAAAATTAATTTCGGAATTCTAATTAATCAAGCCCCCAAAATGACTTAAATGGCCCAAATACAAATTTAAATCGGGTAAACCGGCCCTATACGATATGTTCACCTTCGAGTAGTTGTATCTCCTTCATTCGAACTCTGATTCACGTGTTATTGGTGGTGTTTTGAATATCTTTTTATCTACTTTCTAACTACATAAGTTTTAGCCAAAAATTCTATCTAGGGAGGAAGTTATTCTACCAAGAATGTCAATGGGCAAACACCCTATTTTCTACGTATTAAATTTTTGAAACCTAGAAAATTTTGGGATATTACATGTTTACAGTAAAATTATATTGTGCATAATAGTATAATTTTACTGTTATGGCTTGCAACAATCATAAAATATGGATGACTGTTGGGTCTTAGCAGGAGACTCATGTATAGCTTCTCACTTATTATGGCTTGGGCCATTTATGGCAGATATAGGTACACAAACTTCTTTCTTCTATATTTTTAGAGAGAGGTAATTATTATAGTCTAGGGGGTTTTGGGAAGTCCTTGAGCTAACTTATTGGTCACGATTGGTTTCACAAGAAAATTCATTGCAAGTGGATAATAGTAAAATTATATTTTTGTGCACAGTATAATTTTACTGTTGACCTATTGGTAAATTAATTAAGCTATTTGGTATTATTGTGTATGAACTGTGGGCTAATGAGTGCATCATCAATGAAGCTTCTCTAGTTAATTATAGGCTTGTTTGGGTGCGAGATTAATGAAAGAATCTTGTCACGAATCAACAATTTTATTTAGATTAGAAAAATAAAAAAAATTAAATAATTAATTTATTGGAGCATATCCACAATTTGGTCTATAAATTGTCCCAATAATTTTATTTTTTTGACAACCTTCATTTAATTCTTTGAACTATCTCTATCAAACTAAGCCTAGGTCTCCTAGTCATAATTAAGATATTTAGGGTTTGGGAAATTATAGAGCAAGTGTATAAGAGCTTTTTATAAGAAATCAATTGCATTTGGCCTAACCCATGTGGTTAAGATCTTAGGTGTTGGAGTATACTTTGAGAATTTAATATCTGTCTAGATGGCTTAACAGATTACCACATTGCCCCTAGTCTGATTATCTTAAAAATATCAAGACTACGAGATATGTCCTCCTTTATACTTTTTTTTTATACAACATAAATAATATAAACCTAATGTCTATATGCATTAATTCATGATCAATCTATCAAGCATTCAAATCACAAAGTATGTAAACTACACATGAACACATAAGGATTTAATATGGAAAACCCCAAATAGAGTAAAAAACTATGACAGTCACTCTTGGCCTAAAATCAATACATTAGATAGTATAACACTACATAGACACAAGAAAACTACCAATTTTTGTTGTTTGACTTTAACCCAAAAACTCATTTTTGTTTAGACCTTTAACAAATTCTTTTTGTTGCTAGCCTTCAAGTATGATCCTTTAAACACTTGAAAATTTTCTTCTATTTGCTTTGTCTTTGTCTCCTTCTAATTATAACAATAGCTCCTCATGTCATTTGACTTTAACCTTGATCTTCTTCAACTCCTTTGAAAATTTTGTTAAAACCCCTCTTTGAATTGTGTGTGAGACTCTTCTCTTTTAGTTGTGTATCTTCATAAAATTACCATTATCAAAAGTTTGAAGCTCAAAGATGACCTCTCTAAAAAAATAATAAAAAGAGAACTTTCCTCTCTTCTCTATGATTTTCTAAAATTTTCTCTCTTCAATTTTGTGATTCCCTAGCCTTTAAATAGAACACTAATTTGGTTTAAGAGTTTGACTCCAATTAGAAATATAATCTCTTTCAAAAGGCTTAAACTAGGCAATCATAACAGACAATGATCAATCCTTTCAAACATTGATTAATCATTCACTGTTTTATTAGGGTACGACACCGCTAGTGATCAATCTATCATTTTGGTGATCGATTAATAAACTCTCAGCTTCATTTTACAGAGGTCTATTTCAAGTGGCAATTGATCAATTTGTTCAATGTATTGTACAACGATAGATCGATTGAACATTGAAATTATAGTTTTACCCTAATTTGGTTAAAAACACCCAAAATTATTTAATATATTTATTCTAAGCTAACCTAAGCAATTTTTTTTATGTGTGTGTGTAAAAATTAACCTCTTTTACCTTCAACACTCTTGGTCTTCAACTTTGATTAATAAGAACATGTTCACTCCTATTTTTCAAGTCAATTAATTCCCAATCCAACTTGACCATAACTATATCTAGTTAGATTTTTAATACTAAAAACATACATTAAGCTTCAATATAGTTTTGATTATCGAAATTAACCAATTACAATACATATATCTCATATGTTCTCTCGTACTCCCAGGGATCATGCCCTCTAAATTGTCAATGCTCCCATCAAATGTAGTGATCCCCCCATGTGTAGGCAATATATGTTGGGAAAGTTACATTACTTTCTCTCTTTTTTGTTAGCCAAGAAACATAATTAGTTACACATTTTTACACACACAAAGTGAGTATGCCATCTACATTTACCAAGTGTAGGATATATTAATTAATACACCAACAAAGCAAGATTACTAATGAGATAATTTATCAAACACATAAAAGACACAATATTTACATACTTCATTGCCAAAGTAACGACTACATCTATGGGGTCTCTGTAGACTAATTTCACCATCAACAATAGGGATACAGTACTCTACCTTATAGAGATTGCATATTCAATGGTTAATACCCTTTTTGTATACAATGGAAATATCTCACTCAAAGGTAGAAAAATAAAAAAGAGATACAGAAAGAGTTACCAATACAAATTGCTTGGATTTATCTTCTCTTGGCCAAAAGAAAAAAACTTGAGCTTGAAAAACTTCCACCTTTTCTTCTTCATTTGATAAGTTGGATTAGCTGGCTCAAAAATGTTATGGTGGATTCAAGTACATTTAGTGATATTCCAGATAATACAATAGGAAATTCTCCCTAGAACATATAACCTTTTGAATCAAATTTAGTAATTCAAAGCAATTATATAAATTGTTTGTATGTAGACTATAAATAGTGCATGTTTGGAATGGTTTAAGGAATTCAAGTGGTGGCATCTAGTGGATGTAATAAGATATAAATTTGATACACCCTCCATACTACATTAATAGCTCCATTTAGAAGTGTCATCTAGTATAAATTTTGGACATAAGTTGGAATAAACCACATATAAATAGTACCTCATGGTGGAAACAATAGACTAGGGATGTATAAAAAAAAATTCAAATTAAAATGAATAAAGAATACTTTCCAATTGTGAATGACATGCATGGTTTATGATGCGTCATGTGTGGGTTGATGGGGTTTCATCATTTTTGTGGAACGCTTTGGCGGGACCAACCCCGGATATACTCACAGACCATATGGGCACTAGTTTTGATCAACTAAATAAAATAATCTAGCAAGAATGCACACATATTACATGTGTAGGTATATAAAAATATAAATTAGATGAAAAAATAAAATAAAATCGAGATAAAGTATTTATCAAATAAAAGTCTCCCTTACATTCTAAGTTACAATATATACTTTCATGATTATAACGAAAGAATAGTTAAGAAGTGTCAAGGCACACTTAGTTGCTAAATGACAATCCGCCGGTTCAAGAGGCAAATGCATTTTATGCCCCTTACTACCTTGGCTGCATGATTGAAATCATGTGGCCAACGTGCGTCAGGAGCATATATACCTAGCGCACATTAATAAGACTCTTATAATAATCATAAATTATACGCACATAAATAGAGATAAAGTATATATAGAATAGAAGTCTCTCTTTCATGCAAAATTACAATAATACTTTTAGGATTATAATGACGAATAGTTAAGAAGTGCCTGGGCGCACTCAGTCGCCAAATGACGATCAGGCGGCTCAGGGGGCATTTCTACCCCCTACTACCTTGGCCGTATAATCTAAATTGTGCGTTCGACTTACATTGGGAGCATATGTGCCTAGTGAACATTAACAAGACTCTTATAATAATTATAAATTATACGCACATATAATTATGAGCACTATACTAACTCAAATGCACTCTTAGTATGTATTGTAAATCCAAATCTCAATAGCTAGCGAAAACAATGGTGTTGAAGGACTTCACACTGTAGAGCACACCATTTTATGTTTAGGACCAGCTTGGCGATGGGTCTCATTTAATGGAGCTTATTGGGAGTTTTCTAATAGTGACCAAAATGTATAAATGCGAAGATATGTAGTACAGGCAAAAAGGACAAAATTTTCTCATCAAGAAGTGTATTATATGCATGAGACCCACGAAAAAGCTCAAGAAAATATACTCATATGGACCTCATATGCTAGAGCTCATTGAGAGCTTTTCCAACAATATTAAGAACATGCAAATCCAAGTTCAAGAATGTAAGATATAAGTATACAAAGTTAAAATTAACATAACATAAAACATAAGGTGCATGTCGCGTTAGCAACCAATCTTTAGCCGACATGTAGTAGTCATTTAAAAAAAATCTATGTAGAGAGTTTTACTAAAATACACTTAAACTATATAACCATTGAAACTTATATTGAAGGGCATTTTATGAAATGTGAAGATGAAAGATGGGTAAAATAAGAATTAAGGATGAAAAATATGGGTGAAATAGTCATAAAATAAAAAAATCTATCTTAGTTGAGCTTCTAAATTATATTCCCTCTGTCCTAAAGTAAGTATCCTATGTAATTTTTTAAAATTTACTAAAATTAGTTCACTTTGAAAAACCAAATAGGACACTTATTTTGGGATGAAGGGAGTATACATCAACATTTTAAGGTAAAAAGAAAAGGAGACAATTTGCCAAAGTCAATGATATGGGTGACAAGACGGTCACCTTCATCAATTTTTTTTTTAGTATCAGATCATGCCAATTACCATCAGCTAACAATGCCTTCTATATATGCACCAATAAAAAAAATTATTACAATTTCTAAATTATACTTTCTTAAAAGTTTTCTAATTATATTTTATGAAAAAAAATTATATGAGCCTAGGCTCAAGCACGTCAGTATGAGCCCATGCATCATGGGCAGTCGGATCAAGATCCAATGGCACAAGGGGCAAAAGCTAGCCTAGGCTCAAGCATGTCAGCATGAGCCCATGCATCATGGGCAATCTGATCAAGATCCAATGGTGCAAGGGGCAAAAACCAATTTACCCCTTGCTTTATGTGCGATGTTGGCCTAGGCTTACGCAGTCGTGCATGAGTCTGTGCTCATATAAACGGGTCTCATATTTTATTATGAAAAAATATAATTTATAGTATACCGCAACATTATTTCTATCATACACCCTTAAAAAAGTGACATAATCTAAATTGCTTGGTAAATATTATTTACCATATATTTGTTACTAAGTAATGTATCTATGCATAGTAAATACTAGGTTAATTAGTAAAGTAATTATATATTTAGGTTGTCCAATATTGATATTAGACTATAGTCTTGTGTCACATAGAGCTTATTCCACAATAATCTAGTGGCTTGTTTTAATATTAAGTATAATGAAAAGCAAAAAAGATATATTGATTATACTCATTCTAGGTAATTATTTGAGTTGTAGAAATTTTTTGATCAAAGCAAAGGGGCGTGCATGTCATTCCTCGTGTGCAAAATGGCATAGAAAATGAGTACAACGGAGGGGATTTTTAATAGTGTATAATCCTTGTTTTTGCAATAATATTTTATAATCTTTGTAGAGTTTGGGATTTGATAGTGTGTCATTCAAAGGAAAAACTTAACATGAGCTTAGCACATGTGAGTCCGGGCATCACAAGCCAACGGACGACGACATGCATTAATAAAGGAGATGGGTAGGTGATTTAAATCCACCTGCCTCTGAGTAATGCATGTGTTCAAATCAAAATTGTAGGGCTCGAGATGCCTAAGCTCAAACTTACCCAAGCTCATACTAATGGGACTCTTCAATAAAATATATTTTATTTAAATTTGAGGCATGCATATTGTCAGCCATGTACTTGGAGTCCAAAAAAAAACCCGGGCCAAGCCAATCAGACCTACATCGCCAACTACCACATGCAATTGCTAATTAGTTGGGGAGCATAGATTAGAGTTTTGTCATAGGTAAGGCAAGAGCCAAGAGCCATAATATGCTGGTTGCCAATCCTATGAGAATAATGACTGTAATGCCTGAGATTTTTTATATATTTTCTTTATAATTCATAATTTTTTTTGCAATAAAACGTCTATAAATCGGAGGAAAAATGACAAAATCAAAACCTGATAAAACACTTTATAATTTAAAACACTAAACATCAAATTTTCATCTAAATATTTCCATTATACAGTCAAACATCGTACGACCAAAGCAAATATCCTCAAGCACTACTCGAAAACACACATGACTAAATTACCATGATCATGAATTTTTAAATACAAATAACTCCCAAGCATCCCTGAATACAAGTCCCATAACAGTCTACTATATGATCCAAATTAAAAGTCCAGAAGATATAAATACTTAAATCTCATCTAGCCCAATACATCAGATCATGGCACAAAGGATACTCACATTGAGTCAAGTATACCTAAATCAAAGGGGAAACACTTCTTTGCATAAACGAGCATCCATCTCCATGAGCCCTCCAACACAACCTGCAAAAGCCTCCCGAACTACGGGGCTAAAAATATAGGATAATAAGTATTTTCATACTCAGTAGAAAAATACCCAGTAGGGGAATCTAAACAGTGAACTCAATAAGTTCATAAATACATGCGTTCATGTAACTCAAACATGAAGCAGTCAACATAATATAAAAATGCATAACATACCAATGAAAGCAAACTTACACATTAATCAGGGTCTTACAACTTACTCGCGCCATCATACGCATACTCAAAACCTTGCACATACTCATACGATCTTACACTTACAGTCCTCTCAAAATCATATACTTACAGTCATTCTCAGGATCGTACACTTACAGTCTTACTCAGAAACTTACACTTACATTCTTACTCATCTTACAGTCGTGCTCATACTCATACTCATACAACTTATACATACTTGTACGACCTTACTCGTACAATCGTACGCTTACTGTCTTACTCAAACATACACTTACAATCATACTCATATTATCAACCACTGAAGCTCATTACAACTAATAAGCTCTAGCGTCGAAAAGGAAAAGAATGTCATTGGGGCATCACCTTAACCTCTGGGGGAGTGATTAGACGCCATGGACTTTTCTGAAGGTAAGACACACTTATGCTCATGGGGCACATGATCAAACAGGTAAGAGTAGACCCATGATACTACTTACCTGAGCACGCAAACATACACCCACACATAAGGGGTCATACAATTGCCCACCATTGTGGGTCTTATAGTGCCAGTGCCACTCTTGGGCAAAAATCATACAATGCCACTCTTAGGCAAAAATCATACAATGCCACTCTTGGGCAGGAATCATACAATGTCACTCTTGGGCAAGAATCATACAATGCTCTCAACAAAGCATCAAACGTCTGGGCTTAATACAGCACACAGATCACATCGAAAATATACATCACTCTTAACAGAGCATCAGACGTCTGGGCTTCATACAACACACAGACTAAATCGGAAACATGCATAGCTCTCAACAGAGCATCAGATGTCCGGTGCTCTATACAACACACAAACAACATCCCGTAGGATAAACACCATGACAAGACATGAGAAATGCTTAGCCGACTCATTATCGGCTAGCTCAACACGGAACTTAATCCGTCGAATCCTCATGTCTCAAACTCACAACGCTATTATTAGTTTTCTCATAATTCAAGTTTGAATTAAGTATATTATGCGATACAATTATGCCACACAAACTCACAGTCCTCGACTGATCAAACCGAAGTTGAGCCCGATCGAAACTCCAATTTGTCAGGGCAGTAGACTTTACTTATCTGTCCATATCATGATCAACTCACTATACATCAAATCCTTACATAACTATACAGTCTCCGCCATCCACCTTACGGCCAAAACGTCTTACACATACATCCTCAAACTGAGTTCCTCACAATAGATCCCCGTTATCACCCTCTTACTTAATACCTCACTTATTATGCTTACTTTTCACTTCATAATATGTACATTATGCTTGTACAATTATGCACGCTCTTACTGTCTAGTAAACCTCCATAAGGCTCCAAGCCTAAGTCCACTTACTTACCGAACCCCTGACGTACACTCCAAACCGAACCAAACCAATCTGCTCCACTCCTTGCTTGTCAAACTTACGCCCACCGTCTTTTGTCACACGCTTACACATCGAAATACACATACACATACAAATCCTCACCAAACACCTTGCCACTTCTTATCGTCCATCGCCCATACCTCTGCCCCCACACATAGTCCACATACATAACTAACTCACAATCACTAGCCATCACTAGCATGTCCATAATACGCATCCGTAGTGCACTAACATATTTGCTAGCTATCTCTAGCGCATACATATTCCACATCCATAAAGCATACATACATATCATATGTATCTCAGCGTGGCATGATTCATTATTTTACATCATGCAAATAGGCCATGGTTTAATATCCAAAATATGGAATCATATAATCCTAGCATTTTGCTACTCATTCAAAGCATGCTATTATGGAAGTATGAGTTCAAAGCTCCCTTACCTCATAATCATGACGTTTGATGGTGAGCACACGACGGTGGTGGCGTCGATGGTGGAGTTGGCGGCCAAAAGCTTTTCCAAGCTGAGAGAGCTGCTGTCCCGAGGGTTTAGGAAGCGCAAGAACTACACACGGCCAAATGGGGTGTCAAAGTCAACGCAACAAAATTCGTGATCCACGATGACACATTAGGGGCGGCCGGGAGAAAGATCGTGCCAACGAGTAGCAGGTGAGACCAAAATTCAAGGGTGTACTAAATGAAGGTCGACCAATAGCTGATAAATACTCGATCGACCGCAAGACATCGAAATCGGCCGTGGATAGCACCCAACAACGTCGATTACGTGTTTACAACAGCCCACATAAGGGCAAAGGGTGTGGGCGACACTCAAGGACAAAGGAGAGGTGGTGGAGGACTCCGATATCAACTCTAGATGATGGCGGAGCCATCAGATGGTTAGGCAGTGCCAAAGTGGCACCTAAACTCCAAATTGCATGCGTGACTACTTGCACACGCGGCTAAAGGGATGGGGAGAGGGCTAGACGGTGTCAACCCAAGGCTCGGAAGGGTGGTAGGGCCATGCACAAGGGTAGTGACCAACAAAGACAGCCTTTGCCATTGTCGTGCCAAGGTAGGCCAACTAGAGGCCAATCGGCGTCCGGCGAGGGTAAGACGGTGACTCTCTGAATAGTGTGGTCAAACACAACTGATAGAGGGGACGCGTGGCTCATGTCGGAAAAAGAGGGGTGGTGCTGCACTAGGGCAGCCAGCCATCTCTAGGCTGAGACCCACTGAAGTATGGTGGTCAAAGGGCGTTTGTCATTTAACGACGCTCGATGTTCCAAAACGGGTGGAAAACCCTGGGGCACGAAGGAGCATGGGTTAATGGCGGCTCTAGCTGACTCCATCATGGCCCTAGCAGCCAAGAGGAGCTATCTCCGGCGAGAGGTGACAACCAATGACAGTGACCATATGCTGATTAGACAACAAGGGGAGGAAGATCAATTAGCTCGGTTTGTTCGGATGGAACACTACAACCAGGTGAGGGTAGACCTAGTTCCGACTAAGTAGAGGGAGACAAAAAGAACCATAGGGTGGTGGGGCTCAACTGAGGCGACGACCCTATCATCATTAGCCCAAGTCTGGCCTGTCAGAGGCTGGCTCACGTCGGCAACTTCTGTCATAGAGGGAAACAAGGGCGGAAAGGTCTAGTCGAGGGAAACCAGTAAGGGTGGAGCAACCATGGGGGAGGTCCTACTGTCGTCAGCCCAAGGCTGGTCAGCTGGAGGCGAGCTGGAGGTTGGCTCTCACCAGGCGCAACCCCAAATTCCGTCATAGACATAAACGGGGGAGGACGCAAGTGTCTGGCCGAACAAAAGAGGAAGAGCGGAGGCAGAACTGGGCAGGGAGAGGTGGCCCACTAACTTCGCCGGACCAAGGCGGTTTGGACTGAGTCCGGCCGGGGTGTCCAACAGCGGCCGAAGCTAGTTGGTGAGCTTGATGGAAAGGGGCGGAAAAACAGGGTAGAAGGGAATAGGAGGGCTGGGTGGTGGAGCGGAGGCCCACTAGGCCGGGAGGGGTGGCCTCCTGCTGTCGCCGGCCCTCCCCGGCTCACTGCGATGACGGTACAAATAAAACAGAGAGAGAGAGGGGTCTAACTGGGGAGGAGAGAGGCGGGTCGTGGGGGCCGGGATAGTGTTCCCCTGCCATTGCACAGCCAGGGCGGAGCCATTGGCGGCTGGGACAGAGAAAAACCGGAGAGGTGGGGGCGTGCACCATTCCAAAATTTTTTGGATCGGGCTCGGCCGAGCCCAAGCCCGATATTTCTGTTCTTTTTTTTTTCTTTTTTATCTTATCTTCTGCAGTCTCTTTCTCTCTCAAATTTTCGAGCTATAAATGCGCGTCTAGGCCCGTGGCCTACGATTAAGCCCCACACCCGACTATACGAGTAAGAATATTGTGACTAAATACACCGAAGCATTATATTTTTCTACAAAAAATGATAAAAAAATAGCAAAAAAATTACAAGAAATTATAGAAAAATCCGGGGCATTACAATGACACACACACACTAGTACATGAGTTGTATGGAAATTACGGTCCATGTATATAACCCGTGCATTAACAATCCATCATTGATCTCTAATGATCAATGTTGGTGAAGCTTCACCAACAGAAGTGTAAACTGACGGACATGGATGTAGTCAATGCATGGTAAAAAATTGACATAATCTACTTTGTTATTAAATTAAGGGTGGTTAGTGAAAAATTGATTAAAAAATAAGTTATAATAATAATGAGATAATCTAATTTAAAAAAATAATAATATTATTATAAAAAATATGTAAGAGTATAATATGTATTTTTTATAATATTTTTCCTAAGATTAACTATGTGATATAAACTATTAATTTAGCATAAATTTATAATAATAATAATAAATATATAATTAGCAGACGTAGATAACTGTAGATATGAATAACTCTTGTCTATATCCATCTACACTGTAGGAAAATAAAAAATAATATTATCTACTATAGTGCAAACAATATAGATATAGATAAATACCACATAAATAGATGTCGTTTACATCCCTATTTACCAACGGCTCCGACGGTGAAACTTGACTAATGGATTATATTTCATAGGACATAGTGCTCATGAGCATTATGGTTTGCTGTTTCATAACAACACACACCTTTACACTCTATATGCAATTTGGATTTGACCCTATGAGTTCGAACCTCTCCCACAATGGGGAGAGATCGACCTAACTTACCAAAGGGTGGCTGGGCACAAGGAACTTTTAGATTCCAAATAATAAGTCAAAAGGTATACATTAACCCAGGTAACATGTAAAGTTAGACTGAAAGACAAGCTTACATTTAACACAGAAGTCCTTGAAACCATTTTAATAAGAAAGAAAAAATGCACATTCTACATAAATGAAGAAAGGATGCCAACACAACATCGAAAAATGAGCTCATCTTTATTTGGTCACATTGTTCAGTATATTATTTGTTAAGTGAGATGTTTTTTCCTGAACCTTAATTTATGTTTTAGTCACCTTTCAACTAGTGATGCTGCTCAAACTTGACCTTAGCCATTTCTATTAAAAAATAACTTTTTATAAAAAATTTACATAAGTATAAAAGATATATAATTTTAAATAATTATATAATTTTATCACATATTTAAAAAATAAGAGTTATTATTAAAAGGAGGAGAAGTCTCCCACTCTCTATTGGAGTCCACCTTCCCCTCTTAGTAGAGTTGATGAATATTTACCGTATGTATAGAGGGGTGGGCTGATTAAAACAGGGGTAATATTTAATAAACTCCTTATCCTTATTTAAATATAGAAAAATTAATAAATATAGTCAGATTGGGTATGATCAAAATGTTTGTTTGGGGTTGATGTACCAGTGTGTAAAATTATGGGCAGCTGACCGATCCTTTGGATGGCTGACCGGGAATATTGGGGGCAGCTAAGGACATTTAAGTAATCTGTCATCCGCCACACTTCCAAACGGAAGGACCCAAATTTCCCATTATCCGTTGGCGGGCGAGGTAGAGTTGAGAGACAGAGCAAAGGGCCGGCCATGTCGATTTCTTCCTTCTCCATCTCGCGGCTTCTCCCTTCCCCTTCTCCGTCTTCTTCTTCCTCCACGCTCCGAACGGTGGCGGGGAGGTCTCAGGGGTCTCCGTTTTTGGTGGTGGAGTGCTCGTCCCGGCCGCAGAAGAAGGGCACCAAGCACCACATGAAGACCCGGCCCAAGAAGTCCCAGCCCTGGGACATCCGCCGCCGCCCCACCGTCTACGACCCACTCCCAAGCCTCCCCCCAGACTGGACCCTCCTCGAGAGTGCCGCCCAGGATGCCGGGACGCCGGTCGTCGCTTCCAGTGAGGCAGAGAAGTAGACCCTTGTAGTCCTGCCGGATTAGGTTCTCCATTTTCATCTGTGCTTTGTTTCTTATTTGTCCGTTCCTGAATTCCTGTGTTTGGAATTTGTTGTTCATGCTGTAATGAATGGTGGATCAATGCTCATGTTTTGCTTTACTTTGCCTCCAAAGCAGTCTCTGTTTCTTCACATAAGTAGATTGATGGTTGTCTCAGTTGACTGAATCTCTAAAATTTGCTTGTGTGTTTTGCAATTCACGAACTTCAAATGCCGTAAGAACCATGCATAGGCTTATATATTGGATATATACACGTAATGAAAGTAGTCTTTATTTTGTGCTCATTACTCGTTTGGCGAAATGCGCCAATGATGCATTATTTGAAAAGGGGAAACTAATTGGATTGAGGGCTCACACTAGACGTTTATATTCATGCTTTGAATGATAAAGGAAGAGTGTTCTTTTTTTTTTTCTTTCCAATTTTTGCGCTGGTATGTTGCTGGTGGAAGGAGAGATTAGATAGCCAAATTGAAATCTGATTTACGTTTATGTTAAATGTTTCACCATTCTGAATATGCAAATAGAATACACAAAATACCGATCTAAAATATATAGAGTATTGCTTTCCTTAAAAAAATATTCGCTACCTTTAGGTTAACTAAATTGTTGCAAGGTTCTTAAACAAATTCTCCTCAATAGGATAGTCATGAGCCTTGTAGGCTCTGCACTCAGTAAAACTGAAGAATCACCTTGTTCTCTCCTTTAGGGCTTTTGTGAAAGAGTTGGCTAATTAATGATTTTTAAAAAATACACACAAAACTGTTAAACAAAAAATGTATATAATGTATATTTATGTAAAATTATGTAGAAAATACATCTTTAAAAAAAGACACCAAAACCTTTCCCCAGAGAGCTATTTTAAACTGTCAATATATGAAAAGGTGCGTGTGCGTGAAATAATCGATCTCCCTCACATAGAGATTGATTAATTTCCAAAAACACTATTACATTAACTTTAACAATCAATCACACTACGCTATTGCTCAATTGGTTACAATATATTTAATTGATGAGCTTGTCTGGTTGCTGGAGTCTGTGGAGCACTAGAGACCAGTTCTATAACGGTGAAGAAGGGGATTAACAATGAAGAAACTGATTGATTACATGGAAGCAGAGAAGAAACTCTTCAAGCTGCCTGCTTTTTCCCAAGGCCAACATAGTTGCAATTGCTTTCGTAGCCGATGCTTCTTGACCAGTTGTGCCTTGAATGCCTCCATCTTAACTTGGGTGTTCTTCCATATCAGGCTTTCTGAAACCTTTACTTGGGTTTTATCTAAGATTTGAAATTTTTTACTTTTCTTCAGAAATCCATGCCCACTCTTTAAAGCGATGCATTGAACCTCATTTTAATCGTTGGATCCATAATGGGTTTGGGCAGCTCAGCTGCATTTCATGACGATTACGAGCTTGAACACTCCTTTAATGGCAGCCTGTCATTTTGGAACCTCATAAATCATGCTCCCTACACTCCGAAACGTCTGCGTGTAAGATCGGCCTTTTCCTGCATCTTTTGGTGTTGTTCTTTAAAATGGGGGCATTGTAATCTCTTGGTGGCATTCTTGTGGATCTCATGTACTTACGTTGATTACTCACTCTTCAACTTTACACATACTCGTATAACTTACTCTTAAGGAAACCAAGGCTATATTTGACAAATCCTCTATTACTCCCTCTATTGTTTATTTTAAAAAATTAAATAAAACTATTAATGTGGGACAGAGGGAATATATCAAACTTTCTATTTATATATCTTCACATGAATTAAAGAAACTAAATTCTTCTTTTTCTCACTGCCTTCTAATTGAAAGGAGAGGTGAGAGAACCTATGCTAGGCATCAAAATTGGCACAATATTACTTTATTGTCGTATTTGCATTTGAATTATATAATAACAAAACCTAATCTCTCTCCTTTGTCAGCCTAGGCATTCATGTCCATCGCCTGGGTGTCCCTTGATCGCCTTGACATGACAACTAAGCATAAATTTGTGTTCTTATATGAGAAAATATTTGAACGACTCCTCATTAATATTTTTATTTCATTATGTTCAGTTCATATTTATTTTATCCCGCATGTCCATATATGGACATATTTGTAACAAGAATTATCAGGAGCTGTTGGATCTCGATATGATGATACTTGTTACTCGGGGTAGGCAGGTGATTCAAGTGTTGTCAGATCGAGGTTGGACTGCTTGTGATGCTCTTGATGCACTTGTGGTCACATACAGCGTGCACACATTAAATTTTTTCATTTGTAATTCCCTTCAAATATATCAAAAACCGCCACAACTTCTACTTTTCAACCCCAAAAGACTATTTTTTTATAAAAGTAAATTAAAGAATTGACTTTGCAAAACCGTAATTAATTTGCAACAAGGTGACTAAATGAATCTCACCAGTTTGTAGTAAGCAATGCTACTTGTCCTCCTCACGAAGTAATGAGCTGAAAAAGTTGCGAGTGCACATGGGGCTGCATAACCTGAGAGCTACAACCGTTACATCGCAAAGAGCATTGCAAAGTAGGTGTCTTGAAATTAAATTTATTGGTAAAGCTTACTCAACGGAGTTGTTGGTGAAGTTTCATTACCTGATCACGAAAAATTTGATGGTGCAACTTCGCTGGTCATTGATCATGACGCACTCATTTCTACAACCAGTCAAGAAAGCCATATCTACATATCTCAAGTAGGTGGGTAGGGTACAAATTGGGTAAGGCCTTTTACCCGTATCTATACCTGTTTTTATAAATTTTACCTACATCCTATTTATTACCTATTTTTACATTCATTACTCATACCCTATTTATCCTTAGTACCTATTAGGTAAATATGCAGGTAACGAGTAAATAATTAACCAATTAATAAAAAAAAATAAATATATTTATTAAAAGTCTATCTAAAGTACAAAAAATTCAATCTATTATAAATTTATAAAAACCTCACAATTCATATAAAGAAATAAATTATAATAAGAATCTAACACTTTATATAAATTTAAATAATTAAAAAAATAAAAACTTAAAGATGTTTCCATTATTCTAAATTATCTAGCTTATTATACTAAAATGCTACAAGATACACATTTTTTATATATATTAAAGTGGGTACGGGTATCAAGTATGCATAAGGGGTTACTCATACCCTACTTACATAATAAATAAGTGAATAAAATTACTCACTTAGTTTACCTTTTATTCATTTATTAATTATCCACCCACGAATTTTAGATCAGGCAAGTAGGTGAGGCAGGTAAATGATTATCTATTGACAACCCTAATCTCAAGTACAAACAATGCATTAGTAAGTATATAGTTCAAGTTTTGCTAGAGATAGTTATATCCACTCAACAAATTTATCCAACAAACCCCTTTAAATAGTTTTGGTTGGACAAAACATGTACATCTCGTACAAAACTCAATTGGGCCCACATGCATTATCCAACAAAAAACTAAGTTGGTGAATCTCTTGGGTAGATTTGTAAAATTAATAGAGTATTATTTTCCTTTTATGATCATTTGCATGTTAAACTTTCCTTAAAGGATATCTGACAAACCCTTTGATTTTTTTTATAAAAAAAGACCCATCCTCTAGTGGTTTTTCTTGAGAGTAACTTTCTATGTGGTATGATGTTTTAAATTTTGATGTAACTCACATAAAAAATTAGTTTGATTTTTAAAATAAATGTCAATAACAATATTTTCCCAAAGTTAGTGATATTTTTAAGCCTACTATTTTATACTCCGGTTTTAGAATTTATAATTAGATAAAAAATAAATCTCTTTACGGACCTAAGTTTTATATCCAATTAAAGAATGATATAAGACCTATGATATAAAATAAATAAAATATAAATATCATTTTCTTGTCTCAACAATTATCATCTGAGCGGGTGACCGTTGGTGTCGTATTTAATCCAAGCGGGAATGCCGACCGCCTTCCTTCCAAAACATCCCTTTCCTGCCCACAGCTTTTTAAAACAAAAACCTCTCATGTCCCCCCTCCTTGTTCAGAACCTTCCATCCTCAGGCGGAGAAATCAAACCCAAAACCGACGATTCGACCCTTAAAGCCGCTCAATTTCAATCCCTCGAGCAAAACCCGCTTCCCATCCGCTTCTGAAATTCCACTTCCTCCTTCAGTTTCCATGGCCGCCACCGCCTCTGTTGCCGGAAGATTTATCTTTTTGCCCAGTCCCGGAGTTCCTACCCACAGAAAAGATGGGATTTTTCTAGCTAGTAATGGATATTCCGGCTTCTCGTTTGCTCCACGGCCAATGGTGGCCGGTGTTTCTTGCTCGGAAATTAGATCAGGAGCTACGGGGCCGATTCCGGCAGCCGCTGATTTTGCCAAGCCCACCGTGGATGCAGCCGTCTCTGGTGGGTCTCCTGTGTTGAAGCCTCTGGATTTGGATGTGGTGTCGGAGGCGGAGCTGAGGGAGAAGGGGTTCCTCGGGGTGAGGAAGACGAAGCTGGTGTGCACGGTGGGGCCCGCCTGCAACTCCATGGAGGAGCTGGAGCGGCTCGCCCGGGCGGGAATGAATGTGGCGAGGCTTAACATGTGCCACAACACGCGGGAGTGGCACCGGGATGTGATTAGGAAGGTGAAGATTCTTAATGAGGAGATGGGTTACTGCGTTTCGGTCATGATTGATACGGAAGGGAGTCAGATGCACATGGTGAATGTTGGAGATGACTTGTCTGTCAAGGCTGAGGTATATTTGATTGATGCCCTTTCGCTGGACTCTGTCGTGATGTGTTCCTTAGATGGCAAAGTGATGTTGGGTGGTCTTTTCTTTGCGTTCCCTTCTGATGATGTTGTTTTACTGTTTTAGTTGGAAGGGTATACGTGAAAGCTGTTTGCATGACATGGGGTCTGAACTACTGATTACTGGGCTAACATGACTTGGTGCTTGTGATTTTGCTTGTCTTTTGTGTTAAACTTCTTTTTGTGGATAGTTAAAGGCTAAACGTCTTTCTGTTCCCTTATGATGATGTTGTTTTACTGTTTTAGTTGGAAGGGTATATATGAAAGCTGTTTGCATGACATGGGGTCTGAACTGCTGTTCACTGGGCTAACATGACTTGGTGCTTGTGATTTTGCTTGTCTTCTGTGTTAAACTTCTTTTTGTGGATAGTTAAAGGCTAAACGTCTTTGCGTTCCCTTATGATGATGTCGTTTTACTGTTTTAGTTGGAAAGGTATATATGAAAGCTGTTTGCATGACATGGGGTCTGAACTGCTGTTCACTGGGCTAACATGACTTGGTGCTTGTGATTTTGCTTGTCTTCTGTGTTAAACTTCTTTTTGTGGATAGTTAAAGGCTAAACATCTTGTTAGTTAGACAATTGTCTTTATGAATTCGAATTGGTTCGAGTAATAGGAACTCCCATTCTGCTTAATTGCGGTGTGCTGTCCCGATGCTACTCTTAACTCTCTAATGAGGCAATGAAAGGATCAACATTCATCATTACAGAGAGATTGGCTTCATAGGTTGGTTTCAATGTAGAGACTGATAAGGCAAGGTGGAATGGGAGTCCTTGTGAAAAGTTAGAAGTTTGGAACTGAAAAATTAATAGTGCTGCTCAGAGTCATAAGGATCTTTGGCAAAACAGGTTTTATTATTTCAAAACTTAAAAAGTTTAACTTGTGGAAAATTCATGCGCCAAATGCTGATTTGGATGAGTGGAGATGAATATGCTTGAAATGGTTCAGAAATCCATCTCATGCGGATACTCTTCTATATGCACCTCTGAAAATATTCCAATTTTTATCATCTTGTCTTTGGCTGAAGTCTGAAGCTTTCTGCAACCGAGTGTCTAATTACAAATTTAATGTTTTAGTATTTATTAGGTAGTTGAATTTGATTGCTGCAAAATGCTATATAATGACTCTGACATTGTGTTATGATCTGCAGAGTTAGAATGTTATGTTTTGCCGTAGTTAGATATTAGTTAGGTAGTTATGATAACGTGCACATACGTAGTGATGTTAGGTGCACGTGGCTTTGTTTTTAATCAGTTATTAGTTAGTTCTCATCTATGTAGCTAGTTCACTTTTTCTATGTAGCTTGTTGGCTTAGGTCAGCCTTAAATAGGCTTTAGCGTGTAATTCAGAATTAATGAAAGATTACACTTTTTCTTCTCTCTGTCGTTTCTCTCTCCCGACTCTTCTTCCTATTCAGGATCGCACATGCAACTGCAAGTGCGTCCCTTTTCTCTCCCCTCAACGCCTCTACCCCAATCTCTCATACTCTTTTCTAAATCCTCAATAAATCTCTGTTAGATCTCTGGTTAGATCATATCACATTGTGATTGCAAGTTAATGCAATTCGAAATTTCAACATCTATTCAACATGCCAGGATGGGTAATTTTATGAAAAATTGACAACTATTTGATGATCTGCTTATCTTAGCTTTCTTTGTCGCTATTTTGATTGAACCATTTTATTCTCATTGTTACAACTCTTTGTTCTTTACAACAAGCCAGGACGGGTCAATTTGGCTATTTACTATGGAAAAGTTTGAAGGTTTTCGTCCATTTACCATCCAAGCAAATTATGACGGATTTGCTGAAGGTATTCTAATTTGAATGAGACAATGTGAAATTTTTATTCATTTAGTATTGTTTGCAACATAACATTTGCAATCTGAACTTTTATGAGCAGGCATTGCTGTGGGTGATGAGCTTGTTGTAGATGGTGGAATGGCAACATTTGAAGTTGTTGAAAAGGTTGGGAAGGATTTGAGATGCAAGTGCACTGACCCTGGTTTGCTTTTCCCTCGGGCAAAGTTGACCTTTTGGAGAGATGGGGAAATTATCAGCAAGAACTTTGAACTTCCAACCCTATTGACTAAGGTTGACCTGTCTCATATCATTCTCCATGCATATTTTCTTTTTCAATATAGTTTGATCTTTACCTCTAAAAGCACAAAGCCACCAACAGAAACGTAGTTCTTGATTCTCTTGTTTGATTGTAAACTACTGTTTTCTACTTGCAGTATTCATGACTTCATTCAGGATAATGTTCCCAGGGGACTGCTATCTGTTAACTGCTGCTCTATCAGGAATTTCCAGCTAGCTAATTGTTTCTTTCTGTTTAACAGGATTGGGCTGATATAGATTTTGGGATATCTGAGGGAGTTGATTATATTGCTGTGTCATTTGTGAAGGAGGCTAGTGATATTAACCTTCTAAAGGAACATCTTTCCTCAAAGTCTGCTGAGTAAGTGATGTCATGAACTAATTTAGATCTCCATAAAGTTCATTTAATTATTATTCAAAGATCTAAGCACCTGTAATTACATTCAATTTAAATGATGGTTAGTTTCACTTAATTATTATTCAAAGATCGAAGCACCTGTAGTCATGTAACCTCGTTTATGTGAATCTAAATGCTGGGAAACCATAATCTTTAAAAAGTAAGTTTCTTAAAAATCTAAATAACAACACTGCAAGGAGTAAAAATTATCACTATTTGTAGGGTTTCTAGTTTTTTAGTAAAAACATGTACGGTTAAGTGATCCTTTATTTCTGCTTCTTAGAGTTGACACTTTTTTTTTCCTTATCTCACAGCTGCATTGGAGTTTTGGCAAAGATTGAGAGCTTGGAGTCCCTACAGAATTTGGAAGACATTGTAAAGGCTTCCAATGGCATCATGTTTGCACGTGGTGATCTTGGAGTGCAAGTCCCTCTTGAAATGATTCCATCTGTTCAAGAGAAAGTTACCCGTATATGTCAAGAACTGAATAAGCCAATTATTGTGGCTTCTCAGCTTCTTGAATCTATGGTGGAGTACCCAACCCCAACTCGAGCTGAGGTATTGTGCAGGGTTTATGTGCAAATATGAATGATGAAAATATATTGTGCATTGATGTTTAAATTTTTTTATAACTTTTTTATTTCCCTTTTTCCTTTTTCTTTGAATGGGTGCATACTGATTTCTCGTTTATTAAACATTACTACATTTTTAGTTTAATTTGCTCTATGTTCTAAGGTTGCTGATGTTTCGGAGGTGGTTCGACAATATGCCGATGCTCTGATGTTATCTGGTGAGTCTGCAATTGGGGCTTATGGAGAAAAGGCTCTTGCAGTCCTCCGTACTGCAAGTGAAAGAATGGAGCTTTGGAGTCGTCAGGAGAATCAGAGACATCGACTTTCTCAGTGTCTGCTAGGAGAATCGCTGCCAGACAGGATTGCGGAGCAGATATGCAATTGCTCTGTGGAAATGGGTATGGTTATTACATTGTGTTCTATTTTAACTATAAACATCAACTAAATCAAGTGAAAAAACGATAAAAGTAGAAGTAAATGTCTTGCAAAATCATTTCCCTTGTACGTCTTTAAAAATCTAAACAAAGAAAGAAAGAAAAAGGGAAACAATAATGTTTTTTAAAATTTTAACGAGTTTATTTATGTATGTTTAACAACTTAAACACCCCATTTGCAGCTAACAACCTTGGAGTAGACGCTATATTTGTTTATACAATAAATGGAGGCATGGCTTCCCTTCTCTCACGTAATCGTCCAAATCCTCCCATCTTTGCTTTCACTGACAAAGACAGCACCAGAAAGTGTTTGAATTTGCAATGGGGAGTCATCCCTCTTTGCATGGTATTGTCAACTGATATGGAAGATAACATTCGGAAAAGCTTTGATCTTATGAAGGCCAGGGGTTTGGTAAAAGATGGAGATTTGGTTTTGATGGTATCTGATATTGCAACTAATAATGCCAATCCTTCCATCTTCCAGTCAATTAAGGTGAGGGCAATTGTTTAATCTACATCATGCTTCACTTATGTGCAGCTGACGAGGTTTAGCGTCATATCAAGTAGGAGGATGGTCTAGGTGGCGGCGGCTTATGCGCTTGTGAGTTTATAATAGAGCAGATGATGATCCTTTATTTATGAAGGAATTATGCAAAAATGCGGTAGTTTCTTCAATGTGAAAAATTCCATTATTTTTTGGGTACACTTCATGAACTCTGCCCTATATAATCTTCAACTCCACAGCATGTCATGTTGGATAAATGTGTGTATGATTAGAATGGGAGACGAGAGACTTTTTCATGTACACTATGAAAGGGGCCTGAATACGAACCTCCTCATTCTGCCCTTGATCTTTGTAGTGTTCACATTAACTCACGTTAACTGACAAACTGGCGACATCAATGATTTAGAAATATTGACTTAACATAAAAGGCATCAAGCACCCAAAAGCATTTAGGAGAAGAAATTATTCTTGCTATGCCAAGTATATTTTCAAACACATGTGCTATCCGGATACCTGACTAAGTCCTTACGCTTCGATAGCAAACCATTTGGACCTGAAGGAAATGCTTGTCACTTGAATCTTAGTTGTGTATTGGTTGTGATTCTAGATATGGACTATTTAATATTCTTTGACTTGGGCCGGTCAATTCTACTGCCTAGAAATAATTTCCATGTAATTCGGGGGTATGCTTGGTGTATATTTGCTTTCAATTTTATTGAATGTATTAGAGTAAATTACTGCTGAAGTTCTTATATATTTGAGAACAGTAGCCATAACCTTTTTTTTACAGTACATTTTTAGTCTGCTTTATCAAGTACAATTCCTAATAAGGTGATTATTGTTAAGAGGAGTATTTGCCAAGAGTTTTCAGTGGTAGTAGTTTTCTATCAATAAGGGGTAAATTAGTCATCCATATTTATTAGTTCCTTTCAAAGATTTCAAAGAGTATTTGTCTACCATCATATAAGTTGGGGGCATATGTGTATTTTATGCGTCTGTCAACCTGCTGTCTATTAGAGGTTGGTTAGGCCCTTTTGTATGATTTATTCAGACATTATTGTTCTAATACATAGAGTTCTTCCTCTCTCACAGCCTAGTTTGCATTATTTTATCAACTTAAAACTCTGGAGCAAATACTCCTCTAACAATTATAAATTTATGAACATAAAACTGGAAGAAAAAAATGAACTGAACCGTAAAACCGTATTAATTGTTTCGCATCCATGTTTATCATCAGTGGAACCATGACACCTGAAGCAGTCCATGTACAGATGCAACGAAGAAAACAAAATTTATGCTTGTTCCTTACGGATGTAACCATCCATGGTGATTGAACTCTAATTAGTGTGCAAATTTAAGATAAGATCTTATTCTGTGGATTGTTGAAACAAGCAATTTATCACCCGCAATCAACCTCACTTGTCTAACAAGAACATCCTTGCCAATCTTGTTCGCCTGAAAAAGAAAACCGGTAGAAATTTCTCAAAAACATGTTAGTCACAATTGCATCGTTCCAGGTAACGTACAGTCCAAAAAACATAGTGGTGAGTAACATGGTCAAAAAGTGGAGAAAACTTACTTTATATTGTGTGTAGAAGCTCTCCAGTGCTTGTACGCTAGAAAAAGGAAGGTATCTTCCAATTTCTGCAAATAATTTAGGGAATGACAGGCTCATTCCTGGTGTTGCCTCTCTTCTCGGCCCTAACAAGAAACAACAGTTTGCTCTCAATCAAATTTTATGGAGAAAGATGGAAAATGAGATCTGGCATTAATCAATACCCTGTTGGTGATCTGAAGTCTTGAAGCTCACAACAAACTGAGGAAGAATTGTTCGGTTCATATGAGTGCTCCACACAAAATACCATCGTGGATTCTCAATATCATCAACTCCACTGTCATATTCTTCACTACTAGGGTGGTGGGGCTGATCTGATCCAGCTTCAATTCTTTCCATGTTACCCAGTATGACCTGGCAGAGGATAACATGCTTTTCACCATTTTCATCAGCCTCCATGAATGAAGCACTGGAAAATTCAATAATTAAAACAAGATTTGAGCAAAAAAAAGACCCAATAAAACTTAAAAAAATAAATTAAATTTGGCCTTTTCATATACCTGGAGTGGAATGAATTCACTGGAGAGAGGTAGACACCACCATTAGGCTGCCCAAATCCATGAGTTAATATAATGGGGATGTCTTTGGCAGAGGAACAGTACCATGCAAACCGAACATTGGGCGGCTGGCCAGCACCCTTGGCCAACTCAATGTGTTTTATGAAGGCCTGCAAGCGAGCATTTCTTGAAGGGCCAGAAGGCAAGCACTTGCATATGGAAGTAATTATGGTGCTGGACATAGAACACCTATAAGCAGCAAGAAACATGTTTTTGATGATAATATAAGCCTTTTCATTGTCCTTCAGTCTCATTACATGTGGCCATTTGGCCTGTTCCATTATGGCAACAGGATTCTCTGAACAGGGTTTCCCTTCTCTATTGACAAGGCTCTCATCAGAATGTTCTTCTGCTGAGTTTGGCTTCTCACTACATTTTTTTATCCTGATTTCAATCTCCACCTTGGAATTAGTTGGCAATTCAGAAGCAGAGCCCATGTCTTCATCCACAGCCACTTTGGGGAAGAAGCACCTGCCATCAACATCAATCCAGGAAATAGATCTTTGATGGCCTGTTGCGGAATCTACCTGCAACATGCGGAAGAAGTCCACAAGACGCAGAGACCCATTGATGGAGAGCTCAACTATTGGACAACCGGCAATGAAACCTGACCTGAGAAGCTCAAAGTCCTCACCGGAGAAATCATTCCATTTGCCGTCATGAAAGAAGAGGAACCTTGCGGGGGCGCCACTGGCTTTAAAGTTTGAGTGGTTCTGTATCAAGGCCTGGCTGGAACAGAAAGACCCAGTTCGGGAAACCAATTGTCTGGCTGAAAGCAATGATTTTATCTTGTTTGCAATCCTGGAGGCTCTCTTCCTCCTCTCCAAAGACAATCCTCTGACCATTCTGGAGCTGGGTACGTAGCTCCGAATGATCTCCGATGACAATTCGAAGGAGATGAAGAACTTCTGATTGAAAAAATCTTTTAAAGTTTGAGTTATCTTGGGAAGGGGGCCGAGGCCGGCAGACAACCGGCTGTACGTTGGAAGATTGTGTCCACTGACGGAGAAGACGCATCAGATCTGCCATTTATAGTACGAAAAGGATTGGCGGTTTCAGAGTCGGCCAAGCCTCTTTTGAATTTTTTGGTTCACAGCCGCAATGCTGCAAATATGATAAAGAACACTGTTGCCCCACGTAATCTGCATGACTTCTAGAATAAGACTAAAAACCCCATGTCAAGGTTAGTCTTCCTCCTCTCGTTCTTCCCGTTGATCTGGGCGGCCAATCAACAGTCCGTGACCGCGTCCGTGGCTTTGTTCACGCGTCCCTCCGTCCCATGTTAATAGTTATTTTTTTTAAAAAAATAATTTTTATTGAATCGTGAAACTTACATATATGAAAAAAGAAAATAAGTATATGATATTCTATTTTAAGTACCTAATCACTTAAATTGAGCAAAATAAATTTATTAATATAGAATAAATTTTTTTACTAAATAGAGCTATTAATTTAAGGATAGTGAGAGTATATCATATTATATCATATTACTATTAAAAAAACATGATGAGTAGTTGTGAGGTAATACATTTAAAAAGAATTTAGATGCATTGTGATATCATAAATATATGCTAAGTACTTTCTATTTTATTTGAGAAAGAGAAAATGAGAGAGATGATTGCGAGTTGCAACATTATAAGGCATACATATGACATTATAAAAATTGTAAATTGAGTATCAAATAACATAAAAATATAAGTGTAAATTTTAACTAGCTTTGTAGCCTTTACCAATGTCTTCATATAGTTCACTAAAATGGAAAATCAAAAGTAAAATAATTAGAATGAAATATGAACTATATAGCATCAGACACACAAATGAGACTTTTAGAGAGGGGCAGTGAGTGAAGTTGTTGTTCAAGAAGGTAACACTTGAACATACCAATGGGAGGACAAATTAAAAACAATCGAAATTTTAATTTATTTAATAGTAAAACTGGTCAAGGTCAGGCCTTATGGGTCATGGGGGTATATATCAAATCTCACCTTATGTTACAATGAGTAATATTTCCGTACCCTAACCTTATTTATAATTTAGCATAGTTGAGTGCAGAGTAGAGGTTGGGTTTAAGTCAGGCATGCAAGTCCAGACAACCTTTTCTCAACCCTACATCTTTTGTCTGTGTATCCCGATCGTGGATATCCATTGTCTGTGTTAAGATGGGGTGGCCTACCTAAACACGGGGCAAGAAAAAACACATCTTTTATTCCATGGTCCTCACCTAACAAATACTGGCCGATAACATTAAAGAGCATGACTATTCATGTGATAAGGAATCTATAGGGCGACCATTGGCCATAAGATCCATAAGCACATTACATTTGTACGCAAGATTTTACCAAAATAGACCTCTAGTGGAAAGAAATACAAAAAATATGTGCACATGCTGAAATTGCCAAAGTAGACTTGTCACATAAGTGAGGATGAGAACTTGTGTGGGAAAATGACCTTGGCTACCCTCGAGCTTTAGCTCTTTCTCATGTTCTTACCAGCAGAGGAAGTCCAATCTAGTGGGTGTTCTTTAAATAGGAGAAGAGGTCTGAAGAGTGAAAGATTTAGTCCTTTCCCTTGATCCATTGTCGGTGCCTCCCTCTCCCTTGCTCCACAGGGCTTTGTTGCTCTACATACCCTCCTTTCCAACCTTGCCCTATATGCTCTCCTCGCTCGACATGCATTCTCCCTCTACTGCTTCTCATAGTAGAAGCCAGGGACCTCTCCTTAGCATAAGTTGGGCTCTCCTTGTTAGACCATATCAGTATATGTATTGCAATTAGTTTGATTTTGCTGAACAAAACTATGTCCAAAGGGTATATATTTTAAGTCTTAAGAATCTGATAATGATTAATGATATCATCAAAATTGGATTTAGAATTGATGAACTTAAAAAAGAGGAGCTGACGAGTTCTGATTTTTAAGGTAGAAAACTTAATATAGTGATAAGCCTCAAAGGTAAATTATTCATACACTCACTACACAAATACTTAGATTTATCTTAAAAATATTTAATAAGTATTATTGGGAGTTTTAGACAAAAAAATGCAATTATTGTCCAAAAGTGATCGATCATCCTTGAGAATTGATCCATCGATGTTGAATGATTTTTTGGGATTTTTAACAAGTTGACCTATCAATTATCTATTGGGAGAAAAATAGGTTGGTTGCATAATTTGTCTATCATAGTAACATGAACGATTAATTGCATGCTTAAAGGATCAATTGGTGTTTGATAGATAGATTCCAATAATTTTATTGATAAATTATTATGATGAAGGATCGATCGATTCAGTGTCTGAATTTGAACATGGAATGATTGATACCTTTTGGAATAATCGATCGCTCTATACTTATTTGCCTTGTTTAAATCAAATAGGAATTAATTTCTTTTCTATTAGAATATTGAAACCCTACCCAACTTAGAAGAGTATTTAAAGGCTTAATTGTGATGAATTTGAGAGAGAGGAACAAATTTTAAGAGAAAAAAGTGAGTTTTATGCCTACACTTCTTCCCTAATTCACCTTGCTTACTTGAGAGAAAATTAATGAAAGGTGAGTAGTTTATTTTATAAATACTCTATGAAATAAAGATGAGTGCTAAGAGACACATCACAAACATAACATAAGTTGCTAAAGAGACTTGTTCATAAAGGGATCTTGAAGAGATTTCAACAACACAATCGAATAGGGCTTTGAGTAGAGGAATGATATTAAAAAAATAAAGATCAAACTCGAAAGGTAAAGCATCAAGGTGGTATTTTGGTGGCTAATAATTCTGCTACAGAAGGGATTTTTAGTTTGGGTAGAGGTTGGTAATCTTGAGTCTTATAAGCTCTTACTGCATAGTATATTGATTCAGTTGAAGTGACCGGTTGACCATGGTTTTTTCCTGATTTAGGTTTCGACAAAATAATCATTGTGTTAATTGTGGTTGCATGCTTGATAGAATAATTTTCACTAATAGTAGAATTTTTCTTTGATAGTTTGCACAACTCGATGCCACATCTTGTAGACTTTTGCCTTTACAAGGTATTTGGGCTAGAGACATTGTGGTAATCCTCTAAAAGTAGAAGCATATTAAACTTCCAATTGGTAGCTGAGGTTTTTCATGATCTTGTGATATCTATTGATTTTTTATCAAATTGCAAGCTTTCTTGCTGATCCTTCAAAAGTGATTGATTTTTTTATTATGTGTGCTTGCTAGAAATTGTCTAAATTAGTGCCTAATTGCTTCATCATGCCTTTGATTTATTCTAGTGATGCTAAAACTACAATTAGAAAGGATATTAGATGGAGTAAAAAGATTAAGAAGCATGAGAAAATTGTCAAATCAAATGAGGAGACAATTGACTTAATTTCTAAGTCAAAATTCAAATTGGTTTAACATAAAAAATTATTATAAAAAAGAGGTTAAATCTTGAAGAAGAAACTTGAGAAAGAAAGAAATCAAGATCTTTAGAGAGTGATCTTAAGTTGTCTAATAAAGAAGTTGATGAGCTTAAATATGAAAGACAAGTCTTGTTGAGAAGATAAGATTTTTAGAGAATGGGATCAACAAAAAATTAGAGACAAATAAATCACATTTGCAAAAGATTGAAGGTAATTTTTTGAAATTTTCTCAAGAAAAACTTAAACCTATCACATTAGGGTAAAAAAATTTGGACAAGATTTTGTACATAAGAAAATATAGTTGTGATAAACGTGGACTATGATTTAGATAATCAAATTCTTCTAGTTGTAAGGGTGTTATTAAATATGTTAAGGCCAAATAACCTATGCACATAAGAAAAAATGATCATGTGTTAAAACTTGGAAGTCCTCATATGAATCGGCCTAGAGTCTAACCATAGAAAGAGACATTACAAGAGTGAAAATCAGAAGTTCTTAATTAAACAAATTCAAGTTATGAAACATAACATAAACTACCTTAGTCAATGTGTCATGAGAAAATAAAAAACTAGGAAAATTATGATGATTTATACTTGAATAAATTGCCTAAAAAGCGAAAAAGAACCAATTTACTTCATAGGCTGTCACGACAGGGGTTTTCTAAATAACATTTTGAAAGTAAATGCAGCAGAAAATTCGAGTAATATTTTTTTTGTCAAATCATGCAAACCATCGGCTAAAATAAACCCCAATCCGTGACTGTTGTTTTTCATTGTTGTTTTTCAACATATTGGTAATATCAAATCATGAATAACCATAATAGTTGATAGAATTCATTAAATAAAGAGCAAAGTCTTATCCATGTGCAAAGTCTGATAACCAACAGAGAATAATAAATAAAGTATGTAATGACAACTCTCGTGCCTTATTACAATCTAATGAAAATAAAACAAATCCTACTCTGAAGCAATGAGTCTTCGATCCACGAACCTAGCTACTCCGCTACTCCTCCTCTGAGGTACCTGCATCACGGAGATGCATGAGTATACCCACTTATACTCAGTAGGATCAAACAAGTTTATAAAACCCATTGAGGGAGTATGGTTTTTAATTATTACTCGTAAGCCATAGATAATTATCCTGATATTATCTAGCTCTATTATAACCCAGCCCTCAACCCGTTCTCACAGTGTTAAGGCCTTAAAACAATTAAGTCTCAATATCATAGACTAAACAATCAAAACAAATAAAATTGATGTAGAGGTTAATTTCTGCAATAACTCAGAATGTCAGACTCCAACCTTGGAGTAGACTGCTTAACAATAGTTTAACCCAAACCCCCAGGGCTCTCAATAGCCTGCCATGAGCATGGAGGAATGGATACCAACTGTGCTCATGGACACAGATTAGCAAGAAACACAAGCCTTCCATGATGTTCATGTAACTCCATTTTTGTACGTACTATATGGTCCTGAGAAGACCTGCGGGAGACCCGCGGTAAAGACCTTTTTGTCAATACCCAAACCGTCGTGACGATAGAGAAGCGTATCGCAATATTCACCATTACCCAACTCTGGGAAGAATAAGTCTTTGTAGACTTTTCAGATAAAATTCCAAGGAACCTAAGACTCTATGGCTCAAGGTTCCGCATAAAATAAGCACAATCCAAAATAATTTTATTTAGGTCACACATTCGTTCAAATGAACGAATACGTTTTCACAACGTTCATTAACCCATAATCACCCCTGAAGGTAAATTAGTTTGTTTAAAATATTAATGAAGGTACTATTAGTCACTTAAAATCCCTCATGTTCCATTTCAAGGTTTTAACTAATTATTTATTAATTTTCACCATTTATATTATATATATACATATATTTTTTTTAAAAAAATAAAAAGAGTGAAAAAGGCCTGAACCAGCCCAAAACCAAACTGAACCGGGCCGGTTTAGGACACTTGACCTGGCTAGACCCGCAACCAACACGAGTCAGCTCGGGAGTTCCAGTAGTCTTCCTCATGACGCTCTGTTAAACAACCACATGGACCAGGGCAAAGGAGATACTGCCAGCATTCCACTGCCAGCCTTTTAGCCCTAGTTTGTTGGAGAAATTCCGCCGATGTTCAAAGGCTCTCTGGGAACTTCCAATCCACTCAAGCACACTGAGTTTTTTTTATATACCAAATGTATCCACGGAGGAGGGCGGCTGCAGACTATGAGCCGCTAGTCGTCTAGCTGTCCAGGACTGCCGGCAGCTCCCTCCGTCGACCTTGGGTACATTTAGATACATCACTAGCGCCACTGGTGTCAACTGCATCGCGATCCCACGGTTTCTGGCCACGGCCAGAACAGAGACGAATCCCAGCCTCTGTTCCATCCTTTGTCCGACAGCCCATGATTGCCGAACCTCCGTTGAACCACTGCTTCAATTCTCTAACCCTTCTTTCAATACGAGGTTATGTTCGCAACAGCCACTGGTCGTCCTCTCTTCGCTCCGGTGACAAAAAATTTTCAACCAAAGGGTCGTCAGGGAGTTCTAGGCCAAATCAGATAGTTTCTTGCCAAAGGTGGCTTCTCCCCATCTGTGGCCGAACTTGTAAGCTTCTCCAGTCCCATCCCTTCCTCCACCAGACCTACAAAGGTGTCCTCCCGTCGTCCAACAGTTTCCCTGGTATTGTTCCGGCCGCATTGTGATGGAACGATTCCAATGGCATCAGGCCGGGCCATACATTGGTTATTACATGATCTAAATATATATACCTATATAACAAACAATTTGACTTAACCTAAATCATCCCCCTGCGAACAGATGAATTCCCACTCCCATCGCCTTGCATGAGAAACTAATTGCAGTCCATTACATACAAGAAGTTTTAATGGCATAACATTATTAAACCAACACCTAAGCACACTCCCACGTATGGAAATCATAAACAAGAATCCTACCTCTCCCCGGCGGTGTCTTCGTGCACGCTCCTCCTCGCCTCCTTTTCCGGCGATGAACCCTCTTTACCAGGCACTGGAACCTCCAAGCTTTTAGCCTTAAAGGCTTTTCTCAAAGCTTAAGAAGAAGATGGTGGCTAGGGTTTGCTTGAGAAGGGTTTTATATAGAGGAAGGGAGAGGGGAAGCCTTGTTCAATATGAAGAAGGTGGTGGTACGTGATGCCAATTACCCCTACGCCTAGTCACCCATAAGTGGTCCCTACTAGGTGACCCTACCCAATTTAAGCTCTTAAAAAATAGAAACCCTTACTATGCTAATTCTTCATCAAATAATTCCAAAAAAATATAAAAAAATGCCAAAAATTCAGAAAATTACCTGAAAAATTATGGATGCTACTTAGGGAACCTCAAGCCAAGGGCATGTTGATTAGAAAATACGCACCCAACTCCACACTAAAGAAGGTTACTCAAGTCAATCGAAAGAAAACTCTAAAAGTTTGGATAAGAAAGAATGACTTAGAGAACCTTAGGTCTCAATTTAGTAGTTATAGCAAAAACCCCCTAGATTGCCTAAGGATAGGATGATTAGTCAAGGCTAAGAGGGAGAGAATCAGTATTTAAAGATGATGTGCTTATGTCTATGTAATAACCCTAATTTCTAACACGTTCTTTTTATATATTTTGTTATTCATAATTGTCCTAAGGGTTGGTTAGAGCTTGTGGAGACGAGCGTAACAAGTCTTAAAACGCGAAAATTGGAGGTCGGGAATAAAAAAGTACGACCTCGGGAAACATGTTCAACTGGCGGGACCCACTTTTGAAATTTGGGTAAAATAATTCTTAAGTAGTCTAGTCTTGTAGGGCTCATCAATACAAGCTCAACGGTACCTAGAATGCGCAAAACCGAGTTCGGGATAGGAAGTTACGATTTTTGGAATTTTTTTGAAAGTTAAAATAAATAATAAAAAAAATATTTTGTTCGGCGGCTCGGTGAGGCGCGGTGCGCGCCGAACTCGGGCCGGGCGCGCGTTCACGGTGATGAATGCGCATTCGTCACATGCGCACCCAGTTCCGGCGGCGCCTGTGGGCTCCAGCCGGCTTCGGCGGTAGCGCAGGTGGGCACCCACCTGTTCCGGCAGTGGCGCCCACCGAAATATTCCTCCTCCTCCCCTATTTATACCTATTCCGGCCAGAATTTCACCCACATCCGATTTTCAACCTCTTTCACTGTTTTCACTATTCCCGACCCATTTTAAGTCCGATTTTCATGTTCCAAGACCCGTTTCCTACTAATTTAAGGGTGCTCTATGCACCGGAAGTATTATTTTCTCAAGGTGACCCCTCTAAGACCTCGAAAAATGTGCCCCTTCCCTAATCTTCCCCTTTCATCTTTTTACTATTTCCGGACAATTCTTAACCCTTTTTAACCCGTTCCAAAGCCCTACCCTACTAAATCAAGGGCATTCTACACATTGGAGTGGTTATTCTACTGAATTTCTTGCTTGAAGGTTGATATCTTAAGGAGGGACTTTCTTTACTCTACGAGGAGATTCCGTTATATTTTGCATGTGTTATAGGTAGGTAGTTTTAAATTCTAATCGTATGCCGAAATTTTTACTCGCTAAAGTTTTACTAAAAGTTTTCTGTTACTTTATGAAAACAAAAGCTCTGACTTTAAAATCATCTCCTCTTTTCGAAAATTTCTCTGAGTTTTGGGCAATCGTGCCGTCTGGATAGTTCTCGGTTCCTCGGAGCTAAGAATTATTATGATTTTGGATACCGCCAAAATTGGCATCTGGCGTGCACAGGATTAGGATGTCATGGGTAAATCCCTTCCTTTCTATCTCGCGTCGCCCCATGGGCACGGGTGTAAGTCGTCTAGTATCGCGACATTCTGTGATTGTGTTTTCAGATTTTCTGGATGATTTCAAAAGAAAAATGGCACAATATGTGCACGAAGCATATTCTTAGAACTTAATTCGACCTACGGAGTATGAATTTACTCACCTACCCTCAGACTCTGCAGGTGTTTCACTCGAATTTGAAGGAGTCGACAAAGGATTTCCTTAAATTACAGTTTTGTACTACTGTTTTTGTACCTTATGTAAATTATTGTATTGACTAATGTACAAAGGCATGTGATGCCCAATTTTGGAAATCTTTGTATAATACAAAGTGTGTTGTAATTACTGTTTTAGTACACGGTGATCCTTGGCAATTGTAATTAAATTTTGTTACGTTTTCAAAAATTGTTTTCTTTTATTTGAAAATACGAGGGACATTACAGTTGGTATCAGAGCCAAGGTTCTACTGTCTACTAAAAAGTAATTAAATCAGTCAATACAATTATTTATATTTTATCGTATGTTTTCCTATTTGAAATTTCTTAATGAATTTTTATGTGAAGCTAAAACAGATGTCGATGCTCAGGCATAAGACATATCTGTCAAGCAATCTTTATCATTCTACTACTCGTAAATTGCTGCTTCCAATGGAAGGAAGTTGTAGCAAGAGTATGTACAATGAGGATAAGACAATCATCGAAATTTCAGACTCAGAAGATTCTAAAATCTTTTACACCCCTGGTTCACCCACAAATAGTGACGTGAACGAAATAATAGTTATCCCGGACTCGCCTACTTAAGGAGAAGAGTCTGAAGAAGATCCCTCCTTGGAAGTGGAAGAAAGTGAAAATTCTAACAAGGATAACCCTGAGTATGAAATGGATTTTGACCTGAACGAACTACCCCCACCTGAGGTTGAATGGGTGGAAGAGCCAGGCATCCAGCGTCTCCTCAAAGGGAAGGAAACCGGAAGGCATGGAATGCCCGAGCGGTGCACCTTTTGTGGACTTTTAACCCACTTTTTCTTTGAATGCCCTAAAGCTAGAACCTTTCATCTCTAAAGTCTTGACTACTTAGAGAAGAAGGTCTGTAAAAGTCTCAAGTAAATAGTTCTGTGGGAACAATTTTGATGTGTACTAAGAGTAGTTTTATTATGTAAATAGCTAACATAACTTTTGAGTGATGTAATGACACTTCAAGGTTGTTATGAAGTAAGCTTGTTTTCTAAAGATCTTGATGTTACTAATCCATGTTTAGATGACGAACGTTAGTGGTAGCGATGCTCAACCGGCAAGTAGCTCAACTCCACCAGATGTTACTACGCCGGTCACTTTAACAACGGGAGATCCTATGATGCACTTCATGGACTTATTAATGCAAAGAATGACTCAAGGATTCCAATCGAATCATTCTAATCATTCGACTAGTTCGGGAGATTTTATCCACAGTGAAAAGGTTAATTTGTTGGAGCGCTTTAAAAAGCTTGCACCAGCGTTTACGGGGGAAGACGGCCCTGAGGCCGCTGAAAGGTGGACCTTTGAAGTTGAACGGATTTTTAAAGCTATGAAGATTCCCGATGATCGTAAGGTGCCACTAGCCACTTTCTCTATGACTGGCGAAGTTGCTTTCTGGTGGCCTACAGCAGAAAGAAATTTCTTCATAGATGGTGATCATATTAAGTGGGAAGAATTTAAAGAAGTACTATACGATAAATATTTTCCTCCTCACGTCCAAGAAAGAAAGGAAAAGGAGTTTCTAGATCTACAACAAGGAGGGTTAACAGTGACTCAATACGAGAATAAATTCGTACAATTACAACGTTTTGCTCCAGATTATTGTACGACAAAATTAAAGAAAGCTCAGAAGTTCATGAGGGGCCTAAATAATGGATTAAGAGGAAGAATTATTGGCCATCAACCCACGACTTTTGCCAAAGCGGTTGAACTAGCCTCTATCCTAGAACAAGATTATATGGAATTTGTGGTCGAACATAAGGACTGAGGACAAAATAATAGTTTCCGACTCGATGAGAGGAAAAGGAGGCTTACGTTTAATAATCAGAATAATCGTAAGTTTCAAAAGCCCTCAGAATCACCTTCACAGCCGAGGGGAGAAAGGAAGCTAGAAAAATGTCCGCAGTGTAGTAAAATCCATCCTCTTGGATCGTGTTATTGTACCGAAAGAAAATGCTTTTTCTGTGGTGAACAAGGCCATCAGATTAGAGACTGCCCAAAGAGGAAAATGCAAGAAGAATCAAAATTGGAGCAGAAACCAAAAGCTTAAGGGCGGGTCTTTGCAATTACTGCTGAGGAAGCTCAAGCGACGGCCGCAGTCATTCAAGGTACACTTCTGGTCTTGGATAAATTAGCAAAAATCTTGATAGATCCAGGGTCAACACATTCTTTCATATCGTTCGATTTTGCTTCAAGTCTTGGCTATCCTATTTTAAATTTAGGATATGTCTTAGAAGTATCCACCCCAATGGGAAAAACGTTTCTAGCCCGTAAATTTCTTCGAAGGGTACCTATCTCCTTAGAGAAATGCCAGTGGGAGGCCAACCTTATTCTCCTAAATATGACCGACTTCGATGTCATATTAGGTATGGATTGGTTAGCCAATAACGGGGCATTAGTGGACTGTAAATAGAAGAAGGTGATCTTTGAACGAGGTGAAAGGAGTTTTACTTTTTATGGGCTTAAGGATCATTCCAAGCCATGTATCATCTCGGTAGTCAAAGCTCATCGGCTTTTAAGTAAAGGATGTCAGGCTTATCTTGCTAGTGTGGAAACTAGTAAGACTGCTACGTTTAACTTGAAGAGTATTGATGTAGTACAAGATTTCTCTGACGTTATTTCTGATGATCTCTCTGGTCTGCCACCAAAAAGAGATATAGATTTTTCTATTGAGTTGATGCCAGGAACAAGCCCTATCTCTAAAGCACCTTACCGCATGGCTCCTGTGGAGTTAAAAGAGTTAAAAGGTCAATTGCAGGAATTGCTTGAGAAAGAATTCATATGACCCAGTGTCTCTCTTTGGGGAGCACCGGTCTTAGTTGTGAGAAAGAAAGACGGGTCGTTAAGGTTGTGCATTGACTACCGACTTCTCAATGCCATCACTGTAAAGAACAAGTACCCCTTGCCTCGTATAGATGACTTGTTCAATCAATTGCAGACGGCCAAAGTCTTCTCCAAAATAGATCTGCGGTCAGGTTATCATCAGCTAAGGATACGAGATGGGGATATCTCTAAAATAGCTTTCCGTACCCGGTATGGCCACTATGAGTTTTTAGTGATGCCATTTGGTTTAACAAATGCCCCGGCCGCCTTCATGGATCTCATGAATAGAGTTTTTCGGCCCTTTTTAGACAAGTTTGTAATCGTGTTCGTCGATGACATCCTCATCTACTCTAGTAGCTTAGAAGATCACCGAGTGCATTTACAAGTAGTTCTGCAAACATTAAGGGATCATAAGCTATACGCCAAGTTTAGCAAGTGCAAATTTTGGATGGAACAAGTGGTGTTCTTAGGACACGTCGTTTCAAAGAACGGAGGATCGGTGGACCCAACCAAGATTGAAGCTGTCATCAAATGGGAAAAGCCAAAAATAGTAACGGAAATTCGGAGCTTCTTAGGCCTTGCGGGTTATTACTGAAGATTCATCCATGGATTTTCAAGCATTGCCCTGCCCCTGACAAAATTGACAAGGAAAGGAGTTAAATTTGTTTGGGATGAAACTTGTGAACAAAGTTTCCAAGAACTAAAGGAAAAATTAACAACTGCACCTGTTCTGGCGTTGCCGACTGGTAGTGGGGGTTTTGTCGTGTACAACGATGCTTCTAAAAGAGGATTAGGATGTGTATTAATGCAAAACGGAAAGGTGATAGCATACGCTTCACAACAATTAAAGAAACATGAAGGTAACTACCCTGCTCACGATTTGGAATTCGCAGTAGTAATTTTTGCTTTAAAAATTTGGAGGCACTATCTATAGAGGGAAATGTTTGAAGTTTTCACCGATCACCAAAGTTTAAAGTACAAGTTTTCCCAAAGTGATCTTAATATGAGGCAAAGACGGTGGATTGAATATCTTAAGGATTATGACTTTTCTATCAAGTATCATCCTGGAAAGGCCAACGTAGTAGCTGATGCTTTAAGTCGCAAATCTGGGGGATTGGCTTTCATGCTTATTAAGGAGTGGAAACTGTTGGAAGAAACAATAGGTTGTCAACCTGAATTACAGCTTGGAAATAAGAAATTGTTCATTGCCAACCTAGAAATAAAATCAGTACTAGTTGAGCGTATTCTTGAAGGTCAAAAAAGTGACGAACTAATGCAAACTTTGCTCAGAAAATCTGACTTTACCCAAGGCTCTGATGTAGGTATTCGATTTCGAGGACGGTTGGTAATACCCGAAATTCCTGAGCTAAGGGAAGACCTATTACATGAAGCACATCGTTCTCGATATACCATCCACCCAGGAGGAACGAAGATGTATCAAGATTTAAAAAGAAGTTTTTGGTGGAATGGAATGAAGAAGGATATAGGAGAATATATTTCGAGATGCTTAACTTGTCAGCAAGTTAAAGCCGAACACCAAAAACCTTCAGGGTACCTGCAAATGATTGAAATCCCTGAGTGGAAGTGGGAACACATTACTATGGATTTCGTTTCGGCACTACCCAGAACTTCACAAGACCATGAATCCATTTGGGTGATCGTGGATCGACTCACAAAGAGTGCACACTTTCTTCCATTAAGCAAGAAGCAATCCTTAAGTTCGTTGGCAAAATTATTCGTGAAGGAAATTGTGAGTCGGCATGGGATACCGCTATCAATCATCTCAGATCGGGATAGTCAATTTACCTCCAAGGTTTGGCAAGGATTTCAAGAAGAATTGGGTACAAATCTTAAGTTCAGCACTGCTTTCCACCCACAGACGGATGGTCAATCAGAAAGAACTATCCAAACTTTGGAAGATATATTGCGCGCTTGCACAATGGATTGGAAGGGTAACTGGGACGAACATTTACCATTGGTCGAGTTCGCCTACAACAGCAGCTTTCATAGCAGTATAGGTATGGCACCTTATGAGGCATTGTATGGACGACCTTGTCGATCACCGACGTGTTGGAATGAAGTGGGAGAATGACGATTGATTAAGTCTGAACTTCTGCAACAGTGTGCAGATTAGGTGAAACTTGTCAAGCGTCGTCTAATGGCATCCCAGAGTCGTCAAAAGAGTTATGCTGACCAAAGACGGAAAGATATCGACTTTATCGTAGGAGATCAAGTATTACTAAAAGTTTCGCCAACCCGAGGAGTCATGAGATTTGGAATTAAAGGCAAACTAAGTCCTCGCTTCGTAGGACCGTTTGAAATTTTGGACAAAGTAGGAGCTGTGACTGACAGATTAGCCTTGCCTCCACAACTCAGCAATGTCCACGATGTATTTCACGTGTCCATGCTTAGGAAATACGTTCGAGACTCCTCTCATGTTCTTGATCAAAGTTTAATTACTCTCAAGCCTGACCTATCATTCGAAGAAAAACCACTTAAAATTTTGGATCATAAGAAACAAATCTTGAGGACAAAAAGGATCTCCTTAGTCAAAGTGCTATGGCAGTACCATTCCTCAGAAGAAGCCACTTGGGAGCTGGAGAGCGAAATGAAAAAGAAATACCCTGAGTTATTCATTTAGTGAATAAATTTTGAGGACGAAATTTCTCTAAGGGGGGTAGATTGTAATAACCCTAATTTCTAACAAGTTCTTCTTATATATTTTGTTATTTATAATTTTCCTAAGGGTTGGTTAGAGCTTGTGGAGACGAGCGTAACAAGTCTTAAAACGCAAAAATCGGAGGTCGGGAATAAAAAGTATGACCTCAGGAAACGTGTTCAACTGGCGGGACCCACTTTTGAAATTTGGGTAAAACGATTCTTAAGTGGTCCAGTCTTGTAGGGCTCGTCAATACGAGCTCAACGGTACCTAGAACGCGCAAAACCGATTTTGGGATAGGAAGTTATGATTTTTAGATTTTTTTTGAAAATTAAAATAAATAATAAAAAAAATATTTTGTTCGGCAGCTTGGTACGGCGCGGCGTGGCGCAGTGCAGCACGCGGTGTATGCCGCATGGCACGCGCCGAATGCACGCATCGCGGGCGTCAAATGCACGCATCGCGGGCATCAAACGCACGCATCGTGCGCGTCGAACGCACGCACCCCGTTTCGGCGGCCCCTGTTGGTGCCAGCCGGCTTCCGCTGTGGCGCCGGTGGGTGCCCACCTATTCCGGTGGCGGCGCCCATCGGAATATTCCTCCTCCTCCCCTATTTATACCCATTCTGGCCAGAATTTCACCCACGTCCGATTTTCAACATCTTTCATTGTTTTCACCATTCCCGACCCATTTTAAGTTTGATTTTCATGTTCTAAGACCCGTTTCCTACTAATTTAAGGGTGCTCTACGCACTGGAAGTGTTATTTTCTTAAGGCGACCCCTATAAGACCTCAAAAAATGTGCTCCTTCCCTAATCTTCCCCTTTCATCTTTTTACTGTTTCCGGACCATTCCCAACCCTTTTTAACCTGTTCCAAAGCCCTACCCTACTAAATCAAGGGCATTCTACACGTTGGAGTGGTTATTCTACCAAATTTCTTGCTCGAAGGTTGATATCTTAAGGAGGGACTTTCTTTACTCTACAAGGAGATTCCATTATATTTTGCACGTGTTATAGGTAGGTAGTTTTAAATTCTAATCGTATGCCAAAATTTTTACTCGCTAAAGTTTTACTAAAAGTTTTCTGTTACTTTATGAAAACAAAAGCTCTGACTTTAAAATCATCTCCTCTTTTCGAAAATTTCTCCGAGTTTTGGGCAATCGTGCTGTCTGGATAGTTCTCGGTTCCTCAGAGCTAAGAATTATTATGATTTTGGATACCACCAAAATTGGCATTTGGCGCGCACAGGAGTGGGATGTCATGGGTAAATCCCTTCCTTTCTGTCTCGCGTCTCCCCATGGGCATGGGTGTAAGTCGTCTGGTATCGCAACATTCTGTGATTGTGTTTTCAGATTTTCTGGATGATTTCAAAAGAAAAATGGCACGATATATGCACGAAGCATATTCTTAGAACTTAATTTGACCTACTGAGTATGAATTTACTCAACTACCCTCAGACTCTGCAGGTGTTTCACTCGAATCTGAAGGAGTCGACGAAGGATTTCCTTAAATTACAGTTTTGTACTGCTATTTTTGTACCTTATGTAAATTATTGTATTGACTAATGTACAAAGGCATGTGATGCCCAATTTTGAAAATCTTTGTATAATACAAAGTGTGTTGTACTTAGTGTTTTAGTACATGGTGATCCTTGGCAATTGTAATTAAATTTTGTTACGTTTTCAAAAATTGTTTTCTTTTATTCGAATATACGAGGGACATTACAGTCTATGTATTAATTCTTCCTATAATTTGGATTATTATGTTTTTCAATTTTATTTCATTTACCTTGTTTTTATATGTGCATTTTTTCTTAATAGGTTTTAAATAAAAAAACAAAAACAATAGAAAAATTCAAAAACAACTAGGCTACTGTGATTATTTTTTAATGTTAAGCTCAAGATTAAAGGATGTTAATTTACAATTAAGATGAAAACACCATGATGTGTGGTCCATGTACATTAACTGGGAGAGGAATAAACATAGGAGAGTAAAGAACTTTTTGATTTTCTTTTGCTTGATGTTGATATTCTCTATTTTTCATAAACTTGCACACATTATGATTAACTCAAGTAAAATTCAAAATTAAAATTTAAGAGAGAATTCTTAAACACTTATTGACTTAAGAAGTTAGATTGTAGTAGAGTCTAAGTAATCTATTTAGAGGAGCTTGCTATACTTCTATTTAGGAAATTGAAAGCTTAAAAATTCCTTGTATATAAAATGAAATAAATAAATAAATAATATAAGTAGAGATAATTTAGAAAAAGCCAAAACCCTAGAAAATGAATTGAAAAAAGTCAAATATAGAGAAAAACATGGGCAATAATTTGTTCTTAATGTTTTATTTCATTTCTAGAAGAAGTTGAAGTACATAGAATCTAGTTGAGTCAAAAAATGAAAATTTTATCTTTGTAAGAGTCTAGAGGATTTTGTCTTTTTTGAATGAAAATGACCTTAGAAATGTTATGATTCAAAGTGACAAGGGTTAAAATTGATGGTTTCTTTAAAATTCAATAAAAGAGAATTACAATATGAAAAAAATTGAGATTCATAATCTAATGCAGCTGACTAATTAAGGGAGAAGTACATCTAATCATCAATCCTTAGATGTAAAAAGATTAGTTGTACAACTAGAAAATTTTTATCAAAGAACTCAACATTGTTTTTAATAGTTTGTTCTATTGTTATTTTGAGTTCTACAACTATGTTTGAGGTGCTTTCAATTGCTAATGATTGTTTTTGAGCATTGAGATTTATTTTTTTATTTTTAATTATTTTAAAATTCCTCAAAATATATTGATCATACTTATCTAGAGATTGATTATGAATGATGGTGCTGCTGCTGATGAGTAATGTGTTATGTATTTTCTTTTGATCATCCTTGTTGAAATTTTGGCCCAGTTCATGATATGTATTCATTTGACTATTCTTATATTATGAAACCGATGTATGTTGTGTTGATATTTTATTTTTATGTTTTATCTTTTTAATGTCTTCATGGATGTTTACTTGATTTGTGAGCTTTAATGTTTATTTTATATATTTTTGGTTTACTTTTTAACTATTTCAAAAAAAAGGAGGAGAATAAATTGTAGAAAATAAAATTGTTTGTGCTCACTTTATACTTAATTAAGTAATGCAAATAATTTTTGTTTAAGTATGTAACTTAAGTACAGGTTCAAGGCTTTTCATGATCAATTCCAAATAGTTTTAGTGAGTCTTAAGGTTGTCAAGTATAAGTTTTTGTACAAAGTTGACTATCAATTCATTATATTGTCATAAGTTGTAATTTTTATTTTTATAACTTATAGAGTTTTATCACAAATTTGTCAAAGGGGGTGATTGTTAGAATATATTGGTATATGTCTTGCAATTGACTTGATTTTATTGAACAAAACTATGTCTAAAGGGTTATATTTTAAGTCTTTAGAATATGATAAAGATTAGCGATGTGATCAAAGATAGATTTTGAATTGATAAACTTGAAAAAGAAGAGTTGTAGAGTTTTGATTGCCTCAAAGGTAAATTATTTATACACTCACATGTACAAACAAAAATTTATCTTATAAAACCTTTAATAAATGTTTTTGAGAGTTTCAGATAAAAAAGATAAAAATTGCAATTACTATTCAAAAGCGATCAATTGTCCTTGAGAATCAATTGAGATCGATGTTGAATAATTTTTAGGATTTTTAACAATTAACCTTTCGATCGTCCATTGTGAGAAAAGATCAATCAGTTGTACAATTCATTGATCATAGTAACTTGAATGATCAATCATAAACTTAAAGAATCGATTGGTGCTTGATATACATATTTTGGTAACTTTATCGATAAATTATTTTGATGAAGGATAGATTGATTGAGTATTTGAATTTGAACAAAATAAGAAACAATTGATCACCCTATAGAACAATCGATCGCTTTGTTTTTAGTTGCCCTATATCAAATTGAAATCCAATTTTTTCCTATTAGAATACTGCAACCCTAACCAACTACAAGACTATTTAAAGGCTTTATTGTGATGAATTTAAGAGAGGGAAAAATTTAGAGAAAAAAAAGTTGAACTATATGCCTAAACATCTTCCCTAATTTACTTTCTTACTTGAGAGAAAATCAATGAAAGAATAGTTCTTTATTTCATAAATACTTATGAAGTAAGATGAGTGATTAGAGACACATTGCAAATACAACACAAGTTACTAAGGCGGCTTGTTCATAAAGGGATCTTAAAGAGGCTCTAACAACACAATCAAAAAGGGCTTTGGTTAGATGAGCTCTATTGGAGAAGGTGAAGATCAAATTCAAAAGAAAAAACATCAAGGTGTCTCAGATAGATAAGGTAATTTAAATTTAAGTGAAGGTTAGTAGTCTTGAGTCTTGTAAGCTCCTACATCATAGTGCATTGATTCACCCAAAGGGACTGGCTGATAGTGGGCTTTTCTTGATTTGAGTTTTCACGCAAAAAAATTATTATGTTGATTGTGGTTGCATTTTTGCTAGAATAATTTGCACTAATAGTAGAATTTATTTTTGTACAATATGAAAGTTTGTGGTAGTAGCAGGAGCTGATTTGGGAGGGTATCCCATGAAGTTAGAGACAACAGTTACAAGAAGGTTCATGATAGTTTCGATGGGATAATTATCAAGAGAAATATGGCCCTCTTTTTCTCTAGTGATGATGAGAGGGATTTGAACTTGATGCTCGCAAGATGTACGAGATACAAGAGTGAAGTGAGTTTTATTATTAGCTCTATTTAGTTTTTCAAAATGAATTAAAAATTGAATAGAGCTATTAATGAAGGACAAAGACAATTTATTATTGAATGTTATAGTTCCTTTATAGAATAGCTAAAAAGGTCTCTCCAGGTCATGTATTTTTAAAGAATGTGGAAGGCAGACTCTCTTTGCTTGCTACACATTAACATGTGAGGAAAACCATAGCTTTTTGGGTTCATTATGTAAGAAAGAAATTATTCTTATTAATTACTCCTGTTGTCATTCTTTATAAACTAAAATTAATTTATTTTAAAAAGCCACATAGGACCTTTATTATAGACATAAAGAGTAATATTTAATTAGTTATGTATTTCAAACTTTAAAATTGAATAGCTATTGTAATTTACTTTAGAGCAACGTTAAATGCATATATAAAATGCCATGAATATATGCAGGCGCGAATAGTGCCAATAAGAAAAGGGTAGGGGGTACTAAATTTGTAAAAAAACTTTGGGAGGAGGACATGTGGACCCACCTAAATAGAAAAAGCATAGGGCCGCATGGTTCATACCTAAAAATAATAATGAAATTTGATGGGCCAAGAGCCTTGCTCTATCATTGTGTGTATATATTAGATGATTTGATATTTGTACTTCTTAAGCCAGACGTAGTATACTTGAAAATTTTGATAAAGGCCTAATTGTGACATTTTCCTGATGAAGTCTCCCTGACCAGCCCACATTGGGCTCTAAACATGGTATATAAGAGTGCCATTGCACATAGAAATCTTAGGTACAACTACCCTCATATGTACCATGTTTGAAGCTTAGGCTACTTGTTAAGGATGTTAGTCATGAAGACCAGTCAAACTTGACAAGCTTTTTCCCTTAATAATAAGATCCAATTCTAGATTATTAAATGCATAGTTTTGAAAAAAAAAACCAGTGTCATGGATGTGCCTGTTGGGCAACCAACCATGCAATGCTTGCAGACTTGAAATCCAACAAATAAACCTTCATTTAGGGCAATCAGTTTGCCTTGCATGAATGCGTTGCACAAATCACTTACTGGAGCTCATGCAAAGCAAAAAGGTAAAGGACAAAAGAGAGTTACTGTAAGGACCCTCATCTTTAAACCGGTTTTGATTTTTATTTAATTATGGGTTATCGTGCAATTTACGTGTTTTCTGATCTTATTCGGTGATTTCGTAAATAAATAGAGTTTGTGATGGTTTTAACCAAAATTAACTTCAATATTAGTGGTTTTAAGTGATTTTAAACCAAATGTGAATTTTTGAGATTTTTCGGAATTTTCACTATTTTCCCAAAAATTAGGGTTTTGGCGGGACCCCTGTGGGCCCCACGGTCAAAAATTTTATTTTTATGTCAAATGAACCTAGACATATACTTAAGGTCACACAAAAATTTTCAGAATTTTATTAGGCTTAATTCGTGCTTAAATTTGCAAAATAACCACTTTTAGCCTACTTTTCATATTTACACCCCAAAACTTACCTTTGCCTACCCCAACCCTTACTATAAAAGGGCAAACCTGAGCCATTTCCATTTTTGGGAATAGGCTAAGGAAGGAGGGCTGGCCTAATCCCCACTTAGGCCCGAATTAGAAGCCGATTAAGGTAAGCTTGCTCTAATTAAGCACTAATCCTTGGCTTTTCTCTTAATTTCTTCTAAATCTACCATTTTCCCCTTGATTCAATTCGTTTTTTACCATCAAAAGCTACTGATCTGTGTTTTACTACAAACCCTAACATTCAAAATTCGATTTTTACTACCAACAAGCCCTAGATCTAAGATTTAATTAGGGATTTCTTAAGTAAATCGATTTCCATTGGTGTTTAATTCAAACTCATTGTATTTTTAAGGATTTCAAGAAGGGTGACTCTTCAATCCGAGCTTAATCAAGTGCTGAGGTAATGGGTCTTCAAAATCTCTGTTTATCCATGGTAAAACTCTTCATTTTTTGGCTTATTTCGAAATGGTTTGCTTGATTTAGTGTGTTAATGGTAAGATTAGAAAATGGAATTATTTAATCCCGATTTCTTAGGGTTTTGCATTATTATGGTTTGGTTTGATATTCTGGAAGTCAAGGAGGACTTTTGATGATGATTAGGGTGCTAGATGTGGATTTGAAGTGTTATCTATGGTGTTTCGGTTTGATTTTGCGAAAGGAAGAAGATGACTGTTCTGCCGTGTTGGCGATCGATCGGCCTTGCAGGGTGATCGATCGGCTGAACTGAAATTTTTAAAATTTTGCGTGTAACCGATCGAACGGCCTGAAGGGCGATCGATCGGCTACACAGGAAATTGTATGTTGTATGTATGATGCCTATTTTGATGATTCCACTTTAGCTTGCCAATTTTATATGAATGTGGAGTGTTTTAAGCTATGTTAGGCTACTGGAAATGCATGCTATTGAGTTTATGGAGTTGAGATATATGCTTAGTGATGGTGGAATGACTTATGTTTTGTGGCATGATGTTGGAATCGTTATTTTGAAATTATGAATAGTTGTTTCCCTTTGGTTAAGCATATTTCAAAGAGGGACTACAATCATTGTTGGACAGATTTGTCATGATAAATTGTGATTAATGGTGTGTGAATGTTGGTGAATGCCATGACTCAATGATGAAATGAGTGATGTTATAGGTGTTTAGCCTTTGTGGTTGAGTTTTGAATCTAGCTAAGATTTCAACGATTCTTCTACTATGATTTCCATTTGGAAATCATGTTTAGGTAGAAATTCACATGTGTAGTGTGGTAGTGAGTTGATTTTCAAGCATGTTAATATGCATCATGTGAAAGGCTTCTACTAGTTACACACACACATGTGGGGGTTAAATGATGATGTTGAAGCTTAATATCATGATTATGAATGATGCATTAGGGGCTGGTGAGAGCACGTATCATGATTAGGGTTCATGTATGCTTTGCCCACGCATGTACCATGCTGCACGCATCATGAAAATGGATTTCCAATTGAGGCTTCATCGTGATTAATCGAATTTGACCGATTGGATGCAATGTGATGGAATTGTGTGCCGGGTTTATCGGTCGTGGATTAATCGCAAGTTGATTGGTCCGAAAGGACATATTTTGATTTGAAGTTCCTGTGTGGAACGATTTGAAGTTCCTGTGTGGAACGATTTGGAGTTCCTGTGTGGAACGATTTGGAGTTCCTGTGTGGAACGAGTGCACTCCCCGGGTTGAGTCTTGTTTAATGGAATGATGTGGGGACGAGTTGTGTACTTGTCTTGCGGATATGTGAGAATATTATTATGTGTGTCATCTGGACCTTGAGAATCCAGTGTGGTATGCCGTGTGCACCCCGCTACCACGTGTTCTAGGGTTCTCTGTGTGAGAACTCGGGCTCTTCCCTCCGCAGGAGATGTCCCTGGGCGAACACCCTTGCTCTAGATTCTCTGTGTGAGAATGGGACATCCTTGGCCAGGATCGTCCAGGGCGAGCAGTATTAGGGATTGACAACCCCAATCTTTCTTGAATTCTTGTGTAGAATTTTGTACCATGACACCCCTTCGTGGCCTTGTCTATGCTCCCGTCTGTGTGACGTTAACGTGTGATTACTCCTTGATGGAGGTGGATTGTGATGACATTATGCATGTGGGAATATGTATGTTAGAGATACATCCATGCATGTTGATGTTGATGTTATGCATGTGGAATATGTATGTTAGAGATACATCCATGCATGTTGATTTTGATGTTATGCATGTGGAATATGTATGTTAGAGATACATCCATGCATGTTGATGTTGATGTTATGCATGTGGAATATGTATGTTAGAGATACATCCATGCATGTTGATTTTGATGTTATGCATGTGAAATATGTATGTTAGAGATACATCAATGCGGGATTGGTTATGATGTTATGCATGTGGAATATGTATGCTAGAGATACATCCATGCGGGATTGGTTATGATGTGAATGCATGTGGGAATATGTATGCTAGAGATACATCTATGCAGGTTGAATTATGCATTTTGATGCAGTGTTAAGTGATATGAATGTGTGATCAGAAAGTGATGCACCATGTAAATCTTTGATCTGAAACGATCTCATTTCTAAGCTATCGTATTTTCTACGTTGACAGTGATATTAAAACCATTGATGAGTGTTAAAACTCACCCCTCTTTTGTGTTTTGATTTAGGGCTATGTGGTGCGACACGCAGACGGACAGGATTGCCTTTTTGAGGAAAGGTCAGAGGTAGCTTGGGTGTGATGATGGAGATCGTTGCGTGACTTATCATCGTTTCTTTCATGCTTTATGTTCGAACCTTTGTGTAGGGTTCTTGTTGTGGTTTTATGTCACATGTTACAGTTATGTTTGCTTATGACTTATTTTGAGCCGGTGTGGGCTTTACTTAACTAAGTTTGTGGGTTTGAGATTGTTATTTACTTTGTGATAAGCAACACCTTTTTCTTCCCTTTTATTTACTCTTGCTCAAAGGATTGTGCGCACTCCGTGTTGATGTTAATCGCCCGTGGTTAGGGATTAAGTCTTCCGCTAGAATCGTTTCTCAATTTCACTTCGTCGCCCCCGCGCGCTTGACCGGCCCTTGGACCGGGTTCGGCTCGGGTCGGGCTTGGCCGGGGCGTGACAGTTACATTTCAAGGAAACAAATGACACAAGTATAAAATCTGGTTGCATTCATTATCAATATTTTACAAGTAATGGGTACAACAATACTATAACCAACAATACTAACAACTCACTACCCTCTATATAGTATGAAAGATTTATTGTATGTGGTTGGAGTAACAGCCAAAGTAACTGTACCAACATAATAGTAAATATAAATAAAAAAATACAAAAAAATAAAGTAAAGTTCATGTAAATAAAACAAAAGGAGAATTGGCAGGGTGCCGGGAATACAATCCGTAACACTAGGGAGGCTGTAATGGCCTTTAGTCAAACTTGGCTAAAGTGTACTTTAAAATGAGGTAGGAAATAATGTCCGATTTGAAGACACCTAGGCTTAAGTTGCATCTTAGTTAACTGTGGTCCTAAATTAATTATTATAAAAATAGATACTATTCTAGTATGGATATTGTTGCACATAGGTGTATGATCTCTTTATTATACCCAATTGGTTAGTATAGGAAAAAGTAGTAATGCTATTGCACATACTATTAATTTATAGGAGATTTGTTTGTATGAGTTTGGACTCATGTGCATTAGTACAAGCCCTGACTTCTTGAGTTGTCATGTTTTAATTTAAATATGTACATAACTTAAGGGGTAAGTAAGTTTGAATCATTATCCACCCATCTGCGTAGATAGATTGAGATTTGAAGGCTCGAGATACCTGGGCTGATGCTGGCACACGTAAACCCAAGCTCATACTAATTTTTTTATTTTATAATAATTTATTATAAAAAAGTATTAATGATACTAAGATTTTCTTCCATAATCAAAGTTCATTTCCAAAACTACAAAGTCTTTTTATTAATAAGAAAAATACAAAGATTTGAATAAAGAAATAACCATATGAGTGAACATGGTCATATCTTAGGCTCTTTGTGGCCGCATATATAGACTAACCAAACACGGACATGGAGGCTGTCCATTCGATGTCCATCTGGCCGACCGACAGTAGATCCCTGCCAATCAATTCAGGGTAATTTTGTCATTTGATTCTATAGTTGGAACGCATGCAAATTGCAATCACGTTACTTTCGCCTGTCAAGGCAACAATTCAATGTTGGATGACTTTTTGCATGTTTGGAGAAAACTTCCGGGCTAAGGCAGCATGGCCCACTACCTAATTCAACCACTTCCAATTCAATTCAATGACAACACACAACTTAGGCCCAAAGCAATAGACTCTTCAACCCTCTCCCCAAGCCCCCCTCTTGTCAGCCAAGTCTCATAAATGTTCTAACTTTGCAAAAAATAAAAATAAAAATTGTGAAGGCCAATGTGGGGTTACAAAGTTCTTCCATATCTTAGAAGCTTTCTTATCAGCTCATGCACACGCTCCCTCTAAATTATTTGACACTTTCCCCCTTTAGGACTTTGAATTGGCTTTCACGTTGCTTCTCCTCCTCCCATCCCTAATAATTCTCCATTTGTTATTTGGAATGGAATTTGCTTTTTTCTTCTGCTGCCTTTTGTAGATTTGGAGATTGGATGCTGGCCCTGCGATTCCCATTCTGTTGTGGGACTGATGGATGTCGCGATCGACGTATCTTTTAATGACACATGGCTTATTCTTCTATTATTTTATGTGCCCATTAGGTCATTTGGAGAATCAGGTTCGCTGCAAAAGCATGGACTGCAACTAGGTTGGGATCAATCAGTGGAGCTCAGCCTGGGCAATGACAAATTAAACCTAGTTGGCCAATTTGAGTTATTCCAATTTCTCCTCTATAAATACTACTAAGTTTCGGTGGCCTCTCATTTACATGTTGGTGGAAAATAAGAGAACCATATGAACAAGCATCAGTCAAATTTAGGCTTCTTTCTACTTTAATATGCTTGAGAGAAGGAATAATTGCCTATTAAAGTTTGAACAATATTAAAAGCTATATTGATTACTTAGCTCTTTAGTTGCCAAAGATGCTGCAAGAGAGTTCCCTTGTCATTCTGCATAAGAATAAGAGATGCATGGAATTTTGGCATATAGATGCTATATGTTTTTCCATACATGTTTAAAAAGTGCTTTTAGTAAGATCAAATCATAGGGTGGTCGATTAAATATCTTGTGAAAAGCAACATGATTTAAAGATACAGTATGTTCAAAAAAATCGTCCTAATGGCCCGTTAAAGCATGCTTTACCTGTCTTCCTTGTCAGCGAAATCTAAAGAGCATATAAGTACAAGAAAACAACACTTCTTTTGCTGGTCACGATTTTTAATTTAAAACCTTCTGTCCAGCAAGCAATTTCTTGAGTGTTTCTTGGTCGAGAAAGCACTCCATATCAGATCAGAACAGAATTTATGTCCTACTTCAGTAGGTAGATCAGAACGGAATATTTGATCTATAGATATTTTTTCAGTCATCTGACCACTGCATCCCTGATGAGAATTAATCTTCACAGCCCAAAGAGTAACAGTAACATGAAAAAAAGGCTTCTTGTAACCACCTTTTGGCCCTCTTTTTGACGTCTATTGAGCTCGGAAAGCATCAATAAAGTAGAAATGTTTTGAACGGATAACATAAGAGATCATTGCATAGGAGAAAATTAACCCAATATTGATTGCAAATTTAAAGCAACAACCGACTCCACTAAAAATATAAACAACATGGTCTCCTAAAATTTCTGCACATTAAAGATGTGAGACAAATGAAGGATCATGGTCTGAATATGACCTACTCTCAAGAAGCCTTTGCGTCTATGATCTCTTCAATCCATGCTTGCGAGCTATATTTGACCTCAGATGATGCGGGTAATCTCCATAAGAGCCACTGACCACGACTGCTATTGTCTCACTTTCCATGTTTACGAGGGTCACCATGGCCTCAGGCTCATTGGCAGAAGATGAATCAACCAAGAAGACATGAGAAAAATGCCCTGAACCAATTCCCCCATCAGAGAGCCTATAACTAGCTATAAATGTCGATGATATAAACCGGAATGCGTGAAGTTCAGTGGATGCACTAACACCAAAGCATTTTCCATCATAAGAGGACACATTAAGAATGCCGTCAGGCACAACTCCAAGTCCACACTGTAAGGCTGCATTGACCCTGAACATGACATAATGTGGAATCTCATCCTTCAGGCTTTGCATGAGGAGTTCACAAGTCTTCCTTGGACAGGCAAAAAGAATTGAGCGGTCATGAAATAAGGTAAGGTGGTGGGTGCCCAAGACAGTATCTGGAAGACTGCAGCCATCTCCATGTAATCAAGGTTATGACTATCAAGGATCAATGATGCTGGGACAAAGTGGTAGATTTGTAAGAGGGTCAGGAAAGAGGAGATTATGAAAGGAAGGGTCTGTTGCAGCTGCAATTGCTTGGTGACAGTGTCTCAAGTGCACTCGGTTGAGCGAATCGTACTTACAATTTGGAACACTCCAACTAAATTTTGAGAAAATTTTATTGTTATATCTTCTACATATACAAAACAAAAGCTTCTGATCACTATACCTGGCTATAATCACTAATGGTGTGATCAATCATCAGTTTGTAGTTCCATTTAATTACTGAAATTTAAATATGCATCTGTTGGTGCTCATGGGTTATAATTCGGACCAATAAATTATTAAGGATACCTCCTCCCTTGCTACAATGACAATCTTGGACTCCCCTCTCTTTGTAATCATCACCATTTATTTGTCACTACATCTTTTCTTTGTAAAAATACATGCTTGTATCTTTTATGTATTCTCTAATAGGAAATACATACCTATATCTATAAACAATTGTATTCTATAATGAAATACCATCTTTTGCCTATTTTCATGGTATCAAAGCACTTCTGCCAAGTGACTTGATCCCCCTTTCCGTTTCCAGAAACCGTTCGCCGGCAAGCTTTCCCGTCCGGGGAACTCTCCGGCGCCCTCCCTCAAGATCAACACCTTTATCCGTTCACTGGCTGTCCCTCTCGCCGGCCAACCCCTTTCCCCCCTGTCCTATGCTCTCCCCATCACAGGACTCCCCTTACTGCCGGCGCCCTACCCTCCCTTTAGATCAACCCTATGCCGCTCACGCTCCAGCCCTCATCCAGCCCCGCTCGTTAGTCTCCTTTCCCACCGGAGCCACCTCTCACTCTGCTTGCTGGCCCACTTTTCCCCTCAACGCCCCATCCAAATCTACTCTGATCCCACCCAGATCTGCTCCAATCCCGTTCAGATCTACTCTGATCTAGCCTAGATCTACTTCGATCCAGCACCGCCCCATCCAGATTTGCTCTGATCCGGCGTTGCCCCGTCTAGATCTGCTCCTGTAACAACTGCGAATTTTCGGTATGATTTCTTTCCTCTAATAAAATTATTTTATGAGTTTTTAATTATTTTAATTTTTTAGAGGCAAACATTTAGAGAGTTTTATATGGGTTGATAGAGCTCGGTGAGATGAGTGTAACAAACCTAAAAATGCACTAAACGGAGGTCAAGAGTGAAAGTTACGACTTCGGGAAATATGCCACATGGGCGGGACTAACTTTAAAAGTATGAGATAATCTACCTATGTGAGGTTTAATTTCGAAGGGCCCATCGATACGAGTCCATCAGTACTAAAAACGCGTAAATCCGACTTCGGGATAGAAAGATATCATATTTTTAAGTTTAAAAAATAAAAAAATATATTTATAATGTAAATCAAGAGTTGACGTCGTCAGAAATCTGACGTGCGCCAATGACGTATTTGACATGTGTCAGTTTGGTTTTCTTATAAATAGCATTGGTTTTCTGTTTTAAATTATTCTAAAACTTCTTTTTTTCGTTTCTAATTCGTTTTAAGTCCGTTTTCTTCAATTTAAAAAGTGTTCTTAGATAAATCGAGGGTGTTCTACACATAGAAGTGTCTATTCCTTGAGTTAGCGACCTTATACGAGGAAAATATCCTGGGGTAAGGGAAGGTTTTGTCAGCAGCCTACGGGCAGAAAAGGGTAAAGTGTCTCCGGGTAAGGGGAGGTTCTGTCCACTGCTTATGGGCGCAGTAAAAGTAAAGTGTCTCTGGGTAAGGGGAGGTTCTGTTTGTAGCCTACAGACATGGTAAGAGAAAAATGTCCAAGTCAAGGGGAGATTCTGCCCATAACCTATGGGCATGGAAAAAGAGTTTCTGAAGTCGTTTGGAGTCCGTTTTCTTCTATTGATGAGGCGTTCTTACCTAAATTGAGTGTGCCAGACATTATGGCGGGGTTATGTTCTTAGTTGTAGACCTCCAGAACCTCAGAAGTGGACATCCAATTTCATGGTGTCAGGTTTATCGGTTTCGAACTCGCGCAAAAAGCGAGGTAGGGGCTTTTATTCTTTCTTATGGCATGATTATAATATTTGGTTGTGTTTTTAACTTATTATTTATATGACTCTCGCATGTTATGCATTAGAGATTACTTTCAAGTTATGCTTTATAATTTTTGCATATATATATTTGATTTGTTGAATGATTAATCATTGAGATAGAATATAATTTATATATCATATATTTATAATGTTATTATGTATATTTGATTAGTCGAATGATTTGCCGCTGGAAGCGGATATGTTTTATAGTACATGCATTATGATTGCCTCATATATAATAGTTTGATTGAATGTTTATCTGTGGATTTTGATATAAATTATACATGATGGAGCGTGTGAGATAGCGACAAACTAGCTTCGCCATTGTTTTCATTACGAATGAATACAATATATTTGAAAGACGGTCTTAGAGGACTCGTCCTTGTTGAAAGGAGGGATACTCAAGATTATTTTTGAAAAGACATACAAGCATGGTGATCGAGTCACTGAAGTGGGACAAAGAAGGGGTAATTGTCTCATTGGAATGAGCGATCAACCTTGCCTTTGTAGTCGTTGAGAGTGATGCTCCCATGGCTTGTAGAGGCAGAGCTAGTGTTTTCAAAAGGATAAACATTGGGATAGAATGTTTTGAAAGAAAATAGTCCTTTTTGGAGTATGGGAACTCTAGGATATTTGGATTGAGTATGAGACTCAAGATTAAGACTATGAGTCTGGGACTCATTAGTGTTTTGGTTGTCCAGAGCTATTGTTGGGTGCCCCGATAGAGCTCCTTTGACTAGATAATAGCACAATTAATCCGGTTCGGAATAAGATGCACGATATCGATTTTAGCTTGGTGAGCCCTTAACGAAGGGTAAGACCCTTGATTCGCCCCAAACGAAGGGCAACTATTAAGGCTATGCACGCTAGGGTAGAGAGTATCATGAGAGATTCTCTACTCTCTAGATCCTAGTGCCCTATGAGCACGGGTGACACTTTTATCCACAAGCACAAAATATTTTGAGATGATCTGTGGAAGAGTAAGAGGTCGCTGCTTTATACCCGCAGCAAATTTCTATTAATATATATTTCTGGGACATTTGTAGTGAGATGTAAGAGCTTACAAACCCTAGTAGCATCTTCAATATGTAGGAAGAAGCTCTAGAGGTGGTTTTGGGTGAGAGGCACACCTTGTTTTCATGAAACATATTATATATGATATATGCTGTGAAACTGCCATGTGTTTATTCATGCATGATAGTATAAACTCCCCTACAGTGTATTTTGAAATACTTACGACCCCCCAGACTTTGTAGGACTCGACGAAGCTTAGTGTGCAGGTAGAAGGGCCTACTTCAAAGTTTTATCGATGTGATTTCAAAGATTTCAACCGCACCGAAACAAGTAAGAACTCTCCTTATTATTTTTCTCTTGTGTGTTTGTGCACAAACCGTGGTTCTTGGGCAAATTATTATTATATTATCGCATCAGGTGAGCGGCTCCCATCGTGGGCCAGGGTAAACTCCGATATCTTTATGAAAAGAAAATTTTATATGCTTCCAAAAATCCTCGGGCGCGACAGCTCCGATCCGGCACAGCCCCATCCAGATATGCTCCAATCCCACCGGGGCAACACCGTCTCGGCTCCGGCCCATCGCCCCCACAATCCTCCTTCCAAAAAGACTTCGCCTTTCCAGCTGCCAGTCGCCTCCACAGCCTTGCCGGCGGATTGCTCTGGTCCTCTCTCCCTCAACTTGTCACCCTACGCTGTGACTCCAACACCTTCCTCATTTGGTGGATTCAAGTTCGCAACCTCCTTGAGGGTTATGGTGTCATGGGGTTCCTTGATGGCTCCACCCCGTGCCTAGCCACTGACAACCTTCCTGCCCGCCCAATCATTGCCCAATGGCGCTGCATTGATCGAGTATTCCTCACTGCCGTTCATGCCACCATCTCCCCTTCCTTGCTCGGCTACTTCATAAGCCTTGAGTTTGCTGCTGCCCTTTGGATCACAGCCGAAGATCGCTTCCTCTCTACCTCCCCGGCTCACATCCTCAATGTGAAAGAATGTCTTGCTGCCCATGTCCAAGGTGATGACACTATGACTGCATATCTCGATGGCTTTAATGCCTATGCGGATCAACTTGCTGCCGTTGGGGCTGCCATCTTGGACCTTGACCTCTTTCTTAAGACATTAAACGGTCTCTTTGGGGCGTACTTTGTCTTCTCCGCTGCCCTCCGTGCTCGCAGTGTTACCATTCCTCTCCCGAAACTTTGGACGCTTCTCCTTGCCGAAGAAGCCACTCTCTCTCACACCCCCACCGTAGGCCTACCCCCAGCGACGACCCTCACTGCCCTCCACTCATGGCATTCCTCTCTTTTGGCTAGCTATGGACCCCTACCTCTGGCCCCTCCCCCCACCGCCCCTGGCCCATATGGGTTGCCTCCCGCCTCTAATGGCTCCCTTGGTGGCCTCACTACTGCCCCCCTTGTCAGGAGCCCGACCCTTCCACTTGCTACCCCATATGGGGGAGGGGCAGCCTGGGGCCTTCTCCCCACCCATGTTGGCTATGGGGGCACCTGGCCCACGAGGTGGCTCTCCTCGTGGACGTTGGCGCTCCGGTCCTCGTAGTCGTGGTCCCCGGCCCCCTTGCCATATTTGTGGTGGGACCAACCACTCTGCCAAAATGTGTTAGGAACACTATTCTGGCCATGGGGCTCGTCCTCCGGTGCGCTTGCCCTCTCCGCCGATGCCTCCTCCTCGACAACTCCCATGGAGTGGCTCCTTGATAGTGGTGCCTCAAACCACGTGATAGCAGATTGTGGTAACCTCTCCTTCCATGTGCATCACTCAACGCCTGACCACGTCAAAGTCGAAAATGGGGCGGCTTTACGCATCTCATCCATAGGTCACACCACCCTCCATCTTGGCCCCTCTACCCTTTCTCTTCGCAATGTCTTAATACTCCATCTATCTCTCATAATCTTTTTTCCGTTCATAAACTTGCTCTTAATAATCATTGTTCACTAACCTTTGATGCCTCTCATGTTACAATCCAGAACATTAGCTCTCGATGCATACTCTTTCGAGGACCGAGCTGACATGGTGTCTATCTGGTGTTTTCCGCCCTCACTGTGTCTCCCACTGCCCTACTTGCCTCTACCTCCTCCCGCCTTTGGCATCATTGGTTCAGACATTTGTCGTCTACTATGTTTAATTTCGTTACTTCTACTTTGTTGCCCCCATAACAACCACCCCCCTCTCCCCGACACCCCCCACCCAATGATCACTCGTAGCAAAGCTGGGATTGTATGTCCTCGTGTCCCGTTCTCCCTCCTCACTCTCTCTTCACCTCAAACCAAATACTCTTCCTTCAAAATTGCTTCCTCCATTCCTGAATGGTGTGCTGCTATAGATGAGGAGATTAAAGCCCTCCACAAACAAGGTACTTGGACCTTACTAGTTCTCTTGCCCTCCTCCAATGTCATTGGTTGCTGCTGGACTTACAAAATCAAGCGTGATGCAAATGGGACTATCTCTCGCTACAAGGCTTGCCTTGTTGCTAAAGGGTTCCATCAACAGGAAGGCATTGACTACAATGAGACATTTAGCCCCGTGGTCAAACCTTACACGGTTCAGATTGTTCTAAGCCTCGCCATCACCCGTTCTTGGCCCATCAAGCAACTCGACGTCTCCAATGCCTTCCTTCACGGAACTATCTCCGAAGAACTCTACATGGAACAACCTCCCGGCTACCATGATCTCACTCGGCCTAACCACATTTGTCGCCTCCACAAAGCCCTCTATGGCCTCAAACAAGCCCCTCATGCTTGGTACCTTTGCCTTTCTGCCTACCTTCTCTCCCTTGGCTTTATCTCTTGCCATGCCAATACCTCACTTTTTCTTCACACCCAAGGCTCCCACATCACCATCCTTGTCCTATACGTCGATGACATCCTCATCACCGGTACCCATCCCCCTACATCCACCAAGTCATTTCCCTCCTACGCTCCACCTTTGCCATTAAAGACCTCGGCAATTCCCTCCTTGTCATTGAAGTTACCCGCACCCCTACAGCCTCTTCCTCTCCCAACCCCAATATGCCCTTGATATTCTTGCTTGTGCCTTTGTGACCCAATGTAAACTTCCCTGACCCCCATCACCTACAAATGCCCTCCCCTCGATCCCCATGACCCACCCTTTCACGATCCCTCTTACTACAAAATTATTTTTGGCGCCTTACAATACCTCACCTCCACCCGTCCCGACCTTGCCTATGTCGTCAAATTTGTTTGCCAACATATGCACAACCCCTCTACCTCTCACTATATGGCCGACATCTTCACCAAGCCTCTCTCCATCGAGCGGTTTTAGTAGTTACGCTCCAAACTCATGGTTCCACCTCCGCCATGAGTTTGCCGGGGGCTATTAAGGACACCTCCTCCCTTGCCACAATGGCAATCCTGGACTCCCCTCTCCTTGTAATCACCACCATCCATTTGTCACTACATCCTCTCCCTATGGAAATACACACTTGTATCTTCTGTGTATTCCCCAATGGGAAATACATACATGTATCTATAAACAACTTTATTCTATAATGAAATACCATCTTTTGCTTGTTTTCATAAATCTCTTTAGAAAAAAATTGTAGTTTTATTATCATGATAGTGGATTCAAAAGAAAAGAGTAATTGAAATTTGTAAAATTTGCATTATGATGCTTGATCAAGGAGGTAATCGAGAAAAAAATCCAATGCAATTAGAAAATGCTTTAAAAAATAAGAATTAAATTTCTTTAATTTTGAAATTTAAATTTGTGATAATAAATTTGACACATCCTATTTCTAATTATTCAACCACTCAATGCAGAAGAAAATTGACATTTAACAATAGTAATGTTTGCACAATAATACATGCATAACTTTGTGTGCACATGAGATAAAGAACTAATGTCAAATGGATTGAAGTCCTTGCCTGATGGCTTCATGTATACAAAATCCCTAGATAATAGGTATGGTGGCTCAGGAATTGTATCAATCTTGAATCTCATTTTCTTTACCATGATTAGACTCCTCTTGCAATTATATGGTGATTCCATGCATAACTAAGTTATTCCAATTCTGATCCGAAAAAAAAGTACACATAAAAACTATGTAAACATGCCAAGATAAATAACAGATTTATGAAGGCAATAAACCCTAAAAATTTAAAAATAATTTATGAATTAGGACTCCATCATACACAAGAAGTAAGTAGATGAGTCAAAGCCTCATAAATCAGCTCCTAACTGTCTAAAAATCTAACTTGAGATTTTTCTATGATTAGTTTAAATTCTTTACTATACTTGTAAAATTTAAGTAGATGATATATATTTCAATGTTATTGAGTTGCTTTGATTTAGACAAATTAAGTATCATTAGATAACCAAACAAAATAGACGTTCTGATTTGATCTCGATAGAATGAATTCAGCAAGTTACCTAGAGAAATTATGCATGGTTTGGGACCATTATAGAACAACAGAAAGCTAGAAGAAAAATAATTCAGGATCAAACCTCATAGTAGTAGTCTTCTGTGTAGAACAGAGTTGTGAAATAGTCATAATAAGTTAGCTGAGACAATGGCTCACACAATGTTAGGAACCTTGTCTTTCTAAATCAGCCTCTTCAAGTCTTTAGAAACAACATAAATGGGTAGAGTAGTCTTTGTTTCTAGCGTTGCAGTTGATGCTAGCTGATTTAGCCAATCTGAAGCTGGCACAAGATAAGACCAGTTGTTGTAATCAACATACTATGCCAGTATCTACGGCTAGAAATAACTCTATGCAAGGAGTATTGGTAACTTTTTGGCATAATTAGGCTATGTATAAGATCCATTTATTATTATTTCTGGAAAAATGGTTTCAGCTGTAAATTGATTGTGTTTGAGTGAAAGTGGCATATCATTCCTTGAATTACATGATACAAATTTTAGGGTATCCATGTGAGACCCGTGATTTTTGTATGGTATTCTTATGCATTTAATTAATAAGTAGTTTGCATTTAAAATAAAAAAGTATTGTAAATTTTTTATTTTCTCCGAGTTCTTGATGATATTAAATATCTGTGTGTGTATATATATACATATATGTGATTTACCTCGATATTCTTGTGTTGAATTCTTATAACAACCCATGAGGAGCATCAATGATTTTTTTTGTAATGATAGTAATTATTGAGTAATAACTCAGGAAAGTAGCAATAATAATAAATTTAAAATTTATAAAACTTTTTATTTATACAAAGTTCATGAAGGTATACATCGATACAATATCGGTGTCTTCCTGGTGAAGTTCTGGGCCACTATTGATAAAATTCAATACATAGGTTATTTCACTCATGTTGCACTAGAAGCACTCTCAGCACGTCATCAACGCATTGGTGTTCTAAGCAAGTCTTACAAACAGGGTAAAAAATGCACATAAAAGTGGTTTCAAGTTGTTTTTGACACGGTTGTGCATCGAAATTCGATTATTTCACCCCCATACATACATACTTACATACACACACATATACATACACACATACATATACACACACACACACACACACACATATATATATATATACCTTTGACAATCCTTGACCCAAATTCTTCGAATTCTCTGACTTTGGGAGAAAGACAAAGGACTATGACACATCAAAGTCTAGAAGAAGAGGGAAGGTACCCAAGTTTGTGGAGACCTTTGCATTTCATGAAAGGAAAGAGGTCGAATTGTTAACCTTGTTACTGCGATTTAGTTTTAAAGTGAATGTTTGAGATAAATCATAATTAGTTCTTGGTATAAAAGCATGTAGAGAATGATTTATGAGATTTTTGTCTTCAATATGCCGGAGATCATATTTTTCCCACTTTTCACTGTTTATGTGATGAAATTATCATATTTAGTTATTGTGGGAAGGGTGTGTGTACAAAGAATTGCACTATAGTATGATATGAAGTGATTTTGGGAACCAAGATCAATCTCTTTTGTTTCTTCCTAGTCATTAGCTTAACCACCTACACATCGGTGATGGTGACAATGAAGGGAGAGATGATAGTACTGGCATTGACACACATCGACACATTGGCGGTGTAACCGGTCAATCATAATGAGGTTGATATGTCGGTGTGGTATTGAGGAGGAGGGTTGTCCTAAGCCACTCCATTGTTGGTGAGGGTTTTACATGTTGATGGTTTACCAATGGGCATCAGTAGCCTAGTCGACACATCTGTGAGTCTACCGACAGTAAGGTGGTAGTGAGTATGTTTTTGAGCATGAGTTTCTATATGATATAAACTAGAATTTAGTATTATAATAGCAAGAAATTCTATGCATAATAGTGTATTTGTATGTGATGATATAATTGTTGACGTGTGGGTATATGTATCTTTGTGTGTAAGAATCCTTGTATCGGATTGCACCCTACACTATTGGTAAATGACACATAAGGTTAGAGATTCGTAGTGTCATCATAACTTCTCAAGTAAGTCATTAGCCGTGTAAATGGAATGGTATGATATGAAAAAGAATCATAGTTTTCTAGCTCTTCAATAGTTGAAGTTAAGTAGAGTTGCTCCCCTCTCGTGGGAGTTAGGTTTGAATGAAGTAGAGCATTTAAAAATGTCTGGTTATGCACAGTGCAATATATGAAGTTTAAATGATCATGGTAATTGGGATTTTGCCCACTTAGGCGTATGAGCTCTTGTAGGTCTTAGCTTCATAGCGTAGATAGAGCATGTAAGTTTTAGAAGAACTGAAGTTGGATGGTTAGTAGTCTATGGGCCTGTGAGTGATGAGGACTCCTAAACATGACTACCAAGTCATAGAAAACCCTTATGGCTTACACTTAAGGAGCAAATGATTCACAAGTGTGGTCATGATATCAGATTATGTTTGTGCTGAAGCATTTGATTATGATTATGTGCATATATCATGTTAGCTGTGTGATGATGTTTTATATTACGAATATTTTACAATTACATAGTACTTGCTTATCCATCTTACTAAGTATATTCATATACTTAGCATCCTTGAGATACAAGTTCACTAGAGGAGTAACTGGGTTGGGATCATAGAGCTCAAAAAGGACGACTAGCTCTCTTTTCGTTGAGTAGGATTTTTTTATTAAAAAATTCCTAGTATTGTGTGTATTTGAACCTAGGCATGTGAGTGCTAATTACTTATGATTGTGTATATTATGAATCTATGACATGTACTCGTGTGAGACCCTGTGTGTTTGTAGTATGATTTGACCTTGTCTAATATGTTATGTTAGTTTGAATATTAGTATATTAAAAAATAATTGGATAACCACTAAGATAATTTTGTTGTATGATTGGTATTTTTTTTTTAAATCATTTTAACAACTTGATTAATGAGAAAATTGAGTTTTTAAAAACCTTGGGGCATGACAATCGAAGTTGGACTCTATATATAAATGATAAGAAAGATCATGAAGGGGTAATATTGGATAAGTGATTTGGTCAAATTGTACAGGAGAATTAATGGATTTGGTTTGAGCTTCCTCTACAAATGTCAAAGAAGTGAAATTTTGAATTGAAGGTGGAAGGTTGTTATTCTTATATGCCATCTTATTCTCGGAATATTGGGAAAACAACTTTAAGTCATCCAGCCTTGATGCCAATTCAGGAGAGATCATGCCATACTGCATATGAGGTGCTAGCAGTGGCTGCTGCATGTAACCAAACTGAAGAACAATCCCAGTGCCCTTTGTCTGAGGTTTATCCCACACATTATGTATGTGATAAAATTTGAGTTGAACATGGAAGACTGATTTAGCTCAAATGTCATTTCATCATTTAGAGAATTCTGTAAAATTATCTTAAGGTATCTAATTTAGTTGCCAATGTAGAAGGGAAAACTCACACTGCACTTGAGTTATATCAAGTTCATTTTTTATACGATCAGGTTGCAAGGGAACTCCTTTGGTTTCATCTTGAGGCTACTTCACATATTATAAGGAAGATTAGTTTGAGCGGAACATGAAAATTTACCAAAATCCATTTCTTTCTCCGAATCTTTAAAAGTCCTTGAGGTTTCTCCAAAGATGGTCGTGATAATGTCATCTGAGATGAGAATGGAGCAACATTTCTCTAAGTGTTATTTCATTATCTAGCTCAAGTACCATTAACTCTAAGCTATCTAATTTTGAAGCCAAAGTTGAAGGATACTTTTTATCTTACACATAAGACACTAGCGTCTCAACATCAATAAGATTCTCACAAATTCAAGGGGAATAGGTGAGCAACCTCCTTATGAATGGTGAGGAAGATGTAGTTACAATTGAATATTGACATGTTTTTTGTCCATTTGAAAATTTATTTTCTCCATCGAATTTCGATTCAGATGATGATGGAAACTTATCATCATTGCACTTGAGGCTCTAAAATCTCTCCATATTGTCAATGAAGTCCATTGGCTTCTGTCTCAGACTCTCCTTCAAATGGTAAAAATAGTGCAATGTGAATCAAAGTAAATGGTTGTTTTTCCAAATATAAGTTCATTATGCAAATCTAGTGACAAAGACATCTGAATGTTTGGCTTCAACATAAAGGAAGAAGAACCCTAAACCAAAAGTGAGGGAAAATTTGGCTCTTTAATTACTTTTGGCTCTATGAAGCGACGTGGTTTTTTTGGTTTTCATCCAGAGGCAAGACTGATCTCAGCAATGTTGAAAGAACACCGTCAGTAATTTGTATTTTCTATGGAATAATAAGCTGCAAATGTGGTTGGTTCTAATTGGCTCTTGATTCTTCTTTGTCATCAACATGTTCTCCCATTAATGTCTCTTCTAAAATTGTGCACTTAAGATGTGGAGGTGAGAAGGCCTATAAAATAACATGATAATTTCCATAATTAGAGTCTTCAAAGTTGTTAGTATAGCAACAACAGTACATTTTCCCCAAAGAGATGCAAAACCATTCTAAGATGGTTCAAATTAAAGTATGGCACTCAAGAAACTCTTCAACCACCTTCACAAAACTAGAATGTAGACTAGGAATATGGATCAAACGCCTTCAAGACTTCCAATTAGAAATATAACAACTTGGAGATTAGGAGGCAAATACCCTATATAAAGGATCCAACATGATCCAACTTCCTAGACCACTGAGTTCATCAACTTCTTGGTTGAATTAATTTCTGTGAAATCCACCCTAATCACAAATGATACTAAACAATAAGTTTAATGAGAAAGGTATACAAATAAAACTCAGCAAGTAGCTAATAACATAAATTTTAAATTAATTCAATAACTATAACAAAGATGTAATTAAAATGACCTAAGTAATTATGCAATAAGATATAGATTGAGGGCCAAACAAAAATATAAGATTTGGAAATAATAATGAGATTTTGGGCTCAAGGCTTTGGTAAATTGTTAGGCTTTAGGAAGACTTAAGTTATAGAATGCTAATGAACTTTATAATGAGCTTGGGCTTTAGGGAGAGGTTGCATGATTCCACCAACCAACATATAAGAACAAGCAGAAGCTATTTGAGCAAACAAATAAAGTCACACGTGGGATCAAGACATAGACATTTGACAGTAGCCCAAAGTCATATTTCTCAAAAGGTTTGGACTCATCAACATTGACTTATGTCCAAGAAATCACAATCATCCTCTTATTAAGTAGCTAGCCAAAAGTTCTGTTGTTGGCTGGTTCAATGCCAACAACAAAAAGGCATGTAGGATAGAAAAATAAACCTCACTAGTCCCGTCTCCAGAACAGCAACATGGCAAAATTTCCAATCGAGCTTTACAAATCTCTTGTGTTCATCCTTGAGCAACAACCTCCAAAGACTGCAACAAAGATGTCATTTGTAAAGGGTGTCTCTAGAGGCACTCCATATGATCAACACGCGCAACGACAAAGGCAACAATTTTCTGAGATGAAAGAGGAAGTTGTGCTTCAAAAGGACAACAATGACTTTGATGAGAAAAGCCTCACAATATCCTGTATAAAAAGCTTGTTGGGTGATGGGTTCTTTGTGGTATGCAGAGAAGAATGCAAGCTAATGAGTGGAAAGGATTGGGGATAGGCAAGGTAGAGGAGAAAATGATAAGAGGTCTAGGAGTCCACCCAGAAAAGACACTGGAGTGCACCAGAAAGTTAGGGCTATCAGAATCCATCAGAATCTACCAAAAAATGAGAGTATTATATCAAAATCTTAACTCTAAAGGCATCCCTTAATGAATGATCAAAATGGAGTCTTTAATAGGAATTCAAACTATACTAAGAAACAAATCAATAGACTAAAATTTCCTTATACATAAGATGACCAAATAAAATTCTAATAAAATAAATTTTCTCACAAATTAGGCACCTATTAAATATAGATTTAGAGTTATAATAAAAAATAAAATAAAATATATAATTATCATGTCCACATCAACAAACATGACCATAATTTCTTCTAGGAAGTTTCAAAGAAAATTACTTTGAAAAAGATGAAAATGAATAGAATATGTAATAATTATGAAAAAAACAACAACATAGAACAATGGCAACATTGACTTACCCCAATTCGTAGTTTTATGGGCAAAAGGAACAGGACCATGGTGATCAATGGAAAGTAAGATAGGCAAGCTATGAAATGTCTTTTCACCCATATGATTGGGAGGGTGATCCCTAATTTGGAGGTGGGGAATTAAGAGAGGAAAGTGGAAAAGTCAAAGATGTGGTTGGAGGAATTGCTATATGAGTGAGGAACTAAGGATTTGCTTGTATAGTTTTTTAGTGCCAACATTGGATGTTTAAGAACTAACTTGTGGACAACTCTCATGGACTACCAACTACCTACCTTGACAGAGTCGCAATCGATCAAGATCTAGGTCATCCAAGATCTGGGTTTAATTATTTTAAATTTAATTTATGAAATATACTACACATACAATTAGCATTGAGTCCCCTTAGGCACTGAACTGCATAGCTGCAACATAAATTGAGTACATTTGGGCTTCACAAATTACGATTGTGTGGCCTATTACAAAATATTTTAGTTATGTGAAGGTTTATGTTGTTAGAATTGTTGGATGGGAGCCTAATAAAATTCTCCTAAAAATGTCCATCCAACACTTCTAACATGTACATGATAAACCTACTTCATTATCCAAGCACCATTGTTTGGTAAGGTTCAATTTTCTAAACCCCACTAATAAGTTGTACTTGAACAAATAAGTATGTTCACCACATATGAATCTTGATGCCAATGTAGCATTACTTGCCTATTTCAAGTGTAGAACTTTCTAGGCCATAATATGTTTCATTTCCAATCATCACTTAATATAGTCATTATTATTTATAGTTTGATGACTCACATCATCTTACACTGAAATATGTTTGACTAAGTGCCTTTACACCTACCCACAATATCATGGGTGAGATATCACTATGAGATTGGTTCGAAGCAACTGAAAATGAAGAGTGGCAAGTGACTTAGTAAAGATATGTGTAAGTTGGCATCAGTAGAAACATCGATCTCTTAAAGTTTCCCTGCAAGAACGTATTCATAGATATAATGATAATTGACTTCAATATGTTTAGTCAGATGGAAAATTAGATTGGAGGATAAGACTATGACAGATTTGTTAACACACCACAAAACAAAAAGAGTAGAACACTGAACAAATAACTCTTTCATAATCATTTGTATCCAAAAAAGTTCTACTGCAACAAAACCTAGAGACCTATACTCAGCCTCAGTAGTGGATCTTGCTATAATGTCCTAGTTTTGGGATTTCCACACAATTAAACTATTTTCAAGAAATACACAATAGCTAGTAATTAATCTTCTACCCACTGGTTTCCTATTTAATCAACATCTAAATAGGCAGTTAGATTAAAGTTTCCTGGGTTGAGTACCTCAAATATAACTAAGAATACACTTCATAGTTGTGTAATGAGTATTAAAAGATTGATGTATAAATTGACAAACATTGTTCACATCATAAGTAAGATCAAGGCGAGTGTTAGTCAGATACTAGAGATTTCCTAAAATACTTTTATAAGGATAAGGGTCTTCAAACAAATAAGTTTCAGTCAACAACTAAATAGTGAAGCTCGATGTAATATTTCCTATGCGTAGTGAGATTGACAAAGAAAGAAATCATTAACTCTGCCACTTACTTGGATGCCTAGAAAATGATAAAACACCTAGATCTTTAATAGCAAAGGTGTTCCCCAAGTCAGTAATGAGATCCTAATACAAATAGAATCACTACCGACGATGAGAATATCATCTACAAAGACTAAAATAATTGTTTTTGGAACCATTTACTTAAATAAATAAAGAAGTATCAACAAAGCAAGCTGTAAACCCTCGAGAAGTAATAAAAGACAACAACTGGTCATACCACACATGTGGTGCCTATTTGAATCCATAGAGAGCCTTTTGAATCTTGCAAACATATTGTGGATGAGAAGAATCTTCAAAACCATGAGGTTGAGTCATATATAATTCGTTTTAATATAACCATGGAGAACACCATTGGAGACATCTAACTATTTACTGGTTAGTCTTTAGATATAGCAAGAGTGAGAACAATTTTAATGGTAGATTGCTCAAAGACAGGACTAAATGTCTCATTGCAATCAAAACCTTCTAGCTCATTGAATCATTTGGCCACTAATCTAGCTTTGTAGTAGGCTATCGAACCATCAAGATACCATTTTATCTAGTAGATCTACTTACATCCTATTATAATACTATGGGAAAGTGGTGGAACTAAGATCCATATCTTCTATTTTTGAAGAGCAGAAAACTCATCTTTCATAGTAGTTTTCCATTGTTTAAAATTTACAACAATTTTATATGTAGTAGGTTTAGTCTAGAGTGGTTTTATTGTTTGAATAGAAGTATGCAAAGAGAATGGAAGTTGAAGTTTGAATACTCTAGATTTGCTACGAGTGGTCAAAGGATGACAAGGTAGAGTATGAGTGTTAGTCAAAGGAGTAGGTAGAGGATCTGAAAAAGAGGAATTAGCTAATAGAGAAGACAAGGTAGTTGGTGTAACAGAGGATGAAGAAGTTATAAAAATAAGAACTTAATAAAGTGTAGTAGGTGATAAAGAAGAAGGCGTTGACACTATGCAATGAAAAGATTTAGGATAGAAGAAGTAGAGTCAAGGAGAAGAGAACGAAGAAGTGGACTGAAGAGGAAAGACATTCTCAAAAAATTGAACATGCCTAGAGGTGTAAACTTTATTAGTATTAAAGTCAAGACACCTATAGCCTTTGGAGGTTGAAGTGTAGCCAAGAAAAACACAAAGAGATGACTAGGCATAAAGTTTGCTAGTAGCATATGGTTGAAGCCAATGAAAACATTGATAGCCAGAGTAAAGTTAAATTAGGTGGTGTGTGAAACATTTTTTGAAAAGGTGATCAATTTTGAAGATGGACTATAGGGAGTCGATTAACAAAAAAAAAGGTTGTACAAATAGCTTTTGACCAAAACATAAGGGGAATAGAAGCAATTATCAATAAGGAAATGACAATCTCTATTATGTGTCAATGTTTATGTTTGGTCACTCCGTTTTGTTAAGGAGTGTGGGGCAAGTCAACTCATGAATTATACTTGAGGCTTAAATTTTTATTTTTTTGAAATATGGAATTGATGAATTCCCCACCATTATCTGAGCCGAAGTAAATAATGTATTTGTTGTAATAAGTTTTCAACCATGGATTTAAAAACAACAAAGCAATCATAGACATCACTTTTATTTTGAATTGGATACAACCACGATAGTTATAAATGAATAAAAGATAGTAGTGAAATCCTAAAAAATAGTAGGTGTTGGACCCTAGACATCAAAGGAAATAAGCTCTAAGGGTCATGAAGTTGTAGTACAAGAAGGTGCAAACTTTAGCCTATGAGACCCACTCAATGAATGTGCAGTACACAAATTAGTTAGTACATGTCTCATAGGAAGTTTAAAATTAGTATATATAGTTTTGAAAGCATCTATAGATGAGTGGCTTAATCGACAATGCCAAAGTGAGGCAGCTGATGTGGTAGTCATTTGGGCAGAAGCAGGGAAAGATGGTGACACATATGATGGAATGGGGTAGAGTCTCTACTTTATGGAACCTTGAAACAATATCTATTTGGCGTTGTTGTCCTAAATAGTGAAACCGGAGGCAAAAAAATGTTATAGAACAATTATTGTCTGTAGAAAACTTGTTAATTGAGATAAGATTCCTTGAAATAGCTGGAACATTAAGAATTTTACTAAGCTAAAGAGAGGAAGAATTAAATTGCAAGGAAGAAGTACATGTGTGATGAATAAGTAAGGATGAACCATTTCCCACAACAATAGTAATAAGGACTTTGGATAGAGAAATGATTCAAATTAGTTGTCTGTCTCTCCAAAGTCCAAAAGTCAAGATGAATCTGCACACAACAGCATGAACCTCTCGGTTCCTTAATGAAGAAGCATTGTTGGAATTGAGAATATAGCTATTATAACTTGGATCATATTGAAAATAGAATGAAAAGCAAGGTGATTCTTCCTCCCACAAATTTGATATGGGGAGGGGGTGTTAGAATTCTAATTGAAACCAGTAGTGACTGGCGATCTAGAAGAAGAATTAGAGCCAAAGTTATTGAAATTGTTCCCAAAACTGACATCCAGAATTGATGACATTGGTAAAGGTATTTGATTGACCACCACCACCACGATTGCCACTACCACAACCTTGAAAATATTGACCAATGAATTTGTAAAGCGATTGCTAGCAAAATAGTTAGTAGGCTGTGAATTGAAAGTCATCATGGCAGAAGTACGAACTGGGACAACAGAGTCTTCAAATTTTGTAAGAAGCATAGACGCTTCTTCTGCAAGCAATAGATTCCACAATTTTAATGCGCTAATATAGGATGCCCTTGTACGAATGAATGTCTTAAAGGCATTATAGAAATATGGAAGCCCATTCAAAGTAAAAAGAACAAGATCACCATCATCAAGAGGATATGCCACTGTAGATAACTGATTAGGAAATTCTTTAAGCTTATCTAGATAATTTTGCATTAGTGGATTTTCCAAGCCAATGTTGTTGCAGTTACATCTTCAAATTGAGAATATGAGCACAAGACATGGAAGTAAACCATGTCTCAAGTGCATTTTAGACAAATCATGCATAATCGAGACCAAGAACATGCAGGAGCAAGTTTATAGACAGAGTAGCATTGATGCATGTAATAAGAAGAGAATCTATCGTTTTCCAAAAGTAGTTAGAACTGTTTGGATTTGGGCTCGCCATATAAGAAAATTTACAGTTTTAAAGTTAATAGTGACCAATGAAGAAAGATTCAAGACAAGTTGCTTGATCAAAGCAAGAATAGACTTCAAGATCGAATAATTGTATCAAAATTTGCAGAAGAGAGAAAAAAATCAAGTGGTACGTATGAATTTGTCAATGAAGAGAAGATGTAGTTAGTGAAGTAAAGATGCAGACAACAGAGGAAGCTAAACTCAAGCTTTAGAAATAGATTTAATGGTGAGGTGATGCAACATAAAAATAAGATATGAGGATCAGAGGTGATGGAGTAGAAAAATAAGATATAATGATTGGAGGTGCTGGAGCAGCCTAGCACTCTGATACCATGTAGAACTTTCTAAGTCACACTATATTTTATTTCCAATTGTAACTGAATACAGTTATTACAAGAATATTTATAATTTGATGTCTGACATCATCTTACACTAAGATGTGTTTGACTAAGTGCCTTAACAACAAGGGTCTAGCAGGTGTAGTATCACTTGCTCACCCCCTCTTAAATATGCACATCGTCAAATTAAGATATGACTGGGTGGTACTTACTTTTTATATGTTCTTAGGCCCATGTTAAATTTTTTCTTAGTATGAATTAGTTATATTTATATGCACCTAACATGATGTACGGTAGGTCGCTTTTGGACTGTGCAATGCCATGTTACTCATGGGGTAGGCGGGTTTTGATCTACCCGACTGCCCTATAAAATACACGCACCGTTAGATCTCGATTTGATGATGCATGATGCACTGAGTGCATGCTGATGCACATACAACCTAACACACATTCATTTTTTCCTTAAAATAGTTATAGTATTAGTTTAAGAAGGGTAATATAATTTGTGGTGTATTGCACTCTTAGAGTGTACGTGGTAACACCTTCAAATTACACATTTAGTATGCCTACAACAATATTTTTTGTATATACTCCCTCCGTCCTATGATCCGCATTTGAAAAAAAATATAATATTTAAGAAACCTATTATATTAATTTTTTACTCCTTCCACTAACCCTTTTTACTCCATTAACTTATTAATATCCGAAGGATAATATTAAATAAGACAATGAATATGATTTAAAATTTTAAAATCAGGCAATTAATATATGACAAAGGGATTGTCATATAAAAGTTAAAAATAAACTTTATCTCTTATAGTATGTTGATTATAACAAAAAGAAACTAAGGCGCTTTCTTGAGCATGACTAGGCGCTGATGACCATTGCTTAGGCGTAATAAGAACATGTATTTGGATGAGTAGCTCACTAACCCCTCTTTTAAACAGCCTACCCCTTAACATGATTAACGAATATCTACTATTTATGTATATTGAGATGATAAATATCTATTGTATGCATATAGTGAGGGTGGGTTAGCGGAAAGAGGGGGATGACAAACAATTTATCCTATAAGCTTTTTATTGTATGAGACTGGAGTGTGGGGGTGATTAAAATGAGAAATACCATATGCGCTCATGTATTGCCTGCTCGCTGATGGCACACACATCAGCATAAAGGGGCCCTAGAAAATGCCCACTAGTCCATGCCCGCATGCGGGCCCCAATACTAACGTGAAGAAGCACAATTGACAAGCTAGTAAGCTGATGCACAAGCCATCCTAGCATTTTTTTATTATTTTTTTCTTTTTTCGCACAAACATTTCTCGATTGAAATTGGGTGGGGGACCATCAAATTTGGTTCAATCATGTACATCAGATAATTTTGAGCTAGCAAATTTTTAGTCGCTGAAATGGAGGTAAAACTTCACATGTGATGATAGCAATTACTATGTAAATCATAGGATGCTCAAACTTCATATAATTCAGTCCTCTCTTTTGCTGTCCATGTTTTTCATTCCCATAATTATTTGAGATTTAGGCCCCAATGGTTATGGGGTGTACACATACTAACTATGAACAGGAACAGCCTAGTGAGCCTCATCACCTTTGCTGGGGTGGAGCCACGTTATGACTTCGGGGGGTATGAAAAGTATTAGGAGGGGTATGTAAATTAATGCTGATGCCTCTTATAATATTTCAAAGTTGCCCCTCCAATTGCACATTTATTTCTTCTCTAAATAATTGCACATAACTGGCTCTGCCCTTTCACCTTTGTGAAAATACTATTACATACCAAGGTCATATGATAAATCTAATTTAAAGTTAAATTAGTGTTAGTGGCAAAGCTTCGATATGCCACCATAAGTTACTGCTCATGAATGTACGTGACACAATTCTCAGATTAAAATTGTCTTCGCAGCTATCACTCATGTGGGGTCATGAAGGGCCTGTAGGCGAGGAGATCATGTATCAAGCCTTGGACTGACCCCACCATAGCGCAGACGGACACGATCAAGCAGACCCCACTCAAGATCTTCAGCCATGCCCATGTGGCTGTGAATCGTTTGATCTTGCGTTGGGCCATGTACATCTCCACCGGGAAGTAGACAGTCAACGGCCAGAATCCTGCTGCCCCGAGGAGGCCCACAAATCCGTTGAAGAAGGGGAAGATCATCGCCACCACTACCGTAACCACAACGTAGATTGTCCGCCAGATCAAGCGAAAGAAGTTGAGGGAATATTGGACGTTGAACGGGAGATCAACGGTGCACTCAATGGTGAAAAAGCCGATGTGGGGCCATTGGCTGCGGGCCCACTTCTCAAAGAATTGGAAAAAGGGCTGGGAGAAGACCTGCGAGGGTATTTACAATCAATCAATGGAAGTATGAAAAGCAAATTGGGAATTTGGGATGAAGGGAGGGTGTGGGCCCATGGGGGTTACCTGGTAGGCCCCAATGAGATGGATGGCTATGCAGATGTTGGCAATGTCGATGAGCCAGAAGGGCTCGTAGAAGCCAAAGCCGGTGAGGAAGTTGCCGGGGGCATCATTGCCAAAGGCAGCATAGCCGAGGACCCCGCATAACATGTAGAACATGGTTGTGGTGGATGCTCCAATCAAAGTGGCCTTCTTCATCACCCCATTCTCTGGTGGGCTTGATTTTAATGTGTCCTGAGGCCCCAACATCACATTTTACCCTTATCATACTATTTTAGTTTGGATCAATATGAGCCCCCACACTACTGGTCATCGAATTGAGATATAATTGTATATGTTAGTAGACGGAGTAGACGGGTGAATCTTGTTCCTTGAGAAATGTATCATTATATTTTGAAGTTGATAAATACTCCCTGTATCCCATATTAATAGTTATATTTAAAATAATAATAATTTCTATTAAATGGTGATACCCACACCAAAGAGAAAAGAAAAATAAACTTTTTTTAAATACTTAATCACTTAAATTAAACAAAATAAAATAATTAATATAAAACAAATTTTTTGTCAGGGATGAGTAATAAACATGCTTAGTGTTGCCACCAATTTGTGTTCGATTTGGATCAGTTTTTGGAAAACCTAAACTCTATGTTATTTAAAAAAATGCAATCTACACTCGTCTCAGGTCAGGTTTATAATCAAATATGGTTAGGTTGAATTACATTAAGGCTTGAGTTTCTTTAAATATAAAACCCACCCTACTTACCATTTAAAACCAAACCCGACCCAACTTACCATTTAACTAAACCTAAATCTGATCCATTAGAGGTCCGGTACCCCGGAAAACCTAATGCAAATGGCATCAGCATGCTCCCTCTATGCTAGATTAATTGTCTAGAATAGAAATTCAAAAATTAGTTCATTTTGGATATTTAATTCATAACATTGTCACAAAATTCTCAAATACTCTTCAAATTTCCAAATAGCTCAAATAATTAATTGAGCAAACATTCTTCCAATTTTCCATATGTTTTAATTTTTTATTTAAAACTTATAAATTTTATTTAAATATTTAGCAGTTTTTTGTTGATGGACTCGGAAAAATACGAAACTAACAAAGTTTGTGGGCTAGTTCTGTGAGGCCCATTGTCATGGTTGTCTTGCCCCATGTGAGTTGTGACCTCTAAGCCGCTAAGTCAAGTTTAATTTTTTGTCATGTGGCTCTAAAATTACCAATTTTTTCCCCAAATTCATCTTAATCATTCTAAACTGAATCAAATCAACCCCGTCTGAACTAAACCCACAAAATTCAATTTTATGACAGTGATCCATATTATTAATCTAGGAAGTTGTACAAGTATACAATTGAAGATTGCATTCCGGATATATCCTATTGAGTATACAATCAAGGATTGCATCCCAAATATATCTCACTCCGTACACATTCAAAGATTGCATGCCAAAGTTATCTCACCGTCCCCATATTCTCTCATAACTATAGAAGATTGTATATTGACTTTTCTTTTCTTTGGGATATCAAATCCCTTGTAAATGTACTGTTGTAAAATCTATAATACCATAAATACAAAGACGAACGTGAGGTTCATTTCTTTCATATGGTATCAGAGCCCCAGGTTACAAGAGGTCCTGGGTTCAAGTCTTGTTGGAGATATTTATATATCCCAATTGTGTTCTACGTGCAGCAATTGATACACGCTTGCACTTGAGCGGGGATATTAGATTATAAAATTAATATAAAAGATTTTCGTAACAGCTCAAGCTTTTGGGAAACTTAGTTATCTTATAGGAGGGACTATAATTTTTGCTATCTAATGCTTCCTCTGTATTAAACATGACACTTATTGTAAAATAAAGAGAATATAATATATCAAAAAGATTTTTAAAAAATATCTAAAAAGTGTAAAATATAGGATCATAGAAAAAGGAATCAATTATTGAAATACTCATATTTTGTGTCAAGATGTGATTGATGGGATTCATCATCTTTCAATTAAGGTGCCACCAATTAAAAGAAACATTTTTTATGTTCCCTATTGACAATGACCTTAGTGTAAGGTACACATAAAATTATTGATATTTGAAATTGACAACATACATGTTAGCACAATTAGCATTATTAGCCCTGATGCTAATGTGAGCTAGTATGCACGCCATCAATTTTTTATATAGACAATTCCCAAACATTTCTTATGCTACACTCACTAGAAATTACTTCCCAATTAAGGTGTTCTATAAATAGAAGGCAGGTATAGAAACATAAAGATTGAGTTAAGGATAATGTTTTTAAAATTGATCCAGCCACAACTTAAATTGGTGGTTGTGTCGAAGTTTTTTTGTTCAACTAGAAATCCTGTTCAAGTAGGTAAAACCCAAATATAACCGAGAAATAACTTAACCCAATAAGCAAGACCGGGTCGAATGAAACCGGGTTCAACGGGCCAAGCTGGGTCGATTTTTAAAACAGTAGTTGAGAGTTAACCTGAATTTCAATGAGGACAGTAGAGAAGGAATAAGCAAAAGCAATGTCTCCAATAGCTTGGAAAGTCCTCCACACCTTATCAGCCCCACTCACATCAACCCCCACTGTCACACCTGTTAGGCTAGTCCTCACATGAGGCCCACCACCTGCAAGTCCCACATTCAGACCAAAATCACATACATCAAACCGTAGACATGAGGCAAAAGCAATTCTCGCCTGCAATTTTGGCAAGGGAGAGAGCAAGGCCAATGGAGGAGTAAGCGAAGGACATAATGGCAGCAACAATGGAAAGAAACCAGAGCTTGTGGAAGTTGGGAATCTGTGAGAGGACCACTTGGAAGCTTGCAAAGATGATCATGAAGGGGTTGTTGGAGGTGTAGCACTTGGCCTGGTGGCCATGCTTGTGGTAGCAGTTGGACCTGTAGATTGCACTGAACACAGGAAAGAAAATGAATTGTTGAGTAGATGGCATGCTGCTTCATCGGTGGGATCTTAATCAAAAGAGATGTACTTTGTTGTGAAGAAGTGTAGAGGTGTTTGGCTTGCTTACGCCATGCTGATGGATGCTGTGATGGTGTAGCCGATTGAAGTCCCAATGAGGTTTCCATATTGGGCAATCCCACACAGTTGAATCTTGACACCGCCTGATGAAAAAATGGTTAAAGAAGACAATCTCAGGACGTATCTTAAGATTACTTGAAAGATCAAGCACAAAGTTTTTCAAGAAATTGCGTTGCTTTTCAGTAATGGTTTGCAGCTAAATGAGCTGCAGAGTGCTTTGCAATAGTGCCTGCTACATTGACGCAGTCTGGTTCCTACACAATAAGGGAGGGTGGATAGAAAAATTGGGAACAAAAAAAAAAGCAGATTAGAAGGTCCATTTTTCATCATTATCTTTTGCTACAATCTTAATATTATATATATATATATATATATATATATATATATATATATATAATTATTAACTATTTGTAACAATTAATTTAATTAAGAATGTCAGGAAAAAAGTGACTTTCTTGCATGCTTTTACAATCTTTACATATCTAGGCTCTCAAAATTCCAGATCAAAAGATTATATGGATAAAACTTTTTTTTGGCGTTAATTACAATTCTATCTTTCAAGAAGAAGCTTATGCAAGTATCACCTAAAAGAAAGAGTACGTTGATTGAGTTTATATTTTAATCTGTTATATCAATGGACATATACGTTTGACAACTGTACCTAGGTTGGCTCTCACAACGTCCATGTAAGTATAGTTCCTCTTCCCAGTGACAGGGTCAGGAGACCTGTAGCAATCTGCAAGCAGGGTGGACATGAACCAAGTGATGAAGGAGAATACCATGAGAACCACCGGCCCAGCCACCCACCCCAGCTGAGCAATGGACCATGCTAGAGAAAGCACTCCGGATCCGATGACAGCAGTTATTATATGAGCACTTGCAGTCCACACACTCCCTGAAAACCATATGCACACACATCAAATTTCAACCATTTACTTGCAATCTCCACTGAAGAAAAAATGGAAGAAGACCCATGACAGGTCGACCAAAAATTACCTGTTCTCTTCACTCTTCCATCGTCATCACACACATTCCTGTCATGTCCAGGCATGGAAATCTCCATGGCCATCTCCTTAGGCATCATGTTTGTCATCTTCTTCTCCTTCTCCTTCGGCTGCTTGTGTTACATGTGAAGGAGAGCCAGAGAGTGAGCTTATGAAGACCCCGGAAGGGAGATGAAATTACATTTGAGAGGGGAATATTGGGCAAGTGGCAGTGGCTTACAATAATGAAGGGAGGAGTCATGAGACACTGTTCACTGAGGTTCTGCATAGTAACTAAGTAATGCAGACCAAAACTACGAGCTCCTTGGTCTGGATTCAAGATTGGCAGGAGGCTCCTGCCATACGGTGGGACCCAGTCGTCATTGGACCCCTCACTGCCTTGGGCTTGGGTATTTCATTAACTCCACAACCTCCATCTCCTTCCCTTATGATATGAGGAAGATATAGTGTATGATAAGGATAAGGATGAGAAGTTTCCTACTCCTTGTTTTAGCTATCCTACCCGGCTTAACACCCTTGTGGATATCTACTTACTATATTAGTATATTGGGGTGGGTTGGCTAATAGAGGGATGGTTGCTCATCACCTAACTATTCTATCAAACTGGGATGAACATGTAGCCCCTAGTGAACTTTGTGAAGTCTATATATTTTGGCTAAGCAAAACCTAATAGAAAAGGTATGTTTGGTAGATTTCTTGGATATATATCATTATCCTAAGGATATTTTGGTAGTTGTGAGCTAGCATGATCATACATTTTATTTTTTGTGGAGGAACATGATCTTGTGTCATTAAACAATGGAATAATATATAGCAAAGAGAACAGGTAGGTTATTATATCAACACTGATCTTTTTTTTTTTACCAAAACATTATGTATATATGACACTTGTTTTGATATGTCAAAACAAAGGAAAAGCCTATGATCCTCTCGTATTTATCCACAACAATTACTATAGTATAAAACAAGTGAAAAAATTTATACCCGAAAATAAAAAAGACAAGGGAAGAAGTGAAGCACATTTTTTAGGTAGTTAAAAGAAGGGAAGTGCCAAAATGTGTCTAATTCGGTGCTAGGCTGCTTGCATGCAAGCTAATGTGTCAAAATTGTGCCATGACCGGTGGAGCCCATCTCTTGTATGAACCACGAGTTGCTATGGTCCCATATGATGTCATTTATTGATTGATTGATGCTTAGACAAGATGGGTAAGAATACCATTGTTATTTGTCATCAAATAGACCCCAAGGGCGTATTGCGTGACATGATGTCTACGTTCATCAGGGAACATGTAAAGACATTTTCTAGATTATCACATCTGTGTCCAGGACCCCGCTCTTCAAAAAATTTATCATAAAAGAATTAACCAAAGTAAACTCAAGGTACAGTGATACACGCAATTTCTGATATGATTTTTACATTTTACACAAATAGACTTTTGTGTGTGCCATCTTCCAGACATGTGACAGCCTCTTTTCCTTCATCTGCCAACTGTGAATTCAGAGGCAGGATTTTTTCTATCGACCGTTAGCTAAAAACACTCCGCCCTAGTCTCCTCCTCTGTGTTACCCACCTCCTCGCCTTTACCTCCCCGGAAGCCCCCTCCTCTCCAACAGTCTCCTCCCATGCGGCCTCCCAAGCTCTGAAAATTTTTAATTTTTTAATTTTGTAGTTTCAGTTTTATAGATTTTTTAATTTTACAAATTCAAATTTTAGTTTTGTAGCTTAGAATCAAGTATAAAAATAAATATATTTTTCTTTTTAAGTAGTTGATGATATTTATGGGTTTTTTTTTAAGATTTAAGTTTATAAATATAAATTTTAGTTTTTAAATAGCTTCATGGTCAGAATAAATATGTAATTTGTTTTCACATTTTCAATTTTCTAGTTTTTCTATTTACGCAGTTAGGAAGTTACACCATAACAGCTACTAAATCTCCAAACCATAATGAACAATATGCCCCTCAATCCACAAGAGTTGCATATTTTTTACCTTAAACCCAAGACCTTAATTTTCGTGCTGATCATCCTCTCTTTCTCTTCAAGATAATAATAGAAAGGGGGATGTGACTCGATGTGAAAGATTAAGATGATTGCAGAAGAGACGGTGGCCTCCTCCCTTTTACCATGATGTGGACCTAATTAAACTAAGCCCAATACAAAAAGAAATAAAATAAGAGGAGAGGGCTGCCGAGGAGGAGGAGGCAGGTGGACACCATGGAGGAGTCTGCGATGGAGAGTTTTCAGTGGTGGTTGATGGATAAAATCATGTCTCTAAGTTTCCCATTGGCATTTGAATGTAAAGAGGATAGCTTGGTTTTTTCTTGTAACATGTTTGAAAGATAGCATACAAAGGAGTTTATGTGGGTAAATAGTGGAAACAATGTTACAAAATAGGTATATCACTATATGTGGAGTCAAAATAGGTATATCACTATATGTGGTTTACTTTGGTTAATTTCTCTAAAAATTATCATAGCAAGCCTGTTTGGACACTCAAAAAGTGACCTCAGAGACAATGGTTAGGGGTGAAATATTTCTAGGTCAATTGGTCAGCCCTTCTTGGTCATAACAATAAGTGTTATGGTTTGAAATTTCAGGCTTGGTCTTAGGACCAGATTCAAAAAAAATTTGCATTTCGAACAAGCATGAATACAACATGTATAAGAGCATGAATACAACATGTATAGGATAACTTCCATCTTGATAGTTATTGGGGGTTTTGCCCACCTTAAATAGGATCAGCCTAGGGTTGGGGGTAAAAAGCCTCCGGGCCTATTTTGCATGGTCCTAAGTACAAAAAATATTATTTCGTCTATTTGAATGGTTCCACATTGGCCGGAAAGGAAGAAAGAAAGGAGAATGTTGTGTATCTTAAAGATCCTACCCAAGGCCTATGATCTTGTCCCTAGGGGTGGTAGAGGGCCATGCCAGGCCCGACCTAGGTTGCGAGGCAAGCCCAACATGGTCCACAACCTCCTTCAAGGGGCCAATAATTTATTTTAAAAAAAACAAAGGTCGCAACTATGCCTAGTCGTTGCCAAGGGCCTCATCCTAGTTGTGTGGTCCCCTCTGCTTGCTGCACGACTGCCGCTTGGCTTCGGACAGCTTGGCCATCACCTAGTGGTGGGCCATAGGCTGGCCCATGGCCTCGGGGTACTGAGCCGGTCCAAATGCCAGGCTCAGTCCCCCTGATAGGCCGTGGGCCAACACACCTCAATTACACTCTAGTTGTGCCTTATAGGGTCAACTAGTAGTATATTACCTAAAGGTCATAAACTTTTTGATTAAAAAATATTTTTTATGAAAAATGAAAATATAGAAAAGGCACAAAAAACTTGACAATTAATATTTTAGAAGACCCCTAGTGTTATGGCCCAGCTCCAACCTTGTAAGATTTGTAAAGTTCTATTGTTTTTTGTTTAATGCAAAGTTTTACTATTTTTTGTATGTTTTGATTTTTGTGTTATGGTTTGGTTTAATAACTAAATTTCTTGGGTTTGTTTTGATTTTGTGTTCGAAAACATTAGTGTCTAGCTTGATCCACTAAATGTCACACTAATTATTGTCATTTACCATAAAAAAATTTATTTAAGGAAGTGGGCCCCACCCTAGGACCCACGTCCATCTACATCGTCATGCTAACTTCTTGGGTCACTGACCCTCACTTAACATCCTTAAATGACCTTGGAAATTGTCAAATTCATTTTTGGGTCTATGTCACTGAGTGGGTTCACTTATTTCCTTTGCTAGGTTAATTTTAAATTCATTTATTAGCCCTAACTATAAATATAAACCTTGGTTATTTTCCTATTTAGGGTGGGCTGAGATTGAGAGGCTTTGTTCTCATCTCAAGAAGGTGAAACTTAATCTAAGGTATAATAACTCAATTTCAATAACTCAATATCTTCCATGTTTCTTCTGATTTTCCCCTAAATCCCATATTCTTCTCTTAAATGGGAGTCTAGGTTTTCTTCTTCTCAAGTTCATTCTTTTACCTATGTTTTAAAACCCTAAATTTGGATTTCTTGTTTCTATTCTTGTAATTTTTATTTTGGGCACAAGAGGATGTTAGATTTATCATCTATTAGTGTTTTTGAGTCTCTATTTGGTAAAAAAGTTAGATTTTTGCTTAGGGCTAATGTAACTTAATTTAATAGGTATGGATTCTTTGAGCTTGGGGGAAAATTGAAAGGCCTACAATCTAATTTGAGGTAAGGGGTTTTTGTTTAAAGAAATTTTACTTACATTCTCACCATGTTTGTAGGTGAAATCATGTTCTTGAAGTTTATGGATCGGTAAACTTGAATCTTTTTGAATTGATGATTTAATGTTGTTTTTACATAAATATGTATGAAAAATGTTAGATCTATCATATCGTAGAATTAGATAATGATTATATGAAGTTTCTTGAAGTTTTATGAATTTTTTATGAATTAATTTGAATCGGTTTTTGTGTAAGAAAATAATTGTTTTCAGTTCTGAGTTGATCAATTGGCCAAACGGCAGTTTTGAGAGCCTTTGTTCTGAGTCGATCAATCAAATATTAAGAAAATGATTTTATGCTTAATTGTAAGTCAGAATTTGATGATTTCTTCATGTCACTCACATTAGTAAAATATGATCATGCTGAAGTATAAATGTTTGCACACATGATACTTTAATTATTATGAACTATCTTCCACATTTTTTACCTTATTTATGAACATGATCATGTATGTTTATGCATACTTATGCTTACATGATCATATTAGTCACATATGGACCGTGTCTCATGCATAATAGAACTAATTAGTGTTTGATTTCTCATGCTCTCATGTTCTTAGCATTGTTCACGTATGTATCATGTTACATACATCATAAAAATGATTTGTTAAACCATGATTAACAGTGTTTAATTGTAATTAGGTGTATAGCATAAGTTTTTGGATTGACCATATTAGAGATTTGAATGAATTGGTTTCACATCCGAAAGGGCAGTATTTTCTATCTAATGGGTATTGTTTTACATTTGAAATGGAAGGTTTCCTTCTTATTTGAGAAGAACATAATGTTATAATGAGAAAACTATTGAGACTTCTGGATTGAGAATCCAAACTGGTTTGTCCATATGCACCAGCTAACTAAGGGCACTTCCAATTAGGATTTGCCAAACTACTTAGGTCTTCCTCCTTAAGATTACTAGGGTGAGCAAGCTACTTAGGCTTATGCTAGGGTGAGCAAAACCAATATCTTTGGGTATCAGGATTTCTCTATCATAAGATATTCGTTGCGCTTATTAATTTATGCATGCTTGTGTATGGATTATAATGCTCATTTATACAGGTTTTGTGTATGAATAATGATGTTTATGTTTACATAGGTTGTGCATGGATTATGACACTTAATCATGTATAATACATATGGATTGTGATACTTAATCATGTAGGATGTGTATGAATTATGATATTTGATTATGCAAGATATATATGAATTATGATACTTGAATGCACATGTTGTGTGTGTGGATTATGGTATATTGAGACATGATGCACATGTTTTAATTATGGATATGTGATGCATGAATGAAAATTTCCCCATAAGTTGTAAATGTGAGGGATTTGATGTGCTCTTATTTTATCAAAACATGTTTTACATAAGACTTATGTGATGCTTCTTATGGATTATAATTTGGTTTTAATGTGAAATTTATATATATTTTTAAACCCTTACTAAGCTAAGCTCACCTTGTTTACATTGTTTTATTTTGGGGCTGTATGGTTGTGCCGTACAGGTGCTTAGGATGATATATTTTATGAGCATGGAGGCCATTAGTGCATATGGAATGTGGGATATTTTATGTTTGATGAGATGGGCTTTTGTTAGTGATGGTGTAACCTTGTGACATAACTTTGATGCCTTATATGTTTTGGGAGAGCCTTGTTTGATGGCTTAAGTATGTTTGCTACCTTTTAGGGCTTAAGACTTATTATATATTTTTTAGATTATGTGGGTATTGCAATTGACTAAGAGACTTTAATTAATTTATTTTATCTTTCGTTAATCGCTTTCACATAAAGGGAGTGTTGTATATTGTGTTCTAGCCTGGTTTTAGGTTAGTATTTAACGTCATCATGTCATTGCCATCTCACTTTGGCCGGGTTTGGGTCAAGGGGATATGTGGGGTGTGACAAACTTGCCTTGGCTCAACTCGGTTTCAACACTAATAATGTTCTTGTGACACCCCGTGTTCCGATTACGCTTAACCCAAGAGTGTTAGGAGTAATTATATAATTTTAGTTAAAATTTAAAAGGTTTCAAGGGATAAAATTTCCATATTTTATTAGAACTTAAAGTAATGAGCGCAACAAATCAAAGAACTTACAAAATGGAGGCCGGGAACGAAATTTATGACCTCGGGAAGCATGCCACATGAGCGGGACCCACTTTAAAAGTGCGAGATAACTTACCCATGTGCAGTTTAGTTTCAAAAGTTTCGTCAATATAAGTCCATCGGTACCAAGAACGTGCAATTCCTACTTTGGGATAAGAAGTTATCACATTTTGAAGTTAGAATTGTATTTTAATAAAATAATAATTAAATATTTAAGAAAGAACGGAATAGCTGATGTCATCAAGCTGACTTAAGCCAGATGGAGCTGAGCCAAGTCGAGTCAACCGTGTGCCACACCGCCCGATCGCGGTCATCTGCGCGATCGGACAGCCGAAACCATGATGCGTGCATCACATGACAAACGTGTGGCATCGCAACGCATAGCGCCCTGAAGTGTGCATCGTGCATGAGTAAGGCGGCACTGACCACTATTTGTGGTCCAATAAAAATGTGACACTTGGCAAGCGCAAATGCGAGTGTATATGGCTTCTATCGTACGTTCGCATGACATTCTCTTATAAATATTCACTTTTGTTCAAACTTTCGGAGGAGTTTTTAGAGTCATTCTGAGTTCATTTTCTTTCGTTCAAAATGTGTTCTTAGCTAATTCAAGGGTGTTCTATGCAATAGAAATATTCATTCCTCGAGTTAGTAACCCTATATGGGGGAAATACCCCAGGGTAATGGGATGTTCTGTCTGCTGCCTACGGTCGCGTGAAGGGTGAAGTGTCTCCGGGAAAGGAGAGGTTCTGTCTATAGACTATGGGCACATAAAGAGAAAAGTATTCTGAAGTTAGAGGAGGTTCTACCCACCATCTCTGGACCTAAAAGGGAAGACGCCCTGAGGAAACGAGCAACTCTGAATGTTGCCACTCCCAGAACTGCAGGGGAGTGAACTTTTCTGACCTTCTAATTTAATATGATTTATATGCTTGCATATCTTAATTAATAATTTTCTATGATCTGATAGGATCTGATATGATCCAACATCCTTTGTAGTGTGTTCTACTCCGCTCCATGATAGAGTGGGATGTGTGATTTTGTTAGTGTTATGCTCACCTATGTGAGATGTGTATTTTGCTGATTTATTGGCTTCCGTTTGACTCCGATGATTTATAAGATTTCTGCCTGATTCTGAAGGATTATTCGGATATAAGGATATACATATTTTAACGTATATAATTTTGTGATGCCTAATAAATGTATTAGCAGTTAGGTAGAATTACGTTCGGATCCGATCGTATTAGTGTAATATCGTTAATGTTATCCAATACATACGTAGGTAACCAACGGTAAGGCAATGTTGGACCAATCCAAATTAGTTATAAAATTAGGTTTCTTCAGACCTACGCGCCACGAAGCATTAAAGCTCGTAGTGCGTAGAAGAATGTTTCAACTCTTGCACATATAGTCTGTTGCTCTTGGACAGTCTGGTTTTAATTTTTTTTTGTTTATTTAATACATTCCGATTATATTTTCTGAACTAACCCCCGGTCCGGGTTGGGTTTTCCGGGTCGGGCTGTTACAGTTCTTAAAGGAACTCTTATTTAATAAATTATTAGGGAATGAGTAGTGACTACGTTTTTCTTGGGATGTTATTTATAATTATGAGATTGTTGTGAAGATTTATTGTAAAGTACGACAAGAAATTATTTTGATATTGAAATGAGGCTAGGGTTTACTTTCTTTTTCTAAATGAAAATTGATTAGGGGTTAATATTGTAAAATTCCTTTTCTCATGTACTTTATTGAAAAAAATAGAGGACAAAAATGACCTCTAGTTCCAAGCAATTTTCAAAATCCTACCCCTTTCAAAATCTATAACCCGAGTTGTTGACCGTCCATCAAGCATTCATCATTGTCATGGTTGCGGCTAGGATAGTAGTGACTATTGTAGTAAAAAGGTGACTTATCTTTTTAATAAAACTTAAACTAGACATGGTAGGGAAGGGTGAACCTTAGGGGCATTTTTTATATTTTTAAAAGCTAATGACATTTTTTGTAATTAATTGTGCTTTTTCAAAAATTAGAAAAATCTTAGAGGAATTACACATAAAGTTACAATCAAAGGAGAATTTGAAAATTTTCCACTTGGGAAAGGATGAGATGATGATTTTCCCAATTAATTAAGCTAAGAATGAAAATGTCACAGCCCTAATTTTACACATACATTTTCTAAATACTTTTATTTTTAAAAAATATGTGAGGACACTTTGAATAAATTGCAGCAGAGAAATCAATTTGCTAGGAGTTGTAAAAATTACTAAAAATCATATTGGGGACATGATATTAACACCTTTTACAAATCAAGATTTATGATAATATCATAATTACAGCTCTAAAATAATTATATGACATTAAAATGGCTATATGATCTAAAGTTTGGCATTTGTCTATTATCTACACTCTGGATATATAAACAATAAACAACACTCTCATGTGCTTAAAGACAAACTTATGAAAGGGAAAATTGATCCGTAGTTAAAAGGGAAGCCTTCTCACTATGGCTAGGGTCCTCCGAAAACCCTTTATGCGGCCTCTTCTTCTTAGAAAACCTACACCCTAAAGGATGTTGAGTATATAGGTATGCTCAGTGGGATTGTAAAATCAAAACTAGGATATATATGAAGTACATGAAGAAAAAATCAATCAAATAAATAATTTGATAAAAGTCAAACCAAAACATGTGTACCTTTCAATGTCACAATTACACATACAAGCAAAAAGGATCAAATATCAAAAGGTCCTCTAGACACAATAACCTAATCTAGGAGTTCACAAATCGTACTAGATATTGGACTACTACAAACTCAACTTCAGTCTCTACCTAAAGCCGGCCCCTCTCCATCCACGCCATGAAGCAAATGCCTATTATAGCTCATGGACCCTAATGGTAGAGATCCCAACTTTCATGGTTATTCAAACCTCCTATATTACGCTACACTGGACCAATCATCTTAATATGATGTATTTTGTTTGAACCTAACTCCCATGTCAGGGGGATGGCTCTACATACAACTCCTACTTTTGGAGATAGCTGGAAGACCATGATCATATTTCATACTATACCCTTTCGTCTATATGGCTAATACTATAATGCCCCGGGTCCACAAGCACCATAAATTTGAGGGAATACCCAACCTAGGGTTCCAGAAATACCGGAATAACATCTTCTTTTGTCGAACACCAGGATCTTCATCCATGTGCAAGAGCTATAGTGATCATCGTGCACCATTTTTGGAAAGATTAAAAAGATTAATTATTACTATTTTTTAAATCATTCCAACAACATCAGATGTTAGTTTCCTACATATGTATTAGATACCATCTCCAATGTTATTCCAATGAGATCAGATTTGGACTTTGTTCTGCCTAATAACTAATGCTTATTAACAAGCATAGTATCATACATACAATGCTTAAGTATTTTCAATATACATTCATATAACAAAGTCTATGTAGAAAATAAAAACATCAACAAATCAAACAAATCATTCTTTCATGAAATTTGATGAATCATTCCCTACCAATACCAAAGCGTACACCTATGCTTGTGGGGCAATAATCATTTTGTAAACAATATGCAATAAATCATTCACAAAATCGGATAAATCAGTCATTCACATACTATGATAAATCGGATAAATCATTGGTAAATAGAATTTGATAAATTATTAACAAAATTGGATAAATTATCATTGATAGAATCCGATAAATTGGATGAATAATTCGTAAACAAAATCCAATAAATCATTCAAAAAACTAGATAAATTACCATTAACAAAATGTTGCCAATAAAGAAACGACATACCCTTGTGCTCGTGGGCAACAATATGTTACACCTAAACTGTTGTTTCCTTAAATTGGACCAGAGCTTATGTTGTATTACCTACAAGTGCACAAGTGGATGTAGTCTTGGAAGGTCGAATTCACAAAGATTACCTTCATGTGACTATGACAATGGTTACAAAATACAAGGATTAAAGAAAAAATTAAAGAGAAAGTAAAAAAAAGTATTTAGGCAATGAAAATGTTAAGATGAAATTCAATTATACACCACACTAGAACATTGAGGGTCATTGTAACATCCATTGATGTTCTTCATATGCCATGTTATCTGGATATAAAAATAATTATTTCTTTAAGAGTTCTATGTATCAAAACCACAAAAGATCAAGGAGAACTTCAAATATCTTATATATTAAGATTACAAAGAAATAAGAAGAAAAATAATATTAAATGAACATCACTTCAAATAACCAATACTTAAAATCAATGATGAAACATGAATAGAACTCCCTTAAATTGTTCCAAATCACCTCTAGCCTTAGAGGGTTTAACAAGTCATTATAATAAAACAAAAAAGCAAAGAAATATGGAAGAAAGAGAAAAAAAATAAGGGAAGAGAGTTCCAAAGAAGAGGGAATGATACTTCTTTCACATTACACTCTTTTTATATGAGTAAATGGGATGACTTTAAAGGGAAAAGTCCAATTACATCCCTTGATTGCTTCTTGATTAGTTGTTTAATTGGTTGTTTCTTTGGCAATGATTAGATTATAGATCAATCAATTAATTCAAAATTTTATTCTCAAATAAGTATCTTTTCTTTTTCTCTAATCATCTAATCAGCCTCATCATCTTTCCATATGTGTAGCAATCACAATCAATAAAAGATCCTTCATGTGCTGCCCTTGACTTGATTGTGACTACTTGTTCTTTTGCAAATCTATTTTGACCCATATATCATTGAAATTATGAATATTGTCCTTAAATAGTGATTGTATTCATGGATTAAGTCTTCATTCCAATGTTTTGAATTTTTTATAAAAAGATATGACCGAAATACTAAGGTTGTGTCAATCTATCCAAACCAACTCCTTCTTGAATTTGGTTCTCTTGATGCAAATATGAAATCCAATGGGTATACATGGTTGTGTTCGACCATTCAATGTATGTTTAGACCATTAAGAACTCATTCTTAACCATTAAATTGTTTTGGGTAGTTGGGTTTCACTTCCTTTTCCAATTGGATCCCGTCAAAGCTCGTTTGGACATGTAAACACAATGAAGGTTCAACACACCTATTCAAAATATAAACAACATAAATTAAGTAATTAATTAACACACATTAAGATTAAAATTCAATATTTGAAGATATTTACTTAAACATTATTTTAGTACATCACATGATCGGATTGAAAGGGATCTTCCCATGACATCCCAATTCATGAGTATGTCATGTGCCTCAATAGGTAATATCTAAGAGTCATAACTCTGATAACTTTTGGTCTTTATACCAAATATAGCTTTTGAGCTTTAAACCAAATAATTTCCCTTCAAAGTCGATCATTCAAAATCATTGAAAATGTATAATGTCCCTGATTTTCTGTGATCATTCTGCTATTTTTCTGCTCATCTTCCAATGGGGGAAATTATATGCTTTAGCGTATTTATTTATCGTATTTATCATGATATTCGTACTTATAGTGTTGGGTGTGGGACTTAGTCGCAAGTCATGGGCCTTGACGTTCCACATAAGTTTTCAATGCCAAAAAGAAAGAAGAATGAAGGAAAATGGAAAGAACAAAGAGAGAGAGAGAGAGAGAAAAGGAAAAAAAAAGAAATATAAAATTGAACCATGCGTGTTTTGCGCTTGATCTAGAACATGCAGAAAATGCCCCCACCCCTTCTATTTCACCAGTTGGAGGAAGTGCCACCATGCCTAGTCTTTGGATGGCTTTGGTCCTACCAGCCATGGCCAAGTGATGGAAGTTGGCCACCGGCTCTCGACCTTGCCCTTGTTTGCCACTTGCGCGAGGTATAGATGTGCTAGGTATTTTTTTCTTCTCTCTTTCGTTTTTTCTTCTTCAGTAGCCACCGTCAGCCATCCACGGCTGACTGGACTTCGATCCAGCTCCGCCATGGCTTAGCAACGATGGATGGCTGTTCCACATGACTTGAATCGACTTGCACCGCCATCCCCCACTCCATTCACTTCTACCTAAGCCAAATAGATGATCTATTTTGGGCTATTTGGCTGCTGCTGTCGCTTGCTGGCAAGGTTTGGAAGGTTGTTAACGGCTTCGCCCCAGTTGGAGGTGGTTGTAATAACCCTATTTTTTTTATATTTGATAAATTTTATTATTTTCCTAAGTCTGATTATAACTCGTTGAGACAAGCGTAATAAGTCAAAAATATAGAAATTTGAGACCGGGAACAAAAGTTACGGCCTCGGGAAACATGCTCTACCGGCGGGACCCAATTCTTAAATAGGGGTAAACCAGTCCATAAGTGGTCTAGTCTTGTAGGGCTCGTGAATACGAGCTCAATGGTACCAAGAATGCGCAAAACAGAGTTCGGGATAGAATGTTACGATTATTTAAAAAATAATAATCCGGCTTAGCGTAGCGTGTGGCACGCGAACGCCCACCGGAAAACACCTCCTCCTCCCCTATAAATACTCCTTCTCTAGCCATTCTTCACCCACATCCGAATTTCAACCCCTTTCACTGTTTTCACCATTCCCGACCCATTTTAAGTTTGAATTTCACGAACCAAGACCCATTTCCTACTAAATCGAGGGTGCTCTATGCACCGGAAGCGTTATTTTCTTGAGGTGACCTCTCTAAAATAAAATAAAAAACCCTACCACGTCCCTAATCCTCCCCTTTCTCCTTTTTACTATTTTCGGACCGTTTCAAACCCTTTTCAGCCCATTCAAAAGCAGTACCCCACCAAATCGAGGGTGTTCTACGCGATGGGACCATTATTCTGTCGAATTTCCCGCTCGAAGGAAGGATCTTCTTTATACTCTATGAGGAGATTTCTTATACTCCACATGCGTTATAGGTAGGCGACTTTAAATTCTAATCGTATGCCAAAATTTTGATTTTCCAAAGCTTTACTAAATATTTCTCTGAAAGAAAATTTTGTCTTTAAAAGCTTCTCCTCTTTTCGAAAAATTCTCTGTATTTTGGGGAATCGTACCCTCTGGATAGACCTTGGTTTCTCGAAACTAAGGATTATTATGATGATTCTGGATACCGCCAAATTTGGCTTCTGGCGTGCACAGGACTAGGATATCATGAGAAATTCTCTTTCCTTCTATTTCCCGTTGCCCCATGAGCGCGAGTGTAAGTCGTCTGATATTGCGACATTCTGTGACGATGTTTTCAGATTTTGAAAGAAAGATGACACAATATTTCTACGTGCATATTTTTAGAACTTAACTCAGCCTACTGAGTATAAATTTACTCACCCACCCTTAGATTTTGCAGGTGTGTGATTTGAATACGAAGAAGTCGACAAAGAGCTTTTCTTTGTAAAATTATAGTTTTTTGTACTTTTCTTGTATTTTTTTGTAAATTTTGTACTGACTGATGTATAAAGGCATGTTATGCCTAATTTTGGAAATCTTTGTATAATACAAAGTATGTTGTAATTTCTCTTTTGGTACACGGTGATCCTTGGCAATTGTATTTAAAATCCGTTATGTTTTCAAAAATCATTATGAATATGAGGGGTGTTACAGTAGCGGTGGGCTCCCTAGGCCCAACTTTGCTCCCTTCCTCTTTCCTGGCATGTCAGCTCCGCCCAGCCCCTATTTTTCTTTTTCTTTTTAACCGGGCAGAGAGCCCCTCCCCCATCTCTGTTGTCTATCACTGCCACTAGTTGACTGGCTTTGAGCCAACCACCGTTGGCTTTGCCTTGGCTAAGCAATGGCAAGGGGCCACTAGAACCTAGCCTTTCTATGCTCTTCCATCTCATCTGCGCAACTGGCCCCCATTTTGCCTATTTTACCCTGACAACCAGTTGGCCTTCGACAAGATTATGTCTATCCCATTTTGGCATGGTGACAATGAGGGCCAGCCTCACTTGGTCCTAGTTAGGCTTTGCTCCGCTAAAAAAACTCCATTCTTCCCTAAACCGCTCTGGTTTGCCTTGATCTAACCTCTTTAACACTTTTTATGTATGTGTTGGCCATTTTTAAAGTTTTTGGCGGCAATTTGCACTGTTGTTGCTTGCGCTGGCCACTATCTATTGACCATGGCTTCACCGCCCTCTAGGGCCTTGGGCCGCCATTGTCCGGCCTTACTCCTCCCTTGTTTAACCATCTCTTCATCGAAAACCTGGATTTTTGTAGATGTGGTCAAGACAACATGTGAATGTGTTGTCCGGTAATTGATCCACCCCGCTAGTGGTTGAATCCGACCACCATCAGCTAGAATTGACTACCAGCACACTCCTCTACCCCTTTTTTGGGCCATTGAAAAGGCCCCCGTTGGGTAATATTCGTGGCTGATTTTGACATGTTATGGCCAACCTAGTGCTTCTCAACCTCCGACCCCTACTTATTCCACTTTGATCCCAATGGCACATGCCACTTCTCTTGGGCATGACCTTGCTCCCGGCCGTCCTAGTGCTCCATTGTGGACCTAAATTTCTATGCCTGGAGTGTAGAAACCCCCCGTCTTGCCAAGATTACTCCTGACATTTTATAAATACTTGGGACAAATTCTCTCTCTTGACTAGGCGACGCCATTGGCCGCCGGTTCCACCGCTAATGCTGTCATTGTCGTGTGTTTGCCATCAAACTTGCATGGATTACAAGGTAGGGGACTTTGAACTCGTAATTGCATGATAGCATGTTTAAAATATTTAGTATATGATAGGATTATATGATTAAATGCTTTGACTGTTCAGTGATTATTCAATTACATGTTGTAAGAAGGAAATATAATGAAATATAGTACGCTTAATCGTGCATATGACATGCATGTAAGCCTTGAGTATATGTTACATATGTGGATTATGTGTGTGCTAGTGATGGCTAGCAAGTATGTTGGTAAGCTATGTGTTGAATTATGAGTATGTAATACGCAAGTATGCTAAAGTATGCATTGTTGATACATATGCATAATGGTTATACACTTGTGTGATGGGTTTGTGTTTGAGTGGGTCTTATGCATGTGCGATGGATGGTAAGTGTTGGCAAGGGGTTTCACATGGACTTTGATGTGGATATGTTACCGCATGTTAGATAACGAAGGGTGTATAAGAGACGGGTGAGGGTTGGTTTGGATTGGACTAGTTTGGTTTGGATTGGTTTGGGCGGAGTGTTGGAGCACATGTTCGGGATTCAGTGAGTAAGTAAAATAGGGTTTGGATTAGAGCATAGGTTGGGGGTTTAGTAAGTGAGTAGACTTAAGGTTTGGAGCATTTTAGGGGATTATAAGATAGTAGGATTTGACAGCATAATTGTACACACATAATGTACAAAATATGAATTGAAATGTAAGAACAATAAGTAAGGTTCTAGTAAGAATTTGATGGCTGAGGTTAGATCAAGTAGGCTTAGTGTGATCATTTTTTAGTAAGAGGATTTGACTATAAGGTGATGACATGGAATGTATGAATATGTAAGGATATGTTATGTGGTGAATTATGGATATGAGAAAGATGGGTTAAGCGAAGTATAATGCCTTGATGGACTAGAGTTTTGGAACGGACTCAACTTCAGATCGGTTAGAGGAGGACTATAAGACTGAAGGATTTCTGGGCATAATTGTACTTGCATAATTTACGTAAATCAAACTTGAATCATAGGCAAAACTAATATAATTACGTTGTGAGTTTAAGACCTAAGGGTTTCGATGGATTCAATTCCATGTTTGTGCCAACCTATAATTAGTCAGCTATGTTTTTTTATTTATAGCCATGTTATCCTGCGAGATATTGTCTACGTGTTGTATTTAAGCCTAGACGCTTGATGCTCTGTTGAGATCATTGTATGCTCTGTCAATCTTGTCTTGGTATTATATTTAAGCCCAAATATTTGATGCCCTATGGAAAGTATTACAAATTTTTGCTACCCTTAGTTGACAATGTAAGATGTCTAACCAAAAGAGGCATTGTATGATGTTGCCCTTAGTTGACATTGTATGACCCCTAGAGTGTGGGTGTTTGTGCACTCAAGTAAGTACTATCATGGAACTACTCTAACTTATTTGATTTTGTGCCTCATGGGCATAGGTGTACTTGGACTTCGGGAAAGTCTATAGTGTCTAGCGCTCCCTAGAGGTTAAGGTGATGCCCTAGTGACATTCCTTTCCTTTGACGCTAGAGCTGATAAAATGGTAATGAGCTCTAGCTCTCACCCGAGAGACCCGGGTTCAAGTCCTGGCAACGGAACCAACTGTCACAGGGGTGGAGCTTTCTCTAGCGTCCTTGCCTATGATGGCCTGGCTGTCTCGCACAACCAGCAGCCAACTCTCCGTCCTTCCCTCTCGTATGCGCAGGGGAAACACGTAAATAGCCTACTTAGCCTTCTCTGGTGCAAAGGGGCTCCGCCCAATGCTTGTAAACACAATCCGTCAGTTACAATGGCAGGGAGAAGGGGCGGGGCTGACCAGCCAAAACGCAGGCAGAGAGGGAGCACCTTCTCTCTAGTTCGTCCTCTCTCTTTCTCTCTGGTTTTCTGCACATGCCCAGGTCGCCCCAGCCTTCCCCATTATAGAGACTCAGCATACGAGTCCGAGTCCCACTAGGAATACAGTCCCAGCCCAAGCAAATACAGTGTCTCTCCCTGTCCCAACTCTTCCCAGCCCATGGTTGTCCTAGCCAGCAGTTATCGATAGTAAGTGTAAAATTCTAAGTAAGTTTGTAAGTGTAAGCTTCTGAGTAAGACTATATGTGCAAAATTTTGAGTAAGACGTCTGAGCAAGGCTGTAAGCATTAGGACTTATTACTATAGTACAAGTAAGAATAAGTGTAAGTATGTATGGCAAGCTAGTATGTTTTTGGGCTTGGATATGTTATCTAGTGAGATTTTGATTATATTTTATTATGCACATCTATGTGTGGACTTCGAGAGTTCACTAATTAGAACTCTCCAACTAAGTAATTTCTACTTAGTATAAAAATACTCATTTTCCCTTTTTTAGCCCGATGTTTGGGAAGCTTTTGCAGGTTATTAGTGGAGAGCTCCTAGAGTTGGACTCTTGTTTCCTTTGTGGATTGTGTTCTATTAGCTCAGGTATAACTCTGACTCATTGTGAGTTTTTATTAATTTACCACGATCTGATGTATTAGGTAAGATGAGAGTTGTTTATTTCTGTATAGACTTGCATATTGGATATAACTTTAGACTATTTGTGAGACTTGTAGTTAGAGATTTCTAGGAGGTATTTGTTATTAAGCCCATGGCCATGGTGATTTATTTTGCATGTTTTGTTTCAATTCACGCCTAAGAATGGTTGGTTTGGCTGTATGATAGTTAAAGAAAAATTTATGTGGAAAAAGGGATGTAAAATGATTTAAATTATAAAAACTGTTTTCACAAGTTTTGGATTTCTTCATTTTCCCCAATTTACAACCATTGTATTACAAATTTTTTTTGTGAATTTTAAAGAAAATATGTTAAAAATTCTTAGGCATGACCAATTATCATTCAAATAATATAATAATAATCAAAAGTCCGAAAGGCCAAAGACACAAAACCTAAGAAGAATTCATCAAACAATAATGAGTCATTCATCATCTTTATAAAACATTCATAAGATGCATTCATACATAATTTTGAAACTGTAAAAGTTAACTACTTAAGTAACAGATGCATTTATTTAAATAAGCGTGCATTAAAATCATAAAGCTATAAACACTTACTCCCATTAGATTTTTTGAATGTAGTAACGGTTGGAGCTTCCCCTTCATTAAGAAAACTCTCTTTTTGAGGTCTGGAGGCGACATGCAGATTCTCCCCTTACCCCAGGATATTTCTTTTTTTGCAGCCCAAAGGTGGTAGACAAAACTTCCCTTAACCGGAGACTTTTATCTCTTTATGGTTTGGAGACAATGATTAGAACCTCCCCTTACCCTAGGATTTTTCTCACTTTATAGCCTGAAGGCGGTGGACAGAACTTCCCCTTACCCTATAATGTTTTTCTCTATGCGGCTCAACGGACAAAACCTCCCCTTACCTCGGGACATTTTCTCTCTTTGCAGCTTGAAGGTGACAAACAAAACCTCCCCTCAACCCAGGATTTTTTCTCCCTCTTGAAAAGTTATATAAAAAAGGACTCTCTCACAATGTAGAGCACCATCAATTTAGATAAGGTAGCCTTTTGAACGGCTTACATCAGGTTAGAAACGGCTTCGAAACATAGGAAATAAGGTTGGGAGGCAAGCAAAAAATTAGAGAAGAAGGGAGAAGCATTAAAAAAATGGGAAAATGGCATGTGGAGAACTTCCACACCCCTTTTTATAGTGGCAGGGCCGCTGGATGTGCACCATGTGGAGCACATCCACAACCTATGTTTCTAGCTATGCATTGACCAACTCTACCATCAGTCGCGTTAGTGTTCTGCATCAGCGCGCTAGCGCATATTTTTTTTCATTCTTTTGTCCTTATTTTGAAATTTGAATTTTTAAATTCAAATGACAATGACTCCCTACTCTAAAGTTGGATTTGTGCGTTTTTAGTACTATTAAATGTGTATCGATGAACCCTATGAAATATGACCATGCAAGGGTATCTTGCAATTTTAAAGCGGGGCCCACCCATGACATGCTTCTAGAGGCCGTAACCTATGATCTTGGTGTCTAATTTACATATTCTGGGACTCAATACATTCCTCTCTTAGAGCCTTATAAAATATTTTAATGCTCCTTCGAACGAATCGAACTCAAATCCGTTCAAATTTAAGAAAAATGGTTACTAGGCCCAAAACTCGCTTATGGACCCAAAATTTTTATTTTCAAAACTTCAAAAAAATTTGAGTCGCTACAAAGACGACTTACTTTTGGAGCCAAACAAATACTATGATCCTTTGTCCTTGAGTATCAAAATGCATTGGTCTAAGGTGACTATCCATCACAAGGATTCACATATGGATTAGGGTTTACTTAACTCTACATATTACATGATTGACAACATCCAATGTATGCATTCAAATATATGGAAAGTCATACTATTATATAATTACTGAATCGCATAAATACTTGTAACGACCTAACTTTTTATAGGAAATTAAAAGCTAAAATCCCATCAATTTATATTCAAAACGGGTTAAGATCAACCATGTACAAATGAGTAACTTTGGATTAATTTACAACATTACAAAATTTTAAAATAGGGCTAATGTGTCACAAACATCAAGTCGATACAAATATACATGTCTAGAGCATAACAAAATAAACTTGTCAAAATGCCAAAGCAATGATCCTTGAATTGTAAAGAGACTACTCTTAAATCATGTTTTAGCAATATTGTTGAAAAGTAACATTACAATAATATTGCTTAAATGTTTCAACATTATCGTAATTTAATTTTTTTAGTAATATTGTTGAAACGTTTTATGAATATTCAATTAATTCATCAATCTCGTTGATTCAACATATCAATATTACTAAAATAATATATAAATAAATATTGTTGAAGCGATATTGCAATATCATTGAAATAATATATCAAAAAATATTATTGAAATAATACAACAATGTCATTAAAACTATACAACAATATCATTGATTTATTGAAAAAAATAAGGTATATTTTTCTTCTCCACAATCCAGTGACTAAAACTAAACAAAGTATTCCTCTCTTTAAGTTTAGGCCATTCCTTAAGCTTCTTTTGGTTAAACCGCACCTTTTGCCTCATCACATATGTGTGCACCATGCCTTCCCAGGTCATGGAGGAAGAAATTTGTCATAAGGCACGATAGGAGAGAGCAGAGCTCCATGAGAACTCCTAAAATTTCACTTTTTTAGGTTTAGGGTCTTCCTCAAGCTCCACCTTCTAGGTTGGGCCTTACTCACATATTAGTGTGCCACGACTTTCTAGGTCATGCAAGAGGAAAGATAGCAAAAGGTGGTTATGGGGAGGTGGCAAATCCATAAAAACTTATATGGGATATGTGGTAGATGGATGAGAAGGTGTCATCGTTAGTGGGGGAAACTTTAGTTTTGGGTATTGCGATCATGGGAGGAAGGAGAAGGAGAAGGAGAAGGAAAAGAGGAAGATATTAGGAAAATGACAACGGAAGGGGTATTTTGGTCTACATATAAATAATATGTAATATAGGAAAAATCCAAGTGATATACAAAATAGACCATCTTTATCCAAGTAATGTGTAAATCGCCCCAAAATATATTAATGCAAGCAAAAGATAAATAGAAGGTTGAAGGAACATGGTTTAAGTAATAAAAAGATGCGGTAAGTAAAGAAATGAGCTGTGCAAAGAAAAATAGTACATATTAAACTTAATCTATATTGCACATACCAAAAAGTTTGGAATGAAGAAATATTGATCACTTAATTATTGCCTTTTGTCCTTAGTTCAAACAACACTCGGGAGTTAAGAAAATAATGTCACTATAGTGACTTTGTTGTTGACATAGAAGAGTCCATAAGTCATAGCATAAGCAAGACAAACTACTCAAAAGTAAGAAAGTGATGTGTTGTCCTTGGTCTCTCTAGGTCAATGAAAGCCAGCCACAGCATGGAAGACAGAATGAGGGCCCTTAGATGGAGCTCATTGTCCACAACTTAAACTTCTTTGCTGGTCACTTGTTTGTCATGGACTAGTAAGTCTAGTATTCCCTGGTCTTCCTTTCCCTCCCACCCATTTATTTTCCTTCCATTTTGATATTTTGCTTTGTGTCATCTTCTATATCTTTCATTTAACAGCATTTTCAAAAAACTTCATCATTTGCTCTTACTATTCGAACTATAGCTAGTCAATCACGGGTTTATAAAATACTAAACCACCATTTGATGATGGTTCAAATGATTATCACTCATACCTAGATTAACGTTGAAACATCTAGTTATGGTTGAACGTATGGAGGATTGAAAGCGGGTGGATTAAAATTTTATTTGATCCTCCCTCACTTTTACCACCTACAAGGACTCCATTTCTAGTTACCCTTTGTGTATGGCATTGCATGTCTCAAGTAGAGGTGTTACTAAGCCGAATATTGAGCTTGTTAGGTTTAACTTGAATTGTTCAAGTTTAACTCAAGCTAAGCTCAAATAAGCTTAAAAGTTCTATCTTGAACTCGGCTTAAATTGAAAATTTAAAGCTCGGCCTTAAACCCTAAACCCTGAACTTCAATATGTTAAACATGAGTTCACGCTCAAATAAAACAAAAGTACAAAAAATTTATTTCTAAAGTACACAAAGTATCTTGTATAATAAGATATTTTATATTAAATAATAATAAATATTCTTCAACAAGTATTACTACTACACCTTGAACAACAATGTATAGTCACTAGTAAAGAAAAAAAGTATAGCCTATAAGTTTTAGTTACATATACTCCAAAAAGATAGCATTACCATTTTCTTTGTTTTATATACTTATAAATCACTCAAAAATATACTAAAAAATAAAACCGCATCTACCCTTAGTATGCCTCCAAAAAATATCAAAGTACTTACACAAAGAGAAACAATAAATTAAGGTAGGTAGAACAAAGATGTATTCGAGTTTGAGTTTGAACTTAAGTTGAATAAGAGTCGAGTTTGAATTTCATTGGAACCGAGTCAAGCAGAGGTATGCTTGAATTCGATTCAAGCCTATTCAAGCTCAAACCCAGTTCATGCCAAGCTGAGCCAATCTGGACTTACCCAAATTTAGGCTCAACTTGTTAATTTCACCCTTAGCCTCAAGCAATAGGCAGCAAAATATGGTGCTATCAAAGGCCTGGTGTCCCATCCCTACTTGTAAGGATCTTGACATCCCTATTAATAAAAAAATTGAAAATGAAAATAAAAGGTTTCCTTGATCTACAATCAACCTATTGACATCTTTAAGAGTTCTAAAGATAACACAGTTATGGAATGCAAGTACTTTCAAGCTCCCATTTCATTTTTAGAATGTCCACGAAAGATATTAGCATTCAAGAATGTAGTTTTTGCAACTAAAATAGATCTCAATAACAAATGCAAGTGCAAGATTGCTCCTCGGCCCTCTTTGCTTAAGAAGGATCTCTTTGTCTTTGGAGATTAAAGTGTTGAGTTGTCATGCATTTAAAGAGGGCCTTTATTGTTACTTGCAAGAAGCATTTTTATGCTCCACTCTGACAATGAGCCTAGCGTAAGGATCGCATGAGAACATTTCAATTATGAGATCAATGACGCACATGCTAGCACACACTAGCATTTGTGGTTTTAGTACTAGCATGTGCTAGCATGTGTGTTGTTGATCTCAAATATCAATGTTCTCATGCATTCTTTACATTGGGCTCATTGTTAGAAAGGAGCATGGAAAACTCTTCCCTACTTGCAATGCATGTGACACGATTGGGGGCCCTATTTATAAAGGAAGGGATAGTATTAAGTCAACTTGATAAACTCTATATCAGGTTAAATTTTTTAGAGGACCCATTTTTGTGGGCCACATCAAATGGGGGAATAGGACTAAGGGGGGCGCATGGTAAATCATATGAAAAAAAGATTTGGGACCAATTTTGATAAGTAGGACCCGCTTATCAAGTTCGGTTAAAATTTTAACCCTAAATCAATGACATAAATTTAATGTGGTTTAAATAAATAGTCCTACATATTGAAATAACCTCAAATTTTATAGACCTACATCTTCAAATAAGATATTTAAATCGTAATTGGTTTCGCACCTATTAAACAACTCTAAATACCTAAATCAGAAAATATAATCTCAACTATTGATTTGATTATGAGATTGAAGCCCTATAATAAAGGGGGCCCATATATCCAAATGGGCCCAAAATTTATAGCCCCTTATTTTTATAATACTCTTTTTATTTTCTTTAATCTTATGCTCAACAAATATTGATAAGATTAATATTTTAAAAATTAACTTAATAAACTCTTTTATTAAGTTGAATTGAACTTAACCTTTTTGTTATTTATAAGCTTATATGTACCTACATCGTGGTGCATGCACAACAGGGAAACAAGAGGCACCTACACTTAGTGTTTAAGCACTTACTGAGAGAACAAAATATCCCACAAATACTAAAATAAGGTATTTTAAAAAGATGTCTAGCCAAAGTTGCACCCAAGGAAACAAGATGATGGTAGACCATAATTTGATGGCTAAGGAGTTGCAGGTCACTGTGACTAGTTTTTTCCCTCTAAAAATACGCCCATGATGGAGGCATTCAGTTTTAATTATCGATCTTAAGACTTTGAAGAAGTTTCTGATAAAGGAATCAACGGACAACAAAATACAAATAACAATGTACATTGATGTGATTTATAGAGATATGTCTACTTAGCCCAGTGGCATAGCGAGACAATTGACACTACAAATCAGAAGAGAATTGATGTGCAAGACTTGGTGTTTGTTCCTGCACGCTTCAATTCCAATGGGCCCTTTGCATCACAGTGATGATAAATTATTTTCTCTTTACCTTATTTAAGTTGTCGCAAATAATCTAGTACGTGGTGCACTGATTGGATCTATCCATGTGGACAGACTGGTCTCAGCCCATTGGCATATTGCGTATATTTTGTGCCAAAAAAACAAAAGAAAACTTGTAATTGTGCGAATATGTAACACTATATAACAAGGTGATGCATATCTTTCTATACAATAAAAGAAAGTATACTTTTTAGATTGAAATAGTTAAGATGTGCGCTCGAGCGCTTGGGAACTACCGGATAAAACCCACTTGCCCCCTTAAAGTCGTGGGCTGCACGATTTAAAATAGTTAAGATGTAAGCTGCTGAGTAGGGCTGCAAAAAACATGGGCCGGCCCGAAGCCCGGCCCGACCCGGCCCGAAATTTTGTACAATTGGGCTTTGGGCTTTAGAATATTGTGAAGAAAACGGGCCGGGCTTGAAATTTTAAAGTTTAAGAAATTTTGGGCCGGGCTCGGGCCTGGGCCCAAAATGCGTAAAAGCCCGGCCCGGCCCGGCCCATTCCAGCCCGTTTTTTTTTTAAGCCTCACCATTCCACATTTTCCATTTTTTTAAGCCCGTTCATTTTTAAGCCATTTTAATTCCCATTCATTTCGTCGTTTCTGATCAAATTGATTCTTTTTGCCTGTTCTCTCTGTTGATTTTTCTCCCGCATTTCCGCCCCAGATAGATATTTGCATCCAACTTTCGTACGAAGCTCCGAGGAGGAGTTATTTGGAGTTTCGGTGTTGAGGTTGCAGATCTGCGAAGTGGATTCTGGTTGAGTAGTATCATGGGAGGAAGCGTCGATCTTGTGTATGGGGAGGTTGCGGTTGTTACCGGAGGGGGGCGTAAATGGGGAGGTCAAGCCCTTGCCGGAGGAGTTCAACCCGCAAGAGTTACCCGCGGAGATTGAGAATGGCGGGGGCAGAAATGGAGGAGGCGAGATGAAGGAGCGGAGGGAGATTGTGCTTGGTAGGAATGTGCACACGATGTCTCTAGCTGTCACGGAATCGGAGGCCGACAATGAGGTTACAGGAGGCTGGATGGTGGGGATTAGAGAGAAAGTAGAAGACTTTTTATGTTTATCGCGGTAAAATTGTTTGAACTTGAGTATTTTTTATGTCAACCGTTTAATTGCATATGTTGGTCTGTCGCTTCATACAATTATTGGGCAGTCCAACAAAAAAAAAGCATTCCACGACCTGAGGTACTCAGAGACGAATGCATGAAATTATCAATTTTACGTAATTACTTCTGACCAGTGGTCAATTTTCGCGGTTTCATTACATCTGTCAATTTGCCACCATGTTTAATGAAAAGACTGGGAATGCAGCTACTAATTGTTCTCTCTTTTTTTAGTCCAATGAAGAAGAATCAGTAACATTCGGATCTTATCATAATAATTAGCTGAATTTTCTGGTGTCCGAGTTATCTAATTACCTCTTAAGGTAGCTTTGGATTTATGCCCTTATGAAGGCTTTCTTTCTTTTCTTAACTGGTAAACGAGAAAATTTGTGAGTTTGTGCTGCTGGTATCTTTTATCCTGTGCTGTGAGACTTAATCATCCTCTATTTTTTTATTGGTGATTTTACTCTGTTTCATTTGACAGGCCTTCAGCAAGGAGGATAGAACAATGCTGGACCAGAAAGAATTATTTAGAAACACTTTGAGGAAAGCAGCCCATGCATGGAAGCGTATCAATGAGCTCCGTCTTACAGGTTTCCCTACGTTATGGATTATGCTCTCAGGATAAAGTGCTGCTCATTTGTTTTTTTAAGACATGTAAGAATCTAACAGAGTTTATTGCATGGCAGAGGAAGAGGCATCAAAGTTAAGGTTTTTTGTGGATGAACGTGCTTACACGGATCTACAGTGGGTGAGTATTTGTTTCCTGAAAGATTTCCATTATGAACTATATTACGGTGTTCATTTTCTTATTAGCATTGAATTTGGGAAGCTTGCAATAGTTTTAAATGTGGTTAGTCACTTGTCAGAGCCTACATCTTAAGAAATTTAAGTCACTAGTACTTTGAATCAATTATGTATCCAGGGCATATTTGTTCCCGATATTAAAGGGCAAGGAACAGATGAGCAGCAAAAGAAATGGCTTCCATTGGCTTATAAGATGCAAATAATTTCCCCGCCGCTCTCCTGCTTCTTCCATCGTCTTTTGCTTGCTTCTTCCGCTGCTCTGCAGCCCTATTTGCGGTGCAAAGATGTGTTTTTTACTATGGACGTGGAGAAAGGGCCCATTTCCTCAGTCTATTTCAAAGTGAGGTATGCTTCAGTGCATTTTTTATAATTCTTGTTATTTGGAGGCTTACTGTTAATTTGAATTTGTATTTTCATTTCCGGATTAAAATTTTAAATTTATATTTTCATTTCCGGATTAAATCAATGTGCGGTTTTACAGGTGGGCTACTTTAAACTTTTACTCATAGTCATAATTGACGGAGGTTTTGGTATTTGCTTTTTGACTTTCTTGCTGCGATTTTGGCCCGAAAGCCCGTGGCCCGGCCCGAGCCCGTTAAAATTTTGGGCCGGGCTAAAATTTTGAACTCAGTTATGGGCTTTGGGCCCAATTTTGAATTTTTTTTTTTTATGGGCCGGGCTTGGGCTTGCCCCAGCCCGTCAGGGCCCGGCCCGTTTGCACCCCTACTGCTGAGTTAATGCAGCAGTACGAATGTATGTATGTATACGTGGGAAACTTCTCAGTTGGCAGCGTTTACTGTGCATGATTCCACTTCACTCACTTTAAGCTCGTATCTGACACCCCATCTCTCTCTCATCCTGATCTCGCCACTCGAAGAAGAGTCTTGCAGATTGTACGCTTCCTGTTAACATTGTTCTTCAGTTCCTACATTTTTGTTTCATAAATTCGGTGAAGTTGTTGTTTCTTTTCTTTACTACGCATTAGTTTTGATGATACTGAGTGATTAACTCGATGAAAGTAAAAATATCAAATCTTTTTTTTTCTTCCTGCAAGACAAAAATCCATGACTAGTTTGGCAGAGTTTTTGTTTGTTTGCTTCGACCCATGATCATGGTTTTATCTGACACTTGAATACTATTTGGTTTCATTGGTTTGGTCGGACATAAGGTTGAAGAGCTTCAGCACTCCTCCGTGGAGAATGGCTTCTTGGCTGCCTCCAGCCCTGCAGCGCCTCCTCGGCAAAGAGGATCCCGTCAACGATCGGGAGCGTTCTGATAATCTCTTCGACCCTACGGAAACCTGGAAGGTACAAGTGTCACCGCCCTTTCCAAGTAGAATTGCTCGGGAAAGATCAACCGCCAGGACGTGCTGTAACACTTCTTACTTTGTTCTTTGGATTTGCAGACATGTGTTTTCCAGAAGACAAATGTGCCACCTTCTGTTGAAAAGCCTCAAGCAGGAGTTCATTCTCAGGGTCTAAAAGATGTCCAGACGACCCAATTGCCCAAAACTGAGGATGCCTCTTCTTCCCCTTTTCCATCTCTGGAAAAACCAGATCCCCAAAAATTGATTTCTCCATATACTGGTAAAGAGTGTCAATCAAGTTCATCCGCTCAAATAAATACCCATGTCACTGTAGCCCCTTCCTGTCTGAAAATGCCAAGGGACTTACAATATCATCAGGGTCCCCCTCTTCCCCGGCTGTGACAAGACCAGGTCCCCAAAGGTTGATATTACATGATCTGGGGAAGAACCATCAATCACATTCTGCTGATCAGACCAACACCACTGTGGTTATTTTGAAGACTAATAAGATCAAGGGGCCTTCAGTATCCTTGGTAGCATCTACCCCTTCTTGTTTAATACCAGGACCAGATACTGAAAAGTTGATTCATATAGATTTGGGGAATAAACATCAGTCAAGTTCTTCAGCTCAGACCAATATCGAGGGGTCTTCCTTGCCATTAAGTTCACCTTCCCCGTCTTCCCCACCTGTTGTACCAAAAGCTGATACCAAGAAGAAGGTGACTACATTGAAGTTTAAATGTAACAAAAAGCCATCTTCTTCTTCATCTGGACTGGGTACGTCAACGATATCTGTTAAAGGTTCTAAACATGTCCGGAAGCAGAAAAGCTCCATCCTGTCTCCACATAAGGTCCCCAACGTTGATCCAGCTTCCCCTTCCTCTCGAGCAGAATCTTCAGGATCAGCGCCAGTTCTGAAGCCCAAGGCCACCCTTCCTGTTTCCAAAATTCCTGATAAATTGAAGCGTGAGCTTGAGGATGGCATGGTGACCTCTACCCCCTCTTGTTTAATACCAGGACCAGATACTGAAAAGTTGATTCATATAGATTTGGGGAATAAACATCAGTCAAGTTCTTCAGTTCAGACCAATGTCGAGGGGTCTTCCTTGCCATTAGGTTCACCTTCCCCGTCTTCCCCACCAATTTCACCAAAAGCTGATACCAAGAAGAAGAAGGTGACTACTTTGAAGTTTAAATGTAACAAAAAGCCATCTTCTTCTTCATCCGGACTGGGTACGTCAAAGATATCTGTTAAAGGTTCTAAGCATGTCCGGAAGCAGAAAAGGTCCATCATGTCTCCACATAAAGTCCCCAACATTGATCCAGCTTCCCCTTCCTCTCGAGTAGAATCGTCAGGATCAGCGCCAGTTCTGAAGCCCAAGGCCACCCTTCCTGTTTCCAAAATTCCTGATAAATTGAAGCGTGAGCTTGAGGATGGCAAGGTGCCCGAGGTTTTGCTAAATCCATTGTCACAGTCCAATTATTGTGACTATTTTGCGGCTCTCCTGTATGCAGAGGATTACTACTGTAGGGTGTGCACCTCACATCTTTTGCCTTATCTCTTTTATTATGCTTTTGTGGATTTTGTGGGTATCAATCATCACAATTAGGGAAATGCCTTCTTACAGTATCGTCTATACAGACTTGGAAGGCTATAAAAGATTACTGCCAAATCTTGTGATGGATGTATCTCACTGCTTCTTTGTGATCCTTTCTTCAATGTTGAGTTGCTTTGCCTTTGCCCTTGAAATATTTTGTATTTATGTTATGTATCACATTTTTCTTTCTTTTCTTTAATTAACATCAGAAATGGAGCAAATGCCTTTTGCACGCAGTCACTTTGGATGTACGAGAGGGGTCAACTCAGTACAAAAATAAGAAGGGTAATTATGTTCAGAATTCTAGAAAAGATAAAGGAATCTTTGTAGTCTTTGAGATGGATTCTGATCCCGAGAGGCGGCCTTACCTACTGTCAAGGGATACTGTGCATTTGAAACCATTAGACAAGAAAGTCAAACCTTTTGAGGTCAGTTTCTTTACAGTTCCGAAATGCATTTCTTGCTGGAAAATAGTATTTCACATGAATTACTTGATTAATTTCCACTGTCTATGATAAAAGATTTGTGCTTTGTATTTATGGATTTTGGAAGTAGCTGTAATTTCAATTGTGGCATAATCCGCATTAATTACATAGATATCATGAACTTTTTTTTATGAAAGATATCATGAACTGTGACCAAGGCTATGTTAAGTATCAGAGAAACATTGAGACATATATGAATTGTTTGATGCATGTAAATCACAAAATGCCATGCCCAAATAGATAGAACTGGAGGTTAATCTCTAGTTCTTTCTATTTTATAAACTTTTCAATGGCTTCCTACCAGAATACTGAAGAAACCTTCTTATTACTGTTGCTGACTCCCAATTGCTGGGAAAAGGCGCTACTTGATTATGATTATGAATTAGTTGTTTCTGTCTTCATTAAAAAATCTACATGTATAAATTCAATATACGTGCAAAACATTAACATGTACGACAGTCTGTTCTATTCATATCGTGCAATACCGAATGTGAACTAGGCACTCACCTTGTTTAATAATATGAGCTACACTACATGATATATATCAGCAGTCTACCTAAGTAGGATTAAGGTTTATTTGATAACAACCGCACCGCAAATGCTGCCTTTCGTGATGCAGTAATAATTGTGTGGAGACCAGATGTATGTTTTTTTTGCTAATCAGATCCTAGAAATGAGCTGTTTCCCATTATTAATTGTTTACGCTCTATATTCGGTATGTATTATAAAGCTTTGAAAGATGGCTGATCTGACTCTGAATAATAACAGCCAAGTTCAGATGCCAACCGGCATTTTCTTGGATGCATATGAACTATACAGGTCATGATCTTTTTTTGTACCTACTAATATCTGCTCATTAATTTAATTTCTGTTGGAAAAATTTCAGTGCTTAATTATGTAAGTTACATTTTGCTTCCACAAATGAACTCTTTATGTTTTGAACAGGAGACCATATCCCATGTGGTAAAAAAATCAATCGTATATGCTGAATTTGGAGATGACTTCTTCTCACAGCATACTTCTACATGTAAATACGACTTCAGCTTCTCCTTCAATAGGATTTGGATGAAGCGTTGCCACCTATCAATTCGTGCTGCAACAGACACTTGCTTTCACAATTTTCTTTTCCCAGATATATCCCAGAGGATCTTAGATGTGGATGACGATGAATAGCCTTTGCCCTTTTTTCAACATAACCTTAATGCCAAAGAGAAAGCTGCAGTCTACCATATCCTGAGCTTATGGTGTCCACCACCATTTCTTCTTATAGGACCACTCTCCTTGAATGTAAAGAATAAGCTGTCCACAGCTGGAAGAGTCATTCGAGAAGCAGTCCTCCAAATTCACAGAGCAAACCCAGAGAGCCGAATTCTCTTGGCTAGTCCTAGGAATACGACCTCTGACGTGCTCATGGAAAGCTTGACACATGAGATCCCTGATGTTGAAATGTTGCGAGTTAATGCAACTTTCTGGAGTGTTGAAGAGGTGCCTGATAATGTTCTTCGCAAATTTAGGATAATATTCACCACATTTATGAGCAGCTTCAGGTTGTACAGTAATGGAATCACTTCAGGTCATTTTTCTCATGTTTTCCTGGTTGACGGATCATCTGCCATTGAGCCCGAGGTGTTGGTGACCCTGGGGAACCTGGTGGATGATATGACAGCAGTTGTTCACTGGTTCTCTTCAAGATTGTCCAAATCAAATTAGCTCAGATATATCTCAAAAATAGGGTTTGAGGAAATCATACATACAAAGACTTATTGAGATTACTCTGGATTCGGGTGGTGATCCTTTATTTGTGTCGCATATTTAAACATAGGCACATGAGTGTTAATTATTTATAGTTATATGTGTATGATGAATTTTTAAGTTATGTGTTTGGACAAGATTTTGTTAGTTTTATGTGTAATTTCTTTATTCAAAAAAATTAGTAAGTCACCCTAAGGATAACTTAATTAATAATTGACAAAAATGTGAAAGAGAAATATTGTTTCTGCTCATTTTGTTGTGGTAATGAGTTTTGAAAATGATAGGGCAAGACAATGAGCAAGAGATGGAGAAAAATATATCACCTAAGAGTTGTAACTAAAGAACTATTCTACTAATCTAAAAGTAAAGTACATAGGTTTCAAATGCATGAGATATATACATAGGCACATGAGTGTTAATTATTTATAGTTATATGTGTATGATGAATTTTTAAGTTATGTGTTTGGGCAAGATTTTGTTAGTTTTATGTGTAATTTTTTTATTCAAAAAAATTAATAATTGACAAAAATGTGAAAGAGAAATATTGTTTCTGCTCATTTTGTTGTGGTAATGAGTTTTGAAAATGATAGGGCGAGACAATGAGCAAGAGATGGAGAAAAATATATCACCTAAGAGTTGTAACTAAAGAACTATTCTACTAATCTAAAAGTAAAGTACATAGGTTTCAAATGCATGAGATATATACATGTGATGAACCTAAAATACTAAATTCTTAAAAAAAATACAACAAAAACATGAAAAAAACAAGAGAATAAATAATAGCCCCTACATAGCTAAGGATCTAGATCATCAAAATTGTCCTTCTCAGTTGAACTATCGTCCCCATCCTCTACATCCGTCGCCACTGGTTAGCTGGCCACAAATCAAATCGACAAGTCCTCAAACAAGGCCACACATCTTAGCCATCTAGGCATCCATCCGCGCAATTTCCATGCCTGTAGCTATCTTGTAACTGCAACTAAGAAGCATCTATACAGGTCTGAAGGCAATGCTCCATATAAAGTAAGTGGTCACCAACAAATAAAGTTGGTAGAATGGTCTACTTAGCTGGTGGAAAGCTTGACACATGAGATCCCTGATGTTGAAATATTTCGAGTTAATGCAACTTTCCGATGTGTTGAAGGGGTGCCTGATAATGTTCTTCGTAAATTTAGGATAATATTCACCACATTTATGAGCAGCTTCAGATTGTACAGTAATGGAATCACTTCAGGTCATTTTTCTCATGTTTTCTTGGTTGACGCATCATCTGCCATTGAGCCCGAGGTGTTGGTGACCCTGGTGAACCTGGGTGATGAGACGACAGTAGTTGTGGTCACTAGTTCTCTTCAAGATTGTCCAAATCAAATTAGGTCAAATATATCTCGAAAATAGGGTTTGAGGAAATCATACATACAAAGACTTCTTGAGAGTACTCTGTACTCGGGTGGTGATCCTTTATTTGTGTCGCATATTTATATATAGGCACATGAGTGTTAATTATTTATAGTTATATGTGCATGATGAATTTTTAAGTATGTATTCGGACAAGATTTTGTTAGTTTTATGTGTAATTTGACATTAAGAGAATATGATGGTCTGATTATTCTTTATTCAAAAATTAGTAAGTCACCCTAAGGATAACTTAGTTAATGATTGACAAAAATGCGAAAGAAAAATATTGTTTTTGCTCATTTTGTTGTGGTAATGAGTTTTGAAAATGATAGGGCGAGACAATGAGCAAGAGATGGCGAAAAAGATATCACCTAAGAGTTGTAACTAAAGAACTATTCTACTAATTTAAAAGTGAAGTACATAGGCCATAGGTTTAAAATGCATGAGATATGTACATGTGATGAGCATCCCCGTAACCTAAAATACCAAATTCTTAAAAAAAACAACAAAAACATGAAAATAATAAGAGAATAATAGTCCCTACATAGCTAAGGATCTACATTATTAAAATTGCCTTTCTCAATAGAACTATTGTCCCCATCCTCTACATCTATTGCTGCTGGCTGGCCGGCCACGATTCAAATCGACAAGTCCAATTAAAACTCAATTCTCCAATATGATTAGAGGTCTCTATTTGACTTCACAAGTGGGCACCCTACAAAGTTCACATGTACTCACTTATCTAGACCAATTAAAACTCATGTGTGAGTGTTTGATGTGTATTTTTTATGTAAATATATCATTTTTTATTATTAACCAAACCCAAAGGCCTTGAATTGACAAACTTATTTCATACGATATGTGATATACGGTTAACACTGCCTAAACCTTTTTTTTTAATCTAATTTTCCAAACTTGTGTGGAGGACTCTCCCTCAATTCTCAAGGACACACAAATTTATCATTTTTCTCTCTTATGAAAAAGAAACTCACCCCGTTATATTATATTAAATTTTATATTATGTTTATATTGTATCTAGTTATTTCATTATTAAAAGACAATGCAACCAAGTTCTTATTTCTTCGACAAAGTAGATCTTACTGACCATACATATAATTATTGCTAATGTAAAATAAAACTTTTATTGAAAAAATTTGTTAGCAAAATTTGATTAATAATTTTATAAATTAAGTAGTGATTAACCATATTAATATTATTTTATTATTATAAAAATATTTGAAATTTTAAATTTAGGCCTCACATCGTCTTGAGCCGGCTCTGTACTCCGGGAGTACTCAATAATTGCCTGTGGCATTGACAATGATACTCCCCCTGCATCTTTCCTCATTGGCCGGTAGCACCATGGCACCACAAGTAAACTCAAACGGTTCCAACCATGTATGTCACTTGGGCCTTTATGGGCTATGGCTTTATCTTTGAGCTTTGGGGTAGGGTCAGCATGAATTTGGCAGGTTCTTGATTAGATGGTATTGGGCCCATGTAAAGGAGTATGTTCCACGATACACTAGGCCCACTGTCACGTCCCAAGTTTTTCATAAATATTTTCCTTGATAAATTATATAGAAAAATTACAAAACAATGGGATTTTTTTTCTTCCAAAAACCACCCATAAACCAACCCAAGGTGTGATATTGACAATCCCAATCATCTAATAAGAACTTAGATAGTAATAACAAATAAAAATATAGATGTCACAAATCGTTTATTGGTGGCATATCACACAATCTTTCCTTCTATTTATTAATTATAAGATAAAATATTATGCTTATGCCTACAATTTGATAAGTTTAAAGTGAATACTTACTACAATTTTTGAAGCTCTATGACTTCCTTCCTTTAGAGTTCTCGTTATCTCTACATTGCAAAACATAACAATCGGATGTTGAGTATATTGATGTATACTCAGTGGGAGAACGCACACACATATTCACGGTTCATAGTAAAAATTGTCATAAATCGATCTCAATTTATTCATTACCCTCTTTGGTATTATCTATACTTTAGTACATAGGCAAATACCAATAAGTATGCACACCCTTCCTATGTCCTTGTACTTCTATCACACTTCTTGGTGACTCCTCACGATGTTGATTGTTATCTTTGAAATGAACTATTAATTCTCTCAGCTTGTTCAAGACCATATCTATAATATTTTTAATTTTTTTTTTTAGTAGTGTAAATTTGGTTAGTTGTCGGTTGAATTTGATTTTTGGGGTAATGGGTTAGTTAATTATAAATATATTTAAAGTTTAATTATACTTTAATTTAGAGTAATAGTAACAAGCTTAATTTACCAAAATTTTATCTATTTAAATGTATTTTTTCCTTGGTCAAAGGAGTGGGCCCTACTATGAGATCCACATCGTGTGGGATGACATAATACCCATTTTAGCCCCAAACCTTCTATTAATTTATCAAAGTGGGTTTGGTGTGCGGTCATGCAGAGCATTGTGTGGCCTCTCGCACATCACCCAGGAGCCGGCATGTGACACATAGCCCATCATGTGTTGCACGGGATGGCCCACGTTTAAGCGAGCCCCTACAGCTTGCACTATGCGTCGAGTGGCGCAGCTGACACCCACGCTGGTGTCAGCAGTTAACGTAGGCTATTTTGTCATTTTCCCAATTTTTTATACTTTTTTCATATTATTTTATTCAAATAATATCCCATCTTTAAAACACGATATCTTCCTACCCCGAAGTCAAAAATTGTGCGTTCTTGGTACCGATGTACTCGTATCGATGAGCCCATCGAAACAAGACTATACATGGGTAGGTTATCCTACTTTTTTAGAGTGGATTTTATCCATTTAGCACACTTCCCGATGTCATAACTTTTGCTCCGTTTCGCGTGTTCTTTAATTCGTTATGCTCGTTACTTCGAGCTCCACCCATATACTGAAATTTCATCCCTTGACACCCCCTAATACTTATCCAAAATTTACCGAACTACCCCTAACCCCTTGCGGTAGGTGTAACTAGAAAACAGGTCGTTACATTCTTCCCCCATTAAACAATTGCATCCTCGCAATTCGCCCAAACTACCCTTCAAAACACATCATAATCAAAACATAAAGCTAATAGAATCGTTATTCTGATAGCAATCACAAACATGATTTTGATCATTTAAAAATCGAGCAAAGCATTCAGAAACACAATTCAATAGTCACTCGGATAAAACATTGGGAAGTCTGAATCCGATAATTAAAATCGGATAAAATTTTAAAAAACATAAAATGATAGTCAATAATAAGATAGCACAAGCATAAACAAAATCTGATAATTTATACTTAGATATCACAAAACGAAATCCGATAAATTATGATTAGATTAAACACTCGTAACCAGAGTCTGATAGTTTAAAATTAGATTACACATTCATAAATAGGATCCGATAATTTAAGATCGGATAAAACTTTCACAAACATAATCCGATAGTTGATGATTGGATAAAGCACTTTAAACATAATCTCATTATTATGTCACAATCAAATAAATCATTATTTAGAGTCAAAACACAACCTAGCAATTCAGGGCTAAGTAGATCCCTTCGGGCAAATCCAAAGCGCTCTCGAAATTTTAATTATTCGATAATTCATACATAATCACAATCCAATAATTTAATCAGACAAATTATCTCACAAATCCAATTATTAATTTAAAATTGGACATTTTTCTTTTCAGAATCATAGCAAAGCAAATCAGTTCGAAACACAGCAGAGTAGACAAATCACAGACCGTGATACCGAACGGTGTTCCTCGAGACATTCATAGTGCAATGAGAGGCTCAGAAGGATAGGAGCTTTCATATGATGCTCCACACCGATATGCATGCAGCACTTGCTGATTACTTTTTCTTGGCGGGCATCTCATAAATCACCCCACAAGCCACGATACCCAATAGCCTTCCCCAGTGCTCATGGGGAAACAGGAGGTCACAAGGATATGAGCTTTCCCATGATACTCTACACATATATGCACCACTTGCTAATAACTTTTCTCAGCTGACAACAATACATTAGTCCCTAGTTCTCTAACCAAGGGTCTAAACAAACACACATGCACTCACATATCATTGCATGCATCTAATCATTTTTCAACAAAATTTCATTTCAGAAAATAGGGCTCTAAATCGGGCTCAAGCGCAACATGTCACATCATTAAAATCCCCTTGAAGTGCATCAGTTTAAAACTTTAAAAACCCCTCACTCCCTCTAGGATGTAGAATTTACAAACAGATTCTCCTTTCACACTCGGAATGGACATTCCACATTCACATCACGCTCAGAATAAACATTCCAAACCAAATAGATTTGAAATAAAAAATTCGTCCCGATATACAAGTGGATTAACCTAGGAGATATGCACCTACTCCGCATGTTCCATACCACAAACATTTGATGGTTTCTCCGTAGTAATTCCACTGCCCATCGAGACAACTTTATGAATTCAAATCACTTTTCAAAACATAGAGGATTTGAAATTAACTTTTATATTAAATCTACCAACAAACTCAAGCTCAGAGTGATATACCAACACTACATGTCCCATAACACGGGCATTGGGTAGTTCCTCTTTGGGAATGCTACTATCTTTCAAAATAACATCACTCTAAGTTAGAGCAAACTTTCAAAATATGGACATTTCAAAATTAACTTTAATTTCTTAACACTAACAAAACTATCCTTAGAGTGATCCACTAACCTCGTGTCTCATACTAAGGGCAATTGGTGGTTTCTCTCAGGGAGTTCTATTATCTTTTAAAATAATTTGAAATAAATTTTCAAATTTCAAATCATTCGAAATTGAAGCTCAAAATATGAATAATTCAAAATCGAAGTCACTCAAAATATTTTTAGAAAATTGTGTAATGGGTTCATAACATATATTTTTGATTGATTCAAAATTGGAATTAGTATAAAAACCCAATGTAGCGGATTCAAACAGAAATTTAAAATAATTTCTGATTCGGAATCAAAATTCATACCATAGACGTTCACATCAAATCCCTTACCACACATAAGGGATAGAAATTTAAAATAATTTCTTATTCAAATTCAAAAGTTATAAAATTGGAGTTCATATTAAATATGATATACATATGCACAACGGAAAGTTCAAAATCGGAGTTCGTATTAAATCAAATATCATAGATATAGAATGACAAGTTCAAAATCAGAGTTCATATTAAATCCGATGTCACACTTACAAAGTGGAATTTCACAATCGGAATTCGGAATTCGTAATTCGTATTAAATCCAATGTCACACATGCATAATGGAATGTCCAAATTCGGAGTTCGAATTAAATCCGACATCACATATGCATAATGTAAAATTTGAAATTGGAGTTTGCCTTAAATCTGATGTTACACTTGGATAGTCGAAAAATTAAAAATCAAAGTTTGTCTTATATCCAATGGCACGTGCAAAATGAAAATTTCACAATCGGAGTCTATATTAACTTCGATGTCACACAAAAAATTCACAATCGAAGTTTGTATTGAATCCGATATCACAGATGAAGAACATAAAGTTTGTAATAAAAATACACCTTAAATCTGATATCAGTCTTGATGAAAAGAAAGTTAAAAAATTAGAGTTCATATTAAATATGATACAACACTTGCAGAATGGAAAGTTCAAGTCAAATCAACCCACACATAACAGAATTTCAAATCAAATAGGAATTCTTTAAATAATATGAATTGCACACATGCAAAATAGAAATTTTTAGAATAATTCTGATTTAAAACATAAAATGCAAATCAATATTTAAAAACATTTTTATCTCACAGACAAAGCAAAGATCTAATACCATTTGTTACACCCCGAACCAAAAACTGACCTGAGCCGAGGGTTCACAACGGATAACCCATACTCCGGGTTCCCAAAAATTATTAAAACAAACTAGGAGTGGTGGACTCTGAGTGCGAGAGTTATAACGTTTCTCTACACACTACGAAACTTTAGCGCTATGTTGTGCATAGGCCAGAACAAACCTATTTTTATATCTAATTTGGATCAGGCTAACGTTGTCATGTTATTGGTTGTCTACATACTTATTGGATAACATCATATCCATGATGTTATTCCAAAACGATCGGATCCGAATTTTATTCTACCTAACAACTAATACATGCATCAGGTTGTACAAAACACGAATGTCAAAATATGTATATTCAAATGTTTAATCGGAGTCATTTGAAAATCTCATAATTCATCAAAGTCAAACAGAAGTCAATAAATCAGCAGAATCACACATTTCACTCTATCACAGAGGAGAGTAAAATACTAGCAAAATCACACATCTCACTTCATCACAGAGTAGAACAGAACACATCAAGAAAATCACATCAGATCATATCTGATCTCATCCGACCATATCAGATTAGGTCGGAGCAATATCCCATAGCAGATCATACATAGCAAAACCGATTAGAGAGAAGCATATCTTCACACATCGAATCAATTTAGATCACAACAAAGTAGATCGGATAAAAAATAGCATATATCTTAATTAGCACATGCATTCCTATAATTAGATTAAATCAAAAGGACAAAAACTTACTCCCCTGATATCGAGAGAAGTAGCGGTGTTTGGAGTTTCTCCTTCCTTCAAGGCTTTCTCCCCTTCAGATTTGGAGATGGCGAATGGAGCCTCCTCATGCTCCGGAATGTTTATCTCATTGTGCTCGAAGGCAACACATAGACACTCACTTTCCTAGGGCTCTTCTCATTTTTTATGCACGAAGGTGATAGACATAGCATCCCCTTACACAAAGACACTTTACACTTTCCACGCGTGTAGGCAGCAAACAAAATCTCCGCTTACCTGAAGACTCTTTACACTTCCCACGCCCATGGGCGGTAGACAAAACCTCCACTTTTCCAAAGACGCGTTACTTTTTTCATGCTCAAAGGTGGAGGAAAGAACCTCCCCTTACCCGGAGACACTTCGCACTTCCCACGCTCATAGGCGGCAAACAGAAGGAGAATCTTTTCTTTTTGTGTGCTCATAACTACGGACAAAACTTTCCCTTACCCAGAGACTCTTCTCACACTATGTGACTCTTTGGTGGAGGATGAAGCCTCCCCTACTTCAGGTCAACTCTCTCCATGTAGTCCAATGACGGAGGACAAAGCCTCCTCATTCTCCAGCTTGCTTCACTCTCTTCAGGGCAAGAGGGTGGTGGATAGAGTCTCCTCTTGCCCCAAGCTATTCCCCCTTCTAAGGATGCAAACTCGAGGAATAGATCATGTTATTGCATAGATCAACCTCAAATTAGCTAGGAACGCCTTTTAAAAAGACAAAAATGAACTCAGGACGAGCCGAAAAATTCCCTTGGGGGTTGAATGGGATTCCAATTTATAGAGAAATGCCCGAGAGAACATGAAGGAGAACCTTGTGTGTGTGCCATGCATCGCATGCCTGCACAGCATGCAATGCGTTGGCCCCGCTCTGGTGGCACAAGGTAGCTCCGCACATTGCACAGCTAGCATGCGTCATGCACGATGACCCGCAATTGCGCTTGCTTGCGGGGCGTTGGACCACGCGTTAGGCAGAGCAGCTGTTGCGCACGCTTGTGTAAGCCTCTGACATCGGCTATTTTGTCCGTTTTCCAAGTTTTATACTTTTTTCATATTATTTTATTTAAATAATATCCCATCTTTAAAACGAGATAACTTGCTACCTGAAGTCGGAATCGCGCGTTCTTAGCACGATGGACTAGTATCAACGAGCCCTTTGAAACAAGACCAAACATGCATACATTATCCCTCACTTTTCAAGTGGATCTCGCCCATATGACATGCTTCCCTAGGCCATTTTACTCCTAACATCTATTTTTTGTATTTTTTGATTCGTTATGCTTGTTACTTCGAGTTCTACCTATATATAGAGATTTTATCCCCTAAAACCCCCTAAAACTTATCCAAATTTTATAAAATTACCCATAACCTCTCGGGTTAGGCGTAACTGAAAAATGGGTTGTTACACCCCCGCCTTTATAGCCGTCGTGATGGGCCTTTCACACTTTGCCTTCGCGTACCCCTCATTTGATGATTTTGAGTTCCCAAACAATTTCATGATCACAGGGCTCTAATGGGGCAGGATTGGGATCCTTCCCTCACCTTTGGATTACCGGCTTCCCTCATGATGCTTAACTACCATTTCACACACTTGATCCTTGAATATGATGTATGGTCATGCCATCACAAGAAAGTGAATTACACTATGGCATGACTTCTTTATGTTCTAGGTCTTGCGGAGTGGATTCACATTGATTTCCCCTCTTTTGTCTTGGCACAAGTGGCAGATAACCTTTCGATGCCTGGTTAGCTTACCCATTCATCCTTGAGCATATCTTGGATCACTTCACTTTCGGCTGGACATTCCTCCACATGTGCCCACAAGCTGAGGTTTAAAGGTCATTCACGAGATGACCCTAAACTAGATGGTCACACATTGCCTACCTAATCCAGGGGCTAGGGAGGAAGAGGAGGAAGATGCCACAAAGGTAGAGGTAGAAGTCGCAGCGAAGTAGAGCATTCTACCAGCTTCATTTGTTGGTGACCACTTACTTTATATGGAGCATTGCCTTTATGCCTATATAGATGCTTCTTAGTTGCAGTTACAAGACAACTACAGGCATAGATAACTGCGCGGATGGATGCCTAGATGGCTAAGATGTGTGGCCTTGTTTGAGGACTTGTCAATTTGATTTGTGGCCAGCCAACCAGTGGCGACAGATGTAGAGGATGGGGACAATAGTTCTACTGAGAAGGACAATTTTGATGATCTAGATCCTTAGCTATGCAGGGGCTATTATTTATTCTCTTGTTTTTTTCATGTTTTTGTTTTTTTATTTTAAGAATTTGGTATTTTAGGTTAGGGGGATGCTCGTTACATGTATATATCTCATGCATTTTAAACCTATGTACTTCACTTTTAGATTAGTAGAATACTTCTTTAGTTACAACTCTTAGGTGATATCTTTTTCTCCATCTCTTGCTTATTGTCTCGCCCTATAATTTTCAAAACTCATTTACCACAACAAAATGAGCAAAAACAATATTTCTCTTTCACATTTTTGTCAACCATTAACTAAGTTATCCTTAGGGTGACTTACTAACTTTTGAATAAAGAATAATCAAACCATCATATTCTCTTAAGGTCAAATTACACATAAAACTAACAAAATCTTACCCAAATACATACTTAAAAATCCATGATATATATACAACACATACAACTATAAATAATTACCACTCCTATGCCTATGTTTAAATATGCGACACAAATAAAGGATCACCACCCGAGTACAGAGTACTCTCAAGAAGTCTTTGTATGTATGATTTCCTCAAACCCTGTTTTCGAGATATATCTGACCTAATTTGATTTGGACAATCTTTATGAGAACCAGTGACCACAACTGCTGTCATATCATCCACCAGGTTCACCAGGGTCACCAACACCTCGGGCTCAATGGCAGATGATGCGTCAACCAGGAAAACATGAGAAAAATGACCTGAAGTGATTCCATTACTGTACAACCTGAAGCTGCTCATAAATGTGGTGAATATTATCCTAAATTTGCGAAGAACATTATCAGGCACCTCTTCAACACTCCGGAAAGTTGCATTAACTCGCAACATTTCAACATCAGGGATCTCATGTGTCAAGCTTTCCATCAGCACGTCAGAGGTCGTATTCCTAGGACTAGCCAAGAGAATTCGGCTCTCTGGGTTTGCTCTGTGAATTTGGAGGACTGCTTCTCGAATGACTCTTCCAGTTGTGGACAGCTTGTTCTTTACATTCAAGGAGAGTGGTCCTATAAGAAGAAATGGTGGTGGACACCATAAGCTCAGGATATGGTAGACTGCAGCTTTCTCTTTGGCATTAAGGTTATGTTGAAATAAGGGCAAAGGCTCTTCATCGTCGTCCACATCTAAGATCCTCTGGGATATATCTGGGAAAAGAAAATTGTAAAAGCAAGTGTCTGTTGCAGCAAGAATTGATAGGTGGCAACGCTTCATCCAAACCCTATTGAAGGAGAAGCTGACGTCGTATTTACATGTAGAAGTATGCTGTGAGAAGAAATCATCTCCAAATTCAGCATATACGATTGAATTTTTTACCACATGGGATATGGTCCCCTGTTCAAAACATAAAGAGTTCATTTGTGGAAGTAAAATGTAACTTACATAATTAAGCACTGAAAATTTTCCAACTGAAATTAAATTAATGAGCAGATATTAGTAGGTACAAAAAAAAATCATGACCTGTATAGTTCATATGCACCCAAGAAAATGCCGGTTGGCATCTGAACTTGGCTGTTATTAGTCAGAGTCAGATCAGCCATCTTTCAAAGCTTTATAATACATACAGAATATAGAGCATAAACAATTAATAATGGGAAACAGCTCATTTCTAAGGATCTGATTAGCAAAAAAAAAACATACATCTGGTCTCCACACAATTATTACTGCATCACGAAAGGCAGCATTTGCGGCCCGGTTGTTATCAAATAAACCTTAATCCTACTTAGGTAGACTGCTGATATATATCATGTAGTGTAGCTCATATTATTAAATAAGGTGAGTGCCTAGTTCACCATTCGGTACATAAAGCCAATGCACTATATGAATAGAACAGACTGTGGTACATGTTAATGTTTTGCACGTATATTGAATTTATACATGCAGATTTTTTAATGAAGATAGAAACAACTAATTCATAATCATAATCAAGTAGCACCTTTTCCCAGCAATTGGGGGTCAGCGACAGTAATGAGAAGGTTTTTTCAGTATTCTGGTAGGAAGCCATTGAAAAGTTTATAAAATAGAAAAAACTAGAGATTAACCTCCAGTTCTATCAATTTTGGCATGGCATTTTATGATTTACATGCATCAAACAATTCATATATGTCTCACTGTCTCTGATACTTAACATTGTCTTGGTCACAGTTCATGATATCTTTCATAAAAAAAATTTCATGATATCTATTTAATTAATGCGGATTATGCCACAATTGAAATTACAGCTACTTCCAAAATCCATAAATACAAAGCACAAATCTTTTATCATAGACAGAGGAAATTAATCAAGTAATTCATGTGAAATAATATTTTCCAGCAAGAAATGCATTTCGGAACTGTAAAGAAACTGACCTTAAAAGGTTTGACTTTCTTGTCTAATGGTTTCAAATGCACAGTATCCCTTGACAGTAGGTAAGGCCGCCTCTCGGGATCAGAATCCATCTCAAAGACTACATAGATTCCTTTATCTTTTCTAGAATTCTGAACATTATTACCCTTCTTATTTTTGTACTGAGTTGACCCCTCTCGTACATCCAAAGTGATTGCGTGCAAAAGGCATTTGCTCCATTTCTGATGTTAATTAAAGAAAAGAAAGAAAAATGTGATACATACAAACATCAATACAAAATATTTCAAGGGCAAAGGCAATGCAACTCAACATTGAAGAAAGGATCACAAAGAAGCAGTGAGATACATCCATCACAAGATTTGGCAGTAATCTTTTATAGCCTTCCAAGTCTGTATAGACGATACTGTAAGAAGGCATTTCCCTAATTGTGATGATTGATACCCACAAAATCCACAAAAGCATAATAAAAGAGATAAGGCAAAAGATGTGAGGTGCACACCCTACAGTAGTAATCCTCTGCATACAGGAGAGCCGCAAAATAGTCACAATAATTGGACTGTGACAATGGATTTAGCAAAACCTCGGGCACCTTGCCATCCTCAAGCTCACGCTTCAATTTATCAGGAATTTTGGAAACAGGAAGGGTGGCCTTGGACTTCAGAACTGGTGCTGATCCTGATGATTCTGCTCGAGAGGAAGGGGAAGCTGGATCAATGTTGGGGACTTTATGTGGAGACATGATGGACCTTTTCTGCTTCCGGACATGCTTAGAACCTTTAACAGATATCTTTGACGTACCCAGTCCGGATGAAGAAGAAGATGGTTTTTTGTTACATTTAAACTTCAAAGTAGTCACCTTCTTCTTCTTGGTATCAGCTTTTGGTACAATTGGTGGGGAAGACGGGGAAGGTGAACTTAATGGCAAGGAAGACCCCTCGACATTGGTCTGAGCAGAAGAAATTGACTGATGTTTATTCCCCAAATCTATATGAATCAACTTTTCAGTATCTGGTCCTGGTATTAAACAAGAAGGGGTAGATGCTACCAAGGATACTGAAGGCCCCTTGATGTTATTAGTCTTCAAAGGAACCACACTGGTGTTGGTCTGATCAGCAGAATGTGATTGATGGTTCTTCCCCATATCATGTAATATCAACCTTTGGGGACCTGGTCTTGTCACAGCTGGGGAAGAAGGGGAGCCTGATGGTATTGTAGGTCCCTTGGCATTTTCAGACAGGGAAGGGGCTACAGTGACATGGGTATTTATTTGAGCGGATAAACTTGATTGACACTCTTTACCAGTATATGGAGAAATCAATTTTTGGGGATCTGGTTTTTCCAGAGATGGAAAAGGGAAAGAAGAGGCATCCTCAGTTTTGGGCACTTGGGTCGTCTGGATATCTTTTAGACCCTGAGAATGAACTCCTGCTTGAGGCTTTTCAACAGAAGGTGGCACATTTGTCTTCTGGAAAACACACGTCTGCAAATCCAAAGAACGAAGTAAGAAGTGTTACAGCACGTCCTGGCGGTTGATCTTTCCCAAGCAATTCTACTTGGAAAGGGCGGTGACACTTGTACCTTCCAGGTTTCCGTAGGGTCGAAGAGATTATCAGAACGCTCCCGATCGTTGACGGGATCCTCTTTGCCGAGGAGGCGCTGCAGGGCTGGAGGCAGCCAAGAAGCCATTCTCCACGGAGGAGTGCTGAAGCTCTTCAACCTTATGTCCGACCAAACCAATGAAACCAAAGAGTATTCAAGTTTCAGATAAAACCATGATCATGGGTCTTCAAGCTTGGAAGCAAACAAACAAAAATTCTGCCAAACTAATCATCGATTTTTGTCTTTCAGGAAAAAAAAAAGATTTGGTATTTTTACTTTCAGCGAGTTAATCACTCAGTATCATCAAAACTAATGCGTAGTAAAGAAAAGAAACAACAACTTTACCGAATTTATGAAACAAAAATGTAGGCACTGAAGAACAATGTTAACAGGAAGCGTACAATCTGCAAGACTCTTCTTCGAGTGGCGAGATCAGGATGAGAGGGAGATGGGGTGTCAGATACGAGCTTAAAGTGAGTGAAGTGGAATCATGCACAGTAAACACTGCCAACTGAGAAGTTTCCCACGTATACATACATACATTCGTACTGCTGCAATAACTCGGCAGCTTACGGAGAGATAGGGAGAAATGACCGGTTGGACAGCAGACCCAGCCTGCTCGTTTACTCCGTGACCACAACAGGTGGAGGTGGGAATATGGTCCTCGCAGCACTTTTTCTTTTATGTTGTTGGTCACGAAAACTTAGGAAGGAAGGCTAATCACAAAGGAAGAGTTTTTCCGATGGTGCAACATATTAATATTAAAATTAATATTAATATTAAGAAAAAATTTGTATAAGCCCGGGTTGATATAAATTTATGTGAGCTCGGGTTTTATGGGCCGTTGGATTTACATCTGACAGCCTATAATATTTATAAGTTTAATTAATAAATATAACTCATAAATATTATAAGCCGCCGGATATAAATTGAACGACCATAGAGCCCGGGCTCACATAACAGGTCTCTTAATATTAATGTGTATTAATATGTGCATAGTCGACTTTATCAATTTATTAATAAAGGGCTCCCGTACATTTGTTAGGCTGGCTTCCTCATCAGCATAAAGCATTAAAAATGCTGAGTGTAACATTAAAAAAGCTTCTAGTCACAAAATAAAAGTGCGAATTACAAAAGGTAAAAATTGATAACTTAATAAGGAAGTATGGTTAGGCTAAGTGAGTCCAAAAGCCTAACGCATGTTGTGTGACACACACCTAAAGATTTCTCGAGAACAAGAAGTGAAAACTTAGTAAAGAAATCTGATCAGGCTAAGCAAGTCGAAAAACAAAAGTGGAGCGAGGTGAGTGGAGGAGAGAGAGTACTGATTTACAAAATTTTATTATTTCCCACAAATCCAAAGTACTTTGAAAATGATCATATAGTTGAAACCATGGTCCGTCGTTCATTTAGTAATTGAACCCTGCAATTAAAAAAAGACAAACTGAAAGTAATCAGTGCATGCCGATCTCCTTGCTTGAGCCAAGTTCAACCACTCAGTTTACGCCTCCATGTTCTCTTAGCATTGGTTACTTTATGGCAGCACACAGTTTGTCCATTTCATCTGATGGAAACCAGGAAACTAAAATATGTAAGGCACATTGAGTTCTATACTTCTATTGGCTTGCTTGACAAGCACAACGGCTTGATAATGATTTTCCTATATCAGCATTGGATAAATGAATAGAGTACTTTTTTAATGTAGCTGTATCACCCCAAAATAATTCTTCCATCTCCCGTTACTTATGTACCACGTATCACATTTACCAAATTTCTCATTTTTTGTATGCTTTTTTACTTTCAGCCTCCTTTGTGTGAGATGTGGATGGTGGCGGCTGAAGAATTCATGCTTGCTTCTCACTAAACTATGGAGTTTTGATGCAGAAAATGCACTACAACACTTCACTTTAAGGTGTGATACACTTTTCTAAAAACAATATTTGCCCCACTTATTGGTTTGTAATATGGATCTCTGCAAATCTTTTCTCAAGATACAATGAAGTTATTTTCTTTGTCTGTTGCAAATTACACTTTTGAAAATAAATCTTTAAATACCTGTAAGAAATTTTGATATCTGAGTGAGGAGAGTTTTTCTCTATTTGAAAAGTGCAAAAACTTCTCTATTTTCTATGAATCCCGTAGTCCCTGTGAAAGGGTGGTTTTAAAATTTTAAAAGTAACCAAAAAATTGTTTTTAAGACTATCTTCATATTTGATTTTTATATATCTATTTTTTTCTTTTTCTTTTTGAAAATATTCTAACAATCTCCCATCATTTTCAAAACAAAAAAAAGGCGATAAAAGTATACTAAGACTAATGTATAAATAAAAGTGTTTTATAATTTTAACCTCCACTTAGTAAATACTTATCAAAGTTAACTAAATACCATAGTAGAGCATGTCTTTTAACTAATAATCCATATTGATCAATCGGGTCGGTATTTACACATAAAGTCTCACAATTTTCCTGTATTAATAAAATGAGCTGACACATATCTTATCTTGATTTCAAAAGCATTCGACAAACAAGTCCTAGTCTCATAAGAAGTGGCACCACTTCCACACACCACTTCTACAATTATAGAGGTCGACTTATCAAAGATGTCTATGTAACTTACAGACCCCAACAACATTTGTTGTAAATCTATTAAGAATACAAAAGGGATTGTAAGTTCGAAGAGATGATCACAACGGCGCCGATCGTTGACGGGATCCTCTCTACGGAGGAGGCGCCGCAGGAATGGAGGCAGCCAAGAAGCCATTCTCCTCAGAGGAGTGCTGAAGCTCTCTTCAACCTTTTTCCGACCAAACCAACGAAACTAAAGACTATTCAAGCTTCAGATAAAACCATGATCATGGGTCTAAATTGGAAGCAAAAACCCAAAAACTTTGCTAAGTTAATCAGGGATTTTTATCCTTTCAGCAAAAAAAAAGATCATGTTTTTTTCCTTTCAGCAAGTTAAGCACTATCATCAAAACTAATGCATGGTAAGTAGTTGTGTAGACAATGAAATCATAACTTTACCAAATTTATGAAACTAAAGAAGTAGGCACTGAAGAACAATGTTAACAGGAAGCGTTAAATCTGCAAGATTCCTTCGGGTGTGGCGAGATCAGGAGGTGAGCACGAGAGAGAGAGGAGAAGGAGATGATCAGAGTACGTAAATACGCACTGCTGCATGACGATGGCGTCCAAAGCAGGAGCAGAGAGAACGGGGAGACAAAGGGCATGGACCATGGACTGAATTGAAGTGGGACGTAGCTCAACTCCGTCTACGGGGCCGTTTAGCTGGCAATTTAAAGTTGGAAGAAAATGACTTCCAAACATATTGCTTGCTTTTGGGAAAGATAAACGAAAGGAACCGGATGCGCCAAACGAAAAGAAAAAGAAATATGACTTCTTATGTGCCTCCGTACCTCGATCTCTTCACCTAGGTAGGTAAGTAGAGGAAGAAGGTCCACTTGCACCCGCGCTTCTTAGTTTTTTTTTTTTTGTTTAATGGTCTAGATTAGGGGTATTAATGAGCCAAATTGAGTTGAATATTAGGCTATTTTAGCTCGAGTTCGAATTGTTGAAGCTCAGTTTGAGTTCAGCTTGAAACTCGAATAAACTCGAATCTTTTAATTCGAGTTTGGCTTGAATTAAAAATTAAAAGTTTGGCTTGAGCTCGAGCTCGAACCTGAATAAGTGAATCATAAGCCTTAGCTTGAACTAAAAAAATAAAAATAATTTATATATAAATATAAAATATATGAAGTATCACATATACTAATATATTTTTAGTATTAAATATTAATAAATATACTTCAACAAGTACTACGATTACACCGTGAACATTTGGTTATAGTCACTATGAAAGAAGAAAACTATGACAAATAAGTTTTAGTTACATATGCTAAAAAAATGCAACATTATTATTTTTCTCTCTTTATGTACATATAATCACTAAAAAAGATGTAAAAATAAAAAATTATTTAAGCAACATTGTCATCTACTTTTTTGTGTTTTCTTTTATTTACATACTTATAAATCACCAATAAAAAAGTTATTCTATGATCTTAATGTGCCTCTAAAAAATTCTGAAGTACATGTAAAAATATATACATTTTGTAAGATGAGGATGGTCCCAATGTCATGCTTCAACTTTTAAAAGAATATCTAATCATTCTTTTCTAAACTAAGGTTAGTCCACAAATGTCATGCTTCTTTTAGAACTATTTTTAAGTATATTAGTATGATATCATGTTGACCATCTGTCATATACTTATAGCTTCATTTAGTTTTTTAATTGAACTAATTTTAGTTCATCTTTAAGAATCAAATAGCCCTACTAATTTGGAACAAAAGGAGTATATTAGTGTTTACGTCTCCAATTTTTTTATTTTTATAAAATATATATCATATATAAAAATTATATCTGTTATAATTTAACAATGATATATATCATAAAATTTTTTTATATGAGTTTAGACTCTCGTACATCATCATGAACAAAGACATCATAGGCCATCAAATCGAGATCCAAATGTGTAAGAAGACATAAACTAATCTACCTCCCGAGTTATGTGTGTTCTTATATTGTAATATAATAATGTATGACATCTATACTCACATAGTCGTGAGTGAGCCTTGACTCATATAAACGGGTCTCATATATCAATACGATACATAGTATTAGTATATAAATATGTGATTATACGTCATTTTATATATTCCATTTGTCTTAGATTAATAGCTCAATTAGATTTTTCAAAATGAACTAATCAAATAGAGCTATTAATCTAAGAACGGAGGGAGTATGCTATAAATATATATTTAAATTAACAATTATGTTTATATAAAATATGCATATATATACATTATTTATTTTATATATATTTTACTTATATATAATTTTGAAATTATATTCGAGTTCGAGCTGAGTAGCATCGAGTTCGAGTTTTATTCGAGCCGAGCCGAGTCGAGCAGGGGTGTGCTCAAACTCGGAATCGAGTTCGAGTCGAGCCTGATTCGAGTCGAGTTTAACTCGAGCCGAGCCTAGCTGAGCCGAGTTTGCTCACGAGCCAGCTCGGCTCATTTACAGCCCTAGTCCAAATGATAAAATATCATTTAAAAGACTTAAATAAAGGGTGTACAGGGACGCCATTTGTTCGTCTTCCTTCCTTAGCTGTGGGCCTGTGTCCAAGGCTAAGTAGGCGTGATGTAACTCTAAATTGAAGATGGCGGTTTAGGTATTAGATTTAAAAAAAAAAAAAATTAAAATTTACCGCCAAATGTAAATTATGATTGGTAATAAAAAAATTTAAAATAAGTTCAAATATCATGTCAAATTTAATTTTAAAATTTTAAATTAATATAACTCTCTCTTTCGAATTCGGATATGTACGTACTTTGTATTATTATATTCCTAAATTTGAACTCTATTAAACACGATTTCACAAAGGTCAGTAGTTTTAAACTTTTAAAGTAGGCATTACCTATTTCACACTTCTCGAGGCTCAAATCAATATGAGAGGTAACTATTGAAAAATAACAAAATTTGTAATTTTAAAACGGGGGCAGGGAGCCGGAATCAACAGAATCACCTTATACCTCATAAGGTAATTCGGTGATTTCGGCTCGAAACGACTTGGAATTAACTTCTAGACGGAATTTTTAATTCTGCCCACCTTTTACACACAAATATGAATCCAATAATTTGATCCGAAATTGAGGTGGAATCGATGGAATTTTACATAAATTCCATATCCAAATAGCCCTATCCATATCTACGACTATTTTGTATGGCTATACAATGGTACTTATCCTCTTGGCTTTGCCCTAATCTCTGCCCAGAGCACTGGCCTCCTGCAATCGCCCACCCACCTCCTTCCATCTCACCAGCCAACCATTTGCCTCACCCTCTCTTTCAACTACTGCCTTCACCCTTCCCGTAGGCCTCTGACTCACCTCCAACCTCCTCTCCCATTGCCCCTCGCTGCTGGCTTTTGGCTTCATTAGTCGCCCCATCATCTCTCCCATATTCAGTTGGCGCCCTCTCCTCCCATCCTCCCTTTCATACTCGACCATTGAGGCTCCACCCCCCTCCGATCATCGGTCACCTAGCCACTCCGCCTCTCCCTATTCTTCAACAACCACCACTACCTCCTCACCTCTGGCCCACTCAATTTTGAGATAATAGCAAATGTCTTATACAAATCAAGCAAATTTTCAAGACAAGGGAACCACTACAAGGCAATTTATTTTCAAACAAGAAGCCTGCTGTTATGAATTGGATTGAAGGGCAGGAAAATTTCATGTTCATAAAAAGAAAATAGATGAAGCATGATGCTTACAAAAGTGGTATGGGGAGGAAAGAAAAATGAAGTAGATGAAGATAAGAAATTTTAATAGGCAAAGAGGATGTTATCACAAAATTTTGTCAGTATCCATCATTACGTGACAAACAAATGCAGATGAATAGCTTTTATGTCTGCCATAGACAGCAGACTATCACATACATGCTCGTTGGGCAGCCGACCATGCAGTGCTTACAGCTTTAGAGCAAGCTTTTGTTTGGGACAATCGGCTTGCATTATACGGATGCATTGTGCAAAGCACTTGTGGCACTTGTACAAAGAAAAAGGTAGGGGCAAAGGAGAGTCACATTGCAAAGAAATGAATGAACACAAGCAAGGAATTAGGTTGCATTAACTATCAATGTGTTTACAAACAATGGGTGCAACAACACTACAATCAACAACACTAACAATTCACTCCCCCTTATATAGCACATGAGATTTATTACATGTGGATGGAGTGGCAGCTAAAGTGGTTGTACCGGCATGGTAACACCTTAAAACATAAATAAAGAAAATATAAGGAAATAAAAAAAAGTGCATATAAGTAAAGCAAAAGGGGAATTGGTAAGGTACCCAGAACACAGTCTGTGGTATGCTCCCCCACTCAATTCCGTTGACATCTTTGTTGACATTGCTCCATGAGGTAAGCTTTAACTTGATCAACATGGTAATGAAGAAGCTCTTCTTCGGGTTCCCAACTGTGTGGAAGGTCCCTCCATCTGATAAGGAATTTGCAGACTTTCTCCTTGCCGCATTCAACTTCACTATCGGGTGTGATCTCCTCCAGAACACTAATGTCGGTGGTGACCAGTGATCAGCATGATAAGGCTTCAGATAGCTGGCTTGGAAGACAAGATGGATCTGCATTCAGTGTGGTAATTGAACTTTGTAAGAGACCTTCCCAACCCATTGGAGAATGGGCATGAGGCCTTCATATTTACATACGAGACAATTAGGAAGTTGACAAAAGAGCTTGAGTTGGGTAGGATTGAGTTTGATGAGTACAAAATCCTCCACAATAAAGGTGGAAGGTTGGCTGCCTTGGTAAGCCCATTTGCTTCACTCGAGTAGCCGCCTTCTCAAGATATATGAGGGTGATGTCTGAGGTGATGTGCCAATCTTGTGAAAGGCGGAAGGAAGGGAGTTGTTGCCAGTAAAGCCCAGAGCCAAGGTGTGGGGTGTTGTAGATAGGCAACTGGTGGCTAACTCAAATGGGATCTGGTTGGTGGTGGAGCTCTTCCATAACTCGTAGGAAAACTGGGCAATGTAGAGGAGTTTGACCCAATTCTTTTGGTTGACATTGATGAAGTGGCATATATATTCTTCAAGGATAACATTAACATGCTTTGTTTGACCATCTGTTTGAGGATGCATGCTCAATGAGAAATTCAACTTGGAACCCAGCAGCTTAAATAGTTCCATCTAGAGCCATGTCACGACCCCAGCCATCCCAAGGTGCCGTGCGGCACTCGCAAGGCCAAATAGCTAAGCGAGTAAGCCTTTCTTCGTCAAGGTCATGGCCTCGTGCCATTCGACCAAGCGTCCAGCCCGCGAAGCCAAGCAACGAACCCGTCCCATAAGCGGACGTGCGGATGTGCCAAGACTTGTTCCCAAGCGAGCTGGCCGGAGAGGGACACCTCCTCGCTATGCACAGATCCAACTTAGGCAACTTGGTCATCCGAACAATCCGTCTCAGCCTTATGCATGCAAGGGCCTTTGTTACCAACATGGCCATAAGGCCGGACGGCCGCCCGACTAGTCGGAGAGCCCCATCCCACTAGCGGATGGGCTCCTGGCATGATAGCTAGCAAGGCAACGAGCCTTCATTGCCATCCGGACAGCCTGTTGCAAGGCTAGGCATCATACCAACAGCTTTGTCATTTCAGCTCACCATGTCCCTCCCTATATAGCATAAGAGATCTTTCTTGTTTCTCTGGAGTGGCAGCCAAAGTGGTCCTACGGGCATGGTATTTCTGAATTTTGCCAAACTGCATGAGAACACTCCCAAGGACCCTCAAACACTATATAAGGAGGAGGGGACATCTTAAGAATCCAAATCGGTGCTAGTTGGCTATGTGTCCCAACATAGCTAACTATGTGTGCGCAACGTTGCGCCATTTCTGCGCAACGTTGCGCACACATGTTGTGCAACGTTGCGGGCCTTCCCCGCAACGCCTACACACAAGCTAAGCAACACTAAGGGCAGTTCCCATAATGCATGCCCACCTCGTATACAACACTTTCCCACGTCGTGTCACGGGTAGTCCGCTCTGCTACCCCGTGACAGCCAGCTAGGGCAACGCCCATCTCAATCAATCACAGTTGTTTGGGGGCATACCCCAATACTTAACAATGTTCTTTAAAAAGAGGTAGGCAGATTCTTCAGTTGTACAATGCTTGGGAGCTGGCATGAAAGTGACACACTTAGAGAAATGGTCAATGATCACCAAGATCAATTTGTATCTACAAACTTTATGCAACGCCAAGATGAAGTCGAGGGAGACACCCTCCCAAGGTCCCTACGGTACTAGCAATGGTTCAAGGAGACCCCATCATTTGTCATTTTCCACTTTATCATGTTAGCATGTCAAACAAGCTCGAACATATGCCTCAACGTCGTTGCCCATGTGAGGCTAGAAATATGCCTACTCCAAGAGGGCAATTGTGAGATAGTGTCATGCACAAGATTTTTCATCCTATTTTCTTGAATTTCACAAAAAAAATTGCAACATAACGACTATAAATCGGGAAAAATGACAAATATGAAACCTATAAAAATAATTTTATAATTTAAAAAATTTTAACTACTTAAAATCTGGTTGTGCAAGTAAAACACTATGTGATTTAATCGATGGGGACCTAGATGAATGCTATTGCATACTTATTGCATATGGAATTAAGATAGAAAGGATTAATCCATGGAGTATAGTAGTTCCAATCAAATCATATGATATTCCTGGACCTATAGGGGAATATGATTTTAAAAGAGTCTTTTCGATGTTTGGGCCAGTTGTAAGAGCTTTTAGAACAACACTAAGGCTATTGTTAACTGTAGACGCGACTTTCTTGAAGGACAAGTATCCCGGTCTGCTATTGATAGCAATTGCACTAGACGAGAATAATAATATGTTATGTGTCGCATTTGCAGTGGTCAAAAATGAGTGTGAGAAAACTTGGAGCTAGTTTCTTAAATTGCTTAGTAATTATCTATTTTTTTATCCTCCAGTCGAGTTGGATACAATTTTTTTGATAGAATGAAGAGCTTGGCAAATACTATTAAGCAGTATTTTCCTCTACACGCCGTGGATATTGCATCTGTCACATGGCAACAAATATGTTGGACAGATTCAAAGACAACTACCTAAAGAACTAGCTCCATGTGGCAACTAAAAACTTTCAGGCAACGTGTATGATGACACAATGAACAATATTAAAGAACATAATCTTGAAGCATTTACTTGGCTGGATAAAATAGTATAGAGCACTCGGCCAATGTTGCATTTTTAGGCAAAAGATATAGAACATTAAGCTCAAATAGGTTTGAAAGTGCTAATGCAATGTTCAAAAAAGCCAGGTTGGTGCTTATTACTTAGCTAATTAAGCATGCAAGGGAGCACACAAGCGCACTCTTCAAGAAATGTCCAACAGATGGACAAAATATAACTAAAGATGTAACCCTATTTGCTCGTAAATACTTCGAAAGCAAAAGAGAAGCAAAGAATGTATATGTATTGTTAGTATCAATGTATGAATTCTAGGTCAACTTGTTGTATCATTAGATAAAATGCAATTAATTTTGTGTGTATGTTCATACGTTATCCATAATAATGTGTATATTTATCTATTAAAATAATGCAATAGTTGTGTGCATATGACATGTGTTGGTGGGTCGTGTTTTCAATAACACTATAATATTACTATTGTGTTCTCATTCACACAATACTTATTCAACAAGACGTCACTGGGAGCAGACAAGAGTGTTGAAGCAAGATGTCATGTGTAAACTTGTCAGTGAGAGCTGCAAGGTGTGGCTGAAGTGTAGGTAGAAATTGTCCGAAGTGTAGGCAACTTGCTAGTGTCTCGAGTGCAGGGCCGGCTTCAAGAGAGGAAGCTAGGCATCATTTGGTGTATCCTTTCCTTATCGATGTGCAGCACCAACTTAAGTGGAGCAGTTGGGCGCACCTACTTATTGAAGCAACCATTACCGCAGATTACTTTGCCTATGTTGATGGGCAAGGCGCATTGAGTAGAAACTTCGTCATGCAATGGTTTAACCGAGTCAAGGGCCTATGGGTGAAGTTGGTTTTTCCAAAGCATGCAATCTATGGAATGATCCAAGCCATGGTGTGAACAAATTTTAAGCGTCACAAGAACAGAGTTAACCCTTCGTCGCAATTTCGTGCCATGGTTGGAAACAAGAGCAAGATCCCCTAGAGCTATGCCGTTGACGAGTCGAGTGGGGGTGAGTGTCATGGGGTAGCAAAGCGGACTATATATGACACGTGCTGGGGCGCACATACATGTGGAAGTGTTGTATACTAGGTGTATATGCATTGTAGGAACTGCCTTTGGTGTTGCACACCATGTATGTTATGTCGATAACACGATATGTTGATCAATGTATTGTTCATATTGTTTTCTGTATATATATTGTGTAATCAAAAACACGATTAAAGGGATTACGTGTTATCAATTACAAGATTAAAAAAAGGACTTATAATGAATAGTACTTTTTTTGTCACTACTCGTTACCAATTACTTAATAATTGTACTTCATGTTTTCAATAACACGACCAAAAAATTAATTAAATTATCCCAATTTCCTATGTATCACACCAATTTTCCCAACCGTAATCACCAATTTATGAAGTGTCAATCCAATTTTTGGCACAAGAAACTAATTTCTGGTGTAGAAAACCAAAGTGTCACACCAATTTTCGACGCAGCCCTTACTTCACCTCCGGTTCCATCTTGGCAAATATAAATCCTTATAAATTCCATGAGATGACCATTTGGCACCCACCTCTTGCCCGCCCAAGGAACATGGCCAAAGGTGGGTGCTTGATAATGGAAAATGCTACTGGAGACTGACAATAAAGTGATAGGCAACTGGCTCATGACGACTAATGATATCTAATGGGCAATTGTCGACTAATGTATTGCACACCATCCATCTCCATGAGCACGACCTCTTGAGCCATCACAAAAAAATACGACAAACATCAGGACATTGAAAAATGTCCAACTATGACTCATCCACCTTCTAGGTGAATGAAAGGTTGATATCAAAGATTAATGGCATGTATTGTTAAATAAATTTGCCAACTCACCCTATTAATTGTCTGTACCGCTCTTCTCATCTTCCTCAGAGGTAGACGAGTCATAATTAGGGGTTATTTCAATGTCTCAAATGTTTATAAATATTTTTTTCTGATGGCTCACGAGGTCGTGCTCCAGTAGTCATATGGTGTGTAATGTTTTACTTTTATTTTTCTATTTTTTAACTTTTGTACTTTTGTGGTCTACTTATGTATTTTTTTATTTTTTGTTATTTAGACAATGTACTCATTAACAACTAATAATGATAGAGAAAGTTTGATTACATATAAAATTTTGGCTTTGCTTATCAATTTTGCTACACATGAAATTCATGTTATCAATTATAAGAAACTTACAAAAGTTATTACTTTATGATTAAATAAAATAAAAAACTAAACAAAAAATAAAATTCTAAAAAAATTTCTTTTAAATCGTATGTAATTTGGTTTATGATATTATTAAATAATAAGGTCAAGGTAAGATTATATAAATTATTTGAGTAAATCTTAAGCCAACCCTATTTTTAAAATTGATAAATTTTTTATAAGTCAAACCTTACCCTATTTTTGGTTACATCAGGTTGGGTACAAGTTAGATGGGTAAGTTCGGGCCAAGCATGGAGATTGAGTTGAATTTTTTAGCCTCATAAGTACTTTAGTGGATGGCCCGTGGGCCATCTCATGGGTAGGTACGGCAGGCTTAACATTTTTAACTTTGTCTTGGTGATAGAAGGCCAAGCCCACGGGCCCATTCGCAAAGGGAATTAGCATAAAATTGGTCAAGTAGCAAGGCGGAAGCAAGTTGTTAATTGTCATATCGCTTAATAGCACTATAGAGGTGGCTTTTGGTAGGAAAAACCTACTCCCTACCTCCCACTTAAATAGTCTTGTTGAGTTCATTTTAGTTTTATTAAAAAACTGCTTCACTAAGGCCTCATAATGGCGTCACAAACAAACTGTGAATTGAAAAACCAGCCCCACAAAATGACGCGTGAAAGTTAAGGTCAGTGTAGCATGATTGGTTTTATAATTATGACTATTAAAGTGGGAGGTCGTTTTTCGTGTGGGGCAGGAGGAAGTAAGGCCAAAGTCTTTGTTTTACATTAATATACTCTTTTTATCGCAAAATAAAAAATATATTAAAAATATTAATTTATAATTTTTTTTTATTTTGTCCACTAAGTTTTTTTACTCCATCTCTTTATTTTTATAAAAATGATAACATAAAATAAAATAATTAATATAGAATGAGCTTTTATTTTAATCTATATGATCAATAAGAAATATTGAATTTAATTGTTCTCATAGGGTGGGAGGAATGGAAGAAGAGAGGGGAAATGGGATACACAGTAGTAAGGATTATAGGTTTTCGGGTCCCATCACAACAAATATGAGACAGATAAAGAGTAGTTGGAGTCCAAAGGGAAAATAAGATCTCGAGCTCATTTCAAAATGTTAATTAAGATTGTGAACAAGATGCGTAGTAAATGTCAAGAGGGGAAATCTTGGTAGAGGTTTCTCTATTTTACCTGATCAATGAAGCCAATATTCTATTTTCTTTGAGTGTATATTTCTTAAACTAATATTTTATTATCTTTAGGTGCATATTTCTTAAGCCAATATTTTATATTTTTTGGGTACGTTTTTTTAGGCACATGTTTGCAAATAAAAGATTACCAAAATCCTTGCCCACCGCTGTTGAAGTTTTGGGCTCTCCTACAACACATCCTACAATCCCTCAACCAAATTTTTTCTTATTTTAATTAAATTTTTTTTAAACCAAACTAAAACAACCCGTAGCCAAATTAACCTCAAATCCCAAACTTGTCAAGGAGAGAGCTGACCCAACCAGCCCGGTGTGGCATTAAAAACAAATAAGTAGGGGAACAAAAAAAAGTGGCGAGGAGGAGACAATGTTGATCTAGTTGAAACAATGATTTGTACTTCATTTTGTAGTGAAACCATTAAACGAATTATTAGGTGCAAAATAGGTAGAGACCTCTGCCGCTCTACGTAATTAAACTGCTTTCCTGGTAATATAGGCCTAGGGTGAAATTTCCAAAATGACCTTCCCACCATCTCCTACATCCTGCCCAATAAGATTCCCTTTTCCACCAAGTAGCGCGTCTACTCCTCCATCTTCTCTCTCTTCTGAACCTAGTCTCCACCACTTCTTTCTATTCTTCGGGCCTTGAGATCCATTTCATTTCTCCATCTCCATTCAATAGATCTTGGGCTAGGAATCGGGTCGGGTCGGGTCAAATCGAGTCGGCTTGGCCTTGACCCTCACTGAAATCGGGTTGGGTCATGACCCGACCCTATTTTTAAATCGGGTCGAAAGTCTAAATCCTAACCCTACTTGAGTCGGGTTGGGTCAGGTATCGGGTAACCCTACTTTTTTCTATAATTTTTTTATTAGGCTCGTATTATATACCTTCTCTCTTTGCAAAGGGCAAACACAAATAAAATTAAATACATTACAACATTAATTTGAAATGTTTTATTCTATGACTAATTTGTGGATATATTTTTTGTAGTAACCATTAACAAAGACCTTAGAGGTATAATATTACATTTTCTCCATTAAGAGAATGATAACAAAATAGACCTTCAACATTTATTTACTCATGATCAGCCTACTTGGATTTTGATATTCAGCATGTATTAATTTCAAATTTCTAGTAACTACTTCTATATGTCTGCTCATAACTCTACCTTCCTTTGTAACAGGTGACACTTGATTACAATTTTCCTCCTTCGAAAATTGTCCCTCATCAAGCTCTATTATCCGCCTATCTGGATACATGTTCCTAACCTGCTCCCTATTATAAATGTCAGGCCTTCAACAAAAAACTAAATTTAGTATGCGATGTGTCCTTCTGAAGGAGAGAGGATGAGTAATGAATATAACAAAATATGATATATTTTTATTTAATTCACCACACCTAAAAGAATAACATAAAAGAAATTAAACTATATATAAATTAACAACACTTTAAAGATACCGTCCTTTGTTATCCCAAAATTGATGTCTACTACAAAACAAAATATATGTGATCACACCTATGCTCCAAATAACTAATTCTAAACAAGTCCAATGAACTAACACTATAATAATAAACTTCTTTATTATTTGTAGTCGGATAAAAATCAGGTTGGTTGGGTTGTGCGGGTTGGGTACGACCCAACCCTAAATTTAAAACGGATCAAGAACCTAAACCCTGACCCTACTTGTAATCGGGTCGGGTCGGGTACAAGGTTAAGCGGGTTAGGTTAAATTTTCCTAGCCCTAAATAGATCTGCCATGGCTGCCCTTTTCTCTTTTTCATCTCTCTATGTTAACTTAGAATAGTGGATGGTTTGACATCTCCATTGGCACTGAAAAAAATGGTCATTCTTGTCTGATCGTCTTTTGGTATATGTATATCAAAAACATGCATTGAAGAAGTCTTAAATGCGAAGGAAGAAAGTAATCTGATATATCTTTTATTCTAACAACACAGGATCTTCATATGTTGTCCTCAAGGAGTATATGCAAGACAATTTTCTATTATAGTTGATGTCAAAACATACGTATTATGCATGCAAGCATTTAAATGGCCACGTTTGTTACTTGGATACATCCGACACCCATTAAGGCTATTTGAACTGGAGAGATGCAGATAACAATATGACAAAAAAAATACACAATATGAGAAGAATACAAGAGGCAATGCACGAAAAAACTTCTAAATGAAATGCAACATATATAGTACACAATTATTTACATTTACATTACCAGGTAGTCGTGACTTTGTACTTCCAACGATTTGAAACCACTTCAACTAAAAAACACCAATCAGATATACTTTTTGCAACTTGAAAGGTGCAAATTACTATTTTACTTGTAGACATGTAGCCAGTAAATCAAAGATGTAACACAAATGAAGGATGGCCATCTGAGTAGAGATTACTCTCAAGAAGCCTATGCATGTATGATTTTCTCAATCCACGTTCTCGAGATATTTCTGACCTAATTCGATTTGGACGATGTCCCGGACAACCAGTGACCACAACTGCTGTCATATCATCCACCAGGTTCACCAGCGTCACCAACACCTCGGGCTCAATGGCAGATGATGCATCAACCAAGAAAACATGAGAAAAATGACCTGAATTGATTCCTTCGTTGTACAGCCTGAAGCTGCTCATATATGTTGTCGATATTATTCTGAATCTGCGAAGATCAGTAAGAGTACTCATTGTGAAGCATTCTTCGTCGAAGTTATATGAGGATAGACCTAAAATGTCCTCGGGCACGTCTTCAACATCCCGAAAAGCAGCATTAACTCTAAACATTTCATGGTCAGGAATCTCATATGACAAGCTTTGCACGAGAAAGTCACAGGTCTTGTTCAGAGGACTAGCCAAGAGAATTCGGCTCTGCTTGTCTGCTCTGTAAATTTGGAGGACTGCTTCACGGATAACTTTTTCAGTTGTTGATCCTACTAGAAGGAATGGTGGTGGACACCATAGGCTTAGAATACGGGAGACTGCAGTCTTCTCTTTGTCATTAAGGTCTTGGTCATAGAAAGATAATGGCTGTTCATTAACGTCCAAGATCATCTGGCATTGATCTGGAAAAAGAAATTTGCGGAAGGTAGGTTCTGTTGCAGCACGAAGTGCTAGGTGGCAAAGCTTCAAGCATACCCTATTGAATGAGAAGCTGACATCATATTTACATGTTGCAGAATGCTGTGAAATGAACTCAGATCCAAATTCGGCATATACATATCTGCTTTTCACCACACGGGATATGGTCCCTTGTTTCAAACATATGGTTCTAATTATGGAATCATATTGTAACTTATATAAGCATATACAGAAACTTCGTCAAAATGTAAATTATTAGATAGACATGAATGAGATTCAGACACATCATTAGTTTCATATAACCCGAAGGAGATGCTGACCGTACTGTGAACTTGGTTAGTGGGACAGAGGGAGTATCATGTAAGGTACTCCATATCACCCAACAAGGTGGGAATCTAGATCACAATCTGTACGCGAAGCAACTGCCCTTTGTATTTTTTCCTGTAAATCACTTCATGGATATGAAGAGAACAGTCTGGAGAACATGGTACTATTTTCAGTGAAGTACGGAATAAATGCGCACTAGTTCTTTTTGGGCAAACCTCAACACTAATGGAGGTATGTAAATTATAGTGCTACGTTATTGTGGAGTTGCATCTTGCATCCATCAGGTTGAGCTCCAGAAAACAGGAGAGAGAAATCTGACCAAATCAAAAAGGAAGACGAATGTTTTTTTTTTCAGTTCTTTGGCAGAAAACCATGAGCAACTTAGAGATAACTAAAGTGAGATCAAATGGATGATGCATCCTCCCGTTTTGTCTATTTTGGGCATGGTGTTCTTGTGGGCTTTGTGCATCAAACAATCCACGTGTGTCTCACTGCTTTTCTGACATCTATGTTTGTTTTTATCACAGTTCATCCTATATGTTTAATTAATGCCACAATAAAAATTTGGGCCACTTCCAAATTCCACAAAAGCAAAACAAAAATCTTTTACCATAAGAAGTGGAAATTTTGACAGTAGCTCATGTGATATACTTCATCTGTCCCAAAATAAATGTCCTATTTGGTTTTTCACAATGAACTAATTTTAGTTGATTTTGAGAAACCAAATTGTTAGTTCATTTTGAAAAACACAAATAGGACATGTAGGGAGTACTATTTTCGACAGCAAAAAACACTTCTTGGGAACTAAATAGAGACTAACCTCCCAAGGTTTGACATGCTTATCCAATGGCTTCAATTTCACAAAATCCCTTGACAATAGGTAAGGCCGCTTCTCGGGAACAGAATCAATCTCAAAGACTACATAGATTTTTTCATCCCTTCCATAATTCTGGACATTCGTACCCCTCTTATTTTCAAAAGATTTTGGTTCCTTACGTATTTCCAAAGTGACTCCGTGCAGAAGAAATTCACTCCATTTCTGAAGATCAAAGAGAATATATGTTACATAACAAATTGACAACTCTAAGAAATTGGAGGAAAGACCACAAAATAGTAGTAAGATGCATCCATCACAAAAATTGCAGTAATCATTAATAGCTTTTCAAGATTATATAGCCTAAGACGGTTAAGTCCCTAATTGGCACTGACTGATATCCACAATGAGTTTGAGGAGTGAGGGATCATATGCCAGTGGAATCTAAAAAGAAGTTCAAGAAGGGTTTGTAAGAAAATTTTCTACTCACCCTAAGAAATTCTAATGGCTTCAGCCTCCTATAAATGCACTAACCACTATTGCATCTCTAATTAGAATAGCTTCTTTTTCAACCTCAAACATTAGTTCCTAAAAACATATTAAGCTATTAACATGACATTCAGGACAGAACAATGCCACACCTTAGGAGGAATGGCTTCGAATATTAATTAAGAGAGAAGACAAAAGATGTGAAGCGCACACCTCATAGTAGTAGTCATCTGCATACAGTAGAGCTGCAAAATAGTCACAGTAAGTGAACTGCGACAATGGCTTTAGCAAAACCTCTGGAACCTTGCCATTCTCAAGCTCATGCTTCAATTTATCAGGAATTTTGAAGACAGGAACGGTGACCTTCGGCTTCAGAACTGGCGCAGAACCTGGAGATTCTGTACGAGATGAAGGGGAAGCTGGATCAATACTGGGGACTTTATGAGGAGACAGAAGGGAGCTTTTCCGTTTCCAGATATGCTTAAAATCTGTAACAGATTTCTTCGGTGAATCTAGACCGGATGAAGAAGGAAATGATACTAGTGGCTCTTTGTCACATTCAAACTCCAAAGTAAACACCTTCTTAGCATCAGCTTTTGGTACTATTGCTGGAAAAGAAGGGGAAGATGATGCAAATGGAAATGAAGGCGTCTGAGTATAAGAACTTGATTGGTGTTTCTTCCCCAAATCTATATAAATCAACTTTTCGGTATCTGGTTTTGGTATTGGAGAAGAAGGGACAGATGATACTAACGGTACCGAGGGCCCCTTCTTGTTGTTAGACTGCAAGGAAACTACAGTGGTGTTGGTCAGATCAGAAGAAAGTGATTGATGCTTTGTCCTCAGATCACGTAAAATCAACCTTTGATCACCCGGTTGTGGCGCAACTGGGAAAGAAGGGGACTGTGACGCTGGCATTGTAGGCCCCTTGACATTGTTAGACAGGAAAGAATCTGCATTGACATTGGTGTTGGTTTGAGCAGAAGAACTCGGTTGACACTTTATCACAATATCTTGAGAAATCAACTTCTGGGTATCTGGTTTTGTCAAGGATGGAAATGGGGAAGAAGAAGAGGAAGAGCTATGCTGAGTTTTGAGTACTTGTGTCCCCCTTGTTGGGCTTTGTTTTGTATTAAAACATAAGGTGGCCCAACTATCTCAATTGACACTGTTTTGGGTTTTTATAAAACTGTATGGGTAATGGGTCTGAGTCAGAATACCCATTAAGCTGTGGTTTTAAGTGGCAAATCTGAACCATTGGATGACCTATGGATGGACGGTCAGGATTCTAGGGTTCTTAACAGTAGTGTCCTGGTTTAGTTATAAATACACCATTAGCCATCATAATTCGGTGCCTTAAGCGAGATTACTCTCAGCCAAATTCTAAACCAGAAATACTATTGTTATTCTGAAGAAGATTAGTTGATTCTGAAGTGGATTAGCTGAAGATCAAGCTTACTTGCAAAGAGGTTATCAATTACAATGGCTACAGGTATGCCTAATCCCTATATTAAAGTCTTTCAATTGGTATCGGAGCGCAACGTTTGTTTTAAATTGCATGATTTAGTCGCCGGACAGAAAATTTTTAAACTTTATGTTTACTACAGTAAAATTTTTCTGTCCTGTTGCAATTTTTATTTACTGTTTATCGGGCGGCTACCGGATAGCCGCCGGACTGCATGCCGGAGTAGACGCGCCGGCCAGAACCGCCGCAGTCAGGCGTTTGGGCTCTGGCCGGCGCAGCGGTTGTTCGTTTTCGAACGCACAGTCCGGTGGCGGCATAAAAAAAAAATTCGTTTTTTCCGGCCGCTATCGGCCTCCGGCCGTCGCCCCGCTTCCGATCCTACAGGCGCTGGCCAGCGACGCCTCTTCCCTGTGTTTGGGTGCTGGCCGGCGCCGCCGCTACGCACAGAGCCGGCGTTTCCTCTATTGTTTGTCGCCGCTGATTTCGATTTAGATCCGCCGCCGCCAGCCGTTGGCGTCTAACTTAGGGGCCGGATCTGGAACCTCCGCCGTCGGGCAGAACTTTTTCCAGCCCCCTGAGCCGCCGTCGGGAGTCGCGTACAGTCGCCGGGAATTTTTGTTTCCACTCTGCGTTTTTCCGATCTGCACCGTACAGGCCGCCGCGCTCCGTTTCATGGCCGGATATGGAATCGCCGTCGTCGGACGGAAGTGTTCTTGGTTTTCGGGCTTGACGGCGGGCTACGACGGTCGGCGGCGGGGTTTTTCGTTGGACGGCGGCGGAAACCCTTTTTTTCGCCTTCAACCTCTTTGTCGAGAGGTTGAAGACGACCCGCAGGAGCGGGTCGCCTCGACCCGCTTCTACGGGTCGTCGCTGACCCGCACTGGCGCGGGTCTGTTCTGACCCGCGCCCGGCGGGTTTTCACTGACCCGCGTCGCGGGTCAGTTGCTGACCCGGCCCAAACCAGGTCTCCAGACCCGGTTTGGTCCATTCCGGGTGTTAAAAAAAAAATCTCTTTCATTTTGTGGAAATTTTTTTTTATATAAAGTTGTGATTGCATGTATGTTATGGATGTGTTATTTAATTATCATAATTGAGGCTTTATTAATGTTATGGGCTGGCCAGGGGATTATATTGCAATCGTATGTTTATCAATTTTATTTTTTTAAAATTGTTGAGCGCACCACTTATGTAATTTTAAGAGAGAGAGTGTACATTATACTTCTTGTAAGCGACACCAGCATTCAAGGACCACGTCTGGAGGCGGATGCAGTCATGGAGTATTAATGTATAGTTTTTCTATTTCAGGGGCTTATAGCTTCCACCTTGTACATTTTTTTTTTTTAAGGACTGTATAAGGACTTTGGACTATATTTTTATTTGTGGTGTGTGGTGATGGACCCCCTGGCCGAGTCCCAAAAGCCTGCTGACAAAATTGACATTAATGCCCCTGTCAATTTTGTATGGATATTTTTATGCTTGCTTGATAATTAATTGCATTCATTTTGTTATTTGAAATGGTGAATAGCACAAATTCAGTTCCCACATCCGTTACGATAATTTAGGAATGGCCAAAGCATCCTAAGTTATTTGTCAACATGTGAATCATATAGAATGCTACCATGGGGTGCATAGATTCACATACATCAAAAATATTGTGCTATCATTAAATTCTGATTATGTGACAAAGACTGTCATCCGGCCCCAAAGGGAGGTGGTAGTTAGCGTTACATAATTAGGATAAGGTGGAGGGTTATATATTTTAACATTGGTAAATCCCTATGCCCAAAGGTGTGGGATTTTCCTGTCATGTTTTATGTATAACCCACTAGCCTTATCATGAGACAAAATTAACATTTGTTTCTATATAGCTTAGTAAATTTGATGCAGATTGCAACCTTTGCCCAAAGGGAGGTTTTCAATTTTACTACATGATTTTAGCATTGGCTATTTCATACTTATGTTCTTGTTTCTTGCCCTCTTTAATGTTTGCATGTATTTATTCTTTTATTGCAGCTTATCCGTCTTTTATTTCTGACCCTAATCAGCATCTTCCATTATTGTCTGGGGACAATTTTACGGATTGGAAGGAAAAAGTTCTTTTACTGTTAGGGTGCATGGACTTGGACTTGGCGTTTCGTATGGATGCACCCACCACTCCTACGGAAAAAAGTACGCCTAGTGAGGTAGCATCTTTTGAACAGTGGGAGCGGTCTAACCGCTTAAGCATGATGCTCATGAGGTCTCACATCAATAAAAGCATTAGGGGATCCATCCCAGAATGCGCTACAGTCCAAGAACTTTTGAAAGCTATTGAAGCTCAATTCAAGAGTTCTGATAAAGCCTTGGCCAGCACCTTAATGTCCAAGTTGTCATCCATGAGGCTAACAGATGACAAAGGGGTGAGAGAGCATATCATGCAAATGCGTGATATTGCTAATCAGTTAAATAGCATGAAAATAAAGATTGATGATACTTTTTTGGTCCACTTTATTCTGAACTCCCTGCCTGCACAATATGGGCCATTCAAGATCTCTTATAACACACATAACACTCAGTGGTCAGTCAATGACCTTCTGAGTATGTGTGTGCAGGAAGAGGGGAGACTTAAGCAAGATAAGCTAGAGAGTGCCCATCTAGTTTCTCATAAAGGACAAAAGAAGGGTAATCATGGTGCTTCAAAGAAAAAAAATGGTAAAGGTGTACCAATAAGTCTACTGGTGTCACCAAGGAAACCAAATGTTTTTTCTGCAAGAAGAAAGGACACATGAAGAAAGATTGCCCTAAGTATCAGAAGTGGCTTGCCAAGAAAGGAGGTAATTTCATGTCTTTAGTGTGTTATGAATCTAACTATGTTAATTCTCATCATAATAACACATGGTGGATTGACTCTGGTTCTACAATCCATGTTTCCACTGTCATGCAGGGGTTTCTCAATCTAAGGAAACCAAATGATGGGGAGCACAACATCTATTCTGGCAATAAGATGTGTTCGAAGGTTGAAGGTGTGGGGACATATAGACTTGTTCTCCATACAGGATACACCTTAGATTTAGAGAGAGCTTTCTATATTCCAAGTTTTTCTAAAAACTTAGTTTCTGTATCAAGACTAGTGCCTCATGGCTTTAATTTTCAGTTTATGAATTCTTCATTTCTGATTATTAAAGATTCAGTCACCATTGGTTCTGGTTCTTTGATTGATGGCTTATATTGTCTCTCTCTGCATGTTTCCTTTGAACAATCTATGATGTCTGTGCAAGGAAGTGTTATTAAAAAGAACTCCTCTATGTTATGGCACAGGCGGTTGGGGCATATCTCCATTGACCGCTTAAAAAGATTAGTAAGAGAAGAAGTTTTAAAAACTCTTGATTTTACTGATCTAGAGACATGTATAGACTGCATAAAGGGAAAGCAGACTAACAAGTCTTCTAAGGGTGCTAAGAGGCATGATGAGAAATTAGGCACCATACACACTGATATCTGTGGACCGTTTAGTACTCCCTGTCTGAATGGTCAAAGGTATTTCATTACCTTTATAGATGATCATACTCGATACATGTATCTTTATCTCTTAAATGAAAAGTCTGAAGCATTTGATGCTTTCAAGACTTATAAGGCAGAGGTAGAGAAACAATCTGGATTGAGTATCAAAATTGTTAGATCAGATAGAAGAGGAGAATACTATGGCAGGTACACAGAGAGTGGACAAAAACCTGGACCATTTGCACAGTTCCTAAAGGAAAATGGTATTGTTGCACAATACACAGTACCAGGCACACCACAACAAAATGGTGTTGCTGAAAGGAGGAACCGCACTTTGATGGATATGGTGAGGAGTATAATCAGTAACTCCTCTCTTCCTCTCAATATGTGGAGTGAAGCCTTAAAGACAGCCGTGTACATTTTAAATCGAGTTCCATCTAAAGCCGTTCCTAAAACACCCTTTGAGTTATGGAATGGATGGAAACCTAGTTTAGATCATGTACACACATTTGGGGTTGTCCAGTTGAGGTTAGGGTGTACAATCCACTTGAGAAGAAGCTTGACCCTAAGACTGTCAGTGGTTTTTTCATTGGCTATGCAGAAAGGTCTAAGGGTTATAGGTTTTATTGTCCATCTCACACCCCTACAGTAGTTGAAGCAAGGAATGCACGTTTTCTTGAGCAAGGCAACTTCAGTGGGAGTATTTCCTCCAAACACATTGTGTTTGAGGAAATACGGGTTCCAGTTGTTATACCCACATCCGGTGGAGGAACATATGCTGCATCACCAATGGTGATTCCAGAGCAGCCTCTCCTTCCTTCACCATCCCCTCAGGAACAAGTTGCTGAAGTTCCTATTGCACAGGCACCTCTGCCTATTGTTGACATAGGACTTCGAAGGTCCTCAAGAGTAAGGAAACCTGCACTCCCTTCTGACTATGTTGTATACCTCCAGGAGTCTGACGAGAATGTTGGACTCATTCAAGATCCTATTACATATTCACGAGGCCATGTCCGGGAGATAACTCTAGTAAATGGTATGATGCCATGCAGGATGAGATGAAATCTATGGCTGATAATCAAGTCTGGGATCTCGTAGAGTTACCGCAGGCGCCAGACTCTTGGTTGCAAATGGGTCTATAAGACCAAATTAGATCCATCTGGTAACATTAGCAGATATAAGGCCCGACTTGTAGCCAAAGGTTTTCTTCAGAAAGATGGTGTTGACTATAATGAAACCTTCTCTCCGCTTCAACGAAGGATTCATTAAGAGTTATTTTGGCCCTTGTAGCTCATTTTGACTTAGAGTTACATCAAATGGATGTCAAGACGGCATTCTTGAATGGGGATCTTGAGGAGGAGGTGTATATGATTCAGCCTGAAGGATTCACCTCAGATAAAGGAAGTCATTTGGTTTGTAGACTCAAGAAGTCGATATATGGACTGAAACAAGCCTCCCGACAGTGGTATTTGAAGTTCAACGATGTTATTACTTCATTTGGTTTTAAGGAGAACATTGTTGATCAATGCATATACCTTAAGGTTAGTGGGAGTCGCTACACATTTCTGGTCTTGTATGTTGATGACATTCTACTTGCAAGCAGTGACTTAGGGATGTTGCACCAGACTAAGCAGTTTCTTTCTCAGAACTTTGACATGAAAGATTTAGGAGAGGCATCCTGTGTCATAGGGATTGAGATCTATCGCGATAGATCCAGAAGGATCCTTGGGTTGTCTCAACAGGCCTATATCAATAAAGTTCTGAAACGGTTTAACATGGAAAACTGCTCCCCTAGTGCAGCTCCTATTGTGAAGGGTGACAAATTTGGCTTGTTCCAGTGTCCAAAGAATTCTTTGGAGTTGGACAACATGAAGGACATTCCTTATGCATCGGCAGTTGGTAGTATGATGTACTTGGAGGTATGTACAAGACCTGATATTGCTTTTGCTATGGGAATGCTGGGTCGATACCAGAAAAATCCAGGGATGGATCATTGGAGAGCTGCAAAGAAGGTTATGAGGTATCTGCAAGGAACGAAGGATTACATGCTTACATACAGACATTCTGATCATTTGGAGCTGGTTGGATATACAGATGCAGACTTTGCTGGTTGTGTTGACTCGAAAAAGTCGACATCGGGTTATATTTTCCTTTTGGCAGGCGGTGCTGTCTCTTGGAAAAGTATTAAGCAAACCCTTACAGCGTCGTCGACTATGGAGGCAGAGTTTGTTGCTTGTTATGAGGGCACGTCACATGCTACTTGGCTGATGAACTTTGTCACAGGACTTACTATTATGGATTCCATATCTAGGCCGTTAAAGATGTTCTGTGATAATAGTGCTTGTTGTGTTTCCACGAAGAACAACAAGAGTGGTAGTCGAAGTAAGCACATCGACATCAAGTATCTTGTTGTTCGGGATCGTGTTAAAGAAGGGACAGTTGTTATTGAGCATATTGGTACTGAGCTTATGGTTGCTGATCCCATGACTAAGGGCTTATCCCTTTCTCTGTTTAAGAGTCATGTGGATCGTATGGGTCTTATTAGCTCATCGTGCATTTGATTTTGCTTATGTACTTCTGGACTTTACTCATTTATCATAGCGATTCTGATTAATTTTCTCGTTGTGTCTCATTTTTTAGTGCACTTAAGTATGAGACAATATTTGCAAAATGAGTGGGAGCATGCCTTCACTCATAAATATATTTTGCCACATATAGCACTCAAACAGAATGAATTAGTTGCATCGTGATACATGGAAGGGAATGTTCTCCTTTGCGTACATAACCGCCTTGATTAATGCGATTATGACATTTTGTAAGAGTATAAAGATACCACATACAGTTCGAAGGGTATTGTTTTTTCAAACATTGTATGCGCATACGAAAGTCATTTTAAAGTTTCCCATTACCCACTTGGTTATTTTTTCACTCAAATATTTTTTCTCAAATTTAGTTTAATTGAGCCAAGTGGGAGATTTTATTCTTTCTATGGCTCAATTGAGAAGTTGTGCCAAGTGGGAGAATATTGGGCTTTGTTTTGTATTAAAACATAAGGTGGCCCAACTATCTCAATTGACACTGTTTTGGGCTTTTATAAAACTGTCTGGGTAATGGGCCTGAGTCAGAATACCCATTAAGCTGTGGTTTTAAGTGGCAAATCTGAACCATTGGATGACCTATGGATGGACGGTCAGGATTCTAGGGTTCTTAACAGTGGTGTCCTGGTTTAGTTATAAATACACCATTAGCCATCCTAATTCGGTGCCTTAAGCGAGATTACTCTCAGCCAAATTCTAAACCAGAAATACTATTGTTATTCTGAAGAAGATTAGTTGATTATGAAGTGGATTAGCTGAAGATCAAGCTTACTTGCAAAGAGGTTATCAATTACAATGGCTACAGGTATGCCTAATCCCTATATTAAAGTCTTTCACCCCTGACATCTTTGGGGACCAGAGAATCAACTCTTGCTTGGGGCTTTTTAACAGAAGGTGCCCCATTTGACTTCCCGAAAATAGATTCCTGGAAGTCGGAGGAGAAAGAAGAAGAAGAGTTAGAGTACGTGCTGGTGGTTGATCTTTCCTGAGCAGTTTTGCTTTGAAAGGGTGGTGATCGAAAGTGACGATCGGAAGCCGAAGTTGTTCTGGAAAGCACTTGATAACCCCGATCTTCAACAGGATCCTCAAAGCAGAGGATGCGCCGCAGGAGTTGAATGAACCAAGAAGCCATATATCCTTTGAGGACCGCTGAAGCTTTCAGTTGACTTGAGCGGGACTACTTCTTTGGCTGTGGAGCTCTTCAAACTCTTTCTAACCAAAAACCAACAAATTTTGGATTACTCAAGCTTCAGATACAGCAAAATTTGAACATGGGTTTTCAAGCTTGAGGCCAAAAAAACCCTCGGCTGAACTGACCATGGATTATTATCTTTCAAAAAATAGAGCACGGTTATCATCAGCAAGCCTAATCTCTCAGTAATGCGTAGGAAACTAAGGAATAGCTTTACCAAACCTATGAAACACGGGATCTAGTCATTGAAGAACAAGTTATCATGCATCGGATGTTAACAGCAAGTGTGCCCTCTGCAAGACTCTTCCGGTGCCGAGTTGTTCAGGAGGAGACTAAATGAATTCTTCGAAGGAGATCAGAGATAGAGAAAGAGAGAGATGATGAGAGACTTCTGAGCTTGAACTGATGGAATCTGCGAAGAGAAGTCACGGCAAGAAAAAAAGCAGCTGCCACTGACTGACAAGTGAACACGATGTAAAAGGAAAATGGCAAAACCGCCGCCTTGACCCCTACGAGGTACGTGTTTAAGTCTAAAAGTCGTCAGATCACAAAGGCCCCATGTGATCTGACAGTTCCAAATACTGATCACTTGCTCAAACACGAATGATAATGACATGGATTTTAAAGTAGCTCCTCCGTTAGGCGCCTTGAATAGAGAACAATGCCTTTTAAGAAACCGTCTACGTCCACTTCACTAATCCCCTCGGTGCCTCGTTTTAGAAAAGAGTAATGTTATTATGTCGTTGTGAAAGTTACGTCCAAAAGTTACTTCATCTTATCATCTTCGTTAAACGAGTCTTACTCAACAATGATAATAAAAAGATAAAATATATTTTTAATTAATATATATATTTTAATATTATATAAATATTTTTCTTTAAATAATATTAAAGTATTTTTTTTAACTTTTTCAATCCTCAGGGGCTAAGGCCACAATTTTTTTCACCTATTACACCAACCTAAATTAATATTAATTTTCTTCAGTTTCAAAACTTAAATTAGCCTTAATTTTCTTTAACTCCGGTGAAAGATAAGTTACATTTCTAGTGGTCGCAACAAGTCATGGCCACACTTTGGTCACGACCACGAGTTTTTAAGTGTAGCCAAACTCTATTGTCGGAGTGAAATTAACATTATCATGCGTGAATTGAAATAAGATATAAAAAAAATCATCATGGTCATAAGTTTAATTACAGATATATCTAAGTACAAATCTCATTAACAGTATAAAGTTATATATAATATATAAATTCAGGTATAAATAAATAATTTTTATTTTATTTAATACAACATATTATAGTAAATTAATAAAGACTCACAATAAACCAGAGTTATTCGTAAGCAAATAAAATATGATCCACTAACGGAAATAAGAGTCTAACTCCAAGCTACAACCAAAGCATCTAACCGTGCCAAAGATTTAGCCATCACTAGAGCTTTTGATCATGACCAAAAATCTAGTTGCGAGTAGCCGCCGATGGCCAAGTTCTCCACATTAGTTGCAGCCAAAGGAAGAGTTCACCTAGCCGGGGTAGGGGAGGTCGCCGATAGGCGACGCTGGTGCCAATCCATGAAAAAAAAGGAGGAAGGGATAAAATGATGTAAAAATAAAAATTATTTTATTTGGGTTACCTAGAATAAAATTTTATGAGGGTATATAAGAAATAGGATATTGAGGAGATTAATGGGGTGCATATAGACGCATTTTACCTTTTATTACTATTTTCTCTAGATGTAGTAGTGTGCCCCTTTATTCTTTTCCTATTATCGTATCACCTATACTTGACCTGGCCTAAACCTCATGCATCATGTTTAGGTTTTTAAATTCAACTCAAATAGCTATTCAGGTCGAGTTTGAATTTTAGGTGATTTAACTTGACCCGTGTTGTGCCTGATGTGGGCACAATCAGTACACAAGGGTTCTACGCAGAGAAAGGGAAAAAAGTAGGAAGAAAGGGGAGAAAATATTTGAAATTTAATTAGCATACCCAACCAAGGAGGGAGACGACCCTTTATGGGGAATCGCACCCTCCCACATTGGGAATTGTGCCACCAATGGGCCCAGCTCCCCTGTGGTGTGCCCAGTATAGTTTCATAACTGAATACCAATAACAATCAACTACTAATATAAGAGAAACTAGCCTGAGTACAAAAACAAAGTAATAATGTACTGAATCAAGTGCACACTTGCACAACACTCCACTATGCTTCCGCACACGCCTTGTCCTCTAGGTGACCAAGATGGGTACCGTAACATAAACTCATCCTCAGACAGCCAAGTAGCATCCTCAAGTGACTGCCCCTACCAAGAAACTAAAACCTCCGTGATAATATGATTGGAACGGCAGACACGACGCTTATCAAGCATTGCGACAGGAACAAGATCGGCAGAAACAACTGGACCCATAAAAGGAGGTCATGGAACACCAGTGGCCAAAGATGTATCTCTAATACAACGGCACAACCTGGATACATGAAAGACAGGGTGGACCATCAACCCAGGCAGCAGAGTCAGGCGGTAAGCAACCAAACCAATACGCTCCTCTATAGCATAGGGCCCATGAAAACGGGGGGCGAGCTTGGAGTGCTCGGGCTGAAACAAGGAGACTGGCGCTGAGGAAGAACAGAGACATAAATCAAGTCACCCACTGCAAACTCTCAATCCGTGTGATGATTATTATAGATTTGCTTCATCCTGTTTTGAGCCGAAGACAAGTTTTCCTTAAGCCGGCGAAGAACTTCGTCTCGTGTCTGAAGCATATAATCAACCTCAGCCACCGAAGAGCGATGGGGGACATATGATAACACTATCAGGGGCAGCCTCCCATATAGTACCTCAAAAGGAGTGAAACCGGCACGAGTGTGGTAGGCGGTGTTATAAGACCATTCCGCCCACGGAAGAAGCTGAAGCCAGCGGCGTGGCTGAGACATGGTGAAACAGCGCAAGTACTGCTCCAAACATCTGTTCACCACCTCTATCTAACCATCCATTTGAGGGTGATATGCGGTGCTCATGTGCAGAGAAGTGCCTTGTATGGTGAAGAACTCTTGCCAAAATTGAGAGATAAAAACCCGATCGTGATTAGAAACAATAGTGCGAGGCATACCGTGTAATTTGGCCACCTCTCGAACATAGAGTCCTGCCACTAATTTGGCGGTGTAGGGGTGTCCCAGAGTACAAAAATGAGTGTACTTGGACAGCATGTCCACTACCACCATGATGACCGACTTGCCCTGTACCAGGGGTAAGGCGTCCACAAAGTCCAAGGAAACGTCCTCCCATACCTTATCCGGAATAGGCAATGGCTGAAGCAACCCCGCAGGAGACATCATGGTAGTCTTAGCTTGCTGACAGACATCACATGTAAGGACTCTTATCTCTAAACTAGTTTTTTTTTTTAATTATCGGTTATCATGAGGTTAACGCGTTTTCTGATTTATTTAGTGGTTTCATAAATAAATGATGTTTATAATAGTTTTAATTAGAATCAACTCTAAGATTAGTGGTTTTAAGTGATTTTGAATCAAATGTGAATTTTTGGGATTTTTCTGAATTTTTACTATTTTTCCAAAAATTAGGGTTTTGGCGGGACCCTGTGGGCCCCACCGTTGAAATTTTGGTTTTTGTGTCAAATAAACCCAGATATCAACTTAAGCGTATATAAAAAATTTCAGAATTTTCTCAGATTTAATTAGTGCTCAAATTTGTAAAATACTCATTTTTAGCCTATTTTTCTATTTATACCCCACAACTTACCCATACACACCCCAAAGCTTACTATAAAAGGCCAAACCTGAGTCATTCCTATTTTGGGAATAGGCTGAGGAGGAGAGGTCAGGCCTAATCCCCAATTAGGCCCGGATTAGACGGTGTTTAAGGTAAGCACATTCTAATTAAGCACTAAATCCTAGCTTTCCTCTTAATCCCTTCTAAATCTACTATTTCCCCTTTGTTTTAATTCATTTTTAAACATCAAAACTACTAATTTGCATTTTTACTACAAACCCTAGCTCTCAAAATTCGATTTTTATGTTCAACAAGCCCTAGATCTAAGTTCTTAATTAGTGTTTTCTTAAATCAGTTTTAATGGAGTGTAATTCAAACTCTATATCTTTGTAAGGTTTTCAAGAAGGGTGACCATCAAATCCAAGCCTAATCAAGGGATAAGGTAATGAACTTCCGAAATTTCAGTCTTTCTATGGTAAAACTCTTGATTTTGTGATTTATTTTGAATGGAATTACTTGATTTAGTGTTCTAATGGCATGATTAGAAAATGGTAATTTTTAATCCCGATTTCATAGGGTTTTATCTTGTTATGATGTGGTTTAGCATTCTGGAAGTTATGGTGGACTTTTAATGGCATTTAGGTTGTTAGATAGTGATTTGAAGTGTTATCAATAGATTTTCGGTTTGAAAATTCGAAAGGAAGAAGATGGTTGTTTCTGCCTTGTTGGCGTTCAAATGGCAACACTGTCGGATCGACAGATTTCTAGTTTAGCCAATCGAACGGCCTCTTGGGCGTTCCAATGGCAAAACTATAAATTCAAAAAATTTCCTGTTTAGCCGATCAAACAGCCTTCTAGGCATTCGAACGGCTACATAGCAGATTTGTGTTCTATTTGCATGATGTTTATTTTGATGATTCATATGAATGTGGAGTGTTTTGAGCTATAATATACTACTGGAAAGGCACACTATTGAGGATTTTGAGGTTGAGATATATTTAGAGGTTTGTGGAATGACTTGTGGCTTGTGGTATGATGTTGGAATTGTCATCTTGAAGTTATGAATAATTGTTTCCTCTATGGTTAAGCATATTTTCAGTAGAACTACAACCTACTAATGGACTGATTTGTCATGATAGGATGTAGTTAATGCTCATGTGTGGATGCTAGTGAATGTCATGACTTGAGGATGAAGTGAATGATCTTATATGTGTTTAGCCTTTGTGGTTGAGCTTTGAATCGAGTTATGATTTCAATGATTCTTCTCCTATGATTTCCGTTGGAATTCATGTTTATATGTTAATTCACATGTGTAGTATGGTAGTGAGTTAATTTCAAGCATGTTGACATGCATTGTGTGAAGTGCTTCTACTAGGTACACATACACATGTGGGGTTTAATGATGATGTTGAAGTTTGATACTATGATTATGAATGATGCATTAGGGGCTGATGAGAGCACTTATCATGTATTATGATTCATGTATGCCTTGCCCATGTATGTACCACGTTGTATGCATCATAAAAATGGATTTCCAATTGAGGCTTTATCGAGGTTAATCGAATTTGACTAATTGGATGCAATGTGGGAAATTGTGTGCCGGATTGATCGGTTGTGGCTTAATCGAAATTTGATTGGTCCGAAAGGACATGTTTTGATTTGAGTTCCTGTGTGGAACGAGTGCACTCCCCGGGTTGAGTCTAGAGAAATGGAAACATGTGGGGACGACTTGTGTACTTGTCTGGCGGATGTGAGATTGTTATTATGAGTGTCATATGGACCCTGAGAATCTAGTGTGGTATACCGTGTGTACCCGCTACCACGTGTTCTAGGATTCCCTATGTGGGAATTCGGGATTTTCCCTCTGCAGGAGATGTCCCTGGGCGAACACCCCTGCTCTAGATTCTTTGTGTGAGAATGAGACATCCTCGGCCAGGATCGTCCAAGGCAGGCAGTTTTAGGGATTGATAACCCCAAATTTTCTTGAATTCTTGTGTAGAATTGTGGACCATGACACGCCTTCGTGGTCGTGTCCGTGTTCCCGTCTGTGTGACACTAAATTGTGATTTATCCTTGATGGAGGTTGGCATGATGTGATGCATGATGGAATATGTATGTTAGAGATACATTCATGCAGGTTGTTATGATATGTTAGAGATATTCATGCAGGTTATTATGATGTGATGTATGATGGAATATGTATGTTAGAGATACATTCATGCAGGTTATTATGATGTGATGCATGATGGAATATATATGTTAGAGATACATTCATGCAGGTTGTTATGATGTGAATGACACTATGTGGATCATGCTCTATGATGCAGGTTTAGGTGATGTGTATATGTGATCAGAAAATGATGCACCTTGTCAATCTTAGATCTGAATAAGTTTATTGTTATGCTGTTGTATTTCCGATGATGATAGTTATATTAAAAACCATTGCTGAGTTTGTTAAACTCACCCCTCTTTCTTGTGTTTTGCTTTGGGGCTGCGTGGAGCGACACGCAGACGGACAGGATCTCCTCTTTGAGGAAAGGTCGGAGATGACTTAGATGTAATCGTGGAGATTCTTGTGTGACTTATTTTCCTTGGTTCATGTTTTATGTTTAGAACCTTTGTGTAGGGTTCTCTGTTGGATTTATGTCACATTTTACAGTTGTGTTGCTTAAGACTTATTTTGAGCCGATGTGGGCTATAGTTGACTAAGCATGTGGTTTTGAGACTAGTTGTTTACTTTGTGTTAAGCAACTCTCTTTCTTTTCTTCTTATTTAGACTTGCTCAAAGGAATGTGCGTACTCTGTAATTCTGTTAAGTCGCCCCTAGTTAGGGTTAAGTCTTCCGCTAAACTATTTCTCAATTTTTCCTTCGTCGCCCCCGCGTGCTTGATCGGCCCCTAGACCAGGTTCGGTTTGGCTCTGCTCGGGGATTGCAGGGGCGTGACATCACAAGCGGCCACATATGCAGTAACAGCTCAGCGAATGCCCCTCCACATGAAACTCTCACTGACCTGCTTATACGTGTGGAGTGCACCCTCATGACCAGCCAGGGGAGAGTCATGGAAATGGGAGATGATACGCTGTCACAGATCAGCAACCTCGGGAACCCATAGGCGGTCTTTCCAAAAGAGGAGGGCATCCTTCCATACAAAGAATGGCAGCGCCACTGGGTCATTCTGGAGTGAAGAAATCAGGGTGAGGGTCGGGATATCATCCTGGCATGCCTGTTTTAACTCAGCAAGGAAGGGACAAGTCAGACTAGAAAGAGCCAAACACAAACCTGGAGAGGCATAGCAAGAAACGGCATCGGTCACGATGTTGTCTAATCCTTTCTTGTACACTGTAACGCCCGAGATTTTTCACACATTTTCCTTAAAATTCACGGAAATTTTTTTCAATATAACGTTTGTAAATCGGAGGAAAAATGACGAAACCAAAACCTGATAAAACAGTTTATAATTTAAAACATTAAACATCCACATACGGTCAATCATCGTACGGCCAAAGCAAATATCCTCAGGCGCTACTCGAAAACAACCGTACGAATAAATTTGCTATGATCATAGACTTTTAAATACAAATCACTCTCCCAGGCATCCCTGAGTACAAGTCCCATAACAGTCCACTAACTGATCCAAATGAAAGTCCAGATAAACATCATGATGTCTCATCTCACCCAATACAGGAGATCGTGGCACAAATAAACTCGCAGAGAGTCAAGCTGATACCTGAGTCAATGGGAATCAATCCACCGCTGAAACGAGCGTCCATCACCAGGAGCTCCCCGCACAACCTGCAAAACCTCCCGTACAACGGGGCTAAAAATAGCAGGGTGAGTATTTTCATACTCAGTAGGAAAATACCCAGTAGGGGAAATCCCAACGGTGAACTCACAAGTTCATAAATCCATGCGTCATGCAACTCAAACATGAAGCAGTCAACATAATAATCATAACATGCTCAAACGCATACGATCATACCAAAGGCACCATCGTGCCACAGACATATCAAAGCATCATCGTGCCAGAATCATACCGAAGGCACCATCGTGCCAGAATCATACCAAAGGCACCATCGTGCCAAAATCATACTATCCAAACAACTTACACAAACACCCTTATCCAGGGTCATACAATTTACTCGTACCACCGTACGCATACTCATACAACATACGCATACTTGTACGATCTTACTCGTACAATCGTATGCTCGCTCATACAGCTTACTCATACATGTACGACCTTACTCGTACAATTAGACTCGTACGACCTTACTCGTACGATGCACACAAAATCATACTTACTGTCTTACTCAGAACCATATTCTCACAATCGTACTCATACTCTTACAGTCGTGCTCATACTCATACGCTTACAGTCTTACTCATACTCATACCCTTACAGTCTTACTCATACTCATACGCTTACAGTCCTGCTCATACTCATACACTTACAGTCCTGCTCATACTCATACAGTCGTACTCACACTCATACAGTCGTACTCACAATCGTACACATATCAACGACCACTGAAGCTCATTACAACTAATAAGCTCCAGCGTCGAAATGGAAAAGAATGCCACTGGGGCAACACCTTAACCTCCGGGGAGTGACTAGACGCCATGGACTTTTCCGAAGGTAAGGCACACCAATGCTCATGGGGCCTTTGGATCAAACAGGTAAGAGTAGATCCATGATACTACTTACCTGAGCGCGCAAACATAAACACCCACACATAAGGGGTCATACAGTTGCCCACCATAATGGGTCTTATAGTGCCATAGAATCGCCCACCATAATGGGTCTTATAGTGCCAGAGAATTGCCCACCATAATGGGTCTTATAGTGCCAGAGATTTGCCCACCATAATGGGTCTTATAGTGCCATTGCCACTCTTGGGCAGAAAACATACAGTGCCACTTGGGCAGAAACGTACAATGCCACTCTTGGGCGGAAACATACAACGCTCTCAACAGAGCATCAAACGTCTGGGCTTACACAGCACACAGACCAAATCAGAAACATACGTTGCTCTCAGCAGAGCATCAGACGTCTGGGCTTCATACAGCACGCAGACAAACTCAGAAACGTACATCGCTCTCAACAGAGCATCAAACGTCTGGGCTTACACAGCACACAGACCAAATCAAAACGACGTCGCTCTCAGCAGAGCATCAGACGTCCGGTGCTCTACATAGCACACAGACAACATCCCGCAGGATAAACACCATGGCAAGACATGATAAATGCTCGGCCAACTCATCAGCGGCCAGCTCAAACACGGAACTTAATCCGTCGAACCCTCAGGTCTCAAACTCACAACGCTATCATTAGCTGTGCTTATAATTCAAGTTTGAATTAAATATATTATGCGGTACAATTATGCCACACAACTCACAGTCCTCGACTGGTCAAACCGAAGCTGAGCCCGATCCGAAACCCAAGTTCGTTAGGGCAGTAGACTTCACTTACCCGTCCACATCATGGACAAAACTCATCGTACAACAAACCCTTACAGTCTTACACTTCGCCATCCATCTTATGGCCAAAACCTCTTACACTGACATCCTCAAATAACGCTCCTCAGAGCCAACCCAGTTGTCGCCCTCTTACTTATATCTCACTTATTATACTTACTTTTCACTTCATAATCTGTACATTATGCTTGTACAATTATGAACACTCTTACTGTCTGACAAATGCCCAACATACAATCCACCCCAAACTGATCCATTCTAATCCTTGCCCGTCATACTCATATCCTCTGTCATACGCTTACACAACTGTATCCAAATTCCGACAGAGCTTCTGTCACCTCTTACTGTCCATCGCCCATACTTCTGCCCACAAACACATACGCACATCCAAAGCATAGGCAAAAGCCATCATACATACGTATGTCTCACACATACGTACAACATATACATACGGTCATACATACATAACTTACAACCATGCATGCTAGCCATCACTAGCACATGCATACACACGTCAAACGTGCACGCTAGCCATCACTAGCATATGCATACCTTCACACATACATCAAACATGCACGCTAGCCATCACTAGCACATGCATACATTCACACATACATCAAACATGCACGCTAGCCATCACTAGCACATGCATACATCGAACGTACACGCTAGTCATCTCTAGCACGTGCACACACACATTCATACATACTTCAAACATGCACGCTAGCCATCACTAGCACGTGCACACACACATTCATACATACTTCAAACATGCACGCTAGCCATCACTAGCACGTGCATAACCCATACATAGCATACTGACATATTTGCTAGCCATCGCTAGCGCATACATAATCCACATCCGTAAAACATGCATACATCTCATGCATATCAATCATACCATACAATCATGCTTACACGCACATCATGCAATCGGATCGTTACTTAACATCCAAGCATGGAATCATACAATCCTAGCATGCTGCTACTCATTCAAAGCATGCTTCATGAATTTACGAGTTCAAAGCTCCCCTACCTCGTAATCATGGCGTTCGATGGCGAGCACACGACGGCGGCGGCGGCGGCGGCGGAGTTGGCGGTCAAACCGTTGCCTGGCTGAGAGAGCTGCTGTCCCGAGGATTTTAGGATGCGCCGGAACTATCACGGCCAAACAGAGTGTCAGAACTCAATGCGGTAAAACCCGCGATCCACGGCGGCACACTAGGGCGGCCGGGAGAAATATCGTGCCAACATAAGTGGCGGTGCGATCAGATGTCAAGGGTGTACACTCTGAAGATCAGCCGGTGGCTAAGACGTGCATAGCCGGCCACAAGACGTCGAAATCGGCCGTGGACAGCACCCAACGGCGACAATTTCGGTCAACAAAGGCCCACATACGGGCGGAGAGCGTGGGGCAACGCTCGAGAACAAAGGAGAGGTGGAGGACGGCTCTAATGGTCAACTCCACTCGGTGGCAAAGCCAACCGATGGTTAGGCGGCACGAATGCGGCGCCTAAACCCAGAAGTACACGCGTGGCTACATGCGCACGCGGCCCAAAGGGCGGGGGAGATGGCTGAAATGAGGCGACTCAAGGCCCACAAAAGCCAACAGGGCTAAGGCCCTTAGCTGTGGCCAATCAAAGCGGCGACATCGCCGATCGCCACCCACAACCAATACCCATGGTGCGGGCGGCTATGCATCTCGCACGGTATACGGCCATGACAAGCGGCCCATTCCGGGCGGAGTATATAATCGGGCCAAGTGGGGCTGACCCTCACTGTCGCCGAGCCGGGGCAGAGCCCATAATGGCCAAATAGCATACGGCTCGCCGATGACCACGGCCCAAGACGCACCCAAAGCGTCTAATTGGGCGGAGCATGGCAATAGGGGCGAGGCGGGGTCGGAAACGGCAACCCCCTACCAACACCGGGTCAAGGTAGGCTGGATGGAGTCCTACCGGTGGCCGGACGACAACCGGAAACACACCGGCGTCCAAAACATCCCACGGACAGTGAGATGTGAATAGTAATAAAAACCCGACCAAAAGATCGGTAGCTCACCACGGAGCGAAGAAAGCATGGCGGCGGCTCCAGCCAGTGTCTATGGGTTCCTAGCGGCCAACTAAACATAAGTCTTGTTGAGAGCGGCCGCAAACGATGTCAAAATCGTACACCCATAGTGCAAAAACGGGATTGAAGGAGAGAAAAACCCGAAAAAAGGTTCGGTACCTCGTGGATGAGCGAAGAGGCCGTGGCGGCGGTCATGGCTGGTACCTACGGACTCGTGGCGGTGAGGCAAAGCGGATCCTGACAAGAATCAACAGAATCCGACGACGGAGGAGGGAGAACGGAGCGACCGGATATGCCCTCGGGTTTTCTCTTCTCCTCTCAGAACGCCATTTTTTTTCTTCTGTAAGTTTCTGGAACGAAACTTACTGAAGATGGCTTTATAAGCCGTGATTTTACTATTTACCTTTTTTATTTTTACATCTATGTCCCCAATGCGCGTTAACTCACTGGTTACGCGCTAAAGCTCCAAACTTCGTGCCGTAAGCGCGCAGCAAGGCCTGTGGCCCGCGACTAAGCCCCACACCCGACTCTACGGGTATAAATATGGGGAAAAGACACAAATACCCATACGCTGAAACGTCACATTTTCCTGCCGAAAATGACCAGAAAAATGGCAGAAAAATCCCAGAAAATCGTAGAAAAATCAGGGACCTTACATACACAACTTCATAATCATAGCCAAGAAGCTTGCTAACCCAATGCTGCTATGATGGAGTGGACACCCGTTGTTCGAGGAAATATTTGAGGGGCTAGTGGTCAGTACGAATCAAGAACCGGCGTCCCAGCAAATAAGGGCGCCACTTGTCAACCGCAAGGACGATGGCCAGCATCTTTTTGTCATAAACGGACAAGGACAGTGAGTGGCCAGCCAAAGCCTTACTGAAGTATGTAATGGGACGCTCTTCCTGTAGTAGCACCACCCCTAAGCCTGTATTAGAAGTATCGGTCTCCACCACAAAGGGCCAGCTGAAATTAGGGAGGATAAGAACAGGGCGGATGCCATAGCCCCCTTTAGTGTGTCAAAGGCCTCTTGGGCAGCCGTGGACTAGATAAATGCGCCCTTCCTCAACAGCTCAATAAGGGGACGAGCAATCTCGCTATAGTGGTGAATGAAGCTCTGATAGTAGCCAGTAAGGCTGAGAAAACCCCGAAGCGCCCAGACGCAAGTAGGCAATGGCCAAGACAGCATGGGGGTCACCTTAGAGGGGTCAGTAGTGATGCCGTCACGAGAGATGATATGACCCAAATATTCCACCTGCAAGCTGCCAAACGAACACTTCGAACGTTTGAAAAACAAAGAATTATCTTTCAGAATAGCAAAGATAGACCTGAGATGCTCCAAGTGTTCCCCCCATGACTTGCTATAGACAAGGATATCATCAAAGAAAACCAAGATGAAGCGGCGGAGGAAGGGCCAGAAGAGATCATTTATAAGGCTCTGAAATGTGGAGGTGGCGTTCGTTAGTCCGAATGGCATGACAAGGAACTTGAAGTGGCCGTCATGAGTTTAGAAAGCAGTCTTGTGCACATCGGCGGGCTGCACCCTTATTTGATGGTAACCCGACCTGAGGTCGTGTTTGCTGAAGACAGTAGCTCCAGCTAGCTCGTCCAGAAGCTCCTCCACCACCGGTATAGGATATTTGTCCTTCACTGTGATAGCATTTAGGGCCCGGTAATCAACACAAAAATGCCAAGTACCATCCTTCTAACGAACCAGCAATACCGGGGACAAAAAGGAGCTCGTGCTTAGCTGAATGATACCAAAATGAAGCATGTCAGCCACAAGACGTTCTATTTCAGCCTTCTGAATGTACAGATAGCGGTATGGTCGAACATTGGCTGGAGAGGCACCTAGAAGGATAGGGATATAGTGATCATGTGACTGCACCGGAGGAAGGCCATGTGGTTCAGCGAACACTGCACTGTACTCTGTCAATAAATCAAGGAGATCCTGCAGCAACTCATCTTGCAGGACATCAACCGATGCCCACTACTGAAGGAGTAGCCCCTGGGATGCAAAACGGAATAAGGATCCTATCGGCTGAGCAGAAAGGAGAGTGCCCAACTGAGACCCTTGGAGGCGCACCCGCTGTCCTTGAATCGCAAAATCCATCACCATGTCCTTAAAGTTCCATAGCACATCCCCGAGCTCTTGGAGCCACTGCACCCCTAACACCACGTCTGCCCCTTTCGTAGGAAACAGAAAGAGGTCTGTCACAAATGTCTGTCCTTGAATGGAGAGCGCTGCATGGGTACAGACTCCTGAGCTTCGGAGGTGCTTACCGTCGCCAATCAACATGTCAAAGGGGGTCGAGTCAGACACGAAGCAGCCTAGCCGCTGGGAGACTTTGTAGTTAATGAAATTGTGAGTAGACCCACTGTCAATCAGAATGGACACTTGCTGCCGCTTGAGATAGCCTTGTACTCACATTGTGCGTGGAGTGAATGCCCCCGAGAAGGCATGGACAGAAATCTCCGGCAGCATGTCAACATAGTACGATGAGTCAGGCCCGTCCGCCGCTGCCCTCTCCTCATCGATCTCCTCCACTAAGAGACTGCCCTAGACGGAACAATGGTGCCCCAGGACGAACTTCTCATCGCAGCAAAAGCAAAGCCCCTTCGAGCGACATTCCTCCATTTGAGCCAGAGTGAGACGACGGACAATCGGGCTGGCCTGAGGGGGTTGTTGGCTAGAGCGGCCAGCCACTGAACTGCTGGCTTGGGCGGCCAGAGGGGAGGCATTCACAGCAGCTAGAGGAAAAGTCCCTAGCTGGCCCCCACTCCTTTGTCTGCGCATGACATCCCTCATGCTGGAACAGGAAAATGGCGCATCTCCTTAGATATATCTGGTTTGAGCCCTCTCTTGAACGTGCCCACCAAAGCTGCCATTGGCTAGTCAAGGAGGTAGTTGGCCACCTTCATGAACTCCGTATAATATGCTTGGACTGTGGATGTTTGTCGCAAAGAGGATAGCATCTCGTTGAAGTCTTGGAACTCATTTGGGCCGAACTGGATGCACAATTTGTCGGAGAAGGCGGTTCAAGTGGGGTAGTGCACCTCCTTCTCAAAGCTTTGGAACCATACCGAAGTATCCCCGTCTAGGTGGAAGGCCGCTATGCGCAGTCTTTCAGCCTCCGAATGTGTTCCCTGGTAGGCAAAAAACTTCTCCACCTTGTACAACTATTCAAATGGGTTGTCGTCCCTATTGTAACATGGGAATTATAGGCGAGCCAAATGAGGTTCCGCCCCACCACGGGGTGCTCCACGGGGCCCTGGGTACTCTTCTTAGTCATCCTCCATCTCCTGGAACAAGTTTTGGGGAGGTGGCACCATTGGGGCATTTTCCCGAACACCTGGTGTGCCTCGCGAATCCCAGGCCTGACGCCTCCCATCCATGGCTTGGTCGACAGTGCCAAAGCCCATAGTATCGTGGTCCACTAATGCCAGAAGATTAGAGCGGTGCAGTTCAGGAGCCTGGGACGGCCCTCCATTCTCCATAAAAATTGTTGGCGGCTTGGACAAAAGGGGTGCGGCGCGCTCTGCTTGAAGCTGGGCAATGGCCAAGCCCAAAGCATCAATTTTGGCTACGCCCACATTCAAAGCCCTGATCTTCGCCATGAGTTGCGCCATCGTAAGCTCACCGCTGGATTCAGGCACTGTTTTCAGACTGTTCGTAGAGGCAAGAGCCTCTTTCTCGGGCTGAATTTTTGGGGCCGCGGCAGCTTGTTTGTATCGAGTCATGGTCAGGGATCGTAAGAGCTCTGATACCAATGTTGTGCCCGATGTGGGCACAATCGGTACACAGGAGTTCTACGCAGAGAAAAGGAAAAGAAGTAGGAAAAAATGGGAGAAAATAACTGGAATTCAATTAGCATACCCAACCAAGGAGGGAGACAACCCTTTATGGGGAGTCGCACCCTCCTACATTGGGAATCATGCCACTAGTAGGCTTGGCTCCCCCATGGTCCACTAGTGTGCCCAGTACAGTTTCATAACTGAATACAAATAACAATCAACTACTAATATAAGAGAAACTAGCTTAAGTACATAAACAAAGTAATAATGTACTGAATCAAGTGCACACGTATACAACAACCAGTCACAACTAGAATGAGTTATGTTTGAGTTTCCAAATTCAACCAAATAGTTGTTTGGGGTAGGCATCACTATCCGTCATGCCTCATTGATGTCTGCCCTTTCTTTCTCCAACGTTAGCACCCAAAAATGACGATCTCCACTGGTTACGCTTCCACACTCGGAAGAATAGCCAACTACAAGGAGAAGAATAAATAAGGAAGGGCGGGACATCAACATTGTGCCATGTCACCAATGACTCCAACACTAGTAGCACCACTCGACTCCCTAAACAAAAATTGTTTTCCCGTCTGGACTTCGTAACCAGCTCCCATGCACATACTACATGGACCACCTAATATGGTACATGTAATTTGTTAGATATTCAAAATTTATGTACCATATTAGATCTAAACATGAAAGCCATGTTACTTTCTATGTATTATGATAAGAGACCAATGTAGCTCGATCAAGCTAGATGTTTCCAAACGTACCACCTCTATTGTGAAGCTTTCTTTTCAGTAACACATGCGCTGAATGAACCGAGGGGCATTGGGTAAGCATTCATTTGTAGGGCTCCTGTTTAACATTTAGATAATCATTAATTTGGAGGACCCTTATTTTCAAGATACGGCTACAAATTAGGAATGGGAGTTGGGTTGGGTCAGCCTAGACCCACACTTAAATTAAGTTTAGTCATTAATCGACTCTATTTATTAAACAAGTCAAAAATATAAACCCTAATCTTACAAATTTTACTTGGGTCAAGTCAGGTCTAATAGGTGTATAACCTTATTTTTTTTCTTTTAATTAAGTTTTTTTGCTAATTTAATATTTTATACTTTAAAAATTTTAGATGTATTGCAACATTATAAATAGATGTCAAACACTTTATATGACATATGAGAATGAGAAAATGAGAGATCAAAAGAGAACATTGAGGCATTAGAACACACATGTCCAAAATTATAAGAATCTTACAAAAATTATTGATTAATTATTAAATTAAATTAAATTTAAAAAATAAAATTCAAAGAAAATTTCTTTTAAATTGTATCTAACTTAGGTCATGACACTATTAAACTAAAAGATCAATGTAAGATTGTATAAATTATTTGAATAAATCTCGACCCAACCGAATCTTTAAAATTGGTAAGATTTAAAAAAAAAATGTTACCCTATTTTTGGTTAAATTGGGTTGGGTACAGACGGTCGGGCCGAGCATGCACATTGGGTTGAATTTTTTAGCCTCAGTTATAAGTACTTTAGAGGATAGCCTATGGGTCATCTCATGGGTAGGTATGGTAGGCTTAACATTTATAACTTTGGCTCGGTGATAGAAAGCCAAGCCCACGGGCACATTTGCAAAGGGACTTAGCATAAAGTTAGTCAAGTAGCGAGGCAGTTGCAAAGTTGTTAGTTGTCATATCATTTAATAGTGCTCTAGGGTTGGCTTTTGGTAGTTCAATTTAATTTTATAAAAAAAGATGCTTCAGCAAGGCCTCATCATGCTAGGTGGTAAATATTATGAGGGGAATTTTTAGTAAAGTTTTTTCCATATTACCTGGCCAAAGAAGTTAAAATTTTATATTCTTAGGTGTGTGTTTCTTAAGCCAATATTATATATTCCTTAGGTGCACATTTCCCTATGCATATATTTGTAAAATAAATAATTACTAAAATCTATTCTAATTGAGTGCACATTTTTTAAATATTATATATTTTTAGAGAGTTTTGATCGCTCTTACAATAAAAACAAATTTCATATATTGGGTTGTAGATGAGAACATAAATATGTACATTATAAAGTGTTCCAACCAATCTTATAAGTGGTGCATAAGGTATTCAAATATTTCAAATATAGAAGATCATGTAACTCTGACAAGGTTAATGTCTAGAAGATCTCTTATTTTTTTTTTTTTAATTGTGTGAATTTTGTGGTTTTATTAATTTGAGTTAATTTTTTTGGGTTATGGGTTAGTTAATTATGACTTTATTAATGTTTAATTTTATTTCTTAGATTTTTAGTATCAAGCTTAATTTCTCAAATTTTTACCAATTTAATGGTATTTTCTCACAAATTTTTCTTAATTAAGGGAGCAGACTGTGGGACCCACATTCATGTGGGTGGGCATGCAACCCATTTGACCCTCTAACCTTTTGTACTTTATTTAAGTGGGGTTGAGTATAATTAAATTTATTTTAAAGCTAAAAATATCCTTAATTAGTCACTTAAGGCATTTTACCTTATTTTTTCAGCCCAACACTTTGTATTCTTAGCCCAAAACCCTTACTATATATGAAATAACCTTAACCATTTACAAATGATTAAGGGCTGTATTAAGTAGAGTGGAATTGCTCTACCCTCATTTCTTAAAGGAGAAACCTTGATTAAGGTGAATTTTCTTCCCTTAATCACCCCTAATCTTTTGATTTTTGTCTTTATCACCACTATCTACATTTTATATCTTGATTCTTAATTTTCTTCCATCAAAATCATATTTTTAATTTCATTTTAGAACCCTTATTAAGTGATTTTCATTTTTAACTTAAGAATGACCTATATCTACCTTATTTCAATTTGATTTGAGTCTATTAGCTAATTTTAATTAGGTTTTACTAAAAATTATAGGATTTCTTAGTTCAAGAGGTTGAAAAGCTTCTTAGAGGTAAGAGAGTTTTACCTTGTGTGATTATTCTTAATTAGAATGCATGATTATAAGTTTATTTAAGTTCTTGATTTGTTTTGATGCATAATGGTGATTTGTTAAAAACATGAGATTTATTGTTATTTTGGTATTATTAAGCATGAGCTTGATTAGATCCATCATGTTTTAGGCTTAGATTTTGATTATATATTGTTCTATTATGATTTTTGAATTTATATAGAATTTCAAAATATTTTTAATTTAAATTTTAAGACATTGAAGACGAACTAGAAAAGTGAATTATTCTGACCGATAAAATAGGCTAACAACTATTCGAATGGCTAGGCATTCGAATGGGCTTCCAGGTTGTTCAAACGGCTAGGCATTCGAACGGGTTTCCAGGCCATTCAAATGAGCAAACACATTTTTGGTGGATTTGGCCATTTTTATGGATTTTTGGCCATTTATTGTTCTTTTCCCATAATTCTAATGCTCTATGACTATGACGAGTTATAAATGTCCCCTAATTGCATGTGAACTTTCTTTGGATTATGATTTTACTTAAGTATGATAATGACTATATTTACCTAAGTTTAGCACTATGTCTTACTTGTCTTAAATTCGTATTTCAATGACTTCTTTGCCTTTACTCCATGATTCCAATAAGTTATTGTGACGCCCGAGATTTTTCATCATATTTTCTTTAAAATTCTCAAACATATTTTTACAATATGACAACTGCAAATAGGAAAAAAATAATGAATATGAAACTTATGAAATCAATTTTATAATTTAAAACATCACAAATTAGTTTTTCCCATACAAATTTTTACTCATTCAAACATCGTACAGTCAAACCAAATATCCTCAGGCACTACTCGAAAACAAACGTACGAAGTAAATTTCTATGATCATAGACTTTAAATACAAATCTCTCCTAGGCATCCCTAAGTGCAAGTCCCATAACAGTCAACAGTCTAATCCAAATTACAAGTCTAAAAAGCATAAACACTTTAATTTTTATCTCACCCAATACATTAGATCGTGATACAAATAATACTCATAGTAAGTCAAAGATATACCTGCGTCAAAGGGAATCAATCCACCGTAGAAATGAGCATCTATCTCCAAGAGCTCTCTGTCACAAACCAGCAAAAGCCTCCCGAACAACATGGCTAAAAAAATAGGGTAATGAGTATTTTTATACTCAGTAGGAAAATACCTAGTAGGGGAGTTCTAAATAGTGAACTCAGTAACTCCATACATAAATATATTCAGGCAACTCAAACATAAAGTAGGCAAGTATATAATAATCATACACACATGCGTACAATCATACCAAATACATATGTTGTTAAATTTTAATTATTTACCCATAAGCACACGAATCTATAGTAGTTAAGCGGCTAAATCAAGTGTCGATCCCACAGAGACTTGAAATCGGAAAACCAAATTTAATCTAGCTCAAGCAAACTCTAATCTAGTTAACAAATATAAAGATAACAATTAGACTAAAATAACTAACAAAAGCAAATAAGAATTTCAAGGCAATCAAACTATCAAAATTAAAATTCTAAAGCTTTAATCTAAAAATAAGAAAGCAATGCAAAGTAAATAAAACACTATCAAATAAGCAAAACACTAAGGTTCAAACAAAATACTAAGGCATAGGAATCCACATTCATTAAATCATAGAAACTCATAAGCATGATCATTAATCAATTTTTCCATATTCCTCATAATAATCTAGAATTCAATCTTTGTTATTATGAAAAATATCATCATTAAGCTCACATATACCATAAACAAATACTTTATTTCTCCTCACTTCAACGGATTAAAATTAAGTCATTAGTTGTATCCACAATTTACAAATCACAAATAATACCCAATTTCAATATTAAACAAGACAAAACCAAGTATGAAACTAATGAAAACCAATTTAAATCATGAGAGAAACATGACTAAACTCATATCCAAATCAATCTCATTAATTAAAAAAAGTAAAAATAATTAACACTAAATCCATCATTAAGAAAAATTAATCAAGTTTCATAATCATGAAATTTTATCATTTAATAAAATTTCATCCAAGCCTTAGAAAAGAAATTTAGATACTCATTAACCTAAGAAATAAAATTTTCATTATAACAATTGAAAAGAAACTTACAATTGAGAAATAATAAAAAATTGAGAACTGCTACAGTTCCTGTGAACAGTAACAACAGGTTACTGTTCATCATCTTTGACCTCCAACTTCATGAACTGTAGTCTGCTACAGTAACCCCACGAACAGAAAATTTGTTTTCTGATCCTTCTATGCTCCTCCGGCTTGGGACTTTAATTCTCTCACTTTTAAAGTGTTCTATCATCAATTTCGGAGAATGGGCTTCAAGGAATTTGGCTTTGGTCCGTTTTATTCTCCTCTCTTCTTCTATGCAATTATCTGCCTTTAAATTATTTTCTGGACAACAATTATTTTCTTTTTTTAAGCCTCAACTCCAACCCAAAATAAGAGCTCCTTGCTATGTTTAAACATTCCTGTTTCTTGTTGCTCAATTCTTTCCCACTTTATTTTTGGTTTCCTTTCTTTATTCTCTCTTATTCGTGTTCAACAATGACAACTACGAAAATCAACTCTTATTCTTCAATTCTACATTTTAAACATGTTTTTCATTAACTAAATTGAAATGAGTATTGAAATGCCTTATTTATTTGCTCAAATATGTACTCAATTTCACCCAAAATCAAGTAACTGTAATCTGGACATTTCTGTCCAATTTCTATACAAGAACTTTTCCAAATTTCTTCTCTACTCATTAAGCTCTTCTATTCATGTCCATATATATTTCCAACATGTCCACAACTCTAGCAAGTTGTCCAAATCGCTTTTAAGCATGTCTAGAGTATTACAAAATTTTCTAAACATTGTCCACATGCTTTGGAAAGCGTACATCACCTATATCATATAAACAGTCATAATTCAAACGTGTAAGACATATGCAGAACACTAATTTTATTCAAATACAATCTTAAACAATTAACATTGCCCAAATTAACTAATAATTAAATCACACCACTAATATCTATCTTAACATAAATAAACCCTAATTAACCATTAATCAACCTAATCATAAACTAGAAAATAAGGTAAATAGGCATATAAAATGTATAAAAATCATGTATATCAATATACCATCAGACCAATCTTACACACACTCTTAATTAGAGTCTTACCAACTTACTCGTACAATTTTACACATTCTCGTATAACCTTACTCATACAGTCTTATTCTTACGACCTTACTTGTACAATCTTGCACATTCTCGTATAACCTTACTCGTATAGTTTTACTCGTATAGTTTTACTCGTACAATCTTACTCTAACAGTCTTTCTCAGAAATATATGGTTACAGTCTTGCTTTGAAACATATGCTTACAATCTTGCTCAGAAATATATGCTTATAGTCTTGCTCGAAAACTTATGCTTACAGTCTTGCTCAGAAGTATATGCTTACAGTCTTGCTTGGAAACTTACGCTTACTGTCTTCTGTCATACACTTACACATCCATATCCAACTCCATACCAAACCCTCTGTCACCTCTTATCGTCCATCGCCCATACTTCGGCCCACACATACACATATCCATTGCACAGGCATATAGCCATCATACATATGTATGTCCATCACATATACTATTCCATACATAGCTTACCAACATACTAACTAACCATCACTAGCACACACATAATCTACATACATTAGCTTACCAACGTACTCACTAGCCATCACTAGCACATACATACATGTAGCTTACCAGCATTTTTGCTAGCCATCACTAGCATATACACAATCCACATATGTGGCTTACCAACATACTTACTAGCCATCACACATATTTCACATACATCAACCATACTTAGTGCTTGCTTCCTTATCATATGCATTTCAAAATGACATAATTTATCCTTTTATATCATGCAAATGGATGATGATTTAACATCCAAGCATTAAATCAAACAATCCTAGCATACTTCTACTCATTCAAAGCATGCTATCATGAAATTACGAGTTCAAAGCTTCCCTACCTCGTAATCACGATATTTGATGGCGAGCATACGATGGTGGCAGTCTCGGTGGCAGAGTTGGCAGCCAAAAATATTACCAAGTTGAAAGAGTTGTTGTCCTTAGGATTTAGGAAGTGCCGAAAGTACTCACAACTAAATAGGATGACACAAATCAATGCGACAAAATTCCGTGATCCACGACTGTAATAACCCTATTTTTCTGACATTTTATAAATTTTATTATTTTTCTAAGTCTGATTATAACCCGTTGAGACGAGCATAATAAGTCAAAAATACAGAAATTTGAGACTAGGAACAAAAGTTACGGCCTTGAGAAACATGCTCTAAACCGACGGGACCCACTTCTTAAATGAGGGTAAACTAGTCCATAAGTGGTCTGGTCTCATAGAGCTTGTGAATACGAACTCAACGGTACCAAGAATGCGCAAATAGAGTTCGAGATAGGAAGTTACGTTTATTTGAAGAAAAAAAAGAAAAAAATAATAATATAAAAATCGGCTCGGCGTTGCTCGGCTTGGCGCAGCACACTGCGGTGCGGCGCTCGGTGCGCAAACGCATGTGTCACGCGCGTGACAAAAAATTCTGTCTTTAAAAGCTTCTCCTCACTTCAAAAAATTCTCCGAGATTTGGGTAATCGTACCCTTTGGATAGTCCTTGTTTTCTCGAAACTAAGGATTATTATGATGATTCTGGATACCACCAAATTTGGCTTCCGGCGCATATAGGAAGACGATAAAGCGGGAGGGAAGAACACCTAGTGGTTTTCTCAACCTCCGACTATATATCCCACAACCTCCGGGAGAAGGATGTGGTCTTCTTCGCTTCTGCTGCGATGGCGGCTGAGGACTTGTCGCGGGCCTTCTTCATCTTCTGCTTCCTCCACCATTTCAGCAGCTTTTTGGTGAGGACGGAGGATGATCATCAGCTCAAGTCGAACAACAGTTCTGAGTTTGATTTTGAAACAACCTTCCCGATATCTCCTACATCCTGCCCAATAAAATTCCCATTTTCCCTAAGTAGATCATCTACTCCATCTTCTCTCCCTTCTGACCCTATTCTCCACCCCTTATCTCTGTTCTTTTGGCCTTGAGAATAAACCCTAAACCTTGAACTGTCTCCCAAGTGGAACACTAATTCGCTTAGCATCCTTCATGTTGAACTTTGCAAGTACCTTCTTAATATACTTTTCCTGTGACACCCATAGCTTCCTAGCTTTCCTGTCACGCTGAATAAACATACCCAAGATCTGCTTTGCTGGACCCAAATCCTTCATAGCAAAATATTTATTCAAACTCTTCTTCAGATTTGCAATCTTGGCACTGTCATTCCCTACAATTAACATGTCATCAACATAAAGCAATAAAATTATGAAATCATTCACACCAAACTGTTTGATGAAAACACAATGATCAAAAACAGATTTCTTGTAGCCAATTCTTTCCATAAAAGATTCAAATTTCTTGTACCATTGCATAAGAGCTTGTTTAAGACCATACAAGCTCTTCTTCAATTTGCACACCATCTATTTCTTTCCCTTTACTACAAACCCTTTAGGTTGCTTCATGTAGATTGTTTTATACAAATCACCATGAAGAAATGCAGTCTTCACATCTAATTGTTCAACCTCTAAGTCCATACTTCCAGCTAATGCCAAAGCAACTCTAATTGAAGACATTTTCACAACTAAAGAAAAGATTTCATCAAAATCAATGCTTTTCTTCTAGCCAAAGCCCTTCACTACCAACCTTGCCTTATATCTTGGTTTTGCATTGTTCTCATTATGTTTGATCCGGTAAACCCACTTATTCTTCAATGCTCACCTCCCAATGGGAAGATCCACCAACTCATAAGTGTGGTTGTTATGCAGAGACTTCATCTCATCTTCCATGACATTCATCCATTTCTCCTTCTCACTATGAGCATTTGCTTCACTAAAATTTTTTGGTTCTACAATTTCAGAGATTGTCACATATTCTGATAATGGGCATTTGGTGGAGGGAATTGGTTCTCAAGTGAACCTTCTCACATTTGTTGGTTCTTCTTACTCAGAAGCCTCGTGTTCCTACTCAACACTATCATCATCAAAATAATCATAATTAGTCTTATGAATAATCTCATCCTCACATCCATTGTCACTAAGCAAAAATATTGGTTCTATAATCTCTGACTCTTCATTCTGTGTCACCTCATTTCCCTAAACTGATATTGATGGTTCATTTACTCTTCCAAGACCTTCCTGAGTTTTCTTCTTAATAACTTCATATTTTCCAAGATCTTCAACTATTTGATCCTCTCTGAAAACATCCATACTACGAATCACTTTCTTATTCTTCAGATCCCACAATTTGTATCTAAACTTGTTATTTTCATAACCCAGAAATATGCACTCTATAGGTTTTTGATCTAACTTAGCATTCTATTTTTTAAGCTTAAGTGCAAATGTCTTGCACCCAAATGCTCTCAAGTGATAGTAGTTCACTTCTTTTCCACTCCAAACTCTCTCTGATATGTCACTTTCCAAAGCATATGTGGGAAACCTATTGATCAAGTAGCAAGCTGCTTCCATTGCCTCACCCCAGAAGCTCTTAAGCAACTTTGCTGAAGAAAACATACTTCTAATTCTCTCTAAGATTACTCTATTCATCCTTTCAGCCACTCCATTGTGTTGAGGAGTATAAGAAACTGTCTTCTCATGCCTAATCCCATGCTTAATACAATACTCATCAAATTTAGTAGAACAGTACTCACCACCATTATCACTTCTAAGGCACTTTAGTTGCTTACCAATTTCTCTCTCAACCATGACATGAAAGTTCTTAAAGATGCCAAACACCTCACTCTTATTCTCCATGCCATAAGCCCATGCCTCTCTAGAAGCATCATTAATGAAAGTAACATAATAACTAGAACCACCAAGAGATTTTACCTTCATAGGACTACACACATCTGAATGCACCAACTCAAGAACTTCATATTTCCTTGTACTTGTGCTAGCAAAGGATGTTTTGAGTTGCTTACCTATCAAACAATGATCACAAGGGCTAATTGAATTACCCTTTACCTTAGAAAGCATATTTTACTTCTTCAGAATCTCTAGTTCGTTCTCACTCATGTGACCCAATCAACGGTGCCACAAGACAATGGTGAACTCATTTGATGAGACATTAACCTCCCCTTGAATTAGACTAGTTTTAATCTTGTATAGGCTGCAACACTTCTTTCCCTTAGCCACAACTAGAGAACCTTTTACCAATTTACGCACTTCCTGAGAGAAGTGTAACCCAAAGTCTTCATCATCAAGTGCACCTATAGACAACAAATTCATTCTAAGATCTGGAATATGTCTAACATTCTTCAACTATAACCTGTAACTTGTGTTAGTCACAATATGCACATCACCCTGACCAATGATCTTCGAGGTACCACTATTGCCCATCTTCATTGACCCCAAATCTGCTAATTGGTAGGTAAAAAAGAGATCCTGGTTAGAAGTAGCATGGAATGATGCACCTGAGTCAACTACCCAACTAACATCGCAACTGGTTGCTAAGCATTCCTTCTCACAGTCAACCATAATTACCAAGTCATCCTGAATAATATTGGCATCTTGTCCACTCTTTTCATTGTTGTCTTTCCTTTTCTGATCTTTCTTGAGTTTCCAACAGTCCTTCTTAATATGACATGTCTTGTCACAATAGTAGCACTTTAAGTTCTTCCTAGACTTGGATTTACTTTTACTATTGTCCCTTTTAAAACTATCATTAGTTTTTAAAACTGTCATTAGTTTTTTTATCTTCCCTCATTTTCGACTTTGTGGAGAAGAAATTCACTCCATTTTTTATTATCAAAGAGAAAAGAAAGATATGTTACATAACAAATTGACATGGATACAAAATCTTCAAGGGAAAAAGCAATCCAACTCTAAGAAATTGGACGAAAGACCACAAAATAGTAGTAAGATGTATCCATTACAAAAATTGCATTAATCATTAATAGCCTTTCAAGATTATATAGCCTAAGATGGTTAAGTCCCTAATTGGCACTGACTGATATCCACAATGATTTTGAGGAGTGAGGGATCATATGCCAGTGGAATCTAAAAAGAAGTTCAAAAAGGGTTCGTCAGAAAAATTTCTACTCACCCTAAGAAATTCTAGTGGCTTCAGCCTCCTATAAATGCACTAACCACTATTGCATCTCTACTTAGAATAGCTTCATTTTCAACCTCAAACTTTAGTTCCTAAAAACAGATAAAGCTATTAACATGACATTCAGGACAGAACAATGCCACACCTTAGGAGGAATGGCATAAAACATTAATTAAGAGAGAAGGCAAAGTATGTGAGGCGCACACCTCATAGTAGTAGTCCTCTGCATACAGTAGAGCTGCAAAAAAGTCACAGTAAGTGAACTGCGACAATGGCTTTAGCAAAACCCCTGGAATCTTGCCATTCTCAAGCTCGTGCTTCAATTTACCTGGAATTTTGAAAACAAGAACGGTGACCTTTCGCTTCAGAACTGGCGCAGACCCTGGAGATTCTGCACGAGATGAAGGGGAAGCCGGATCAACATTGGGGACTTTATGAGGAGACAAAAGGGAGCTTTTCCGTATCCGGGTACGCTTAGAATCTTTAACAGATTTCTTCGGTGAATCTAGACCGGATGAAGAAGGAGATGATACTAGTGGCTCGTTGTCATATTCAAACTCCAAAGTACACACCTTCTTGGCATCAGCTTGTAGTAATCATTTTGATGTGGCTACGTGAGGCTTAGGAAGCCTTTCTTAGCCAATTTAGCTATTGTAGCTATTTGAGTGCAAGAAAGCCTCATGAGGTCCTCACATGAAACCTTTTTTTTTTAAGAAGTCATAACCTCTCTCTACATGTGTAAGATTAGATTTTACTCTGCTTTTTTCTTTTGGACTTTGTCAACTTTTGAGACTTTTTCTATTTTGAAAATTTGGTCTTATTCAAAGTTAGTTAAGCTCCGAAATCTTGGCCTTTAAATTTTGATGATTTTTTTTCTTTGGACTTTATCTACTTTGGAGACCTAGTCCATTTTTCTTCTTCTTTCTTTTTTTTTTCTTTTGGACTTTGTCCACTTTTGAGACTTTGTTCATTTTGAAATTTTGGTCTCATCCAGAGCTAGTCAAGCTCCGAACTCTTTGCCTTTAAAATTTGACATTACTTCGTGTGTAGCATTAAAATTTGTTTCATTTTTTTTCTTTGCACTTTTGTGCACTTTGGAGACTTTCTCCATTTTGAAAATTTGGACTTATCCAGAACTAGTGAAACTCCGAAATCTTTATATTTGAATTTTGATGTTTTTTTATGTCAACATACAGTCCAACAAAACCTCGCTGAAACTCGCTTTCGGATGGAAAATTTCAAAGTCACCTTTCGGAAACAAGAAGAATCGGACTTTGTGAAATCGGAATTCACACTAGATATTTTTCAAAATCACCTGTTGGAAACAAAAGAAACTAGACTTTGTGAAAAATTGACTGGACTTTTTCGGAAATCACCAATGGGATGGGTCGAAAATTGGAACTCACGTTGTGTGTTTGCTACTAACTGCTTGGACTAGCGAAATCATCAGTGGGATGGGTTGGAAATAGGAACTCAGGTTGCGTATCTGCTTCTCACTGAGAAATCACTCGTTTGTGAAGTCAATTGTGTGTAAATGTGACCATCTAAAGGGTTTACACAACATAAAACTCTAAACTCTGACCAGGGGTATTTATGTCCAAAATTTTCCTCATATCATGTAAGTTCGGATTTGTGGGCATTTTTGGAAAAATTCAGGGAATATAGAATATTGCGCTCTTTGGCCAAATAATATGGAAAAAACACATAATTAAACTGCTTTCCTGGTAATATAGGCTTTGGGTGAAGTTCCCAAAATGACCTTGTAACGCCCAAAAATTTCAATGTTTTAAAATTTAAATGTTTGGGCCCATCAATGAGTTTTAAGGCCCAATAATGATTTTTTTTAAAATCAGACTATTTTGAATATGATTCATTCAAATGAGTCTTAAAATATTTGATAGGACTCGGAGAGACGAATGTATCAAGCTCAAGCACGCATCAATCGAACCCCGGGATCATAATCTATGGCCTCGAGAAGCGTGTCATGGGGGGCCCACTTTAAATTAGTCAGAAAACATACCCTTGTGTAGTCTTGTTTCAAATGACTCGTGATACCAGTTTAAAGGTACTAAGAACACACGATTATGAATTTAGAGTAGAGTTACGCCCATTTAAAGTTTTAATTTTTATTTTATATTAAAGACAAAAAAATTTAAAAATATAAAAAAATAGTTTTTTGAAGTCAGTTGGATTACGTTAGCTGCCACAACAAGTCGTGGCCGGTGAACATGCCGCAATAGGTAAGCTTGCAGGTTTGAAAGCTCACTTGCGGCTAGCCCGCAGGAGCAGGAGCCATGCTCCTGTAGTGTTGTCAGATGTCATGCATATGACGGTCTATCCCTATAAAATGGGAGGGGGAGCGAGGCTTCAACTTTCCTCCCCCCTCTTTTCCTTACCATTGCCTAATGTAAAAAGCTTATGTCTCTAGTTTTTATGTCGTTTCTTGTCCAATTTCTTCCGTTCAAAAATTGTTCTTAGTTAATTCAATGGTGCTCTACGTCTTAGAGGGATCTATTTTTCAAGTTAGCTACTTTAAAGGGGGGAAATGACCCAGGGTAAGGGAAAGCTCTATTTGTAGCTTTCGGGCCGGGAGGAAGAATTTGTCCTAGCCCAAAGGGAGGCTCTATTTGTTGCTTTCGAGTTGGAAGGAGAAATCATCCCAACTGGAGGGGAGACTTTGTCTGCCACTTCCGAGCCCAAAAGGAGATCCTGTTGCGACACAATGGGAGATTTCGCTTGCCGCTCCTAAGCCCAGGAATGAGACAAGGCCTTGGCTTGGTTAATTTAAAGAACGAAGAGTAGGTGGTTTAAAGCTCAAATTTTATGCTATGACAAGGCGTTCTACTTCATAAATTATTTGTCTCTTAAATAAAATATCATTTTGAATAAGGATGACATTTATTAGAGGTCGAGCGAATGATAAGATAATACTGTATCGTATACCTCTAAGATAAATTTTATCGTGATACAAACTTTAAGATATTATTATTATTATTATTTGAATTATATTTACGAATGATTATGACTGGATTTGAAAAGTACCTATTCAATATAAAGCCCAAAAGCTATCAGAGTCATGACTCTTAGGTATTGTATATAATGACATATGGCGCGCCCATTAAGTTAGATATCATGGAAAGATCTTCTTCATTCTTATCCGGTCACCCTATGAGCACGAGTGTATGTCACTTCGGTATCAGAAACATTTTGCTAATGATGTTTTATCAAATTTTGTGAAGAACTATTTTATCTAACTTTTGTATAAGAAGTACATTAGTTTCTGTTAGTCAATAATATTATTTTGAGCCGACTTTTGAATATAAATTATTATAAAAATATTTTACACATTTATTTATGTTTTATATTTTAACATACTAATAGAAATTAACTTTATATACTGAGTATAATTATACTCACCCACCCCCAAATGCTGTAGGTCCGAACGAAAAAAAATGATGTTAACGAAGATCACTCGTAAAACTTCGAAAGATCTATATTGTTAATTTACTTTATTATGTATTAATTTTAGGCATGCACTACTTTGATTTTGTTAAAGCATGATATGCCTTGTTTTGTAAATTTTTTATAATTATTTAAATTAATAAATAGTTATTTTTTTGCACACAATTAATCTTGGCCCTCTTAATTACGAATTAACAACACTTAGACCTTTAAAGTAATTTAAAAAATTAGGACGCTACAAACCTCCCCGCCATCTCCCTCCCACATCCTCCCCAATAAGATTCCCCTTTTCCCCAAGTACCTCGTCTACTCCATCTTCTCTCTCTTCTGACCCTATTCTCCACCCCTTCTCTCTATTCTTCAGGCCGTAAGATCTATTTCATTTCCCCATCTTCATTCAATAGATCTGCCATGGCTGCCCTTTTCTCTGCTTCATCTCTCTATCTTAACTTAGAATAGTGGATGGTTTGACATCTCCATTGGCAGTGAGAAAAATGGTCATTCTAGTCTGATCGTCTTCTGGTATATGTATATCAAAAAACATGCATTGAAGAAGTCTTATATGCGAAGGAAGAAAAGTAATCTGACATATCTTTTATTCTAACAACACAGGATCTTCATCTGCTATCCTCCAGGAGAAGATGCAAGAGACAATTTTCTATTATAGTTTATGTCAAAACATACGTATCATGCATGCGAGCATTTAAATGGCCATGTTCGTTACTTGGATATGTCTAACACCCATTAAGGCTATTTGAACTGGAGAGATGGAGCAGATGACAATATAACAAAAAAATACACAATATGGGAAGAATACAAGAGGCATTGCACAGAGAAACTTCTCTATGAAATGCATCATATACAGCACACAAATATTTACATTTACATTACCAGGTAGTCGTCACTTGTACTCCCAACGATTTGACACCACTTCAACTAAAAAACACCAATCAGATACACTTTTTGGAACTTGAAAGGTGCAAATTACTATTTTACTTGTAGACATGTAGCCAGTAAATCAAAGATGTAACACTAATGAAGGATGGCCATCTGAGTAGAGATTACTCTCAAGAAGCCTATGCATGTATGATTTTCTCAATCCACGTTCTCGAGATATTTCTGACCTAATTCGATTTGGACGATGTCCAGGACAACCAGTGACCACAACTGCTGTCATATCATCCACCAGGTTCACCAGCGTCACCAACACCTCGGGCTCAATGGCAGATGATGCGTCAACCAAGAAAACATGAGAAAAATGACCTGAATTGATTCCTTCGTTGTACAGCCTGAAGCTGCTCATATATGTAGTCGATATTATCCTGAATCTGCGAAGATCAGTAAGAGTACTCATTGTGAAGCATTCTTTGTCGGAGTTATATGAGGATAGATCTAAAATGTCCTCAGGCACGTCTTCAACACCCCGAAAAGCAGCATTAGCTCGAAACTTTTCATGGTCAGGGATCTCAAATGACAAGCTTTGCATGAGAAAGTCACAGGTCTTGTTCAGAGGACTTGCCAAGAGAATTCGGTTCTGCTTGTCTGCTCTGTAAATTTGGAGTACTGCTTCACAAATAACTTTTGCAGTTGATCCTACTAGAAGGAATGGTGGAGGACACCATAGGCTCAGAATACGGTAGACTGCAGCCTTCTCTTTGTCATTAAGGCCTCGGTTATTGAAAGATAAAGGCTGTTCATCGACGTCTAAGATCATCTGGCATTGATCAGGAAAAAGAAAATTGCGGTAGGTAGGTTCTGTTGCAGCACGAAGCGCTAGGTGGCAACGCTTCAAGCAGACCCTATTGAATGAGAAGCTGACATCATATTTACATGTTGCAGAATGCTGTGAAATGAACTCAGTTCCAAATTCGGCATATACATATCTGCTTTTCACCACAAAGGATATGGTCCCCTGTTCCAAACATATGGTTCTAACTAAGGAATCATATTGCAACTTATATAAGTAAATACAGAAACTTCCTCAAATTGAAAATTATTAGATAGACATGATTAGCATTCAGAAACAGCATTAGTTTTATATAACCCGAAGGTCAGCCGAAGGTGATGCTGACCGTAGTGTGAACTTGGTTATTTTGACTCAGTCACATCAGCCACCTTCCAAAGTTTTGTAACATCTAATATGTACCGAATATAGATCATAAACAACAATTAAAATCATCTCATGTTAAGGATCTGCGGAGCAGAAAAAATAGTACATCTCCAGATGTAATTGTTACTGCTCTCCATAAGGTAGAGTTTGCAAGATATGAAGAGAGTGTGGAAGACCTCATACTTTAAACCATACACAGCTACTTCTGCACCCAAGTTCTCAGCAAATACTTGAGATGGGCAGCCCATATTATTTCATGTCGTTGTTAACAAAAGCCTCGGTTGCTGACAAATTCTCACTCCATCCCACTTTAATAGTCCCATTTAGAAAAAAAAAACTAAAAGGGACTAATATAGTGGGACAGATGGAGTATCATGTGAATTAATAGAGATATGTAAATTATAGTGCTACATTATTGTGGAGTTGCATTGCGCATCCATCAGGTTGAGCTCAAGAAAATCTTTTACCATAAGAAGTGGAAATTTTGACACTAGCTCACGTGATATACTCCCTCTGTCTTAAAATAAGTATCTTATTTGGTTTTTTACAATGAACTAATTTGAGTTGATTTTGAAAAACTAAATAGTTAGTTCATTTTGAAAAACCAACTAGGACACGGAGGGAGTACTATTTTCGACAGCAAGACATGCATCTTCAGAATTAAATAGAGACTAACCTCAAAAGGTTTGACATGCTTATCCAATGGCTTCAATTTCACAAAATCCCTTGACAATAGGTAAGGCCGCTTCTCAGGAACAGAATCAATCTCAAAGACTACATAGATTTTTTCATCCCTTCCATAATTCTGAACATTCTTACCCCTCTTATTTTCAAAATATTTTGGTTCCTTACGCATTTCCAAAGTGACTCCGTGCAGAAGAAATTCACTCCATTTCTGATTATCAAAGAGAAAAGAAAGATATGTTACATAACAAATTGACATGGATACAAAATCTTCAAGGGAAAAAGCAATCCAACTCTAAGAAATTGGACGAAAGACCACAAAATAGTAGTAAGATGTATCCATTACAAAAATTGCAGTAATCATTAATAGCCTTTCAAGATTATATAGCCTAAGATGGTTAAGTCCCTAATTGGCACTGACTGATATCCACAATGATTTTGAGGAGTGAGGGATCATATGCCAGTGGAATCTAAAAAGAAGTTCAAAAAGGGTTCGTCAGAAAAATTTCTACTCACCCTAAGAAATTCTAGTGGCTTCAGCCTCCTATAAATGCACTAACCACTATTGCATCTCTACTTAGAATAGCTTCATTTTCAACCTCAAACTTTAGTTCCTAAAAACAGATAAAGCTATTAACATGACATTCAGGACAGAACAATGCCACACCTTAGGAGGAATGGCATAAAACATTAATTAAGAGAGAAGGCAAAGTATGTGAGGCGCACACCTCATAGTAGTAGTCCTCTGCATACAGTAGAGCTGCAAAAAAGTCACAGTAAGTGAACTGCGACAATGGCTTTAGCAAAACCCCTGGAATCTTGCCATTCTCAAGCTCGTGCTTCAATTTACCTGGAATTTTGAAAACAGGAACGGTGACCTTTCGCTTCAGAACTGGCGCAGACCCTGGAGATTCTGCACGAGATGAAGGGGAAGCCGGATCAACATTGGGGACTTTATGAGGAGACAAAAGGGAGCTTTTCCGTATCCGGGTACGCTTAGAATCTTTAACAGATTTCTTCGGTGAATCTAGACCGGATGAAGAAGGAGATGATACTAGTGGCTCGTTGTCATATTTAAGCTCGAAAGTAAACACCTTCTTGGCATCAGCTTTTGGTACTAATGCTGGAGAAGAAGGGGAAGGTGATACTGATGGAAATGAAGGCCTCTGAGTAGAAGAACTTGATTGGTGTTTCTCTCCCAAATCTATATAAATCAACTTTTCGCCATCTAATTTTGGTATTGGAGAACAAGGAGTAGAAGATACTAACGGTACTGAAGGCCCCTTCTTGTTGTTAGACTGCAAGGAAACCACAGTGGCGTTGGTCTGATCAGAAGAAAGTGATTGATGCTTTGTCCCCAGATGATGTAAAATCAACCTTTGATCACCCGGTTTTGGCACAATTGGGAAAGAAGGGGACTCTGACACTGGCATTGTAGGCCCCTTGACATTGTTAGACAGGAAAGAAACTACATTGACATTGGCATTGGTTTGAGCAGAAGATCTTGGTTGACATTTTATCATAATATCTTGATAAATCAACTTCTGGGTATCTGGTTTTGTCAAGGATGGAAAAGGGGAAGAAGAAGAGGAAGAGCCATGCTGAGTTTTGAGTACTTGTGTCCCCCTGACATCTTTGGGGACCAGAGAATCAACTGTTGCTTGGGGCTTTTCAGCAGAAGGTGTCCCATTTGACTTCCCGAAAATAGATTCCTGGAAATCGGAGGAGAAAGAAGAAGAAGAGTTAGAGTATGTCCTGGTGGTTGATCTTTCCTGAGCAGTTTTGCTTTGAAAGGGTGGTGATCGGCAGTGACTATCGGAAGCCGAAGTTGTTCTGGAAATCTCTTGATAATCACTGCGCCTCCAATCATGAATGGGTTCCTCAACGCAGAGGATGCACCGCAGGATTTCAAGGAGGCAAGTGGCCATTTCCCTTTGAGGACAGCTGAAGCGGGACTCCTTTGTCTCTTCAAACTCTTTCCAACAAAAAACCAACAAAATTTGAGGTTACTCAAAGCTTCAGATACAACAAAATTTGTTAATGGGTTTTCAGGCTGGAGGACAAAAAAAACACTCGGCTGAACTGATCATGGTTTTTTCCCTTTGAGCAAGTGAAAGCTCTCAGTAACGCATAGGAAACTACGGAACAGCTTTACTAAATCTATGAAACAAAGGAACTAGTCATTGAAGAACAAGTTATCATCAGACGTTAACAGCAACTGTGCGATCTGCAAGAGTTGTTCCGGAGGAGATTATATGAATTCTTCGATGGAGATCAGAGTTAAAGAAAGAGAGAGATGATGAGAGACTTCTGAGCCTGAACTCATGAAGTCTTCGAAGCGAAGTCACGGCAAGCAAAAGCAGCAGCCACTGACTGACCAGTTAACACGATGTATGGATAATCCGCCTCCTTGACCCCTGCGTAGTACGTGTTTAGGTTTATAGGTCGTCAGATCACATAAGCCCCATGTGATCTGACGGTTCCTAATTACTGATCACGTGTGAGACACGAATTATAATGACATTAGTTTTAAACTAGATTCTCGGTTTGGCGCCTAAAGTAGAACGCAATACCTTTTATTACTTTTATAATTCTCAAGTGTAGTAGTATACGGGCTCCATTACCATCTCCAATAGACGTACTACATGGGCTGCTTAATATGGTACATGTAATTTGATAGATATTCAACTTGTTAAATTTATGTACCATGTTAGACCTAAACGTGAAAGTCATGATAACTTTTATGTACCATGTTAAAAGACCAATGTAGCCCAATCAAGCTACATGTTTTCAATTAGAAACATGTACCACCTTCGTTAATGAACCTAAGGGCATTTGGATAACCATTCATTTTTAGGACTCTTATTTAACATTTTAGGTACTCATTGATTTGGAGGACCCTTATTTTCAAGATACATTTACAAATTAAGGCTGGGAGTAGGCTATATTTAAATTAGGATGCCTCGTAACTCAATCTTATTTATTAAATGAGTTAAAAATATATATTCTAATTTTATTTAGGTTGGGTCGGGTTAAAGATGTGTGTAACTTTTTTTTTTTCAATTAAGTTTTTTTATTAACTTAATATCTTATACCTTAAAGAATTTAGATCCACTGCAACATCATAAATCATGTCAAACACATTGTGTGATATAAGAGAAAGTGAGTCAAAAAGAGAATATTGAGGCATTATAATATATATATATATATCCAAAATTATAATTTTTTTACAATAGTTACTAATTGATCATTAAATAAAAATAAAAATTTAAAAAAATAAATGTATCTTGTGTCATGGCATCATTAAATAAGAAAGTCGAAATAAGATTATATGAATTATTCGAGTAAATATCGACCCAACATTATTTTAAAATAAATAAAATTTTAAAATTCTAACCACACCTTATTTTTGGTTAAATTGGGTTAGGTATAGGTTAGAGGGGACAGGTAGGGGCGATAGGTTGAATTTTTTTAGCCTCAATTATAATTTACTTTAGTGGATAGCTCGTGGTCATCTCATGGGTAAGTACGGCAGGCTTAATATTTTAAACTTTTGCTTGGTGATTGAAGGCCAAGCCCACGGGCCCATTTACAAAAGGGATTAACATAAAGTTGGTCAAGTAGCAAGGCGGCTGCAAGTTGTTAATGGTCATATAGCCTAATAGCACTATAGGGGTAGCTTTTGTTAGGAAACTCATATTCATGAATAAATTAGGCCTTATCATGGCGTCACAAACAAACTGTGTATTGTAAAACCAGCCCCACAAAATGAAGCATGAAAGTTGACGTCAGTATAGCATGATTTGTTTTATAATTATGACTATTAAAGTGGGAGGTCGTTTTTATTAATGAAAGGCTAAGTCTTTGTTTCACACTAATATATTCTTTTTGTCTTAAATTAAAAAATATATTAACAATACTAACTTATAATTTTTTTACTTTGTCTATTAAAAGTCTTTTTACTCCATCCACTCATTCTTATAAAAATGATAATATGAAATAAGATAATTAATACGGAACAAGCTTTTAATCTAATCAATATGAATAAGGAACACTAAATTTGATGAAGTTGGCAAGGCCGGAGGTAGAAGAGAGGGGAAAGGGGATGCTGAGTGGCAAGGATTTTAGGTTTGCGGGTCCCATCACAACAAATATTACTTGAAAAAGATAAGAAGTAGTTGGAGTCCAATGAACCTGCCTACCAAAGGGAAAATAAGATCCCAAGCTCATTTCAAAATGTTGGTCAAGATTGTGGACAAGTTGGGTGGTAAATGTGATAAGGGGAATTCCTAGTAAGAATTGTATATATATAAGCAAAATAATCCACTGACGGATAAGAATGAAGTAATAAAAACACATCACAAGGACACCCATGAAGACTGATATTTGACTATATGAGGCAATTTTTATGAATAAAAAATGTAGATTTGACAAGTATAATTTAGATGTAAGATGTCTGTGGAAGAAGGCATTGGTGACATCAAGTTAGTATGGGGCCCCGTGGAGAAAAACAACGAGATTAATAGCACCAATTTATACCAACAGACTAATGGTTTCATAATTTCCAATTCCACTTGTTCTGGGCTGACCACACAAGATTTTCCAATGCCATCCTAGAGGAGATTATGCAAGAGACAATTTTCTATTACACGGGTTATCTATGCATGCGTATTATGGAAGAATTTTACATGGTCATGTATGAAAGTTGGATATTCCATAAAAAAAAGTTGGAATATCTGATTCACTATTGTGGCTATTTGGAAATCCCTAGATAGAGTTGTTAACAAAAGGATAATGATATTTACATAACACAAACTCACTAGTGCCCACTTACCCAATCTAATCAAAACTCGTGTAAGTTTTTTAGGGTGTTTTTGTTGTGTGAACATTACTATCCTTAACAAAATGAGAGGAACACAGGAGGTCTCTGTATAAAGAAGCTTCTCTTTCACTTTCAAACATACAAATTGTTTTACATCAAAGAGTCAATCACTTGTCATCGAACATTTTTTTTTTATAGGTAAGACTCACACATTGTATGCCAATGGGATTTGAGCTTGGGACCTCTCCCACAACCATTAGAGATCCAATCAGCCTTGGATTGACTGTTACAACAATTTACAAAAATATATGTTAAAATCGTCCAAAATAAAAAAAACGTGAGCAGCTATGTACTCCTGAAACTTGCAAGCACCAAATTATCAATTTAAACTTGTAGAGATGCCAACTAAATCAAAGATGCGACACGAATGAAGGATCACTGCCTGAGTAGAGACTGCTCTCAAGAAGTCTTTGTATGTATGATTTTCTCAAACCCTGTTTTCGAGATATATCTGACCTAATTTGATTTGGACAATCTCCACGAGAACCAGTAACCACAACTGCTGTCATATCATCCACCAGGTTTACCAGGGTCACCAACACCTCGGGCTCAATGGCAGATGATGCATCAAGCAGGAAAACATGAGAAAAATGACCGGAAGTGATTCCTTGACTGTACAACCTGAAGCTGCTCATAAATGTGGTGAATATTATCCTAAATTTGCGAAGAACAGTGAGGGTGCACATAGTGAAACATTCCCCATTATGGTCATATGAGGATAGATCAAGAACATTCTCAGGCACCTCTTCAACACCCCGGAAAGTTGCATTAACTCGGAACATTTCGTTCTCAAGGATCTCATGTGTCAAGCTTTCCATGAGCAAGTCACAGGTCGTGTTCCGAGGACTAGCCAAGAGAATTCGGCTCTCTGGATTTGCTCTGTAAATTTGGAGGACTGCTTCTCGAATGACTCTTCCAGTTGTGGACAGCTTGTTCTTTACATTCAAGGAGAGTGGTCCTATAAGAAGAAATGGTGGTGGACACCATAAGCTCAGGATTTGGTAGACTGCAGCCCTCTCTTTGGCATTAAGGTTATGTTGAAAAAAGGGCAAAGGCTCTTCATCGTCGCCCACATCTAAGATCCTCTGGGATATATCTGGGAAAAGAAAATTGTGAAAGCAAGTGTCTGTTGCAGCACGAATTGATAGGTGGCAACGCTTCATGCAAACCCTATTGAAGGAGAAGCTGACGTCGTATTTACATGTAGAAGTATGCTGTGAGAAGAAGTCATCTCCAAATTCAGCATATACGATTGATTTTTTTACCACATGGGATACGGTCCCCTGTTCAAAACATAAGAGTTCATTTGTGAAAGCAAAATGTAACTTACATAATTAAGCACTGACATTTTGCCAAGTGAAATTAAATTAATAACGGGAAACAGCTCATGTCAAGGATCTGCTTAGCAAAAAAACATACATCTGATCTCCACACAGTTATTACTGCACCACAAAAGGCAGCATTTGCATGCTATGAAGCGATTGTGGAAAACCTCATAATAGCTTACACCATGTACGGCCACTCCCACTACGAAGTTCTTAGAAAATACTTAAGGTGGGAAGTCACAAATAAATTGTGCGGTTGTTATCAAATAAACCTTAATCCTACTTAGGTAGACTGCTGATAAATATCATGTAGTGTAGCCCATATTATTAAACAAGGTGAGCGCCTAGTTCACATTCTGTACATAAAGCCAATGCACTAAGTGCGTTTTTTCCTGTCATATCACTTCATGGATATGAATAGAACAGACTGTGGTGGATGTTAATGTTTTGCACATGTATCGAATTTATACATGTAGATTTTTTAATGAAGACATGGACAATTAATTGAGGCAAATAAATTAGTGATATTTTATTTAGACAGGAAAGAGAATGTTTTCAATATTCTGGCAGGAAACCATTGAGAAGTTTATAAAACAAAAAGAACTAGAGATTAAATGGAGGATATATCTTCCAGTTCTATCTATTTTGGCATGGCATTTTGTGATTTACATGCATCGAACAATTCATATAGGTCACACTGTTTCTCTGATATTCAACATTGTCTTGATCACAGTTCATGATATCTTTCATACAAACAAAGTTCAAGATATCTATTTAATTAATGCAGACTATGCCACAATTGAAATTACAGCTACTTCCAAAATCCATACACACAAAGCACAAATCTTTTATCATAGACAGGGGAAATTAATCAAGTAATTCATGTGAAATACTATTTTCCAGCAAAAAATGCATTTCGGGTACTGTAAAGAAACTGACCTCAAAAGGTTTGACATTCTTGTCTAATGGTTTCAAATGCACAGAATCCCTTGACAGTAGATAAGGCCGCCTCTCGGGATCAGAATCCATCTCAAAGACTACATAGATTCCTTTATCCTTTCTAAAATTCTGAACGTTATTACCCTTCTTATTTTTGTAATGAGTTGATCCCTCTCGTACTTCCAAAGTGACTGCGTTGAAAAGGTATTTGCTCCATTTCTGATGTTAATTTCAAAAAAGAAAAGAAAAATGTGTTACATAACAACGTAGCATAAATACAAAATATTTCAAGGGCAAAAGCAATGCAACTCTAAAACATTGGAGAAAGGATCTGAAAGTAGCTAAGAGATAAATCCATCACAAGATTAGCAGTAATCTTTTATAGACTTCCAAGACTGTATAGTCGAGACTGTAAGAAGGCATTTCCCTAATTGTGATGATTGATACCCACAAAATCCACAAAAGCATAATAAAAGAGATTAAGGCAAAAGATGTGAGGTGCACACCTCACAGTAGTAATCCTCTGCATACAGGAGAGCTGCAAAATAGTCACAATAATTGGACTGTGACAATGGATTTAGCAAAACCTCAGGCACCTTGCTATCCTCAAGCTCACGCTTCAATTTATCAGAAATTTTGGAAACAGGAAGGGTGGCCTTGGGCTTCAGAACTGGCGATGATCCTGAAGATTCTGCTCGAGAGGAAGGGGTTGGATCAATGTTGGGGACTTTACGTGGCGACAGGATGGAGCTTTTGTGCTTCCGGACATGCTTAGAATCTCTAACAGATATCTTTGATGTACCCAGTCCGGATGAAGAAGAAGATGGATTTTTGTCACAATTAAACTTCAAAGCAGTCACCTTCTTGGCATCAGCTTTTGGTCCAACTAGTGGGGGAGACGGGGAAGGTGAACTTAATGGCAAGGAAGACCCCTCGACATTGGTCTGAGTTGAAGAATTTGACTGATGTTTATTCCCCAAATCTATATGAATTAACTTTTCAGTATCTGGTCCTGGTATTAAACAAGAAGGGGAAGATGTTACCAAGGACACTGAAGGACCGTTGATGTTATTAGTCTTTAAAGGAACCACAGTGGCGTTGGTCTGATCAGCAGAATGTGATTGATGCTTCTTCCCCAGATCACTTAGCATCAACCATTGGGGAACTGGTCTTGTCAAAGCTGGGGGAGAAGGGCACCGATCGTTGACGGGCTCCTCTCGGCCGAGGAGGCGCCGCAGGAATGGAGGCAGCCAAGAAGCCATTCTCCTCGGAGGAATGCTGAAGCTCTTCAACCTTTTTTCAGACCAAACCAATGAAACTAAGGAATATTCAAGCTTCAGATAAAACCATGATCATGGGTCTTCAAGCTTGGAAACAAAAACAACATAAACTCTGCTGAATTAATCATGGATTTTTATCTTTCAGCAGAAAATAAAATATTTGTTTTTTTCTTTCAGCAAGTAAAGCACTCAAGTGTCATCAAAACTAATACATGGTAAATGTATAGACAATGAAGCAATAACCTTATCGAGTTCAAGTTCATGACACAAAAAGTAGGCACTAAAGTAAAATGTTAATCTGCAAGATTCATCGGGGGGCGAGAGCATGATAGAGATAGAGATAGAGAGAGAGAGATGATCAGCGCTTTAAAGTCAAGTGGAGTAAAGGCTGCAGCCAACTGAGAAGTTTCCGATGTTACGTACTGCTGCACTACGTTACCGTATAAATTCCAACGCAAGAATGTAGAGAGACAGGGGCAATTTAATTTTTTTTAGTATACAATATCACATCAAAAGGAAAATATTGATTTCCCCTCTATTCCCAAGAACAAAGTTTGCCGAAGAAAATGCTTTCCCTACCGTAAAGAGCATCCAAACCTTATGGTGTCTCGAACTCTTTTTTTTTTTATTTATAAAAAAATGATTTTTTGACTACTTAATATGACCATGGTAATCTTTGTAACTCTTTTTTAATAACAAGTTGGATAGTATTCTCAAGTTTTTCTCACTTTGCTCCTTGAGTGACGTGGTATTTCTCTTTGTTAACCATTGTAATTGTAAAGAAACCTGGTCAAGCGTAACAAATCCTTATTTATTATCCTTATTTATTTTCATGTTAATAAACTGGGTCTGGTTGTGCTCCTTTAGAAGACCGATTGGACCCAGAGGTTTCTGGGCGGTATAAAAAGCAAATGAAATTGTTTTCCCTACCCCTTTACTTGGTGGCCAAATGACATGTAGGGGCTTTTGTACTTTTCCTCCTGACCAAGACTATATTAGATCCGGTTCTTAAATTTCTCTCTTACTCTGTGTGATGTAACAGTAGGTCATAAAAATTAATCAAAGTAGACAATTTTTTTCCGTCATTGAGGTGGGAGCCTTCTATGGTTGGTCATAAAGACTTAGAAAGGAAGTCTGGTTAGATTTAGTGAGTCCAAAATCTAAAATGTCAGGCACAAGAGGTGAAGGAGGAGGAGAAGTGCTAAATGATAATAAAATTTTATTATTTCCCTCCAATCCAAAAATAATTATCTCATTGAAACCATAATTTGGATTTCATTTTTCCGGGGAATCTTGCGATTTATTAGTACTAAAAACACTTGTAAATAATCAATTCACGCCAATTTCCCTGCTTGAGTTAAGTTCACCCAATCAATTCATGTCTCCATGTTCTCTGGGGCACGTTTGGCACTCATTTGAAAACAAAATGAAATGCCTTTGTAACCCTCCTTATGGGAAAAATTATTTTTTAAAGTTATTTTCCTTGTAATATGATATTTTACACACTAATATTGTCACGCTCGAGGTTTTTTCACACATTTACTTTAAAATTTTATTTTCAAAATACATAGGTAAATCAAATAAATTAACAAAATTCAAAACGTGTGAAAACAACTTTCATAAATTAAATTATCTTAAAACAAACAAACGCTCTCAGGCGTGACCTAAAACAAAAGCGCGCGATTAAAACCTACTATGGCCATGGTTGTAATGCCCGAGATTTTACACACATTTTCCTTAAAATTTATGAAATTTTTTTGCAATATAACATTTGTAAATCAGAGGAAAAATGACGAAATCAAAACCTGATAAAATAGTTTATAATTTAAAACACTAAACATCCATTTTTCATCTAAATATTTTCATCATACGGTCAAACATCGTATGGCCAAAGCAAATATCATCAGGTACTACTCGAAAACACACATACGAATAAATTACTATGATCATAGACTTTAAATACAAATCTCTCCTAGGCATTCCTGAGTGCAAGTCCCATAACAGTCCACAGTCTAATCCAACCGAAAGTACACTTGTTTTCTCATCTCACCCAATACATTGGATCGTTGCACAAATAAACGCGCAGTGAGTCAAGCATATACCTGAGTCCAAGGGAATCAATCCACCTTGGAAGCGAGCATCCATCTCCAGGAGCTCTCCCCACAACCTGCAAAACCTCCCGTACAATGGGGCTAAAAAGTAGGGTGATGAGTATTTTCATACCTAGTAGGGGGATCCAAAACAGTGAACTCACTAAGTTTCAAAATATATGCATTCATGCAACTCAAACATGAAGCAGATAGGCATATCAATATCATGCTCATACGCATACAAACATACCAAATGCACCATTGTGCCAAAGTCATACCAAATGCACAATTGTGCCAAAATCATACCAAACGCACCATCGTACCAAAATCATACCATCAAATTAAACTTACACAAACACCCTTATCCAGGGTCTTACAAACTTACTCGTACCATCGTACACATACTCATATAACATACGCATACTTGTAAGACCTTAATCGTACAATCATACTCGTACGACCTTACTCGTACAACTTACACAAAATCACACTTACTGTCTTACTCAGAAACATACTCTCACAATTGTACTCATACACATACTCTCACAATCATACTCATACACATACTCTTACAGTCATGCTCATACTCATACGCTTACAGTCGTGCTCATACTCATACTCTTACAATCGTGCTCATACTCTTACAGTTGTGCTCATACACATACAGTTGTACTCATAATCATACACATATCAACGACCATTGAAGCTCATTACAACTAACAAGCTCCAGCGTCGAAATGGAAAAGAATGCCACTGGGGCAACACCTTAACCTCTGGGGAGTGACTAGATGTCATAGACTTTTCCGAAGGTAAGGCATACCAATGCTCATGGGGCACTGGATCAAACAGGTAAGAATAGATCCATGATACTACTTACCTGAGCGTGCAAACATAACCACCCACACTTAAGGGGTCATACAGTTGCCCACTATAATGGGTCTTATAGTGCCAGAGAATTACCTACCATAATGGGTCTTATAGTGTCATAGAATTGCCCACCATAATGGGTCTTATAGTGTCATAGAATTGCCCACCATAATGGGTCTTATAGTGTCATAGAATTGCCCACCATAATGGATTTTATAGTGCCATTGCCACTCTTAGGCAGAAAACTTACAATGCCACTTGGGCAGAAATGTACAGTGCCACTCTTGGGCGGAAACATACAATGCTCTCAATAGAGCATCAAATGTCTGGGCTTATACAGCACACAGACCGAATTAAAAACATACTTCGCTCTCAACAGAGTATCAGACGTCTGGGCTTCATATAGCACACAGACAAAGTCAAAAACGTACATCGCTCTCAACAGAGCATCAAACGTCTGGGCTTATACAACACGCATAAATCATACATACGTCAAACATACACACTAGCTATCACTAGCACATGCATACATACGTCAAACATACACGCTAGCCATCACTAGCACATGCATAAATCATACATACTCCAAACATGCACGCTAGCCATCACTAGCACATGCATAATCCATACATACTCCAAACATGCACGCTAGCCATCATTAGCACATGCATACATACGTCAAACATACACGCTAGCCATCACTAGCACATACATACACATTTATACATACTTCAAACATGCACGCTAGCCATCACTAGCACATACTTACATCCAACATACTTACAACCAACATGCATGTCATATACATTTCAACATGCCATATAATCGTGCTTACATGCATATCATGCAATCGGATTGTTACTTAACATCCAAAGCATGGAATCATGCAATCCTAGCATGCTGCTATTCATTCAAAGCATGCTTCATGAAATTATGAGTTCAAAGCTCCCCTACCTCGTAATCATGAAGTTTGATGGCGAGCACACGATGGTGTGGCGTTAGCTGCTGTCCTGAGGATTTTAGGAAGCGCCGGAACTAGTCATGGCCAAACGGGGTGTCAGAAATAAATGCGGTAAAACCCGCGATCCACAGCGGCACACTAGGGCAGCCGGGAGAGAAGTCATACCAACATAAGTGGCGGTGCGACTAGAAGTCGAGGGTGTACTCACTGAAGATCGGCCGGTGGCTAAGACGTACTCAGCCGGCTGCAAGACATCGAAATTGGCCGTGGACAGCACCCAACGACGACAATTTCTTGTCAACAAGGGCCTACATACGGGCAGAGAGCATGGGGCAATGCTTGAGGACAAAGGAAGGGTGGAGGAGGGCTATGTGTCAACTCCACTCGGTGGCAAAGACAATCGATGGTCAGGCGGCGCGAATGTGGCACCTAAACCTAGAAGTACACGCGTGTCCACATGCACCGTGACCCAAAGGGGCAGGGGAGAGGGCTAAAAGGAGGTGAACCAAGGCCCACAAAAGAAACCAACAGGGCTAAGGCCCTAGCCATGGCCAATCAAAGCGGCGACATCGCCGATCGCCATCCACAACCAATACACGTGGTGCGGGCGGCTGTGCATCTTGCACGGTATAGGGCAAACAACAAGCGGCCCATTCCGAGCAATAATATAATTAGGCCAAGTGGGGCTGACCCTCACTGTCGCCGAGCTGGGGCAGAGCCCACGATGGCCAAATAGCCCATAACTCACTGATGTCAATGACCCGAGACGCACCCAAAGCGTCTAATCGGGCGGAGCAAGGCAATAGGGGTGAGGCGGGGTCGGAAACGGTAAACCCCTACCGACACCGGGTCGAGGTTGGCTGGACGGAGTCCTACCGGTGACCGGACGATGACCGAAAACACACTAGTGTCCGAAAAATCCCACGGACAGTGAGATGTAAATAGAAACAAAACCCGACCAAAGTGCCGGTAGCTCACCACGGAGTGAAGAAAGCATAGCGGTGGCTCTAGCTAGGGCCTATGGGTTCCTAGCGGCCAACTAAATATAAGTCTAGTTGAGGGCGGCCGCAAACAACGTCAAAATCGTACACCCATAATTCAAAAACGGGATTGAAGGAGAGAAAACCCCCAAAAAAGGTTCGGTACTTCATGGAGGAGTGAAGAGGCCGTGGCGGTGGTCATAGCCAGTACCTACAGACTCGTGGCGGTGAGGCAAAACAGATCTTGACAAGAACCGCCGGAATCCGATGAAGGAGGAGGGAGAACGGAGCGACCGGAATCAAGCTGGATGTAAAAATATTACTAACTTCGAAATGTCGGTTCTGGAATCCGATGAATGATTTATATATAATCTTTTTAATTTTTACATCCATGTCCCTAATGCACATTAACTCACTAGTTACGCGTTATACCTCCAAAATTTGCACCGTAAGCGTGTAGCGAGGCCCGCGGCCTGTGGCTAAGCCCCACACCCAACTCTACGGGTATAAATATGGGGTATATATACATAAATACAAATACGCCATAGCGTTACATTTTCCCACCGAAAATGACCAGAAAAATAGCAGGAAAATCACATAAAATCGTAGAAAAATCAGGGACCTTACAATGGTTTTCAAAACAAAAACCTCCCAGGCATCTCTGAGTACAAGTTCTTTCACAGTCTTAAAATTATTCATACATACATGCACAAGTCTAGTATATAATACATTTCTCTCACCTTAAACAAAACATGAAATTGTAGCACCAAACTTCACATAACGTCACCACGATTTCGCTGCACTCCAGGTCGAGGAAGAATTGTCCACCACGGGAAAAGTCCAATCTCAACAGCTAACGATTGACCTACAAAAGCCTCTAGTCGAAGGGGCTAAAAAGATGGGTGAGTATTTTCATACTCAGTAAGAAAATACCCACTAGGGGAAAAATATAAATCAATGAACTCTGTAAGTTCATATATAAATGCTTTCATGCAATCATATATGAAGCAAATAGAATAAGAAGTATAAATATGGTCACGCATATAAATCATCGTACAAATCGAACTTACACTTACTCATATATCATGCTCTTACACTTCACTCTGAATCAGTCTTATCAGCTTACTTGTACAAACATATGCTTACACTTACAACATATACATACTCATACGACCTTACTCATACAATCTTACTCTTACACATAAATGTACTCTTACATCTCCCATAGAAGCTTATACTTACACTTACGCTTACCGTCTGAATCAAAGTCTCACAAACTTACTCGTACAACTTACTCAGACTCATAAACTTACTTTTACTGTCTTCCAAAGAAGCTCACACTTACTCTAAATCTTACACGTACAACTTACTTAGAATCTGAAACATATAACTTACTCTTACTATCGTAAATATACTACCGACAACTAAAGCTCATTACAATTAATAAGCTCTAATGTCGAAAAAGAATGGAATGCCACTGAGGTGTCACCTTAACCTTCGGGGAGCAACTAGACACCATGGACTTTTTTGAAGGCAAGACACACCTATGCTCATGGGGCACATGATCAAATAGGTAATAGTAGATCCATGATACTACTTACCTGAGTGCGCAAATGCCCACTCTTTGGGGCCATACATTGACAACAAGGGCCATACAGTGCCAACTAAGGGCAGAAAACTTACAGTGCCACTCTTGGGCAGGAATCTTACAGTGTCACTCTTGGGCAAAACAAACAGTGCCATATGTAGGCAGAAAACATACAGAGCCCACAAAGGGTAGAAACTTATAGCGCTCTTAACAGAGCATCAAACATCTGGGCCGAAATACAGCACCAAGACTAAATCCCACAGGATGACACCATGGTTAGACCAGGAAGGATGCTCAATCGATTACTTATCGACTGGCACAAAATGGAACTTAATCCGTCGAAACCCTCAGTCTCAAGCTCACAACGTTATCAATTAGGGTTAATTACCATTCAAGTTTATATTAGATAACTTATGCATGTACAATTATGCTCGAAGTGACTACTATCTTACATTCTTTAGCCAACCAGGCTAAAAATACGCCTGTCCCAAAGTTCCAATCCACAAAGGTAGAATTTCTTTACTTAACTCATCCCCCACTCTTGCACTTACAACCTTACCAATCTCTGCATAGTCTTACTCGTCGAACTCGAATTCCATACTCACACTCTTACCATCAAATACTTACAGTCTTACATCTTACACCATTTGCCTAAAAACCATACTATCTTTCTTGAATTGCTCGAGTGAAACCCTTAAACCTAAGTCCCATCATCAAACCCTTACTAATTCCTTACACATTATTCTTTCATTACCATTCATATTACGTACATTATGCATGTATAATTATGTCATTACCTCTTACTAACTCATAATCCCCTAAAAGCGCTCTGAATCTTAAGTCTTCAATTCCTTGCATCCCCATGTCTCCTACTCGTCACTCGAACGTGCCGTCTGACTCAAATTGAACAAATTCTCCAATCTCATCAAATCCAGCATTTGTCTTTCGATCTTATCTTTCCTTGCCCGACATACAATCACGGTTTCCACATTATAACTTATGAAGCACCCCTTAGCCAAACTTACTATCAAATACTTCTACTCGTGCCCATCTATTATATACTATCAATCCACAACGAAAATCACACACTCTGGTCACATACATAAGCTTCATAGCAACTTACTACGTGCCCTTAGTATTCACTAACATACGCACACAATACACATACATACAACATGCTTTTATAATCGGCATAATCATGCAAAACATTAAATTATTAACTCCTAGCATGCTACTACACAATCAAAGCATGCTATAATAAAATTATAAGTTCAAGGTCCCCTACCTCATAATCCACAGGAGTTTGATGGTGAGCAAACAACGGTGGTGGCGTCGATAGCGGACTAGGTGGCCAAAAGCATCACACTGAGAGAGTTGTTGTGTCCTGAGAATTTTCAAAGATGTTGGAATTAATCTCGATAAAGTTAGATTAATTTCACTCGAAGCCAAAGGTTTGGACACACTAAGGCGGCCGGACACAAGGTCGTGCTACTAGAAATGGCAAAACGACCATAGAATGGAGGCTAACTGATTAGAGGTCGACCAACGGTTTAAAACACTTCGTTGGCCACAAAACATTAAAATGGACAGCATACTACATCCAGCGGTAACAATTCCGCATCGTCGAAGCCTCATAACATGGCAGAGGACTTGGTTGCGTACTCACATACATGGGAGGGATAGAGGCTTTAACAGCCATATTGCCTAATGGTGGGGGCGTTCCATAAACATTGTTGATGCTCTAAGGCTCGGTGTAGGTGGCCGACAAAGGCAGCATCATTTCTAAACACTACCCACAACCAATTCATTGTACAAACGATCATGCATCAAGCACGGCTTACAGTGGAAGATATGGCACGACATCGGTCAAGCCTTCGATGGACCGAGTCTAATGGCTGACAGTGTTACTTCCCCTTGGGAGAATCTGAATTTGGGGACTCTTTCCCATAGGTTGTGGATCATGCGTAACAAAAGTGGGGTGCAAGGGTAGCATCGGACCAAAAGTGCTGGCCCTTGCCATCACTGGGCCGGGGTAGAGCCCATTTTGGTCGGACCTGCAGCCCAAGTCTGCGCAACGACAGGTGGAACAAGTTGGGCCTAGGATGAGGGGTCACTTTGACAACGGTCAAAGGCGTACCCCAAAGCTAGGGGCGTTTCGTGTGTGCAAAAAACATGTAGAGGAGGCCAGGAGTGGCGGCCCTTTAGTGATATTAGGTCATGCCGACATCTATAGCTGTCTGCTAGTCGTTGTCGGGCAGCATAATAGCTGGTCAGAGAATTGAAGAGACCCGATCTAATTGGGACGATAGTGTGCCGAGTTGGGGCGGCAGACATGCATCTTTGAGCCACGAAGGGCCCGGTATGGCCGGGGGCTAGACCTGGGAAAATATAGGATCCGACAGTCGCCGAATAGTGTCAAGTCCAATGGACATCGGCTCAATATCGTCTGACAGCCAACTGCGGAGGATGGACACAACTGGAGAAAAAGTGTAACTTTGCTCTAACGCAGGTTGGCCAAACAAATGAATCGGAACCGATCGAGGCAAGGGAGGCCAGACCTCGGCACCTTGCCATCGTCGGCTCAATACAGAGCCGCCGAGGTGAGCCGAAGCTCCTCTAATCACTCAGCACAGAAAAACAACCAAACAAAAAAGACTAAATTTCTGTCCGAACTGGAAAGGGCTGGAGAAGGGGTGAAGGGCCGGGGAGGTGATGGTTCAGGCCACAATGGCGGCAAAGGCAGCAGCCGGGGTGGCAACTTTGCTATCGCCGGGCTGAGGGAGGTCCAAAGACCAATCAATAGCGGCCGGCCACCGGTGGTACGGCGATGGCCACAACGAATAGACACAGAATAAAAATGATGGCAGCAGCGTTTCTTACCTCACGGCAGCAAAGCGGGGGCGGGGAGGCCGGGGCGCTGGTGGCCGGAAGACATTCTGGCTGGGGCAGAGCCATGGCGGCGATCTGGAACCCATGCAACAGCCAGCGGCAGCGAAACAGAGAGAAAAAACACAATCAGATCTCTGTTGGGTGGAAACAGAAAAAGGGGGCAGAGCAGCGACAGGCAGCAGGGAGGCCGGAATGGCGGTGGCCAGAGGTTGTTATAGTTGGGACGGAAGTGTGGCGACGGTCTAGCGGCCATGCAGCCAGAGACGGTGTCAGATCCGACAGACAAACTCAGAACCATTCACTGGGCTGAAAATGGGGAAGAGAGAGACAGGTGGCGGTTGCCGGCTGGGCCAGGCCAGGGAGGCGGTGGCGGCGTCGCCAAGCCGTGGCTGGCCGGGTGGAAACCAGCGGCCACCAGTGGCACTGCCTCCGGCCTCACATAGTGAAGGGACCCTTCACTATTCAAACTACGGGTCGGGCATGCCCAGCGTGCCCAATCCGCTATATATGTTTTTTTTTTCTCTTCTCTTTTTTTTTTCTCCTGCTTCTGATCTCACACATCCTGTCCGATTTTTGCGCCAAAAATTTCTGTGATGCATCGAGGCCCCTGACAAACAACTAACCCCACTCTCGACTGTTGCGGTCACAATATTACAAATACGAATACGCCAAAGTATTAAATTTCACCATCGGAAACACGAGCAGAAAATTACATAATATTGTAAAAAATAGCAAAATACCTACATAAAAATGAGGGTTGTTACAAATATGACTTACAAGAAAAGTTATTTTAGTTTTCAAAGTGGTTGCTAAATAGGCTCATCATATTGATTAAGGCTCTTAATATTAATTACTTTACATCACAGATTTTGTCCATTTCATCTGTTGGAAACCAGGAAAGAAAATAAGTAAAGCTAAGCGAGGCACATTGAGTTCTATTGGTGTTCGTGTGACCAGCACAATGACTTTACTCTAGGGATAATGATTTTTCTATATCAGCATCGGAGCAATAAAAGATGTATTTTTGGATTTTCAAATGGAATATGTTTATATCTCCTTCCTCTATTACTTATGTTCCCTACCAATTTTACCAAATTTTTTATTTATACCCTATTTTTAAAAAAATGATGTTTTTTTACTTTTGTCACCGTGAAAATCTTTACAATATAAAATAGACTTAAAGGCCACTTTGTGATATTTTTTCATGCCTACCGCCACCGGTGGTTGGTCACAATGAAGTTCTTTATAATCTGGCAAGAGTGTAAGAGCCACCGTGTAATCCACCATGACATTCTTTGTAATATAGTAGTAGGTTAATGCTAGAAAATAAAAATAAAAACAAAAACTAGTTTCATCTTCAAAAATATATATATTATAAATAGGGGAAATTATATAAATTGTCACGCCCCGGCGATGCCCGACCCAAGCTGAACCCGGTCCAGGGGCTGGTCAAGTGCGCGGGGGTGACGAAGGGAAGATTTAGAAACGGTTTAGCGGAAGACTTAACCCTTAATAATGGCAATTTAACAGAAATACGGAATACGCACATTCCTTTAAGCAAGAGTAAATAAATAGAAAGAAAGAGAGTCGCTTAACTTAAAATAAACGACTAATCTCAAACCCACATGCTTAGATAACCAAAGCCCACAATGGCTCTAAAATAGGTCTTAAGCAACATAAACGTATAAAGTAGCATCATTCAAATCAAGAACCATACACAAAGGTTCTAAACATAAAATAGAACCCAAGGAAAATAAACTACATAAGAGTCTACACGATCACATCCAAGTCATTTCCGATCTTTCCTTAAAGAGAGGATCTTGACCATCTGCATGTCACGCCACGCAGCCCCAAAACAAAACACAAGAAAGAGGGGTGAGTTTAACAAACTCAGCAATGGTTTTTAATATAACTATCATCATCGAAAATATAATAGCATCGTAAGGTAATCATTCAGATCAAAGATTGGCAAGATATATCATTTTCTGATCACACATACACATCACCTAAACCTGCATCATAGTGTATAATCCACATAGTGCCATTCACATCATATCAATCTACATGGAATGTATCTCTAGCATACATATCCAATCATGCTTCAACAACCATATCAATCCTGCATGAGATGTATCCCTAACATACATATCCAATCATGCTTCAACAACCATATCAATCCTGCATGAGAGGTATCCCTAACATACATATCCAATTATGCATCACATCATATCAACTTGCATAAAATGTATCTCTAACATACATATCCAAATCATGCATCACATCATATCAACCTGCATGAAATGCATCTCTAACATACATATCCAATCATGCATCACATCATACAAAGAATGCCTCCACCAAGAAGTAATCACAAATAGCGTCACGAATACAGGAACATAGACAAGGCCACGTAGGCGTGTCATGGTCCAAATTCTACGCAAGAATTTAAGAAGTTCGGGGTAGTCAATCCCTAATTGCTGCTCACCTTAGATGATCCTGGCCAAGGATGTCACATTCTCACGAAGAGAACCTAGGGCAGGGGTGTTCGTTCTGGGACATCTCTTGCGGAGGGGAGAGCCCAAGTTCCCATGTAGGAAACCCACAAACACATGGTAGCTAGTGCAAAGAGCATACCATACTGGATTCTCGGGGTCCAGGTTCGACTGTCTCAATAAATAAATCTCAACCGCATTAACAATTCAGAACAACTAAACCTGACTCGACTCAACCCGGGGAGCGAACACATTCCACAAAGGAACTCAAATCAAAACATGTCCTTTCGGACCAATCAAGTTTTGATTAAGCCAATGACCGATTAAATCGGCACGCAATTTCACCATATTGCATCCAATCGATCAAATTCGATTAATCTCGATAAAACCTCGTTCACGAAGTCCGATCCATGATGCATGATGTCATGATATTAAACCAAACATAAACCATGAATTCTATTTAACTAAACTCAACCCGACTCGGAGTGTGCACGTAAAAGTACCTCTATGTCGACTCTAGTCCTCACGTCCCATACCATGAGTATTCGTGACACCATAGAGGCAAATTTAACTAAGCACTAGCACAACGAACCTTAGAGCTATCCATCGACATAATGCGTCCCATACTACAAGTGTCTAATGGTTTCTCCTCAGCTATTCCACACAACCAATCAATTGGAAATACATTTTCATGATGCATGCAATATGGTACATATGTGGGCAAAGCATACATGAATTCTAATTCATTATAGGTGCTCTCATAAGCTCTTCATACATTATTCATAATCATAATATCAAACCTCATCATCATCATTAAACCCCACGTGTGTGTGTGTACCTAGTAGAAGCACTTCACACAATGCATGTCAACATGCTTGAAATTAACTCACTACCACAGTACATATGTGAATTAACATCAAAACATGAAATTCCAGTGAAAATCATAGGAGAAGAATCATTGAAATCATAACTCAAATCAAAACTCAACCACGAAGGCTAAACACATATAAAGATCATTCATTTAATCCTTGAGCCATGACATTCACCAACATCCACACATCAACTAACTACATTCTATCATGACAAAACAGTCCATTAATAGGTTGTAGTCCTACTGAAAATATGCTTAACAATAGATAATCAACCATTTATAATTTCAAGATGACAATTCCAACATCATGCCACAAAACATAAGTCATTCCACAAATCTCTAATCATATATCTCAACTTCATAACCTCAATAGCATGCCTTTCCAGTAGCATAATATAGCTCAAAATACTCCACATTCATATAAAATTGGCAAGTTAAAGTGAAATCATCAAATTAAACATCACGCAATAGAATACACAACTGTTGTGTAGCTGTTTGAACGCCCAGGAGGCTGTTCGATCGACTGAACGGTAAAATTTCAAATTCACAGTTTGGCCTTTCGAACGACCGACAGGCCATTCGATCGGCTGAACTGGAAATCTGTCGATCCGTCAGTGTTGCCATTCGAATGCCCACGAAGCCATTCGAACGCCAATAAGGCAAAACCGACCATCTTCTTCCTTTCGCATTTTCAAACCGAAACTCCATTGATAACACTTCAAATCAACATCTAACAACCTAAATGCCATCAAAAGTCCACCATGACTTCCAGAATGCTAAACCACATCATAACAAGATAAAACCCTATGAAATTGGGATTAAAGATTACCATTTTCTAATCATGTCATTAGCATACTAAATCAAGTAACTCCATTCAAAATAAACCACAAAATCAAGAGTTTTACCATAGACAAACTGAAATTTCGAAAGTCCATTACCTTATCCCTTGATTAGGCTTGGGTTTGATGGTCACCCTTCTTGAAAACCTTACAAAGACATAGAGTTTGAATTAAATACCATTAAAAATTAATTTACCAAAGAAACCATAATCAAAAACTTAGATCTAGGGCTTGTTGAACATAAAAATCAGATTTTGAGAGCTAAGGTTTGTAGCAAAAATGCAAATAAGTAGTTTTGGTGTTTAAAAATGAATTGAAACAAGGAGGAAATGGTAGATTTAGAAGAGATTAAAAAGAAAGCTAGGATTTAGTGTTTAATTAGAATAGGCTTACCTTAAACACCTTCTAATCCGAGCCTAATTGGGGATTAGGCCTGACCTCTCCTCCTCAGCCTATTCCCAAAATGAGAATGGCTAAGGTTTGACCTTTTATAGTAAGGGTTGGAGTGTGTATGGGTAAGTTATGGGGTGTAAATAGGAAAAGTGGGCTAAAAATGAGTATTTTACAAATTTGAGCACTAATTAAGTCTACAAAAATTCTAAAATTTTTTGTATAACCTTAGGTTGATGTCTAGGTCCATTTGGCACAAAAACCAAAATTTTGACGGTGGGGCCCACAGGGGTCCCACCAAAACCCTAATTTTTAGAAAATAGTAAAAATTCAAAAAAATCTCAAAAATTCACATTTAATTCAAAATCACTTAAAACCACCAATCTTAAAGTTGATGTTGATTAAAACCATCATAGACACCATTTATCTTTGAAACCACCGAATAAATTAAAAAACATGTTAACCTCACGATAACCTGATAATTAAAGTGAAATGAAAACGGGTTTAAGATCAAGGATCTTACATAAATAATGTTAAAAAAATATTTACCAAAATAATAGGAGAAAAATAATTACCAAAATGGTATTCATTTTAACCACATAGGCGCTAGCCAAGCTCTCTCGCCTACATGGCTTTTTTAAAAAAATTTCTATAATTTTGTCATTCCAAAGGACAAAATCTATTTTTATGTTACTTTCATCATTCTAAAGGATGATAATTTCATCCTTCTGAATGATGAATTATTCCTTATAGGTAGATTTTGTCCTTCTGAAGGACTTTAAAGTAGATTTTGTCCTTCCAAAGGATGAAATCACATCCCTTAACTTTTTTTTGGCTCAAGTTGTAGTTTAAACTAATTTCGTCCTTGTAAATAACGAAATCAAATTACAATTTTTTTAAGATTTATTGAACCCAAAAACAACCCCCTTTAAAACTATCATATGTAACACACTAATATCCGCACAACCAACATATAGATCACATGAATATTTACATATCGAGTGATTAGAAAGTCTATAAAATATATAAATTAGATACAATGTTATCAAAATGTTTGGTTTACAAAACAAGTACATAACAACTCTAATTAGCTCTACCTCTCCTACCCCTAAGATCTCGACTCTAGCCCTGATCGTGCTCTATTGGCTCCTCCTGATCCTCTTGGTCTGCATAAATAACAGATGTCTCACCCAAACACGCCTCTAAAGATAATGAGATCGAATCTACATGAGCTACTCACTGTCATCTAGTATATACTAACGAAACAATCAGTATCTTAACTGGCTGGGGATGGGCTGGATCTAGAGTAACCAAAGATGATGAACATGGATTATCATGTGAAGATGAAGCTTGTGAAAATAAAGGAGGAGAGCCAAGTGTTGTAGATGAAGATGAAATATTTGTATATGAAGCATGCCTTGACGGTGTCTGAGCTTCCTCGTCGGTGGGATAATGTCTACGAATGTTTGTAATAACTAACTGAAGTGGTGGCAAGCTACAAAAGACATCCTTATGGTGCTTGATGATCGACATACATGATGCTAATAAGATCTCACCTAAAGTATAGGTGTTAATTGCATCGGTCAAATGTGTATATGTCTGTCACGCTAAACCAAGCTATAAAAAATAAAATAAAAATCATATAAATAATAAATAAAAATTATTATGATCTAATTAATTAAGATATACTTACCAAAGCAACCTTTGACATGCCCCTAGATTAATATGTCATCTCCTTCGAATCATCACATATCTATGAACTCTCCAAGGGCAAGCATTATCAATGCACTTAATTGTATATTCTGACATATATGCACATAGAACCATGTATTGGACATGATTTCTAATTGAGAACTCCCTCAAGCCTATGATAAATGCCTCTCTATCCTCAAAGATACGTCTAACATATAACTCTTCTTCATTATGTTGCTCCATATTCATACCCCAATTAGTTGCTTCATCCATTTGCTCATATGTAATACGTGCATAGATTGGCTCCTCCTCGTCATAGTACAACAACTCATCATCATTCGCATTCATATCATTTGCGGCAATTGCATTGTCTACTACATCATCCCCCTCGCTGTCAACCATCTATTAAGCACTTTCCTCACACTAACACTTTCTTCATTCATATCATACTCCTCACTAGCTTCGCTAATATTATCTTCACTGGCCTCATATATATCTGTAACACCCTCAAATTTTAAAAATAAAAGAAAATATATTTTTTTAAAACATATTGAAATTTAATTACAAGTGCCAAGGATCACCATGTATCAAAAGAGTAATTATAACACACTTTGTATTATACAAACATTTCCAAATATTACATAGATAAAAAAAGAGTACAAAAACTATAATTTAAGAAAGCTCTTCGTCGGCTCCTTCAAATTTGGGTGTCACACCTGCAGAATCTAAGGGTGGGTAAGTAAATTCATACTCAGTAGGTTAAGTTAAGTTCTAAAATATACTTCATGGATGTAAAAATTGTATCATCCTTCATTTAAAATCATTCAGAAAATAATAAAAGTTATGAAAACACGATCACAGAATGTCGCAATACCAGATGACTTACACCTATGCTCATAGGGTAACAAGAGACGGAAGGAAAGGAAATTTCCCATGATATCCCAGTTCTTGTGTGATAGAGCCAAACATAGCGGTATCTAGAATCATCATGATAATTCCTAGTTTCGAGAAACCAGGACCCATCCAGAGGGTACAGTTACCCAAAACTCAGAAAAATCTCTCTAAAAGAGAGAGTAAGTTTTTAAAGACAGAGTTTCTTTTCAAAATATAAGAAGAAAGCCATTAACAAAACTTTGGTAAGTCAAAATCCCGGCATACATCTAGAAATTAAAACTACCTACCTCTAACCGCGCGGAGTATAAATAAATCCCTTCGTAGAATATAATAAAGAAAATCCCTCTTTGAGTTCTCAGCCTTTGAGCAGTTAACTCGGAAAAATAACCTTCCCAACACATAGAATGCCTTTGATTTAGTGGGGTATGGCTTTTGAACGGAATAAACCGGTTTATGATAGTCCAGAAACAGTAAAGATAAGAAAAGTGGAGGATTAGGAGAGGAGTAGGGTTTTCTCGACTTTAGAGAGGTCACCTTGAGAAAATGACCTTCCAATGTATAGAGCACCCTCGATTTAGTAGGAAATGGGTCTTCAATGGGCTAAAAAGGACTTAAGACGGGTCAAAAGCAGTAAAAACAGTGAAAGGGTGAAGAAATGGAAGTGTGAAAAAAATAACCGGGGGGAGGGTTTAAATAGTCAGTGGTACTGCTGATTTCGACGGTGCATGTAGTTCGTCACATGGGTAGTGACGAACGCATGTTCGTCATGAAATGCGTGACGAATGCATGCTCGTCACGCGTGCTCATTGTGCTCATCGGCACGTCGAGCCGAACATCTTTTTTTTTCAACCTCAACTTCAAACAAGCTAACTTCCTATCCCGAACTCAGTTTTGCTCATTCTTAGTACTGTTGAGCACGTGTTGACAATGAGACTAAGCTACTTATGAGCCAGTTTACCTGCACTTTAAAAGTGGGTCCCGCCGATAGAACACACTTCCTGAGGTCGTAACTTTCGTTCTCGACCTCCAGTTTACACATTTTCAACTTGTTATGCTAGTCTTTGCAAGCTCTAACCAACACTTAGGAAATTATTAAATAATAAACTTTATAAAAATTTTATTTGAAGAAAAGATATAGTGTCAGAAAATTAGAGGTATTACAATATCAACGTTATCATCATCGACATGGGCTCCCCTACACATAAATAGTACACATGTATTGAATTTATATTACCTAAACATTTGTTTAATACCTAAAATTGTTAGATTCATTTATATATATATATATATATATATATATATATATATATATATATATATATATATATATATATATATATATATCACCTTAGATTGGATGGTCCAACATCAGTATGTCTAACACTTGTGTAGGGGTCATGAATGTCCATCGTACTTTGAGTGCCAAACTATGCTCCACCTTGTGACATTCCGAAGTTAAATGTCTCATGTGCATGCGATGTATACCTTAAGTATTACACACAAAATTCATAATTCAATCTCATAATTTTCATCAACAATTAAAAGATTTACACAGAAAAAAATGTAAGAAACCTTACCACCAACTAGGTCCACTTTCATCGTCAGTAGGTGCAGATGACCTATGATGTTCATTTGACACTACGGTCATGGATAAATTATCCTCTTTATTGTCATCCACTGGCATTTGCATATATCTTCTACTACTCACATTTCTTTGAGAGCTCCTATGTGAGCTTGTACTTGCACTAGGCCATTCACTAGCCATTCGGGCTTTTTTTTCGAGAAATAACTCAAACATGTATATTTGAGACGAATGATGAAATATTTGTCTAAATGAAGCCTCATCCTCTACATGTAGAGGAGTTGATCTTCATCAAAATATTGGTAAGTGACACTTTTTAATAATTTTCCATCTCCTTCTGTCACGACCCAAATTTTCAAAACCCTTTTTAAAATAAAGGACACGCGACATATCACGATAAATTTTTTTCTTTCCTTAAATACAAAATAAATTATCCAATTAAATATCCAAGTCGTGATAACTGGGGTTCACAAATACAAATATCAACACATATGATATTATTACACGTGTCAAAATTTGATAAACAACAGGTTAACCCTCTAAGTACAAGTATGTCATCTTTCCGAAAATAAATAACTAAGTAAAGTTGGCTCTCATGCCAGTAATTACAATTACTTACACGATTGCAGAAGTAAGAAGCTAGATCCCACTAGTGCAATGTCGTCCTCAAATACCCACCAACGTCCTGATCTCGCAACGTCCCCATCTAAAGAACCTGCAAGCAAAGAAGGCCAAACAACAACCAAACATCTCCTCCCCTTGGAAGAGCATTTCAGAAGAACAAAAATTAAAAATTAATATTTTTCGGATCGGGCCAACATCACCCGATGTTAGTTGTACTCATCAGACAACATCTCCAATGCTTCCAACAAGATTGGATCCAGAAGTAGTTCTGCCTAAAACTACAATATACTAAGAAGCATAGCATCACACTTGTAATGCTTAAGTATTTTAAAACAACCTACATTTTATGCAAGTTCTTTATTCGTTCCACTTGTTCTAATTAAACAAGCAATATCAAACAATGTTGTTAATTATCTCTCGAACCATTGTTCGATAATTAATAACTCCGTCTAATCCCAATGACAAATAGACTCATCAAATGTCAACCTAAATGACAAACGATAAACTCATCATAAACCACCCTCAAAGGTAAATCCATGACAAAACACCCTGGTATCCACCAGGCCCCTGGAATCCACCAGAAAGTATCATCACCCCTCCTAACCCACGAAAGACTTGACCGGAGTGGAAGGACATGGCCCACAACTGCACCTAAATAAAAGTGGTGAGAAAAGCCAACTAAGCAGGATGTCAGCTAATCCAATTGTGTGTACACTAAAAGACCCTCAATAGATCTGTGGTGAGCCTGGCTCACGCAGAGCTCCCTCCAATGGGGAGATGCAATTACACCGTCAAATTAGTGGCTCCTCAATAGAGCTAAAACTCAAGAAATCATTCTAAACCTTATCTTGCTCATCATTAAGCCAGGATTTCGAATGACTATCTTAAACCCTATTAGTCCCTTCTAGACTACAGTTTTAAAACTCGAAACTATCATCGGTTCATCAATCAAGGTTAATCGTCAGGTCAAAGGCTTTGTTCACTCTATGAACTAGTCCCAGACCCCTCTGAGGTATTTTAGTCTTTATCTTGTTTAGGTATTCTCGCCCAATCGAAAGTTATCCACCCATCAATTAATATTTCAATAATCTTAAGCTAGTGATAAGTTACTATCACAACATCAATATCAAATATCGAAACAATGAAAAACATAAACAATCAAAACCACAGAGGTCCAAGAAGATCATAATATCAATAATAAAATTCATTAATGATATTATAATTATTTGAGCTATCATACCCCAACCCTCCTTGGGTTAACTTATTAAATTTTTATGAAAACTAGTCATAATGCACCTAACGGCATTAAAGTAATTATCTAACATTTGATACGACACTCTCTGCTCTTGGGTAAGTCTTTAACCTCTCAAAAGGTTTCAGTATCATATTGGCTTATTAATAACATCCACGCAAATGCGGGCCGGTCCACTCATAAGGGTATTTTTGTCTCTTTGATCAAGGCTTCCCTAAACCTTAATGGGTCGAAAACTAATCTCAGAGTTACACCTTGAATTATGAATGCGAGGTAATTTTCTTGCTATTTAATGGGGCCATAAACCCCTTGAACCTACCCTAGTTCAATTAACCCTCTTACCTTAACCCTAGGGAACAATCAATTATCTATTTATTATGATTTTTCTATAACTTGTGGTTTGGTCTAAATTTAGGATACAAACTAAAATCTCACTGAAATTTTTCTTAATTTTCAAATCCACTCATAAGACCCTGAACTGGGGCCCTGAAGTCTGGTCACTAATCATTATTAGTCTATGCATCCATTCACAAATTTATCATTTTGTATACTTGGAGATTTTCCCCAAAACTGAAACTTTGTCAAGACACTTGGCATACCCTCATAGCCATTTATAATATTTTCCAAATTTTTTTAAGTACTCTAAGTCACTGAACCGGGCCAGGTTCAAGTAGAGTGTAAGTTTTTTTTTAAAGAGCCGAACCGAACCGGGTTAGCCGACCTAGTCTGGGGAGCACAAACGACCCGCCGCTATGTGGGGTCGTCTTCCCCGCGACCGGCAAGACCTCTTTCGGTTTCTGGCATCGCCGCTCCCCACCGCGGCAGAGGGGTGAGCGGCTCACAGCCTCCGGACCGCTGGAGCACTCTGAAACTAACAAGGTCGGTCCTGCTGCCATCTGGTGGCCGGCCGACAACCAAAATGACCTTGGTGGCAGCTTCTGATGCCGCCACGGCTGGCTCAGCCATGGTCAGCACGGTGAGGGCCTGTGTGGCCATGGTCGGCACGGTCACGACCAGCGCGGCCAGAGCCTTTTTTTATTTTTGCTTTATATTCACCGGCCCAACGGCCTACTCGGCAGCCGCCATTTGCCGAAGCTTGGCCCTCCATTGAGGGGGGTCCAGAGTGAAAGGACCGGCCAGCAGGAACATAAAAGCAGAAATTACAAAACAAAACTGAAATTACTGTTCATATTATTTTCAAATTGCATAAAGCTAATTTTTATTCAAATTCATCCTATAAATTCTTCATTAATCTTCAATAGAAGACAATGATAATCACCGTACCTTAATCGCTAATTTGTTGTCAATCTGTTATTGCTAGAACCTTGCCGGAGCTTCGCCTTTCACTGCCTTCTCTCCTCCAATTGGTCAAGCCCCCCAAATTGTGCCCTAAGAAGGCCTTAGGGTTCCTAATACCTCTAAAATTTTTGGCCAATCCTTCTTACTTAGATACCCTAATTAGGCACCTAAAAATTAATTTCGTAACTCTAATTAACCGGGCCTTCAAGATGACTTAAACGGGCAAAAAACACATCTAAATCGGATAAACATGTCCTATACGATATGTTCAACTTTGAACAATCGTATCTCCCTCATCCAAACTCCGATTCGTGCCTTCTTAGTGGCGTTTCAAAGCTCTATCTGTCTACTTTCTAATAGATGGTTTCAGCCACAAATTCTATCTAGGGAGGAAGTTATTATACTAAGAATGTCAATGGGTCAAATACCCTATTTTCCACGTATTTAATTTTTAAAACCTAGGAAAATTAGGGATATTACACCTTCAATCCCACACAATTGTGCTAGCTACTTACATCTCAAGTATTCATGATTAGAAGGTTTCTTGATGAATAATCCCTCTAATATTGTAGCGACCATGAATTTCCAATATGTTTTCTTTTTCGCCTCTAATAAGTTACTTCTGGAGTTGGTAGCATTTTTTTATTCGTTAAAGATTTTTATGTATTGAAGCCTTATAAGATTTTGGTAGAGAGTGGAAAGACGAGTGTAATGGTTTTTGAAGCGCTTGATTTGGACACCGGGGTTGAAAGTTACGACCTCGAGAATTATGCCATATGGGTAGGACCCACTTTCAAAGTGCAGGATAACCTACCCATGTGCGGTTTAGTTTTGTAGGGCTCGTTGATACGAGCCCAACGGTATTGAGAACGCATGAATTAGAGTATGGGAGAGAAAAATATGCGTGTTTAAAGGACTCATGTGTTTTTTTAAAAAAAAGGTTGATGCACACGGCTGGTGGCTTTGCATGGACCTAGGCCCACAGGACTGTAGGCTGGGGATGTTGACGTGCAGCGGGCCCGCGTGGCATGGGAAACGTGCATTGTTACATGTCGAGCGACAGTGCCCGGAAGCATGGTAAAGGCGCTCATGATGCGAGTCGAGCACGCGTCGCATCCACGTGAGGCGCGATGAGCATGTTACGTGGCACGCATGGCCCCACACACGCGCGCCTACAAACAATCATTCTGGCTCATTTTTTTTGCGGTTTCTAGTTTTCCACTTATGAAACTGTTGTTCCTCCATTCTCAACCGTTTTAAGTCCGAATCGAGTGATTTAAAAGGCGTTTCTCCACTAAATCGAACATTCCAGATGTTGTGGTGGGGTCGTTTTCTTCATTCAAGGCTTCTACAGTTATGAATTTGTAACCAAGGGTTAAGGTAGGAGGTTTTAAACTCTAAACGCGTGCTTGGTATAACTTTTTATGCATGATTTGACATGACTAAGCTTAAGTGACTGATTTATGGAAGACATGCTATGTGATGAACTATTATAGCATGAATTTTGCTATGTTTTGGATTATGTGATGATTAATTCATGGGCTTAAGAACCCGGAATTATCATAGAGTGATGATGCTCGCCCAGAAAAATAATCAGCCAGTGACGCCTACAGAGTAGAGTATCATGGGAAAACTCTGTCCCTAAGTGGTCCTCGTTTGCCCTATGAGTGCCGAGGGTAGGCCGTAGGGTGTCACGGCTTGTGGATTTATTGTGATTCGGAATGGTTTTGTCTTCTGCATAATTTATCGTTGATAAAAGTTTCTAAAGAAAATCTCATAGGGTTTTCAAAGAAATTTTTGCTTAGCATTTCTTTTATATTTTAAATCAACCTGCATAGACCCACCCCCAGATTCTGCAGGTAAAGTAGCGAGGGCAGAAGTGAAGGAGGAATAGTGTTCCAAATATTTTATTTGCTCTCTTCTTTTGGAAAATATGTAATATTTATATGACTACAGTTTAAGGGCACAATGTGCCCGATGACTTGTAAAGCTTGTAAAACTATCGGCTCTACGTACTGGAGTCTTTGGCTTATGTGAAATATTTTATTAAATGTATGAAATATATTTTGGCTATGCTATGACTCCGTGGTATGCTTATGCAATATAAAGCATATGTGACTGTGGTTTGCATTGACCACCGTCATGTTCGGACGCGCGTGTGATGATCGAGCTTGTCGAATACTTGTGATGATTATATTTATATGTGACAAAAGGGTGGCCATCACAAATACCCTTTCATGGTGAAGCATGAAACTAACCATTTCTCTTGTCATCGCTATTCACTTACTTTATAACAAATAAATAAATCTTAGACGTATCACTAAATACATCTCTATTCAATATGGAATATTTTTCTAATGTTTATCAATAATGTTAAAAGAGAATGAAGAATGAATTTATTTGCATACTAATAAAAAAATCATAAAGCAATTTCGACATATATAGCATCTGTTCATCTACTTTGAGATACAAAGCAATCATATTCGATAATTATGAAAGAACCCAGCTGAACACAACAAGAAAAAACTAAGACAACACTATATCCCTAGTGAGCATGCCGGAAAACACTTGTTGAACACAAAAAAGAAAATTAAGAAGACAGCACTATATATTAGTTTGAAAACAGAAATTTATAAAGAACATCAGTCATTCCCATGTAAATAGTAAAAGCATAGCTCATAAGTAAAGCCACATATTTTGAAACTAAAGTATAGGATAATTATGCTTTACACAGTCATTTTTAAGATACCTTGTCATAGACTTCTTTGCAACAAAGCCGCATGTTTGATAAATAAGAATGAACCGGATAAATTCCTAGTAATCACCCTGGCAAACACATGCTGAACACAAAAAAGCAAAGACAAATAAGACGTCACAATATACTAGTTTGAAATTTATACTAGTCAGAAACTTATCAATAATTGCTGGCATTCCCATGCACATAGTACAAGCATGGCGACGAAAATCATAGTTCGTCTTCAAAGACCAGTAGTGCAAAAATTACCGTAACACCTCAAATCGAACAGCACAAACTAGAAACGATTGGAAGGCAAATCGACCTAATTAACCACATCCTACCACACAAAAACCTAAAGACCAATGGGACATGCCATCTAACCCGATGAGACAAGCTGCAGAACAAACAAAGCCCAAATGAAAGACGATTTCAAAACTGCCTGTGCACTTTTAGCCCTTGGACAGAGGGGTGACGATCACGTGCGACGGAGGGGGGAATTGCCCGTGGATGGAGGGGTGACGACTGAGTGTGACAGAGGGAGGACTCCCGTGGACGGACTACCGAGGGGGGAACAGCCGTGGACAATGGAGGGGGGAATTGCCGCAGACGATAGACGAGGGAATTGCCATGGACAGAGGGGCACTCAAGTGGCGACATGAATTGTGAACTGTCGACTGTGCAGCGCAGCATTGTAAGGGGGTCGATTTCGTCCTTCAGAAGGATGAAATCGGCTTAAGTTAATTTCATCCTTCTGAAGGACGAAATCTGCCTTTTAAGTTGATTTCATCCTTTGGAAGGACGAATTGTCTTAAAGAAGATTTTGTCCTTCGAAAGAATGAAATTAACATAAAAATATATTTCCTCATTCTAAAGGACAAAATAAAAAAAAAGTCACGCAGGTGCCGGTGCTTGTGTAAGATCTCTAACTTTAACTCAGTTTAATTTCCTTTTAATCAAGTGAATTTGTGTGGTTTTTGTTTAATTGCCTATTTGATTTGATTTTGGGGTTAAAGATTAGTAATTATGGATTTAATCATTTGTATAAGTTTTAGTGTCAAACTTGATTTATCCAATTTTTATAATTTTGTCATAATTTTTCCTTAATTAAGGGTACAAACCCCGTCGTGAGCCCCACATCCATGTTGGATGGCATGTGATCCACTTGACCCCCTAATCCTTTATTAATTTATTTCAGTGGGTTTTGGAGTAATTAAATTAGTTTTTAGACAAAAAATAATCGTAATTAGCCACGTAAGGTGTTTAACCTGTTGTACAATTTGTTTATACAGCCCAAAAACCTTATTATTTAAAGGAAACCCTAGCCTATTACCCAAATGGGGAAGGGATGTGCTAGGAGACAAGGAGGTGCTCTACCTCCATATCCCAAAGAAGAAAATCTAATTTAGGTGATTTTTCTTGCCCTAATTACCCATAATCTTTCAATTTTGGTTTTAATCCTCTTTATCTTCATTTTGTCCAAATTGATTCTAGATTTTTTCCTTTAAAAATTTTATTTTTAATTTCTATTTAAAACCCTAAATGGGTGATTTTCATTTTTAACTTGAAGATATTATAAATTTATCTATTTTCAAGTTGATTTGAGCTTATTAGTTGATTTTAATTAAGTTTAAACAAAAACCCTAATTTTTGGGTAGAACTTTTAAAGCTTGAGACCCTTTCGTGGATCCAACATAGAGGTAAGGGAGTTTTTACTTGTTTGTTTTATCCATTAGAATGCATGATTTTATATTTATATGAGTTCTTGCTTCATTTGAGCTTTAATGGTGATTTATTAAAAATATATTATTTATGACAATTTTCTCGTGATTAAGCATGAAAGTGGTTTAGATTTATTATGTTTTAGGATTAGATTTTGATATTATGATGTTCTATAGTGATTTTAGAATTTATCTTTAATTTTAAATATTTTCAGTTTGAATTTCAAAAGATTGCAGACGAACCAGGAAATGGGTAAAAAGTGAAATATTAGGGGCGTTCGAATGACCTAACTATCGTTCGAATGACCCGACTAGCGTTCGAATGCCAACACTGCAGTTTTGGTGATTGGCCTATTTTTTGTGTAATTTTGGTCATTTCTTGTTCTCTTCTTGTAAATCTAATTTTTTATGATTAAAATAATTTATGGGTACCGATAAATGTTGTTGTGAATGGATGAGAACCGTATTTGATTTATGGTTTAGTTCAAGAATGATTAGGACTATCTTTGATTAATTTTAATATGATATTCTACTTGTTCTAAATCCATGTTTAATGACTTCTTTATAATTACTTAATGATATCAATAGGTCTTATCCATGATCACATATGTATATTTGCACATGTTATATTTATTTTAGGTGGATTATGTTGCACATGTTTTTAGATTAAGTATGGTTATGTTTATACTTGTCTAGGTCTAGCATGATGTTATACTTGTCTTGAACTCGTATTTCGATGTTCTCATCACATTTATTCCATTATTCCAGTAGGGTAGGGCTATGATAAAGTTATGGAGGCTTGCATATATAACATTGATTATAGTTTGTTCATATTTCACATGCCTTATCTTAGGTTTGTGCATTACCATTTATGAACACTCTTGTGTATTCATGGTTTTATTTGACACAATGGACTATGTTTCATGCACATGTACTGATTTGAACTTGTTTACTTATACTTGAACTCCTCTATCATTTGTTCATGTATGTATTATGTTGCACGCATCATCAAAATGGTTTATAAATGAGATTAATCGTGATTAGTTGTGTTTGATTGATTGGATGCAAATTGATGTAATTGGATATCGAATTGATTGTTTGAAGGCTTATCAAATCGGCTTTGAGTCCGGAAGGACATGGTTTCATTTTGTGTTACTTCGAGAACATGGTGCCTCCCCAGGTTGAGATGAGCTGATTGCTATGTGAGTTAATTTATTAAGTTATCTGGACCATGAAAATCTAGGAAGGTATGTCCATATACACCGGCTTATCACGTGCTCTAGTTTTTCTTTGTGAAATTTGGACTCTCCCCGCAAGAGATTGTTCTTAGTGAGCACACTGCTTTAGTTTTCCTTTGTGTAATTCGGACTATCCCTGCAAGGTTTGTCTTTAGCGAGCAGGTTGCTCTAGTTTTCCTTTGTGGAATTCAGACATTCCTTTTTAAGGATTGTCCTTAGCGAGTAGGGGGTACCTTCCCAATTCGGGAGCCTACCCAACCGCTTTAATTTTTTTTATAAGAATTCAGACCTTTCTCGCAAGGGATTGTCTTTACTAAGCTAGTTGATTGTTTTCTTATTGTGAGATATTTACCATTGATTGTTGCACGTGTATGAGAGATAATGTTCATTGACGCAGGTTATATAAGAACAATGAAGTTTAAGTTACACATATGATTATAATATGATTTGCATTGATATGCAGGATGGTGTGTGGTTGATGTACTTGATGTTACAAGTAGAATATTTTTTTTAAGAAATGATTATGCATGATTTTATGTTGATAAATGATTTATGCAAAATGTGATTATAATAATGAGTTTATGAACCCTTGATGCACATGTATCATAATATGCGCTTATGAAATGTGGGTTATAATGTGAGATGTAGGCTGCATGATTATGTGTTGATGAAATGTATTATATATAACATGATATGTAAGTGGCATGACTATGAGTTGATAGAGTATATTATATATAATATGATATGCAGGTAGCATGACTATGAGTTGATGAAATAGGTTATATATAGCATGATATGTAGGTAGCATAAATAAATACTTATGAGATATAAATTATGACATAATGCACAAGTGGCATAGATATGTGTGTAATTATCCTATGTGAATAGGCATAGTGAATGATTATGTAATTAATGTTATGTTGATTATGCATGTGTTGTCATTATGAATTGCTTTCCATATTAAACCCTTGTTAAGCATTGACTTACCTTTTTTTATTTTGTGTTTTATTTTGAGGCTAAATATTGTGTCATGTAGGTTGTTCAGACGGGCTCTATGTTGAGTATGAGGATGATGTCTATCATTGAGGGGATGTGCTATAGAGATTACTTGATTATGTTAGTTTATTTTTATGAGATGTTGAGATTATACTTTGTACTGTACTTCACAGTCTATTAGTTATGGCTTAGACTTATGTTAGCTATTATGGGCTTGTTTATGTTAAGACTTTATGATGTGGATATAAGTGGACTAATATTTTAATTAGCAGTCTTTTCTTTGTTCATTTAACTTTTATATAAAATATTTGTGCATAACTCCATAATGTGTTTTACCTAAAAATAAGTTAAGTCTTCCGCAATCCAACTCTACTTAGTCGCGCCGTATAACCGCTTACTCTTTGAACTGGATTCAACTCAGGGTAACATGTGATGAGGCGTAATAGCTTGGCTGGCGCCTATGCAACCAAAACTAACATTATTTTGGTAATTATTTTTCTCTTTTTATAATAAATATTTTTTAATATTATTTATAAAATTTTCCCTAGGAAACAGAAGAAGAGAAAGTTAAAAAGAATAGAGAAGGACATAAGAAAATATGAAGAAAAAAAAAACTCATTGTCGCTAGAGGAGATTCCGATTACCACTAATAAGGAAGAGTTTTTCTTACTCTTTGTCCACAATGAACTCAAAAAATCTATGAAGTCATTTATCTATAAGATTAAAGACATACATAACAACACACATTAACATCAATATTAATAACTCTTTAGATATAACTTATGTTGGGCTCGAAGGGAACACCAAAGACTATTCGCAACTACGAGAGGACCGAAAATTCTACCATGGTTTGTTCGACCAACTAACCGCAGGATGTCAGATCGAAACTAAACAAGCATCATCTTATTAGAACGATAATAAGCCTAAAAGCAGTTTATTCATTACAGATAGTAGTAGCAGTAACACACAGATAGATGGATGCCCTACCAACATCAAACCATCACAAAGTGCACCCAACAACACCATCATACCAAAAACAAGGACACCAAACTCCAGAAGAAAACAGACATTTCCTGATTCCCAGCCACATTTGTATTATTCGTCGTACTCGTCTCCCTCACCCTCAGCAGACTCAGCCCCAACCTCCTCGTAGTCCTTCTCCAGCGCCGCCAGGTCCTCTCTCGCCTCGGAGAACTCCCCTTCCTCCATCCCCTCGCCCACGTACCAGTGCACGAAGGCCCTCTTGGCGTACATGAGGTCGAACTTGTGGTCAATCCGCGAGAATACCTCCGCCACGCTGGTGGAGTTGGAGATCATGCATACGGCCCTCTGCACCTTGGCCAGGTCCCCGCCGGGCACCACCGTGGGCGGCTGGTAGTTGATGCCGCACTTGAACCCAGTGGGGCACCAGTCAACAAACTGGATGGTCCTCTTAGTCTTGATGGTGGCCACAGCCGCGTTCACGTCCTTGGGCACGACGTCCCCGCGGAACATGAGACAGCAGGCCATGTACTTGCCGTGGCGGGGGTCGCACTTAGCCATCATGGAGGACGGTTCGAAGGCGGAGTTGGTGATCTCCGCCACCGAGAGCTGCTCATGGTAGGCCTTCTCTGCGGAGATAACCGGGGCGTAGGAGGACAACATGAAGTGGATCCTAGGGTACGGCACGAGGTTGGTCTGGAACTCGGTCACATCCACATTGAGGGCACCATCAAACCTCAGGGAAGCGGTCAGGGAGGAGATGACCTGCGACACAAGCCGGTTGAGGTTGGTGTAGGTGGGCCTCTCGATGTCAAGGGAACGGCGGCAGATGTCGTAGATGGCCTCGTTGTCGAGGAGGACGGCTACATCGGTGTGCTCCAGGAGGGAATGAGTAGAGAGGACGCTGTTGTAGGGCTCGACCACGGAGGTGGAGACCTGGGGGGAGGGGTAGATGGTGAAACCCAGCTTGGATTTCTTGCCGTAGTCAACTGACAGGCGCTCTAGGAGGAGGGATCCGAGACCAGACCCGGTACCGCCACCCACCGCATTGAAGACGAGGAAGCCCTGGAGGCCAGTGCAGTTGTCGGCGAGCTTGCGGATGCGGTCCAAGCAGAGATCTACAATCTCCTTCCCAACTGCGACCCAATCCAAGGACAAAAATTGAAGCTATTAGCTGTCAAGAAATTGCTGAAGATACAAATGGAATTTGACCGAATTCAAGAGGAGAAAGGGGATAGGAATTGTACTTGTGTAATGGCCACGAGCAAAGTTGTTGGCAGCGTCTTCCTTGCCGCTGATGAGCTGCTCGGGATGGAAAAGCTGGCGGTACGCGCCGGTCCGAACCTCATCGATGACGGTGGGCTCAAGATCAACGAAGACGGCTCGGGGGACGTGCTTGCCAGCGCCGGTTTCGCTGAAGAAGGTGTTGAAGGCGTCGTCACCTCCACCGACGGTCTTGTCGCTCGGCATTTGGCCATCAGGCTGATTTAAAAATTCATATATCAAATTATCCTTCGAATTACACATTTAAGCAGAGAGAGCCGCGGGATTTCGACATAAAATTACGAAATGAAACTTCATTATAACTGACTGTTAATCCCCAATTAGAGCTGTGGAATTCCGGAAATTTTTCATCCATCACGATATGATATTTGCAAAAATAATCCAATTATTGGCAAAAAACGGTGAAAAGCAAGCAAATACAGAGGAGCTACAGTGGATCAAACATAAATGCACAGTACCCAACAAAACCTAGCAAATCAATTTGTATAAATACAAAAATCACGACGGAAACGAATTTTTTTATATAATATCAAACAAAATGGGAAAATTGAAATTCAAAGAGATCCACAGATCTGCAGGGAGTAGAAGACATGCTAACAACATGTTGTAGTACAAATTCCAGATCTATGAGGGTCCGAAGCAGCAGAAGACAAACCTGATCGAAATAACCTACAGACCCGCAGATCCAAAAGACAAATCCAAATCACAAAAAAACATCAAATCTGGCATGATACAGCAACATGCTAATGAACAATAAAAACCGTACAATTTTAAGGAATCCCAGGACTATACGGATCGGAGACCAAAATGCACATAAGATCCAACAAAACATATGATCAACACACATTTCTACCAAATGCCGATGAAAAACAGAGAAACGCCCACAGATCCAACATATGGACACATAAGGAAGCACAGATGCTGAGGAAATAAACATGCTAATCGGATCTCAGACTCAAAATCATCAGAACATTTTAAAAAACACATCAAATTTCGCGTAATGCAGTAAACGCAAGCCGTGATTTTTAAGCCATCTCAGGACTTGAACATGAACGAGATCCAGCAAGATAGACTTATCAACCTACGAATACAAAAGCAGACAAGAACCACAAAAATGTCCACAGATCTAACATTTAGGACATAACGGAAACGGGGAAGCAAAGCGAACCTGGATGCCGTGCTCGAGGCAGTAAAGTTCCCAGCACGCATTGCCGACCTGAATCCCGGCCTGGCCGATGTGGATCGAGATGCACTCCCTCATCTTCTTCCTTCCACGAATCGAACAACGAAGAAACGAAGAAGATTAGAGAAGCAGACACCCTAGATTGGATAGGAAGGGGCAGGCGCGGTTATGACGCCTTCCGGTGGTTTCTGGGACGCCGGAAGCCTCCCTTGTATTTATAGCCGCATGGTCTGGGAGGGAAGATGAAATACCAAAAGAAATTGCTGTTAAATTATGAATTCGTCCCCAAGTTAAAAGCTATTATAAATTAGCTCCCTGGGATATTTTTTTTACGACCCTTTGGCTTTTGTAAGACTTTAGATTACTTTTTCTGTCGAGAATTGTCTAAAATTTGCCTCGTGTGCATTAGTACCGGTGTTTTAAAAACCAGCCGTGTCTCGTAACTCGGGTTGACCCGGTTACCATATAACTTTTTCTTCACTCCACTAACCTTAATATTACTGTAATTCTTTTCCCTTCCTTTTTTTTTTTCCACTATCCTTCCTTTTTCTCTGTGCTAGTCATGCTCCTTGTCACTGATAGCCAGACTCTAATATCACCTCCTCTCTATGGCTCCACCTTAACTAGTAGCCACGACTCTACCCCGACAGCCGAGCTCATCTCCATAGCTCCCTTTCTATAGCTCTTGCCTCTCCACGGCCCACTCTCTACCTTGGCGGCCGAGCTCAACTACAAATGGTGACAAGGCACGGAGGTAGAAGAAAAAAAAAAGAATGGACGGCGAGGCAGAAGAGAGAAAAAATGGCAGAGAGGGTTTTCGCCGGAGACCACAAATCTCTCCATCCGCCCCAAGCTCCTCCAGTAACTCCATATCCAGATTCTGTGCAGTGTGAACAGTAACTTGCGGTGTTGTGGTTACTTCACTCGCCCTGAATTCACATCTCGCTTTTAAAAAAAAAAAAACATAGACCAAACCGGAACTCCAGGTTAAACTAACCCAAAAATTTACTTGAACCAACCCATTTTTTATAACGGGTCCATTTGAACCTAGTCGGACTAGCCAGTCCAGTTTAATTTTTAAAACACTAATTAGCGAGTTCGGTCCAATTTTTAAAACACTGATTAAAACCGGGCACATCTAGGTTGCATGATTGCGAGTGGGCTGTGGATGGTACATGCATCATGCTCATGGGAACAAGATTTAATAAAGAGTATCAAATAAGGAGGAATGCAAGTTGTTTAAACCTGAATAACCTCTAATTTTTTTATTTAATAATTACGATTGAATTGAGATCTTATAAGTATGATGCACTAGGCCAAGCGCAGGGGTATCAAACATATATAATCAGATAGCTTCTTTACAATAACATGCTTGCCTCAAATACCTATATCGATAATTTAATTTGTACCAAATTAAGATGCTCACTGGATAATGATATTCTTATATTTATAGGTCTAACACCACTTATTAATAAAAAAAAAGTAAATTTCATATTATTAATAATTGTGAGGACTTACCTTTTCTATTTAATCAATCGTAAATCTACAATATTATTTTCTTAAATAAATTAGGGTCCACCATTTATTTGCGAAATTGGAAATATTAGGAATTATTTTTTAATAAAGTTAAATAAGGGGGTTTAGTTTGTAAAAAGCTGGAGAAAAGAAAATCTGCCGCTCTGAAGGTGGGGATGGACGCCAGCTAAGCGGATGGTACGGGGGCTGGTGACAGCTCAACCGCTTCCTTCAGGTCGAATGCCCCTCAGGCGCACGGGATATGGTAGTCCCCAGGCTTCGGAAAACTGGGGCTTCGTTGTAAGGTCTGGGGGACTACTCTATATGAGTAGCCCGCGTCGCCAATTTTTATCGTCGTTGGTTGCACCATAGTTTGGTCGGATCGTGGCCGTTAACTCAAACGCAACTGATTTTTCAATTTCGGATTTTCGCGCCTGTGTTGAAGCTTGTTTTAGTAAATTCGCTTAGACGGGCCATGGAAAAGAAAATGACACGTGCCAGACATGCCACATGGTCACGTGAAGTCATTAAGAAACAAGAACCGGAGAAGAAAATATTCCTGCGCGCGGGAGCAAACACGGGACCCACCTTGTTAATTGGTTTTAACTCCGTAAATTTTTATATGAAATAAAAAATAATATTTTTATACGCTATCTTTATATATGATTGCGTCTAAGTTGTGTCATGACACAATCATATTTATTATACTTAGTATAAAATATAAATTCTAATCTTATTTAGGTCTAGTATGTAACCTTTGTTTCTTAAATATTTTTTTATTAACTTAGTATTTCAAACCTTATCATAGGCCAAACATAAAAAGAGTAGTGTAAATAAATATCAAACACTTTTTATTATTTAAGAAAGTAAGAGTTAGAGAGAGAATATTGCGGTATTATAAGATATAAATTAACTATCAAACAACATAAATTCTTTAAACAAATCTTTCTAACTTTTCTACTTTAGGTTATGAGGTCATTAAATAATAGATCGGGTTATACAAATAAAATTTGATCTGACCCTATTTTTATAGCAGATTAACTTTTAAAACTCTATTTATAACCTTATTTGTAGTCTGAGTCTAATAAAAAAATTTCAGCCCAACCTGACTAGAAGAAGATGATCCATATGAATGAATTGCTAACCCAATGACCTAAGTCAATGCAAGTTTGTGGGTTATTTTTAAAAAAATCCCTCCCTCCACCCAACCTCCTTTCTAATTGAACAAAACAAAGGCTTTTCGAGGCTTCGAGCTAGCCCCATCGCCACCCCCACAAATCTAAGCCCCTTATGCCTATCTCTATCACCACAATGACGAATCTTAGCCTTAGAGCCCTTCTACCTACCTCCATCCCGATGAATTAAGGCCGTCTAGCCACCTCCACTGCCACCTCAGATTTGTTTGTATTCCTTTCCCCAGTTAGAGCTCTTGGGTGAGAGTAGGCGAGTAGCTTCCTCAATTGCCGAGCTTAATTTGTCTCTCATGCTTGAGAAACTTTTGGGTGTGTTTCTCATACTATATTGGCGGTGTATTTTACAATTCAAGACAGCTCATTAGTATGTTATAAACGTCACCTTGGTGTTTCACACACTATGTTGATGGGTTATTTGATAGCTGGTGAAATATACGGCCAACGTGGTTTGCAATGTATACTTAAAATTTTCTCCTCTCATCGACATTTGAGGGACTAGCAACATGTGCAATTTAGATATTAGTGGAATGAAGATGTGACCGGTGATCAAAGCGAACAAAGGCATGGTTGGGGCGAGAAGATTGGTCACTATAATCAATGGAAGAGTTTTTAATGCTCTCCACGAACCATGAGCCCAGCATAAGGAACTCCTGAGGAACATTCATCTATGTATATTAGCGTGTGTGTCCTCAATCTCATAAATGAACTCAGATGTTCTTTACGCTAGGCTCATGACGAAAACTCTTCCATAATCAAGTGTGAGGCTGTTCAAGGTGGTGTTGGGAGACCAAATCCAAGGCTATTGAAGAATGTCAAGTTGGAGAGCAAGTATGACTGAGAAATGGATGAAAGTGACAGCTACCGCAAAGAAGTAGAGGTTGTTGGTGGCTGCAAGGGGTAGGATTCAGATCTGTAGATGTTTTGATCTTCACGATGAACAATGGTTGGAGATGGATTACAACAAACGGCGGTTAGAGATGGATTACAATGGACAGTGGTTGGAGATGGATTCAAGAACTCGCCATTGAAGAGCGGATGAATACAAAGCTTTTAGGCTCTGAGGCACATACAAGTACAGTTTTCTTTAAGAAATTATTTGTCCCCCTTGGATAGATCCAAGTTACTAACGGACTACATGATAAACCACCTCTTAGGATACAACAGAGCCTTTGAGAAAATGCAACCAGCAATGTTAAAGAGTTCTCTCTGAACTCTCCTTGAAACTATATAAGAATGTGGCTGAAATTTGTGTTTAAAAACACAAGTGAAAACACAAGAGAAATAGGAGAACACAAGAGAAGGAAAAATTGTAGTGTGTTTTCTTCTATCTGTGCATATATAATTGCCCAGGCCTGGGTCTCTATTTATAGACTCCTAAGGGATGTGAAGTGAAAAGGTATGTCCCTTTATGAAGAAGTGCCTCTGTAAGGTCCCTGATTTTTCTACGATTTTCTGGGATTTTTTTGCCATTTTTCTGGTCATTTTCAACAAAAAAATGTGACATTCAGCGTATGTGTATTTGTGTATTTTCCCCGTATTTTTATCCGTAGAGTTAGGTGTGGGGCTTAGTCGCAGGCCGCAGGCCTCGCTGCTTGCTTACGGCACGAAGTTTAGAGCTATAGCGCATAACCAGTGAGTTAACGCGTATTAGGGACATAGATGTAAAAATTAAAAAAAAATTATATAAAAATCAACCCATCCATCGGTTTTCACATAACCGACTTCTAGAAGAAAAGATTTCACGTCCAGTGAGTTTTTAGAAAACCCGAGCTCGATTCCGGTCGCTCGGTTCTTCCTCCTCCGACATTGGATTCCACTGATTCTTGTCAGGATCCGCTTTGCCTCACCGCCACGAGTCCGTAGGTACTGGCCATGACCGCCGCCACGGCCTCTTCGCTCCTCCACGAGGTACCGAACCTTTTTTCGGGTTTTTCTCTCCTTCAATCCCGTTTTTGCACTGTGGGTGTACGATTTTGACATCGTTTACGGCCGCTCTCAACTAGACTTATGTTTAGTTGGCCGCTAGGAACCCATAGACACTGGCTGGAGCCGCCGCCATGCTTTCTTCGCTCCGTGGTGAGCTACTGATCTTTTGGTCGGGTTTTTGTTACTATTTGCATCTCACTGTCCGTGGGATGTTTTGGACGCCGGTGTGTTTCCGGTCGTCGTCCGGCCACCGGATGGGCTCCGTCCAGCCTACCTCGACCTAGTGTCGGTAGGGGGTTGCCATTTCCGACCCCGCCTCGCCCCTATTGCCTTGCTCCGCCCGATTAGATGCCTTTGGTGCATCTCGGGTCGTTGGCATCGGCGAGTTATGTGCCATTTGGCCATCGTGGGCTCTACTCCGGCTCGGTGACAGTGAGGGTCAGCCCCACTTGGCCCGATTATTGCTCCGCTTGGAATGGGCCGCTTGTCATTGCCCTATACCGTGCGAGATGCACAGTCGCCCGCACCATGGGTATTGGTTGTGGGTGGTGATCGGCGATGTCGCTGCTTAGATTGGCCACCGCTAGGGCCTTAGCCCTGTTGGCTTTTGTGGGCCTTGAGTCGCAGCATTTCAGCCCTCTCCCCCGCCCTTTTGGGTCACGTGCGCATGTGGCCACGCGTATGCTTCAAGGTTTAGGCACCGCATTCGCGCCGCCTGACCATCGGATGGCTTGGCCACCGAATGGAGTTGACACAGAGCTGTCCTCCACCTCTCCTTTGTTCTCGAGCGTTGCCCCACGTTCTCCCCCCATATGTGGGCCTTTGTTGACCGAAATCGTCGCAGTTGGGTGCTGTCCACAGCCGATTTCGACGTCTTTGTGGCTGGCTGAGCACGTTTTAACCACTGGCTGATCTTTTGAGTACACCCTTGACATCTGATCGGACCGCCACTTATGTTGGCACAATATTTCTCCCGGCCGCCCTAGTGTGCCGCCGTGGATCGCGGATTTTTACCGCATTGATTTTTGACATCCTGTTTGGCCGTGATAGTTCCGGCGCTTCTTAAAACCCTCGGGACAGCAGCTCTCTCAGCCAGGCAGCGGTTTTAACTGCCAACTCCGCCGCCAACGCCACCGCCGTCGTGTGCTCGCCATCGAACGCCATGACTACGAGGTAGGGGAGCTTTGAACTTGTAAATTTATGAAGCATGCTTTGAATGAGTAGCAGCATGCTAGGATTGTATGATTCCATGCTTGGATGTTAAGTAACGATCCGATTGTATGATGTGCGTGTAAGCATGATTGTATAGTATGATTGATATGCATGAGATGTATGCACGTTTTATGGATATGGATTATGTATGCACTAGCGATGGCTAGCAAATATGTCAGTATGCTATGTATGGGTTATGCATGTGCTAGTGATGGCTAGCGTGCATGTTTGAAGTATGTATGAATGTGTGTGCATGTACTAGTGATGACTAGCATGTACGTTTGATGTATGCATGTGCTAGTGATGGCTAGCGTTCATGTTTGACGTATGTATGAAAGTATGCATGTGCTAGTGATGGCTAGCGTGCATGTTTGTAAGTTATGTATGTATGACCGTATGTGTATGTTGTACGTATGTGTGAGACATACGTATGTATGATGGCATTTTGCCTATGCTTTGGATGTGCGTATATGTTTGTGGGCAGAGGTATGGGCGATGGACAGTAAGAGGTGACAGAGACTTTGTCTGGATTTGGAATCGGTTGTGTAAGCGTATGACAGAGGATAAGAGTATGACAGGCATGGATTAGAATGGATCAGTTTGAGTTGGATTGTATGTTGGGCGATTGTCAGACAGTAAGAGTGTTCATAATTGTACAAGCATAACGTTGTAACACCCCGACCCGCACCACCTGACGCGGACCGGGGTTAGATCAGAAAACACAATCAGAGTGTCAAAATTTAGCGGAAAAATTAAAACCGACTGACCAGGAGCTGCAGACTCTGAGTGCGAGAGTCATAGCGTTCATCTACGCACTACGGAGATTTAACGTTCCATTGTGCGTAGATCAGAACAAACCTAATTTTATAACTAATTTGGATCGGGCCAACGTTATTTTATCGTTGGTTGCCTACGTACATATTGGATATCATCTCTGACGTTATTCCAATACGATCGGATCCGAACGTAGTTCTGCCTAACGGCTAATACATTCACCAGACATCAGAAAATCATATACGATAAAATACGTATACTTTATATCCAAATAATTCATTCGGAATCCGACGAAAATCTTATAACTCATCGGAGTCAAACGAAAGCCAATAAATCAGTAAAATACACTTCTCACATAGGTGAGAAGAACACTAATAAAACACACATCCCACTCTATCATAGAGCGGAGCGTAACACACTACGTATCATTTTAGATCATATCGGATCCTATCAAATCATATCGTATTTTATCCGACCATACCGTCATATCGGATCGTAGTATGTCAAGTCATAGCAGAGCATTTTAGATCACAACAAAATAAATCAAAGTAGATTAAATAGAAACATATCAGTATGTATCACATCATAGCAAATAATATATCTTAATTAGTATATTACTAATTAAGATATGCATTTATATAAATCATATTAAACTAAAAGGTCAAAAAAGTGTACTTCCCTCCAATTCCGAAAATGGCGATGTGCGGAATTACTCATTTCCTCAGAGCATCTGCCCTTTCTGATTCGGAGATGGTGGCCAGGATCTCCTCTGACTTCGAAACACTTTACCCTTCTTTCGCCCGCAGGTGACGGACAGAACCTCCCCATGCCTTGAGACATTTCCCTTAGATAGGGTTGCTAACTTGAGGAATGGATGCTTCCATTGCGTAGATCACCCTCGAATTAGCTAGGAACGCCTCAAGAATGACTTGAATCGGACTTAAAATGAGTGAGAAACGAAGAACAGAAGTTTCTGAATATGGGAGAGAATACAGAAACGTGGGAGAGTTTCTCCTTTTCTTTCTTTGGATACTGTGGATACTATTTATAGAAAAACTGGATGGATGTGAGGATGACACGTGTCAAACCTATCCACTTCCATCAATCCTATCCGCTTTGTCAGCAATCCTATCCACTATCAATCCTATCCGCTTTGTCAGCAATCCTATCCACTATCAATCATATCCGCTTTGTCAGCAATCCTATCCACTATCAATCCTATCCATAAAGAAATAATATCTTAACTTCAAAACGCGATAACTTCCAACCTTGACGTTAGAATCGCACGCTCTTGATACCGATGGACTCGTGTCAACGAGCCCTTCAAAATAAGACCAAAACATGGGTAGGTCATCCCGCACTTTCAAAGTGGGTCCCGCCCATATGACATTTTTTTCCGAGGTTGGAATCGTGCGTTCTTAGTACCGATGGACTCGTATCGACGAGCCCTTTGAAACTTGACCACACATGGGTAGGTTATCCCGCACTTTTCGAGCAGGCCCCGCCCATGTGGCACACTTTCCCGAGGTCGTAACTTTCGTTCCCGACCTCCGTTTCATGTGTTCTTTAATTCGTTACACTCGTTACTTCGAGCTCTACCCGGATACGGGGATTTCACCTAAAAACCCCCTAACACTGGTCATAAATTACCAAATTACCCTTAACCCCCCGGGTTAAGCATAACTGCCACGCGATGCATGCGGGACGCGCAGGGAACACACGGATGGCCGCGTTTGCGTGCCGTTTCCGCGGCTTGGCTCCATCTCTGGCTCGGCTCGGGTTGGTTTGCTGACATCAGCTATTTCGTCTTTTCTTGAATATTGTCAAAACGCGATAACTTTTTATCTCGAAGTCGGAATTGCACGATCTTGGTACCAATGGACTCGTATCAACGAGCCCTTCAAAACTAGACCCCACATGGGTAGCTTATCTTGAACTTTTAAAGTGGGTCCCGCCCATGTGGCTTGCTTCCCGAGGTCATAACTTTCGTTCCCGACCTCTGTTTTGAGTGTTCTTGGATGCGTTGTGCTCGTTACTTCGAGCTCTAACCAAATACGGAAGTTTCAACTCTTAAAACCCTTGAAGAATTAACATATATTACATAAATACCCCTAACCCTTTGAGGTTAAGTATAATCGGAACACGGGGTGCCACATTCTTCCCCCCTTAAATGAATTGCGTCCTCGCAATTCACCTAAAAATACTTGTTAAAATGAGAAGAAAAATCCGACAGTTAGTTGGATATCAAACATGATTCCGATTAATTTATAATCGGATACAATATTTAGAAGCACAATCCACTAAGTGAAAACTGTATAATATTATTCGGTAATTTATCAGATAAAACACAAGGTCCGATAGTTTAAACCACACTGGTTATTACCAAACAAAAGCTGATTATAATTGGACGAAACAATTATAAACAGAAGCCGAGAAAACTTCAGATTTCATCTTCATATATAGAATCCGATATTTTAAGATCGGATAGAATCTTCATGAATAAAATTCAATAGTTTATATTCAGATAGAACACTGAAAACATAATTCAAATCTATGTTTTTTTTTTTTTACCATAGATAGGTTATTATCAAATTATAATAGATAAATCAGTCCAGAATTTGTCAGAATTAAATCACCCGATATGTCATACAATCAAAATATGATCATTTATATCAGATAACAGAAAGTGAATAGTATTTTCAAAGTCAGAGAATTTTTCAAGATTAGAAAAGAACAAATAGATCAAATATAATGGACAGATCAGACAGATCAAATAAACATATCAGAATAGACAGAATATACATATAAGACAAACTGGATATAACAGACACATCTGGTCAGAACAAATGGAACGGATAGAAAGGACATAATAGATTGGTTAGAACAGACAAATTATATAGTTTAGACAGAATTGACAAAACCGATAGATCAGACATAACTGACATATAGGATAGAACAGACATAACTGACATATCAGACAGATAGAACGGACAAAACGGATAGATAAGACATATTAGGAACTTTAGACAAATCAGCTAGATTAGACCGAACAAAATGATTGGATAGATGGATCAAATAGATCAGATATATAGCAGATAGAATAGACAAATAAGATAGAACGGATAGATCTGTCATAATAATTAGAATAAACAGAATAAACAAAACAACAGATCAGACAAAACATACATAACAGACAAAATGAACATAATGGACATGTCAGACATAACAAAACGTAACGTATAGATCAAACATATCAGACAGAACATATAGATTACACAGGACGAAATAAAGAGACAAATTCGATACATTAAACAGAACGGACAGAACAAATCAAACAAATTAGACAGAATTGACAGAACAGATAGATTAGAACGGACAGATTAGACAGAACAAACAAATCAAACAAATTTGACAGATTTGAACAGATCGAACAGAACAAACAAATCAAAAAGACAGATTAGATAGACCGGGTAGAATAGAGCCGTGATACCGAATGGCGTTCCCCTCGACACTCATGGGGTAGCGTGAGGCTCAGAAGGATAGGAGCTTTCCCATGATGCTCCACTCCTATATGCATGCACCAGAACCGATTTTTCGGTGGGTATCCAGACAGAAAGTGCACTGATACTTTCAGGTTTTACCCTAAAAGTACCTAGAAAGTGCACATATTCAAAACATAATGCAGTATGTATAAATTATTTCTCCAATATTGTATTTTCCTAAAAACATGTGTAATAAGCATAAATTTAGAATTTAAAACCCCTTAGGTTGAATTAAAATCTAAAATAATGCTAAGCAAAAATATATGGAAATGATTATACTCTTTTTCAGAAGAATCAGTTATCAGAAAGAATTATTTAGAAATACTTTGATGCAGAAACATATGTACAAATTGTCGGTTCATTCGAGTGACGAGAAAACCAGAGCCGTGATACCAAACGGCGTTCCCCTTGTACTCATGGGGTAGCAAGGAGCTCAGAAAGTGAGGAGCTTTCCCATGATGCTCCACACCCGTGTGCATGCCAGAACCGATTATTTTTCTCGGTGGGTATCCAGAGATTGCAAGCACTCGCGTATCAGTATACGCATCAGAGCAGAAATTTTTATCAAAAGTAGTTATTACTTATAATCTTTTCTCAGAATCATTCGGAATTGAAAACATCGGACGGAAAATATATCAGACATCATTCGGACTCTTTTCAAAGAGGTCTTTTATAAAAAAAATCAAGTCATCTGACAGAAAACATTTTTTTTATAGAGGTATTTCATCAAATATCAAAACTTATGACAGTAAATAGATTTTGCACATTTAAATCAGAACATATAATCCCGGTTAACATGGTACTCGGAACAAAATTTCAAATCGAACTTGAAGTCAAAAATTGTCTCTATACACTAGAAGAATTAACAATAGAGTTATCCACTAACTCCCATTTCCATATTACGGGTGTTTGATGATTACTCCTTGGTAATTCTACTATCGTAAATTTGACAGATTATTTGAAATTTAAGTTACTAAAATAATAATGTAGCAGATTCAGAGTAAATATTCTCGATTGATTCAAAATCAAAATTTGTAAAAATCAGAGTTCAAATAAAGTCTGATACTATATGGGCCAAATAAAAATTCTAGTCATTAGAATTCACAAATTTGGAGTCCCTTGGAACTTTGTTGTAACATATGCAAAATAGGATTTAAAAACGAATTAATACAACTGATTTTAGAACAAATTTGTTAAATCATTCCAAGAAAAATAAAATAAAATTTAGAGCTTCGTAGTTCGTATTAAATCTGATGTCGTATAGACCAGACAAAAAGTTTAAACCCGGAATTCATAAAGTCAGAGTTCGAATCAAATCAGATACTACACATACAAAACATAGTTTCAATTTATAAATCAGAATAAAATCAGAGTCCTTTGGGAATCTAACGCAACACATGCAAACATAATTCCCGTCAAATTCGATATAACCGAAGGTTTGTATTATATTCAATTGCAGATATATCAAACAGAAAGTTCAATATCGGAAGTCGTATTAAATCAAGTATCACAACTGAAACAAAATATCAAATTAATTCCTATCGAAAATCGGAATCTATTTCAAACCGATATTCAGAACAATAATAATAACAATTCATATGCGAAATTTGTAATATCAATTTGATACAATACAAGTCGAACGGAAATTCTAAATTACTCATAGTTAAACGAATCATATTTTATAAATATTAAAATTGAGAGCAATTCCAATGTCACACTCATAAAAGAAAACTACGAATCAAATTCGATACAACTTATTTGTAGTAAAATGTTCAAATCATTGTAGATTCAGAATTAAACTTTTGATAAAAAGCATTGGCGCACCAAATCCTTATGTAACAACTTCAGTCATTCAAATTATTTCTGATTTGAAATCAAACTTCATAAAATTGTCGTTAGCAGCAATTACTTGCAAGATAGAAATTTAAAATTATTTCTAATTCAAAGTCGGAAGTTGAAAAATCAAAGTTTGTATAAAATCGAATAAAACATTTGGAGAACAAAAACTCATGATCAGAATTCATCTTGAATCTGATATAACATATGCAGAAGTTCAAAAATTGGAATCCACAAATCCTGTATCACAGATAAATAATAAAAGATTCATAATCGAAATTTTCTTTGAATCCGATATAATACATGTGGAACATAAAATTCAAAAATGAGAGTTGGCATTAAATATGATGTCACACGTATGAAACAAAAATTCAATATCAGAGTAAGCATTAAATCCGATATCAGTCGTAGAGAATGGAGGTTCACGATCGGAATTATCCTTCATTCCAATGTCACATACGTAAAACTAACATTTAGGATTTTTTTTTTTCGTTAACATCCAGGTGGAATGGTAAAAACATAATCAGAGGTTATTTTAATTCTGATATCATAAATGAAGAACAACACATTCAAAATAACAATTTGTCATAAAGCCGATGACATATGTACAAAACGGCAAAATCACAGTCGAACTTTATATTAAATCCAAAAATACATTCGTTACAAAGAAATTCCAATTTAAAAATTGGAATTTGAAACACCTCAAAATATATTTTAAAATATTTTTCTCTCGCAGAGGCAATCTTGCTCCGATACCATTCTGTAACACCCCGACCCGCACCACCTGATGCGGACCGGGGTTAGATCAGAAAACACAATCAGAGTGTCAAAATTTAGCGGAAAAATTAAAACCGACTGACCAGGAGCTGCAGACTCTGAGTGCGAGAGTCATAGCGTTCATCTACGCACTACGGAGATTTAACGTTCCATTGTGCGTAGATCAGAACAAACCTAATTTTATAACTAATTTGGATCGGGCCAACGTTATTTTATCGTTGGTTGCCTACGTACATATTGGATATCATCTCTGACGTTATTCCAATACGATCGGATCCGAACGTAGTTCTGCCTAACGGCTAATACATTCACCAGACATCAGAAAATCATATACGATAAAATACGTATACTTTATATCCAAATAATTCATTCGGAATCCGACGAAAATCTTATAACTCATCGGAGTCAAACGAAAGCCAATAAATCAAGAAATACACTTCTCACATAGGTGAGAAGAACACTAATAAAACACACATCCCACTCTATCATAGAGCGGAGCAGAACACACTACAGATCATTTTAGATCATATCAGATCCTATCAAATCATATCAGATTTTATCCGACCATACTGGTCATATCAGATCAGAGTATGTCAAGTCATAGCAGAGCATTTTAGATCACAACAAAATAAATCAAAGTAGATTAAATAGAAACATATCAGTATGTATCACATCATAGCAAATAATATATCTTAATTAGTATATTACTAATTAAGATATGCATTTATATAAATCATATTAAACTAAAAGGTCAAAAAAGTGTACTTCCCTCCAATTCCGAAAATGGCGATGTGCGGAATTACTCATTTCCTCAGAGCATCTGCCCTTTCTGATTCGGAGATGGTGGCCAGGATCTCCTCTGACTTCGAAACACTTTACCCTTCTTTCGCCCGCAGGTGACGGACAGAACCTCCCCATGCCTTGAGACATTTCCCTTAAATAGGGTTGCTAACTTGAGGAATGGATGCTTCCATTGCGTAGATCACCCTCGAATTAGCTAGGAACGCCTCAAGAATGACTTGAATCGGACTTAAAATGAGTGAGAAACGAAGAACAGAAGTTTCTGAATATGGGAGAGAATACAGAAACGTGGGAGAGTTTCTCCTTTTCTTTCTTTGGATACTGTGGATACTATTTATAGAAAAACTGGATGGATGTGAGGATGACACGTGTCAAACCTATCCACTTCCATCAATCCTATCCGCTTTGTCAGCAATCCTATCCACTATCAATCCTATCCGCTTTGTCAGCAATCCTATCCACTATCAATCATATCCGCTTTGTCAGCAATCCTATCCACTATCAATCCTATCCATAAAGAAATAATATCTTAACTTCAAAACGCGATAACTTCCAACCTTGACGTTAGAATCGCACGCTCTTGATACCGATGGACTCGTGTCAACGAGCCCTTCAAAATAAGACCAAAACATGGGTAGGTCATCCCGCACTTTCAAAGTGGGTCCCGCCCATATGACATTTTTTTCCGAGGTTGGAATCGTGCGTTCTTAGTACCGATGGACTCGTATCGACGAGCCCTTTGAAACTAGACCACACATGGGTAGGTTATCCCGCACTTTTCGAGCAGGCCCCGCCCATGTGGCACACTTTCCCGAGGTCGTAACTTTCGTTCCCGACCTCCGTTTCATGTGTTCTTTAATTCGTTACACTCGTTACTTCGAGCTCTACCCGGATACGGGGATTTCACCTAAAAACCCCCTAACACTGGTCATAAATTACCAAATTACCCTTAACCCCCCGGGTTAAGCATAACTGCCACGCGATGCATGCGGGACGCGCAGGGAACACACGGATGGCCGCGTTTGCGTGCCGTTTCCGCGGCTTGGCTCCATCTCTGGCTCGGCTTGGGTTGGTTTGCTGACATCAGCTATTTCGTCTTTTCTTGAATATTGTCAAAACGCGATAACTTTTTATCTCGAAGTCGGAATTGCACGATCTTGGTACCAATGGACTCGTATCAACGAGCCCTTCAAAACTAGACCCCACATGGGTAGCTTATCTTGAACTTTTAAAGTGGGTCCTGCCCATGTGGCTCGCTTCCCGAGGTCATAACTTTCGTTCCCGACCTCTGTTTTGAGTGTTCTTGGATGCGTTGTGCTCGTTACTTCGAGCTCTAACCAAATACGGAAGTTTCAACTCTTAAAACCCTTGAAGAATTAACATATATTACATAAATACCCCTAACCCTTTGAGGTTAAGTATAATCGGAACACGGGGTGCCACAAACGTACAGATTATGAAGTGAAAAATAAGTATAATAAGTGAGATATAAGTAAGAGGGCGACAACTGGGTTGGCTTTGAGGAGCGTTATTTGAGGATGTCAGTGTAAGATGTTTTGGCCATAAGATGGATGGCGAAGTGTGTAAGACTGTAAGGGTTTGTTGTACGATGAGTTTTGTCCATGATGTGGACGGGTAAGTGAAGTCTGCTGCCCTGACGAACTTGGGTTTCGATCGGGCTCAGCTTCAGTTTGACCAGTCGAGGACTGTGAGTTTGTGTGGCATAATGGTACCGCATAATGTACTTAATTCAAACTTGAATTATAAACACAGCTAATGATAGCGTTGTGAGTTTGAGACCTGAGGGTTCGACGGATTAAGTTCCGTGTTTGAGCTGGCCGCTAATGAGTCGGCTGAGCATTTATCATGTCTTGCCATGGTGTTTATCCTGCGGGATGTTGTCTGTGTGTTGTATAGAGCACTGAACGTCTGATGCTCTGCTGAGAGCGACGTTGTTTCTGATTTGGTCTGCGTGCTGTATAAGCCTAGACGTTTGATGCTCTGTTGAGAGCGATGTACGTTTCTGACTTTGTCTGCGTGCTGTATGAAGCCCAGACGTCTGATGCTCTGCTGAGAACGATGTATGTTTTGATTTGGTCTGTGTGCTGTGTAAGCCCAGACGTTTGATGCTCTGTTGAGAGCGTTGTATGTTTCCGCCCAAGAGTGGCACTGTATGTTTCTGCCCAAGTGGCACTGTATGTTTTCTGCCCAAGAGTGGCAATGGCACTATAAGACCCATTATGATGGGCGATTCTATGGCACTATAAGACCCATTATGGTGGGCGTTTCTATGGTACTATAAGACCCATTATGGTGGGCAATTCTCTGGCACTATAAGACCCATTATGGTGGGCAACTGTATGACCCCTTATGTGTGGGTATTTATGTTTGCGCGCTCAGGTAAGTAGTATCATGGATCTACTCTTACCTGTTTGATCCAGTGCCCCATGAGCATTGGTGTGCCTTACCTTCGGAAAAGTCCATGGCGTCTAGTCACTCCCCGGAGGTTAAGGTGTTGCCCCAGTGGCATTCTTTTCCTTTTTGACGCTGGAGCCTATTAGTTGTAATGAGCTTCAGTGGTCGTTGATATGTGTACGATTATGTGTATGAGTACAACTGTATGAGTGTGAGTACAACTGTATGAGTGTGAGTACGACTGTATGAGTATGAGTACGACTGTATGTGTATGAGCAGGACTGTAAGAGTATGTATGAGCAGGACTGTAAGAGTGTGTATGAGCAGGACTGTAAGCGTATGAGTATGAGCATGACTGTAAGAGTATGAGTACGATTGTGAGAATATGTTTCTGAGTAAGACAGTAAGTATGATTTTGTGTAGGCTGTATGAGTAAGGTTATACAAGTCTGATTGTATGAGTAAGGTCATACATGTATGTGTAAGCTATATGAGTAAGCATACGATTGTACGAGTAAGGTCGTACAAGTATGCATATGTTGTATGAGTATGTGTACGGTGGTATGAGTAAGTTGTATGACCCTGGATAAGGGTGTTTGTGTAAGTTGATTTGATATTATGATTTTGGCACGATGGTGCCTTCGGTATGTTTGTGGCATGATGGTGCCTTTGGTATGATCGTATGTGTATGTGCACGATATGATTATGTTATGTTGACTGCTTCATGTTTGAGTTGCATGACGCATGTGATTATGAACTTATGGAGTTCACCGTTGGGATTTCCCCTACTGGGTATTTTCCTACTGAGTTTGAAAATACTCACCCTACTTCTTTTTAGCCCCGTTGTACAGGAGGTTTTGCAGGTTGTGCGGAGAGCTCCTGGTGATGGACGCTCGTTTCAGCGGTGGATTGATTCCCGTTGACTCAGGTATCTGCTTGACTCATAGCGAGTTTATTTGTACCACGATCTGTTGTATTGGGTGAGATGAGAGCATAAGATGTTTATTCTGGACTTTCATTTGGATCAGTCAGTGGACTGTTATGGGACTTGTACTCAGGGATGCCTGGGAGAGTGATTTGTATTTAAAGTCTATGATCATAGCAAATTTATTCGTACAGTTGTTTTCGAGTAGCGCCTGAGGATATTTGCTTTGACCGTACGATGATTGACCGTATGTGGATGTTTACAGTTTTAAATTATAAACTGTTTTATCAGGTTTTGGTTTCGTCATTTTTCCTCCGATTTACAGACGTTATATTGCAAAAAAATTTCGTGAATTTTAAGGAAAATGGGTGAAAAATCTCGGGCGTTACAGCCTCATCACAACCGAAGGGGTGCAACCATTCCCATTGATTGCAACCCATACATAATATTCAAGGGATGATACCTTTCACTAAGGGGTGCAATATTAATGAAGGTCACAAAAAACTAAGGGATGCAACCCTTCACCAAAAAGTACAACCCTTCATTGAAATTCATTTATTGTTTTTAAAACCATCAACAGAGGTGGGGTGATGGAGTTGCACCAAATGAAGCTATCAATGTGGGAGAGAGGAAGTACATACCCAAGGTTTTGGATGATATCAAGGGAGTAAACTTGAATTTGACCAATAGTTGAACTGGATGGCCCAAGCTGACCACAATTTCATCTTAGTGGCTAGGTCAGTTTTGAAGAAAATGATATTTTCATATCAAAAATATAAAAAAAACTCATACATAAGTAACGACTCAGGTAAGACAACACGAGAAATAGTTAAACCCAAGTCGGCCGATCAATTGGGTCTGAGCTCTATAATGGGTGTCTTGATGTCTTACGAATTCTAATCCCCTGGTGAAGCTTCACCAGGGAGGCCTCTTGTGAAGCTTCATGAGACAACCACGTACGTTTTATCACGTGATCTCACGTGAGATAAAATGGCATTTGAGAAAATAACAATTCGTCTTTGTTTTTTGACACCCCATAACAATAGTATGTGGTTGTCTAGTGAAGCTTCACCAGGGGATTACAATTCATGTCTTACACACTTCACTCCACTGATAGGTCATTTGTTGAATGGTAAAATACACGGCCAATATGGTATGCAACTATCATGACCCGGAATTTTAAAAGCCTTTTCAATATAGCATGAACAATAATCATAATTTTTTTCCTTCTTAAATACAAATAAACCATTCGATTAAATATTCAGGTCATGATAACTGGGGTTCACAAATACAGATATCAAATCATATGATATTATTACATGTTTCAAAATTTAATAACAACGGCTCATCCATCTAAGTACAAGTTTGTCATTCGTCTAAAAATAAATAACAAGTTGATTCTCACGCCAAATATATACTTACGTATCAGAGTTGTAGACACGAAAAACTTCATCTTGTGCTCGCCTCTTGGTCTCACTTGTTGTCACATGGAGAATATGTAACCAACCAAACCAAACAACTACAACAACAACAATCAAATTTCTCAGCCTTCAAGAGAAGAAATTCCATAAGGATAAAAGATTTTATTAATATTTTTCGGATCGGGCCAACATCACCCGATGTTAGTTGCCTACGTATTCATCAGATGACATCTTTAATGTTTCCAACAAGATTGGATCCGGATGTAGTTCTGCTTAAAAAGTACCCTATCTTAAGAATCATAGCATCACATATGTAATGCTTAAGTATTTTCGATTAACCTACATTTTATGCAAGTCTTTTAATAGTTTCACTTGTCTAATTAACAAGCAATATCAAACAATGTTACTAATTATCTCTCGAATCATTGTTCGATAAAATGCAAAATGTCCTGCAAATAGTACCACATAATGTAATATATAGAGTACTGGTTATCAAATAAACAACACTCCCAAAATTACCTTTAACTAATGCAAACTTGAACAACTCAACTGATATCTACACCGTTCAGAAAACAAAACAACTCATTATTATTATTTGAAAAACCAACTCCCGTTCACAAGGAGTACTATACATTAGTAGGGAAATCCTAACATCCTTAGGGATCCACTTAGATCAGCCATGGGTCTAGAGATGTAGGTACTAGCTGTGCTCATGGATATACTAGTCGGAGGTAGATGAGTCTTCCATGATGCTCAAAAACCTAATTTGCGCATTTGTAGGGATCCATCGTCCCAAAGGAGCGAAGACCACAAAGGTATGAAAGATTACTGTTATGGCTATTGATGTGAACTAACACAATGCTGAATGAACATATGACTTAATGCATCTAAAGATATAATACTAAACACAACTTATCATGCATGCAACCAACTCTCATGATTGACAAGATAATAGACAGATTTATGGCTTAAGCATGTGAACTAATCAACATGACAAGGACTCAGACTTCTGCTGAGATGAAATGACTAATTCAACCTTATAATGAAATGGGTTGGGGCTAAGATGAACAACTTAAGTTAGCCACCTAACATGACAAATTCAGGTTGATACAACCATCAACATTCAACCTAAGATATATCACAATTAAGGCTGAAATTTCAAAGGCATCTTAAGCTGAAATTCAAAGACAACATAGGCTGAAATTCAGAAGCTTCTTAGGCTAAAATTCAGAGACTCAATAAGCATGAATACATCATGAACTAAGGCTCAAAGATAAGGGATTCAATCAACAAGATTACAATATAAATCAAGCTGAGAATCAAGTATTAGATAGACAATAATACAACTTAAACTAGGGCTGAAATTTAGGTATTCTCTCAGCATGATTATAACTTAAACCAATGCTAAGAATTTGGTATTAATTTGGCCAAAGTAGAGCCTAAAATAAGGCTGCAATTTAGGGATTTAAATAGAGAAAAGTATAGCGTTAAACTAGGTTGCAATTAATGGATCTAAATAAGCAAAAGTAGAGCTTAAACTAAGGCTTCAAATCAGAGATTAAATTGACAAAAGTATAGCCCAACTTAGGGCCACTAGTCAGAGATTAAATAGGAAAACATATAGCTTAAACTAAGGCCATAAACTAGGGATTAAATAGGTAAAAGTATAGCTTAAGCTAAGGCCATAAACCAGAGATTAAATAGGTAAAAGTATGGCCTAAATTAGGCTAAGATAACCATACTAATTTTAGCATGGAACAACCATGAATTAAGTGCAAATTAGGGTACATGTGTGTGAGAAAACTCAACATAGATTATGTGCAACTTCAACATAGATAATGTAAAAATCAAGGTACATAAGTGTGAGTAAACTTAGCATAGATCATGTAGAAGTCAGGGTACATAAGTGTCATACACTCAGCATAGAGCTTGAGTATATAAGTGGCATAAAACCCATCATAGAGTATGAGTAAATCAGGGTATACAAATGGCATAAAACTCAATATAACCTAGGTACAAATTAGAGTATATATCATGGAAAAAACTCAGCATAGATTAGACACGGAATAAGGAAAAAGATGGAGATCACACTAAGCCTATGAGGGATCGACCTATTTAGGGAACAATCATCAAACCTAATGGCTAGGAGTGAAAAAAAGTACCCCTACCTCTACCCATTCATCTCCAAAGCTCTTAACCCTTGCTCCTATGCTTTTAGGCCTTGCATTCAATTAAAAGATGACTACTTTGTGCCCTATAAAGCTGTGATTATGGAGGTCCTTGCTGAGAGAAGGAAGAGGAAGGAAGAGATAGGAGATGAGGGAGGTTGAACAATGCAAAAACTCAAGACTGTCCCAACTATCTTGTAAACCAATCTGCCTTTGACTGAAAACTGCAACAAGCCTTGCTAAATTGCTGAGGATGATTCGCCCTTTGGTTGAGTGCACTCCCAGCAACCCCTCTAAGTCGTCAACGAAGTGTTTGTTGCCCAACAAACCTCCCAAATTGTGGTCAAAGCTCCCAATCCGACCCTTGCAAATTTCTGAGTTTTGAATGTTAGAATCACCTCCCCTCTACCAGCCATGACCCCCCCTTTATATAGAACATTAGTCGGGAAGCCTAGTATTACTAGGACTTGCCCAACCTTAGTTACAATTTTGGAATCTTAATCCCTGCCCCATTACAAATAAGAAACCAGCCCACATACATGCTTAAAACAGTCCTAAAAGAGTTCTAACCTAACTAGATGTATAGTTGATCCCTCCTTCAAGTTTTTGCACCACTCCTAGCACTTCTCGGACTCCTACTTCGGCTAAAAGTCATCTGCTCGCATACTATCTCGTCCTAACAAAGTCTTGGTTGCGTCCTTTTCTTGCTTAGAGTCTTTGTCCCTTTAGGACCCTCTCCCTCTTTTAATTCCTAGTTCTTTTAGGGCTTCTAATTCATAGTTTATTTAAGACTACCAACTCTTAGTGACTTTTTCCTTCTTTCAATTCCTAGTTCTTTTAGAACTTCTAATTCATAGTTCATTTAGGACTCCCAACTCTTAGTACATTTAGAGCTCCCAACTCCTAGTATGTTTAGGACTCCCCACTCCTAGTATATTTAGTATTCTCGACTTCTAGTATGTCTAGGACTCCGGACTTCTAGTATGTTTAGGACTTCTGACTCCTAGTACATTTAGGACTCCCAACTCCTAGTACGTTTAGGATATCCAATTTGGGTAAATAGGCCTTGTGTGATATGCTCAACTTCAAACAGTCGTATCTTCCTCATCTGAATCCGATTTGCACGTTCTTGGTGGCATTTAGAAGATCTTTATGTCTACTTTCCATCTGTATAGGTTCCAGCCACTACTCCCAACTAATGATCAAGTTATTCTCATGAGAAGTTCAAGAGGTATAATACCCTAATTTTTACGTGGTCGACTTTGGGAATTTAGAAAAATCCCAGACGTTACAGCAATAACCCCCTTTCAGCCCCTACTCTACCGTCTCCAATGCTTCTGCCCCCTCGACTTGTTGCCTGACAACCTTTCCGGCTATCCAACTGTTGGACTATGGTATGGGCTCGGGCCCGGTTTGGTCCAACGTGTCGCGGTCCGGGTGAACCGGCACGGGTCACGTGGTCCAAGGGTGGTGGGGGCGGACGCGCCAACACCACTTGATTCCTCGTTACACATAATTCGTATGGGACCCACACATGTCACACACGTACACTAGACATACATCTAGGTGTGCATTTACACATTGTAGGGCCCAATCACGCGAATTAGGTGTTGGAGGGTAAGACACGTAGTAAGCGTGGGGTCGACCCTGTCGTGGGCTTGGCCGTGTGCAGGGGGGTCAGGCATCCGCGGGCTCTGTGAGATAGAGCCCGCACCTGTTGTGTATGACCCTTTGTATAAGCCAGTGTTTTAGCATCTAAGCCCATTGTCTTGAGCCCGTTTAGTGAGCTCATGAGAGGATGTCCATTTCTGGCACGTGCCATATATGGAAAGGAAGGAGTTTTATGGAGAGGGAGAGAATAAGGGAGAATATTCTCCCTTATTCCCAAACTGAAATGGGACGCCCCCCTCTTTGGTGGATCTAAGAATTCATTTTGAATTCATCCCCTTTTCCCTTCTCTCTCTCTCTCAAGGTCGCCCCCCTCCTCTCTCCTTTGTTGGGTTGTGGTTTTTTCTCTTGTACTAGAGTTAGCCGCCCCTTCTTCTTCCTCTAGAAGTTCCCTTCCTTCTCCTATGGTGTGTAGTGCAAGGTTGGAAGAGAAGCTCACTGATTTGAGGCTTGAAAGAGAGGCTTTGCTGAAATTGACTCCAAGATCAAGGCTAGAAGGGATCAACACATAAATCGTTGAAGGTAATTCTTGCTTCTTTTGTTTGTTTGAGTAGATCTATCATTTGGTGGATTAGATCTTCAAGAAGAGGGCATGCTAGGGCTGGATCAAGCCCAAGGTTAGTACGTATTAATTCCATGTTAATTATATCTTCCTTTGATTAAATAATATATGCATAATTATTTCTAATTGTAATTAGAATTGCATGTATATGTAGATCTTGTTTAAAGATTCGATTTTTGTGCGCCATCTTCTCCCACCACTGCTTCCGCTGCTGGCCGGCCACTCTACACCAACTTAGCCTTACCGTCCTCCCTGCTTCTCTACCCTCGAGACCTTAGCCTCGACCTAAACCACTCTTTCGGCCCCTTTACCTGCTCTTTCTTTGCGCTATCAACCTCTCTCTCCTACCATTTCTTCCAACCTTTTGTGAACTCTCTCTTTCTATCTATGCAAAATCAACCCGCCCCCATACACACTGCACAGGGCTTGCTTAACGGATAAAACCTCATCTCTTTTCCATGAGAAAATTCGACCTTTGATTTCAAGTTATATTTCTTTTCTTGAATTTGATTCCATGTTCTGATTCCTCACTCTTTCTCATAAGCTAGGGGGTGATGCTTTTCTGTGTAATGGAACCGGTGGCCATGAAGGAAATGACCTCATAGAGCTTGATGACTTTATTGTTGTTGTTGTCATTCTTCTAGATGAGTACGTCAGGGCTGGGTTTGAGGCGAAGCAATAGAGAGAACCTTCGTCCAACTATGTCAAGCTCCAGTTATTGTTTAGGTAGGGCTGAGAAAATCCAACCCGACCCGTTTATCCTATCCGAACCCGACCCGCCTAACCTTGCACTTGACCCGACTATAAGTAGGGTCAAGGTTTAGGCTCTTGACTCATTTTGAATTTAGGGTTGGGTCGAACCTGACCTGCACAACCTGGCCAACTCGAATTTTACCCGACTACAAGCCCTATTGCTCTTAATTTTTTTCATTTGATACTCAATTAGTAACTTTTGTGAGATTATTATGGTGTTGGTCTATTGGATTTATTTATATTATTATTATGGTATTTATTTAGTACATATTATGTTAAACCAAAGGTGCTTAAATACAAATTTGGGCATGAATAAGATGTTTGGAGCATAGGTGTGATCATATATATTTTACTTTGTGGTAGGTATACATTTTGGGATAATAGAGAATGATATATTCAAGGTGTGGTTGATTTTTATATAATTTAATTTATTTTTTGTTATTCTTTTGGATGCGGTGATTGAAATTAAAATATGTTATCTTTTGTTGTATTCATTACCTATGCTCTCTTTTTCGATAAAACACACCACACACTAGACTTAGCTCTGTGTGAAAGACATGAAGTCATATTAGGGAGCAGGTTAGGAACATACAACTAGAGAGGAGAATGAAAAAGCTCGACAATGGATAATTTTTGGAGGAGAAAAATTGTAAATAAGTGTCACTAACTACTGAGGAGGGTAGGGTTAGGTGTAGCCATAAAAAAGTAATTACAAGAATTTTGGAATTAAGACATGCTGAATTAAATGATCCTCTTTTACCATCAATGAGATAATGTTTAATTTGTTTTACGTTTATATGCAAGTTATCAAAAGCCAAGTACAATAATCTTGAGTAAACAAACATTAAAGGTCTATTTTATTATCCTTCTCTTAAAATGTAAAAAAGACAACACTATACCTCTAAGGTCTTCGTTGATAATTACTTATAAAAACATGCAATCCACAAATCTACCAAAGAATCAAATATTACAAATTAATGTTATAATCTATTAAAGTTTCTTTTGTATTTGGCCTTTGCAAAAAGAAGGTATAAAATACCGAGTCAAACAAAAAAAAATAAGAAAAAAATAAAATTACCCACATACCTGACCCATCCTGACTCAAATAGAATTAAGATTTAAATTTTTGACCTAATTTAAAAATAAAGTTAAGTCATAAGCCAATTCAATTTTAGTACAGATCAAGGCTGACCTGCCCGATTCCCAACCCTATATTCAAGTCAAGCAGAGGCAGCTTTGCTGTGACAATTTGACAAAGGCTTCTAGGAGAGGCAGTAGACCGGTCCAAAAAACCAGAAAATAAAAACGATCTTAATACAGAGAGAACATGTGGAGATTAGCAACCTTCAAAGATCTTGTATTCAGTAAGTTAAAGTTTTCGGAGAGTGTTTAACATTGTTCTAAAATGATTTCACGAACCTTCTTAAAAAAAAAAGGATTACAGGAACCCATCATAGTCACGTTTTCTGGTGGACAATTTATTTTCACATCTTTTTTATTGGCGTATTGTTGTCTTTGGAGCAGTTTCTTTTCCAGTTCCAAAGGAAAACAGAATAAATTTGATAATGATTTAAAGTTAGTGGATAAGATACCATCCAAATTCAATACAAATAAGTATTGGCAAGAGAGAAGAAAATGGAGATCAGATCTCCCAGCTGTTATCTACGTATATGGTGCCACTGTATGAGTAAAAAAAAGCCTACAATTTAAGTTCAGGAACCGATATCTCACTCAATAACTAAATGGACGAAGCCATGCTGTCGGGAGAATGGTGGTCGGCTTATGTTGTCAGAGATCTGCTCTTCCTGGGTACCTGGGGAAGGGGATTACATCTCTGATGTTGTCGATACCTGTAGCAAAAAGGACCATCCGCTCAAAGCCCAGACCAAACCCACTATGCTCAATGGTTCCATAGCGTCTCAGGTCTAGATACCATTGATATGGCTCTAAAGGCAGATCCATCTCTAATATCCTGCATAATGATCAGTCCAAGAATTCACTTAATCACCCAGTCTATTTTCAAATTTTTATCTTTTTTTAAAGCAATCTAACAAAAAATACGCAAGTTTTAACAGAAACATTGATTAAAGCAAACAATAATAGAAAAATGGAAGACGTTCTTTCTGCACCTTTTCTCAATCACTTCATAACGCTCCTCCCTTTGACTTCCTCCAATCAGCTCTCCTACCTGAGAAAATTCCAAGCGCCAAAATTATTTCATGACGTAAGAGTTTCCACAACTAAATAACATCTTATTTTGTTGTGTTCTACTAAACTTGACAATTACTAGCTGCAATAACTTTTCTGTGTTTCTAAGACTTTTTATGCAATTAATCTACAAATATAAATCACTATACCTTAGGTACAAGAACATCCATGGCGGCTACAGTTTTGTTGTCATCATTAAGCCGCATATAAAAGGCTTTAATATCTTTTGGATAGTTATACACAATCACAGGTTTTCCAAACATCACTTCTGTCAGGTACCTACATAATTTGAACAATGGATCACATATCATCAGAAAAAAAATAAAACGGTTCCTAACAAAAAATCTAAAATACATCACAAAATAAGCGATGGTACCTCTCATGTTCAGATGCCAAATCCATCCCCCACTCCACCTTATTCTCAAATTTCTTGTCTCTGACATTCTTCAGCTTTTCAACTGCTTCGGTATAAGAAATTCGCTCAAATGGCATCGATGACACAAGCTGCAGTCGCTCTTTAGCTGTTTTATCTATATGTTTTACAATAAAATCCACATCATCAGAACACTTCTCAAGCAACCATTTGCAGAGATATTGTACATATGCTTCTGCGCAGTTCATATCTTCCTGAAATACGATGAAATACATCACCTCACGGTAAGAATTTATGGATGACAAAAAATACAAGCTCATACAAAGCTTCAAATAGGCTTCTAGTTGTCTGGAAAAAAGGGTTTATGATCTATACAAAAGGAGGCCAACAATGGAGAAATCATAACAAACTTCAGCAGGAAAAGAAAACAAAGAAAAAAAACACGCACAGGGAAGTTAAGCATTAGAGTAAGAAAATCCAACATATTCACCTGCAAACTGGCAAAAGCAATCTCAGGCTCTACCATCCAAAACTCAGCTAGATGCCTTGAAGTATGAGACTGTTCTGCTCTAAAAGTTGGTCCAAATGTATAAACGCTGCTTACGGCACAAGCATATGTCTCAACCTGAAGCTGCCCAGATACTGTTAAAAATGCTTGGCGGGTAAAGAAATCCTGAGAATAATCAATCTTGTCATCCTTCTTAGGAAGACCAGGCTTAAGCTTTGATCTTTCCTCCAGCTTTGAAAGATTTTCCTTTGCCTTGGCAAGTTCAGAAAGAGGTCCCTCTAGCTGCTCCTTGCTGACTTTTTCAGACTTCAGTTGTGCAACAGCCACTCCTTTCTCCTTAACAAGAACCTTAGCAGCCTCAATTTCGGCTTCAGAAGGAGGTGGATTATCTTTAAGTTCTTTCTCAACTTTTTCCGCATCACTAAACAATGTTGTAACTTGAAACATTTCACCAGCACCTTCGCAATCACTAGTTGTTATAATAGGTGTGTGCACATACAGAAACCCATGCTCCTGGAAAAAGCTATGAGTTGCAAAGGCCAGTGCATTTCTAATCCGAGCAACCACAGATATCTGAAACACAAAGGATGAGGAAACAATGGCAGTAATTGATCAGTTCAGAAATCACCATTTAATGCATAATAAGAAAACCACTACTTACACCAACCCAACTGTAGATGAGGTGGTTGAATCTCTCCCTGTTGTGAGAGAGCACTGGGGTTGAATCTCAGCCCCGTGGCATCAACAAGATATTCAGCAGCAAAATTCATAGTAAATATAGCTCGGAATGTAAAAGAAAGTCAGGATTAAGGAACGAATATAAAGTTCTAAGATGAGATTGATGCGCTTGTAGACAGAACATCCACCCACTGTCTATTCCTTAGCAGGAAAGCAGTCAGTATCTATTATCTCTATCACCTAAGTACGTCTATCCAAAGAAAATAATACCAAATTGACAACAGAAAACTCAAAGGTCTGACATAAAACACAAAATTATGATATGCTGCCACTCTCTTCTGTCAATTATTAAACAAAAACACAACCCTGATCAGGAACATGCCGGGAAGGGTAACAAAATGTAGACAAAAAGAACAAATACCTACAATCCAGCATCCGTAGTAACTTGTCAGGCCCCTAATTCCTAAGATAACAAACCTCAAGTATCCAAGAAAATTGTGGTCTTTCGTTTTAGAACTCTCATTTACAGTAAAGTTAAACATAAGATTCCAGCTTTTCCACTTTATATGATACGAGTAATAAGATATAAGATGAACATGAAATAAAAAAGTACTCAATTACAAAAGACAACTACTCATTCTATATAACAAAAAAGGCCTCAAAGACCGTCATATGCAGAAAAGAAAAAACAAATACATATTTGCCCAGAATTCGTCACAACCTTCGTCTATTATCTAATTGTATGGGAGACATACATTTCGAAGTCAATTTTGACAAAACTTATCATCTTTTTTTACTCCCACGATACACAGCCACGAGGTTGAAAACTAATAACAGCTAAAGGATTTACCGTGTTTGTCCTCGGCCGAAGATGGACGACGTCCCGAAGGAATTCGAGGGTCAGTCTCGTCTTCGGAATGGGGTACTTGGCCGGATCCACAGGCCCGACACTGAGGACCCGCTCGACCCGCAGCTCCACGCTCTGCTTCGTCCCGGCGGGGGGCCGCTTGAGCTCTCCCTCCACCAGCACCGAGGTCCCCGTGGCCACCAGCTGCGCCAGCGGCGCCACGGCTGCGTCCACTATCACCTGGAGGTTGGCCGGGCAGGACCCGTCGTTAACCTCCAAGAAGGCGAAGCTCCCCTTCCCCTGCTCCCGCCCCGTTTTCACCCACCCACCGACCGCCACCTTCGACCCGGCCAGCCCCGCGCCGCCGTCCTCTCGCCCGATGATCTTCCGGATCATTACCCGCCGGGAGAACTTCTCCATCGCCACGGTCTCACCGCCACAGTCGGAGACGGCGAGGGACTGGAGCAACTCGGCAGGTGGCTGGTGGTCGGAGGCCGCGGAGTCCCCGGCCATCGATTCTAAATTGACAGCGAGTTTTTTCGGACAAAGCAGCTTCTACCTCTCCTCCTCTGCAACCTCCCAAGTCCCAACCCTAATCAATATACTTATGTCCGGTGGTCCCACACAAAGTTATGCTTCCTCACACGCACTGGGCACGTCGCTAAGACACGACGTTTCGGCTTTTCTTTCCTTTGCATGGAGAGCAAAGTTAATGAAGATTTATGCTATTTCAAATTCATATTCCTTCCCACCCATAACTATATTTAGGTTAGACCTAAAGAAAAATAAATTTATAATACTCATTTTTAAGTACTTAACTTCTTAAATTTTATAAAATAAAATTATTAATATAAAATAATTTTTTTACCTAATAAAAATATTAATTTAAGACAAAAAAAATATTTATTTGTACTCAATAGAATCTTGGTTTCTTAATTAGAGATCATTATTTATTATGGTAATTATACTTATGAAAAACAATGGTCATAGTGTTATGATTTGGTATAAGTGCTTGAAGTTTAAACAAAAAATTTTGGCGCCAACTTTTAATGTTATATTTAAAAAATAGTCATTAAAGAACCCAAGAAATTACATGGTCCAACTTTCTTCTTTTCTTTCTCTTCCTCTCCTCACTCTTCCCTCACCAAGTGTTATACCCCGTTCCCCTATTCGTACCTCCCATGTTCCTTCCCACCACTACTATCCCCCTCTTCCCTCTCTCTGTACCCCTCTTGTTCCATCTCCCCACCATTTCCCTTCAATCTTTTATGTCTATTCGCCTTCACATTATATGTTATTCTTTCCGGACATCCTACAATTAACTTCCCTAATCTTGATTGTTTATGTTACAATTTATATTTTTAAAATTAATTTTTCTGAATTCATTAGAGTGTGAAAATAGAAACAAATAATTTTTATATTTTTAAATACAATAAAAGCAATAATTATGCAAATACCCAAGCTTGACCTTTGTTTTTCACACATATAAATAGTAAAACATATATATAATTTACATGGTTCATGCTATTACCACAAGTTGAAGCCTATGTCGCAATCCAAACCATGTCTCCTTATACAAGTACAACCCCAAAAGTGGCACAACACATGCCTCCAAAACTATACAACAAAAGTAAATCTTTACCTAGTTGATGTTGTCTTCAGAAAAGTTTCCCATAAACAACTACACCATTATTCTTCAAGCTGTAGAACTTGTATTATTAGGATATTTGAGTTTATCTATGTATACTCATTAGGATAAAAAACTACACTTAAACATAAGATATTTAAAGTAAATTTAATTAATTGAACTTGACCCACCGAAGTTTTGTAAACTTTGTCCTCCTATAACTTTTAACATGACGGTGTAAGCATAATATTCAATTTTTGGAGGAACTTTTGTACGAATGGAGAAGTTTCATTGTAATTACAACAAAATGTCCTATTAACTATGCTTTTATTAGCCATATTTTTTATAAAGCATCGCTAATAGTACATCTATTAGTGACGCTTAACAAAAAATATCTCTAATATTATAAATATTAGCTACGCTTTATAATAGTCTCTAATAGTTGTACTATTAGCGACACTTTATAAAAGTATTACTAAAATGTATATGTTTTAAATAAAAAAATTATAATTATAATTAGCAATACTTTTTTAAAAACGTCGCTAATAGTTGCGATATTAGCTACGCTTAACAAAAAGTGTCACTAATAATTATAAATTTAAAATAAAAATATAAAATATAAAACTATTAGAAACACTTTTTAAAAACTATGACAAATAGTATTAATAATAAAGCGTCACTAATAGTTATAGCAAATAAAATAAATTTATTTTTTTAAAAAGATATGAAGTTTATTAGCGACGATTTGTTAAAAAGGACACTAATAATACCACTATTAGTGACTTTTTTAATAGTGGAGCTAATAACTTTATTAATTAATTTTATTTAATAAATAAATATTAAAAAATTAAAAAAATAAACTTCTCAAATATATTATATTATATTTAATATTTATATATAATAAATAAATATTAAAAAAATTTAAAATAAACTTTTAAAATATAATATATTTTATTTAATATTTATTATTTTCATATAGAATTTATAATTTTTTAGATTTTTATTATATTAATATATTTTAAAAATAAATAAAAAACCTTAAAATAAAATATATTAGCGATGGTGAAATTGCGTCATTAATATATTTTATTAAAATTTTTATATTAATTTTAAAATATAATTTATAATAAAAGAGAGAGTGAAGCGATGAAGAGGGAGGAGAGAGTGCACAGAGAGAGGAGAGGAGAGGAGAGAGAGAAAGGAGGGAAATAGAACGGAGGGGAGAGAGTGAGGAGATAGAGAAGAGAGAGCATAGAGAGAGGGTGAAGAGAGATATGAGAGAAATTGAGGAGAGAGAAGAGAGAGTGTAGAGAGAGAAGAGAGAGAGAGTGAAGAGAGAGAAGAGAGGAAGAGAGAGTGCATAGAGAGAGAGGAGAGAGAGGGAGAGCAGAGAGAGTGCATAGAGAGAGAGGAGAGTGAGATGAGAGAGAGGAGAGAGAGAAGGAGGAGAGAGAGGGTAGAGAGAGGGATAAGCGTATTTTTAATTATATCTTATATTTTAAAAATAAATAATAGTACTATTTATTGTAGTATGTGTTGTTTGGGTTCGACAAAATAAATTTATCGAGTCTAAAAATTTATAAATCGGACATAATATCATTTAGCTACAACCTCGAGAAGCATGTTATATAAGTAGGTCATATTTAAAAAGTACGAGATAGCCTACCATGTGGTCTTATGTCATAGGGCTCATAGATACTAGTCCATCAGTGCAAAAAATGTATAAATCCCAGTAAACAAGAAAATAATTTTAATTTAACTAAATCATTAGTTACATTATTATATTTCCATGTAATTCAAATTTCATCAAATTCTTTAAGATGCAAATAGGGGCTTTCAAAGTCAAGTCCATGAAATTTGGGAAATAAGTTAATTATCCCTGGTTTTATATCCACGTTCCCAACACAGGCAAGAAAGACCATACAAGATAGGGTACTTGTTTGAGTTGGTTGCAAGTAATTTCTTTTAATAGAGGTACATTATTTTGTTCATTAAGCTCATCATCTCCATTATTACTATCCCATCATTGTCAGTGTTATTTGCCATTGTGCTTTGTGTGCGCAAATAAACACTTCTTACTAAACGACCACTAGTATCACGAAGCCAAGAGAGTATGCACTAAATAAAATAAAATAAAATAATTGAAACGAGTTGACTGGATTTGTAGAGGATTGCAAGACAAGTAAACTTGTATGACATCAGCCTAATATTCTATGGTAACGAAGAAAAATAAAAATGTATCACTAAGGGGTATTTTGGTCCTCATACAAATTATATGTAATATTTGAAAATCCAGGTGATGGAATAATAGTGCATCTCTAAGAAAGTAATGTGTAAATTGCACTACAATTTTTTTGGGATTTGATGGAGTTATCAAATTTGGATTCATCTGTAGTGGTGGTTTATCTTGAATCTATAACTATTGAACTTTTCTGTCTAGGCAAGTATTTTCCTTTATAGTGCCATATTATTGACACTTATGCACCATTATAGCTGAAGATATCAACTTTGTAATATCTTTAACATCATGGTTTTGAAAACTAGCTTCCACCAACATTGTTGACATGTATATATGTGGCATGTACATCCCTGAAGCTAGTATTAGGATAGATAAATGTACTTCAGCATCTGGGCTGCAAAATTTGTTCATATTTTAGACTCATTGGAGCGGATATTCATAGAGGTAGACATCAATAGCGTGCTTTTCTCTGTTTTCCTAGCTTAGCATGGATGCGTTCATTTATTTTTGCTTTTTGATATTGTACTAGCATATGGGTGCTTGAACAATTTTTGCAGGCATCTATGAACAAGACAAGGGATTCTAAAACTGAAGAAACCTATCTTGTATCTACTGCTCCATGGGTGACTTTTTTAAGGCATTGGGGCTTTTCACTTGTTGGCTGAAGCTGATGGAAGAGTTTGAGCAAATTGTTTATATTTAATAAAATAGAAGTTAGGTAAGATTGAAATGAAGCAGTTGTTGGATGAATTGTGATGGTCAGGACACTACGAAAGGCATGGGAATGACGTTTGAGCTGTATCATGTGCGTGAATATGACGTGCACAAGCTCATGCGAGTTAAGGAAAAAAATGATATTTTATTTCGCATGATTGACTACACCTATTACTGATTATGGTGATTTAAAGAAACTTCTTTGTTTAAGATCTTTCTGGTAGCAATATTTTCAAATTCACCTTTTGTTTCATGTTATTTTTTATATCATCGTTAGTTATTACTTTACCATCGTTTCTTTTGATGAGTTGGAGGTATCAAATGATCATTTCTATAAGAAGCTTGAACAAAACAATGAAATGGACTGAAACAAACCTTTTGTGGCTTTTTAACTATTCAAATTGCAGGTTAAAAAATGATTATGGGTAGCAACGCCAGCTGCATGTTTGCTAGATAAATGGAAACCATCTTATTGGTTTGCAGCCCATCTCCACTGTCAGTTTTCAGCAGTTTTTCGATATGGTGAGGATAAGCCTGAAACAAAATTTTGGCCACTATGGTAAATGCCTCCCTGATCACAAATCTTTTGCTGGTACCTTGTGTGATATTTGATTTGTGGTCTGTGTGCACTTATTAATAGTCTCTCATACCAATGATGTCTCTTGCTTGTGTTTTAATACTGGGTTGACACATCCCCAGGAACGTATGAGTTCAGTATGATGAGCAGTGGCTTTCAGTAAGTAAGAAATGTAATTCTGTCTTTCCCCATGTAGTGAATTCACATCGATCCCCCTGTTTTGATTTATTTTGCAAGAGACACATTCATCCCCATGATTTGCTTCACATATCACCAACTTAGATTTTTTTAGTATCCTATATTTAACTTTAACAGCTAGTTTTATGTAATCAGGGATTAAGAGGCTGGTCTGCAAGATTGTCAAGAGTAAAATTTTGAAAAATTAAGAATGGGAAGAGACAAACCTTATAATTTTATACCAACAGCACCAGTTGGTATGATTGTTTATCCTAGTAATGCTATGCTGAATTTCGTCTGTGCATAATCTTTAATCTTTGGTCTCCACAATTTTAAAACACAGTGACAAACAATTTAATGAGAAGCTTAGCTTAAGCTTAGTTTTTTTGTTATCCTTACAATATGTTTATACCTTTTGCTAATGCATTACTGGTGCTGTAAAGCCTAAACCTTGAGGCATGCATCCCCTTCTTTCGATTAATTGGGTGAAGGCCTCTCATTTACACCCAACGCTTGTAATCATAAAAATAAAAATAGAGGTGAGACATGAACATATATGATTTCCCAAGGTAATTATTTCTTTCTTGTTTAGAGAAGGGTTGGCCATTCACTCCCATCCTCCTCCTCTAAGTCTAGCAAATGCGGCCACACAAGTGAAGAGCAGCAGAAATTAAAGTCCATTATTCATCAATATTCCCCAATATCAAATATGTGATAACATAGTTGCTCGCTCCCCAGGCCTACGCAAATCAAGAATGACTACAATTCAAGTTCATTATCATCAATATTCCCTAATATCTCACAAATATTTGGTATGACAGTTGCTACAAGATTGAACAAAAACTTCGACAACTGAAATAAATGCTAATGCAAAAATAAAATAAAGTGGCTTTGAACCCTATTTATGGACTAGAATCATGCTACACGTATGTTAAGTTTCATATGGCATGAACCCACACACATTCACAAAATCATTGATCTGTGGGGCTTGCATTTTTAAATGATGGTGCTGATGAGTTTAGCATTTTTTTATGGGCAAGGGCATCATGCAAGATGGAATTGCCACTTTTATGAATTTAAAATGCTGCAGACTTGAATATCCATTTAAACTTTTAAAGAGAGAACGATTTTAAAAACTTTCCTCTTTTTTTTCCTTGTTATGTCCAATTACCACACTATCATTGATTATACATCCTGCACAAATTACGCCAAATTCTATGTTTGGGCAAAGTAATTTCATCCCTATTAAGACCACACAAACATAGTAAGCCCAACATAATGCATGCAAATGGTCTATGATACTCCTTCCAGTAATAAGTGTATGAATTAGAAAATAAAATGAACTAAATCAATTCATTTTGATTTTTTAATCCAGACACATTAGCAGATAGAGGGAGTACGCCTCAAGAGCATCAGCACCCAACATCCATAAATAATTTAAAATTTGGAAGTAAAATTTCCTTATCTATGTGAGATTTCAATAAGCCTAACTGCCACGTTTTTACTTCAAATTCCCATTAAAATTTTTGTTGTAAGAAAACATGTCAGAAGTAAAATCGGAAACTAGTGTAATCTTCATAGTTCAAAATTGTATGGAATTGGAATCCAAATCCATGGAATTCCAATAAAATTTGGCAATCGAATTTTGGATTCCAAATTTCAATGGAATTGGAATAAAGTTTGGCAATCGAATTTTGGATTCCAAATTTCAATGGAATTACGTTTGATAATCAAATTTGATGGACAACCAAAATCATGGATTTTTGCCAGCAAATTGTTTAAACTACATATAGATGCTACTTATATTCTTTTTTCATGTCCCTAGGATATCCAAAAAGCCCCAAAACCTAGTCTCCCTCGGCTCCCTCTCGTTTCGTCTCAGTGGTTTGGGTTCATGAATAACATTAGCTGCAAATCCAGCTATGCAAGCTCCTCATCTTCCTCTAATTCATCCAAGCCACCACTGTCCTGCTCCTGCTTGGTCTCTCACCTCTTCTTGCCTTGTTGCTGCTGGCATACGGGGCTATTTGTATCTCATCTCGCTTTGCTACCACTAATTGATATTCCTCTATCCTTTCTCTAGATTTTCTACGTTCCTTTGTCCCAACCCCATTTCTCAACTTGGTAATTTATATGGTAGTTTTTTAATGTGAAATCTAAAAAGAGGTTTTTCCATATATTCTATATTCCCTGGATTTTTAATACAAATGCCATATTACCTATTTCTAGCCAAAACTGCCACTAGGTTTTAAATAAACCCACTACCCATACATATTATAATAAATGAACATTGAAACTGTGCAGTGCCGTTTTGGTGGGGAGGATTCAATAGAAGCAGTCAAAAGTCATTGAGGTGACTGGCAATGACTCACTGGTGAGTGTCGTTGTTCATTAAAAACCTATTTTTTTATATTTTAGAAGCTGTTCAGGGCTCTAAAGGCTTTATTTCGACGGATTCGATTACCCTTTAACCCCCATTATGGATAAGATTGGTATTTGCATATATTATAATGGAGAGGTAGGCAATGATGAAGTGTATATAGGTGAAAATATGCGGTTGATGAACATTGATCCGTCGGTGAGCTTTGGCGAGATGCTGCTTCAAGTTAAAGAATGACTTGCTGTCAATGGCAATGTGACTTTGAAGTATTTAATTTCATCTTCCCAATCATCTATTATATATGAATTAGAAGATGATGAGGATTTGCAATTAATGTTTTTCATTCATAAGAAGGCAAATAAGGAGGTGTTATCATTGTATATCAAGATAAAAGAGCCCGACAACAGTGAGAAATCACCATCCGTAGAAAGGAACTAGACAATCAATAGAGCTAAATCACTAGTGGTAATGGCTCAACCTAACTCTAATTTTGGATTGCAGATGAGAGTCAATGATACACACTTCACTTTTGAAACTGTCAGGTAACAATAAATTTTTGATTACATGATATTATGCTATATCGTGTACTTGAGCACACGACATTGAACCTATCATGTTGAGTGTAAAGAATATCATGTGAAGAAAAACATGATATTTAAAATATCACATAAGTAATGATGCCTATATGCGATATAACACTAATTCTTTTTAGCGCAGATGTAATAACATGACCTATATAATATCGTGTTATGGATAACACAGTACAATTTGTAAATGTGTAACCGAATACATGATGTTGAGTAATATCGCATATCGATTATCACGTTAATATCCAATGCAGTTTGGGAAAACTAAAAAATTTGAACTCAACAAATCCATGTCATTCTTCTTACAAGAATCCAACACCTACAAAACCTATGATACAAGTCAATCAGACTGAATTAGAAGAAATGTCGCCACGATGGGTGAAATAAGGACTTCATTTGATAACTATGAACCCCCATACGGGGCCCCTTGTAATTACGATGACGAAGAATTTGAAGAAGTGTGGGGTGATGATCAATGGAATGAGAATGATATAATTGACATGGAAAGTATGTTTGACCACAAAGAATTCATACACAACAAGGTACCCAATAACTTTGATGTTGAGGCCGAGGCAAAGTGGGAGACAGTCGATGATCTCAACCTGTTGGAACCGAATATTGGTGAGGGCGAGCTAATGACTGGTAGTTTGCAAGCAAAGAACTACCAGAATCTACTTGAAATGAGCTCACATTTTCTAAGCTTGTTACATTTTAAGAGGGTTTTGATCAACCTAGCAATAAAGGTGAATTTTACTTATTGTGTTGTGGATGAGAATATGAATACGTACATTGCAAAGTGCTCCGATCAGTCTTGTAATTGGTACATAAGGGCTTCAAATATAGAAGATCATGTGACTGTGACGAGGTTAGTGCCCGACCATTCATGTGGTACACAAAGGAAGTCAATTGACCATCCTTTAGCATTGCACCTTGGGATTGCGAGAAAATGTTATGGATTGTTTAAAGATTCAGCAGATATTACACCGAAAAGCATACCAAGTTATATTTTGAAGCACTGGGGTATAACTGTAAACTACAAGAAATGCTAGCATGCAGGTAAATTTTTTTTATGAGATTCCTTGCATCGTGGGTTCCATAACACGACATTTAAATATGATGTGTTATCGGGCATACTAGAAGCCTACTATTGCATTTTCTTACAATAGACCTAATTACCTATTGTGTTAACATGAATATGATGTGTAAATAGTTTAGGTTTACGATATCATGACTATGAACATTGTTGTGTTATCAGGGACACAACATATTAACTTGTCATATAACATTTATTAGAATGTTAACAACTTAATATTCGGTTGTGTATGTAAAGCACTAACTGATTTTATAGATGAGGACCAAGACGAATCATATCGCATACTTTCTACATAAGGAATTTAGATAGAAAGGATAAATCCAAGAAGTATAGTTGTTCCAATCATATCATGTGATATTCCCGGACCTATAAGGAGATACAATTTTAAAAGAGTATTTTGAATGTTTGGGCCGGTTGCAAGAGTGTTTAGAACAACATGGAGGCCATTGCTAATGGTAGATGCGACTTTCTTGAAGGGAAAGTATCCTGGTCAGCTATTGATAACAACTGCACTAGACATGAACAAGAATATGCTATGCATTGTATTTGCATGTGGTCAAGAACGAGCGTGAGAAAACATGGTGCTGGTTTCTTGAATTGCTTAGAAATAATCTATTGTCTGATCCTCCATTCGAGTTGGATATAATTGTTTCTGATAAACTGAAGGGCTTGGAAAATGCTATTAAGTAGTATTTTCTCTCTACACACCACGGATATTGCATTCATCACATGGTAGTAAATATGTTGGATAGATTCAAAGACAACTACCTAAAGAACCAGCTCTATGTGGCAGTTGAAACTTTCAGACAAAATGTGTATGATGAAATAATGAACAACATTAAAGAACATAATCCTGAAGCATTTGCTTGGCTAAATAAGATAGGTTTAGAGCACTGGTCCAATGTTGCATTTCCAAGAAAAAGATATGGAACCCTTAGCACAAACAAGTCTGAAAGTGCAAATGCAATTTTAAAAAAAGCTAAGTCGATGCATATAACTCGGTTAATTGAGAATACAAGGAGCACACAACCGCACTATTTGAGAAACATCGGACAGATGGACAAAATATGACTGTAGAGTTAACCCCATTTTCCCGTAAATACATTGAAAACAGAAGAAAAGAAACAAGGAATGTGCATGTATTGCAAAATATGACTGTAGAGTTAACCCCATTTTCCCATAAATACATTGAAAATAGAAGAAAAGAAACAAGGAATGTGCATGTATTGCTGGTATCAATGTATGAATTCCATGTTAACTCAGTATATCACTAGGTAAAACGCAATTGCTAAGTTTATATGTTATTGTCCATCTCGTGTAAGTTTATCTGTTAAAATAGCACGATAGGTGTGATCGTAAGGTTAGTGTTGATGGGTATTACATTTGATAACATGACAAGGATCCTTTATCGTGTTCTAATTTACATCATATTTATTGAACAAGATACTATGGATCTGGTCGAACGTAGTTACACATGCGGAAAGTTTTAGCATATGGGGCTATCATGTACATAGCAATCACAATAATTGATCATAGAAACTTTTATGTGTCTAACTACTACAACAATGGTACTATATAGAAACATATAAATTCACATATTGAGAGCTATTATACCCAACAACAGATAGGCACCAATGGGCATAGACTAGAGTTCTACCTACATTCAACTTACCTATCCCACTCGAGCAGTGGGAGCGTCCACGGAAAAAACATATAGACTCGCAACCAAAGGTCAAAGCCCCACACAAATGTGGAGCAAGTGGGCAGTTGGGTCACAACTGCAAATGATGTACCAATGCACAAGAGGACCCTCCAATGTGGCTGATGGTTAAAGTACAAGCCAAAGGAGGGTGACTAAAAGAGTAGGAAAACAACATAAGGAAGGGGAACACTGATTGGAGGAAATGCCATTGTACAGTTGTGTTCTTAGCAACACGATTTTGTTTACTTAGCATGTTATCAATAGCACGATCTACTTAAGAATTGTGATGTCGATAACACAATATATTGATTTTTTGTTTGTAAACATTTTATGTTGTATACATATCATGTAACTAGAAACAATCTCAAAGGCTTTACATATTACTAATTGCACGATAAGAGATTCAATAAATATAATATTTTTTTTGCATTGCATGTCATCAATTACGATATCGTTAACATCGTAATATCGATAACACAACAATAGAATTAAATTAAAGATTAATTTCCAAAGAGCCACTCCAATTTGCTAAGAGTCATCACCAATTTACGAGGAGTCATCACCAATTTCCGACACATCCATTTTCTAATCAGCAATTATAAATCCACATCTCCTATTACCATTCAACGCCCACACGGAACTTCAACGCCAAGATGGACCGAACACCAACTGTATCCATGAGCATAGTATGGTAAGCCATTTGGGTAAAATGTAGGACAATCTGGCCATTTTAATAATGCCTGATCATGGCTTTATCAACCCTAGTTGACAGATGAGTAGACCGGTGTGGTCCTCATCTATCTCTGGGGAGGATGGCTTGTAATTAGACGTTATTTCAATGTCCTAATTGTCTAATTGCATTTTACCTGATGGCTCACCAAGCTGTGGTTATAGAGATAGTTGGTGTACGATCTTCCATAGAATCTTCATTTTAACTGTCTATTGTATTGACCGTGTTTTTTCTCAAACGCCTGCAAACCCTCCATGAGACAGATGCTAAAACTTATAGATAGAGCGTGGAAGGGGAATACAGATGGGTTTTATGTTTTATGTTCTATAAATAATAGTATCATTGTAATGGACTCATGTTCTATAAAGAATATTATTAATAAAAGAGTATGTAAATCCCTACAACTTTTTCATGCAGTCCATTTTTTGCAACTTTATCCTTGTATTATCAGTGACACGATAAACCTATCGTCATGTTCTCGGTGACACTATCATCACACTAATATGGCAGGCCTAAATAGACTTCGTCTGTTTGGATACACGACCAACTGGAAGATCATGTTTTTTCTATCACGTCGTAAATAATGGTTGAATGAACACTGATCGGGGTCACCTTTTACTCCCCCTTTCTTTAGATGATTAGAGGAAATGCCATTATACAGTCATATTCTTAGAAACACTATTTTGTTTATGCATCATGTTATCGATAGGTTGATCAAGCAATTTTCAGCCGTTGGTTGACCTCATGTTAACCAACCTCATTTTCGGTTGAACTGCGACTTCTCCTTGGCATGACATTAATCCTGTCTACCCTAGTGCGCCACCATAGACCTAAAATTCTAAGCCTTGAGTACAAACACCCCCATCTTGCTGAGATTACCTTTGGTGTTCTATAAATCCTCGGGACAACAACTCTCTCTTGACTAGGCGATGCGTTTGGTCATTGACTTTGCCGTCGATGTTGCCACTGTTATGTACTCACCATCAAACTCCGTGGATTACAAGGTAGGGGACTTTGAACTCGTAATTTTATGATAACATGCTTTAAATGTTCAACAACATGCTAGGAATGTATAATTTAATGCTTTTGAGACTAAAGAATGATCTAATTGCATGTTATAAGAGGGAAATATAATGAAATATGCTATGTTTAATGTGCATATGACGTGCATGCAAGCATATGTATGTGTTTTGTATGTGGAATATGTGTGCTAGTGATGGCTAGCGGGTATGTTAGTATGCTCTCGGTTAAATTACGAGTATGTGATAAGCAAGTATTATGAAGTTTGTGTATAGGATATAGATCTATGATGGATTTATAGATGCATGATGGGTATGCACATTTGCAAAGGATATACAGATGTGTGTGGGCTATGGGTATGCTACTTTGGTGAATAAGGAGTGTGAGGGTAAGCTTTATGATTAAGTATGGGTACATGAAGTGAAAAGTAAGAACAATAAGTAAGGTATTAGTAATAGGTTGATAACTAGAGTGATATCAAAGGGGCTTAGTTTGAAGATTTTCAAGTAAGATGATTTGGTTATAAGGTGGACAGTGGATAACGTATGGATTTTTTGTATGGAGAATATGGTTGTGAGATGGATGGGTTAAGTGAAATATAATGCCCTGTCAGACTAGAGTTTTGGAATGGGTCCAACTTTGGATCGGTTAGCAGAGGATTGTAAACTAAAAGGATTTTTGGCATAATTGTCCCTGCATAACTTATGTAAATGAAACTTGAATTGTAAGAAAAACTAATATGATAACTTTCTGAGTTTGAGACCTTAGGGGTTTGACGATTCAGTTTTATGGTTGTGCTTGCCAATAATTAGTCGGTTCTACATTTTCTATGTTTAGTCATGGTGTTTTCCTGCGGGATGTTGTCATAGTACTGTATTTAAGCATAGACATTTGATGCTCTATTGAGAGCACTATAAGTTTCTACCCTTAGTCGACACTATATGAGTTTCTGCCTATAAATGGATCGTATGATTCTAACCATACATGGCATTGTAAGTTTTCTATCCAAAAGAGGCACTATATGATTTCCACCCTTAGTTGGCACTATATGGCCCTTAGAGTATGGGTCAGGTAAGTAGTATCGTGGATCTACTCTTACCTATTTAATTTGGTATCCCATGAGCATAGGTGTGCCTTGCCTTTGAAAAAGTCCATGACAAATAGTTGCTCCCCAGAGGTTAAGGTGATGCCTCAGTGACATTCATTTCCTTCTACACTAGTGCTTATTAGTTTGTAATGAGCTCTAGTTGTCAAGAGTTTGATTGTACGAATATGTGTACCACTATAAGAGTAAGTTTGTAGGAGTCTAAGTAACAATGAGTTTGGAAGATTCTGAATAAGATTGTAAGGGTAAGTTCTTGAGTAGGACAACAAGTGTAAGTTTCATAGTAAGACTTCTGAGTCAGATTGTAGGCATATGGATTTGAGTATGATGGTATGAGTAAGACAATATGTGTAAGATGTGTGGTAAGATGACTTGTGTGCGAGCATAGATACAATGTATTGTAAGGTTATGCTTTTTTATGCCTACTTCTTGTGAAAATTGCATGAGCACATCTATGTATGGACTTACATAGTTCACTTATTAGAACTCCCATACTAAGTATTTTCTACTAAGTATGAACAAACTCATTTCCCCTCTCTTTTTTGCCCCATTGTTCGGGAGGTTTTTGCAGGTATTTGATTTAGAGCTCCTGGATATAGACTCTTGATTTTATTGGTGGTTCTATCTTTGTGGATTCAGGTATGATTTTGACTCATTCAAGTCTTTAGTATTTTGCCACAGCTTGTCAGTAACATTGTGGATCTTATGTATTGAGTAAGGAGTGCGTTGGTTATGTTATCCTTCTGGACTTGTATATTGGACTTTAGACTCGAACTATTGTGGGACTTGTACTTGGAGATGGCTGGGGTGTATTTATGATTAAGCTCATGGCGTTGGCAAGTTTTTTTATGTATTTTGTTTTCAAATAAAGCCTGAGAATGTTTAGTTTGGTCGTATGATGATTTGAAAAAATTGATGTGGGAAGATGGATGTGTGATGATTTAGATTTATAAAAACTGTTTTCAAAGGTTTCGAATTTTGTCCGATTTACAGTCGTTGTATTGCAAAAAAATTTCATGAATTTTAAAGAAAAAGTGTGTAAAATTCTTGGTTATTACAAAAAACAATACGTCACTCTCACGCGAGTTCGAAGGCGATGAGCCAAACTCCCCACACTTGGATGTCAATTTTTCGGGCTTTAGAGCTCTCTAACCAGAAAAATAATCCTGCCATGGCGTCGGGCACATTGATTTAAGTAAGAATGCCTCTTGAAAGACTCAAGTCAGACTTGAAATAACTTAGAACAAAAGAAATGAAGTTTGAGGAATGTGGGAGAGAAAACCTGAACCCCATATGCCTATTTAATGTGGGTTAAGGTGGTTTGCGTGTGCCACAACTAGTGGTGGTGCCACACATGTTGCACACAGGGCCCAGCCCCCGCATGCCTAGCATGGCGCACAAAATGCATGTGGTGCATGTCGCACTGACACGCATCCTACTGGTGTCAGCGCATTGATGCCACCTTACGCAAAAAATATTTTTTGTTTACGTGTGTTTTTTTAAAATTCAAATATTTAAATGGACATAATTTCCCTTGCCGAACTTTGTTTCACGCATTCTTAGTACCATTGGGATCATATAGATTAGCACTACAAAACTAGACCCACATGGGTAGGTTATCCCTCAGTTTTTAAGTGAGTTCTACCCATGTGGATTGCTTCCCGAGGTCTTAACTTTCTATGCCAGTGTCTGCTTTGCGCGGTTTAAGGTTCGTTATGCTTATTTTCTAGATCTCTATCACATCCTTAAAAAAACCCACTGAATAACCACCTCTAAATAATTCAAAATCACTAAAAAACTAAAAACTAGCTTTATTAGAGGCACAAAATCATATAAGAAATTCGCGGTCATTACAACAAGTCCATCGACACATTGATGGTTGCTGATGTCCCCAAAATATAAAATAATTTATAATAATTTCTTCAAAAAATATGGGGTGTTACACAAATAACCTAAACGATTGATTGTAGGTTTAAATGATTGATACCAGAAAGATCGATAAGATTCCATTAATCCAATATATAGATCATTTGCTCGACTAATCTATTGATTGCACATTTGCATTCTATTAGTACAATGAATGATTGATTGTTCTATAGAACGATTGCTCAATCTAATGTGCAGTTTCTTAGCATAGGCTATTCCAAGTGGAATTAGATTCCTATTCAAAGTCTAACACCTCAACTGATTTAGTTGACTATATAAGTGGTGTTTGGATGTGGGAAAAGGAGAGGAAAGCCATTGTTAAGGTAGAGATAGACTTGTGAGTCTACTTTATTGAGCTTTGAGTGATTAGAGCTTTCTATTGGTTGTATGATTTGAAGAAGAATTCTACCTAGCCAAAGGGTTCCTATAATTGTTCAATTCATGAATAGTTGATGAGGATTTATGGACAAACACACAACACACAACAATTGTTGAGACGTCTTACTATATAAAGGAATTCGAAGAGCTTCAACCACACAATCGAAGAGGGCTTTGATTGATGGAGTGCTATTGAAGAAGATGAAAATCAAATTCAAAGGAAAAAACATCAAGGAGGTGTCTTGGTGGCCAACAAATTGCTGGAGAAGGGACTTCTAGTTAGTTGAGAGGTTGGTTGCTTAAGTCTTGTAAGATGATAATTCATTGTGCATTAATCTAGTTGAAGAGATAGGCTGACCGTGGTTTTTTTTTTTCCAATTTGGGTTCAATTCATGAATATTTGATGGGGACACAAACACACAATACACAATAGTTGTTGAGGTAGTTTATTCATGAAGGGAATTTGAAGAGCTTCAACCACACAATCGAAGAGGGCTTTGATTGGTGGAGTGCTATTGAAGAAGACGAATATGAAACTCATAGTGAAAAACATCAAGGAGTTGTCTTGGTGGCCAAGAAAGTGCTAGAGAAGGGACATCTAGTTAGTTGAGAGGTTGGTTGCTTAAGTCTTGTAATATCATACTTCATTGTGCATTAATCTAGTTAAAGAGACATGCCCACCCTAGTTTTTTCTTTTCTGATTTGGGTTCCACTTAAAAATGGCTAGTGTGATTGTGGTTTGCATGCTTGATAGATTTGCGCTAGTATTAATTTTTATTATGTAGTGTATTCCTGTGCGTTGAGGCAACATCTAGTAATCTTTTACCTTTATAAGGTATTTGGGCTAGAGGCACTGTGGTGATCCTCTATGTTTAGAGGGGTATCAAACTCACATAACATAGATTAGTCGAGACATTGCACCATTATAATAGTACCTCATCCTATTGGATTCACAATTGTTGTTTTATGATCAATGTGTGTGGCATACACAAACCGAGAAAAATAAAGTGCCTAACTCACAATTAAATTGTAAGATTTATCTTCCCCTTTTAAAATAAAATAAACACAAAATTTGTTTAATTCAACATGCTTAATTCTTATGTGTTCTAATGGAAAATTTGCAATCAAATCACCAAACAACACCAAGAATTTTACATGAAAATCCAACTAGGGAAAAACCACGGGACAATCTATCCTGATCAACTATGCACTATGTAAACTTAATATTACAGAATTACCGATTACAAAGAATAAAGACTCTTTTTTCTTTAAATGGATGGTTCTTCACACCACTCTTGATTCTAAATCAACCACTCCTTGGTTGTTTACCAGAAACAGTTTGATCTTCTCCTCCTCTTTGTTCTCTTTAATCAATGTAGATATTTCATCTCTTCCTTTGGAATGAATCACTTTTCACCTTGATATTCTCAACAACAATATTCATTAAACACCATGTTACACACGTGTTTGTGTGCACTCGTCTCACATTTAATCACTCTTTTGATAAAGGTAGACAAAATATCAACTGTGAAGACTAATTCTCTCAGAAACTCATTAGAGCAACTCCACACAAGCTCGATCGATCAATCCCTGTTCCAAATAGGATATGACTCTTCAATCGATCAATTTATCGACTCATTGATCGATTGATAAACTATCGGCTTAATTTAACAAAGAGTATTTTTAGGTATCGATCAATCATTTTGCTTAAGCGAGCGATCGATCAACAATGTTCCAAAGAATTTTCTACAACTCAAAACCAATTGATTGTTCTATAGTAGCAATCACTTGAGGTGACTTTTGATTTTTCAATGATAAAAGCTCCAAATCTCATCATTCTTTTACCCTAAAGTTTGTGAATGTAATGTGTGTGCCTACTTTCAACTATTAAAAACACAGATTTGAGTATTCCTTAAATTTTATCTTCAAAATCCAATCTCCAGACTTCAATTGACTCAAAATTACACATTCATGACATTATTTTAATCACATAAATAAGTTAATATATAATGTTAGGGCACTTATGTTCTTACAACAATAGCTATCCCGAACACAAAGGAGTGATTGCTCTTCCATTTCCATCTACTTGAACCCTAATAGTTTATGGTTTCTAGTAAAAAATTTGAGAATTGAAAGTTTTAAAAAGTAGAAAATACCCCACCCTCAACATACATCTTTTATATATAGCAAGTACATAATTCCCTATACTTAAATATCCATATAGGTATGTGGTGCAACAAAAGTTTCAATTGCCACATGAACTTGACCATACGACATCCATCTCTCATGCATTCATCACTTTTTTAAGATACCCATCCTACCATGCATCATAGAAGTTTTCCATGTTAAAGACTGACAAGTTGTTCACAAAAGAGGAGTGGTGTGAGAATTTATAATGGTAAAATACCAAGAAAAAACCTCTTTTTGTTAAAAATGGGAAGCTTTGACACTGGGCAAGCCAGGATAATTTTTTTGTGAACCCACTCTACTTTGTATTAAGATGATGGGGATGAGGACAAATAGGGAACATATGACTATATGAGGAGGACATGAGAGGAGGGGAAATGTTGTTGAAGAAGCAAGTGAAAATGTGCCTAGGAGTGAAGTTGTTGCATGACAGTTTTTAGAGGGTCATCGACATTTCTGCCTTTACTAGCCAAATATGTGGAGCTTACCACATGCACATGGCCTTTTTTAATAATACGTAGAAGTTGGTGATATTTTGAGGAATATGCTATAGGTGTGGGCTATTTTTTGTAAAATGCTCCATTTTCTACTCTCATAAACATGAATGCGATGATGACCAATAACAATACCACCAACATTGCATATTATGTGAGACAATACTTTTGAACTGATTTTACTAACAAGATTTTCCCACAAAAGATGACAGGGTAATGCACGAAATGTGTTGTAGGTTATGAGTAATCCTCAAACTAGACTTGCACACATGTGAGATTCAAATGCACCAAAGTGTTTTTCATGCTCCCCACTAACAATCTTAGAGTAAGCCATGCAAGGGAGCCCTTGATATTTAAGATTGGCAGTGCACACGCTAGCACACATTAGTGATTGTACACTGACGCTAACATGTGCTAGCATGTGCTATGTCGATGTCATGGATGAAAGACTCCCATGTGTGGCTTACGCTAGGCTCATTGTCAGTGGGGGAGTATGAAAAACACTTCCCAAATGTGCACCCCTCCCTCATCTACAGCTCAATGAAATGCTTTTAGAGACCTTCCTCCCCCTCAAGCTCCAAGTCTGACTCCTTCCCCCTCTCCTCATCCTCCCCTTCTTCACCACCTCCTCAAGTGTCTTCTTTCCCTCCTCCTCACCTCCTCTTTCCTCCTCTTCTCCTCACCTCCTAATCCTCTTCCCCTCCTCCTCACCTAATAATCCTCCTCCCCTCCTCTACCTCATCTTCCTTCTCCTCCTCCGCTGTCTCTACCTCCTCTTCGTCAAGTGCCTCATTGTTGTGGATGATTGTCCACAAGCATGGAGTGGCGCAGGGAGACCGGGAAAGGGGAGAGTGGATGGCATGGCCATTAGACAGAAAGGGGAGAAGCACAGAAGAAAGGGAAGAAGATCAGACAATTAATCATTCACTAATCAACTTAGGGCGTAGCCCTTACATTTAAATAGGTTAACTAATGGGCTCACTAACAAGCACCTAAGGCCCATTAGCATAATTAAAATAAATTAATAATTACCTAATTAACCAAATTACCTAAATGCCCTTATTACCTAATTACCTAATAATAGGCCCTTAGAACGTTCACAACACTCATCCTCCCTCTTCCCAAAATCATGCAAGATTGATCGCAAACTAGACATGGAGCCATTAATTTTTTTTATAAATCCCAATGTCATGCCCCGCCACACCCCTTTGACCCGAACCCGGTTCAAGGATATACAATGAAGAAGAAAGCTAACTCAAAACTCAGGCTAGATCGAAGTATATAACACTTCCCTTTGTGTTAAAGTAATTAACGGAAGATAAAAAATTTAATTAAAGTCTCTTAGTCCATCATATACTCACATAATCACAAAATGACATAAGAGTCTCAAGCCTTAAAGGTAACACCATGTCTAAGCCTTCAACAAGGCTATCCAGAAACATGTATAGTAACAAAATTCTAACGTAAGTCTATCTCAAGACAAAGAACTAGTCCACACTCCACATGTATCTATTCACCTTCATGCTCGAAAAATAACTCATCCTAAGCACTTACATGGCATAAGCATACAACCCCAAAACAAAACAACACAACAAGGGGTAAGCTTAGCTTAGTAATGGTTTGAAAATATAAAAAAAAGCTCACATTAACACTAAAACATATTCTTGTAGGAACATGACATAAACCTCATACAAACCAGTGTTAACAACACAAGCACATCAAACTCCTCATCCATACAACTTGTGAGAAATATCTCATTCATGCATCACATATCCATAATCAAAACTTGTGCACCATGCCTCATTATATCATAATCCACACACAAAACTTGTGCATTCAATGGACATATCCATAAACATCCTACATGATCAAATTTCACAATCCATACACATCTTACCTGATCAAGTATCACAATTCATACACATCCTGTGTAAATGAGCATTATAATCCATATACAACATGTGTAAATAGCATGATGAATGTCTCGCGATAGAGAAATCAACTTGCTCACCCTGGCCAAAGTTGGAGTAGATGTACACACCCTAGAAATCCTAAAAAGAAATACTAGAATAGTTTGGGCAGATCCTAACTAGAAGTGCCCCTAGTAAGCTAGTGTACACGGACAAACCAACATGGATTCTCAAGTCCAGTAGTGTCTCAATAGTTTATCTCATTATAGTATTCCACTCTTCTCACACAGGGAGGAAACTCGCCCTTAAGGGACGTAAAACCCTGTAACGCCCGAGATTTTTTATCACATTTTTTTTTTAAATTCACAAATTTTTTTTGCAATATAAGAGTTGTAAATAGGGGGGAAGTGATGGCTACAAAACCTGTGAAAGCAGTTTTATAATTTAAAACATCAAACATCAGTTTTTCCCATGCAAATTTTTACTCATTCAAACATCGTAAGGCCAAACCAAAGATCCTCAGGCGCCACTCGAAAACAAACGCATGAAGTAAATTGCTATGATCATAGACTTTAAATACAAATCTCTCCCAGGCATCCTTGAGTGTAAGTCCCATAACCGTTCATAGTCTAATCCAAATTATAAGTCTAGAAAGCATAAACATCTTAATTCTCAACTCACCCAATACATCAAATTGTGGTACAAATAATTCTCGCAGTGAGTCAAAGATATACCTGAGTTAAAGGGAATAATTCACCACATAAATGAGCATCCATCTTCCAGAGTTGTTTGTCACAAACTTGAAAAAAAAAAGAGGGTAATGAGTATTTTCATACTTTGTAGGAAAATACCCAATAGAGGAGTTCTAAATAGTGAACTCAATAAGTCTATACATAGATGCGTTCATGCAATTCAAACATGAAGCATGTAAGCATATAAGAATCATGTATGTATGCATGCAATCATGCCAAAAATATACCATCAAACCAATTTTACACATTCACTCTTAATTAGAGTTTTACAAATTTACTCATATAATAATACGCTTACTCATAGCATAGGGCTGACCATTTTCAAATACCCAGGATACAACATTCAAACCTTTCGGGCACATAAACACCTTGTTTCTTATGACGATCGACCACTACTCACTAAGCGGTTAACCAATCATCAAATCCACACTGAACTCACAGCCTCCTTCCTAAAAAACTAACTCACTCTCTAGCATTTGGATGACTCTTGTGAGGTCTTGTATGAAAGGACAGATGATTCAAAGACATGTTGCGTTGAAGTAAGTAAGCTGTAGATGCTCTAATGTGAATTGTCTAACACTGTACGGTCAGGTTGAAGTTAGCTAGGTAAGGGCTTCAGATAGTCCAAAGCTCATAGAAGAGTTATGCTAATTGGAGGCGAAGTAATCTCCAGTTGAGTTGTGAAGCACTTCAGTGAAATCCTTTGATCGACAAGGTAAGTTGTGGATGACAAAGGTCATTCATATGGAGAAGATATTGTAGCAAATATCATACTTATGAGATGGCAACTTGAGATGTTCAGGCAGATATGAGAGAGATACCTTGAGGTATTTGTTGTTTCTGCTGTTCATTGTAAGTTGATCTTGAACTTTCGGGGACAAAATTTTTCCAAGGAGGGAAGAATGTAATGTCCTTGGTTTTTCTATGATTTTATGTGATTTTTTTACTATTTTTCTGATCATTTTTGGCAAAAAAATATGACACTTTAGCATATTTATATTTATGTATTTAACCTCATTATTATACCCATAGAGTCAAGTGTGAGGCTTAGTTAAATATCCACACATAAGGGTCATACAATTGTCCAAAATTTAAGGGTCTTATAGTGCCGATGCCACTCTTAGACAGAATCATACAATGCCACTCTTGGGTAGGAATCATAAAGTGCTACTCTTGGGCAGAATCATACAATGTTCTCAATAGAGCATAAAACGTCTGGGGCTCAATACAATACATAGACCAAATCGAAAACATACATTGCTTTCATCAAATGTCTGGGGCTCAATACAACACAGAGACAAAATCCTACAGGGTAAACACCATGGCAAGATATGGGAAATGCTTAGCTGACTCATTATCGGCTAGCTCAAACATGGAACTTAATCTGTCGAAACCCTCAGGTCTCAAACTCACAATGCTATCAAATTAGCTTTGCTTATAATTCAAGTTTGAATTAAGTAAATTATACGGTATAATTTTGCCACAAAAACTCTCAAATATATAGTGCTCCATTGATCAAACTGAAGCTAAGCCCGATCCAAAACCCTAGTTCGTCAAGGCAGCAGACAACACTGAACCCATCCATCTCATTATAACTCACCATACATCAAATCCTTACATATTCATACAATCTCCACCATCCACCTTACAGCCAAAACATCTTACTCGGCAGTCATCAAATTGAGCTCCTTACAGCCAACCCCATTTATCACCCTCTTACTTATACCTCACTTCTTATGCTTACTTTTTACTTCATAATATATACGTTATGCTTGTACAATATGCAACTCTTACTACCTCACAATCCCTAATATACGTTCCAGTCCAAACCAAACCAATCCTATCCCCTCCAATCCTCGCCTATCACACTTACATCTGGCATCTTCTATGATGGGTCAGATGGTGGTGGACCAAGGCCCACAAAAGGGCAATTGAGATAGGGCCAATAGGTGGTGGCCGATCGAAATGGCAACATGACTGATTGCCACCCACAACCAACACATGTGGTGTAGGCGGCTGTGGATCAAGCATGGAGAAGGGTGAAGGGGTGTCTCAAGGTCGAGCAGTGGTGGAGCAGAGGCCACAATGAAACAGGGCTGACCCCAAGGCTGGCCGGAGACCAATCGGTGACTGGTGGCGTCATAGTGGCAATACGACCACAAAGGGTTGTATGGGTAAGACCCAAATTGAGGCATAAGGGTGGAGCAGGAAAATAGGGGCAAAGCGGGGGTAGAAACGGTAACCCCTAATAGACACCGGGTCGAGATAGGCTAAATGGAGTCCGACTGGGGTCCGTCCAGTGGCCGTATGATGACTGGAAACACACCAGCCTTTCACAAATATAACTAATAGTGAGAAGAACAAAAACTCAAAAAATGTATTGGCAGATCACGGAGGAGCAAGGAGAACATGGCGGCAGCCCTAGCTGGTACCTATGGGTTCCTAGAAGCTGGATGATGATAAGTCTAGTTGAAGGTGGCCACAATGGCATAATTTGTCTTCTTATATCATGTAAATGAATCATGATTTAACATCCAAAACATTGAATCATACAATCTTAGCATGCTACAACTCATTCAAAGCATGCTATCATGAAATTACGAGTTCAAAGCTCCCCTACCTTGTAATCATGATATTTGATGGTGAGCACATAATGGTGGTGGCGAAAAACATTGCCAAATTGAGAGAGCTATTGTGCCGAGGGTTTAGGAAGTGCCGAAAGTACTCACGGCCAAATTGGGTGACACGGCTCAACGCAAAAAAATATGCAATCCACAATGGCACACTAGGGCGGCTGAGAGAAAGGTCATGCCAAAAGAAGTGGTGGTGTGACCAGAAGTTGAGGTGTACTCATTGAAGGTCGGTCAACGGCTAAGAAGTACTTGGCCGGCTGTAAGACATCGGAATCAGCCGTGGATAACACCCAAAGACGTCGATTTTGCATCTACAAGGGCCCACTTAAGGGCAGAGGACATGGGGCGATGCTGGAGGATGGAGGAGTGGTGGAGGACTCTAGTGGTCAACTTAATCAATGATGGAGCCATCCTATGGTAAGGTGGCACCAAAACAGTGCATATACCTTGAAAATCACGCATGGCTGCATGCACATACGGCCAAAAAGGGCCACTCTAGGGGGGAGATGGGTCGGATGGTGGTAGACTAAGGCCCAAAAAAAGGCAACTGAGCTAGGGGAGGTTGTGGTCGATCGAAACGGCAACATCGCCGATCGCACCCACAACCAACACATGTGGTGCAGGTGGCTGTGCATCAAGCATGGTAGAGGGCAAAGGGGTGTCTTAGGGCCGAGCAGTGGTGAGCAAAGGCCACGATGAAACAAGGCTGACCCCATGGCCGGCTGGAGACCAATCGGTGACTAGTGGCATCATAGTGGCAATATAGCCACAAAGGGTTGTAGGGGTACGACCCAAATCGAGGCATAAGGGTGGAGCAGGACAATAGGGGCGAAGCAGGGTCAGAAACGAAAATCCCCAACCGACACCGGATAGAGGTAGGCTAGACAAAGTCTAAACGGGGTCCGTCCGGTGGCTAGACGATGACCAGAAACACTCCGGCCTTTCACAAATATAACGACAGTGAGAAGAATAAAAACCCAAAAAATGTACTGGCATCTCATGGAGGAGCAAGGAGAACATGGCAGCGGCCTTGGCCAGTACCTATGGGTTACTGGAAGCTGGATGAAGATAAGTCTAGTTGAGGGTGGCCGCAAGCAACAACAAAATCAGCCTGCTATGGCCCAAAAATGATTTTAAGAGGTGAGAAAAATTGAAGAAAAGACTGGTACCTCGTGGAGGAGGGAAGAGGACATGGCGGCAATCATAGCTGGTACTAACGAACTCGTGATGGTAAGGCAAAGTGGATCCCAGAAAAAAACTGGTAAAATCCGATGACAGAGGAGAGACAACGGAGCGACCGGAAACTCACTCGGGTTTCTCTCAAAATTACTGGATGTAAAAAAATGTCTGGATGTCGAGTTTTCTGGAATCTGATCGATGGATTTCAAATTTATATATCTTATTATTTTTTCTTTTATGTACCCAACACGCGTTAACCTCCTATTTACACGTTGTACGTCCAAAATTTGCACCGAAAGCACACGACAAGGCCTACAGCCCGTGACTAATCTCCACACCCGACTCTAGGGGTAAAATATTGAGGTCGAATACGTAAATACAAATACATCTAAGAGTCATATTTTCCTGCCGAAAATATCATAAAAATAATATAAAAATCACATAAAATCATAGAAAAATAAGGGACATTATAAACCCTATCCATAGGATAGAAAGATCTGGTCATTGGATAGAAAACTTGTGATTAATCTTCAATACAATTAATTCGAAAAACTATAACACCCAATTGGCTAATCACGGTTAAACAAGGTTAATAATAGATTAACAAATCTTTTTTGTGATATATGCAACATGATACATACGTGAACAATGCTAGGCACATGTAAACATAAGTAATCATACCCTAATCAGTTCTATTATGTGTGAGACATGGTCTATACATGAGAAATGAGATCATGCACGCATAAGTAAACATAAACATACATGGCCATGTTCATAACTAAGCTAAAACATGTGGAACATGGATCATACATAATTAATGTAGTATGTGTGCAAGCTTTCATACCTCATCATAGTCATAATCTAGTAGAATCATGACATAAACATGAATAAATGATCAAAATCCGGTTTAAAAACAAGCATGACATCATACTAAACATAAATATACATGGTCATGTTCATAAATAAGCTAAGACTTATAGAAGATGGTTCATACATGATTAATATAGCATGTGTAAGTATTCATCCTTCAACATGATTATGTTCCATTGGTGATATATAATAGACATGAAGAAATAGTTAAATTCCGGATTAAAAATCATCACATGTCCATTCATAGTGTAGTCGATTGATTGGCCCTAAGGGGGCGATCAATCGGGAATGAAGGTAGTTTGAAACAGCCATTTGGCTAATTGATTGGCCTAGCTAGCTGATCGATTAGCTAGCTGTTCGATCGGCCATAAGGGTGATCAAACAATTGACCAAAAAAAACTTTTTTCTTATTCGAAACCGAATCGAATTCATTCCAAAAATCCATAATAATTCATAAAACTTCATATAATAATTATATAATCACAAGGCATGATAGACCTAACATTTTTCAAGCTTATTAATCTAAAAACAACCTTAAATCATCCATTCAAGAAGAACCAAATCACCCATCCATAAACTTCAAGAACATGAATCCACCCACTAACATAGCATTAATGCAAATAAAACTTCATCAAACAAAAACCCCTTACCTCAAGCAAGATAGTGGACTTTGGAATCACCTCAAAATCTCAATAAATCCCTACCCAACAAATTAGATTTTCATTATCCCTAAGCAGAAATCCAATCTTTCCACTAATAATAGACTCAAAGTCACTAATAGATAATAGATCGAAGACCCTCTTGTATAAAAAATGAAAGAGTAGAGACAACAAATCTGAATCTAGGGTTTTAAATCATCGGTAAAAGAATGAACTTGGCAAGAAGAAAACCTAGAATCCCATTTGTGAGGAGAAGAACATGGGAATTTAGGGTGAAAATAAACAGAAACATGGTAGAGATTAGAGAGATTACATTGGATTATGATTTTCCTCTTTGAGATGGGGGTAGAGCTCTTTAAAGCCTCCCAATCTCAGCCCACCCCAAATAGGGAAAGTGGCTAACATTTCTATTTATAGATAGGGTAAGTATTGGGTCTAGCATTGGCCCAACAAAGGAATCAGTGAACCCAGTTAAGTGACTTAGCCTAAAAAATGAATCTGACTAGGCCCAAACTTATTTAAGATGTCAAGTGAGGGTGGGCGGCCCAATAAGTCGGCACATCGCCTGAGATATACGTGGGTCCTAGGGTGGGCTCACATCCTTAATTAAGGAATTAAATGGAAAAAATGACACCAATTAGTGTGGCTCTTGGTGGGTTAAGCTAGGCACTAATGTTTTCTAACTAAGAATCAAACTAAACCCAGACAATTCATAATTAAACCAAACCATCACATGAAAATCAAAATAAACTAAAAAAGTAAAACTTTAAATTAATTAGAAAACATTAAAACTTACAGATCTTACACCCAATCTTAAAAAATTAACTCATATATACAATAAACTATATAAAATAGAATTAATCTTAATTTTATTTGAATATAAGCTTCCAACAACCAAATTCTCATTTTCATATTGGGTTTAAAGCTAAACTGCCAAACTACTAACTGTTAAACTACCATTTCCAAAGTCAATAGCTACGTTCTTCTCTGGCACCAATTGCCACCTTCTTCTCTAGCACTGACAACCTATTGCAAAAGATAGTTGGTGGTTTGGTAATTTGGCATAGTCTGATAGTTTAGCTTTAAATCCTCAATGAAAATTGATAGTTTGGCAGTCTAGTAGTTTGAAGCTCAAAATAAAATAAAATAAAACTCAATTTTCTTTTTAAGTAGTTGACATTTTTATGGATTAATTTTTTAAGATATGAGCTTATAAAGAAAAAATGAGTTTTCTTATGGCTCCATAGCTACATCACAATCAAATCTAGTGGATTCCGGGAAAAAGGAAGAGGAGGAGGGGGAGCAATGGATAAGGAGAAGGTGAAGGAGAGGATGTGGAAATGGAGGAGGAGGAGGTAAATAAAAAGGAGGAGGTAGAGGAGGAAAACAAAGGGGAAGGAAAAAAAGACGGAGGAGGAGCCAGAAAAGGAGGGGGAAGAGGAGGAGGAGAAGAAGAATGGGGAGATGTTAATGGGGGAGGCGGAGGTGGAGGCTGATGAGGTAGAGAAGGGTTGGAGCATAGGAGGTTAGGGTTGCATCTCAGGTTGGTTTGGGTTGGGTATAGCAACACCCAACCAACCTGAGATAGTACTCGTGATACTTTAACCCAACCCAATATAAGACCAAAGAATTAAGAACTTGACCCAACCAGAGATAGAAGCCAACTTACCCAAGTTGAGATTATCTTGGCTATAGGTCGGTTCCAATACCCAAACAAAACCAAGAATGAAATTCAACCCAATCTTAAATCGGATTGAAATGGTATTTTTTTAGGGCTGGGTTAAGGTTTTTCATAGAAAAATGTTTGGTAGGGTCAAATTTTCTTATAGTTAAATTGTCGAGTCAGGTTAGGTTGAGTATCTTATAGGCTAAACCCTACCCTAGAATTACTAAGTTTTTTTTCCTATACCTAACCCTACCCAAGATAGATACCAACCTACCCAAACCCGAGTAATCTCTGGTCAGTTCTATCCAGGTTGGGTAGAGTTTTTTAGTACAACCCTAGTGGAGGTGGAGATGTGCTAGAGTGGAAGTCAGAGCCGGAGTTTGAGAGGGAAGGTCTCTAGAAACATTTCATTGGGTTGAAAAAGAGGGGAGAGGGGCATTTGAGTCTTTTGCTTCCACATGTGTGGTAACTCACATATATGAAACTAGATTACAAAAAACCTACACACATTTTGTGCATATTAATAGACCTTACGTCTATCTTGGGCAAATCCTTTTATTGATTGCCTAAATTTCATTAAGTATAGGCTTTGGGATTTGTCCTTTCCAGCTATGGGATGGAAGCTTGAGGGAAAGAATTAAGTGAGAAGCTTAAGACTTTTTTCTTCTAGTAATTGCAGCCTTAAAATACCCTACTTATTACAATTTAGTTTTTTGACCAACGCTGCTCTTTGTCCCACTCATTGAGCAAGTCATAATAATCGAATTTATGTTGATTAAGAACCGCATTTCATAGAATGAAGAAATTAGATATGAAAGGACGTCATATCTGTTGGCTAAGGAATTTATACTGTTGACATTCCCTTTATATCATTGCCTGGCACTTGGAGATGGCCGATAGCCAAGTTGAGCCTTGTCCTTCAAGCCTAATCTATTAAACTAAGTCAGGTCTTTAATAAAGTTAGCCAAAATGAGGATGTGACCATGTCTTTTCATTGTTTTTTTACATGGAACTGTAAAGCATTTGTCTCACAATGATCACCATGCATGAGAAGAAAGTGGATTGATATCAGCCTCATACGACCTTTGCTCATGTGTTTGATAAAATTTGGGATCGAATTCACGGGAATTTCATATTGCATAAGATATTAGCACTTTTTCTTTTCTACATGTCAATGAGAAGTTACAAGCACATAAAATTTAATTATTTTTAATACTATTAAGTCAAAAGACTATATTTATTAATCTCTCCATCTTATATTAATAGTTTTACTTGAAAAATTTTATTTTTTATTGAATGGTAAAACTCATAGCTAAGAGAATAGAAAATAGCTTTTGAAAAGCTTTTTTAAGTACCCAACTAATTAAATTGAACTAAATATAGCCATTAATATATGACAGCCTTTTTCTCCAAATGGAGTTACTAATGAGTGATAGGAGTATAAAATATAATTATCATAGTTGTTGTTGTGTCATATATTTCAAATTAAACCTCACAACAAAAATCCCATTGCCAAACCCACTCTATGCCTCATTGCCCTTGGAATAGAGTGAGTTTAGCAATGGAATTTTTACATAAGGAATAACACCGCTTGAAAACAATGGCTACAGAAAGTATCTTGTATGTTTTGTTGCTCAATAAGCAAGTGTAATAAGTTTATGATATTCTTTTTTAAGTACTCGGTTACTTAAATTAAACAAAATGAAACTATAAATATAGAGTAATTTTTTTTAAAGCTATTCATTTAGGACTTGAGGGAGTAACACATTAACTCCAAAGAAGATTTCCAAAGATAGATAATAAAGACAAATTTTGTTGCCAAATGAAGCTATTCATTTAGGGCTTGAGGGAGTAACACATTAACTTCAAAGAAGGTTACGAAAGATAGATAATAGATTTGACGAAAGATAGATAAATGCAAGTGAGTTGGAAAAATGAAATAATGAAGTAATCAATTAATACCAAGAATACTGTTTGCCCCATGGGCCCCCTTTTGGGTGATTTGGACTGCCAACTAACTCTCTTCCCATCACTGAGCCTCTATATATTGGATGTTGTGATACCTGATCAAACACAAGATTGAGTGATTGTCCTTACGGAATACTAAGAAAGGGTTTCTTCTGCCGCAAAGGCACGAGATGGCCTTCAATGTAGCAGTTTTAATAATCTCCATCAGCTTCTTCTTCCTTGGCCTTGCTCATGCTGAGGCCGACACAACTTGGAATGATAAGCCCAAACCTGAACCAAAGTACCCACCCATAGGCCGCAGTCCACCACCGCCACGCCATAGCTCTACCCCTCCATGGAAACCCCCACCACCCCCACGCCATGGTTTGAACCCTCCTTGGAGACTACCACCCCCACCCCCACCTCCAAAACACAAGACACCTCCACCCCCAAAGCCCAAGACGCCTCCCCCAAAGCGCCCAGCTCCACCGCGAAAGCCCAAAACGCCTCCTCCACCTCCACCCAAGTCTACACCCCCAAAACATGAGCCACCTCCTCCACCCAAACCTGCACCCCCAAAACATGAGCCACCCCCTCCGCCTCAAACCTCCCCACCAACACCAAGCGCAAGCCCCATGGAAGCCCCTCCTCGACCCAAATCTGCACCCCCAAAACATGAGCCACCTCCTCCACCCAAACCTGCACCCCCAAAACATGAGCCACCCCTCCGCCTCGAGCCTCCCCACCGACACCGAGCCCAAGCCCCGTGGAAGCCCCTCCTCCACCCAAACCTGCACCCCCAAAACATGAGCCACCTCCTCCACCCAAACCTGCACCCCCAAAACATGAGCCACCCCCTCCGCCTCAAGCCTCCCCACCGACACCGAGCCCAAGCCCCATGGAAGCCCCTCCTCCACCCAAACCTGCACCCCCAAAACATGAGCCACCTCCTCCACCCAAACTTGCACCCCCAAAACCTGAGCCACCCCTCCGCCTCAAACCTCCCCACTGACACCGAGCCCAATCCCCATGGAAGTCCCTCTTGTCCCTATCCCATCTCCAGGCATTCCTTCTCCTAGCACAACACCCGGGCCAAGCCCAAACCCAAGCCCTCAGCCCGTCCCTGTTTCTGATGGTCCAACCTCTCCAGCCCCAAACCCAGCTGCTCCTAGTTCTATCCCATCTCCTAGCCCTTCATACTCAACAACGCCCAAGCCAAGCCCCGACTTTGATGTCCCTACACCATCCCCATTCCCTGAAGAGCCTATCTCCCCTGTCCCTGTCCTTGCACCATCATCCGCTCTCCGTAGTCCTAGCCCTTCTTACTCCATAGCATCTATCCCAAGCCCAAACTATGGCAACCCTGCACCATCTCCGGTTACACCCAACTCGAATTCAACACCTAGCCCAAGCCCTCAGCCCATTTCCTTTCCTGGAGAACCCACCTCTCCTGCCCCAGTACCTACCTCATCTCTTTCCATCCCAACTCCTAGCCCTTCTTACTTCTCCATCCCTACTCCATCTCCGGCTACACCTAACTCCAATTTAACACCTAACCCAAGCCCATTTCCTCCCCCAGCACCTGCCTCGCCTCTCTCCATCCCAACTCGTAGCCCTTCTTACTCCCCCATCTCTGCTCCATCTCCTTTCTTTACTATGATTAACTCGATCCCAAGCCCAAGCCCCCAGCCAATCTCATTCCCAGATTCCCCCACTCCAACCCTGTCCACAGACTCCCCAACCCCAAGTGTGTCACCGGCCCCAACCACACCCTATTCAAGCCCAAGCCCCAACCCTAGTGCCTCTGCCCCATCTCCTTTCATCCCGGAGCCCAATCCAGTTCCCAGTCAAAGCCCTGAACCAGTACCAGTACTAGCACCAACCTCTCCTAGCCCCAACCTAATGCCAAGCCCAAGTCCTAGTCCTTACCTGAGCACCCCCACCCCACCAGCTCCAACTTCCTTCGCCCCCAACCCTTTACCAAGCCCGAGCCCACAGCCAAACCCCTCCTCTCCCACCCCAGCTCCTATCACTCAGGGATTTAATCCCTCACCAACCCCAACCCCAAGTTCAATGCTTAATCCTACCGCCACTACACCACCTCCGGCATCACCTATCCCCGAACCAATACAAAGCCCAAGCCCTCAGCCCTTTTCTCTGACCCCAACACCAGCTTCTCCTAGTTTTAGTCCAATTCCAAGCCCCAGCCCAAGTTCTATTCCCTCCCCATCTCCTCAACCTCATCCTCCTCCACCTCCCCTCCCCTCCCCTCCCCCACCCCTCCCCCTCCTCCCCCTCCCCCTCCACATCATCGTCCACCCCTCTTCCACCCCCTCCACGTCGTCGTCCACCTCCTCCTCCTCCACCTCCTCCACCTCCCCCTCCACATCGTCATCCACCCCTTCCTCCACCCCCTCCACGTCGTCCTCCACCCCTCCACCTCCACCTCCACCTCCGCCCCCTCCTCCCCTCCTGCATATCGTCATCCACCCCCTCCACGTAGTCGTCCACCTCCTCCTCCGAGCTGCCCAGAGAATGTCCTAGGCTTAATTAATGTTTGCTCTAAACTAATTAATTCGGTGAGCATTGTGAATAGTGGTGACATACTAGGACGCCAATGTTGCTCCCGACTCGAGGGTCTTTCGGACCAGCAGGCTGCTGTTTGCCTTTGCAATGCCATGCGAGGGAACGTGTTGGATGCACAGCATCAGAATGCCAATGACTCCATCAGCACGTATCTCAAGTACTGTGGCAGGAGCATCCCTGCTGGCTACCGCTGCTAGTTTCTTAATAGCTCTGCCCATCATCATGCCCCCTTACTGCAAGATATTATTTGGTTATGCTGCCTTACTGAAGTAGAATAAATATCAGTAATAGTTATACACAGTTCAGACACTCAACTCTATTGTATCAGCAAATCATCTGCAATACGTTTGTTACAAATAAGACTCGTATCATTTTCCTCTCATCACATGTTTTGAAGTAAAATAAACACTACGTCTTCTTTATTTAACGTGACTGATAAGTATTTAGAGAAATTTTTTTAGAAATAGACTCAACAAATGTCAAAATTACAAAAAATAGGTAAGGTACTTCGATTTTGCACAATTAGACTTACGCACGCTCTACTTTCCTACACGCGCGCTTGAATTGCTGATAATACCCTTAGGCTATATATATAAAATGTGAAAAGCCTTCATGGGAGACGAAAAGACCCTTAGGCAGCTCCCGGAGAGGGAACCGCCGTCCACCTCTCCACCTCCCCCGTCTCCTCCTGCATTTTCTCCTAGATACTGGAGTCGCCGTCCTCCTCCCCTGTCTCAACCATCAGCTTCTCCTAGATACGGAAGCCGCCGTCTACTCCTCGTCGTTTCGACATCCGAAACTGTCTAGTCGAAGAAGGTCCCTCGTCTGCTTAGATCGTGCACTGGCACAATCGAACCTGGTTTGTCTGTCATTGCAGGGTGATCGAAAAATGGCTATAAAGTGAAGACGCATAGTGGGTTTGAGGTGTGTAGTTTTTGAAATATTACTTTGTTAGAGTCCGTTAAAAGCAGGGCGATTTGTGCTTGGTTTGATTTTCACTAACATAGGGGTGCAGATCTGGGGTCTTGTGACTTAGCTGAGTAATGTTAGTTTGTGGTGAAAAATAGATAGTTTGTGAAATGTTTAGTTATATGGTTTGTGCTAAAAAATATATGAGAGAAAAGGGATTCAATATTTGTTTTCTTTGTGTCTGGTTGTTTGCTACAATTTCCCATCAAATGGGTGGTTTGATTGTATCAATTATGTTTGTACTGTATGGTTGTATTTTGATAGTTTATGATGGATTATGTTATTTCGGGGTTGTACAATAAACAAATTAAGGGGAAAAGTAATGGATTATGTATTTTGCTTGTATGTATAGATTAACTAATGATTTGATATGATATCTAGTGAGGAGGAGACAATTGGACCTAGTTTACATGGGTAGTACATAGTTAACTGATACATCCTAACTATTGTCTGGTAGATGGTAGGAGGCTATTATTTGTTGAAGTACATTGCGTGGTCATTAGATTTAAGCAAGATAAGTTGAAAAGGTAAGTTTTCATGATGTGATCAGATATCTAGCAAGGAGGGGACCATATGACCCATTTTTTATGGGCAAATCAAAGTTAACTGATACTGACCTAGTGTTGGTGGGTATATGGTAGGATGGTTAACTTTGGCCTAACTTATTTTGAGGTAATTAGATTCGAGGAAGATAAGTGTAGAATGTAGGTTTAAATAGTGTGATTTGATATCTAGCGAGGAGGAGACCACATGACCTATAATATATGATTTAAACAAAGTGAACTAATCAAATGAACTGTTGACTGGTAGATGGTAGGAGGTTTTTGTTTTTCGAAGTACATTATGTGGTAATTAGATTTGCGCAAGATGGACTTACAAGGTAGGTTTTAATGCTGTGATATGATATATAATGAGTAGTATACCATATGACCTAGTAGATGGAAGAAAACAAAGTTAATTGATACATCCTAACTGTTGGTTGGTAGATGGTAGGAGGCTTATATTTTTTGAAGTACATTGCGAGGTCATTAAATTTGCAAACGTTATGTTTACATATAAGTGGATAAATAAGAGTGTTATTAAGTAAATATGTCAACTTGATCTTCTGTGTTTGGTGCTTAGTTAGTATGCTTGTAATATATTTTAATAGATGGAAAGTAAGTAAATGAATATATATGTTTTGTTGTTAGGGTAAGTAAGAAGAATACACGTAATTAGTTTTACTCATGACTATGATGTGATCTGATATCTAGCGAGGAGGAGACCATATAACCTAGTTTATATAGTTAAAACAAAATTAACTGATGCATCCTAACTGTTGACTGGTTGATGGTAAGAGGTTTTTTATTTTTTGAAGTACATTATGTGGTCATTAGATTTGCTCAAGATGGGTTTACAAGGTAGGTTTTAATGCTTTGATATGAGATATAACGAGTAGTATACCATATGACCTAGTAGATGGAAGAAAACAAAGTTAACTGATACATCCTAACTGTTGACTAGTAGATGGTAGGAGGCTTATATTTTTTGAAGTACATTGCGAGGTCATTAGATTTGTGCAATTTGTGTTATACTATCATGAGTATGGTGTCATATAATATTTATTGATGACGATACCATATAACCTAGTTTATATGGTTAGAAGATAGTTAACTGATTTCGATTAAAGGTTGACTGGTAGTTAACTAATTTCGACTAAATCTATCCCTTCACTTCACCGTAGTGTACTTATATGTCTACCTCCCTGAGGCATGCAAGGGGCAGTGGAGGAGAAGCCAAAGCAGAGACCAAGTCAGTGGAGGCCAACATCGAGGTGCCGAACAGTTTCACAGTGTATAGAGTGATTATGCTAGATCAAAAGATGAGATATATTTGGAGAGCAAACATTCTGCACATAACATAGTTTCTTCATTAGGCGTTGGTGGTTGCAGGTGGAAGTATAAAACAATAATTATTATTGACTCAGATAATGGAGATGTTAAATTTGAGGTGGGAAGCATAGATATGGTGTAAACCATATCTTGTTCCCCACCTTAAATTTAACATCTTCATCGTCTGAGTCGATAGTAATTATTATTTTATACTTCCTCTTGCCACCACCACATCCTAATGATTAAACTTTGTAATGTGCATGACTGATTGCTCTCCAAATCAATTATATTATCTGATCTAGAATAATCACTCAATATAATCAACAAAAGAAAAGGTATGAACATATTGCCATATACCACCAACATCGAATCATATGCCGCACATGATAGAGTTAATGATATTTTGTAAGAATACATGTAATTAGTTTTATTCAGGATGATGAAACCATATGACCTAGTATATATATATGGTTAAAACAAAGTTAACTAATATGGGCTACCTGCTAACTGGTAGATGTTAGTAGGTTATTATTTGTTGAAGTACATTGTGTGTTCATTAGTTTTGAGCAAGATAGGTTTACATAGTAGGTTACAATCATGTGATATGATATTAGTGAGGACGAGACCTGTAAACCTAGAGTATATAGTTAAAAGAAAGTTAACTGATATGGGCTAACTGATGACTGGTAGATGGTAGCTAGCTAATATATTTTGAATTAAATTTTGGCTCATTAATTTTATTATTGATTTGAAGGGACAATGGAGGAAAAGCTAAAGCTGATGAACAGGTCATTGGAGTCGAACGTTGAGGTGCCGGCAAGCTTCATAGTGGATAGAGTGATTATGCTAGATAAAAAGATGGGATGGACTTGGAGAGCAATCATTCTACATATAATAAAGTTTCTTTGTTAGGCGGTGGTGGTGGCATGTAGAAGAAGAAAACTATAATTATCATAGACTCAAATTCTGAAGATGCTAAATCTAATGTGAGAAATGATATGTTATAGAATCATGAAATAACTTAGTGATAGTATAACATATCGGTTCTCACCTTAGACTTAGCATCTTCAGAATCTGAGTTTATGATAATTATAGGTGTGTACTTCTTTTTCTTGCCACCACCACCTCCTAATGATTAAACTTTGTAATGTGCATAACTGATTGCCCTCCAATTCAGTTACATGTAATCACATGCCGCACATCATAGACTTAATGATATTTTGTATCTTCAGCATCACTTGGTCATGGTGGATAATGTATACCCAAATGTATTTAATGGTTAGAAAATGAGACAAGTATACAATTTGGTTGATATTGTACAAGCGAATGTTTCACAGGGTTAGAACTGCCTTAATTTATTGATTATGGTGAGTGGATTGGTAGAAATAGAAATAGTGTTTAATGCATTCATATATAATTTAGTTGTTCTTATAATCTTGATGATAAATATTATTTAGAAAATATAAAATGAAAAGCTACAGCTTCCCATATACGTTATTAAAAACACAGATAGAGTTAAATAAATTCAATATCGATGGTCAGAAATGTTATTTTCATTGGCTGGGGCACTTAAGAAAGAGTCATGTTAATATGAGCCCGGGCTCACGCACGGCTCTATGGGCAATCAGATATACATCTGATGGCCCATAATACTCATAAGAAGATGAGCCCGGGCTCATGCACACTTTCGTGAGGCCGGGCTATATGGGCAATCGGATATACATCTGATGGCCCATAATACTCATAAAAACGGGACTCATACAGCCCAGGCACATGCATGTGTGCGTTAGCCAGGGCACATATAAACGGTACTCAAAAGGAAAAAGTTTATAGGAGCCTGGGCACACGCACGTCTATGTGAGGCCAAGCTCTATGGTCAATTTGATGTACATCCGATGGCCCATAATACATAGGGCCATTTAAACCCCTTACTATTATGGGTCATTAGATCTAAATCCGATTGCCCATAGAGCCCGGGCCTCACGTAGACACGCGTTTGCCCAGGCTCCTATAAACTTTTTCTGCTATAATATATGCATTTAGCTACATATTTTCATTGTGTATTAAGAGAATCAAGAAACATTGCCACGTTTGAGATGTCCACACATGCGCTACGTATAGCAGAAATGGGCCATACCTCGTCATAAAGGTAAAAACCGTGAAACACCCCTACAGTTTCTTAACATCCAAAGGTTTCTTCCAAGGCTAACTGCCGAGGTATTTTCTTCCGGCCCCATATTCTTGTCTCCCTACTGGCAGCTCATGGGACTTAGGTTGGCGGAAGGTGGATGTCAAAGAGAAGCCTCCCCATATGTACCCTAACTCATGGAGAAAGACACAGATAGTCGCGTTTCTACCTAAAGGTGTCCCAAATGGAATAGTGGTAATGTTGGATGTGGAGAATATGTTAATGTTTTTACTTGTAGATGAACTACTTCTTACCTGATATGCTCTGAAGATGAAGCAAGAAAGGCAGCTAATTTTTTGGGTGTGGAGGTGGGCGAAAGCTTTAACTAATCCAGCTCAACTGATAACTGGTAGTGGCTGACATAGGTAACTCGCGGGTACACATAATCTTGTCTTTTGGAGGTACTTACATGGGTGGGTGTGCCGCATGTACAATTATAATATAGGAAGTAATGATTGAGGTTAAGAATCAAATTGATGCCCGTAAACACAAAGTTCTTTCAATTTTACAACGGAAAGCATTGACTGATAAGTATCAACTGATAACTGCTAGAGCCTAACTAACATAACTATCAGGTGTATTCAGATGGATACAGATGAGCAGCCTCTGTTATGTGTGTGTGGGGGGAGAGTGGGATGCAAGTCGACATAAGTATGATTGCTCCAATGCCAAGTCATATCTCATATTTGTTAGAAGCTCATTGACGTATGAATCCTTGGTGCCCATGGTTTACAAAGTAATAGGATGTTGTAGTAAGGAATACTCTTTGAAGATGAGTTTTACATATCCTTTGGCAATCCCTCTGGACGTACCTCCAATGAAAATACATGATACTAGGACTCTTCAGTGTTTTTTGCTCTATGCCAAGACTAGGCACGATGGTCTACCATTGATAATAACCAAAGTGCGACATGTACATGTGTTCTAGGAATGTGAGCCAAATTTTGATGTATCTAAGGCAAAGATTAATGAGTAGATTATTTTGAATGATGCCGAAGTGCATAGTAGACATACGAATGAAGTGAAGCAGAAGGTGGAAGTGAAGGAAGTAGGAGTGAGGGATGCAATTGAAATCAATGATAATTTGGCTAGTGGTGCTTCGGATAGGGACATACTGTACATGAACATAATGGATTTCAGTGACGACGTGGAAGTAGATGACTTACTGCGTGAGGCTAGGGAGTTGGAGGCAAAGAAACCTCCTCTTATTTACGTAAATTTGCAATTCAATTTTGATGAAGAACTAGTAGATGTCCCTATTGCAAGGCTTGAAGTGGATAAGGTGAACATCTCAAATATTGAGGAGAATAAGGCCAACTCAAATGAGGGTAATGATGCCGAAGGAGCTAATGATAAAGAAAGTGGGCCAAACACAATGTATAACATTGACGAAGAAGATGTCATCTACGATGGATGGCAAGAGCATCTTGAGGAAGACGTTAAATGAGATAAATTTGAATTGCATAATTATGATGAGGATGTCTACATTGTGGGAGGAGATGATGACATTTGGTATAGAAATGGTCAAAATGTGACTGCCACAGGTACGGACTGTGGAAGAGGTCTGCCTCCGAACTCAAATAAAGTGATGAACATTGACATGGCTGAAAGAAAGTGGTAAGAAGTATACAATCATTATTACTATCTGTTTGTTTGCTAATTTATCAATGTGTAGTAACTTTGTAGTGGTTTTAAATGCAGGGACGATGAAGTTCCAACAAGAGCTAATGGAATAATGTCACTCATAAATGATGGAGATGGTGGTGGGAGGGGGAAAGCACCACCATCAAGTAGCATTTTTGGGAAAACTTCGGCACCAAAACAACTTCAAAGGTCATATCATATCTTACGTAGTTATTTAATTGATTATGCCTAACTTATAACTGTTTGTCTCCTTCTAATACCGATATAAATATAATCATTTAGCAGATTAGATGTGGAGGTGTGTGTGAACGAAGAGCACAACATGGCTGTGGAGGTTGATTTGTATGACTATGGCAAAGATCCGAAGGTTGTTCTACTTGGGCAAGAGTTTATGGATAATGACTCTTTGAAGCTACATGTACACAAGTATGCTATGCATAATAACTTTGAGTTCAAGGTAAAATATTCAAATAAATCTCGATTCACAGTTGTGTGCAATGTGTTAGGATGTCCATGGAGGTTATATGCTGCGATAACTAATGAGTGTAGTATCTTCAAAGTGAAAGCTATGAACAATGTTCATACATGTGGGAAACCAATATTTGGAGGAGATCATAAACAAGCAAAAGTGGGTATTATTGCTGACTTAGTGGTGAAACGACTTAGGAAACATGTTGCTTATACTCCCAAGGATATTCAAGTTGATGTCAATTTGGAATATGGAGTTAAGATGAATTATTCGAAGGCATATAGGTCGAAGGTTGCGGCGTTTAACAAGTTAAGAGGATCCTACGAGTCATCGTATGCCGAGTTAGCTGCCTACTTATATGAGTTGGAGAAGGCAAATTTGGGCACCTCAACTGCTCTCCAGTACGACTTATCGGATCTGACTTCCGAGAAATGCTTTGTTTCCTTTGGAGCAGCCATGGAGAACTTCAAGAAGTACATGCGATGGGTTATATGTATAGATGGCACATTCTTCAAAGGAAGGTACAAAGGGACTTTGTTCATGATATCTACATTGGATACTGAGAACCATATATACCCAATTGCTTGTGCTATCGGAGAAGGAGAGAATAATGATGCATGGGGCTGGGTCTTTGCACATTTGGAAACCCGACTTGGTTACTTGCAGGGCCTAGTGATATTTTCTGATCGGCATAGATCAATCACATCACAAGTAGCTCAAATGTTTCCATATGCCACACATGGATATTGTGCATTTCACTTATCTCAAAACATGTTTGCACATTTCAAAGACAGAGATTTGAATAACTTCTTCAGGGCGGCTAAAGCATTTAGGCCGGAGACATATATGGAAGAAATGACCATCATTGAGGAGAAAAACCCCGAGGCCTACAAGTGGCTAACTAGAATTGAGAAGTCACGGTAGTCACATCCAACCCATGCGAAGTCTTCAATGGAATGCTTAGTGAGCAGCGACACTTGCCCATTGTCATGATCATTGAGGCCATCCGTTTGAAGGCTCAATAGATGTGGTACAAGCGTGGATTGGAGGCACAACATTGGAAGGGATACTTGACTAAATATGTAGAAGGAAAGATTCAGAAGTGCAATGAAACAGCTAGAGGGATGATGTGTTCTCCCATAAGTGGCGATGAGGTCTTAACTAGGTTCGAAAGAGGGGATGATCAAGTTGACCTTATCGTAAAGACTTGTACACGTAGAAAGTTTCAACAAATAGAGTTGCTTGTGAACATGCATTGGCAGCATGTGGCCACCGAAGACTAAATTATGTTGACTATTGCTCCCCGTTCTACACAACGGAAACTTATAGGCAAATCTATAGCAAGGGAGTTTGTCGGGTACTTGAGCATAAAAGATGGGAGACTCCTGAAGATGTGAAGAGCCTTAAGTTGAGGCCTCCCAAGGATAAGGCACGACTGGGCCGGATAAAGAAGAAGCAAATTCTCTCTTGAGGTGAAGAAAAAAGGAGAGTACAATGTCGTACGTGCAAACAATATGGTCACTATAGCAATACTTGTACCGTGGTAATTGGAGAGACGGTCGGGGGCCATACTCATCATCCATCCACAGCTACACCCCCTTCTTCTCATGGTTAGCTCCCATCACCAACTCACGCTAACCAAAAGTTGTCAACATCTACACAAGTCCCACATGTAATCGACAAGGTGGGTGGTAAAAAAATCAAGAAGAAGCATCATCCATGTCCAATCCAGTCGAAGATCAGCCATCTAACCCCAAAGGGGAGGAGAAAGAAGAAAATGAGACAAGTGGCTGAGCTCAATGCATGTACAGTTGAGGACAAATTGTGTAAGAGACCAATTGCAGTGGACAAAGTTTTACCATTGTTGTTTGCTTGACCTTTTTTGGGAAACCTTTATTTCGGATTGGAGCACAATATTTTGGCAATTCAACCAGAAATTTCATGTGCTGAAACTTCATTTCTCAACATGTTTTTGTTGTCTAACTTTTTATATTTTGACAAATTGTTGTTGAACACGTAAAGTAATGCACAGAGAGGAAGAGTCTAATGGTGCAATGTTGTGTAATTATGCAATTGAGCATAACACACTTATGATATGAATAGACTTATCAACCATATGCAAATGGACAAGAAGATCATTTTTAATTATTTAATGATTGCTGTGACTCCAAACGATTCAACAATACTTTCTTTCCAGTAGACAAATCTAGAGACCAGAAATACTTAATTCTTTCATAAAGCAATACTTCAATAGCAGTTTATCTCCTTATTTTTCCCCAAGCGAAGTGGTTTAAGGTTTAGAAACTGTAAAACAATAAGCCAGTCAAGACATGCCTCCTGAATTGAGTTCTGTCCCAAAGGGATTTCATAGGCCAATCACCTGTTATCTGAACACATTGATTTTTATTAATGACACATCTTTATCTGCTCAACAAACTTCTGAACATATTGATTTTTATGAATGACAAATCTTTAACTGCTCAACATACTTCATTACTGCACATGCTAAATTTGTACCAAATCTAACCAATCAGGATCAATATCTCAATCCTATTGTACCATCAAATACCGCAATGACCCCTGTCCATTATCATCTACAATTCTGATGTGTTATCAGAACAATGTCATTCAAAGAATATTGATATCTCATCATTCAACATCAGCCAAAAACCAACAGAAACCATTAAATTATATTAGTCAAGTACCAACACAAATAACTTTAAGATTCACCTTCAACTTTAAACAAACTAATATGCCTCCATAAATTATTCCTATAAACCATCAGTGAAACACAAACCAAATCACATAGTCAAGGACAAACACTATCAAGATAAGCCACATCTACTGACAAGAAAATGGTCATCATATAGAATTTTGCAGAATTTGGTATGCAACCCTATGCCTCATGATGCACATGCTAAATCGGTACCCATGAGACAGGTACCACATATAAATGCATGCACAGACACCGCAATCATTGTTATTGATTTGTTGTGGGTATCTGGTTATCTCTCTCACCGGGAGGCGCAAGGTAGCAGCTGCTTCATATCCTAATTTCAACAAAACTATTGGCAAAACATGTTTGAGAATCACCCATTTCTTGTAGTATTGCTCTACCTCAACGCCAGAGTAATATGGGTCCATTATGTATAGGACATCCTTCCTCAAGTCAAGAATAATGAGAGTCCAATGGTTACCATTTACATGAAGAGGGAAGTGGTGGACCTCATATTCCCAGAAGTCTTTTTCATTCACCTTCAACATGTTGGACGAAACTGCGGCTCTGGAGATAGTTGCATCCTTTTCCTTCATCGATGCGTAAATGCTGAGGAGGGTAGATGGATCCATCCTCATAAGCTTCTGTGGAATTAGAAACATACGTCAGTCAAGTAGTTGGCAGTTGTCAGTTAAATATGATATTAAAAACAAATGAAGGCCTACCATAAAATGGACAAGATGGAAGGCTTGCTTATTAGTTGGGTTCCCAAGTGCCTTCTTCCGCAAAGCCAGCACATACGCATCAATATGCGATATCAGATGAATCGAACATCGAATGAGTATTGTATATAATATCTATAAAAATTAGAATAACTATTATTGTGTACAACACAACCAACTGCTACAAATACAACTCAAATTCACACATACATTATCCCAAAGCCACCTATGCTGTTGCATAATGGACCGTATAAACTCCGATGTCAGCTGGATTCCACCAAGTACTGGCCGGCTGATCAATTATGAATGCTCCGAATGTCAACACATATTTATGGCAATGAAAAATGAAATTAATCGATATGAAATGAAATGTGTATGTAACCTAATACTATACTATGAACTCACTCAGATTTCCAACCCTTTCTAAGGCTCTTTTGAATGGTTTTTTCTTCTTCCGGTGTTAGGGTATGTGGCTAGAAAGGCTATCTCTGAGAGAGCAACGAGTCCATATATCTTGCTTCTGTGGACTTCTTACCCTACTGGCGTTTGTCCCTTAGGTGGGTTGGCAGTAACTAAATCTCCTCCATCTTCAATTTGATCCAGTAAATGGTTCGCCAATTCAATGTTAGCTTGCCCATCTTCTTCTCCCTCGTAGTGAACATTGTCGTCGTTTAAGGGCTCGCCAGCAGTCTCATCCTCTTCCACATCACTTGGGCCCCTCACCAACCTCCTCTTGCTTCTCCTTGGCGATGTATAAGGGGTCCTTACATATTTGCTTGCAGTCCTCTTCCTACCATGGACATCGGGGGGCACAACCTCTTTGACTTTTGGGGCATCACTCCCAATGTTGACCCCTGCCTCCCCAACGACCACACTAGATGCACCATCAAATGGGAGAACTTCATTTGCGACGATTTCCTTTAAAAACATGCATGTATGAGTAGAAGTGCAAATCATAATATAAAATATTAGGACAATGTGCGGCAATTAAGAAAGAGAAGTATAACATTGAGGCAAGAAAATCATGTCCTTCATATGAAAAAAAGTTTGCATTCACTAACTTGCGGACAATAATATTCATTGATGGGGTTTTCATGGGCTTCATCTTCATGAACAAAATCATCTCTATCATCCTTCCCTTCCTGGTTAATATTAAATATTGTAAACCATACTATGATTATTGTGGAAATACAAGAATAATAAAACTTAACACTAGTAAAAAGTCATAATAATTAATATAATGTAGCTAACCTCAAATGGGCTGATGACCTCCCATTTATGGACAACAAAGCTGAAACATCTTGACACAATTTGTCTACCTTAGCCTCCAACCGGTCGAATGCATCCTGTTTTAACTGAATGAGGTCAATTGTGCCAAGAATCTTGACTAATGTGTCCTTTATCCAGTCCAATTGGATATGCATATTTTGTCTTTCTGTAGCATGTGGTTGTCCACTTCCATCTTGATGCACCTCATCAACAAAAGAAATAATTGTTTAATGAGCTCGTCGAGGCTCCTCCTCCATATCCACTTCTACATATTCCTCTACCCTTTGCAGGGCACCACCAATGGGGACCTCATATTTATCAAAAATTATTTGGTTCCCCTTAAGAAAATTCTTCAGCCCTGTGGCTGATTGGAGAATCTCCTCATCAGACTCAGCTTGGGTCAACTCCAAGTACCTATGCACCAGCACCTAAAAGACAATATTTTCATTATCAGTCATCATATATGTCGTTTGCAAATTATAAGTCATAGTAAAATGACAAATGACAATATATTACCTTCTCCCCACCAAAAATTGCTTTGTCAATTGCATCATAATTTGGCTTCTTATAGTTAGCCCAATTCAGCAATCTAGGATAAACATCTTGTACACGTCTTGCACATAAGTCCCGAAGCAGAGGAATCTTTTTCATTGCCCAAACCTGCATATTCAAACCATGGACATAAATGTCATAATCGCATATGCAACATATTACATTAAAACCTAAATCAAAATACCCAAACAACGTACCAACGATGCCTGTACAAATCCATGCACAATGTAAATGGTTTTGGTTAGAGCTTTCCTTGCTTCTTCCAAGCCATGGAGGGTGTCCCAATATGCAATGTTACCCCATAGATATGAATTGAACTCCTCCACATCATCAGCCAACAAAAAAAACCGTCGGTCCACCTTATGCTCCCACCCTCTACCCACAATGAAAGAAGCCAACACCAGTATGCGGGCCAACTTCACCACGTCTTCATCACTTTTGCTTATGATGATCTTTTGGTATATCTGCTCTTTCGTAATGTGAAGCTTCTCCTTTTCGAATACCCTACAAAGTAGGGAGTCCTTTCTCAAAACTTTTGGCACTGTTGGAAGGGATGGGAGCACATCAGCCATATGCAGACCGGTTACTTGGGCAAATTCGGTGGGTGACAACTTCATCGAATAGGCTTTCGTCACTTAAAACTTATACTCTCCCTGATGCATTTTTATGATGTGGTGCAAGGCTTGAAGGGGGAACATGAACTTCTCTATGTCTAGCTGCAAGTATTTGTCGAAACATGATCTTTCAAATAGTGTTGCTTGTCGTTTATGCTTATTGAAATGCTCTTTGAGCCTCTATATGTAAGCATATGTTGATTTGGGTTGAGGGTCGCCCTCATGGGCTCTACCCCTATCACTTTCCACTGGCTTGAAGATCACTTCGGCATTACTGGGTATCTTCACCCTGCAATGTTTAACAATTCCAAATGGGCTAATGTGTTTTACTTTAATATAACCATCTATGCAAATATATGGTAATATACATAACACACACAACATGTTCATACCAATCAGAGGAGGTATTTTCACATCAAGCTGAGCATGGGTCATAATTTGGCATGTAACCCACACGTAACACATACATATTGGCTAATATTTAAGTAAACAACACCTATTTTGCATCACACAATCAAAATTTGTAGTATATCAAACGCATGCACACTAAGCACCAAACACACAATATAAGTTTGACAATTTAACTTATATACACACTCCAAAAAATCCTTATCTACACTTATATAAACCTCACTTGATCAAATTAACTTACCTCACAATGTAATATTAGTACAAAAATAATTGTCAATTCTAATTCACTTTTAGTTAACCATGTAAGAAACTTATATCATAAGACATCAAGTCCAAAGCCGGCACAATGTACTTTGCAAAGCAATAAAAGATGCTTAAAACCTACCAGTCAACAGTTAGACCCTATCAGTTAACCTTGTTTTAAGCATGTGTACTTGCTTAAATGGTCTACCCTTGATTTTCATCATATCACATATCACAGAGAATGGTAAACAAAGCCACTAGTGAGCAAACAATTTATAGATGTAGCCTAGCAACTACATTTTGACCCTTCAAATAATTTTGTCCATTTGTTTTGCATTCCGTAAAAGTCATCCATGTAAGCTAAGCCCCAAACACACATTATACATTTGACAACATGAAAGACCCACACTCCTATTAATCTAAACAAATATAGACCTAACTATATCAAGTCTAAAGCCGACACAATGTACTTTGTAAAGCAATAAAAGATGCCTAAAACTTACGAGTCAACAATTAGGCCCTATCAGTTAACCTTGTTTTAAGCATGTGTACTTGCTTAAATGGTCTACCCTTGATTTTCATCATATCACATATCATAGAGAATGGTAAAAAAAGTCACTAATGAGCATACAATTTACAGATGTAGCCTAGCAACTACATTTCAACCCTTGAATAATTTTGTCTATTTGTTTTGCATTTTGTAAAAGTCATCCATGTAAGCTAAGCCCCAAACACACATTATACATTTGACAACATGAAAGACCCACACTCCTATTAATCTACACAAATATAGACCTAACTATATCAAGTCTAAAGCCGACACAATGTACTTTGCACAATAATAAAAGATGCCTAAAACCTACCAGCCAACAATTAGGCCTTATTAGTTAACTTTGTTTCAAGTATGTGTACTTGCTTAAATGGTCTACCCTTGATTTTCATCATATCACACATCATAGAGAATGGTAAAAAAAGCCACTAGTGAGCAAACAATTTACAGATGTAGCCTAGCAACTACAGTTTGACCCTTCAAATAATTTTGTCCATTTGTTTTGCATTTTGTAAAAGTCATCCATGTAAGCTAAGCCCCAAACACACATTATACATTTGACAACATGAAAGACCCACACTCCTATTAATCTACACAAATATAGACCTAACTATATCAAGTCTAAAGCCGGCACAATGTACTTTGCACAATAATAAAAGATGCCTAAAACCTACCAGTCAACAGTTAGGCCCTATTCGTTAACCTTGTTTTAAGCATGTGTACTTGCTTAAATGGTCTACTCTTGATTTTCATCATATCACATATCACAGAGAATGGTAACAAAAGCCACTAATGAGCAAATAATTTACTGATGTAGCCTAGCAACTACATTTTGACCCTTCATTAATTTTGTCCCTTTGTTTTGCATTCCATGAAAGTCATCCATGTAAGCTAAGCCCCAAAAACACATTATACATTCAACAACATGAAAGACCCACACTCCTATTAATCTACACAAATATAGACCTAACTATATCAAGTCTAAAGCTGGCACAATGTACTTTGTAAAGCAATAATAGATACCTAAATCCTACCAGTCAGTAGTTAGGCCCTATCAGTTAACTTTGTTTTAAGCATATATACTTGCTTAAATGGGCTACCCTTCTTATTAATCATATCATATCACATATCATAGAGACTTAGCCAAGCAACTCAATTTCTATCCTCAAAGACTTTTGGCACATGCTTCTATGGTTCTTCAAAGCCGTGACCACAAACTAAGCACCAAACACACAGTCTACGTTTGACAAAATCAATCTACCCATGTATATAACAGTCTATATCAAGTTTATTGGCCACACAATTTACTTTTAAGACCAACCTATAATGTACCAGTCAACAGTTAGACCATATCAGTTAAATTCGTCTATAGCATACAATAATGCTTCTATGGTCTCCCCCTTATTATTCATCATATCTCATATAATAGAGCACGGGTCCAACTTAACTAATCCGCTATATTTTCTTCCTTATCCTACCCACAATATTTTTTTCATCAGAGATTTCCTTTTCAAAATTTATCATGAGATCACATCCTTCAAATATTTAAATCAAATTTATCTTACGACATCAAATACACTAATCATAGCAGTACATATGGCCAATTTACACACCTATTATGAATTTCATCACACAATCTCAATAAATTTCAAACCAAACCATATAGTATAGCTAAACAAGATATTTGCTTCTTCAATTAACCATACAGAGTTGTAGGATCTTACCTTGCCATTTATATCATCTTCTATTGATCAATGGATGGGAAGATTGGTCAGATGGTCAAGTGAAGTGGCAGAATGTAGATTAGGGCCAAACACCAAAATGCGGTCAAATGGTCAAGTGAAGTGGCAGAATGTAGATTAGGGCCAAACACCAAAATGCGGGATGTAGCCAGCTGGAAGAGAGGGACGGCGGGAATGGAGATTAGCAAAATATCTTCGAAGGGGGGAAAGGTGGCAGCAATGTATGTCTCCGGTTGTCAAATGACTGCCGCAGTGAGATCGCCGGAGTGGAGTGAGATCACCGGAGTGGATAGCGAAGGATGGAACAAAATGGGAACTTTCTCTGCAATACCGGAGGAGTGAAAAATGGGTATGGATGATCAATAGCGGAGAAGAAGGTGTCAGATGGGATATAAAAGGCTGGATGAGGGGTTTCCAGAAGGGAATGCGATTCTCGTAATGGTCAAAAGCGGTCGCGAATGCCTGAGGGAAAACCGAAATCTGAATTTGGGATGCAACCGGTGAAGTAGGGTCGAGTCTATTCATTTCCATTGCCCTAAGGGTATTATAGGCAATTCAAGCATGCGTGTGGGAAAGTGGAACGTGCGTAAGTCTAATTGTGCAAAATCGAAGTACCTGGTCTATTTTTATAATTCCGACATTTGTTGAGTCTATTTCTAAAATTTTTTCGTATTTAGATGCGCAACACAATGGTAGTGTTGGCTACTTTCTAGATTACGTTAACAAATTGAAGTTGGTAAAATTTCCAAAATGATATTCAGTTGTTAAAACCCCCCATAGACATTGTTTACGTATGGCTAAGTTAGCCCTAAATAGATGCCAGTGGATTAGGCTGTTTAAGTACAAAATCTTGGAGTCACAATCATCGGCTGGCCATAAAGATGATCAATCCCTTCGTAGCCGTTCCTAACAAATTCAGAAGAACCAAGGGACTCAAGACTTGGGTGGGAACTTGCTTTGTCTTCCCCAACTCATCATCCCGGCTCGAGTCTCTCCTTGCTTGGTTGTGAATAAAATTTCTATTTTTTTCTTTAAGAAGGCAAATAATCTAGACTTTGGCCATAAGATCTCATTTACCTTTGTCACTATGTTACTCTTTCCACCTTAAATTAATAAAAATTACTATTTTTTCAAATATAGCTATTAATATGAGTTTCACTATTTAATAAAAACTATTTTTTTTCCAAATGTAGCTATTAATATAGGACAGATGAAGTATTAAAGACGGTAAGAGTACTTCTTTTTGTAAGGATCCTTGGGTTGCCCCTTTACTCTCTTGAATAAAAGGGGTTGTGTTGAAATATGAAATAAATAAGTAAGTTTTTTTTAATAGCTTAAGTTGTTGGGGAAACATTAACGCTAGTAACCTGTTTATGATTGCTTATCCAACAACAATCGGCCCATGCCTTTTAATAGGAATTGGCATGTTGAGCAGATGGTCATCTTGTTAGTTCCTCGAGACAAACATCTTATGGCACCTCTCCACCCAATTAGCATACGAAGTGCTTCAGCCTCATGGGGTTAAGCTAAATTGGACCAACTTAGTTTGGTTCAAATCTCATATTTGGCTCAAGTTCCATGGCTGCCTCCTTACCTATGCAAAGGCTGCAAAAGTCTGAAGTAGTTGTGGTCAACCATTGTTCTTTGTGCAAAAGTGAAGCATGTGTTCTTTTCATGTGCAAATTTGAAGTGGATACTTAAGGTTCTAGCTAAGCGTAAAACTTTACTCCTCAAGCGACTGGAGTTTGAAGTTCACACTTATTTGTGCAACTCCTCATCTCTCTCTAAATTAATTAAGAAATTTCCGTTCCTTCTCTATAGGTGGAAGACATAACTTTATTTTTCTTTGTCCTGATCATTCTTGATCTTTCTGTGCATTCTTAATGAGGTTCAATCAAAAGGGCATTACCCTAATTTTACTGATTAATTTTTTTATAAAAGGAAGATTATTGAAATGACTAATACAATAAGGTAACTTCTACGAGATTTTTGCATTATTAGAATCTTTAAATGGAATTGAATGCATTTGAATCCAAAAAAGATGTAATTATACAAATGCTTTGTAACAGCCTCGGGTTTTAAATTCACTTTCAAAATTCATCAGAATAGAGAGAAGCGAATTAATATTTTTATTGGTGTAAATACAAAATAAATTATTAAGCTTATTACCCTGGATGAGGTTGCAACTTTTCGTACACATGCATAAAAAAATAAATATTTAATTTACAAGATGAACATCATTTTTCAAGTTGAAGTTGACTTTACAAGCCAAGTCATTCATAAGTATACAATAAAGAAAATGACACCACGTATGGCTATAACACTACATTATAGTAGTGATTATATATTTATTGTAGTCGAGCTCAACTCCACCATCACCACCACCAAAGTATCGCAAGCCTTACTTAGACAAACATGTGAGTATATTGAAGAATACTTAGAAGGATCAAATGCTATAATTAAATATAAGAGCTTTATGGCAATTAATTAAACTCGTCCCCATATGCATCACCATCTTACCCTTTTTACATCAATTAGTGACTTAGGGTTCTTCTAAATTTCTTATGTTTTGCAAATCCATCACACACATAGTAGCTATCACAGCTTGGGATTTTTAAATTTATTTTAGAAATTCATTAGTGCATAAAAGCAAATAATTGTTTTAAATTATGTCAAAATCTAACAAAGTAGGAATTAAGCTACTACTCAGGTTGTGATTACTCTTTTTTCATACATACAAATATAAATCTACATATATTTAATTTACATGACGCACCAATCCACAAGCCAAAGACAACTTTACAACTCAATTTTAGTTACACAGACACAAATATGATAAAAAATAGAATCACCATGCCTACATCACTATACCATAGCATGACCATATACCTCGCTATAGTCAACATCATCAAACCCTCGACCAAAAAGCCTCCAAGCTCACTCAGAACCACCTACACTACAAGGATGCATGATTATATCAAAACAAATTCAATAGGATAAAAAACTATAATTAAATACAAAGGTATCACAACATGGTTAATTATTTAACCTCAGCCTTAAGCCATTGACAACTATCCATTACCCTCACCACCTTTATAGTGATTGAGGCTCCCTACCATTACTCCCAATTTACTAATTTACCACTATTTACCCAAGTTCTTATTTTTGCAGTCCCACTTGATAGGTAGATGTACATTTTCTAATATTTCGCTTAATATGTAGACATACATAGCTTGTAATGAAGACTTCAATAGCTTTGATACCAGTTTTAAAATTCAATGTCAAAATTCATTGGAGTGTAGAGAAGAAAACAATTTTAATGAAGAAAAATAAAATAAAGCAGCTACTAAACTAAGATTGATTTTTTACACATATGGATAACAAAATATATGCTTAATTTATATAATAAACATTATTTCATAAGATGACTTCAACTATATAAGACGAGTCATACCATAAGTATATAAATAGCATAGAAAAAATGGCACTACACATGCCTACAACACAATTATTACAATAAGGATTATATACTTTGCTAGAATCGAGCTCACTCACCCGGATGAACCTGCACCGCTAAGATGCATGCATAGTAGATTGAATTGTACTCAATAGGATCAAAAGTTATAACTAAACACAAGAGTTTTATGGAAAGCTTAATTTATTAAACCCATCCCCAAATACATTACCATCTTACTCTTTCTAAAACATTAGTGACTTTCTAATGTTTTACAAATGCATTACACATATAGTAACATCCAACATATGTTTTCATTTTAGTATTTACATTTATTCTCATCATCACCGGCTACTCCTCCTTAGAGCATGCTGCCAAAACTGAACTTCGTTCCTAGAGTTAAACCCAGCTCTTTGTATTGTTATCTTACAAGTCATGACCTAGTCCCCTAGATATTTTTAAAAAATATTGAATAAAATTAAATATTAATAAAATTAACAAATAATCATCCTCACGAACTATGGCTTTGAGTTGGAGGCATAGGATCCTTGAGTTCCCGATTAAGTTTGCACATCTAACTTCTAACAAATCATCATATACCTGTGTGTACAAAATATGTACAGTAGAAAAACTCCCTATGAGATAAATCTCAATAGGCTTACTACAAATATATACCAAACCATCATGCACATACAAAACTACATGTATCCTTGAGAATTAGATAGATGCAATTGCATGCACCATTCCATGGCATGAAATGTAAATCTATTTACTTTCTTAAATAGGTTAACATGCAATATGAGATGCAATGCCATGCAAGAACTAAATTATACTATAAACATCATACTCATACAATAATGAAACAAAAAGTATTATACAATATTCTTTGAAGATTACCCATTTTAGTCAACAAGATCTTTATATTCAACTTTAAACTCATCCATACTTTCCAAATGAAAAATGGAATACCTACCCATCAGTTTCATTTAATCAAATATTTCCAATGGTTATCCCAAGTACCTCTTGAAGTAGTAAGGTCCTAGACCACCTATATGCATCTGTCACCAACTTTGAAGACTACATATCACACCTCCTACAAACCCTTGAGTTCGAAAAAAAAAACCTTAAAACAATGGTGAACTACCATGTGAGTTTTCCATGTTATACCCTTACCCAAGCCTTGATATGTCATTGCATCCCATTTACAACCATCATGTTATTTATAACATGTTTCATAATCATTTATTATCTTGTTTATACGTACGTTATGATATATCTCATGCACAACGTAAACCATTTAGAGTGAGTATAAGAACAAACATAAACATGTCCTGCAATATACACTAAGTATCAAATCATGCAATTCATTTGCACATTGTCTCCAAAATAAATGATTTCCCATACAAGCGGCACATTTAGCACATTCTTATAGTAGAAAATATACTAACCCTTGCATTATTACCCCAATCATACATATTCAACCATGACATTCATATTACACTATTTACTTGTATAACCCATACATATAATACACATGATGCATAGGTCATTCATAGAAACACATAAAAATTTTACAAATTTTTATCTTACTACCCCAGCATGTAAGAACTCCATTTCCACCCCATGGTACATTTACATGGTGGAAAACAATTAGACAAACTCAACACAATTAGGCAAGTCAATTAATTGACAATGCACCATATTGCTAAACCTTGATTTTTATTCAATTGATGATTCCGATTTCTATGAAAACTGCTAAGAGTCCTCATATGACCATGAAATTTGGAATCAAACTACTTGAAAGAGTTCAATATTTGAAAATAATTTTGTGTCTTAATTTTATTACCAAAACAATTTAATTAGTATTTTCAAAAATTGCTATACATTACTTGATTTACTATGCAGTTAGGAAACCAAATCCATAACTTGCTAAAAAACAACTCAAATTGGCTCAATGTTTTTGTAATTGATCAATAATGCACAAGAAATTTGGGATCAAAATAATGCAATTTCTCTAAAATCACATGCAAACACCATATCACAGAATTGAGATTCTAGACTAGCACGGTTTATGAAAAATCTAATAATTCAAGTCAGATTAGAAAAATTGCTCTGACTTATAAAATAGCAATATACTTGAGCAGGTGTCCCATAATTTTTGAGGGTCAAAACCATGAAGGAAAACGTCATAATGAAGTTAAAAACTTGAGACAATACAATTTGGCAAAAACAAGGTTCCAGGAAAACGTAGACTTTTGACGGGGAAATACTTGGAGCTAATCTATAAACATTTTACTAGAAACTAAAGATGTGATGAAACACTTGGAGGAAATTCAGATCAAAATAGTAAATCCTTGGCATGAACCAATTCGGGTATTCTAGGTGCAAATGGTAATGAAGTCAAAAGAGTAGAAAAGTGTAGAAAAGCTTAAGACACTTCAAAATGATTTTCAATACATAGTGGAGATTAATACAAGATGAAATATACATCAACAAGATGAACTCAATCTAGAATCTACACACTTCCATCATAAAAATTCCTCTAAAATAACAACATGCATCAATATTATACTCACATAAAAATCCAACCTTTTGACGTGTAAAAAACAACGTAGACACGTTACTACTTTAAACGTTGTTACACCATGAAACCATCAACAAATACACTCCAAACTGAACTCCTAACAACATCATGACCTAGTGAAAAAGTGTCTAAGCTCCTATCTTTGATGATAGCAAGCCATGATTAAGTTATAAACAAAGTCCCCCTACTCATGCTCTTGCGTTTATTCAACAACCCCACTCCAAAACTTCGAACTATGTGTTTAATATTTCCATGGTAGATCTTTACATTTGGTGATATTTTAGATGAGTTTTATTTTCCTTAGTTTCAAGTGTCTTATGTTTCTCCACTCGAAAGTAAGGAATTTATGCTGGATGAAGATGACATAGTTTGTTCTGCTAACCAGTAGTAGGCTTATGGAGATAGAAGAGAGAGCCCAAGCCCCAAACAATAGAACAAAAAAGAAGAGGCAAGTTGCAGTGCAAGCCCCATATGACATAATTTTTTTACACATATTGCATAAGATTTTTCTGGTATAAGATTGAAGAGCATTAATTATTGATTTTCTTATGTAACATTGCTATTGTCATGATTAGGCATAGATACTTTTAAATTTCTTTTTGCATGAGTTTAGATGGTTGATATATTAGCGTACTTCTATAGAGTAGATTATATAATGTAACTGGATATTCATTAAGATAAAATCAGATTATAGTTTTTTAATTATGCATGGCTTCATGGTCAACATTGTGCTAATTATTAAAGTTTCCAATATAGAAGGTTGTTAGTTTGTATTGGAAAGCGAAGAACACAAACCAAAAAAGATGAATTTCCTCTAACTTGCAATTAAGTTACAATATATATCTTCCTCTTCTAACTAAAATAAAAAATTAGAAACAAAATCATGCAAATCAATTACATCAATCAACACACATGATTTTTTACGTGGAAACCCATCAAGGAAAAAACTATGGGATACTTTGTCTAGATCAACTATGCACTATATAAACTGAAATACATAGTTACCAATTTACAAAGATAAAAGACCCTTATTTTTCCTCAACCGGCTAGCTCTTCATACCACTTTAAACTCTAAATCAACAACTCTTTGTTTATTTACTTGCATTAGCTTGATCTTCTTCCTTTGTTGTGCTTCCTAAAGATCTAGATCTTCATGACAAGTCCCTTTAGCATAAATATTCTTTCTCTTTGATCTTCTCATCAACTTTCTTTGGCAAACACGTTGTACCATCAAGTGTTTATGCTCACAAATCAACTCTAATCACTTGTTTATTATGGTTAAAATTATATGAGCAATAAATCTATTTTTCTCTCCAAAGCATTAGAGAATCTTCATACTTTTTCTCTAGGATTTCTAAGCCTTCTCTTTCCCATGTCCTAGACCATTTATCCAGTAAGAAAGTTTAGCCAAACTAGGAATCTAAATCAAACCAGATTGGTCTAATTTAAGTAACTGTACATCGAAGAGATCAATCATTCTAAAGGGCGATCGATTATTCCCTCTTTTGTTCGAACACAATTACCTAATAGATCTATCTATCAATCAAGTGGTCAATCAATTTTTCTCTCAATTAAAAATTTCAAAAACATTCATTAGCCAATTGACCTATCCATTAGGCGATCATTCAGTTATAAAACTTGAGAACCTTGCAAATAACATCCAAGGCCAATCGGTCTTTCGATCCTTAATGATCAATCTCTTATGAACAAAAACATCAATTTTTATTCAAAATGTGTCCATCACTCTACTACTGTCATGCCCCGGGATTTTGTAAGCATATAAATTTTTTTTTCACAAAAATATTGGAGTTTACCTGGGCTCGCGACGGGAGCCGCTTGCCTTATGCGATAATATAATAATCATTTCCCTAAGAACCACAGTCTGTGTACAAACACATAAGAGAAAAATAATAAGGAGTTCTTACTCATTTCGGTGCGGTTAAAATCCTTGAAATTACATCGATAAAACTTTGGAGTAGGCCCTTCTAGCCGCACACTAAGCTTCGTCTAGACCTGCAAAGTCTGGGGGGTGGTGAGTATTTTAAAATACTCAGTAGGGGAGTTTATACTATCAGACATAAATAAACACATGGCAGTTTCATGGCACATATCATATATAATATTTTTCATGAAAACAAGGTGTGCCTCTCACCCAAAACCACCCCTAGTGCTTCTTCCTACGTATCGAAGATGCTTCTAGGGTTCGTAAGCTCTCATGGCTTACTACTATTGTCTTAGACATATATTATTAAAAAGAATTTGTTGCAGGTAGAAAGCAGCGACCTCTTACTCCTCCACAGATCATCTCAAAATATTTCATGCTTGTAGATAGAAGAGCCACCCGTGCTCATGGGGCACCGAAATCTAGAGAACAGAGAGTCTTCCCATGATACGCTCTGCCCTAGCGCGCATAGCCTTGATAGGTGCCCTTCATTAGGGGTTCACTAGGCTAAAATAGGTACTGTGCATTTGATTCCGAACCGGATTAATTGTGCACTTAACTAGTCAACAGAGCTCTATCGGGGCACCCAACAATAGCTCTAGACAACCAAAATACTCTTGAGTTCCAGACTCATAATCTTGAGTCCTAGACTCAATCAAAATATCCTAGAGTTTCCAAACTCTAAAAAGAGCTATTTTCTTTTAAAATATTCTATCCCAATGTTTACCCATTTGAAAACCCTAGCTCTGCCTCTACAAGCCATGGGAGCGTCACTATCAATGACTACACAGGCAAGGTTAATCGCTCATTCCAATGAGATAGTTACCCCTTCTTTGTCCCACTTCAGTGACTCGATCACCATGCTTATATGTATTTTCAAAAATAACCTTGAGAATCTTCCTTTCAACAAGGACGAGTCCTCTAAAACCGTCTTTCAAACACACTATATTCATTCGCAATGAAAACTATGGTAAAGCTAGTATGTCTCTATCTCACACGCTCCAACGTGTATAATTTATATCAAAATCCACGGATAAACATTTGATCAAACTATTATATATGAGGCAATCGTAAAGCGTGTAGTATATAAAATATATCCGCTTCTAGTGGATAATCATTCGACTAATAGGATATACATAATAACATTATAAACATGTGATATATAAATCATATTCTATCTCAACGATTAACCATTCGATAGATTGAATATATGTGCAGAAATCATAAATCATAACTTAAAAGTAATCTCTAATGCATAACATGCGAGAGTCATATAAACAATAAGTTAAAACACAACCAAAGTTTATAATCATGCCTTAAGCTGCATGAGTTTGAAACTGATAAACTGGACACCACAAAATTGGACATCCACTTCTGGGGTTCTAGAGGTCTCCTACAAAAAAAATAACCCCTCCCTGACATCTGACACACTCGATTTAGGTAAGAATGTCTCTTCAGTGGAAGGAAATGGACTCAAATTGACTCCAGAAACTCTTTTTCTGTGCCCGTAGGCTACAGATAGAACCTCCCCTTACCCTGGGACATTTCCCCCATATAGGGTCACTAACTCAAATAATGGATACTTCCATTGCACAAAACACCCTCGAATTAGCTAAGAACGCTTTTTGAACGGAAGAAAACTGACTTAGAATGACTTAAGAAACTTATCTGGAAGAATGAATGGAAAAGAATTTATATAAGAATGGCGTACGAGTGTATGGGAAATGGGAAAGACGCTCACAGTCGTTCACACCACATGGTGCATCCCGATTGGACTGCGTGCATGGTCGGTGCGCGCCAATGCATGCTAAACGTGTGCATCCGCGCGGACGTGCATCCCGCGCATGTCGCGCGCTGCACCAAGCGATCAAGTGACGTAGATGGTCACGATCACGTGATTCAGCTCGACGCATCTACAGCTGGCTCGGCTCTGACTCTGCTGATGTCATTATTTTAATATTTTGTTATTATTTTAATCTAAATACAATTCTAACTTCAAAACGCGATAACTTCTTATCCCGAAGTCGGAATTGCATATTCTTGGTACTGATGGACTTGTATCATCGAGCCCTAAATAACTATACCACACTTGGGTGGGTTATATTGCACTTTTAAAGTGGATCCTACCCATGTGGCAAATTTCCCGAAGCTATAACTTTTGCTCCCAACCTTCGTTTCGCGTGTTCTTAGGTTCGTTATGCTTGTCTTACTGAGCTCTATCACACCCATACTAAAACCTACTAAATATTTTCCGCTAAATAATTTAAAATAATTTTAAACTCAAAAAATAGTTTTATTAGATGCAAGAAATCATACTGAAATTCGCGGTCATTACAACTACACTCTCAAATAAGGTTCCCTTCACCCAAAGTGTGTGTGTGTGTGTGTGTGTGTGTGTGTGTGTGTGTGTGTGTGTGTGTGTGTGTGTGTGTGTGTGTGTGTGTGTGTGTGTGTGTGTGTGTGTGTGTGTGTGTGATGTGTTTTTTACCTGTTGAAACTTTGATTGAGTCTACTTTCCTACTTCATCTTTTAAATTTGAACTTCAGACATACTGTGACTCAAAATTTACACACATATGACATTGTTTTGATCACAAAATTAGCCAATACAACACTTTTTTTTACAAAGGCTTACTGACAAAAAAATTTGTTTCTCCAATACATGAAAATTATTAAGCAGCACATAGACAATATACTCTTAGCCAGTGTGCTGAAATGCATCATAATCATGGAAGGTCCTATCGATATCAATGATAGTGTAGATGACTACTAATACAGGTATATGTCAATGATACACTTGGTGTGCGTCAAGACAGCCATGGAATCTCTAATATAAATTAAAATTGAATGAAACTTATAAAATATTTATATAACACTTATGTAAATAATATAATTTTAAAAAGTTACAGGTAAACATTCTATCAAATTAAGTGTCAATAATTAACCCTTTTGTGGCTATCATAAAAGATTTGTATGATAAAAAAAAAGAATTTTGTTGGGTCAAAACTAGAAAGAGGATCCATTTGCTCCAATAGTAATCCTCATGGCTATTCACTATAGGGGAAAAAAGCTTCTAGTAGTATACATAAATATATAAATTATATTTTATTAGCACATGGAAACTTAAATAAATTATATTATTCTTATTGGTACTCTAGAAAAATTATATAGAGCAATTTGTTCAATGCAAATTTATAATATAGTAGTTATCACATAAATGGTTGGCTAAGCAAATCATGTTAATATTTAAACGATATGCATCAAGTTGCACTTGTGTCGATGTGTGCCCCACACTTTGCCATTGAATCAAGATACAGTGGCATGTGTGTTTTACCAGGGAAGTGGGAAGATAGAAATCCACATGGCCCAGTGAGTAACATAGGCAGTGAGATTAAAATTGCACAACTCAAAAACATCTGACACACGTGCATGGATGCATATGCAGACTCAAATTTAAAAGTAGTAGGCCACAAATATCTAAGAGGGCCGGGCAGAAGAATCCGCCGGCGAGGGACAAGGTAGAGAGCCGTCAACGTAAGGTAGGAGGCGGTAGGCGTCTAGAACAGAGGCAGTGGTTGTGCGCCAAACTAGGAAGTTGGATCTGTTGAGACAAACCGTGATGGGGCTGGTGAGGTTCGAAATGAGGAACTTGATGGAAGTGGGGACTGTCTGGAGGAAATCGGCCGCAGTGGGGGGAACGGTTGGCAGTAGATGATCGGAGGAGGTGGAGGCAATGGTGGGCACTGGAGAGGTGGAGGGATCCATGGGGAGTGAGGGCGTGAACGGAGATTGGGAGAGGAAGAGAAAGGCTGGATCTTGGCCGGAGAGAGTGGGGGTTGATCACAGGGGGATGGTGATGGACCAGAGAGGAGGGGGCTGATCGCAGGAGGATCGAGAGATGGAAGGGGAGGAGGCAACTGTGTGGAGGGAGGGGAGTGCGAGGCGGGAGGTGAGATGAGGGGAATGATTGGCCGGAGATGAAGAAGAGAGTGACGGGAAATCGTCTGGAGAGAAAGTTACTGATGGCGAGGTACAGGGGGTGGAGGGCGATCAAAAGTGGGGAATCTTGTACTGGAGAATGACGAGACGGAGCAGGGGGTGGTGGGTGGTGGCCGGCGACTGGGTGAGCGGCTGCAAGGAGCAGGGAGGAGGAGAAATTTGTCAGTAGGAAATGAGGAACAGTGAAGATGCAGAGTGGTGGGCTCGAGGCTACAGGGGAGAGAGACAGGAGTAGATGGGAAGGGTGAACAGTGATGATGCAGTGTTGGGATTGAGGTTGCAGGTGAGTAGGGTAGAAAGTATAGTGGGAACCGGTAGAAAGTGATGGAAGGAATAGGGAGAGTTCCAATGCAGGGTGATGGGTTCGAAGAGGGGACAGGGGAAGACTTGTGAAGAAGAATGGTCACATAGTACGTTGAGAAGAGGAAGGGCTTTAGCCACCGGCTCTCGATACCATAGATAGGAAGAGATTTTCAGTAATAATTGATAATGGTGTTTGTACAGGATTTATAGAGAAGACCTCGGAGACAAATTCAGGGCGAATCCCTTAAGAATATTATAATGAATTATGTATCTTCTGAGAATATTACATAGAATCACACAATATGAATAAAAGAGGAAAAATATGAAAGAGTAAGGATTTGGTTCCCTTAATAGTATCTAACACCCGAGAATAGAAATGTAAGTTTAGTGTAGTATGCATCTGCAAACTCTGTCCTATTTAATAACTACTTACACCTTGCTTCATAATGTTAAGGGGAGATTAGATGTGGGTTTTTAGTTGGCTTGACGAGTGGCCACAAAATGGATATGCCAACAATGCTTGTGCACGAGAGGCTTCGATCAAACCTCGGTGGAGGAGTATATTAGAGACAATATGCGCACAGTCCTTTTACTCGTTTTTATTTTAGTATGCTTGTACTTGTTTAAAATCAAGTGAACTTATGTTTAAAAGAAACAAATCTTGCATGGGTGATGTAATAGGTAGTGCTACTGCTTGTTTAAAATCAAGTGACCTTATGTTTGATGGAAAATGTATTAGGTAATGCCGGTACTTGTTTAAAATCAAGTAAGTTTATGTTTGATGGGAATTGTATTAGTGTGTGTTTCTGCTTGCTTTAAACAATGATCATTTGTCAATATATCATTATAGCTTAGGCCATTTGTGTAGTTGAATCAATCTCATTATGCTCATTTGTGTCATTGCTTGGTTCATTTGTTGTAGGATAAGTATTTCCTTGTGTTGAGCTTGTTACGTTTATATAGAAACAATTGCAAGCAATTGAAAAAAGAATATAAAGGTTTTAAAACAACCTAGTTGGACATTATTATCATATTTGTTTGAGCTAGAGGTTTCCATAATGATTGTTACTCCCCGTGGAGTTCACGGAAAGATGCATGACTCTAAAGCCTAGAGTCCTTCAACTCCTTGAGTGTCCAACCTGCACCTCCATGCATGGTGGAAGCTCTATACTGAGTCACCCTCGTCAGTGACTCAGTATAGTATCCATCCTTTGAAGACCAATGATTTCAAATATTTGCGTAGACTTTCTCACGGTTCATGTGTAAACATTTCCCCCTGGGTTCCACCCCTCATGTCGACCTTTTTCTATGCTCCACACCTCTTTTCATATTTTTGAAAACCGTGATAGCATTCCACTCTTAGTGCTCCTCTTGCTTTTTCCTTATTTTACTCTCCCCCTCTCATTAAGCTTCCTCTTATTATTATTTAGGTTTTTTATAAAACAAGGCAATTTAACCTATTAAACCCCTCTTGTGTGTCTACCGGTAGTCCATGTTGACATGTCCACATATGTGTCAAAGTTGGTCTGACACTATCCTCGATGTCCATACCTCTTTTGGAGTGGGTTGACACCATCCTCGACACACATCGATACCCTATTGACACCCACTACATCTACATGCACAATTTTTAAGAAATTTTTTTAATATTTCACTCTAATAATGAGCTCAAAGTAAAGAGAAATTGACGAAAGTAGACTCCTATTTTAGTCAATTAACCGAAATGTGAGCAAGTTTGTACTTTTTAATAAAATAGACTTGCTCACGTGAGAACTTGTGCACGTGAGAGTGTTTTTGACTGAGATACCCTCCCTAAAGTACTCTTCCCGCTTCTTGGTGTCTACTCCCGCTCGGTCATGTCTCCTTTCCGTCGGTCGCGACTATTCATCTCCGTCACCACCATCACCTCCCGGAGAGCATCATATTTGCCATTTCCGACTTCATCTTTCCGTTCGTTTCACCCTCGCCGGAGAGCTTTTAGTCTTCTCGGCCGCATTCCCTTCCGGAGCTGTCATTTGCCCTCGCCTTTAGTAACCTCACTGCCCTAATCTCGTCGTCGGCCATCTTGCCATCGCCCTCACTGCCCTCATCTCGGACTCCGCTATCTTCCCCTCGCCCTTACTGCCCTCGTCTCGGCGTCGCCTACGCCTACAGTGCGATATCTCGGCCTCGCCCTCATCTGAAGGTATGATTTTTCTTATAAATTTGCTTTTTTTTCTAATTTTAGTCATTGGATTTTGCTTATATTTCCCATACATAAGTGGTTAACAAATTTCCTCCAACAAAACTAGTTACAAATTGCTTGTTGTGATTAGTTCGTAATGATTAAATTTTGTATTTTTGTTATGAGTAAGCATCAATTAGTCTCAAATTGACTGCTGTGAAGAAATTCTGTTACATGTTACTATGAAACTGCGAACTGAATAATTACAAAACTGGAAAAATATAAATTTAAATTAAATATATGTGGTTAAATAAAATTAAATAGAACTGAAATTAAATTAAATTGAAATTAAATTTTCTGGTTATTTGACATAAATATGTAGATAAGTGGAAAAGCATGAAACACAATAATTGGAAAACTATAAAACAAGAAAACTATAACACTGGAAAACTATAAAACTAGATCATTGAATAATAAATAAAAAAACATTCTCTTTATTTTATTTGAACATTGTCTTTATTAATATCTTGATTATACAATATTTTTATATTCCATTTTCAACTAACATATTTGTATAGGAAATATGTCTAAGTCTGCCGAAAACTATAAAACTGAAAAACTGTAATACTAGAAAACTATAAAACTATAAAACTATAAACGGGAAAACTATAAAACTGGATCATTTATCATAAATAAAAAACATTCTCTTTATTTTATTTGAACATTCTCTTTATTAATATCTTGATTATACAATATTTTTATATTCCCTTTGCATCTAACATATTTGTTTAGGAAATATGTCTAAGTCTGCCGAAAACTATAAAACTGGAAAACTATAATACTAGAAAACTATAAAACTGGAAAATTATAAAACTGGAAAACTATAAAACTGGATCATTGGATAATAAATAAAAAACATTCTCTTCATTTTATTTGAACATTCTCTTTATTAATATCTTGATTATACAATATTTTTATATTCCCTTTTCATCTAACATATTTGTATAGGAAATATGTCTAAGTCTGCCGAAAACTATAAAACTGGAAAACTATAATACTAGAAAACTATAAAACTAGAAAATTATAAAACTGGAAAACTATAAAACTGGATCATTGGATAATAAATAAAAAACATTCTCTTTATTTTATTTGAATATTTTATTTATTAATATCTTGATTATACAATATTTTTATATTCCCTTTTCATTGATTTTTAATCTAACATATTTGTATAGGAAATATGTTTAAGTCTGCAGGAAAAACAATGAAAAAGGGGAATCTGCCGAATAAGCTTTATGAAGGGGACCCCCAATGCAAGTCAAGTTATTATTATATTGGTAAATTAAAAGACCACTTTGACAGGCACAAAGTGCAGAAGACGTTGTTTGATAGGACATGTTTTGGTAAGTTTATGGAATGTGAGGTTACGCGAAACATGTTCCCTGCCCAAGCCTTCCACCATCTCCTTAAGAGGCATATGGGGGATTACCTATTTTAAGTGAATGAGAGAACGAGCATAAAGCTTTCCCCAAAGGAATTTTGTATGGTTAGTGGCCTGAAATTTGCTTACTCTACCCCTCCTCTCTCGTCAGTGCCCAAATTCTTGAAGAAAGGCAGCCTCTTACTGTGAATATTTGGGAGGTCAAAGTTATTAATAAGGAAGGAGGAGTTGTTCTAGAAGATTACAGTATGTGAAAATGACAAGGATGCCGTAAAGTTGGCGGTAGTTCTTGTATTAGAAAGTTTATTGGTGGGTAGAGGGTGAAACAATAAGGTGGATAGGAGATACTTGCAGCTTGTAGATGACCTGGATGGTTTTGATGAGTAACCTTGGGGAAACCTTTGCTACTAGGACACATTGCGGGGTTTAGAGTAAGCTGCGAGGTCTATGGGCAATGTAAATTACAATGTCTATGGTTTTGTGCATGTTGTAACGGTAAGTTTTACTTATTTATTGAATCTCTTAAAACATTTTAGTAATTAACTGATGGAGAGTTATGTTGTAGGTGTGGGCAATGGAGAGGATTCCGTTGTTGGGGGATTGTTGTGCAAGCAAAACGAGGAGTACTTTTCCTCTTATATGTAGCTGGGCATTTTACAAGAAGCCCAAATTCGATTATCTTGAGGATGTGTCATTTAGTGGGAAGGTATATACTAACTTTTCATTCGTGTAGAATGACTTATGTTATACACATACATGGAACATTTACCTTGCGATATGTATTGGTATGTAGGTAAAGCTTTTGAAGGCTATAACTGTACATGCGGAGGACAAAGAGTCAAAGGCACTTATTCATGAAGCTGCAAGTTTGAAGACCTTCTTGACGAATGAGAGAGTAACATTTACATCACTTGTCAGTCTTCAAACAGCTTCTGATGGTGAGGATGTTGATGTGAAGTCTACCTATGATGATGACTCTACGCGGGAACGGAATTCCCAAGATGTGGCTCAATCTTTAGATGAAGATGTAGATGAGAATTTTATATTGAAATGTAGAGTGGCTGGGGAGACTTCCAATTGGAAGGAGGATATAAAGGGAAAATATAGGGTGGGGGATGAGGGTTTACATGCCACATTGCAAGATATATTGTCTTCCTTAAGAAGGATTGAAAATAAAGTAGATAAATTGGAGTCAGAGGTTATGACCAAGGCATCTAAGGAAAATGTAAAAAGACTATAGGATTTATGTTTTCATTACAAATTTGCCAATTTTTATATTTGAATTAAAATGAGCTGGAATGATGTGTTTGTAGGTTCCTGTTGTTGAAGAAAAAGATTCTTGTCAAATGGATTGCGATTTGCTGCACGTTGATGAAGTAAGTACAGTATAAAATTGTAATACTGTAAAACTGTAAAACAGTTCTAATTTTTCTTTGCTATTTTTTATGTAGAATGTGGTTAAAGAGATGGATGGAGAGGCGGAAAAGGTGGTGGATGTGGAGGATGACGATGAGGCAGAGGCTAAGGCTGAGGAGGGGGGGAGGATGATGAAGAGGAGGTGGAGGTGGAGGAGAAGGAAGAGGAGGATGAGGATGAGAAGGAGGAGGAGGAAGAGGCTAATGATAGAGAGGAGGATAAGGAGGAGGATGAAGATAAGGAGGAAGAGAAGAAGGAGGATGAAGCCAAAGATGAGGGTGTGGAGGTGGATAAGGACAAAGAAGATCATGAGGATGAGGAGGAGATAGAGGAGAAGGGTCAGGATGCAAAGGAGGAGGAGAAGGTCAGAATGCAAAGGAGGATGAGGAGGAAGAGAAGGGGGAGGAGGCAAAGGAGGCTGGGCAGGAGGTGAAGAGGGAGGATGCAAAGGAGGATGAGGATGAGGGTGAAAAGGAGAAGGGGGAGGAGGCAAAGGAGGCTGGGAAGGAGGAGAATAGGGAGGAGGCAAAGGAGGATGAGGAGGAGGGGAAGGGAGAGGATGTAAAGGATGAGGAGGAGGGTGTCATGGGGACTATTGTTGCCATTGAGGTACAGATAATTATTGTTAATTGAAGGTAGTTCTATATAACAAGAAGTAATATTAATTCTTATCTTCTTATGTAGGACGAAGAAGATGACAATAAGCCTTTGAGTCAGCATAAATTAAAAATGGCACCAGCGGGAAGGGTGAGGCTAAGAGTAAATATTGAAAACCCCCCTACACAGACCCACAAAAAAAGGGCAAAAAAAGAAAGGCCACTGAGAAGGATATGGATATGTGGCCTGAACCCCTAAAGGTTGATACCTCTACCATGAAGAAGGTGAAGAGCAATAAATTGCTCATGCTAAGCGAGGCTGTCCGATTGGATTTTACTAACCCAGTTTCATTTGGGGCAACGGAGGAGGACAAGTTAAATAAGTTTTTAGAGAAGGGTGCTAAGAAGTGATTTCATTTGTTATTATTCCAAACGGGAATATTTTATTTTTAATACTATTTACTTGGCATTGTATTTGATTTGAGTGTTGGTATTTGTAATAAGCAAATATGCAGAACTTGGGGGCATTCTTATAACCCCAGCATTATTGAAGGGTACAAACCCTCGGATATGGCTAGGAGATGAAGTATGTGTATTGATTTATGTCGTTTTAATAAACGTTTGTAAAGGCTAAGGAAGGAATATGTATTAATCTATTCTGTTTTTGTTTCTATATAACACATTGTTGCTTATGGTGTATTAAAAATACAAATAACGCATTAAGCTATTGTTCAGGTAATAATACTGGTAACTGGAATACTTTCCGCTTCAAATTGGAATACTTTCAGCTTTGAACTATAAAACTGTCAGCTGTTAACTGGAAAACTGGAATCGTCGAACGTGAATACTGTCAGCTATGAACTGGAAAACTGTCATGTACACAGTACACATGGAACACCTGGAAAGCCAATTTGTCGTAGTACACCTTTATCTGAACGTAATGTAGACGTAATATAACTCATGTAGTTTTTTCATTTATACATGTCATATGATGAAGAAGAGGGTAAGTGCGGTCAAAAAACACCATATATATATATATATATATTTGCGAGTTCCCAAATGAGCGTCTCCATCATATGACAACTCGACGGGAAAACACAACATCGTTCGCTCAGTCTAGGAAAATGACTTCATCCTGAGGTGGTTTTATCTCCAGAAAGGGTTGGTTGATCTTTTGACCTACTTTTGTTTGGGCATTTGTTTCCTTCTTCACGACTTTTCTCTGGCACGTCTCAACGTATAGCTCCGTATAGTCATTCTGTGCAGAAGATTCATTCATGTGATTTGGGATGATGAGAAATGTGTTACTAGATGAAAAATGGTATTTTGGTTTGGTTATATATTGGTCATTATGTATTTTATGATAAACAGATTTCTAGCTATCTGGAAAATTGACAACGGGAAACTGAAAAGTTGGAAGACTGGATAACTATGAAACTGGAAAAGTAGACAACTAGATTGCTGATATGATACGAGAAGAGCATGGAGAGGGATACACAAAGTTTGTTGTGTGTTTGGGATGTACATTGGGATGCAAGTTGTATGAAATATAATTGCGACAATGCAGAATCAAAACTAATTGAAGTTCCATGCATGGTGACTTATGTTGCTCTCTTAGATATGTTGTACGAAGTGTGTCAATGGTCAAAGAAAGGGTACTTATTAAAGTTAAGTTTCATATATCCTATTGCAGTGCCTATTGACCTTCCACCTTCTCAAATAAATGATAATGGAACTCTATATTGCTTCCTTCGAGAGAATAAACTGAGGTCGAATGGAATACCATTGATGATAACTAAAGTCCGCAAAGAGAATATTACTGAAGGGAATATTAGTGTCAAAGTGCCGAAATGGCACGAGGAGATGATAAGCAAACGTGCAAAGTGGGAGGTGAATATAGGAAGAAGTGGAGCCATGTGGGAGGAGAAGGGCACATTTTCTAGTGTACCATACAACACATCTATCAATCTCAGTTGTGATGAAGATAAACTTCAAGTTGATGAGCTATTTCATTTGGAGGAGGAGAGTAGGATGAAAAAAACTCAAACATCCCGAATTGATATTGAGTCAAAAGCAACACTCGATGACATTGCAAGTGTAAAGGAAGAATTTGACATCAATTCAAGCATTAATGAATATGTCCCAAACACGAATATAGATGACTTTCAATTTGGGCAGGATCCTTATTATGTTTCACCATCAGCATATGAAGATGATCCTATAGGCGAGAAGAATAATGGTGCAGAAGACCATGATATGAGTGCTCTAACACCTGAAGATCAGCCTTGTAATGATCAAAGGTACAGTCAGTATTGTGAATCCAGATTTGTAAGTTTGTATTAAGTATGTATATGTATGAGACTATTAATACAAAATATATTGTGTAGATCAAATGGAAGCAACTGTAGTCAGCAACCGCTTGTTGACGAAGATGTGGAAAACATAGATAGTCAAAAAATATCAGTTCCAGTTCCAGTTGAAAGAAGGTAAGTTTGTTTTTTTATTTTGGAAGTTTATAAGTTTCGCAGTTTTACAGTGTGGCAGTTTTTCATCTTGGCAGTTATATATAGTGTGGCATTTCAGCTTGGCAGTTATACCATTTGGCAATTTTTCAGTTTGGCAGTTTTTCAGTTTGGAAGTTTTTCTTTTGGCAGTGTTTCAATGTGTGGCGGTTATTCTTTTTGGCATGGTTTACTTTTGGTAGTTTCTAGTTTAATAATTTACATTTATAATTTTCAGGAAGAATAAGAGATTGATACTTATTGAAGAACCCCCAAGTTCGGTGTACAAAATGGACATTAGTGGGGAGGATCCCTATGTAAATAATGACTTTGGTGTTCAATTAGGGAAGGCCTTCTATGATCGCGAATTGATAGAAATTGGTCAACAGTTCAAGGACAAAGCCATGCTTCAACTTCACCTTCACAACATGGCCATGTACACCAAGTTTCAGTTTAAGGTTATATATTCAAATAAATCAAGGTATACAATCAGATGTGTTGTTGAGAACTGCCCATGGAGACTACATGCCTCGAGAATTAGTGGATGTTTCATGTTCAAAGTGAAGGAAATGAATTCAGTACATATATGTTCGAAGGCATTACTTGGTGAAGATCATTGTCAAGCAAAAAGTGGGATTATCGCTGATGCTATATACAGCCGTATGGAGGGACGCGGGTCTTACACACCAGATGATATAAAAAAAGATATTAATGTCAAGTATGGAGTTTCCATAAGTTATTGTAAGGCTTGGAAGGCTAAAGAGGCGGCTGTGGAGAAGTTGAGGGGAATGTTTGAGAAGTCTTATGCGGACCTTCTAGCATATCTACACCAATTGGAAAGGACGAATCGAGGGACTACCACAAATATCCAATACGACATTAGACACAAATCTTTCCAAAGGTGTTTTGTATCATTTGGTGTGTGCGTTGAGAATTTCAAGAGGCACATGCGTAAGGTAATTGCCATAGACGACACACATTTAAAAAGACGGTACAGGGGAATCTTATTTGTGGCATTAACTTTGGATGGTGACAATCACTTGTACCCCATTGCGTTGGGGATAGGAGAATCGGAAAACAACGACTCATGGGAGTGGGTCCTTAAACTTCTAAAGCATGTCCTGGGCCACATTGAAGGGCTAGTTATCATATCTGACAAAAACCGTTCAATCATTTCACAGGTTCAAAAAGTATTTCCAGATTGTGTACATGGATATTGTGCTTATCATGTGTAGTCTAATATGCATGCAAAATTCAAAGATCCAGGCCTCTCCCCCCACTTCTACATTGCAGCAAAGACAAATCGGCCATAGGTATTTGATGAACAAATGGCCATCATACAATGGATTATTCCAGATGTGCACAAGTGGTTGTTAGTGGATGTAGATGTAGCTAAATGGGCAAATGTATACTTTCTCGGGAAGAGGTATAATGTTGTGACATCTAATGGGTGCGAGAGTTTTAACTCCATGATTAAAGAGCATCGAGAATATCCAATTTTAGCCATATTAGAGGTATACGCTTAAAGATGCAAGATATGTGGTATCAACGTATCACATGTGCAAGGAAGTGGACTAGTGAATTAACCTTGTGGGCAGAAAATGAGATTGAGGCAATGGCTAAGGAAGCACGTGCACTTGCATGCTATCCAATCAGTGCATATGAGTTTTATACAAAGTCGTATCCTTATGATGATAAAGTTGATTTGGAAGGTAGGGCATGCACCTGTGGGAAATTCCAGGCTATAGGTCTACCATGTGAACATGCACTGGCTGCATGCCCAAAAAGACACATTGATTATTATGCATATTGTTCACCATTTTACAGGGCTAATACATATAAGGAGGTTTACAAATGTGGCATATACCCTGTTCTACATAAAGGTCAATGGGAAATACTGGATTCTATCAGTGCAATTCAATTGAAGCCTCCGCATTCAAGGATTCCGGCCAGACGACCAAAGAAGAAGCGAATACTCTCGCATGGAGAAGAAAAGAGAACAGTGAAGTGTAGTAAATGTAAGGGGTTTGGCCATAACAGCGCTACTTGTCAGTTCCCAATTAGGCATCATGAGCGCAAAGACAATGAACAGAGTACTAGAATAGATATAGGTGAACCTCATGCAGTTAGAAATCATACATGAAAGAGACCAGTCCCAGCAAAGAAGAAAAAACAATAACTCCTTGAAATGTGTTACATGTTTAGAGTGAAATGTATTTTTGTGGATATGAAAGGTGTCTAACGATAATTTTTTGTTTATATTACATTTTTTTGGCGGTTATCAGGTTTCTATTCAGGTTTCCAGTAGACATTGCTTGTTTTCAGTTTGACAGTTTCCCCATTTTTGGTGTTCCAGTTGACAGTTTTCCAGTTACCAGCTGTCAGTTACCCTTTTCCGGTGTTACAGTTGACAGTTTTCCCATTTCCAGTTTTCCCGTGTTCCTTGTTGTCAATGTTGAAGTTGCCAGATATCCAGTTTCCAGCTAGGTCCGTTACATCTCTTTCTGAGATAGAAAATTTGCACATTTGTGTGATAGAAAATGGAAATGACGAAGACCTGATTTTCTTGTATTAGTATTCTTCATATAATATAAGACAACCATATGAACATTATTCAAAAACATTGTACTGAGTTTTATGACAACGAAGATAGTTCAAACACATTCAATTCTGTTTACAGCGACGATAAATTTTATTATTCTACTTTGGTCACCAGGAGAGCTAAACATAGATGCAGTCTAACTTTGGAGCTCCAGGAAGCCTAGGCATGAGCTGAGCTAAGCTATCATTCTATCAACTGAGGGATCACAATAGGTGGGGCACATCTCAACTGTGGATCTTCCTCACTGACGTCAGCGAGAATGGCCTATGCCAATTCTTGTCAGTACAGCATAATTTTATGCTGCCCTGAGAGAAATTGTCATAGACCAATCGACTGTCGTCCGTGAGGAAGATCCTCAGTTGAGACGTGCCCCACCTATTGTGATCCCCCCGTAGATCGCATGATAGCTGAGCTCAGCTCATGTCTAGGCTTCTTGGAGCTCCAAAGTTAGACTGCATCTATGCTTAGTTCTCTATCTCCAGAAGGGCGTTGTCATCCTCTTCATATAGCTTCTTCAGCAGTTTCCCCTTTCTGGTCGATTTTCTTTTTTGCAGCCTTTGACATTTCCTATACAAACATGTTAAATTAAAAATCAATCAGAGGGGAATATACATATATTGTATAATCATATGAAAAAAATAATGCCTAAAAAATTCAATTATTGCTCACTAATGAAGCTCTTTCTTATCCAGTTTTCCAGTTTTATGATTTTCCAATGCTATAGTTTTCCATGTTTATAGTTTTCCAGTTTTATATGTTTTCAATTATTCAGTTTCATACTTTTCCACCTATTTTACAACAAATGACCAGTAAATTTCCTGTCAATTTCTAATTTTTTAGTTTTATAGTTTTCTAGTTTTGTAGTTATTCAGTTCATAGTTTCATATTAATATTTATCATACATACTAATCACAACAAGCAATTTGTAAAAATGCTTTATTCTCAACAAATCTACCTTTTCAGTTATCCAGTTTTCCAGTTTTATGATTTTCCAGTGTTATAGTTTTCCAAGTTTTATAGTTTTCCAGTTTTGTAGTTATTCAGTTCACAGTTTCATATTAATATTTCTCATACATACTAATCACAACAAGCAATTTGTAAAAATACTTTATTCTCACCAAATCTACCTTTTCAGTTATCCAGTTTTTTAGTTTTATGTTTTTCCTGTGTTATAGTTTTCCAGGTTTTATAGTTTTCCAATTTTGTAGTTATTTAGTTCATAGTTTCATATTAATATTTATCATACGTACTAATCACAACGAGCAATTTGTAAAAATGCTTTATTCTCAACAAAAAATTACATTTTTATTATTATGTAACAGTCACAATAATATGGGAACTACAGGCACAAACCAAATAGACGAAAGCATGAAAATTGTTCAATAGTCATTTCAATAATCATGTATGGGACATGAAGGCAAGATCCAATGAAGAAAATATATCATTTTTGTTTAAATTAAAAAAATACCTTCATATGAGGACGAGATAAGGGCATTCAGGGCGAGGGCAAGCTGAGGCAGTGCAGGCAAGAGCGAGGCCAAGGTGAGGGTAGTGAGGGGGAGAGATGAAGTCGAAAATGACAAATTGGGTAGTGAGACGACCAACTGCTCTTCGAGAACTAGATGTGGAGAGGGAGACGAACAACCGCTTTCCCGGAAGCGGCAGTGGAGAGGGAGACAAACAACTGCTCTCTCGGAAGCAGTGGTGGAGAGGGAGACGAACAATCACTCTCCCAGAAGCGACGGTGGAGAGGGAGACAAAGAGACACCATTCACTAAAGAGAAGTATACTTTAGGGAAGGTATTTTAATCAAAAATGCTCCCATGTGTACAAGTTCTCATGTGTGCAAGTTTACTTTGATAAAAAAGTAAAAACTTGCTCACATTTCGGTTAATTGACTAAAGTAGGAGTCTACTTTGGTCAATTCTTCCAAAGTAAAAAATGTAGAGGAGCCTGTCATTCATGAGATCCACAATGTACACATCAACGCCAGTGATACTCATGCTAATGTGTATAGCATAGATCTTAAATATTAAGTGCTTAATTGTATTCCTTACACTAAACACATTATTAGAGGGAACATATAAATCTCTTCCCAATTTATATTACATTATTATTTATTTACTTTTTGAGATGAAACTCACTATTATTGTAGCTTAATTTTTATTATCAACAACAAAGTTGCCCATGTCAAATTTTTACCTTTATTTTCTAATAATAAACAATCATATATACGAATAAACAAATACATAGTCCACGACTCCACATGTACCGAGGACCTTCCCGTGTCCGTGTCTTTACACCCCTAGAGCAGTCCCCCACTTCATTCGGTCTTGTGGTTGCCTTCATTTTGGGATCCTTCTTTTCTTAGTAACGATTTCTCTGTCTCCTTGTATCTCATAGTACTGGCATGGCTTCTGATACCCAGGTGTCTTCCTTCTTTTGGCTGTAAGTGAACTGCCAGAAGGATAAGCCGCAGCTGATCAGCTGATTTCTCTGGTGACTTCAGCCTAAAACAATGCTGCAACTCTATTCGTATTTCCGAAGTACTTGTTCATGGCGTGTACGCGTCGCTCTAAACTTAAAAGGTCTGTTTCCTCTTTCTTCTTTCTTGTTCTCAGGAAATTCCTATAAAGTACGTGTATCATGGTAAACAAATTTCAGCTGCTTTTATGGCTTTGGTCAACTCAATTGAATCAAAATTCTGTTTGCTTGAAGATATTTAGTGTTCTATGTGAATAATGTTTGTGATGTCTAAATTTATACTATTTTCTTTTGGGGGTTTTAGGTTTGGGGAGTGGGGGTATCATGAAGCAATTTTTTATGTGGGGATTATGGGTTATTAATCAGGTGTCTGATGAAGCCCTGACCTTTTATGGCAGGATTGAAATATGAGTACAAGGCTGTGAAACCCGGAGATCAATTCAAACCAGGTGAGATAACGTGTACCTTGGAAATCAGATATTGTACTCTCTATTAGTCATATATTCCATGCTTGTAGGTGTCGGATTGCCTTGTGTAATTGTTCATAACTTTTCAAAAAGAGTTGCTGAGAGACCATATATAAATTTCGAAAGGGTTGGGTCATTTATTTCAAACTGATATATTCATTCTTTCTTTTATCTGCTTTTGTTGAAGGTGTTCATGTTGATCCTTTTTTCCTCGTTTAACAGAATTTTTAAAGCTGAACCCACAGGGATATATTCCCATATTAGTGGATGACGATATGGTTCTTGCTGACTCTTTAGCTATCATACTGGTTAGTTGTTGTGTTTCCATTTGCATTCTGGTATGATGTTCATGAACATTGCTACTGCAAATCTGCAAACTGCAAAGGTTAGATCCTAAACGGATGTGTAGTTAATGGTCTCCTCATTTTTACGTAATTATTGATTGAATGCATTGAGCAGTACCTAGAAGAGAAGTACCCTCATAATCCTCTGCTGCCTCAAGATTTAAAGAAAAAAGCCTTAAATCTCCAGGTAAAGTAGAAGCTTAATACATTGGTTGTAAGCTTGATCTCTCTGGGCTATTGCCTCACTCAAACAGAATCACAACATTGGCAAACTGACTTGTCCTAGGCTGCAAGTATCGTTTGGTCTAGCATACAACCTTATCAAAACGATACTCCTCAAGTACGTGTACTATTGCTTTATGTCTTTTAGTTGACATGAAAAGGGTCATTTTCATCGATTCTCATGAGCAGATATACCTTGAGGGAAAAGTTAGTTCTGATGAAAAGGCTGCTTGGGTTCGGTATCATGTTGGGAAATGATTGGGAGGTAATCCATCTAGACTGTCTGGTAGCTGGTTTTCATTTACCAAATGGTACAATCATCATGCTTGTAGCTCGGAGATTCATAATCAAATTAGGTAAAAATTGGAACTTCGATTAATCTGGTTCCATAATAATTGAAAAGAATTGAAGATTGGATGTGCCCACCGAAATATGTTTATTTTAATAGCATAAAAGTTCAAACATTAAAAAAATGTTCAATTTACAGAGTTTCAAAGTGTAAATTAAGTGGGACTACCTATCAACAGCTAGATGTCTATGAAAATCCCAGTAAAAAGTTCGCAACAGAATGCTTCTGCTGGGCTGCATATATCTTCTTAAGGTTATTGTTTGTTATGAATCTTCTGTATAATTGGATTCTCCTTTTAATGATTCAGCTCTGGAAAAACTATTGGAAGGTTATGCTGGAAAATATGCCACCGGAGATGAAGTTTTCCTGGTCTGTTCCTTGTCCAAGCTATGTACATTTCCATTTGCAATGCATTTTCGCAATTGAGCTTGTATATTAATGAGCATCAAAGTCACTCCCATATTCTTATTTTTGCAAGAAAAGGTTTTTAACATATGAAACTATGAATGAATTCTACCTACTTTTCACATATATTTTTATCAACCTAAGTACATATCTACATATACAAACTCTAACATCATATATTAAGTAGAAAGTTTGAAAAAATATACCTAAATAGAGCATAGAAATCTGAACGTGATTAGAAACTGTCAGCAACTGGGTCTAAAACTGCAGGCAAATCATGCCGCCTACCAACAATTTCAGATCTGCTACCGGCTGTGAACTCACCGGCAGTTCATATCATGAAGGAAAAAAGAAAGAGGCAATATTGAACTACCTGCTGCCAACTGAAACTGCAAGCAAGTCTTGCTGATGGTAGGTCTGAAGCTTCCAGTAGTTAACGCTGCCTGCCAACTATTTAGATATGTGGCTAGCAGTTTAGATCATGAAGAAAAAAAAAAGGAAAAATAAAAAGAAAGAAGAAGAAAAGAGAAAGAAGAAGGAAGAGAAAAGAGGAAGAAGAAATGAGTATCCTGTGTCTTGCCAGAAATTTGAATTGAGGGAAAATAATTGGCCCCAACTTACATCAATAATTGAATGGGAATAATTGAAGCCCCAATAGTAGACCCATGAGTGGAGGTGAGGCCTTTTTATTTGTCTTCTTTCAACTATTTTTGATGTGAGAAATTGGCAAGAAATTACCAAGATCAGTGAAAAATTACTGAGATCGTGTAAATAGGCTAGTTACATGGTCTCTTACTTCTGTATCCCTACCAAGATGGAGATCCCATGAGATTGCAAACCTTGGTTTGGAATTTTAGTAATTTTCATAGTTATATAAATCTTTACTTGTTTTCTTAATTGATGATGATTTAATTCATAGTAACAAAGTTGACATTTCAATTCGTTTTGGTGAGGAGTTATTTCAGGTTCGGTTCGTTTGTTTCGGGAAAAATTTGAGACAATTTCAAAGTGTAAAAAGAGGAAAAAAAGGACGATGAGGAGGAACAACTACAAGGGAGGAGGGAGATCCAAAAAATAATTTGCCCAAAATGTAACAACCTAAAAATAACTTGCCCAAACAATAAAAAATAAAAAATTGACCCTCCTAAAATGTAAAAATTCAAAAAGCTACTGCCTAAAATGTAAAAAGCCAAATATAACCAACCTGCCTATATTTTTGCAAAATTTCGGAAAATTTTTCAAAATTACAAAATTTTGGCGAAATGGAAGAAATTTTGAAATAGCTTTTGGTTTAGGCCCTTTTCACCGAAATTAATGAACATTCGTGAAATTTGTTAGTGTGATCTTATCTGCCAACTAATTGAGCCTTCCCCTAATGTTCATATTATTAGTAGTATAAACATATTTGCATCTTAATATATAATTCTTAGTAATTGTAGTATTTTTTTCATATGAACCATTTAAAAGGTTAGCATTGAACTGCAAATTGAAGTAATTATATGTTTCAATATTTCAGGCAGATTTATTCTTGGCACCTCAGATTCATGCAGCAATACACTGGTTCCAGCTTGACATGGTATGACCCATTTCTTTCCTGTGGTTTGCAAGGGTTTTAGGTTAAATTATTAGATACTGATCATTTGATTATTAATAGCTGTAGGTTTGGACTTATTGGGTATTATCACTTTTTTTTACTTGTGACTGAAAGCATATTCTTATGCATGTCTGTTTACAAACAGGAAAGGAATAATTACTGCTTTTTATTTATGCACTTAATCCACTCACTCAAACTAAAAATCAGCCAGTTGCAAAAACACACTCGCTAAAGTTCCCATCATAATTATTGCGAGTGCTCATGGAGGTTATTGCCCTTGTTTTGTACAGTCAGCCTCCCCTCTATTAATAAGGCTAAATGAAGAATACAGCAAGATACCTGCATTCCAGGCAGCTATGCCAAACAAGCAACCAGATGCCATGACACCCTAAAAGCTCAAGCTCCCTTTTCGTGCAAATGATTTATCATGTAACTGAATTTTCATTATGAAGGTTGCTTGGAAAAATGGAAAACTGTACTAATAACTCTATGCTTTGAAAAATATGACAACTATGAGCATAGTTTCTCTCCACTGTATGGGTTGGTGAATAATTTTTGGATTCAATCCCTCTATTTTTCGCTCCACTCTGTCATGTGAATGGCTTTTTAATTATCGAAACCCAAGTCAGGAATTTGAGAGTTACAAATTCTCAATTTACCTCTGCCCTTTCTCCTTCCTTATGGAACTGTACCTCTCGACCTGCCCCTCTGCCAGCAAGGCTTTCCTCATGTATATCCAAACAGTTGCTTTTAGCAAAGTCTGGATACAATACCATAAAATAACTGTTCATGGTTGACAAGCCGACTATTGTTTGGAGAAGGTTGTTAGCTTTTGAAACAGAATGTGGGAACATCGTCCCTCACTTTTACAGGCGTTGTGAGGAAAAAGCAATTGCTGAAGAAGATCTCGGAATGAAGCGAAAGCTGGATCGACTTGCTAGGAGGCTGAACGAGGTAGATTGCAAACCAACAGAGATGGAATAAATATTCGACACACAACATCTACCATCAAATAGTTAGGACAATAGCTCCATTCCTTGCTGGCCCCCGTGAAGACTTGTTTCATCTAATCCTTCTCTTCCTCAGTCTTGCAACCATGGCAAATTCTAGTTCAAGAGATTGGGAAACACTTAGCATGGGATCACATTGGGTGTCGTATGTGGAGCTCTAAGCATGGGATCACATTGGGTGTCGTATGTGGAGCTCTAATCGTCGAATGTCACCGTTTTAGCTCTGCCCATACACTTACTAACATTCGGACCTGTCGTTTCTAGGTTAACTCGACCGGGATGTGTGTCGTCCGTCAAAGAAAGCTCTGAACTCAGTCAAGTTTGAGAAAGTAATCCCTGTTAGTAATTTCTAGTATGGTAAGATGAGACACTTGTGATTGTCCATAAAAAAGGAAAAAAAGAAAAGAAAAAACAGACTTGTGATTGGTAGAAATTTCTCAAATCAAGTTAACATCTGATGATAACTTGTTCTAGAAATTTATTGAGACCCAAATCCATGTTCATAAATTTCTCGAGATACTTTCTTATGAAATTTGGTTATGCCATACTTAATTGTGTCTAGTTTAGGTGGGTGAATTAGCTTGTCAGCTCCCCGAACATAATTATAATAATCGGTACTAAACATCTCCCTGATAGTAGAAGCTCCCATAGTAATCACATATTTTGGTTGAGGCATTTGTTCATATAATTTTACTAAAAGAGCCATTTTTATTTTATTGTGCAAGTTGTTAAAATGAGGTCTGCTTGCCTATGGCAGACGGTCGATGACTGCAACCCGTCATGTCTAACAAGTTCCAACTATTTATTTATTTATTTATTATTATTATTATTTTTAAATTAGTATAAGATTGTTAACCTAATGCTACATAGTTAGTCTTTATAAGAAGGCTATAAAAATACATGTCATACTTTTATATATCTTTTGTAGCATTATTATTTATTTTCTTAAATAAAATTATCTCACTATTATTATAACTTATTTTTTAATTAATTTTTTTATCATCCACCCTTAGTTTGAGAACTAAGTGATTTACATTAAATTTCCACCTCCATTCTGTCCTTCGTCCCTCTCCCCTTCACCTCCTTTGATTATACTTGCTATGATGGTTGACACACAACACTAAGTCGTGGCCAATTGTCTTGTCGTCTCTGCAACACCGACTTTCCTGCCCAAACTCTTTTAGCACGGTGAAGACTCCATCTTAAGCTTAAGCTGGTCATCCTTGGTGAGAATCAAATAAGCTACAGATGGGCTAGATTTTAACCATTCGCTGCAAACCTTCCTTTGACCACAACACGACCAAAGAAGATTTTTTTGCCGTCTATGTCTGTCCGTATCCACCTGCAGACATACAAACAAACAAACACACGGGGATTTCCCCATGTAGAATGCTGCAAACATGTCAGTATTGGTTGCCGTCCGTTTATACCACTACATCAAAAGGATAAGTTTTTAAGCAAGAAAGGGGCTTTCACGATGTTGTCATATGTCGCTTACCCAACGACGGTTAATAAATTCTGGAGTTTTTTTCATATTGCCTAGCCGAAGAATAGAAAATTTTATATTTTTTAAATTTTAAACGAAAATATCATAAAATTTAGAATAACATGATGTAAGGTAAATTTTAGATTAAAATACCCCTGACCGGAGGTAGGGTTTTATATCGTATAAAACCCTCACAAAGTAGTATTCATTAGCATACGACTTTAGATGCTGGCAATTCCTCCGATTGAAAACTCCGTTCCAATTAGAAAGTCCTTTGATTGAGCACCGTTCATACGGCGTGGGAGAAGATTTTGCAACCTATCCGACTAGACATTGAAGATTAGGGGTTTTTTTTGTTTTAGAATGAGTTTGCAAAGAATGAATTTTTCTCGTAAGTTGAGTTTTGACATTGTTCACCCCAAAGGTGGTTCTTCCTTTTAGCATGGTTCGGGTTTGCGGTGATCCCGGTAAAGGAGTAAACTTTGTAGAAAAGCAACGGCCGAATAAGTGGTTAATCTGGCTCAGAGAACAACAACAGCAATTTCGTGGTAAGACATTTCGGATATTTGTATGCACGATTTTTTATTTAGCATGTATGAGAGCACACGACATAGGCAGTCAAAGCAGACTATCGTTGGGTTAGAAAGACGATGAGTCATATATCGTGTGTTCAATAAGACGTTGAAAACACGATGTTCAACCATTATGATATCATATATGACAGTTCCTCGTAGCGTATGTTTGATCACACGATAAATATACTTATCATATAAATAGAAGTTAGTTAGATAATGTAAATCGACATGGCTATTAATTATGGTCACAACCTATTGTTGATTGACATATATTTATCCAATTTTGCAGACATAAATTTAAGAGTATTACATCAAATAGCGAAGTCAGTGAAGGTTGCAGAAGAGAAGAAGAAGAGAATCTACTGGAGAAGGCCGGGTCTGGGAACGAATAGTTTTCCCGCTGGACTGTGTCTGTCAAAAGACCTTGTAGATTCACGTCTGGGATGTAAGGCCATAATTGTGGAGATTGGGTTCTACCCAGTATATAATTGCGAGCCTATCATCATCTCCAGACCGTTGTTGGATGTACTCATTGGTGATTGTTGGGACGACTCACTAGAGGTTTTCAACATAAGGGGCAAAAGACTACCCCTTACTGTGGCTGAAGTGGCTATGATCACGGGTTTGAGTGGAAAAGGGAACTCATGTAAATTGAAAAGTAACGAGGGGAAGGTTGCCTAAGGCAAGGGGCAATTCTACAAGAAGTTCTTCCAAGGGAAGCAGCCGGAGAAGACAGGACTTGAAGAAATGTTAAAAGAAGTGGCTGCCAAAACAAGGACTGTTTCAAACAAGGACTTAGCACGGTTAGCGATCATGCACATGGGTGTCCTCGTGTTATTCACACAGAGCAACAGAGCAGTATCCCCAGCTCTGTGTTATTACTTAGATGACATGTCGGTCGTGGGGAGCTACAATTGGGCTAGTGACATACATGATATGCTGATTAGAGGCATATCAACATCCCACCGAAACATCATGAGCAAACAGGATGAGCATTCCGCCATGGCCAAAATTCTCGTTGGGGCTTCATTAGTGCTCCAAGTAATGCTTGTATGTGTTATACCATGCGAAATCTAATATTGTCTCGTTAATGCCACGATATGTTTACACACAGATAAATATTGCCGTATCGGTCACACGATACAAACTAAATCGCGTTATCGGACATACAACATATAACATGCACATAGACATATCGTGTTCTCGGTAACATGACTAAGTATAATATCGTGGATAGGACATTAGACGATCAGTATGGATCGTGTTACCGGAAACACGATGTGGCTCAAAGCGTGTTATCAGTAACAGGACTAAGTTGTCATATTGAATATCCTGACCATTTACACTAATGACTATATTTTTTTTGTATTGTCCATCAAGTATGGTTTTATGAGCATACGTCCATATGGGCTCCCAGTGGTACTCTATGCAGCCCGAGGTGCAAGAGGTGGCTCGGATATACCCAACTTTTGACCGACATGGAGAAGACTGATAAACTTGACCTGTCAACGAAAAGGGGAGGAAGAAGATTCTAGCTCATCACTAGATGAGGAAGTGGTATGAGGATGTCTTCATGAGGCTGAAGCCAGACTTGCAAATTATTATGCGCATCACACCAATTGCCGAAGAGGCACACTTGATGGATGGCCAAAGGGCGACCCCGAAGGCTAAGAAAGCAAGTACATAGACTTTCCGTCCAATGAGACCCGCCCATGCCCTCCACGGCGAGACATCGGCGCATGTACATTCTGGCCAGGACGTTATTGAATCATTCATCATGCCAGTTGATGTCATGATGGGAATTTGTGAAGTTGTTTTGGAGAAGGCTGTTCTCTATGATGAGCAGGGATGGAACATAGAGCAAGTTGAAGCTGCACTCCAGCATGTTAAGAACGATCTTGAGGTGGCAATTAGCCTCATATGATAGATGTAACCCCCTGAGGAACCGGAGATAGAACAGCCACTTGAACCCCCTCAGTTGGATGTCGCCCAAGCATCAACCCTTCCTCCAAGAACCGAAGGATTGCCGTCAGTTCATTTAAAGGCAAGAGCTTCAAAATCCAGAGAAGTTCACCAACCATCTGACCCTGAAGATCAACCAGTACATGTCCCTCAGCCGGTAAACAAGGGATCCATTTTGAATAAGTACGACATTTTAATGTATTGTGTTTCGTTAGGGGATCTTCATGTAGTCGAGTACACGATAGACTAAACAGTCGTGTATTAAGAAAGACGATTTCGTTATTGTCGTGTCATCGATCACACGATCATTGAAGTAGTCGTTATTTCTGAAAACAATCTTGTTGTGGTCATGTGATCGTGAGCACAATTAGTCCTCTTTTCATTTTTTCATCAATATGATATTCAGTTTCATCGTGTTTGGTAAAAGATGATTGGCGTGCATATCGTATGTTCACTAACACGATTGCTTACTTCTTAAATACAAAGAAACGCCAACCGCAAGCTGCCACTAAACCGAAGAAGAAGATTGGTCCAAAGTTACAAAGGACCTAATAATTAGATTTTTAATGAAACTAAATGCAGAATTCATGGAACAACCATGGGAGGTCATGGAACAACCACAGGATGTCGTGGAACCACCCCAGGAGGTCAAGGAACAACCCCGGGAGGTAGAGCAACTGGACCTTCCCCGGTAGGTCATGGCTCAAGTCCGTGATGGGGCGGAGCAACCCCGCGAGGGACCGGCAGAATAACTAGAGATACCGGAACAACCCTTGGAGGGACGAAATCACACTAGGAAGCAAATAAAAGAGCAATTCCAAAATAAGCAATAAAACTCAGATTGAAGTGGAAAGCTACTCCTGACATTCCCTTCTTACCTCCTGTGCCATGGAAGTCGAGGTCCACCGTAGTTGAACCACCTGCTCAAGGTGAGGAGGCTGTGAAGAAAGTCTCTACTCAGGGCTCAAAGAAGCCGAAGCGTTTCAGTAGCTACATTGATGAGAAGTTAGCCAAGTTTGGACACATTGCCCAGATTGCAAAGCCTGGTGACGAAGTACCTCTAACATCGGTCCCTAGCCCATGCATTATTCATCCAGCACATCCAAAGTCTCCCACCCCGAAACCAATAGCCTCAAACGCGGGCTCCAGTGGTACCACTTTATCAGATACTCCTCTAGTAGATGCGGAAGTAATGGAGAGTATTCACAATGTGATAGAGGTCGAAGATGATTCTACGACTAAGATGAATAAGGAGGATACTGTGAATAAGGAGGAGCCCAATCTGCGGCCAAAGGATATCTTGACACATAGTTGGTGTTCGACATGGAGCTTCAGAAGGAGGCAGATAAGGACATTATCATGGAATTTCTGTAGAACCCATAAAAGATGTGGCCTATGGAAACACTCCTCTACACCGACTACCTATCTCTGTTAAAGCAGGAGTGCATAACGAATGAGGTAATATCATTTCATTGCTCATACGTTTTAATCTCTATCATGTTATCAATCAAATGATTGAATAACTGACGAAGATGTACACTTAATTATCGTTTTGTTGATTACACGACCTATGATCATATCGTTGTTTTCCTTATACGCTAAGTTTCAACTGTAATGGCTAAAGTAAAACTAGCGTGTTAATTAATACACGACTTGTAAATGCATCATGTTATCGTTAATACGATATCATCACTTATTGTGTAAAAAATGTCACGATCTGTCAACTATCGTGTCATTACTAACACATATGGTTTTGTGTAGGTCATCGATGTCTTCTTCCAACTTCTTGATGAATAAAATTTGAGAAATCTAGGCAGGTACCCCAACTGTTTTTTCAGCAAATCCGCTATTCAGCACTATTTTAATGTTGGCACGGCGGAAGGGCCGGAAGAGAAGGATGACAAATTCTCTTGCATATTGTTGAGAGGCATGAATGTTAACACGGATAACAGTTTCATTTCTGTCTACGTCAAGGGACACTTTCTCTTGCTCATTGTCCGCTGCAGGGAGAAGCAATTTAGATGGTACAATCCTCTAAAGGGTGAACACGGTCACCACTTCGCCGAGGTGGATAGTGTCAGGAAATATGTTGCCAATGTAATTTATAAGGCACTTAAGATAAAGGGTGCTCGGCAGTGGCTAATGACTAAGATCAACAATTGCCCGTACCAGGAAACAAATGAAGATTGTGGTTTGTTTGTCATGTACTATGTAGTGAAACTGGCAGGGGGCGTCATTCATCCAGATTTTAGACAACTCAAGATAACAGGCATGGTCAGGCCAATGATCTGCGCTGCTATACTTTGGGCCCGCATAGGCGAGGAATTTGATCCGAGTACAGATGAATTGTAAAAAGAAAATAGACTTCTTTCATGCTTTGATTAACGGACAAATTTATTTTTTGACCAATTATTTTGTAATTATCAACTAGAATAGAAATATATGTACCAAAGTTAGATGGCATATATTCGATCAAACAATTTGTACACATATATCTGATCGTATAATAGTTCTCATGATTCCTATTAGGTCATGTTATCGCATACAAGACATCTACTATTAGGACATCTTTGATGTCATGTAATCAAACAAACGATATCGACGAATGTTGTTTATCCAAACCGACGACCAAATGATCTCGCAAACGAGGATGGTCACAGGAAAGTTTCAAACAGTAAATCAAATCAAATAACATTCTTGACGACCACTTCAGAGGATGTTGATGACCGATAACTTTATAGTTATCAATACTAGCTTTACCATTTACAAAGCCTTACCTGGGCTGAAAAGTTATAGCTCTTGTCCTCCCAGAAAGCACCCTAGCAATAGGGCTTGATGTTACTGAAACACTACAATGCAGTTTCGGAATAGCAACACTAGTTGGACCACCTGGTGAGACAAGAAAAAAAGTGCTAGACCAAGAAGAATTTTGCCGACCATCATATTCACTCAGCCTAATCATCAACTCACTTACAGGGGAGTTGTCCAGAGGAGAATACATACATGGCTTAGCCTTTCTACTTCTCTCATTTCCTGAGAAATCATAACCACTTCCAACCTTTCTTGACAAATCCAATTGGCTGCCAACAGAAGTTTCCCTCACAGAGAGAATGTTTTTATGAATTTTTTTTGAACTATCAGATGTCTGTTTGTTGCTAGAAAAAAGTACAAGACTAGGTTTTTTAACCACCAGTTTACTATCGGTCAAATGGTAACATGGGTGCCCAATGAAATGCTCTCCCTTCCTGTTGATGTCAGAGTTAGAAACCATAAGTGGTAAACTAGAGCAGTTGTACAATAAATATGGATCTGAGATGCATATTTCACAAGCACCACAGAATGCATTTGTCGCCTTCTCCACTTTAACTCTGAAAGTTTTGTAATTGCTCTGTGGGTTTCTCCCTAAGGAGGTACTGTTTCTAGATAGACATAGATATGCGAATTAATGATCTTATGGCAACTCATATGTTACATGTTTGATGTACGATGTATGAAGTGTGCAGATTATATAGAATATATTTGATGCTTGGTCACCTGATTTGTAAATTCTGCATCTTTACTATTTATTATACACAGGATCTTGGGGTGAATGTAGTATTCTTGGAAACAGTGAAGTTGAAGGAATTATGGAACGATATGCCTCTACCGCTAAGGATCTTGCATTCAGAGATGTCGTTTCAAGATCAATGACCATGGAAATTCGTAAAGGTTGTGGAGTAAATAAGCCATGCACCAAGCTATCTTGGGATCTATCGTTGACAACTTACTCAGCAAAATATGAAGCAAAGATAGAGCGACCCATGACACACGAAGCTATCTTAGGGTCTATTTTTGCCACTAAATTTATTTATCCTAAATAGTCATGTATACACTTTTGAGACAAAATTATTTATTGCAATTACATGATACAATTTATTAGAAGCATTTGCAACAAAAGTTGTTTGTGGCAAATATATTTTGTCCTTTTTGGGATGATTAATTTTTGTTGCAAATGCCACATATGTATAATTTAAAATAGATTTTTGCAATAAATTTATTTTGTCGCAAATACAAAATTAATATATTAATTTTTTTACAATATTTTTTTGTTGCAAAAACAAATTTATATTGTTTTTAATAATTATTTTTGCAACAAAATAATATGATTTAGCAATGAATCTTTTTCTTGCAAATGTATATCATTTGAGACCAACATATATTGTCGCAAAAATAAATTATTTAAATAATTTTCTTAAAAAAGAAATTTCATTTGTGACAAAACTTTATTGTTGCAAAATTAAAACAATTATTAAAAAATTTGATTTTTATTTGAGCAAATATTGTTGCAAAAAAATACAAAAATAAAAATTTTCCCTATATTGTTTGCAACATATTAGTAGTTTTTGCAACTTATTATCTAATTTTATGTGACAACAAATATTATAGCAAAAGGTTTCAATTTGCGGCAAATTACATTTTGACAAACGCTTTTTGCAACAAGTTGGCAACAATTTTTTTTTTTTGTTGCAAAAAGGTTTTTGCAACAAAAAAGTATCTTGTTGCAACAAATTTGTGTGTTGCAAAAAGACATTTTTGTTGTAGTGCGGCCTCCTCTCTCCCACCCCTCTCTGTTATGCCCCCCTCTCCTCCTTTTCCCCTCTTCCACAACCCCTCCCACCCTCTTGCGCCCTAGTGCCAGATTCAGCTCCACTACCAAATTCCTGCTCCGCCCTGCTGCTCCCCCCTCTCCTCCTAGCTTCCCTCGTCCCCCCCCCCCAACCCTCTCTCGTTCCACCCAGTCTCCCTCCCCCTTCTTCCACGTACAGCCCCTCCCACCCCCTAGGCCCATTGTGCCGAATTCGGCTATGCTGCTGGATTTTGACACCACGTCTCTACTACTGTTACACCCCAAATTTTGACCCAACTAACTTTATTTATCAATTTCATGTTGTTTTAGCCTCAATTTTCTGCAAACCTTTTGAGATCATTTATAGGGCTCAAAGAGTCGGATTGTAATGAGCCTAGGAACACAAATTTTGGACACTGAGATCTTAGACTACGACCTTGTTAAGCATGTCATGGGCGGGACCCACATTATTTTTGCAAGAAAACCTATGCTTGTGTGGTCTTGTTTTGAAGGGTTTGTCGATACGAGTCCAATGACCACGAAATTCCAAGTTCAGAGTAAAAAGTTATGTCCGATTAAAGTTTAAAAAAGAAAATATTAATATATATATTTTAGGCATCAACTGGTGCCGACGCCCTGATGCTAGAGCTGATGCCAATGCGTCAGCTGGAGCTAATGCCTTTGCGTCAGCTCCCCTGTCGCATTTCGACAAGTTTACCTACCGCAATGCAATAGGTCAATAGGCCAAAGCTTGTTGTGGCAGGCTAGATGCAGCAGGCCCTTCCCTGCCTAGCCGCAGCCTATCCTGCGGTTAGCCACAGGCTAGCCCTGCGGCTAGCCTGAACACCGCAAGCTAGCTAGCCTGAACACCACAGGCTAGCTAGCCTAAACCCTATGGCTAGCCTATTTTGGTCTTTGGTTGGATGTGTGCCACATGGAACACGTCCAACGGTGGTGTTCCCCTATTTAAGAAGGGGAGGAGGGGGTGCTCAACTCACCCCTACCTCTTTTCCCTCCCTTTTTCTTTCCGCTATGCCATTTATAAACTTTAAACGTGCGTTCCTTCACAGTCCTTCACCCGTTTTTACCCATTCAAAAACCAAACTTACCTAATTCAATGGTGCCTGACATTGTGAGAGGATCCATTTTTCGAGATAACCCCTCTAAAAGGTAGAAATGACCCAAGGCAAGAGGAGGCTCTATCCGCCACCATCGGGCTGAGAACGAAGACTATCCTAGTGCTAGGGGAGGTTTTGTCCGCTTCACCCGAGCTGGACGAGGAGACTATCCTGACGCTAGGGGAGGTTCTATCCACCTCACTTGAACTGGACAAGGAAAGTATCTCCTCACAAGGGGAGGTGCCACCCACCGCTTTTAAGCTAACCGCAAATGTAGGCTTAGCGAGGGTAGGTGGTTTGAAATCTTATTTTCATGTTAAGGCTAAGCTCATTGATTTTTACTAAAAGCATACTTTTAAATGGTTTAGAATATCATTAGGGTATAGACAAAGGTCCGCACTTAAGATATTATTCTAGTACCAATTATTTGAATATTATTTGATTATTTCGATTAATTTAAAATTTTGGAATTTGAAGGGTAGTTCTTCAGCACACAATCCTAAGAACTATCGGAGTTTATTACTCCTAGATACTGCCTAATGAGGCTTTTAGCGCGCTCAAGAGTTGGGGTATCATGGGAAAACCCCTCTTCTTCTGATCTTGTTGCCCCATGAGCGCGGGTGTATGCCGTTTTAGTATCGGCGACATTCTGTGAATAAAAAGAATTTGTTTTAAGCCATGCAATTGTTTTGATTTTAAATTATAAGTTATGAATTTGTTGTACAATTTATCTTACCTCTGCATGTTAATAGACTTTAATGCTACCTACTGGGTATAAAGTTTTATACTCACCCACACTTAGATATTGTAGGTGTAGATACTAGTTTGGGGCTATAGCCGATCGGTCAATGGAAAAAGGGCTAATCGCCGAATTCTGTTTAATTAGATTTTTGTATGCATTGTATATTTATGTTGACATAATTTTATGGCATGTATAGTTCTAACTTTTGGAATTTTGGAATTTTGTACTTTTGCATTTTAATATTATTATAGGTTTTTTGTTTATACACAGTCGATCCGGACCCTCTTCGCTTACAAATTTTATGAAACACCGACTTTTAAGTTAATATAAAAGTCAGGGCATAACAATTGGTACCAAAGCCCGAGGTACGACTGTCTAAAAACGAGTAACTAAATCGGTCAACATAAATATATGTGTTATACATACTTTATTTTAAATAAATTTGTGCATTTCGTTTAAAATAAAGCAGATGGATAAGTCAAGAATGAGACACATCGCGGGCTCCTTGTTCAACTACCTGGTGCACAAATTGCCCTTACCAACAAGGGCAAAGGGTAGAGAGGATCGTATGATTATTGAGATTTCGGACTCCGACGACTCCACGATCCCGTATTCTTCTATTACATTTGCACATAGTAGCAAGAAAGAAAGTCGGGCCGCCGACACCCTGATTGTGATATCAACCGATACTGATGTGACTTATACCCCGGTGTCACCAAGCAACGTGGTAGAGGTGTACCCTTCCCCTACACCTTGTGATGTAGTGGAAGAATACGTTTCCTACACCCCTGCCATGTCCCCTGGTGATAACGGAGTAGAAGTACACGTCATATCCGACTCATCCATGACTCCTTTGGAAGAAGAGCCCTTTGAAGATGATGAGGCGGAAAGTCGGGTGGATGGACCCAAGAGGGAATGGTCCTTCATCATGGAGGAAGAACTCCAATCCTGGGAGTTGCAGTTGCCCATCATGGCAGTAGATGCGCTTGAAGAGGGTGAGTATGAGGCCCAACAAACCCATAGAGTTTTGGCACCTCCGCAAGAAAGGGGCTACAGATGCCTACTTTGTGGATGCCCAAACCACTTTGTCTTCACTTGCCCAAAGCCCAAAACGGGCAGCGGTACTCACTCGGTTATATGATTAACCTTGACAACTCTTGGAATAGAGTTGTAATCTTTTGCTAATATCTATCAATTAGTTTGACCGACTACTATTTTATGTACATATTTTTTTGGACTTGTCTACCTAACATCTTTTGTTGTAGAAAAAAAATTGTTAGGTTTGTATCAAACTTTGAAATATTTATGAAAAAACTTTTTGTGGTGGTCACTCAAAAAATTTGTTATTTTGAACTCGTGTTTAGATGTCGCCTACTAGTGGCAAGGATGTGCTGCCATCAGACAGTTCCACCCCCATGAATACTACAAATCAGGGGATGGTAGCAACAGAAGACACAATGTCCAACCTCCTTGAATTAATGATGCAAAGAATGATGGAACGTCTTCAGACTCAGGGATATCAAATCACTCCAACTGACAAAATGGGAGAAAGTAGACATGGTAAGAGGAATTTACCCGAGTGATTTAAAAAGCTTGTGCCAACTTTCACTGGAGAGGATGGCCCTGAGGCCGTAGAAAAGTGGACCTTTGAATGCGAGAGAATCTTTAACGTATTGAAGGTCCCAGATGATCGGAAAGTGGCACTGGCCACCTTTGCCATGATAGAAGAAGCTGCTTTTTGGTGGCCAACTGCAGAGAGAAATTTCTTCTTTGACAGTCACAATATCAAGTGGGAGGATTTCTATAAAGTGTTGTATGACAAGTACTTTCCCCCACATGTTCAAGAGAAAAGGGAGAAAGAGTTCCTAGACCTCCAGCAAGGAGGAATGACAGTGGGGTAGTATGAGAATCAATTCATCCAGTTGCAATGCTTTGCTTCAGATGCTTGCCCCATTGAAGTAAAAAGAGCAAGGAAGTTTGTAAGAGGGCTGAGCAATGGCCTTAGGAACCGGGTTGTGGGGTTCCAACCTACCACATTCCATAAGGCAGTGGAATTGGCCTCTATCATGGAGCAAGACCATAAGGAATTCCTTGAGGAGCACAAGGATCATAGTCAGAATGGCAGTTCAAAGCCTGATGACAAGAAGAGGAAATTCCAATCCAATAATTGTTCTAGGAATTGCAAGTTCCAAAAGGCATTTACCCCTCAAGCTCAATCCTCAGGAGAAAAGAAGACGGAGAAATGCACCAAGTGCAATCGCTTCCACCCTCATGGCCCATGCTACTTCGCTGAAGGAAGATGTTTCTCCTGTGCTGATCTAGGGCACAAGGTGCAAGACTGCCCAAAAAAGAATGAGCAGGAAGAACCCAAGGCTGACCAAAAACCCAAGGCCCAAGGCCGAGTCTTTTCTATCACAGCCGCAGAAGCACAAACTTCTAATGCCATCATCCAAGGTACTCTTCTAATCCTTGATAGTATTGCTAGAGTACTTATAGATCCAGGGTCGATTCACTCTTTTATAACGCAGAATTTTTCTTTAAGTATTGGTTATCCTACCATGGAATTAAGATTTCGCCTTGAAGTGTCAACCCCTATTGGAAAAACTTTGGTTACTCAAATAAATTTGCAAGGGGTGCGGATTAGTATTGATAATAAAAGTTTGAGTTCTGATTTAATTCTCTTAGGCATGACATATCTTGATGTCATCTTAGGATTGAATTGGTTAGCAGCTAATGGAGCTTTGGTTGACTGTTTAAAAAAGAGAGTCATTTTTATTAAACCAGGAGAGAAAGATTTTATCTTTCAAGGGTTAAGGGATTATTCAGGGTTGTACTTCATTTCGGCCATTAAAGCTCATCGAATGATGACTAAGGGATATTAAGCCTACCTGGCCAGTATTGTGACTGAGGAGAACTCAATGGCCAGGTTAGAAGAAATTGACATTGTCTGAGACTTCCCTGATATTTTCCTTGATGATTTGATCGGACTTCCACCAAAAAGGGAAATAAACTTTACTATTGACCTAATACCAGGGACAACACCTATTTCTAATGTCCCCTATCGAATGGCTCCCCCAGAATTGAAGGATCAATTGCAGGAGTTATTAGATAAAGGGTTCATCTAACCCAGTGTCTCACCCTAGGGAGCACCAGTCCTCTTCGTGAAAAAGAAGGACGGGTCTCTAAGACTTTGTATAGACTATCGGATGTTGAATACCCTCACCATCAAAAACAAATACCCCTTACCCCGAATTGATGACCTGTTTGACCAGCTCCAAGCTGCTAAAGTCTTTTCAAAGATAGATCTGAGGTCTGGCTACCACCAATTGAGAATTCGGGATGATGATATTTCTAAGACATCTTTTTGCACCCGATACAGACACTATGAATTTATGATGATGCCATTCGGGTTGACGAATGCCCCAACTTCTTTCATGGACCTCATGAATAGAGTATTTTGGGCCTACTTAGACAAGTTTGTGATTGTGTTTGTCGATGATATTTTAGTTTACTCATCTTCTCTTGACGAACATCGGAAACACTTATAACTGGTTTTATAGACCTTGCGAAACCATCAGCTATATGCAAAACTAAGTAAGTGTGAGTTTTGGTTGGAAAAAGTTATCTTTTTGGGTCATGTTATTTCGAAAGACATAGTCTCTGTTGACCCAGTCAAGATAGAAGCAGTATTGAAATGGGAAAAACCTAAGACTGTTACAAAAATTTGAAGTTTTCTTGGACTTGCAGGGTATTACCGAAGGTTCATAAATGGATTTTCTAGTATTGCCCTACCCATGACCAAGTTAACTAGAAAGGGATAAAGTTCATAAGGGATGAGGCCTGTGAGAAGAGCTTTCAAATGCTGAAGGTAAAGCTAACGACTACACTGTTTTAGCCTTACCATCAGGAAGTGGGGGATTTGTCGTTTATAGCGATGCTTCCAGTAAAGGTCTTGGTTGCGTGTTGATGCAACACAGGAAAGTGATAGCATACTTCACTACAGCTGAAAAAGCATGAAGTCAACTACCCCACTCATGATTTGGAATTAGTGGCCGTAGTCTTCAGTTTAAAAATTTGGAGGCATTATCTGTATGGGGAGAAGTTCAAAGTTCATACCGACCACCAAAGTTTAAAGTATATCTTTTCACAGAGTGACCTCAATATGAGGCAAAGGAGGTGGATCATGTATATCAAGGACTATGATTTCTCTATCCTTTACAATTCAGGGAAGGCCAATGTAGTGGCCGATGCGTTGAGCCGTAAGGCTGAAGGAAGGATTGTGCATATACTCGTAGAGGAATGGAGATTATTTGAGGAAACAATTAACTTCCAACCCGAGTTGCAATGGGGGAATAAGAAATCTTTCTTCGCTAACTTAACTATTAAGTCTGCAATGATTGAACACATTCTTAAGGCTCGCAAGAGAGTGAAGATGTACAAGCACTATTGGAGAAACTGGACTTCACTAGAACCCTCGACAATGGTATCCGTCTTCGAGGAAGATTGGTAGTTCCTGCTTTACCCAAGTTAAGGGAAGACCTCTTACATGAAGCACACCGATCTCAGTATACCATCCATCCTGAAGGGACAAAGATGTATCATGATTTAAAAAGAAGTTTTTGGTGGAATGGAATGAAAAGAGACATTGAAGATTATGTGTCTAGTGCCTGGCGTGCCAGCAAGTTACGACTGAACACCAAAAACCTTCAGGAACCTTTCAATCTATGGAAATTTCGGAGTGGAAATGGGAACACATTACCATGGATTTTGTCTCAGGTTTACCAAGGACGACTCAAGGTCATGAGTCAATTTGGGCCATAGTAGACCGATTCACAAAGTGCGCTCATTTCCTACCATTAAGAAAGAAGCACTCCTTCGAGTTGTTGATGAAGTTGTATGTGAAAGAGATTGTGAGTTGGCATGGAGTGCCTCTGTCCATTATCTCAGATAGGGATAGCTGATTTACATCCAAGTTTTGGCAAGGACTCCAACAAGAATTGGGCACCAGTCTCAAGTTTAGTACTGCCTTCCACCCACAAATTGATGGCCAGGCATAAAGGACTATTCAAACCCTAGAAGACATGTTATGAGTATGCACTGTCGAATGGAAGGGTAATTGGGATGATCATTTGCCATTGGTCGAATGTGCTTACAACAATAGCTTCCACTCGAGCATTGGTATGGCTCCCTACGAGGCTTTATATGGGAGACCTTGCAGCTCTCCAACGTGCTGGAGTGAGGTGGGAGAACGTTAGCTTCTAAAATCAGTATTCTTGCAGCAGTGTGTAGATAAGGTAAAACTCATTAAGGAATGGCTAATGACGGCACAGAGTCGTCAAGAGAGTTATGCTGATAAAAGATCGAAGGACCTCGAGTTCAGCGTAGGTGATCATGTACTTTTAAAAATCTCGCCAACTCGAGGGGCAATGCGTTTCGGCATTAAAGGCAAGTTAAGCCCACATTTTACAAGTCCTTTTGAGATCCTTGAAATAGCCTTACCCATGCAGCTTGATGGTGTCCATAATGTCTTCCACGTATCCATGCTTTGGAAGTACGTTTGAGACTCCTCTCATTACCTTGACCGAACATCCGTTACTCTAAGGCCAGATTTGTCATTTGAGGAGAAGCCAATTAAAATTTTGGACCGAAAAGAACAAATCCTCAAGACAAAAAGAATTTCGTTAGTGAAAGTTCTGTGGCAGCATCATTCCTCAGAAGAGGCAACATGGGAATTAGAGAATAAAATATCAAAGAAATATCCTGAGTTGTTCATGGTTTAAATGATGTTCAAATTTCGAGGTCGAAATTTTTGTAAGGGGAGTAGATTGTTACACCCCAAATTTTTGACCCAACTAACTTTACTTATCAATTTGATGTTGTTTTAGAGTCAATTTTCTACAAACCTTTTGAGATCATTTATAGGGCTCAAAGAGTCGGATTGCAACGACCTAGGAACGTAAATTTTGGACACCAAGATCATGGACTACAACCTCGTTAAGCGTATCATGGGTAGGACCCACATTATTTTTGCAAGAAAACCTATGCTTGTGTAGTCTTGTTTTGAAGGGCTTGTCAATACGAGTCTAATGGTACTAAGACCACACAATTCCAAGTTCAGAGTAAAAAGTTATGTTTGATTAAAGTTTTAAACAAAATATTAATATATATATTTTTGGCGTCAGCCGGTCCCGACGCCCTGACGTTGGAGCTAATGCCATTGCGTTAGCTCCCTTGTCACATTGCGGCAGGTGGCAGGCCCTTCCCTAGCTAGCCGTAGGCTAGCCTGACAGTTAGCCATTGGCTAGCCCTGCGGCTAGCTTGAACACGACAAGCTAGCCTGAACACCACAGGCTAGCCCTGCGACTAGCCTTTTTTTGTCATTGATTGGATGTGCGCCATGTGGCATGCATCCAACGGTGGGGTTCCCCTATTTAAGGAGGGGAGGAGGGGGTGCTCAACTCGCCCCAACCTCATTTTCCTCCCTTTTGCTTTGCGCTACACCGTTTATAAACTTTAAATGTGCGTTCCTTCACCCATTTTTACTAGTTCAAAAACCAAACTTACCTAATTCGATGGTGTTTGACGTTGTGAGAGGGTCCATTTTTGGAGATGACCCCTCTAAAAAGTACAAACGACCTGAGGCAAGAGGAGGCCCTGTCTGCCACCCTCGGGCCGGGAACGAAGACTATCCCAGCGCTAGGGGAGGTTCTGTCCGCCTCACCCAAACCGGACAAGGTAAGTATCTCCACACAAGGGAAGGTGCCACCCACCACTTTTAAGCCGACCGCAAATGTAGCCTTAATGAGGGTAGGTGGTTTTAAATCTTATTTTTGTGTTAAGGCTAAGCTCATTTTTTTACTAAAAGCATACTTTTAAATGGTTTAGAATATCGTTAGGGTATGGACGAAGGTCCGTCCTTACGAGATTATTTTAATACCAATTATTTCAATATTATTTGATTATTTTGCTTAATTTAAAAATTCAAAATTAGAAGGGTAGTTCTTTGGCACGCAACCCTAAGAACTATCGGAGTTTATTATTCCTAGATACTGCCTAATGAGGCTTTTAGCACGCTCAAGAGTTGGGGTATCATGGGAAAATCCCTCTTCTTCTGATTCCATTGCCCCATGAGCATGGGTGTATGTCGTTTTAGTATTGGCGACATTTTGTGAATAAAAAGAATTTGTTGTAAGCCATGCAATTGTTTTAATTTTAAATTCTAAGTTATGAATTTGTTGTACGATTTATCTTACCTCTGCATGTTAATAGAATTTAATGCTACCTACTAGGTATAAAGATTTATACTCACCCACCCCCAGATATTGCAGGTGTAGATACCAGTTTCGGTTTGTAGCCGATTGGTCAACGGAAAAAGGGCTAATACGCCGAATTTTGTTTAATTAGATTTTTATATGCATTGTATATTTATGCTAACATAATTTTATGGTGTGTATAGTTCTAACTTTTGTAATTTTGTACTTATGCATTTTAATATTCTTATGGGTTTATTATTTTTACACGGTCAATTCGGGTCCTTTTCACTTACAAAATTTACGAAACGCCGACTTTTAAGTTAATATAAAAGTCGGGGCATAACAGCTACCCCTCCCCTCCCCCACCACCACCACCACCTTGAGTTTGCGAAGAAGGATGGGCTCCACCGTTCCTCCTCCTAGCCCGGCCCACCACCCCCACCCCCTTCTCTCTCCCGCTAAATCGCCTTGGGCGGTTTTCTTTTTTCTTTTAATTTTTTCATTCTCATAAAGAGTGTTGCTAATAGAGTTAAAATATTTTTAAATTTTTTTATGCTAATAGTTCTAAAATAAATTTTTAAACAAATCATATGCTCTTAACTACGCTCTTAGTATTAATTTTTTTATTTTTTAAACAATTTTTTAAAGTGCTGATGCTTTAGAAAGCATCATTAATCTTACTAGTGACGCTTAATAAAAAATATTACTAATAATTATATTTTTAGTATTTAAAAAATATTTTTTATAATAGCGACGCTTTTTCAAGCGTTGCTAATACTATATTATTGGTCTCACTTAATAAAATTATCGCTAATAATATAGTATTAACGACGTAAAAATAAAGCGTCACTAATGAATGACACTTTTTATATGTGTCACTAGTGGGCAATAGCGATTGGATTTTTTTCAACGTATTTAGTGGCGCTTACAAATAGTCATTAGTGACCATTTTATGACTATTAGCGACACTTTTAAGTGTCACTAATAGTCTATTTTCTTGTAGTGATTACCCATACACTCCTAGTAGGCAATTTGAACTAAATCTAATAGGCTAAACATTATTTCATAGGATAGTGAAGACAATGGTGCTAGAGAATTTTTTGTTGTAGAGCAAGTTATTCATATTCATGACTACTTTGGTGGTGGGTTTCATTTGATAAGAATTCTTCGATGTTTTTCCATATGCAACAAAATACACAAATTTGAATATAATATATATATAAAATATTATTGAAAAGCATATTATATATGTGGCATCAACAAGAAAAATTCAAGAAAACATAGTAATGAAGATCTCATTTGATAGAGTTCGTCGATAGTTTTTTAAGAGTACCAAGGAGTGAATCAAAGTTAAAGGGTCTAAGATATAATATTATAAAATCAAAACGAACATACCCTAAAAAGTACAAATGATTCTAATATCTTTAAATTTTCAAGGATTATAATGAGAAATAAAAGGAAAATAGAGATTAATAGTAAAAAATATGGGTCAAAGAGAATTTGAAAGTTTTATAATACACAAATTTACTTTATATTATATTATATTATATTATGATTGGAATGTCTTTATTGTTTATTATAATTTTTATATTATTTATATATTTAGTTTTTTTAAAAGGATAAAACTTTAAAATTAAAATTATATTCAAATTCAAATTCAAATTCAAATTTAATTTCAAATTCAGATTCAACTAATTCAACTTATAAGTTATATAAGAAGTTTTTCAGCTAATTCAAATAACTTTTCATATTAAAATTTAGCTGAAACAAAGAGATATTGGCATAATCAAAATAGCAATAATTTGAAAATGCATGCATATCGTAGATTTGCGTCACATATAACCTGGGAAGTGTGAGCCCTGCTGCTTCCGTCATGTCAACCATTCCGCTATTTACTTCACCATCTGCAACCTTCCATTCAAAGCACTGAACCATGCAGCAACCGTCGTCTGTATATGACCTGCAGAGCCAGGCTTGTCCCTGGACACCCCCTCCTCCCACTACCAAACGGCAGGAGCTGGAAATGCTGCCCTCGAACATTCACTTGAGTCCAATCACTACCATGATCTGAACAAGGCATGAACCTCTCCGGCTTGAACATAAATGGCTCCTCCCAGAGCAGAGTTTGGGGTCTCTGCCAATCCCCCACACGTTCACAAAGAGCCGAGTTTGGGCTGGGATGTGGTAGCCATGGATGGTGCAGTCTTTGGTGAACTCTCTTAAGATGAGTGGCCCGCATGGGTGCAGTCCCAGCGTCTCCTTGATGATGGCCTGCGCGTAGGGGAGGTCCGCAATGTCGGATTCTTCGACGACGCGGCCCTTCCCCCACGACAGATTTGATCTCGGCGGCAGCTTTCTTGAGGGCATCGGGGTGGTTGATGATCTCCACGAGGGCCCATTCGGTGGTGATAGCGGATCTGTCTGTGCCGGCCACAAAAATGTCCAGAATGAAAGCTTTGATGCTCTCTCTGCTGATCATCATCTCTGCTTCATTGTCATCAGCTATGCCCAGAAGTATGTCCAGAATATCCTTCACGCCTGCTTCTTCCTCTGTCTTCTTTCTGGCCGTCTTCTCTCCTATTACCATGTCCATCATGGCATCGAACGTCTGCTGCACTTCACTGCGCCTCCCTTGGAACCCCTGCAGGTCCAGGTTCTTTCAGATGGCTATGTAATCTGAAAGATTGAACTTCCCAGTCAACTCCGCCACCTCCTCCACCAGGCTCCGCACCTCCTCCGCCTCAACCTCGGTGGTTCCGGTGCACGTCCGACCCATGGTCATCCTGGAGATGACGTTGTTGGTGAGCTTCAACAGCTCCCCTCCCATGACCACGAGCTGACCAGAACGGGAAAGGAGGGCGCGCACAAGCCCCCGCACCTCCTCCCGCCGGACATGGAGGGGCTGATCGAAAATTCTGCCACCGAGGAGCTCCACCATGCAGAGCTTCTTCATGAACTTCCAGTAAGGCTCAAAGGGGGCGAAGGAGAAATCAGCCGAGCCGTAGGTGAGGCAGCAGACGGCGGCTGACTGGGGGGGATCTCATGGGTCCTGAGGAATTTTGATAGGAACCTTTTTCTTAGAATTCTGTAGTCTAATTTCAAAGAAACATAAGGAAAGTTTTAGAAGATTAAGAAGAGATTGGTGAAAAAATACCTATTTTTCTTAGAAATCCATACATGACCCCTTTCATCTTCACAGACATCTTTGATACTGGTACCTAACAACCAACTAGGATGAAAATAGAACTCGTCTGAGACTTGTATTATTTCAACTACACCACACAACACAATATTTACAAGAAGCCACAATATGTAGTATGTACTATACAACACTTTAGGATTCTATCAGCTCCTCCTCCCTTAAAGAGAGTCCTTGTCCTCAAGGACAAATTGTGGAAATTGCTCTTGAATATGGCAGACATTCTCCCAAGTAGCATATGCTGGGTTAGTGTTCTGTCAGTGGATAAGTGTCTCCCGCTTTCCATTTTTTTTACGATAGTCTAGAACTACTTGTGGAGTAACATTTGATGCAGATGTATTGACAAGAGGTGGTGGAAGACATGGTTGTACAACTTTTTGAGGATCAAGTCTTTTTTTAAGTAAGGAAACATAGAACACCGGTTAATGCAGCACTCCGATGGAAGTTTCAACTCATAAGCAACAGTTCCAATTTTTTAAGGATTTCAAAGGACCATAATATCTCGGCGAAAGTTTGGCAGACCTGGAAGATATAACAGATTGTTGACGATAAGGTTGTAGTTTGAGATAAACTAGATCACCTTCTTGAAATTGAATTTCATGATGATGCTTATAATAAATTTGTTATCCTATTTTGAGCAATCTAATTTTGTGTTTTCAAGTGATTCATGATCTTGTCACGTTCACCTAATTCCATGTCAACCGAAGCCATTCTTGATGTTCCAGATACATGTAACAATAAACTTGGAGGTGAGCGCCCATATTATACTGCCTAAAATGGAGTCATTTTAATTGATAAGTGCCAACTAGTATTATAACAATACTCAGCCCAAGATAAGAGCTTGATTCAATTTTGAGGACTTTGTGTCCACAAAGCATCGAAGATACATCTTTATAGTCCTATTTACCACTTGTCTGTCCATCATATTCACTACAAGAAAATAGGGTATTAGTGACGCTCACAAGCATCGCTAATACCTGTCAAAGCATCGTTAAAGGTTATTTGTGACGCTTATTGACCATCACAAATAAACCAATTGCTACTACTTACTAACGACAGAAAAATTATTGCGTCACTAATAATACTTTTAGCGATGTTTTTTCTTTACGTCTCTAATATATGCTTATTAGAGACGGTTATAATATCATCACTACAATGTCATGCATTTGCGACTGTTTGATATTTGTCGCTAATAAAAAGTATTAGTGACGTTGTGAAACCATCGTGAATAAGCATATATTAACGACAATTTGCATTAGCATCGCGAATAATGTTTATATTAGCAACGTTCAATTAAATTTTTAATAAATATTTACAATAGCTACGCTCTTTGAAAGCATCACTAATAGAATTCTTAGCAACATTTTGTAAGCGTCACTATTGAATAAAATTAAACAATAGCGACACTCTTGAAGCGTCGCTAATATGATTATTAGTGAAGCTTATGAGCGTCGCTAATGAACAAAAAATTTTAAAAAATATATAATAAAATGTTAAATAGAAATAAATATTATTTTTTTCATTTCTAATTATATCCATATAATCATATCTCGAATACAATTAAAATTCTCTGCTTACAATACAAATTGAGTTCTTTCCTATTAATGACATATTTAAAGCAAAATTATGTTAGGATCCTTGAAGCAATTTTCGTCCTGCAAATTTTTTGAAGTCAGGACAATCTTCTTTGACCCAATTGAGCTGATGTAGTTAGATTCCAAACCAGAGGTTAAAATCTTGAGATTCACTGCGTTGTTCCCAAAATTGACAATCTGCAAAAAATACTTAAGCTAGGTAAGCCAAGTCAATTAATTTTGCTAGAGGAGATGGAAGCTTTTTTAAAGGCTAGAATGATATATATAGCAAGTTAAACAAAATACTGATGATCTTCAAAGAGAAACAGTTGTTATGTTTGTATATAGGTGCTCAGCAGTCCGATCACAGTGACTTACCGGTTCAGTTGGTCAGTCAAGATAAAGGTTTGATCTAACTCCATATATGAGTTATATAAATGTACAAATATATTAACTTCAAGTAACAATTATACATACAGAAAGCAGGGGTGCGAATATATAAGTCTGATCAATAGAAATGACAATCCCTATTGATCATTGGTTTTATTTGGCATGAACCTTTCTAGTTCTCATGTAATAATTATTTAGATTGGTTATATATTTATTAATATACTATATGCCCTGAAGCAATCCTAAATACTTTTTATCAACAAACAGATCCATGTACTCTCATGCAATGTATCTGAGTAACATAAGATGAAGAAATATAGGCAGCACGAGACACAAAAGGTTTCGATATTGAAAGTTTAGTGAATGTAGGAACCTTTATTCTTAGATAATAGTTGTTATCCACCGAGCTTTGCCATCTAACTGCAGAAGCAATCAAAGGAATTGAAAGTTTTGGTTGCACTGTGACATTTAGAAGACTTGCACCACTAGATTCCTTGTAAAAATATTGAATCCAGTAGGTTGGAGTTCCATACTGCTGCCATGAATTGAAGACAATGGCATCCTTTTTCCAACTACTCATGATAGTTACAGAGGTAAGAATGACAAACAAATAGTCAATATCATCACATTAATATTGAAAAAAGGAAAGCTGTAGTAGTGACCTGTCGCTGTTGTCATTAACAAAGAGTGGTGCATAGCTTGCCATTTCTACCGCATCACTGTGTACAAAACAAGGAGTGATCTAATTTAGACTAAACATCCAAAACGATGAAAGATAAATAACAACAATATTTCCTTCTCTCTGGCTCATTGGATGTACTTTGTGAGGTATGGAAAACTCCAGCAATTATTAATAATAAATAAATAAATAACTAGAATGCGTGGCCGTTTAAAGGTTTCTGCTTAAAAAAAAGGCATATCCCAAGAACATATAAATGGAGGATGGGGCAAAAAGACATCCATCACATCAAAGACTTATGAACTGTAATAAGTGTGTTTACATACATTAGTTTTTGCCTAAATTTGAAATTTTTAATAAATAAGATGCCAACCATTTGCATATGAAAAAGGTAAAACTATTACTCACAACTAAAAAAGAGTAGAATAAAACAAACGAACTGGTGAACAGCCAAAATCTTGATAACATATTTTCTCACAATGTACTTTAGACAAAAAATAATTGAATTGAATACTAAGATCACCTGACAGTCCATGAGGATCAGCTGAAACTTTGGGATCTCCTGACTCTGTGTGTGGGATCTATTCTCAGGGTCAAGAATGCACTTCAGTGCCTCCACTGCCTGAACTCCATCTCCCACTGCTGCCAATATGGCCCCCATCTTCTCCAGCATTATAGTTGCCACCCTCTGTAGCACAGGCGTGTCCTCTGCCAAAAGTATGCACAAACCTTCAAGGGATCTCTTCTGGGAAGTTTTTGCAGCTGAAGCATTAATCTCTTTACCACTTGATCCGTCCTTAGTTGCTTGCTCTTCATCAGGTTGTGGACTGCAGCATGTAACTTCTGCATGCCCTTGGGTGCCCAGCTTCTTTACTGTGCCTTCTCCTTGATGAAGTGGTTCATTAAGACTTTGTTGCACAGTGTGACTGTCACTCAATGGTGATACAATGGGAATTTCTGCATTGTAAGTGGTAGAACCTTTTTGTATCTTGAACTAGTTGTCTTCCTCAATGACATGGTTTCCCCTTTGGAGATCAGAAAGTTTCATCTCTGACAAATCAGAGTCGTCTGAGCTGGGAGCATCAAAATGTATATGATCAGTTTCATGACACTCACATAAGTCTTGAGCAATTGAGCTTCCTGGCAACTTCCTCTGCATATTCCAATATTCCTTTCTTTCGCAACAGCCTTCAAAATGTGAACCATTTTTTATTTGTACAGTGGCCTGTAGACCATCAGAGCATGCCTTTTTCTCCGGAGCTACATCTTAATGGCATTTGAGGTGTCATGGTTAAGTATCCAGGCAAATGTGGCCTTCTCCTGGTATGTCTCTAGGAAGTTTAGTTGATCTTTCCATATATCTGTGCTCAAGTCCAGCAGAGCAATGTCCACCACAATCACAAGATATGGAGTCTTCATGGTCTGGCTGTTTAATGCTCTAAGTCTAGTAATTCTTAACGGGTCTATTGAGGAGTACTCTTTTGTGAAGACAGACTTCACAACACTTCCTCCTTGGAATATTTCCTGAAGGCTCTGTGTGAGTTCATTCCACTCAGATGCTTCTTTTGTGAAGATCCTCTTTTTTCTTAACCACTTGGACATTATGCATCTTCCTGTGTTGCCATTAATGGCAAGCAATACCTGATTTGTACATTGCAATTAAGTACTTTCAAATTCATGTAAATTTCACTATATAATGCTTATGTATTAATTTGAGAAAATATTGGGTACCATTTGGCTGTTCTCGCCAAATTCAAGTTGGCAATTCTGTTCAGTACTGTCTGCGGATGCACTTGGAACCAAATTGAGTCTCATCAAAGTTCCTGGACCATCTTTCTTCACAACTCTGATGTTGCCACCCATCTTGTTAACCTACGAAACTTTGTGTAAGCCAAAATTAGTGCAAGGACTCTTTCTTCATTAGATCCTGCTTCCCAAAGGCCCAGATACTCTAAATTATGACATTTAATAGTCTGGAGGAAAGGCATTCTGTTCTGTGAATCTAACTTTTAAGAATAAAAAAAGAGTAGTATTTCTAACTTTACAGGGTACGCACTATGCACAAGCCTGGGCCAGTTCCTCCATGCCTGAAATGATGAATAACTAGCAGTGAAAATCACTAAAATATCATACGGGCAAAACACTATTAGAGAGTGATAAACAAACTTGCTTGTCTGAACTAATTCGTCCAGTCGGCTTATCAAATTTATTAAAGGAGAATCTCTATCCACTGCCACCAGTCAATGTATATAACTAGACCAGATAGAGATCCAGCGAGGAGCCCAGCTTATTCAATTGGTAAACACATTTGAAAATTAAATTAACTTCAAAGTGTTTAATTGTTGTCATTCATATTCTCTCATTTTCAACCTATACCAATCGCCATTGTTTGACTGATCACAAACTTAACAAACCTGACCCCCCCCCCCCCCCCCCCCCCCAAGTACAATAAAGCCACAACTGTGTAATTTTATTCCACAATGTCATGTTTGTAGTTAAATTTGCAATTAAAGCCACAACTGTGTAATTTTATTCCACAATGTCATGTTTGTAGTTAAATTTGCAATTACTGTGGCACTGTATAGGTTAACAAGCTACACTTTCTTGGATGGAACAGTTAATATCAACTATCTATTTAAAACACAAAATAATAGAAATGAACTCTAAGAGAAGAAGCCAACAGTTGATGTACTTGCTTCAATAATTTTGTCAACCTTCGCTTCACTAATTCCTTTGATTTGCAAAAGCTCTTTTCTGGGAGAATATACAACAAACTCCACCATGCAAAAACTATGAATTATAAAAACTTATAACATAACCTACTATTATGAATTATAACATTTAATTTTCCAAAAACTTATCTAATTGTATGCAAGAAAAACTTACCTAATTGTATGTAATACAATATGTCTTTGCACTCATAACAATAATTGAAAATATTGATGTCTACAATGCAAATGTAATTAATTACTTAAATAATTTAAGGAGAAAGAGAGGCCAAAAATTTCATATCCAATTCAAATATTGGTGTCCAAGATAAAACATAATTCATAAAAACTCGACAACAAATTTGTCTAGAGCTTGACGACCTTATAGCAGCTACTATTAAATCTACAATAAAAATTGCAATAATTTTAGAATTTTTGCATAACAATGTAAATGTAAAGTACTAGTACGCATATGCATAACATTAAGGTTGAGCCAACAAATAGTTTCTAAAATATATTAACTTGAATGACGGTTGAGATTAGTAATAAGCATTACGTTAGTATTAGCAACGCTTGCATCGTTGCTCCCTCATGAATTCCATAAGCGTGTCAATTTGAGTTTGTTGTTCCTGAATTTGACTTTGTTGTTGTTCAATATCGATTTTTTGACATTCAAGACGTTCTTTATATTCTTCAATCATTGCACATGCTTCAGAAGCTGACCTTTCTGCCATTTGGGCTCTTTGAGTAGCATTTTTGAGTTGCAAAGACATCACTTGTCTTGATGGAGACACTAGGGCCACCTCACCTTTTCCAAGACCACGCACATAATTCTTTCATTCCCCTATAATGTAAAATGCTATCTGATCTTCAGTTAGTCATTGTGCCCACTCATCTGAACTTGATGGATCATCGCGAACTTTAATCATTTTATTCTGCAATTATTAATGTCTAATGAAGCTAATAAAAAATGTAAATAATTAAAGTTATGATATTAATACATGCAAACTAATCAATAACTAAGTCTTACATGCAAATCATGAGACGCATTGATTATCCAATCACCTTTTCTTGTTAAGAAGTGGGTTTATTTGTAAAAATCAATCATACTAAATTGATGATCCACATTCTCATTCCGCTTATGCTGTCTCATTTAAGGGTAAATAAAAAGATAGGTGCAACAAATAAATGTACAGTGTAGCCCATAAATAAAACTAAGATGTTGCAAATATTACCAGCTCCTCCAAGTAACATACAAATGGTTGAACCTCCAATATGTCAAATTTTCAATTCATGTCGGTTCCTCTTAGCTACAGAACTAATATCTTACATTGAAAGTTTAACTCATGCTAAGAATAATGTAACATTGTATTAGCAAAATAAATAAGAAAAATATGCACATATAAAAGAATCATAGTCCATACCTCAAATTCCTTTGATGCAAACCTATCACAAATTATTTTCCATTTGTCTGAGGTAACAATATCATATGGATTGGCTTTTGCTGTAGCTAAATCTCTATGTGTTTTGAAGTGTTTGTGCGTATGTTATCTAAAGTCTTTAAACCTCTCAGCAAATATCTTATTAAGTGCAGTCGTAACATGACTAGTGTCTCCATGTAATTCAAAGTTATCCTAGTAAATTGTATAAACAATATATTAAAGAAACAATATATAGCCTTCCAATGGACAGTCTAGAAGCTATATATGGCCGTAATGGTTCCAGTTTTTACTTAGTCTTTGCACTCATAATACGTGGCTTTTATTGTTTTAAAATATATATGACGACGAAGGGATATTGCCGGCGTCGGAGCTAGGCCAACTACAAAGGATGGAAAAATTAAACAAAAGAACACACATTAGACATTTTCAAAGATAAAACTGATTATATTGCCAATTAAAACACTGCACAAGTTAAAATAATTATTTAACACATGCATATTAATACTATGTTTTAATTATTCCTCATTAAAGGAACTTTTTCTAAAAAATGGCCAAAAGTCTAGCATAAAGATGCTTAAATCAGTGTTTGGTGTATAACAGAGTCACACCTTACATTACAACAACATCAAAGTTAAAGTCCCCTGGGAATTCACAGAACAACTTACAAATAGAAGAACTGATGTGCTCAGAGTTTAAGTTTTTAGTTTTCAAGTTTTAAATTTCTTATTTCGGGTCGAGTTGGTTCATGAGTTTTGGTTCTTATGTCAGGTTAGGTTAGGTCCAACAGACTCAGTTTATATCTCAAGTTAGGTCCTGCAAAACTCGACCTAACCCGACCCAAGTGTATCATGAGTTTTGGTTCTTATGTTAGGCTGGGTTAGTACTATTTATTTTAAAAAAAATTATATAATATAATAAATAATTATTTAAGAATTTTATTAATTTATGTATTTCATAATTTATATTATTCAATTCTATTATATAAATTATCAAATTATCTTAACTTTTTAACAAATTATTTTTAGTATATCAAAAATTATCACATCTTTAAACCTTCGAATAGGTTGGGTTTACATTGTGTATTTATTTTTTAAAAAAAAATTAATTTTAAAGTAACTATTAGTGACGGTTTTTTAATTATACTAGTTGATAAAAGGGTAATTTTATATAAATAATAGTGCCCCCTTATATATTATGTTTGGAGCCCTATGTAGACTACTCAAGGGGTGTTGTCACGGAGACTAGTCGGGCTTGATGAGCTTGAGATGCATTGGGCTATAAACTAGTATAATAAAAAAAATTGAATTTAAAGAGGGGGAATCATTCAAACACATACTCATATTATATGAACCGTGAAACACTATCTCTGACTAGGGGTGCTCATGGATAGACACAAACCTAAGGTTATCTGTGTATGCCTATCACCCCTTGTCTATGTCCACCCTAGTTCTTATCATATTTTGTCCAAGTCCATCTTCAAAGAACAAAAACATACACAGAAGAATATAGACAAATACGTTAACACCTAAATTTTATCCTAAAATACTTTATAGGTACTAGATCTATGTTTTCAAGTTGTCTAATACGTATGTAGCATGTTAAGATTTTCTTAACATGCTACATAGGTTATGAATCCATGTTTTCAAGTTGTCTGGTAGTTATGTAGTAAGTTAGAAGACTATCCTAACATGCTACATAAGTATTGGATTTATATTTTTAAGTTATCAAAGTACCTATGTTATCCTAATATGCTACATAGATATTTGATTCTAGTTTTTTACTAGTACATAACTCTCCTCTATACAAACGGAGGACTCCTTGTGAATTTTTGGTTTTTCTCCTCCGAACATTCCACTTTAAGGAGTCAAATTTAAAACATAAGTTTAGCACATCCAAATAAAGTCATGCTAAAAAAATTAAGTGTAAAAAAATACCCTATGTAACTCCTAATGGAGCACCCTCGACTACGTGACCTATCTCAACAGTTGGTCAACCGATATGTAAATGTTCCACGACCATAGCTATGTCACAAAATATTATAAAGATATTAAAAAATACAAAGTAATTATGCATGTAAAAATATTAACTGCAACAAATTCATTTACCAGAAGAATGGTCAGGCAGCCTACAATCCCCAAGGTCATGGTCTGATATGCTTTCCCTAACTCTCGGTATAAAAATATATGAGTGGCACTGCCCCATGCATAAGTGCCCGCCATGTCGAAATCCGTAAGGAGGGAGGGATACGCAGTATGAACATGGCTACTCGTGTTACCTGCAAATATCGTAGCCCCAAGTAAATATAATAAATATGCTCGTGCATGCTGCTCGATCACTATCTCTGTGGCATCTACTAGGAGTGCATGAAACTCACCAAGAGCCATCTAAGGCTCACTTGGCTACCATGCATCACTATAGGTGGAGCAGCTTTGCCAAGGAGTCTGACTAATAAATCTAAATCTCCTCCTCCTGTCGTGCCTCTCACCACTTCTGCATCAATGCGAAGTCTTAGAAGAACTGCCACATCCGTAAGAGTGATGAACATCTCCCCATAAGGTAGGTAAAACGTCTGTCTCCCTCCTCCATCTCTTGACAATAGCTGTCAGTAAAGGCCTATCAAAACGAATGTATTGTATATGAATAAAATGTCCAAAATCCTACTCACTCGATGTATGGTAGAATATGTTCATCTACTGGCCACTGTTGGAGATATCTAAAATGTTCAATGCACTCAAGGCACCCGGGGTTCTATAATAAATTTAAATATTATAACCCATCATAACATATAGTCTAAAAAACTAAATAAAAATCATGAATAGTTATAATACCTCTCATTGCCAAATAGAAGCTGACCTACTAGACTCCTGCTATACAAATACTGTCTCATCAATGGGGCCTAGCCTGTAAAAATGTTCCATATGATATGCAGAGAATTGAGAATATTAGGAACATATAGTCATATCTAAAATAGAGAGTAAATATAAAGTCAGTCTATTTGTATGTTTACCAATCAACATGAGGGTTTCTATATCTTTTAGTATTATGCCCAGATTGTTTGCACCTCCCACATTTAGATCTTGCTCTACCATCTCTCTTCATGGTCACACGGTCCATTGATTCCTAATGCGAACACATTGTAGGCGACCGGGATGCCTTGTTGCTTTTGGTGGTAATAACATATAAGGCATATCTCTTTCCCGAAACTCTCGACCACGAGGAGAGTAGAATTGTGAGGAGTACATATTTTTATAAGCGGTCGATGAGTAACAAAGTCCTACATGTATAGGCTTCCGCCGCTTTCCCCACACGGCATGAAGGTGTAAGCATGGATACAAATAGACTTGATGAAAATTGCATGTACAAGTATGATGAACCGCATTCACCACAACCTTTCTGCCATGCATGGACATCACTTTGTACTCATTGTGGTTGATCATATTAATTATATACTCCCCAATTTTACTTGTTTGTTCTCTAATTATCCTTTCAACTCTGGGAGTATACGGGGCGGCCATGGCATCTGAAGCACAAGTTCGTTTGATGAAGAATTTTACTACCTGATAAAAAATAGCTGACACTAAAGCCTACATGGGTGATCCTTGTGCCCTTCAAAATGCTATTTAAACTTTCTGCCATATTTGTAGTTGTCATGTCAAATCTTCTAAAACCATCGTAAGTAAGAGACCACTGTTCAGGATGCAATCCTTCTCCTAAGATGAGTTGTTTTTTGCCTTGGAACTCTCCTAACCAATCAAGTCCATTTTAGCATAACATTGTTCTACTGTCAGTACACAGGCCACTGCCCCAATCAAGTTTATCAGTGTATCATTTTTGAACTCCTTAAAATTTGCCTTTATGTGATGGATGCAATAACGATGGTAGAAGTATAGCGGAGGAAGAATCTCAAGCACGGCCTTCTAAAGCCCCTTATGTCAATTTGAAATGATTACGATATTAGTCATATCCATAAGTAAATTATCCCTCAATTGACTTAAGAACCATTTTCAATTATCATAATCTTCTTTTGCTACTATCCCGAATGCTAGAGGAAATAGCCCATTGTTCTCGTCTATAGCTACTGTAGCCACAAGACCTCCAGGATATGTGTCATACAAGTGAGTGGCATCGACATCAATAACTGGGATGCAATATTGAAACCCCACTATAGACGGCCCAAATGCCCAAAACATCCTCTTAAATCTATGATACCTGCCACCATCTTCACCAGTTACTTCATCAGACTCCAAATTATAGTAGATACCAGGATTCACATCATGCACTGCCCTGAGGTACATTAACAACAATTTGTATGATTCAGCCCAATCCCTATAAATGACTTTTATGGCCATATTCCTTGTCACTCATGATTTCTTATAAGAAATGTCAACATGGAACCTATCCTTCATTATTTGAATAACATCACATAGTGTGAGAGTTAATTTGGCTTGGATGGTGGGCATTATGACCTTGGAAACAAATGATGCACTACACTGCCTATGATCAGTGCTAAGTTAGGCATTCCTACAAGTGTGGTCACCTCCATATATCTTCAATTTAAAATACCCTACACCCTTCTTCATTGATCAATTAACTCTCCAAGGGCAAGTACTATCAATGCACTTCACTGTACACTCTGACGTATTTGTGCGTAGAACCTAGTATTGGACATGACTCTTAATTAAAAACTCCCTCAAGGCTATGACAAATGCCTCTTCATCCTCAAAGATGCGGCCAACATATAACTCTTCTTCGTTTTGTTGCTTCATATCTATGACACAATTAACTGCCACATCTATCTCTTCATTTGTGATATGTGTATAGATTGGCTCCTCCTCGTCATAGTATGACAACTCTTCATCATTTACATTCATGTCATTTGCAAAAATTGCTTTGTCTACTGCATCATCCCCCTTGTCGTTAACCATCTGTTTGACGCTTCTTCACCTCTGACACCTTTTTTGTTCATGTCATACTCTTCTATACTTATTTCACCAATATTATCTTCACCTTTATTGGCCTCATTTACATCAACATCATCATCATGGGCATAGGTGCCCTACACATAAATATCGCACATGTATTCAATATCATATTACTTAAACACTTCTTTAAAACCTAAAAATGTTAAATTCGTTTATAAATATATATTTTACCTTGGATTGGATGATCCAACATCAGTATGTCCAACACCTATGTATGGGTAATTAAAGGCCATCAAGCTTTGAGTTTCATACCATGTACCACCTTGAGACATTTGAAAGCTAAATGTCTCATGTGCATGTGATGTGTACCTTCCACGTTACACATAAAATTCATAATTCAACATCCTAGTTTTCATCAACAAATATATCATTCACTTAAGATTCACATCTTAATAAACATTTGCTCCAATTAGGTCCACTTCCATCATGAATAGGTGCAGATGACCTATAGCATTTATTTGAAGCTAATGTCATTGATAAATTTTCTTCTGCATCATCATCCACTGGCATTTGCATATGCCTTTCACAGCTTATATTTTTTTCTGAGCTCCTGTGAGAGCTTCTGTGTGAGTCCTGTGTGAACTCCTACTTGCATTGTGCCCTACACTAGGCACTTGAGCCTCTTTTTTGAGAAATAGCTCGAAACAAAATATGTGAGATGAATGGTGAAACATTTGTCTTAATGATGCATCATCATCTACACATATTAGTTTTGATCTCCATCCAAATATCGAAATATTACATTTTATAGTAATTTTCTATCTCCGTCGATCCCACCCAACTCTAATAGCTACTTGCATCTCAAGTTCATCATTAGTAGATGTTTTCTTAATGAATAATCCTTCTATGCATCCTTTATGGTTAAGCAAAAAATTAACCATTTCTTCTGTCATCTCTATTCACTTAATATGAATTAACCAATAAATTATAGAAATAATATATTAATCAATTACTTCAAAATAACTACTTTACTTAACAAACATGAGATTAATCTATGACTCAAGCTTAATCAAGTAATTCCACTCATATAATAAAAATCATATCACAATTCTATAAAACTATAGCACAATTCTACTCTCTTGACATTGGAATTCATAATGCTAATATATGACTTGAGTGCAAAATTAAAGCAGCCAGACAAATCATCTAGCGAGTAAAATGTAATGAACCAAGCAACAGAAGAAAGCATCAAAACTACTTCGAATAAAAACTACAAATATTTCAAAATTTTAGGAGTTCTTAAGACCCAATTCATCAAAAACATGGAATGTTTTTGAAAATCAATTGCATGTTTGTAACTTGAACACAAATGCTATCAAAATCAGCTTCAGAATTAAGCATCAAAACTACTTCAAACAAATATTCCCAATTCATCAAATCAATTGCATGTTTGTAACTTGAACATAGTAACCAACAGCATAATTCAAAAAAATATAAAAACTAGCAGTTTTGGAATCAATTGCATGCTATCAAAATCAGTTTTTTAACATAGAAACTAGCAGCATAGTTCAAAAAAATAATTCATCATAGACAATGGAAGACTAGATTACACAAATTAGGAATGGCAAGAATTCATGACAAATCAAAGATACAACACATGAATTTTTTTTCTCACGGGCAAAAAGTGCATCAGAAGAATGACATGCCCTGAAAGCATTTTGAAAAGAAAAAAATAAAGTTCACTACATGGGGTGCATACCAACGAGTCACATGAGAGATTACCAATCTCCAATTCACATACTACATAAAGAAGGACATCCACAAATTGACATTTATGTCCACGCGAAAAATTCCCCAAACACCAGCATATACAATGATATACCAAAAGAACTTTTATGAAAAAAAAAAAAATTGGCATACAACTATCAATCATTACATGCTTAGCAACGTCGCAGGACATTTCATTTGAACAAAAATAAAATTCTTTAAACAAACAAAATCATCATATTTAGATCACATCTATGGGGAAAACAAAAAAAAATTGCTATATGCACAAAGGAAAGCCTAAAAATTGCAAAATAAAAAGCATGAAGAATAATGATTTTCTTGTAAAAATGATAAGAATATTAAGCAGGGCAACTTCATTAAAATTTCGTCATAGACAATGGAAGACTGGATTACACAAATTATGAACTAGTAGCATACTTTTAAAGGCTAATGCAGGAAATTTACCTAGAAAGTGCAGTGGATTTATGTGAAATCGCAATGGATATGGGCGAAATTAAGACAGCCAGCCTAGGTCGAAGCTGTAGACGGCGGAGGTCGATGGACGGTGGTGGTCACTGGGTGGCAGATCTAATCGAAACTCTGGACGGCAGAGCACGACACACACAAACTGGAAGCGGAGATGCGAAATAGGAGACGAACTATAAGTGGAGAAGCAGACGGAGGGGTGTGCGGATTTCATAGAAATTAGCTTTAGTTGATTTTGTCCTTCGAAAGGACGAAATTCACTTAAAGCAGCACAAGTATTGGGATTTCGTCCTTTTCAAGGATGAAATCACTCTAAAGAGGATTTCGTCCTTTTCAAGGATGAAATCACTCTAAAGAGGATTTCGTCCTTCCGAAAGATGAAATCAACTTAAATCTAATTTCATCCTTCGAAGGGATGAAATAAATAAAAAAAAAAAAACTATGTAAGCGCCCGCGCTTGGCTGGCAAAAGTGTTTGGTTGGCACCTACGTGGACAAAAGTAATACCACTTTGAGAAATATTTCCCAAAGTGCATCATTTTAGTAATTATTTTATTTTTTAATATTATATAAATAATTTTCCCTTTTGTGGATTTTATTTCACTCTGAGCATGTTTTTTGTCTTAAAACTTCTATATTAATGTTTCACGGGTTTCCACCAGTGTAGCTTCTAATCCTTTGAATTTTTCTTCTTTTCTTCCATGCTTTCACATTTCTTGTATGACATAACTTTACATATTTGCCGTAAATTTTAGTTCCTCAAATTTTCCCATAATATTTTTTTGTAATTCTATCAATTTTCACATTATTTTTATTTTATGAGTCAAGTTAATCAAGGACATTATTTGTCTTGCTTTTTTGTTAATTTGACAGTCCAATTTTCCAAGTGCACCATTTCCAATTTCAGGAGCTATGGTATCATACTCCCTCTCTACACTTTTGTATCCTTTCTCGCTTGAAACTTATGCGTTCATCTTTTGCTTTTCCTGCCAAGTTGTTGATTTTGTGGTTGCTATTACAGAAGATGAGGGGGTAGGACCATAACCAAGACGAGGAAGCCATTGGTGTATAAATTGAACTCAGCCCAGTCTTCCCCACCAAAAATCAGTGCCAGGAGCTTGTCAAGAGACTAAAGTTCCAAACTCCAGAGGTCAAATTTTCTCTATCCGAATGCAAGAGTTTTGTTTTTTACCTTTTTCAAGTATTTTGCTAGTCCTTTAAATTTGCCATTTTTTGCATTTTCAGTTTGAAATCTGAAATTATATTTCCAAGCATTCTGCCGAGAGGAAATTGGCTAGACTTATTGTCTAAGTACTTTGGACAGACAGAAAATAGGGGACTAAGAAGCAGAAATTATAGGATAAACCAATCTGATAAAGAAATTGGTTCTGTAGATAGTCTGAAACTAGCTTTTCTTACTAAGGAATCAATATGCATTCTCATTCTATTCGTGAACTTGTGTTGGGATCTGTAGAGAATTGCTGGGTTTAATTTTGGATAGAAGAATCCTGATCGGCCTAGTCACTGGATTTTCATTTGCATTTACCTAAGTGTAGACTGATCTTTGATAAGTTTTGGAGGAAAATCGGAGACAATATTATTCATCTAATGGCTAAAAGAGCAGCAGTTAGGCAGGGGTTGAGGTCAGTAGCCGCGGTTGCAATCAACTTCCTCCCAGCTTCAGTTATTACGTCAGCAGAGCAAAATTTGATGCGTGAAGCTATACAAAGCTCTGAACAGGACTCCAGTTACATGTCCCAAGTCATTAATTTCTTATGGAAATCAGATAAATCTTCTTATGAGCATGTTTGGCCGGTAAGTTACTATTCTCAGTTGGAACCAAAGCATTCTATATAATTTTTATCAAATTTTTTAGGTCAATTTGACCTAAAAAAATGTTGATTGATATGATGAGTTCTAGATCAATTTGTCATGTGATAAATCAATTAAAATGGAAACAAAACGAACATAGTAAATTTTAAAAATCTTTTATTTATATAAAGCTGATCATGTACATACATTTATACTCTAATTATGTTCCACGTGTTGCGCTTGATAAACGCTTGCATGTGAAGGAGGGTGTTAAAATATAAAATTAATATAAAATACTTTTGTGCTTGATAGATGTTTGCATGTGAGGGGGGGTGTTAAAATATAAAAGATTTCCCCTTCCTAATAACTCGAGCTTTTAGAAAACTTGGTTATCTTACAAGCTGATCATGTACAGACTTCCAGCGATTCTAATGGTGAATTTGAATCATGTTGCAACCCTTGAATGTACATTTGAATCTAAAGGCCTTGGTTTGTGAAGTTGTTATGTCTAACGCCTGTATTTCTGGATTTCTTTTTATTCAGTTCGAATAGGGTTGCAGAGGAATCTGGTTTTGAGGGACTCTTGCGATTTTTTTCATGGGTCTTACCTTGCGTATCCTTATTATTATTCTGAACCATTACTGAATACTTTTATAATTAGGCACTGAGATCTCATGGCATGAATTGTCCAATTTTCCATTCAGCCACATTTAAATGATGTCAAAAGTTTTTATTTTTGTTATCCAAGAATTTGGTGTATGTCATATCCTTTTTGATGGATTAATCTTAAGTCTCTTATTTGTTTACTACATGCAGCGGCTGGTTGCAATCTCAGAATGTGATCACCTTCTACATGAGGAGTGTCTGATGATATTAGCTCATCTGCTTAACTAGGCGGCAGCTACAAGGTGAAGAGGAAAGGGGAACTGAGGGAGGGATGAAAAACAAGTAGAGGAGGAGATAGAGATATGCCTACGCCCATTTGGTTGTTGCTCCCTTTTCCATTTGTTAATTTAAATGGCAAATAGAGAAATAAAAAAACAAAGAGACTTCAAGACCCAAGAGCCCCGAGTCGAAGAACAGCTAGGCAAACATGAGAATTTATATAACATACATGAGAACTCTTGTAAAATAGGAACACTCAGTAATTTCCCCTGTTGTCAAAGAGAGTAAACGTACATGAGAACTCTTGGTAACATCATATGTAATTTTTCATACAAAATCATTCAATACAATTCATATTACAAAATAAGAGGCTTTTGATGGTATTGGGTTCCTTCACGGCATGCAGTAAGACTGGTTGCGAACTATCACTGTAGACAGAATGAAAGTGATAGTCCCTTTCTGCCTTAAACTTTTCCAGATCTCCCCCATACCATGAAGTGCGGAAATTACTTATAAGACAGTATCTAGCAAATCATTGCATATTGAAAAGGAGAATTACAAAGATGTTGGAATGACAATTTTTTTCCTACAAAGCTTCAATATCTAAACCTGACAGATAAAATAGATGCATATAATAACTATAAGCAAGGATGGTCAATCCCATAAAAACAACCCAACAACTTTACCTATAGTATACACCTGTTGTATGATCCACTGATCACTATAACGCAACCAGTAGGAGAAGCAATACCTAATGATTGCCTTAAACTTCTCAAACATTTTCCATGAAAAATAATGTTAAAGAGCCAAAAGCTTCTCACTTTATTTTGTTGCTTTGGGAACAGTCTCAAAGTTTAACTTGAAAACATGAAGCTCAAACACCCTCCTTAACCATACATAATTAGAGATAATAAGTCACACTAAGATGAGAAAGTTTTTTCCACTGGGAAAGCGAATGACAGGAAAAAGAGAAAACCTAACTATGGCACTCAATTGGAACCATAAACTGCACAAGTCAATAACTGCAACCAGAAGTTCCAACTATGGTGCTCAAAATTTATACGCAATTCTTTTTCTTGTTGGCCACACTCAAAATTATCATATATACATATCACCGAAGAACACCCCACCAGATCAACATTCCACTGCCTATTGTTGAAATCAATTAGATCTGCAACTAGAGCTTCATTATGAAGTACTTGGATAGGGGGGGCATATCTCTAGATATAATACTCAATTATTTTGGAGTCACTTTGAAGCTTACGTTGGAATTTGACAACTAGGGACATTGTATCTTTCCTGGTATCATCCCTTTTATTTCAACAGTTTCTATTTCTCACTTCTTGAAGTCCCACACCACAAATTCTACCTCTAACTCAGGCATCAGCAAATGAAAGAGGGAAAGTCAAAACTGATTTTCATGGAAGCAGAGAATAACTTGGACAATTCTCTCCGAACAACTCACATTTTTAGCATTGGTTGTTGCCCTGCCACTGAACTAAACATCTAGCTAGGTAGCATTATCAGAAAGTGTAAAATGGCATGAAGATGCACACGATTGTTAACATAGCATATAACAAAAGATAGAGAACAGTCGTCAAAGAAGTCAATAGTTGAGAAATCAAAATTTTCTATTGTCCCCTAGAATCAGTCGGGTGGTTAAAAGTGTCAAACATTCAGAATTTACATAGCAATTATTTCCATTCATATGCATGCTGACAACAGCCATAAAACCATCTTGGCAGTCAATTACAAATATTGAACTTACCCAACCAATTGGAAACTTTGATATTTCCTCCTGTTGAGCAGATTGATTTCCCAACTGCTGAAAAGAAAAACACCAGTAAATCTTTCATTGACATTTAATAATTATTAACTAGACCTAACATGCTAAAAATGTAAAATTCCCTGTTTATAGAGAGCCCTTTAGGCTTATAAAAATGTAAAAATCCTCACTTGCCACAAGCCTTATGAAACTTGTACATAGCTCCAAATTAAATTCTTGACTATTATTTTGACAAAGTTTATTATCCCAACATCAACATGTATACATGAACTAATGCTTTTATCTATTTAAAAAAATAGAAATTCGCAAACAAATTTTTTAAAAAAGTAGAAGATCAAACAACATATACAACTAAATGATGTTGGAAAAGTAACAACACATGAAAATGAAGGTTCGAAATTACCTGCTTCACAACAACAAACCAAAAAGATAAACCTACTAAAAAATTCTACAATCTTTATGGTAGAGATCAACAAAGAAGCATCAGTCAAGAAAAAAGGCTGATGATGTCAAATTTAGTCATGTAAATCACAAATTAATTTCATGATCATCGACATTTTTCCACTACCAAAAGAAAACAACATTAATAAACCATGTGCATAGTTGCTCATTTGATGGAGAAGAATCAATGTTTATGAACAGCCCTGGTATGATTTCATATATTCATCCATGACAAGAACTGGCTCAACTTGTCATATCACGGAGATGACAATAGCATTGCCACCATACTGTGTACATACCATAGTGCATTGCAACATCAGGATGTAGAAGCAAGAACCACCCTCAAATGAGATACAAATAAGAAAAGCAACAGGCTAAAAGGCGAAAATGAGATTTTGCAATACCCATTTATCACATGTCCAACAAACGATAATGAGCACAATGTGGATTAAATTTTACATGTCTAACATCAATAATTTAAATGCATAAGTTATATCGCAGGAACACTATTTGTCTTTTCATCTCTCAGAATTCCTCTTGCTTTAAGCCTTTGCTTCAGGTAGGCAGGTAACTCTTTTTTATCTGCCTCTGACTTCCTGCCTACCAAAGGATTCTAGATGCGCACTTGAATCTCACTAGGTGAAACATTTGAAGCCATTTCTGCTCGGTGATCACTTGTTATTTTAAGTAGAACCTCCTGAAACAATGTTTTATTCAAATGAACTACGCAAGTAACTGAAGTTCATTATGGAAAAAAATTTGCACTCTTCTTCAAAGGATATATCTTTCAAATACATAATAAGATGAACATCCATCGAACATAAGTAAAGGCCAACACCTTTAAAGCATAAGGTAAAACGGGTATTAAATACACTAAACTGCTAAATTTTATCAATAACGAAAAAGTTCACATCCAAACACTTAGATAAAATGTCTACACAAATATGGATGAACTCAGCTATTTAACTACTTTACCCTTCCCCATAATTATCTGCATAACATAGAATATCCAAGGGGAAGATTACCCAGGTCTTCAACTACATGTGTTTGAAGTCCCCATGGTTGAAATTCTTGACACCTGAAAAACAAAAAGATTGTAGGTTGTGTTTCAAGGGTGCCAAGTCCGAAAGGTTAATTGTCTCTTTTCTCTGTGCAGAAAACAAAGCTTCTCATTTAATTGAACTTCATAAGGTTAACAACTTTTAGAAGCAAAGCTAGGGACGACTGCATGTTCTCTACTTGTGTTTGCTGGGCAGTGTTGTACGATGGTTGGACAGCTCGAGGTTCAAGCTACAATGAATGCAGGAAGGAGAAAGAAAACAATGCTTCATGAGCTTTTCTCCATGGAAATGACAATGGCAATGTAGTAATCAGAAGAGAAACTGAAAAATGCAACCTTGATTTGAAGAAAACCAACCAATTGGTTGTGCAGTTCACATCTCACATAAAAATGTTCCATCATACACAAAAACACAGAAAAATTATGACAGTGATCAGACATTCAAATAGTTTAGGCTGTGAATCAGTCTATGAAACTAAATTCTGTTAAAGGTAAACAGAATTATCAAAACATCATAACTTTATCAAGCTGCCTTAACTTCATTAGCAATTGCTAAAGAACAAAGCTGCAGTTCTAATCTCCAAACTTACAATTACTTTTGCTAGTTATCATTTTTATTCAAGTAAAGTAGAAAGTCTACCTAAACTTTGCCATGTTTTCCTAAGAAAGTGATTTCAATAGATGATCTCAAGGGAAGATAGCAACAACAAAGACACTGAATATGCTAAACAAAGCTGACGAACATCAAGTGTTCTAAACTTCTAATACTCTACAAACTCTGTTACAACATAGGCATGAGAAGAAGGAATAATCAAATATCTTACCACTGGTGAATGCACATGTCAATCCGATGACAAAGCTGATACCTGGAGTAAATATGTCAAGCAGAATGAAGTTTTCTGGATGCTTCTGGTGGTGGTAGAATAGAGGGCAAAGAACTTCAAATTTAAAATGAAAAATCAGAAGCCTTAGCAAAAAAACAGTAAAACAAGTGAACATTGCCCTGAGACTATTTATCTAGATAAAAAATTTGATGAATGAAGACAGGTTTGTTTGCATGTGAGAAGAAATTCATGCATTTTGGCTAGTGAATGTGATGTAGACATCATAATTTGATAGGGGCAAGTTCTTTTTGCAATCGACATGCGATGCTGTTGTGGACATTTGTCCACAACGGCATGGGTGATGGGAGCAGCACAAGGAAGCCGGGAAAGGGGAGGGAGGATGGCGTGGCCATTAGACAGAAAGGGGAGAGACACAGGAGAAATGGGAGAAGACATAACTCAATAATTCATTTCATAATCAAATGAGGGCCTAACCCTTACACTTAAATAAGCAAACTAATGGGCGTACTAATAGATGCCTAAGGCCCGTTAATATAATTAAATAAAACCTTAATTAACCTAATTACCTAAATGCCCTTATTATATAAAAAACCCTAAATACCCTAACATGTGGCCTCAATGGCACCCCCTGGTAGCCCCTAGGACGTTCAAAACAGATGCCCATCATTAAACGAACCATATAAATAGAATTACTAGAACCCAAAAACAATTAATACAAGAACTGGAAACTCAGAACCCCAAAAACTGAGATTAAATAGATGAAACAAAAAAAAACAATAGGGAAAAAGCCAATTCAAGTAATTCGATATGAAAAAAAGATTATTTGAAACCAAATCAAGAAACTTCAAACAAAAAAAGGGAATTCGGAACATAAGAAATGAAAAACAAATGGAGATTGAGGAGAAGGCAAAGCAAAGAGGAGAGGTGAGTACTAATGAAGGTGAGAATGATGAGGAAAATGTAGAGCCCGAGGCCTTCAGAGGTGGTTGTGAAGAAGTGGGCGATGGGTGGATGGTGATGACGATGGCGTAGATTGCAACGGTGATGAGGAGCTGGAAGGAGAGGATGGCGTAGACCTTGCGGATGATGTAGCGGCAATCGGGAGGTCAATGCAATGCCAAAGTTGTGAAGGACCCACCGCAAAGGGGAGGTCGTAGGGGCTTGACGGAGACTTCTTCACCAGAAGCCTCTTACTGTGCATGCCTCCGTTGATCATCACCGGAGACGCAAAAGAAAAAACCCAGAGCTTCTCATCAACATCTTACCATCCAGGTTTTATTACACCAAATATATACGTGGGACTCATGATACTATAAAAATAACAAAAAAAAGGAATAGAGCTATTAATATAGGATGGAGGGAGTAGAAAATACAATTGATTCAGATTTGTGTCTTTCACTAATAGATATAGAGTTGAATCTATATCTGTTATGCATAAAATGGAAGTAGCATAAGCAATGATAAAATATTTTCACCTTAAAAAAGGAAACTGAAGGCAACCCTTAGCTAAAAACTACCCTTTTATAGTTTATAGCTAATTGATAATGAAAACACTAACAATTATGCCTGATAATCAATACAAAAATTGAGCCAATGTTTTAGTCTGCAATAGCAGTGATTTAGGGAACAATATGACAATAGCAATAATTAAGAAAATATTACAAAACAAGAAAATGGCCACCACCATGAGATCTAATTGACAGTTGCCATTATATAATTTATTTGGAAAAGGCACAAATGGTATTTTTTGTATGGTATAAGCTTACTATAGCCCTATTTTAGTAGAGGAAACACATATATTTCTCACTTTAGCAAGAATTATATTCAATAATTTTATATTGACATAAATAAACAAATCTCAAACATTCAAATTGAAGTTGCATCCATATAAGAACTTGAAAACATTCAGAAGCATATTAACTGCACTAATTTTACCAATACCTGAGAATTATCCTCATTTTACCTTGTGAGCATACCAATTATGTCAATCCAACACGTCAAACAATGATCAAAATGCCTCCATGTATTCAACTTCCCAAGTGCACTATGACATTCTAGTGGACCATTTTCAGAGTATACAGAGGACAGAGGCAAAAATGTAAAATACAATTGAATAGAGAGTTGCATCAAACAGGTAGAAAGATGAGATACATTACCTTCTATAAACGGATATTCTCTTAGACACCTTGCATGCACTTCTTGTCCAAATAAAAACCAAGTATGCGACAAACTAAAAGGGCTTAATTATCATAAAAGCTTTATACTTAGAGACAATTACATGTGGGGCAGAGATCAAATTTCCATTCATTCCATACAATAGAAGGTTTACATGGCAAAAATTTCACCAATTTAAAAAATAAATCCAATTATGTAAAACTGGAGAATGTTTCACATTTGGGTTGGGCTAACATCCATAGTACAAGTTGCCTACATACCCTGCCTAAACACCCGCCTCAGGGATCAGACCCATAATATACATAGTTCTGCCTAGCGACTAACTCCACCTTCCAATTCTCAACACAAAGAGCACTCTCTCAAAAAATAGAAGCAAAATACAAATATGTAGACATGGATAACTGTTCTTCTCCCCCACATTGAGCATGTATGTGATGATGTGATTGATACCATAGAACCACACCCTCTAAATGACAAAAGTGACTCCCTTCCCCCCCTCCACAAAGTTCTTTGAGAAACAAGTGTGGGATTTTTTAATACATGATAAGGCTGATGTGATGAATATTGGAGATGCTGAATATGTTCCATCGCTTAAGCCACATTTGAGGCAAAATCAAACCTCCACAAGAAGCGGGAAGAAAGTCAGGAGGTCGGTTACTCAGTCACTGATCAACCCCCCATACCTCTCATGCCCTGTTGCCCAACATCCTCATGCTCATCCCTTATTTGGCCTTTTTTTCTTTTTTTTTTCTTTTCACTTTTTTTTTTTTTCTATTTTTTTCTTTTGATCTTTGATTTTTTTTTTGTGGTATGGGGTGAGAATCCTGAGGCTCACTCACGCCAATTTTACTACATACCAAGTAAGGCGCAGACATGCTTCGAAAGCACTCAAAAATGGCCGGCACTACACTGCTTGCCTTGTATATTTCTCAAGTAGGGTCACTTTGATTTTCAGTTGCAACCGGCTCAAGAAGCATGGGGACTGTGGCAAGTTGATAAGCAAATTTGTCACCTAGAGTTCAAAGGTTTGGGAAGAGGGAGATTTGAATTGTGCCCCAACTGTAAACTAAGTTGTCATAGATTTTTCCATCCATAATTAAATAATTGAGATCAAACATCAACTTTTGTTTAATAATGCCCACTTATATACAAAAATTAAAGCACTATAGTAGGGGGGAAAGAGAGGCACACTCATCAACATAGAGAGAGGGGTTCTTCAGGTACACGTACCACAGGGATTGGATCATGCGGGATAGAAATTGGGAAGAAGAAGCAGACTCTCCATCGGGCCCATTGGGCTGAATCTTGAGCCGTGCTCTTGGGAAGGGTGGATATGTCACGAATTTGTTGTAGACACTTTAGGGGCGGGGGCACTAATGATGATGCGCGATCGCAACTCCTCGTTCATCGTTGGGTCCACTGGGCTTGTCATGGGCCAAAACTATGAAAAGAGATGGCGGGGAGTGTGGCTCGGCCCATTGGGCAATTTAGTTTTTGCGGGACACGGGCGCGAACTAGCGGAGCCATGCCACCCGCTTGTGATGGGCTCGCAACTCTTCCTATCTTCGCTCCTCCACCGCCTTGGCCTTTGCCTCTTCGAATCGTCGTCTTTGCTCCTGGCAGAGGCACTCCTTCTCCGCCTCCTCCACGGCCTGACTTGAGCGACGGAACTCTGCGACACGGCAGTTGAACTCAACCAACCTTGCATACTCTTCCGCTCTTTCCCTCTCAATCTGTTCATCCCAGGCGTCGCATCACCGGGGCCACCTCTGCTCTTGCTCCAAATCATCTGAGCTTCAGGTACGCTTCCCCTGGTGCTCAAGCTCTGTGCGGAGGCAGGTGTCGTGCTCTCCTTGGGTGGATTCGTTCTTGAGAAGCTCGAAAGCCGACTGCAACCTCTTGAATTTGGCTGTGGCCTGAGGGTCGCTCAGGTTCTTCTCCGGGTGGAGCTCCCGGGCCTTTTTCCAGTAAGCATGCTCAATCTCCCGGGAGGACGATTTGAGGCCCTCCTCTCCACCTCCAAGCCCAATCACCTCGTAAAGGTTTTCGAACTTGGCAAAAGCCATGGGGAAACAAACTCTCTCAACAGACTGAATGGAACGAAAGCTCTATCTCTCTCTCTCTCTCTGAAGATGATGAAAACTCTCTTTCTCTAAATGGAACGGAAGCTCTGTCTCTCTGATGATGAATGAAACTCTCTTTGAAGATGAAGATCCTCCCCTCTATATGCTCCCTCGTAAAGCTTTTCAAATCAGGAAATCTGTGTCGCTAAACTAGTTTCCTATTTTATAAATTAGGAAACTTTCCTCATTTTTGTTGACATGGTTTCCGCCCAAGAGAAGGAAACTTTCCTTGTGATGGTTTCCGCCAATGAACTTTCCTTGCTTTTGTTGAGATGGTTTCTGCCAAAGAAATGTGGAGTGGCCGGCCAGCAGCGGAAGCTATGGTGGGAGAGGTTGGCACACATCAAAAATCCAAACTCTAATAGATCTACACCATAAGCATGTATAACTAAATCCAATTAGCAATAAACATGCAACTTAAAATAATTAATCAAAGGAAGATAATCAAAATAGGAGTGATGACAAACTGACCTGGGCCAAACCAGCCCTAGCACGCTCTCCTTAAAAGATCTAGCACGCCAATTGATAGATCTAAGGGATTCAAGGATTAGAGAGAGTTACCTATGTGTTGATCCCTCTACACCTTGCTTCGTTTGATGAAACTCAGCAACGAATCAGCCCGCTCAAGCTCCAACACGACCCAGCAAAGGAGAGGAGTACCCTCCTTCCTTTCAGCCCGCCTAGAGCACCTTGAAGAAGAGAGAGGAGGGGCAGCCAACAACTTCTCCCAATGGAAGAGCAAAAATCACCAAGGAAGAGAGGGGGCCGCCTTGGTAGAGAGAGAGGGAGAGAACTTAATTGGGAATTCTAGATCCACAAAGAGGAGGACGCCCCATCCAATTGAATAACAGAGAATATTCTCTCTTATTCTCGCCATTATTCTCTCTCCCTACCTTCCATATAAAGGCTGGACAAAATAGGCTATTTCTTATGGGCTTTAGTAAGTGGGTTGATTCAAATGGACCAAGCTGATTACATCATTCCGGTTTCACTAGAGGGTCTAACACAATGGGAGCGGGCTCTATACCCACGGAGTCTGCGAAGGCCTGGACCCCTGCACACGGCCAAGCCCGCGATAGGGTCAACCCCTCGCTTACCATGCGGGTCCCACTCTCAACACCTAATTTGTGCGTCTGGGCCCCACAATGTGAAAATGCACACCTAGATGTATGTCTAGTGTACGTGTGTGACATGTGCGGGTCCCATTCGAATTATGTGTAACGAGGGAACATGTGGTGTTGGCGCGTCCGCCCCCACCACCCTTGGACCTCGTGATCCGTACCAGTTCACCCGGACCGCGACACGTTGGACCAAACCGGGCCCAAGCCCATACCATGGTCCAACATCCCCACTATGAGTAAAGGGCTCATATGGTCCAACAGCGACCAGCGCCAGTCCTGTCGAAGACCAATACTATGAGCGTGCTTAGAAAATAGATCCGTTGTTAAGGCCTTAGTGAACGGATCTACCAACATCTCAGAAGTAGGAAGATGACTCACAGTCACTTTTCCCCTCTGTAGCATGTTGAAGATGTAATACTAATGCACCTCAATGTGCTTACCCCTGGCACTGATCTTTCCGTTCTTAAGTGTTGACACTGTAGCCAGATTATCGCAATACATCTGGACAGGAGCATCAGTTCAGTTTTCTAGCCCCAATTTTGCTAGAAATTGCTTAATCCAAACTGCCCGGGAAGCTGCAATACTGCATGCATAAAACTCAGCTTCCATCGTAGACTTAGAAACACTCTTTTGTTTCTTGCTTGCCCATGATATAGCACTGCCTCCAAACATGAAGACATATCCAGCAGTGGATTTCCTGTCATCTAGATCCCCCGCATAGTATGAATCACTATATCCAGCCAATGATAGACTTTCCGCCTGATACGTGAGTTTTAAACTCTTAGACCCTAATAGGTACTGAAATACCTTCTTCACTGCTTGCCAGTGTTGAAGACCAGGGTCTGCTTGGTAACGACTTAACAAGCTTACCACAAAACTCAGATCAGGTCAAGTACAGGTCATGACATACATCAAGCTGCCAATAGCTTGTACATATGGCACTAACTCCATCCGGAGTCAGTCTTCCTCTGTCCGAGGAGCCATACCCTTAGACAACACAGTACCCTTGTAAAAATGGGATTCAATGGTTTTCCAACCAATGACATTGAAGTGTTTAAGAACGCTCTATATGTATGACTCTTAAGATATACTAAGCTTCCTAGTTTTTCTATCTCTATCAATTTTAATCCCAAGGATGTAGGATGCCTCACCCATGTCTTTCATCTCAAACTAGGTTTTGAGCCATTCCTTTAAACTGACTATCATACTAACTAAGGTCATTCCCCATCAAGAGTATGTCATCTACATACAATGACAACATCATATACCTAGTCCCATCCCTGAAGGTATAGACACAATGATTGTGTTTGTTTACTATGAACCCATACTCACTAATCACCTTGTGAAAAGTGAAGTACCATTGTCTGGGAGATTGTTTTAGACTATACAATGATTTTATGAGCTTGCACACCTTGTGTTCCTCTCCAGGAATCACATAACCCTCAGGTTGATCCACATAAATCTCCTCCTCTAAATCTCCATTTAGGAAGGCAGTATTTACATCCATTTGGTGCAACTCTAAATCAAAGTAAGCAATGAATGCTAAGAGACATCTAATCGAGTCAAATCTTGACACCGGTGAGTATGTCTCCTTAAAGTCCATCCCATACACTTGGGTGAACCCCTTGGCTACTAATCTCGCCTTGTACTTATCTATAGATCCATCAGCCTTAAGCTTCTTTTTGAAGATCCATTTACACCCAGTGGACTTTCGCCCTTTAGGTGGATCCACTATCTCCCAAACCATGTTCTTTAGGATACAATCCATCTCTTCTTGAATAGCAACCTGCCATTCTTGAGCGTCTGGAAGATTTAAAGCTTGCTCAAGGGTAATAGGGTCATCTAGAATAGGTTCATCTAATGTGACGTTGTCCTCCCCTAGCATTGTATAGAAGTCTCTCAACAGAATTGAAGGTCTTCTTTCCCTCAATGCCCTGGGTTCAGGTTTGGTTTGGTTTTGAACTGATCCAATTACTTCCTCTGGGGAAGTGCTAGGACCAGCCTCTTTAACCACCTCAAATAAATCAACTTTCTTGTTAGGGATTCTAGGGTTTAATTCTTCTTCCAAGAAATAAGCATCTCTAGACTCAATAACCCCCACTGTCCCATCCGTGTGGTGAACCACGAATTGGTACCCCTTAGAGTGATCAAAGTAACCAATAAAGTTGCACTTTATGGTCTTGGGGTCTAGCTTTGACCTATGCTGGTCAGACACCTTTACGTGTACCCTAGACCCCCACACTCTAAGATGCCCTAAGTTTGGACGTCAACCCGTTCATTACTCATAAGGTGTCCGTTGGACTACCTTTGTTGGTACACGATTAAGGATGTACACGGCGGTGTCTAAAGCCTCATCCCAGAAGTTAGTTCCTAACTCAGAGTGATTTAACATGGACCTTACCATGTCCATAAGCGTCCTATTATGCCTTTATGCCACTCCATTTTACTGTGGAGTGTACGGTAGGGTGTACTGATGAACTATTCCCTAATCGGTACAGAAATCTTTAAACAGGTCAAAGGTGTACTCGCCACCCCTGTCAGTCCTCATGATTTTTACTTTCCTGCCTAACTGAGTCTCAACCTCAGCTTTAAATTCCTTGAATTGATCTAAGGTATCAGACTTCCTGCTTATTAAATACATGTACCAGTATCTTGAATAGTCATCAATGAACGTCATAAAATATGTCATACCTTTGTGGGTCTGAACATACAAGGGCCCACATATGTCAGAATGTACCACCCCTAACAGTTCATTTGCCCTTTGTCCCTTTTGAAAGGATTGCCTGCTCATCTTACCCGATAAGCAATCCTCACACACACGTAGGTCTTTGGATATTTTGGGTAACAACCCAGCACTCGACATCCTATGTAGTTTATCTACATTTACATGGCACAAACGCATATGCCAAAGCAAGGCATCATCCACAAACAAAACAATATACTCAGAAGCGCTTATTTCATTAGATTCAATAGAGTTCATTACATCTAAGCAGTACAATCCATTAATTAAAGAAGCAGTAAATAAAACGGTCCCACCCTTGCCCACTGTGGCCTTACTCCCCTTGAACCTAACCTCAAACCCCTTCTTAGTCAGAACAGGGATTGAAATCAAGTTTCTCCTAATGGAGGGAGCAAAAAGCACATCTGTTAGGATTAGGTTAGACCCACTCTTCAGAGGAATCTTGCAGCTCCATATAGCCTCCACCTCACAGTATGTGTTGTTCCCCATGAAGACTTTGTTCTAGCCTGGAATCAGATTGATCATCTCGCCCCTGGTTCCCCTAGAGTGGGAAACATGCATAGTAGCTCCTAAATCTAGCCACCAAGTCTTCTCCTTGATGTCAGCAAGCATCACTTCAGAGACAACACAGACGATATCCTCGCTCTTGCCCTTGTCCTTGCTTGAATCGTTATCCTTCTGGGGACAGTTAGCCTTAAAGTGACCCATCTGGCCACACTTGAAACATGCACCTTTGGGTTTGTCATTCCCTTTTACAGTGCCCTTATTCTGAGGCTTCTTCCCCTTCTTCTTGAAAGCTTTCTTAGAGGGACCAGGCCCCTGTCCTCCTTTCTTGCCCCTACCAGAGTTGTGTACCAGATTGGCAGTAGCAGCACCCCCAGAAGCCTTCACATAGTTCCTCCTTTCTTGCTCAAGTCTAAGTTTGGCAGTCAGAGCTTCCATTGTGATCTTCTGGTCACTCATGTTCAAATAGATTACTACACTCTCCCAAGATTTGGGAAGGTTGTTCAAAACTGTTGACACTTGGATTCCCTCATAGATGGGGTCCTCCAGTGTCTCCAGGTCATCAGCAATGATGGACATGGTACTCAAGTGCTCATTCACATCATTTCCCTCCCTCATCCTTGAATTTTGGTATTTAGAGTATAGCATCCTCTTATCAGCCTCAGTTCGTTCCCCATACCTCACAGACACTATATCCAGCATCTCTCTGGCAGTCTTATACTTCTCAAAGAGCCTTTCTATCTTAGGCTCCATGAAAGTAAAAATGGTGGACCTAGCCTTATTATCATCATCTCTCAGCTTCTCAAGTGCATTAAACTGATCAGCTGATGTACCCTCTGGTGGTGGCTCAATGACCTGCTCAAGTACATGAGGAAGATCAGAAAGAGTAAGGATGTGGTGAATCCTTCTCTTCTACACCAGATAGTTATTAGCATTAAGCTTCTCAGTTTTTCCTAACTCAGTAGTTACCATTTTGGAAGTCATTGATAATCTATAAAGAAAATAGGCAGTGAACAGGAAATTAGTACTATTTATGGTAAGCTGACTACTTTAAAAATAGGTAATTACTTAGACAAACTCTAAATCTAAATATAAGCTTAAGGACAAAAGAGTATATTAAGCTGAGTTACTTTATTTAGAATATCCTAATTAGGGTTTGGGTTACTTTCCAGAAATAACCCTAACTACCCCTTAACCCCTTAAATGAAGTTACCCTAATTAGGTATCTATGTGTTTTTTGAATTTAGGATTCCCAAAAAACCCAACCCAACTCACAAATCAGCAAATAAACATAATTAGAGGCTATTGGAATTTTAAAATTCTGTCCAAAAAAATTTTAGTGTATATTTACCAAAATGCCCCTAGGGCTATTTTGGTCGTTACCACCCTTAAGGGCACACCAAAATTAATCACATAAACTTTACAAAGTTATATTCCAGAAAAATAACAATTATGAACACTTCTGGAGATTAAGATTCTATCCAGAAAAAATTTGGTGTAAATTTACCAAAATGCCCCTAGGGCTATTTTGGTCTTTTCCACCCTCAAAGGCACACCAAAATTAATCACAGCAACTAAACCATGTTATCAACATAATAAATAAAAAAGATCTAGACAGAACAACATTAAGCACACACAATGAACATGTGAATTGTCCAAAATGCCCCTAGGGCTATAGTGATCAATTCACACCCTTAACCAATTAAATTAAATTTATTATCATAATAAATAATTTAAAAGATCCTTACTGTCCAGAAGGGACGTGTGTGCCTAATTGTGATCAGAGAAAAAGAATTTGCACAAAAATTATAAGTGGCAAAATTACCACTATGCCCTCATGCAAACAAACATGCGCTAAAACTCAAATTATCTCTAATCACATGCATCCAGCAATCATAATCTTATGAAAACATGCATAAAATAGTTAAATCAAACCAATATAATAAACCCTTTGATTAGAAGGGGTAGATCAAACGATTTAGACTAAAATCCTCAATTTTACCAATCTAAACCTAGATCGGGTAAAATAGATTGAATTTTGATCAAACTAGCGACCAAATCTCTTCCAAATGGCTCCGATACCACTGTAGAGTGGCCGGCCAGCAGCGGAAGCTATGGTGGGAGAGGTTGGCGCACATCAAAAATCCAAATTTTAATAGATCTACACCATAAGCATGTATAACTAAATCCAATTAGTAATAAACATGCAACTTAAAATAATTAATCAAATGAAGATAATCAAAATAGGAGGGATGACGAACTGACCTGGGCCAAACCAGCCCTAGCACGCCCTCCTTAAAAGATCTAGCATGTCAATTGATAGATCTAAGGGATTCAAGGATTAGAGAGAGTTACCTATGTGTTGATCCCTCTGCACCTTGCTTGGTTTGATGAAGTTCAGCAATGAATCAGCCCGCTCAAGCTTCAACACGACCCAGCAAAAGAGAGGAGTACCCTCCTTCCTTTCAGCCCGCCTAGAGCACCTTGGAGAAGAGAGAGAAGGGGCAGCCAGCAGCTTCTCCCAATGGAAGAGCAAAAATCACCAGGGAAGAGAGGGGGCTGCCTTGAGAGAGAGAGAGGGAGAGAACTTAATTGGGAATTCTAGATCCACAAAGAGGGGGACGCCCCATTCAATTGAATAAGAGAAAATATTCTCTCTTATTCTCTCTCCCTACCTTTCATATAAAGGCGGGACAAAATAGGTTATTTCTTATGGGCTTTAGTAAGTGGGCTGATTCAAATGGGCCAAGCTAATTACATCACTCCAGTTTCACTATAGGGTCTAACACAACGGGAGCAAGCTCTGTACCTATAGAGCCCGCGGAGGCCTAGACCCCTGCACATGGCCAAGCCTGCGACAGGGTTGACCCCTCGCTTACTACACGGGTCCTACTCTCAACACCTAATTCGTGCATTTGGACCCCACAATGTGAAAATGCACACCTAGATGTATATCTAGTGTACATATGTGACATGTGCAGGTCCCATTTGAATTATGTATAACGAGGGAATACATGGTGTTGGCGTGTCTTCCCCCACCACCTTTGGATCTCGTGACCCATACCGGTTCACTCGGATCGTGACACGTTGGACCAAACCATGCCCAGGCCCGAGCCTATACCATGGTCCAACAAGAAAAAAAACCTTTCCCTGTTTGTGAATTTTTCCCTGTTTCCGGCAAGTTCTGTTGCCTCATTTTTGTGCTGTACGGGCTTAGCCTGTGGCTATGTTCTTGGTAATTCACTCTCATCTGAGCCTTTGCTTCTTCAGCTTGATTCTACTCATTGTTTTAATTTCTCAATAGCCTTCTCTTTTTAATAGCTTTTGCCCACCATTACTTCTTTTTATTTGATGTGGTAGTATGAGCCAGCTGGTCTAGAGCAGAGGGTTTGAAGTGACATGACATCTCTCTTGCATGCTCATGGCAGTGTTCCAATTTTCTTCGTTGCACAGTCTGAGCCAGGTAAACAATGCCGATTTTAATACATGCACCGCAAGTAACGCCCTGCAGATTATTAAAAATGGAAACGCTTCCATTCCACTGGCAACTCTGGGACCTAAGTACTTCATCTGTGGGACACTTTCTCACTGTCTGGGTGGAATGAAGCTACAAGTTATTGTCAAGGGTGGGCAGGCCACTGCTGCAGCTTTGGCCCCCATGGCTGAACCAAGGACTTCTTCAGAAGCTCCATCTGCATTCTTGCTGTCTTACGCCAAGAGAAACAACCTGTTGCCTTGCACTCTTCCATACCTGCTTCAATCTCCTGGGAAACCCTTTTGTGGTTGCAAAACATTTGAACTGTATGTATTTAAATTATGCTAATCGCCTTATTTGAATTAGGAGGTTATAAACATTGGAATAGATACCAAATAAAATATTGAAAATGTACCTAATAAATGGTACACGTAAGAATAAGATATGATCATGTGAATAAAGTTGACTGTGATAGACTGGCCTCCTTTTAGTTGATTAAAAACATGTTAAAAAGAGTCTTTTCAGGTTCTTAAGTGGGACTTGCATGTGTACACTGTGATTCCCTTGTAAGAAATCTTATACATGGAAGTGTAAGTTTATAGCCTTTTTGATGTGGACAAGTATCATGGAAATTTGTGTTATTATCGGTCTCACGATATAGTCACTTATCGTACGATGAATGTTACGATCTATTGATCACTATGTCATGACTAACACGATTTGTTTATTGTAGGTGATAGATGTCTTATTCCAACTACTTGAGAAATGCAATTTGAGATATCCAGACACCTACCCCAACTATTTTTTCGATAAGTTCATCATTCAGCACTATTTTAACATTGGGATGGCTAACAGTTTGGCGGAGAAGGAAAAAAAACTCGCTCGCATATTGTTGAGAAGGCTGAATGTTAACACGGAGAGCAATTTCATTCCAATCTAAGTCACATGCCACTTTCTCTTATTTATTGTCCAATGCAGGGAGAAGAGATTTAGGTGGTACAACCCACTAAAGGGTGACCATGACCACCACTTTGCCGAGGCGGACAAGATAAGGAAACATGTTGCATAGGGAATAGAGAAGGTCATTTGCATAAATGGTGCAACAAAGTGGCCAATGACTAAGATCAACAAATGCTCATATCAAGAAACAAATGTAGATTGTGGTATCTTCCTCATGTACTTCGTAGCGAAGATGGTAGGGGCCATCCTTCAGCTTGATTTTACACAAATGGAGATAACATGCATGCTTGGTCAGGCCTCAAATCTGTGCTGCTATTCTTTGGGCCTGAATCAACACGGAATTTGATCAGGAGCCAGATGAATTGTACTTATACAATATACATTTTACATTATTTACGAATGAAACATAATTAATTGACAAGTTTGTTTTTTTATGCTAGATTGTGTAATTCTCCACTGGAACTGAACTACATCTTGTTATCATGTTTGTTTTTAAATGAAGCCGCATTCAATCGTGTGTCCGAACGTACAATCAATTTGACATTGTGTTAGTAAGCATACGATCGCCATGTTATTACTTGGAGATAGCCGGGCATTGATCATATTGTGTATTCGATCAAACGATATGTACCACTATTGTGTCCCAGAATATGCGATAAGGAATGAAACTTCAGCCTATCATATTATTGATATCACGATTGTCACTTAGGTCGTGTTATCGTTCAAACAACATCTAGTATATCGTATCATTGGTCCCCCAAAATGATGCACTTAAATAAATATTTATCATGTTATTACAAAGACGATTGGCACATTCGTTGTGTATCCAAACGTACGATCTACATATCATTACAGAACATTTAAAAAAACCAATATTAAATAACGAACTGAATGACCACTTCAGAGGCTGGTGAGGACCGAATAGATAAAATGTGATGGAACATTCGCGACATTGAAATAACGCCTGGTAGTAAATTATGCCCTCCATCATATGTAGGTGAGGACCGCATCTAAAGGGGGCAGATTCACCATTCGGTGCTAAAGCAAATGCTCCATCTCAGGACATTGAAATATAACTGGTGAGGACTGACCAAATAAAATGTGATGGAACATTCGCGACATTCAAAATCAATGGGTGAGCATTCTCCAAGTCCTAATATATATTGAGTTATGATCGAGAAGGTTCCTAGGACTCCGAACTGACAGGCTAGGCGGCCCGAACCAAAAGGTTCGGCGGCACCAAAATGTTCTTACGACTCCAAGCCAATAGGCTAGGTGGCCCAAACGAGAAAGTTCAGCCTGCATAGGGTTGCACTAGAAAACTGGAACAGAACCGAACCGGGTAAAACCAAACCAAAATTTAGTGGTTTGGTTCAGTTCGGTTCCTGATTCGGTTTCTGTTCGGTTCTTATAAAAAAACCAAATGAATTTCTATTCAGTTCGGTTTTAAAGAAAAAAAACGAAACCGGAACCAAACCAAAACCGAATCAGTTTAATTAAAGTAATTTCGGTTGGGTTCAGTTTTAATGAAAACAAATCAAAGTTTTATATAAAAATGTATATGATAAATGACTTAAGTTGCAAGGTTGGCAATTTTGTATTATATCTACCTGATTTTGATTTATTAAAGTAATTTAATTAAAATGTTCATTTTTTATTCGGTTTCGGTTCATATGTCGGTTCGGTTCAGTTTTTATATTTCGGTTCGGTTCGGTTCAGTTCCTATATTTCGGTTCTTGAATTCGGTTCGGTTCCTACAAGAACCGCCGGAACCGAACCGAACCGAGATGTGTTGTGAACGTCCTAGGGGCCACATATTAGGGTAATTAGGGTTTTTATGTAATAAGGGCATTTAGATAATTTGGGTTAATTAGGTAATTAGTGCTTTCTTTTAAGTATGCTAATGGGTCTTAGGTGCTTGTTAGTAAGCCCACTTAGCTAGTTTATTTAAGTGTAAGGGTTGTACCCTGGTTTGATTATGAAATGAATTATTTAGTCTTGTCTTCTTCTCAGTGCTTCTCCCCTTTCTGTCCAGCGGCCATGCCGCTCTCTCTCCCCTTCCCGGCATCTCTGCGCTACTCCCTACCCGTTACCGGCTACCTAGGCTGTTGTGAACAACCGTCCACAACATTGGTATCGAAGCCATTGCACCCCAGACACCACACTTGCCAGAGCTGCCACATCCACTACCGTTGTTGCCCAATGTTCAGCCCTTCGCTGATCTGACATCACCACCCTTGCCAGCTCCGGCCAGTCCCCGAATGGCACCACCTCCTTCCGTCATTGACTGCAAGACCACCGTCTTGCCACTGCCCATGCAAGGAACCGTGCAATCTAATCCGGCCACATCCACTGTCGCTGCGGCATTGTTCCACCCTTCCAAGGCTGGCCGGGTGCAGCTCGCATCCACGTCCATTGCCGAGCAGTACACCACTTGCTGGGTCAACTCCGGGAAGCTACTGGGAAAGCCAGACTTTTCCCAGGCCACAACTAAGCTCGCTAGCGGCCAGCCGCTTCTGCAAGGATGGCCGCATCCTTTTCAAGTTACAGAGGAATCACTCCTCCCTGTTACGACCACCAACCAGCGCCGCCTGCCGCCACTGGCCCAGGCGCCGATAATCCTCACTGGATTTCTGTCCCCGCTCTCTGCCAGAGCCCACATCGCCCTCCCAGCCTCGGTCCATTTTTTCCCCGTCGTCCACGATTGGATTTTCCTCATCGCACTGCCTCTGCTGGGAATGGAAGCCAGCCTCCTCTATCTGTACCTCCAGACTCCAGACGGCCGCTCAGTGTTCCGCAGCAAACCATCCATGGCCTCCAGCGCTCCTGTCCTCGACATGAGCCGGCCTTCCAGCGACCTGCTTTTGGCGATTGAGAAAGCAAGCCGGGAGTTGCAAGCGTTCCAGATCTCTGGGAGATTGTCTGCACCGGCATCCGTGCTGACTTCCACTTTCCCGACCCCGACGTCACCGCTGCCGCCGTCTCCATTTGCTCCGCCTTCCGCCAGAGCCCCCGCCACCGGCAAACTGGTCGCTTTCTTCTCCTCCGCCCGATCCACTCTTTGTTTCACTGTCGCAAACAGGGGAGGCAAACTTTCATCACTCAGCGTCTTAGAAATGTCCGCCAGGACTACCTCTCGGTGGCCCATCATCCTCCGGTGGCCACCCATCCAGCCACTATCGCCATTGCAAGCTATGGCCGCCGGAATCTTCATGCCTTCCGGTGAAATTTTTTGTTGCAGGATTTTTGCCAAAAAATTCTGGATGAACTACGGAACCCGCACCAGCACCTTAAATTTCGGTGGGATCTATGGGGTATCAGACTATGGCGCAGAAAATCTCGGGCGAGAAGTGCATGTTTCTTAGGCTCGTGGTTGGATGGCACCAGAACCATCGCGTTCCGCCGTTTTCCCCGGGTATGAACTTCCTCCCAAACACCGCGACGACCATTTTTGGAAAGATGGCTCTGCGTGCCCGATCTCCATTCATTAGATATTTTGTTGCGGAAAGTGGGACAGTGCACTACAAGGAAGCTACCCACCGTCCAAGGACTTTATACGGGTCTTAGGCCGGTTTGGGTTAACCGTCTGCTACCTGGGTGTCTCCAGTGGACGCCATGGAGGAAAATCAGAGGAGCTCTGGGAGAGAGCCCTGATTATGCGGGATCTTCCTTTCCATGTGGGTCCGAATTCCACTGGCCACAGTTGGCAATTCTCCTTCTCCTTCCATTCCCAAACGTTTAGAATGCCAGAGGACCACATTGCTGCCGCCGTTTGCAGTAAAGAGGTCTTCTTCGTGCTCAAGTGGGCCTGCTCTATGATTAAGTTATGCCCCACCGGAAGCCGGATTGCCACACTCCTGATGGCCGATGCTCCCTCCAATGAGTTACAGACTCTTGTAGGGGAGCTGGCCGAGGTACTTGGTCTCTTTTCGTGGTGGTCGCTCAGCTTCGTCGAGTATGTGAAGTCGAGCAAGGTGGAGATGAGCTCGCTACCAGCTGTCCGCGAGCTGATCGATGAGTGGTGCACGCCATATGCCTTCTGTGGGCAGACCGATGCAATCTGTAGGCCGACTAATGCCCTCTATGGGCCGCCCATGGTGCTATCTGATGCCCTCTGTGGGCTGACCATGATGCTATATGCTAATGCCCTTTGTGGGCAGTCTTGGGGCGCTCTATAGTCGTTGGGATGACCCCTCTTGTTGGAGACCTGTGTGGGCAGTCTGCTTGTCCTGCATCCAACAAGTCGAGGCCGCTCCTTTGTTCTGCCCTTAGGTTCCCTTAACTGCACTTCCATCATGTTTGTCCTGGCTTCTGCACGTCTACTCTTGAGTAGTGACCCACTATCTCCATCATTCAGCATGTCTCATCAACAGATACGGACCGGTTGTTCACAGTGGAGCTTTGGTGGGCCTGATGCCTAGAGTTTTAGATCACCTCGAGGACAAAGTGATGCGCAAGCGAAGTGTGGTGGAATGTTGTGAAGGTCCTAGGGGCCACATATTAGGGTAATTAGGGTTTTTATGTAATAAGGGCATTTAGGTAATTTGGGTTAATTAGGTAATTAGTGCCTTCTTTTAAGTATGCTAATGGGCCTTAGGTGCTTGTTAGTGAGCCCACTTAGCCAATCTATTTAAGTGTAAGGGTTGTGCCCTGGTTTGATTATAAAATGAATTATTGAGTCTTGTCTTCTCCCCTTTCTTTTGTGCTTCTCCCCTTTCTGTCCGGCGGCCATGCCGCTCCCTCTCCCCTTTCCCGGCATCCCTGCACCGCTCCCTACCCGTTACCGGCTACCCAGGCCGTTGTGGACAACCATCCACAACAAGATGCAACCCTAGGCCGGCACCAAAAAGTTTGGTCTGAACTAGGAGGTTCGGGCAGCATAGCATTCCATCGTGTGTCCAAACGTATGATTAATATAGCTATCGTGTTAATAAGAAGATCATTTTGTTAGTACTTGATGTTGTCATGTATTCGATAATATGATATGTACCACTATTGTGACCTAGATAATGTGATATCAAAACAAATTCATCATATCGTGTTATCAATATCACATGGGACGCTAAGGTTGTAAAATAGTACATATGACATCTACTATATCGTGTAAACTTTAACGAAATTTTGATGATTTTATACATGAATAAGATCTACTAGAAGACAACTATGAATGCCAAGAAAACATATCTTTAAAGAATTTTTAAAAATACAAAAAAAATTTATAAAAATCTAGAGACCACTTCAAAGGCTGGCAAGGACCAATCAAAATGCTACGTCTCGATGCAGGCAATCAGTTGGCATTAGATCTCCTTGCACAGTCCCAGACCAAGCAATACAAATGTGACGGAACATTTGTGACATTGAAATAACACTAGTGAGTGAACCTATTCTTGTCATAGGCTGGGGAGGACCGCTTATGATGGGTGACGAGATCACCATCTAGTATGATAGTAATGTCTTGAAGGCTCCATCAAGGAGCAGGCGATCAGTGGGCGTGCAATCAATCGTGACGGAACATTCACAACATCCATATAACGCCAGGTAGTGAATAGTCCCCCTTCGGACGCCAGTGAGGACCGCGTCTGAAGGGGACGACTCACCATATGCCGCTACACAACTATTCCAAATGCTCCCTCTCATCCTCCTCTCGAATTCGGTAAGCCCAAGGGTCACCTATATATATATAGGAAGGGTGAGAGGGTAATGAACTGCCATGATCGGCGGACCGAACCAAAAGGTTTGGCCAATAGGTCTGGGTAATGGAAATTATTGAAACACCAGAAATTGTGGTGACTCTTCGGGAATGACTCCTTGCGAATTGGTCATTCAAATTTAATTGGAACACCAAAAATTGTGGTGACTCTTCGGGAATTGGGTAGTTGTATTCATGCAATTGTCGTGTGTGTGATCACACGACATGACCAATATCATGTAATTTTCGAATAGCCTATCAAAATAATTTATTGTCATATGTTCTTATCATGTAATTAGTAATATGTAACCCCTTTGGACGTGTTGCTGATTACACGATATATATACATTATACAATATATACAAAAACAACAACATATCATGTTCTTGAAAACACGTGAATTACATATTGTGTGTTGTCAATGACACAATGCATATAATAAACTTTCAGGTGAAGAACGGGGGTAGAAAAGGTAACCATGATCGATGCTCCCCTTCCTTACGCCATTTGCCTACTCTATTATTCGACTTCCTTCGGCTTGTAGTTGGGGCATCTGCCACATTGGGAGGTTCCCCTTGTGCGCTAGTACATCGTTTGTGGTTGTGACCCAACTACCCACATGCTCCACATTTTCGTGGGGCTTTGACTTGTGGTTGTGACTCTATCCAATTTTTTCGTAGATGCCCTTGTTGCTTATGTGGTATCAGTGGGTTGAATGTGGGCATAACCCTAGATGGTGCCCACTGGTGCCTATCTGTTGTTGAGGGTAATGGCTCTTGATATGTCATTCTATATAATTCAGTTGAGTACCATCTTTTGCAGTAGTCAGACACATAGAAGTGTCTATGCTCGATTGTTGTGATTGCATGCTTATAGGGTAGCCCCAGATGTTGAAACTTTCCACATGTGCAAGTTCGTTCAACCAAATTTACCACATCCTGATAAGAAAATATCGTGAGAATGAGTTCACGATAAAAACAATTTTGTGTCATCGGTTACACGACACGTAAGGATACCATATGATCGTGTAAGTTAAACATATCTACTTACACGATAAATGAACATATCGTGTTACTAGTGACATGACCCACCGTAAGGCTAACATACCGTCGTGTAACTAAAACAAACACACTAACATGATATGAACAATTAATGTATAACTGTGCACACGATATGTACATCAAGGTTTGAATGAAATGTACCTAGTGATATAGTGAGTTAATCTGGAATTCATACATTGACACAGGCAATACAATCATATTCTGGCTATCTGTTCAACGTTTATCAAATAATGCGATTGTGTGCTCCCTTGGGTGCTCAATTAACCGAGTTATAGGCATCAATCTGGCTTTTTTTGAACATTGCATTGGCACTTTCAAACCTGTTTGAGCTGAGGGTTCCATATCTTTTTTCCTGAAAATGCGACATTGGCTCAATGCTCTGAACCTATCTTATTTAGATAAGCATATGCTTCAAGATCATGTTCTTTAATGTTGTTCATTGTTTCATCATGCACATTCTATCTAAAAGTTTCGGCTGCAACATGGAGTTGGTTCTTTAAGTAGTTGTCATTGAATCTGTCCATCATATTTGCTGCCATGTGATGGATGCAATATCCATGGTATGTAGGTGGGAAAAACTACTTAACAGCATTTGTCAATCCCTTCTATCTATCAGAAATGATTGTATCCAACTCAGCTGGAGGATCAGAAAATATATGATTTTTAAGTAACTCAAGAAACCATCACCATGTTTTCTCGCACTCGTTCTCAACCGCTGCAAATGTGAGGCACAACATATTATTGTTCCTGTCCAGTGCAGTTGCTATCAATATATATCTAGGATACTTTTCTTTCAAGAAAGTTGCATCTACCGTTAGCAATGACCTCAATGTTGTTCTAAAAGCTCTCGCAACAGGACCAAACATCCAAAATACTCTTTTGAAATTGTACCCACCTATAGGTCCGGGAATATCATATAATCTCACTAGAACAACTACACTTCTTGGATTTATATATTCTATCTGCTTTCCGTAAGCAGGAAGTATGCAGTAGGATTCGTCTGGGTCCCCATCTATTAAATCAATCAGTGCTTTACCTACACGACCGAAAACACTGTAATAAAGGTTATACAATAGTGGCTTTCATTGTGTTCCCGATCACATGACATTGGTTGTAGTCGTGAGATCGTAAACCATGAATAATTACTCATCGTGTTCATGTTAATACGACATTTACGTAAGTCGTGTGAAAACAAAATGCAAATTTATTATCAACATGTGATCGATAACACGATAGACTAACATATCATGATACTGAATCAACACTTCAATTAGTCTCATACATTACCTGTGCGCCAGCATTTCTTTTAGTTCACAGTTATGCCCCAGTGTTTCACAATATAACTTCATATGCACTTAGGTGTAATGTCTACTAAGTCTTTAAACAGGCAATAACATTTTCTCACAATCCAAATGTGCGATGCTAGGGGATGGTCAAATGACTTCTTTTATATTCCACATGAATGGTTCGGCACTAACCTCGTGACAGTTACATGATCTCCTATATTTAAAGCCCTTATGTACTAATTAAAAGAATGATTGGAGCACTTTGCAGCATACATATTTTTGTTTTCATCCATAACATAGTATGTGAAATTTTCCTTTATTGCTAAGTCGATCAAGACCGTCTTAAAATGCAATAGGCTAAGAAAGCGTGCACCCAATTCGAGGAGCTTCTGGTAATCCTTTGCTTGTAAATTGCATGTCAATAGTTGGCCTTCACCAATATTCAGCCCCAACATGTTTAAATCATCATCTGTCTCCCACTATGCCTTCGCCTCAATGTTGGTGTTACTCAGGAGCTCTTTATATCCAAATTCTTTATGGTCAGACATACTTTCCATGTCAACTATATCATTATCGTACCACTGATCGTCACCCCACATTTCTTTAAATTCTTCACCATCGTAATTACAAGGGTTATATAGAGGTTCATAGTTATCAAATGAAGTCCTTGTCCAACCCATCGTTGGCGACAATTCCTTTGATCTATTCTAATTGACTTCTATCTCAGCATTTGTAGTCATTAGATTGGTGAAAGAAGATTGACATGGATTTGTTAAAAAAATGCGACATCACTCGACATCGTATATTCAATTTCATGCTTACAATTCAAATTGTGTTACCAAAACCATGATATGAATGCATGTCGTGTTATTATATCTACGCTAAAAATTATAATTTATATATCACATGTGTATATCGTTGTCATCTAATTACTAATGCGATATATTATAAATCGTGTTTCTTTCTTCACACAATATGATTTGAAACTTAACAAGATATGGTCAATATCGTGTGCTCAAGTACATGATAAAGTACAATCTTGTGTAATCTAAAGATTCATTGTTACCTGACAGTTTCAAATGTGAACTGTGTTTCATTGACTCCGGTCTGAAATTCGACATTAGAGCTGGGCTGAGCTCTATTGACTATCTGGTTCTTTTATACAGATGGTGATTTGTCACCGTTGTCGGGCTCTTTCATCTCGGCATACAATGATAACACCTCCTTATTTACCTTCTTATCATGAATGATTATGAAGATGAAATTAAATACTTCAAAGTGACAATACCATTGACAACAAGTCAAGCTTTGACTTGAACCAGCAGCTCGCCGAACATCACCGATGGATCAATATTCATCAACCGTGCTTTTTTATACACGTCATCATTACCTACCTCTCCATTGTAATATATGCAAATACCAATTCTATCCATAATTGGTGTAAAATAGTGATCTAATATGCGAATGCAGCCTTTGAAGACCTCAAATAGCTTTCGGGGTATCAAAAACGGTTTTTTATGAACAAATCTCGCATGGGAGTCACCGCAGGTCATCGCCTGTTGGCGTCTTCCATTGGCTACCAATGAATCCTGACACGCCACAATGACACAATATTGTTCTGGTGTTCATTTATTATAACATATAGGATGGTGGGAAACTCAAGGGCAGTTTGTCCACAAACAGGTCATATGGCATTTATGTTTAAAATCTAGGGAATATAAATTTTTTCATTCTTTGGCTAGGTAATATGGAAAAAACTCTTTAATTTTTTATTAAGCATATAAAACACGATAAACATTGACCATAAAAAAGGAGATGAAGAACATTGAGGATGAGAAGGACTCAATCCTTGGGGTTCGCCCCAGCTCCCGAGATCTTAACCAGTTAGGTAGGCCCAAAGGCTAGGTGGCTAAGAACATGAAAACAAAATATTGTGCAAACATTTTTATCAAAAGCGAATACAGCAAAAACATTAACTTGGCAGAAGTCTGTTTTGGTCTTGGAAAGTAGAAACCCTAAAGCTAGCTCACATTATCGGCTGAAGCTGTGTGTATATACAAGCGATGTCCTAGGCTTTAGAACATAAGATGTGCCCTCTTTCCTATCGTTGTTTAATTACCAGATGAAGTGAAACCTTAGCCCAGTAATAAGGTTTTTTATCTTCCCTCTATGCAACTGAGTTATGTCCAAGATATGGTGTAACTGGACCGATTCGAACCAGCAACTCAACGCCCAATTTGCTTCTCACAATCTGAACATATTCACTATAGATCACTCACTCGGATTTGTCCTCCCCTTTTCCCTTTCACCTTTCCAATTTACCATTGAGTCCATTTGAATTAGCCTGAATTGCCCCACCTCCTCCAACATCTGGACTACTGTCCTCATGCTCGGCCTCATCGCCGGTAGCCTCGCCGTACAAATAATGGCAATCCGCAAAACTTTAGCCGCAACCTCCTTATACGGATCCAAAATTCTCGAATCAACAATACTCATTATACTCCCTGTATTCCTCATTGTGCTTGACACCCAACTAACTATGTCCTTGCTCTCCCCGAACTCGAGCTCGACTGGCCTTTTTCCAGTCACCAATTCCATTAACACCACTCCGAAGCTATATACGTCACTCTTCTCAGTCACCTTATAAGTGTATCCATACTCTGCATCAAATATACTTACAATTAGTCATTTATGTACATAAATGCAAATGCTATTGACCACTTGCACCACAACAAAACTTGCACCACAACAAGGGCAATGTATTCGTAACATTTTTCTATATAACCCCTCCGTCCTATATTAATAATTTTATTTAATTTTTTTAAAATAAATTAATTTTAATATATTTTAAAAAAATTAAATAAAATTATTAATATAATACAGATAGGGTATATTATTACAACAACAATTAATTATATAATTAATATTAACTGAACTAAACATGAAGAAAAAAATGTTACCGGGGGCAATGTAGCCGTAGGTGCCAGGGATGATGTGCGACAACTCGGAGCCTGACTGGGCCTGGACGATTTTGGCGAGTCCGAAATCAGCGATCCGTGGCCTGAAGAAATCGTCCAGGAGAATGTTGCTCGACTTGACGTCCCGATGGACAATCGGACGGCCGCACCCGTAGTGCAGGTACTCCAGCCCCCTGGCGGACCCTATCGCGATCTCGTAGCGGGTCCCCCACTCCAGACCCGCCTTATCCTCACACGCGTGGATCCAGTCCCACAGGCTCCCACGTGGGAGGTACTCGTAGACCAGGAGGTTCGCGTTCTCGCTCGTGACGCTGCAGAACAGCTTCACCACATTCACGTGCCGGACCGAGCTCAGCGCCGCCACCTCCGCCTCGAACTCCGGCGACCTCATCGGCCTGCCGCCTAACATCGCGGTCCCCGACGCCCCCGAGACCCTTTCAGGCGACCGCCATATGTGCTTCACCGCCACCACGGTGCCGTCCCGGAGGTGGACCCGGAAAACATCGCCGGAGCCGCCCTTGCCGATCAGGTTCTCGCTCCGGATCCCGGCCAGGATTTCGTCCTCCGTGAACGTCAGGACCTGGAAGGGCTTCAGACGCCACGAATCCGACTTCATGGGACTGTTCAGAACGGTTCCGCTTTTGCTGTTGCTGCGCCGAGATTTCCGCGCGAGGAGGAAGCAAGCGAGGGAGGCCAACAGGACAGCGGACCCAGCAGCAAAGCAGGTGATAATGGTGCGGAGCTGGCCGGACTTTCTGGTATAGACCGCGCAGGGACTGAGATTAGGGGCGGTCAGGCTACAGAGGCCGGGGTTGCCGAGGAAGCTTCTGGAATAGGCTTCGATGGCGAAGGACTCGGGGACCTGGCCGGACAGCCGGTTGTTGGAGAGGTCGAGCAGGCTTAGCTTCAGCGCCGCCAAGCTTTCCGGGACGCGGCCAGCTAGCCGGTTGTCCGAGAGGTTCAGCGAGTTCAGCCACTGCAACCCGCCCAGGCTCTCGGGAATCTCTCCCGACAGCAAATTTCCCGCGAGATTGATCTGATTCAGCGACGAGCACGATCCCAAATCGCTCGGAATTTCACCGGAGAGTTGGTTGTTCTGCAAATAGAGCGTGCTGAGCCTCTTCAGCTTTCCGATCTCGGGCGGGATTGTGCCGGAGAACCGGTTGTTCCGGGCGTCGATCAGGACCAGCTCCGTGGCCTCTGAAATCTCCGATAAAAGTCCGTCGCTAAAATTGTTGTTCGCGATGAGCAGCGACCCTAGGCTCACGGCCCGGCGAATTCCCGGCGTGATGACGCCTTGGAGGTTATTGGAGGCGAGGTCGAGCAGCTTTACATTAGGAAGGCTCCATATCTTGGCCGGAACCTCGCCGGTGAGGTTGTTCCCGGAGAGACGAATCCGCTCCATAGACTCGCAGTCGCCGTAGCTGGACGGGACCTCGCCAGACAGGCGGTTGTTGAGCATCAGCAGCTGCCGCATCGTGCCCTTCTGGCACATGTGAGGCGGAATCCGGCCCGTGAACCGATTGTCTGAGACGTCGATGTAATCGAACTCCGACCAGCTGCCGAGCGCTTCCGGCAGGTCGCCGGAGAAGCCGTTGCTGTATAGGGACAGGTTCACGAGCCGCTTAAATTCGCCGAACTCAGACGGAATCGCGCCAACGAATGAGTTGTTGAAGATTTGCAGAGATACGAGATTCGTCAGGGATCGCAGTTCGGTTACTTCTCCTTCGAGGAAGTTGGTCGAGGCGTCGAGGAACTCAAGGCTGGTGAGGTTGCCGAACCCGGCGGGGAATTTCCCGGCAAGCATGTTCTCGTAGAATTCCAGCATTTTCAGCTTCGTCAGCTTCCCAATCTCGGGCGGGAGCTCGCCGGAGATTCGATTTTGGGAGAACTCCAGGCGCTCCAGCTCCGTCAAGTCTCGTATCGCAGGGGGGATCTCTCCAGTGAGGCTGCAGTTGTTGAGGTAGAGCACGGAGAGCCGCCGCAGGTCGAGGATTTCCACCGGGAAGCGGCTAGGCCGGAAGGGATTGTCGCCAAGGCAAAGCACGGTGAGGTCGGAGAGGCTTGCCAGCGAGTGCCACGGGAAGTCTCCGGAGAATCCGTTGCTGGAGAGGTTCAGAACCTGCAACTTAGTCAGCTGGGAGACATCCGGGGCCGGGCCGGAGAAGAAGTTGTGGGCGAGGTCGAGGTGGAGAAGGCCGGTGCAGTTGCCGAATCCGGGCCCCAGGGATCCGGACAGCGAGTTGGACCCGAAAGCAAGCTTTTGGAGTGAAGGGAGGCGGCAGACGGTGTCAATGGGAAAAGGTCCGACAAGGCCGGAGGCGGACAGGTCTATGGCGGTGACGGAGCCGGCGGCGTCGCAGGAGATGCCGGAGAAGCGGCAAGGCGGGGAGGCGGGGGTCCACGAGTCGAGGCGGGTGGGGTCGGAGGTGCGGAGGCGGGACTTGAAGAGGAGGAGGGTCCGGCGCTCGGCCTCCTGGTCGGAGGTGGCGGAGGTGAGGAAGAGGAGGAGGAGGAGGAGGAAGAAGAGGGGGCCGTGTGTCGGGTCCGATACAGACATATCGGATCCGGTTCGGGCGGGAGGTGGGACGGACTGGGGGAAGTGGAAGTGGAAGTGGCGGAAGCTGGCCTGGGCTTGATTAAAGAGGGAAGTGGGCCGTCAAGAAAGTTCGGCCGTGTGGGGGCCTACAAGTGGTGACCCGGCGTTCACACTCCTTGCTTTTGGCGAAGAGCCGGGCTTGGCGTTGCGTGCGTCGCGGCGAAAGATGGGGGATTTGGCACGTGTGGTTGCGAGTAGGATTTGTGAGCAGCAGGACGGTGCGCGGCAGGAGTTCTAAAATCTTGTTGGAAGGTTTGAGATCGCCGCCAACGTTGAATCGTTGACTGGCGAAGGGCGTTGTTTTGTTGGCATCTCTCATACCGCATACCATGGTTGGGGCATAATGACCTCACGTCATGTTTCATACGTAAAAAGTTTATTTTATACTTTTTTTATTTTATATTAATGGATATATTTAAAAAATAATAATTTTATGTGAAATAAGTTTATGATAATTTTTTAAAAATATTTAAATACTTAAATTTAATAAAATAGAGTTATTAATATATAAAAAAAATTTCTTTTTTAAATAGAGCTATTAATTTAGGATAAAGAGAGTAATATTATTCTATTTAGCAAAAAATTATTCTATATAAGTAATTTTATTTTATTTAAATTATTAGGTTCTTAAAAAAGAGTATTATGAGCTTATTTTCTTATAAGTGGGTTTCATTATTCAATTCTAAAATTATTATATTTCTAAATATAACTATTAATATAAAACAATGATAATACTTAGTTTGGAGCCCACTTATCAAATAGTGTTTAAATGATGAAATAAATTTTTGACATATAAAGCATAACATCACTAGAGTTTTTTTTTGGTTGGGTACTTGGCCTCCTTAGATGTGGGCCCACAATGATCCCATGAGAGTAAGGTCCTTACTCCTTAGATGAGAGTCAATGCCACTAACTTGCCGACGCCCCCACCCTCTTCCACTGTTTATGAATTACGAGTATTTTTTTCCTAAATTGAGTTATACAAAATTAAGTGTTAAAATTTAAAAAATATAAAATATTATATCTTAGGCTAGCTAATATGGACAAATCTCACTTTTGAAAGGCGGATATGGCAAGTTGCCAAAGGCTCGACTTGAACTTGGGACCTCTCCCTTGACACAAGAAGTCCTATCTAGCATGCAAGGAGTGGATAAATTAGTTTATGTAACAAAACATTAAGCAGACATAGAAGAGTGGACCCTCCATTCTCATAAATTCAAGGTTTTGTTGGACATATTCGGAATAGCATTATCAATACCTGACTTTATTGAGCCTAATGTTTCTTCATTCTAACTTTAGTAGTCTAAATTAGAAATAAAAATAAATTATTTTTAAATTATTTTAATTTTCATTCCGGTATTTTAATACATTTTAATCCAATCTAGTAAAGTAGTAAAGAGTTCTTACTTAGCCAAAAAAGGAAAAAAATTGCACCTAAGGAGATATGAGATAGAGGTTGCCTATGTAAGTTGATTTAGAGAGTAATTTGTTGTATTAATCATGTAATTCAAATCAAATATTTTATTACAGCCTCATTACATCATATATAGGTAGCATGTATTTTGTAGGTGTAAATTCAAATTCTTAAAAGATTACATCAAAGATCTATTTTAATTCATTTTAATTAAGAGCTCCATTTGGTTTTTAGTTCATCTTGGAAAACTAAATAGAACTGTTAATGTGAGACAGAGGAAGTATTATTTTCTATATGGCAAATTTATTAGGCTATTAGTAAATTTGCTTATATATGATTATGATTACTAATATAAGAAGTGGATTTGTTTAAGTTCAATTAAACTGATTCCTTGATATATCTAGTACATATTTTCACGGAAGAGTGATGGCTTACATATTTAAGCTATAGGTATCAAGTTTTTGCAGCAAGGAAAAAATATGAAATATAGAAAAAGGCAATAAAAGCAAGCCCAATACTGCTATATATACGGCATTTATGATGTGTCAATCTTATCTGTAGGCAATCCTTCTCCATTAATTATTGTGATGTCTTACACTTATTAGAATGTAAAATATGTTAAAGTACCTCACCTTCTCTTGTATTCAATTGGAAATCAAAATGAGAGATTTTTTATTAAAAATAAATATCATCATTTTGCTTCTCATTTCTAAATAGTTGGTATATACTCCCCCATCTAATATTAACGAGTACATTGGGAAAAATAATAGTTTTTATTAAATGGTAAAACCTACATTTAAGAGAAGGGAAAATAAGTTTATGATTCTCTTTTTTTTCGACCACTTAAATTAAACAAAATAAAAAAATTATTTTTATTAGTAAAATCATGCGGTATGAATATGTGCCTCATTCGATGTGACAAGTTGAAGGAGAAATTGATATATTACCTTTTATTAAAAAAAAAACAAAGGTGCTGCAATTGTCAAAAATAAAGCGGAGGTAAGTGGTAAAACCATGACGAATTGATGGACGTTCAACAAAGGCAAGTAATAGGAGCTGAATTAAAAGAAAGGGAATGCTACTAATTGAGAACAGTAGTAGTTTTATCTACTTTGCTAATGTATTAAGATAGTAACTAATCAACCACGAAAACGACAAGGAGTACAGAGTGACCAAGGCTGGAAAGATAGTGACAACTTAGTTCAACCCAGCTTTGATATCTACAGCATGACTTTGATGAGTCCAAGAAGGTTAGAAGATGGCAGTCTAAAGGAGGTGAGTGTAAAGTCTCCACTTTGCCCAACTTTTAGTTGCAAAAAAGACGAGGTAGGAGCCACCAGTTAGACTTACAAGAAGACCTTAAGGAACCTACAGGTGGGGGATTTGGCGTGGGTGTGGCTGTTGTTTTCTTCACAAGTCCACTGGTTCGATCCTTTCGCAATCACGCAGAAGTTGTGATACATTGCATCTGAAGCAGTGGGAAGCTTTCCAGGCGTGTCTAAGTTTGAAGTTTGTGGTATAAAGACAAGGCAATTTCCTTTTCAGTTTGATCTTTCCTTGACCATATCCCCCCCTTTGATTCATTTGGCTGCAATCCTTTTTCTGAGTTTGGCTATATTCTGCATCAGCTTTGGACGTGGAGTATTTTTTCCATACTTGGTCCAGATAGTCATATGGGGGATTTAACACTTGAGAAGTACAGGTTATACCAAATCTCTGGGGATTATGCAGGCAAATTTGGTTTTAATTATTTTTTAAAAACCTTGTGACCGATCAAAATGCTTGAACCACTCGCACTCGTGAAGGCTCGCCATGCCATGATGAAGGTACAATACCCTTATTTGTGTAGAGGTTTGCACATCTTGGCATAGTTGCGGTAGACATTCCTTGTAACAAAGAAATGGAAGAGTTTTTAATGCTCCTTACTCACTATGAGCCTAGCTTACGAAATACTTTGGGGACATTGATATTTTAGGTCAACGATGCACATGTTAGTGTTCGTTAGCATAAGTGTCACTCACTCTAATGTGAGCTGCGTGCACGCCATCGATATCAGAAATGAATGACTTTTAGGTATTCTTTATGCTGGGCTCATGGTGTCATGCCCCCTAACTCAACCCTGAATTAGATTAGAATGAATAGTTGAGTCATCACTTTATTTAAAAATAATGTAGAGAATAAAAAGAAAAAAAAAAGTTAAACTACGTTTTATTATAACTAGAATTAAGCATTCATTTACCAAATTCAAAGTACATTGTCATATGCATATGCCTTAAACTATAAAAGAAATCTACCAATAAACTGAAAATGAAATGCTAACTACATAACATAAAGTTTCTTAAGGTTCCTTTACTTTATTCTCTCATCTCTCTCCCTCTCTCTCCTCTTTTCTCTCTCTCTTTTCTCTCCTCTCCTCTTTCCTCTCTCTTCTCTCTCTACCCTCTCTCCTCTCTTTCTCTCTCTCTCCTCACCCTCTCTCCTCGCCTTCTCTCTCTACCCTCTTTCTCTCTCTCCTCACCCCCGCTATTCTCTCTCTACACACTCTCTCCCCCTCTTTCTTCCTCTCTCTCTCCCTCCCCCACTCCTCAGCCACTCTCTCTCCTCACCCTTTCTCTCTACCCTCTTTCTCTCTCTATCTCTTTGTCCTCCTCTCTATCTCTATCTCTCTCTCCTCTCTCCTCTCTCCTCTCTCTCTGTCCCCTCTCTCTCTTTTTAAAAAAATTTAAGAAATAAAATATAGTATATATAAATAGTAAAAGTTTAATCTATTATTAAAACTACATTTTATTAAAAATTTAATATTTATTTATTATATATACAAATAGTAAATAATTAATAAATTATATTATATTTAAGAAGTTTATTCTTACTTTTATTTAATATTTATTTATTATATAATTATTTATTAAATATAAGTAATTAAGAAAGCTAATAGCAACATTTGTAGACAAGTGTCGCTATTATTAATAATATTTGCAACGCTTATTTATGGGCGTTGCTAATAGTTATAAATTTTTATTTTTTATTTAAAATTTATTATTATTTTTGACACTTTTATTAAGCATCGCTAATAGTATAAATATTAGCAGTGCTTGTTTAAAACGTCGCTATTGTTAAAACAATTAGTGACGCTTAAGAAAAAGAGTCGCTAATAGTTATAATTTATATATATATATATATATATATATATATATATTAGCAATGTTTAGTGCAATTGTCGCTAATAACATATATAGTTCGTATTAGCGACACTTTAAGATAAGTGTCGCTAATACATGGCTATTAGCGACACATATGATTTTGCATTACTAATAGTTTATTTTTTGCGACAATTTTATATATGTCACAAGTAGTTGTTTTTAGCAATGCTTGTGCATGCATCACTAATAGTATATTTTATTGTAGTGTTGTGACGCCCGGACCTGAAAACCAACCCGGGCCAGGGGTCCGAAATCGATAAAAACCAAACCCAGAACCAAGAGCGGCACACTCTGAGTGCGAGAGTCTTCTCGTTCCTCTACACGCTACGTAACTTTAGCGCTCCGTTGCGCGTAGGCAAGAACTAGCCTAATTATATAACTAATTCGGACCGGGCCAACGTTGCATTGCCGTTGGTTGCCTACGTACATATCGGATAACATCCACGATGTTTCTCCGATACGATCAGATCCGGACGTAGTTCTACCTACTGGCTACTACATACAACCGGCATACCAAAAACACATACGTATAAAATACATATCTCCAAATATTTAATCGGAGTTATACTAAAACCCAATAAAACACCGGCACACACATCTCGCTCTATCATAGAGATGAGCACCACACAACCACCACAACATTCCTCACTCTATCCTAGAGCAAGACCATCACATTCACACGTCTCGCTCCATCACTGAGCCGAGAACAAACACACACCACACGTCTCGCTATATCACTTAGTCGAGACCGCACACATCACATATCTTGCTCTATCATAGAGTGAGATGGAACACAATCATAGGTCTCACTCTATCACTGAGCCGAGACCGAACACACACACAACACGTCTCTCTCTCACCTAGAGCGAGACGACACACAACATGGCATATAAGCAAAGCATATCATAATATAAACACACGCACAGCCCGTCTCTCTCTACCCCAGAGTGAGACGGCACACATCATGGCATATAAACAAAGCATATCATAATATAAACACATGCACAACCCGTCTCTCTCTACCCCAGAGTGAGACGGCACACATCATGGCATATAAGCACAACATATCATAATATAAACACACGCACATCCCATCTCTCTCTAACCCAGAGTGAGACGGTACACATCATGACTACACATGTCATTCTAATTAAAATAGGAGGTCAAAAACCCTTACTCCCCTGATGTCTCACGAGGTAGCGGTATTCGGGATGCTCATTTCTGGGTGTCCTCCCCTTCAGATCCGGAGACAATGGACAGAGCCTCCTCTAGCCTCCATATGTTCATCGCCTTCCATTTAAAGACGACCCGACCAACTCTGTCCTTTCCCGGAGACTTCTCATTTTCTGCACCCGTGGGCGGCGGACATAACCTCCCCTACCTGGGGTGTTCCTTCACACGTTGTGGCCCTTCGGTAGAGGATGGAGCCTCCCGTACATCGGGCCACTTCTCTTGATCCAGCCCGGTAACAGAGGACGGAGCCTCCTCTCTCCCCGGGCCATCTCTCTCTCTCTCTCTCTCTTGGGGTAGGAGGGTGGTGGACAGAGCCTCCTCTTGCCCCGGGTTGTTCCTCCCTTATAGGAGCGCCAACACGAGGAATGGACCATGCCATTGCATAGATCACCCTCGAATTAGCTAGGAACACCTCAATAACGACTCGAATCGGACTTAAAATGAATGAGAAACGAAGAACAGAAGTTTTTGAACGTGGGAGATGAATGACAAAACGTGGGAGAGAATTCTCCCCTTTTCTTTCTGAATGTCATAGTGCTATTTATAGAAAAGCTGGATAGATATGAGGCTGACACGTGTCAAGCTTATCCACTTCGTTAGCAACCCTATCCGCTTGCGTCATCAATCCTATCCGCTTCATCAACAATCCTATCCGCTTGCGTCATCAATCCTATCCGCTTCGTCAGCAATCCTATCCACTGCATCGTTGATCCTATCCAGAAATATATTATTTTATTCAAATAATACCCTAAACTCAAAACGCAATAACTTCCAACCTTGACGTTGGAATCGCACATTCTTGATACCGATGGACTCGTGTCGATGAGCCCTTCGAAACAAGACCACACATGGATAGGTTATCCTACTCTTTTCCAATAGACCCCGCCCATGCGGCATGCTTCCCGAGGCCATAACTTTCGCTCCCTACCTCTGTTTCATGCGTTCTTCGATTTGTCATGCTCATTACTCCGAGCTCTACCCATCTACAGGGGTTTTATCCCTTGAAACCACCGACACTTAATCATAAATTTACTGAATTACCCTTAACCCACCCAGTTTAAGCATAACCGAAAAACGGGTAATTACAAGTGTACTGGACTTGATGGACAGGAGTGCCCAGTACTCGGGAAGGCAGAGCTGGTGGCCGAAGGCCATGTGAATAAAGAGGAGGAGGATGAAGGGGAGGAGGAACAACTATTTCTGGCAGAGGGCAGCCTCGGCTTCCATGGTAGTGGTGGTGAGGGGAGGCGCAGAAAGTGTGAGAGTGGGAAGTGAGGAGTGGAATTAAAATCTAGAACGTGGCTATTCAAATCCTTTTTTTTTTCACGGTGTCCCCAATTAAAGTAAAAAACTGTTTCTTTTTACCTTCATCCCCTCATATTTTCCCCATCTCTTTTCACATACTTGCTTCAATATGTGATCCCCATCTCTTTCTCCTCCGATATTGATTCCAACCACAACTCCAGCGCTGACTTCAATGAAGAATTGACCTTTTTACAAGCCTGTTGGCCACAGTGATCTGGCTGCAGCCAATGCCACTACTAGATGCCGCAGATAGCCAGGCCATGGTGCTGGCTACAGCCAGCGCTGTGGCCAGATTTGGATGGCTGCTGCATTGGGTATTGGCCGCAACTAGCATGGCCACGACCAGATCTGGCCAGCTGCGGTGATCTGGATGCGGTGCTGGTTGCGACCGGCATTGTGGCAGGATCTGGCTGGCCATTGGTGTAACACCCCAACCCAAGCCAGGGCCCAAAAAATCTCCAATAAAAATTTTATTTCCTTAAGCCAGGGATCATCATCTGTGTGTGAGAGGTACAACGTTCATTATGCACTACGGAGCTTTAAAGCTTCCTTGTACGTGGACTCGAGTTGTAACAATGATATACACAACAACAAAGCTTCATAGTTCGTCGCATGTAAATCAGAATAAAACTTATTATTATAATTACTTTAGATTGGGCCAACGTTGCTTTGTCGTTGGTTGCCTACGTACGCATTGGATAACATTCACAATATTATTCCAATACGATCGGATCCGAACGTAGTTCTGCCTAACGGCTATTACATACATCAAGCATCACAAAATCATATACGTCAAAATATGTAAATACTAATATTCAATCGGAGGTATACTGAAACTCGTAATCTATCGGAGTCAAGCGGAAAGTTAATAAATCAACAAAATCATACATCTCGCTCAAATACAAAGCAGAACATAACACTAACACAACCACACATCTCGCTCTACTATAGAGCGGGATTAATCACATTCATACGTCTCGCTCTATCACTGAGCCGAGACCAAACACACACACCACACATCTCATTCCATCCCAGAGCGAGACTGGTCACATATAGTCACATCTAAACACAGTATATTAGAACATAATAGATCAAAGCATGGCATGACACTTCAGATCATATTGGATAAAGCATAACAAAGTAATTCAAATTAGAACATATTAAATCATACATCTTAATTAGTACATTATTATCACTAATTAAGATGTGCAAGCATATGAGCCATTTAACATCCTAAGTTAACTACTTAGGACGCATATGTATTCTTATACAGAAGATCAGGTTACCTATACAAGACAATGGAAGCGGCATCGTTTAGAGTTGTTCGTTTCTTCAGAGCGTCCTCCTTTTAGATCCAGATATGGGGGGCAGAATCTCCTTTGAAGTAGGCGGACATAGCATCCCTTCGCCTTGAGATGCTCCTTACTTTCTGTACTCGGGGTGATGGATAGAACAACCTCTTTTCGGAGACGTTTTTCTCCTTCTGCGCTTATGAACTATGGACGGACTCTCCTCTTAGCTTGGGGATCTCTCTCTTACTGGGTGGCTCTTTGGTGGAGGACATAGCCTTCCCTACTCTAGATCGTTTCTCTTGTTGTGGCTTGGCAACTACGGACATAACCCTATCTTGCTCCTGGCCCTTTTTTCTTTCTCCGATGCTCAAGGACGACAGGCAAGGCCTCTTCGTGTCTCAGGGCATTTTCTCCTCAAACAGTCGTCAACTCAGAGAACAGACCCTCAATTGCGTAGAGCACACTCGATTCACTCAAGAATGCCTCTTAAACGGGCTCAATCAGAGTCAAAACAATCAAAAATAGAGAAGGAGAAGTTCTCTGTACTTGAAGACGATGGGCAGAACCTCTCCTTGTCTTGGGGCATTTCCTCCTTATACGGTCTCCAACTCAAAGAATGCCTCTTGAATGACCTTAATCGGACTTAGAACGCTCAAAATCTAGCAGAAGAGGGTGATAAAATTGCCCTGAGCCACCCGAAATAGCTACCCCACGCAGCCAGAAATGGTAGCGTCGTTGATTCGGCAGCAGCGCCCACTGTAACCCACGGCGCGGCTCGCATCCGTGCGTTGCACATGCCCCACTTGCACATAACAAGCATGGTAGCTGCACGTTAAGTGCGTGGGCCAGCTCATGGCCTATATATATATATATATATATATATATATATATATATATATATATATATATATATATATATATATATATATATATATATATATATATATATATATATATATATATATATATATATATATATATATGAGTCGCGTTTATTTGAGCCTGGGCTCATATATGCCTAAGTGAGCCCGGACTCTATGGGCCATCGGATTTACAACCGACGGTCTATAATATTCATGGGCATTTAAACCCATAAGTATTATAGGCCACCAGATATAAATTCGATGGCCCATAGAGCACAGGCTCACGTAGGTGTAAATGAGCCCGGGTTCATATAAAATTTTTCCTATATATATATATATATATATATATATATATATATATATATATATATATATATATATATATATATATATATATATATATATATATATATATATATTCAAACACGCGTAACTTCCTATCCGGGATTCTGATTCGAGTGTTCTTGGTACCGTTGGACTCATATCAACGAGCCATTCGATTCTAGTCCACTTAAATCACTTTATCTCACTCTTTTCAAGTGAGTCCCACCTAAATCATATGCTTCATGAGGTCGTAACTTTCAGTCCCAATGTTTATTTTGCGTGTTCTTTGATTCATGACACTCATTTCTTTGAGCTCTACCCCATGGTCTTTAACCTCTGAAAACCTCTAAGATTTATTCAAAATTTATCTAATTATCTCTAACCCCTCAGGTTAGACGTAATCGAAAAACAAATTGTTATAGTTGGCTACTGGCCGCTGACAGCCAAGCCATGATGTTGCCTGCGGCCAGCACCGCAACTAGCCAAGCCGCGACCATATCTGGCCAGAGACATGTTGGCCTCTGTGACAAAAATTGTCTTTTGGTGCTGACGCCAACGACCAACTTTACACCGGAGAAGAAGGGGAAGGTTAGGAGAAGGAGGAGGAAGTGGGGTAAAGATGGGGGATAAGGGAGATTTTAATAAAAGATGGTGGGGTAAGAGAGAAATGGGGGACACATGGAAAAAGTTGGGATCTGAATATCAATGTTTTAAAATATGATGTGGACACAAATTTCTACGTTGGGGAGCCCCTCCTAACTAGATAGAAACAGTTAAATCTTCATGAACGTCCCGTTTCGGTTTGGGCATGTAGTTTATAACTCAATTATTTCTACTACATGAACCCACCTTCTCCCAAACCCATTCTTCCCAATTGCTAGGGGTGCTAATGAGCCAAGCTGAGTTAAGTTTTGGGTTAGTTCAGCTCAAACTTATAGTTTTGGGTATTGGCTTGAGCTCAAACTCATAGTTTTAGGTATTGGCTCGAACTCAACTTAAACTCGATCGAGCTACCAACCATTGAGCTCGAGTTCGGCTTAAGAAAGAAACCACAAACTCAACTCATACTCGAGCTCGAACTTAGTATACAGTGACCACATAACTTATTTCGAATTTGGCTCATTCGCAAATCCGACTATGTGCAAGTTTGGCTCAAATCAAATGCGGCTAAGTATGTACATATGTACTCCTTCCATACCATGAAAGTGTTCATATGTTTATATTATATGTATTTTTTAGTATTTTTGTATGAACATGTCATTATTATTAGCACATATATACTATATATATTTATATATATAGGGTAAAATTAATATGAGGATGCCTGTAGGTTATTTTTCTGCGGGTACATTGTTTTATATCCGTTGGATGATGATCCACGGATGACTTTCCTTTCCTTGTTTGCCCCTTTCCTTCCATCTCTGGATGCCCTCTCGCAAGATATCAACAATTCTTCATCGGTGACAGGAGGAAGGGGATCCTAGCCTGGTGACGGAGAAGGGAATCCTAGCTTGCAACCCTTTTTCCTGGATCGACAAGCTCCGGTGGCCACCTTGGGACCAGCCTCTTGCAACCCTTTTGCCTGGATCGACAAGCTCCGGTGGCCACCTTGGGACCAGCCTGTCTCGCCACGGCTTCACGAGGTAACAGATAGAATGAGTATCCATATATATATATATATATATATATATATATATATATATATATATATATATATATATATATATATATATATATATATATATATATATATATATATATATATATATATATATATATATATATATTTGTGTGTGTGTGTGTGTGTGGCACCACAACCTCTTCTGTAAACTCTAACCTTCTTTTGGTTGTATGAAATATATTTATTATTCGATAACCTAAAATTTCTTAATGTTTATATACAGTTCTTACTTCAAGTGTCATCTTATAACCACCAAAATGAAAAAATTAGTGCCTTTGTTGTTAACTACATTTATGTCTATGATATATCATATATGAATGCATATCATTTATTTTTATTATATATAAATATAAATTTTGATAAATATCACATATATAATATATGCATATTATGTCTCTTTAAAATATTTACTTCCAAATAATTTATATCATTCGTAATGTGTAGGGGTGCTAAGGAGCCAAGTCGAGTCAAGTTTTAGTATAGTGGGAACATGAAACTTGATGTCTTGTCATCTTGGATCCATCCTAAATAAATATAACTTACCCTAATCTTATGAAGAAAAAAGAGACTCCATGTGTCAATGCTAAAAAATATTTAAAAAATTATTGCAAAATTCAAATTTATAAGGATTTAAGTAGTAGTCTCCATAGAAAATTTGAAATGACATATAATAATTTGTTTAACATGTAGAGATAAGTAAATAATATTACCATAACATATTGTCTAATGATTGACATATTGTTTGATATGTAGGACAATATATAATGTCCCTGATTTTTTTACTGATTTTCTTACTATTTTTCTGATATTTTCGGCAGGTAAATGTGACGCTTTGGCATATTTAGCCTCGGTATTTGTACCTGTAAAGTCGGGTGTGAGGTTCAGTTATAGGCCACGGGCCTCGATTTGTGCTTCCAAAGCGAGAAAAGAGAGAAAGAAAAGGAAATGACAAGAGAAGAGATAAGTGAGAGAAACAAAAGGGAAAAAAAGAAAAAAAACAAACAAATGTCGGGCTCGGGCGAGCCCGTTCCAAAATTTCCCGGAATCACCTAGAGCCCCCTCTCTCATTCTGGCTAAGCTGAAGAGGCACCACTGGCTGGATGCCGGCCGGCCTCAGCTAGGTGACGGCAAGGCCGCCTCCCAAGTGCTGCCCCAGCCCTTGCTCGACCTCCCCAGCTCCCTAGGTTAGTCCTTCACTCTCTCTCTCTCCCCTTTTCTAACTAGAACAACACCGGTGACGGGCGGTAGGCTCCGATAGGCCTCCATCCGACTGGCCTTGGACCGGCAACGGCAAGGCTGTCGTCCCTAGCCAGCCCCACCGGCTTCCCCATTGCAGTTGTGGCTCTGCCCTATTTTTTCGCACCTCTGGTCTTTGATTCCTACGCTGCCAATGGATGGATATAGCCGGATGGACTCTATCTGGCTATGCCTTGGTCCAACAAAGTCAGGGGACCACCCCACCTGTTCCAGCTCTGCCTAGTTTAGTCCCCTGGCTTATTCTCTCCTCCAGCCAGACCCTTCCCCTCCTCTGTTTCTGTTTGCGATGGAAAATTGAAGATGCCCTCCAACTCACCTCCAATGGGCCATCCTTGGGCTGGTGACAGTAGGCCTCTGGCCTACAAGTCTCAGCCAGATGTAGCATGTATAGTCGCCCCACCCCGGCCTATCCCAATTCCACTTTTTTCCCTAGTCAGCCCTCTGTTTTGGCTTTTGACGCCACAGGCATTGGCCAGCAGTGGCCGAACGACCACCATGGATTCTGCCTCGGCCTAGTAATGACCAGAGACGGTCCCACCTAGCCCAGTTTGATCGCCTATGACCCATGCTCCATCATATGACCCACAGCCTCAGCTAGTTCTGCTCGCTGGCATGTTTGCCCATTGACCCCTCTTGCCCATTTTATGTTGTTGGTACTGGATAGCCTCTGGCAAGAATTTGTATGACTTACCTTGACCGAAGGTGGATGAGTTCACCTACATAGGCTTTGGACAGTGATGGCCGTGCGGCCTTTGATCGATCTTGAACCTTCCCCTTAAGTGACTTTTGTCCGCGCGTGCAGTTTAGGGTTTAGGCAACATATTTGTGCCATCTGATCATCAGATGGCTTTGCCTCCGAATGGAGTCGACATTAGAGCCCTCCTCCACCTCTCCTCCGTCCTCGAGTATTGCCCCGTGCCCTCCGCCCTTATGTGGGCCCTTGTTGACACAAAATCACTGTCGTTGGGTGCTGTCCACGGCTGATTTCGATGTCTTGAGGCCGGTCGAGTACTTCTCAGCCACTGGCCGGCCTTCAATGAGCACACCTTGAGTTCTGGTCGCACTTGCCATTTTTATTAGAACAACCTTTCTCCCGACTGCCCTTGAGTTCTGGATTGTGGATTTTGCCCCACTGATTTGTGTCACCCCATTTGGTCGTGATTGCTTCCGGCACAGCCTAAACCCTCAGGACAACAACTCTCTCAACTTGGCAATGGTTTTGGCTGCCAACTCCACCGCCGCCACCGTCATGTGCTCGCCATCAAACTTCATGATTATGAGGTAGGGGAGCTTTGAACTTGTATTTTCATGATAGCATGCTTTGAATGAGTAGCAACATGATAGGATTGTATGATTTAATATTTTGGATGTTAAACCATGATCCATTTTCACGATATAAGAGGATAAATTATGCCATGTTGAAATGCATATGACATGCATGTGAGCTGTAAGTATGTATGTGCAAGTGATGGTTAGCGTGTATGTTTGTAAGCTACGTATGCAGAATATGTATGTGCTAGTGATGGCTAGCATGTATATTTGTAAGCTACTATATGGAATATGCGTGCGCTAGTGATGGCTAGCGTGTTTGTTGGTACACTCCGTATGTGGATTATGTGTGTGCTAGTGATGGCTAGTGTGTTTGTTAGTAAGCTCCGTATGTAGATTATGTGTGCTAGTGATGGCTAGCGAGTATGTGGATAAGGTATGTATGTGGATTATGTATGTGCTAGTGAAGACTAGCGAGTATGTTTCTACATTTGTGGATTATGTGTGTACTAGTGATGACTAGCAAGTATGTTGATAAGCTATGTATGGAATAGTATGTGTTATTAGACATATGTGTGATAGACATATGTATGTATGATGACTATATACCTATTTGATGGATATGTGTATGTGTGTGGGGGCAAAAATATGGGTGATGGACAGTAAGAGATGACAGAGGGTTTTGTCTGGATTTGTTGTGGATGTGTAAGCGTATGACAAAAGACAGAGAAGGTAAATTTGACGAGTGAGTTTTGGAATGGATTGGTTTGGATTGGAGCGTATGTTTGAGAATTGTCAGACAATAAGAGTATTTCATAATTATACAAACATAACATATAAATTATAAAGTAAAAAGTAAGTATAATAAGTGAGGTATAAGTAAGAGGGTGATAACTGGGATTATCTCTGAGGAACTCAGTTTGATGACTTCCAAGTTGGCCATAAGGTGGATGGCGGAGATTATATGAATATTTAAGGATTTGATATATGGTGAGTTTTGATCATGAGATGGATGGGTTAAGTGAAGTCTACTGCCCTAACGAACTAGGGTTTTGGATCAGGCACAACTTTGGTTTGATCAATGGAGCACTATATGTTTGAGAGTTTTTGTGGCATAATTATACCACATAACTTAATTCAAACTTGAATTATAAGAAAGCTAATGATAGTGTTGTGAGTTTGAGACCTGAGGGTTCGATGGATTAAGTTCCATTTTTGAGCTAGCTGATAATGAGTCGACTAAGCATTTCACATGTCTTGTCATGGTGTTTATCTTGCGGGATGTTGTCTATGTGCTGTATAGAGCACCAGAAGTCTGATGATCTATTGAGAGCGACATATGTTTTCATTTTGGTCTGTGTGCTGAATTAAGCCCAAACATTTGATGCTCTATTGAGAGCGTTGTATGATTTCTGCCTAAGGGTGGCACTGTATGATTCTTCCCAAGAGTGGCACTGTATGATTTTTACTCAAGAGTGGCACTGGAACTATAAAACCCATAATGGTGGGCAATTGTATGGCACTATAAGACCCCTAAAGTGTAGGCAATTGTATGATGCTTTATGTGTGGGTGTTTATTTTTGCTTGCTCAGGTAAGTAGTATCATGGAATTGCTCTTACTTGTTTGATCCTGTACCCCATGAGCATTTGTGTGCCTTGCCTTCGGAAAAGTATATGGTGTCTAGTCACTCCCCAAAGGTTAATGGTGATGCCCTAGTAGCATTCTTTTCTATTTCGACGTTAGAGCTTATTAGTTGTAATAAGCTTCAGTGGTCGATAGTATGTGTACAAGTTTGAGTATGAGCACAACTATAATAGTATGAGTATGAGCACAACTGTAAGAGTATGAGCATGAGCACAATTGTAAGAGTATGTTTTTGTGTAAGACTGTAAGAGTATGATTCTGAGTAAGTCTGTAAGAGTATGTTTATGAGTAAGAATGTACGAGTAAGGTCGCACCAGTAAGATTATACAGGTAAGATCATACAAGTATGTGTAAGTTATATTAGTAAGTGTATGATTATACGAGTAAGGTTGTATAGGTATATATAAGTTGTATGAGTAAGCATATGATTGTACAAGTATGTTTGTAAGCCTCTAATTAAGAGTGTATGTGTAAGATTAGTTTGATGGTATGTATTTGGCATGCGTGATTGTATGTATATGTGCATGATTATGATATGCATGTATGCTTCATGTTTGAGTTGCATGAACGTATCTATGCATGAACTTACTGAGTTCACTGTTTAGAACTCCCCTATCACATATTTTCCTACTGAGTACAAAATACTAATTACCTTATTTTTTAGCTCTGTTGTTCGAGAGACTTTTGCAGGTGTGTGACGGAGAGATCATTGAGATGGATGTTTGTTTCCACAGTGGATTGATTCCCTTTGAATTAGGTATATACTTGACTTACAGTAACTATTATTTGTGCCACCATATGAAGTATTAGGTGAGATAAGAATTAAGAAGTTTATGCTTTCTAGCCTTTTAATTTGGATTAGACTGTGGACTGTTATGGGACTTGTACTTAGGGATGCCTGGGAGAGATTTGTATTTAAAGTCTATGATTATAGTAATTTATTCGTATATTTATTTTCGAGTAGCACTTGAGGATGTTGGGTTTGGTTGTATGGTGTTTGATCGAATGAGTAAAAATTTGTATGAGAAAAACTGATATGTGATGTTTTAAATTATAAAACTGTTTTCACAGGTTTCGTATTCGTTATTTTCCCAATTTATAGTCGCTATATTGCAAAAAAATATTTGTGAATTTTGAGAAAATGTGATGAAAAATCTCGGGCGTTACACAATATATCCTATTTTTTACTCAGTTGTACTATATATGTATATACTTTATGAAATCTTATTTCTATGATATATCTAAATTTCAATACATATCACATGTGGATATATGTGTATAATGTGTCTTTAAATGTTTACTTCTCAAACATAAATATCATGTGTGATATAAGTTAATACTCAATACATAGACATTAAAGATTCATTAATGATATATAAATCTTAATGATAATTGTGCAAATGTATACATGAGTGTTAATATGTATTTATATATATTATAAAATATAAAGCAGTCTCTCATTTCTGTTCAGTATGAATAACTAGATTCCTTAGCTCTCAAAAGGTTCTTATAGCTCCTAAGGGGCATCCTTCATAGCCGAATGAAGTTGAAGAAGACTTGCTATACTAGTTACGGTTCAGAGTCTCCAATTCGAAAAATGACAAAATGCAGTCTATGCTTCCAAATATAACAGTAATTTTAACCCACGCTGCTGAAGTGACAAATATTTCGTAGTGTTTGCAACGTACAGTTAGTTCAATACAAAAATTAAGAGAGAGGTTTGTGGAATTTTATCCTCGGATATTTACAGTAGAGTGGATGTGCAAGCATACTAGCCCATCATCTACATTAAACGATTGTTCAAAGAGTTCCTCTAGTTTACCTGTTGTATAATGATCTGATGATATGGATATTGTCAAAACTGGAGAACAGAGAATCATAACAAGAAGCTTGTAATCAGATGGAAGGAGTTTTGCGACTTGTGCCAAGTGAGAATCTTCGAAAAGTGGAGATGAGAAGACTGGTGGCTAGTTCTGAGGAGGAGCACGTGTTTGGCCTTTTTATTGGGTTTTGATAATTTTTTAAATAATTAAATTAATTTAATTCTATTTTTTTTAATATACCAACTAACTAACTTTTTTTTCTTTTTGCATTTCTTATCTTCATTGGGCTTTTTTGTAAAATTTGTCTTTTTCTATCTTTTTATAGTCTCTCGGTCTCAATTTAATAATTCATATGATAAAATTAAAATAAAATTATTTTGGTATTCTAATTTGGACTAAGGTTTTGTATTTTTGGGGATTAAGTTAATATTTTTTTTATTTTCTATTAATAATTATTAATATGAGATAGAGAGAATAAATTTTTTTACACGGGGCACTGTAAAATAAATGGTGGGTAAAGTAAAGTAAAATGATTAATTTTTTAAATATGTACCTAACACTTATGCATCTCTAGATGGAGATTTGCCCGCATGCATCAAATTAAGGGGCTGGCGGGCAGATCAAACCGCATTTGTGTGATAATGTACATAATATATACCTATTACGTGCACTAAGTATATATTAATAGGTATTATTTTAAAATCTTATAACTTTATGATGGAATGCGGTAATAACCAATTTGTGGTAACAAATTCCACCAAAAATTTAACATGTGCAGTCCTACTTAACTTTTAGGTTCAAAAGAAGAAAAAAAAAGGAGACCCGGACGACCCGCCAAGGTAGCCATCTGCCGGACCTGGCCCGTATAATCTCCATTGTCCAGTTTGAGTGGTCTTGCCCGCCTGTCTGCCAAAGTACCGGTTACTGTTTTTCTGTTGCGTTTATTTCTTCTCCTGATTTTAAGTTTTTCTTAATTTTACCTGTTTATCTGTAACATCATCATTATGTTCAGGGGTGAAATTGTTCAGTGAATGGACGGCTGAGATGATTTCTGGCGATCCTTCACATTTGCAGGTCTCTGTCCGGTACACCTGTGGAGCTCACCCCTGTGTGGTTGGCAACTGATGACTATGATGCAGAGCACCGGGTTGGGAAGGCATCCAATTGGATCCTGGCCGTCCATCTTGTTCAATGTGGATCATTTCTGATGGGTCAAAATTAGTTGGAAAGGATCAGCCAATGTTGAGGTGATGATGGTTTCAAACTTGGTTTTTGTATAGCATCAAAGTAGGGGGGGTTTAGATTTTAACTTGGTTTAGAATTAGAGTGTGCGCGCCAACGCCCACCAAAAATTTTCATGGCCTCATTAGGTGATCGTAAAAGAGTTCTAATTTAATTATTTTACAGGGTTAATTTGGGTTGAACTAGCCAAATAGTGAGTTTAAATGTTTACTAAGGTCCTACTTATAAACGTCTTGCCCGTAAAGAAAATGAAAATTGAGTTTTGTAAGTTTCACGGGCAAAATAACATACTCCCTCTACGGCTCTACCCTATATTAATATCTTTATTTCCATTCATTTTAAAAAATTAAATGCAACTATTAATGTAAGAGGGAGAGATTATAACATTAAGACCAGGGATATAGGCAAGAAACATTTTTTTAATGTTAGATGTTATATTCTTGTTGTTCTACCTTATTTTGGCCTTCTATAATTTAATAGTGGTTGGGTGACTAGGTTTTGGTCACCACCTGCCATTGCCTCCATTCTTTCAACTCACTTTTAGCATATTTGACCACCCCAGTGCCACCAAATCTTCCCTCTCAATCTCCTCGTTCACATCTTAAGCGTTATTTTTGGGTTGGTCATCGCCCATGTTTGTCTATTGCCACAAATTTTTTTTTATTAATCAACAATATACATGGTTAAAAAAAAATTTAAAATTAAGAAAAAATTCTAGAAGAATATTTATTTAAAAATTTATAAACTTACACAAGAGTCAAGAATTGCATCATTATACCCACCTATTTATTATTTGTAATTATACCTCAAATATAAAAATAAATAAAAATTATATTATTAACTAATTGATTGTCAAGTATGAGAAATTGTTTTCTATTTCCTCTTCAAAATTGAGAGTTTATGACATTTCATTTACGTCCAACTATGGAAGGCAATATCGATACGGATGACAATATCGTTGACAATAGATACGGGTACGCGCCAAAACGAGTATAAACCCTTTTATAGACATAAAAAATATTATAATTAATAATATATCATTATAATACCTCTTTTATAGCATAATAAGACAGTAGAATGTCGTATCAACCGATACGAGTATTCTAAAATCAGTTCATTTGGAACCATACACTATTATGTTCTTTGTCCCGTATAAATCATTGCTCATTCTTTCCCATATTAAGTGCTCTAAAAGTAGTTTATTTAAAAAAAAATAGTATGCTTAATATGAGTCTAAGTTATATATTTAAATAAATGTATATTTGTGGAGCACTATATGTAAAAAAATAATTATGTAAATTGCATGGACCTACTTGTATTCATCTCATATAACTTTAAAAATATTATTTTTAATATAACAAAAACATAAACTTTCAAAAATATAGGTTTAAATTGTGTTTTAGTTTTAAAGAAAAAAATTTAATATTTTTTTAATATATTTTTTTATTTTTTTAAATAAAAATAATAATTTTTAATAGTGTATCGATATGTATCAACTGTATCGATATGGTACGGCCGATACGCGAAGATTCATGTGGGGGCGCATCACCCCCCGTACCGTATCCGTCTCGACCGATACGAGTACATATTGGTCGATACGCACTCGTATAGGCTGATATGGCCTTCCATGCTCTCATCTCCTCCATTATAGTTTTTGCTCTTATTGTCATAGGTGTCTTAAATATCAATACATCATCATTGCAATGTCTTTCTTTACTTTGCTGGCCTCAACCCTAGCAACTCAAGTTTAGCTGTCCATAGTTGTAACCATGGAAGGCAATATCGTTACGGATGACAGTTATGGATATGGGTACGCACTGATGATACATTTGGTAAGCGCTGAAATGGGCATAAACCCTTTTATAGATATAAAAAAATATTATAACTAATAATATATTATTATAATATTTCTTTTATAACATAATAAGACAGTAGAATGTCATATCAACCGATACATGTATTCTAAAATTAGTTCATTTGGAACTATACACTATTATGTTCTCTGTCCCGTACAAATTATTGTTTATTTTTTTCTATATTAAGTGCTCTAAAATTAGTTTATTTTAAAAACAAATAATATGCTTAATATGAGTCTAAGTTATATATTTAAATAAATGTATATTTGTTGAGCATTATATGTAAAAAAATAATTATGTAAATTGCATGGACCTACCCGTATTCAACTCATATAACTTTAAAAAAATTATTTTTAATATAAGAAAAACATAAACTTTCAAAAAAGTTGGGTTTAAATTGTGTTTTTATTTTTAAGAAAAAAATTTTCAAAAAAATATTTTTTAAATAAATAAATATATATATATATTAAATAAAAAATATATTTTTTTTAAATAAAAAATTCAATTTTTAATACATGAATCCTAATCCATGATAAGTGCTCTCATCAGCTCCTAATGCATCATTCATAATCACAATATCAAGCTTCAACATCATTATTTAACCCCACATGTGTGTGTGTGTATCTATAGAAGCATTTCACATAATGCATGCCAACATGCTTGAAATTAAACTCACTACCACACTACACATGTGAATTTCCATCTAAACATGAATTCCAGCGAAAATCATAGAAGAAGAATCGTTGAAATCATATCTAAATTCAAAACTCAACCACAAAGGCTAAACACATATAACATCACTCACTTCATTATTGAGTCGTGGCATTCACCAACATCCACACACCACTAATTACAATTTATCATGACAAATCAGTCCAACAATGATTGTAGTCCTACTGAAAATATGCTTAACAAAAGGGAAACAACTATTCATAATTTCAAGATAACGATTCCAACATTATGCCACAAAACATGAGTCATGCCACAAAACATGAGTCATTCCACCATCTCTAAGCATATACCTCAACTCCATAAACTTAATAGCATACATTTTCAGTAGCCTAACATAGCTTAAAATACTCCACATTCATATAGAATTAGCAAGCTAAAGTGGAATCATCAAAATAGACATCATATGCACAACATACAATTTCTTGTGTAGTCGATCGATCGCCCTTCAGGCCGTTCAATCGGTTACACGCAAAAATTTGAAATTTACAGTTCAGCCGATCGATCGCCCTGCAGGGCCGATCGATCGCCAACACAGCAGAATAGTCATCTTCTTCCTTTCGCAAATCCAAACCGAAACACCATAGATAACACTTCAAATCCACATCTAACACCCTAATCATCATCAAAAGTCCTCCTTGACTTCCAGAATATCAAACCAACCCATAATTATGCAAAACCCTAAGAAATCGGGATTAAATAATTCCATTTTCTAATCTTACCATTAACACACTAAATCAAGCAAACTATTTCGAAATAAGCCAAAAATGGAGAGTTTTACCATGGATAAACAGAGATTTTGAAGACCCATTACCTCAGCACTTGATTAAGCTCGGATTGAAGAGTCACCCTTCTTGAAATCCTTGAAAACACAATGAGTTTTGAATTAAACTCTAATAGAAATCGATTTACTCAAGAAATCCCTAATTAAACCTTAGATCTAGGGCTTGTTGGTAGTAAAAATCGAATTTTGAATGTTAGGGTTTGTAGTAAAACACAAATCAGTAGCTTTTGATGGTAAAAAACGAATTGAATCAAGGGGAAAATGGTAGATTTGGAAGAAATAAAGAGAAAAGCCAAGGATTAGTGCTTAATTAGAGTAAGCTTACCTTAATCGGCTTCTAATTCGGGCCTAAGTGGGGATTAGGCCAGCCCTCCTTCCTTAGCCTATTCCCAAAAATGGAAATGGCTCAGGTTTGCCCTTTTATAATAAGGGTTGGGGTATACATAGGTAAGTTTTTGGGTATAAATAGGAAAAGTAGGCTAAAAGTGGGTATTTTACAAATTTAAGCACAAATTAAGCCTAATAAAATTCTGAAAATTTTTATATGACCTTAAGTATATGTCTAGGTTCATTTGACAAAAAAATAAAATTTTCGACGGTGGGGCCCACAGGGGTCCCGCCAAAATCCTAATTTTTTTGGGAGAATAGTGAAAATTTCGAAAAATCTCAAAAATTCACATTTGGTTTAAAATCACTTAAAACTACTAATATTGAAGTTAATTTTGGTTAAAACCATCCCAAATACTATTTATTTTACGAAATCACCGAATAAGATCAGAAACATGTAAATCTCATGATAACCCATAATTAAAGAAAACCAAAACCGGTTTAAAGATGAGGGTCCTTACAGCTTGGCTGGCGCCTAAATGGCAAAAAAAACACCACTTTGAGAAATATTTTCTAAAGTTGTCTATTTTAATAATTTTCCTTAAATCTATTGAAAAATATGGATGACGAGGGTAAAAAAATCATCTTCCTAGTAGGGGTGTTTCCTTGCCAAAAGAGTTAGATGTCTGCTAAAGTAAATCCATAGGAAATTGAATGGACCAATTTAAAGTAGGCCTAGTTCATAAATGGGCTGGGCTTGGGCTGAAAAGGGCAAGATAAGGGTCCGGTCGGGTCGGGCCTTTTGCCTGCCTTGGGCCACAAAACGCAGCTGGCACGGCCTGAGCCCGTTTGTGAGCAGACAGGGCTTAATTTAAGCCTGGCTCGTGCTTTGTGTGCCGCCAGCCCATTGTCACCTCTATCTGATCAAAGCACAATGCCCATGGGCCTGCACATCCTCCTACACTTGCAGCCGGAGTGGCTGAAGCATTCCTCGTCAGAACCCTTCATGTCTTAAACAATGTGCCATGGCATGCATGTAAGATTGTCTTAATCTGACATACGTTATTCTTTTGTCATACTCTCTCCGTCTCAACTTAATAATCCACATTTTTAAAATTTTGCATCCAACATTAATAGTCTAATTTGGTGAATTTTCTCTACTTTGACATGCTTCTCATGTTAACGCACTAAATTTGTCGCAAAAAAGAGCTAAACTCATTGTGGACAAAGTAAAATATGGGAGCAAATGAAGTATTATCTATCTCCTAATTGTGGGTCTTAAGAATTACTCCTTCCATCCTTAACTTAATAGTTCAATTTTATAAAAAAAATAATTTTATAAAAAAAATATGTTTTATATTAATAATTTTATTTTGTTAAATTAAGTGGTTAGGTATTTAAAAAATATTAGTACTTTAAGCTTATTTTTCCGAATGGCCTATTTTTCCAAATGCTGCTATTAATATAGGACATAGGGAGTGCTATTTTTCTAATTCGAACTGTAAATGTGGGAAGAGAGAGTTGTTTATAAGTGTCCCTACTAAATATGAAACATATGCCACAACTACATTTTGGTGTCAATGTTAGCATTTTGCATATCAGCTTCAGTTATGATCGCATTGTGTTTTAGCCATACTTTATAAGTTTATAGAATAAATTAGACATAGATCATGGTTGCGTATAGACTGATGAATAAGAAAAATAAATTTAAATAAGTTTGTTAAAACATGAAATAACATTATGCATTCCGAATAAAAGTTTTAAAACTCAATTGGACTCGGCTTTGAATTTGTTTGTCGAGTGGACACGAAGTTTCAACCGACAAAGTGTTATAATATTAAATACATTTATGTCAGAAGATTATAATCATAGCTAAAATATATAAAACTTGATAACATGAAATTCATTAAATGAAAATATGTAAATCCTATACCACTTTTTAATAAGTAAAAAATATTTCTCTATCTTATATTAATAGCTATATTTAAAAAATAATAATAGTAATTTTCATTGAATAGTAAAATTCACATCTAAAAAAAAAAAAGCTTATAATACTATTTTTAAAGTACAGAACCACTTAAATTAAATAAAATTAACCTATTAATAAAAAATAATTTTTTTGCCAAATAGAACTACATATTTGGGATGAAACTGGTATCAACAAAAAGTAATACTAATTTTTATGTGTTAATTTCTAAAAACTTATTTTAAACCGCACAAAGTCACTTTAGCTTTTCCTTAGCTTCAGATGGTGACTCAATTAATGAGTTCTTGATTCAAACTTTAAAAACTCGTAAGTCAGCTTTACGGAGTATTTGGCATCAGAATAGAGATTTAAAACTATGTTCTGAATGGAAGCTTTTGTAGAATTGTCCTCCAGTGACTAATTGTACATTTATTAAACACTTACTACTTTTCATAGTCCCACGCTCCCAACTACTCCCTTTGTTCCATATTAAGTATGAAAAATGCTTACGTGACATTAAAAAGTAACGTCAAAATCCTACTTCATCTTCCCATCAAAATGGGTCCCACTCATCAACGGTGATGGGAAGATGAAGTAGGCTTTTGACGTCGTTTTTTAACGTCGTGTTAGCATTACTCATTAAGTATACTATTTATAAAAGTATAAATTTTAAGGAAGGTGAGAAGTACTTTAAATTATAAAAAAATAAAAATTTATCTAACTTAGACTGGCATAATTTTAACTAACTTAGATTTTTATACTTCTACTTTATTAATAAGTATATTAAAAGCTTTTTACTTAGTAGGAGAATGAAAAATAGAACATTTAATTTGGGATGATTATTTTTTAAAAATAGGACACATAAAGACAAGAATTTTTTTTATTTATCTCAAGGTAGGCATATCATTTAATAATTGGGATTATGCAAAGTAGGATAAGGTGTAGGATAGTGGAATACAGGAAACATAAAGCAAGGAAACCTCATTCGTATGAACTTCTCCTTCCATCCTAAATTAATAATTTTATTTGGTAAAAAAATTTGTTCCATATAAATAACTTTATTTTGTTCAATTTAAGTGATTGGGTACTTAAAAGAAAATATCACATGCTTATTTTCCTTTCTCTTAGATATGATTTTCATCATTTAATAAAAATTACTATTTATTTAAACATAATTATTAATATATAAAATGAGGGAGATGTTTTATTTGATTACTTGTATCTACTCAAAGGGATAAAATGCTATGATTAGACGCTCAATTGTCTTAAAAACTCAAATAAATAACAACAATCCAACTAGTAGTTTACAAAAACACGTTTTTTTAATTTCATGGGAAAAGAGGAAGAAACAAAAACCGGGATGTTAAGTTTCACTTTAGTTAGTCGTCTCAAGTGAGTCATAGACTACCAAAAACTTCAGCCTTGATATGCACACTTCTTCTTACCCGACGAGTCTACTATCCAGTATTTCGTTATTAGCACTATAAAAATTGTCCCCACGCAAGGATCTTATTTTAATTTACATAATATGTTTGATGCATGAATAACGTACGTGCTCGAGGAAATTGGTAGCGGGATACGGTGTACGAGGGGCTAGCGGAATTGCACACCCCTCGTAACAAAAAATAAAAGTCCATGTAATGCAATACCTACAAAAGAAACATTTTAAACACCTCTTAACATATAGTTGAGACTTCAAGCAGTTGTGCTCAAGCTGTAAAATACGATTCCATACGTCCATTGCATACACAAAAAATGGCAATTAGCTACCTGAAAACAGGATTCTCAGCAACCATTATGCAATTAGCTACCTGAAAACAGGATTCTCCGTTACCATTATCAGATTTACAAATTATGATTTGTACTATTTCAACATCAGCCTCCTCAAGAAAAGGGTGTCTCCTACTCAAACCCTTCCCGATACCCATTTTGTAGATGATTTAGTCTGGTAACTTCTTTGTTGGGGAATTAGAAGTAAATGACATTTTAATCTTTACAAACTAATGTCACTGGGACAAAAATAGTGTCTCGCTGGAAAATACACGGATCATTTAAAACCGAACCAAGTTATATCAACATTTCTAGTTTAGTTATTGATTCTTAGAATCTGGCCACAATGTAATATAATTGTATTTCACAAATGCTCAAAAAGAAATATTGTAATATTTATTTTATATTCTAACACCCCTTTCTCTTGCAAGTGTCCATTAAACGTTTGCATGTGAAATATAATTGAGGCATAAATGCCTTCAATGTAACTTGTATTTAAGACCTCAAAGAACCTTGATACCATGTAAGATAATTGTATTTCCCAAAAAATCGAGCCATTAACAAAGGAAAAACCTCTATATTAATTTATACTTTAACACACGAAGTTCATCAACTGAATATGAGTGAGCAACAAGGATAAAGAATTAACTCGCATAAAATGCATAGATGGCTAACCATATTATTTTCTAGTTGCATTTGGCAACTTTTTTTTATTGGCACTGCATTTCACATCTCAACATGTTGTCGATCAAAGAACAAAATGGCAAACATTACTGTTCTCGCAGATCAGGGAAGGTAAAGATAAGACAAAAAAAGAATGTAAGGCATCGCTCAGCACTCAATAATTGCATTCCAAGCATAACTCAAATCTAGGCCAAAGAAACCACTGCAGTGCAGGTTAAGTCATAGGGTCCCTGATCAAACTCATAATCAGTATAAACTTCTTGAATTAGTCACAAGTACTTAATTAACTTGTCAGATGTAAAAGAATGATATAGTGTAAATTGGGAGTCACTAATCGAACAACATAACTAGAACCCCTTATTTAAGCAATCCACGAGGTGTGATTTTTTAATAGAGACTTGCCTGGAACTTGGGCCTCATTACAGCGTTGAAGGGTTGTGTACATGCAGCCCAGAGCTTAAGTCCGCTCTAATTTGGTGGGCTTTGCAGTCAGTTGGCCCTGATCTACCTCAACTTAACTCATGGTCTAGAAGACATGATGCATAGGGTTTGCAATGGAACAATATGGCAACGGTAGGACATTCGGTTATTATAATTGTTTCTTACTCTTACGTCCCACATTAATAAATTTATTCAATTTTTTAAAATAAATTAATTTTTATTTATTTTTAAAAATAAATTAGTTATTAATACAAGATAGAGAGTATATTTTTGCCTATAAACATTCTGTTGTATTTGTTATAAGTTACTCTATATCTGTTAACTCCACCATTAGTCAGTCATTTAACCATTACCCTATACCCCTTTCATAAGGGTTCATAATGCAACATTATAACTTAATTTTTTAAACATAGTTAAACCTAAATATTAAATAACAAACAAAATAACATATATATTGCCAATAAAGTAAAAAAAATAGTTGATTTATTTAAATAGATCAATGTTATGATAATAATTGAATTTGAATTACACTAGAACATCAACTACACAATCATTGTATTCCCTTGAAAAAATAAATTCATACTTAAATTTATTTATTTATATTAAAAAACATATTTGAAAGAGCTACTTTCTCTGTACACTAACCGAAAGTAAATAAGCTTCATAAATATCTAAATTCAAGAGTTGTTTATTTCATGTCTCCAAAACTTTGTCCCCTAACAGTCAAAATAGTAAGTTAATAAGCTTGTACTTTACCATGCTGAAATCAAAAAATGGATATGCTTTTGGGTTTGAGTTTTCTATTATACGTGACTTGACATTATCAAGTCATCGATCAAAGTCCTATTGGACTCAAACTTTTACTGTCTAGAGGTGAGATGATAAGAATAAACTGTGAACCCCTTACTAAGGTTTATCCTCTCATTTTTCTGCGCACGGACTATGCAGTCCTTTAGTAGTTTTTTTTTATTTTTGTGGGTAGAGAGAAAACTTCTTTCTTGTCTTATTTGTATGAAAGAGAGGTGAGAAAGTGAGAAAAATGATGTATAAAGGAAGTTCTCTCAAGGGGTGGTTTGAGAGGTTTGTAATTCAATTGGTGGAAAGACTCTCTTTGGTCCATATGTAGGTATCTTGCCGAACCACGTAAGTTTCGTATCTTGCTCTATTTATTTATTATTTTTCTGCTTTATATTTGGATTGTGCTATTATTGAAATTCTACAAAGTGGTATCAAAGCCCTAGGTTCAAAAAAGCTTTTTTTATGATGGCATCTAAGGGGTTTAGCAAATTTAAAGTTGAAAATTTTGATTAAAAAAATAACTTTAGCTTGTAGTAGAGAAGGGTTAAGGATTTGCTAGTACAACAGGGCTTACTAAAAGTGTTATATAAAAAATTAAAAAAGCCAAAAAATATGTGTAAAGATGACTAGGAGGAGTTAGAGATGAAGGTAGTAAGCATTATTCATCTTTGTCTTGCTGATGGGGTGTTATATAATGTTATTGATGAGCAATCAACTCTAGAACTCAGGACAAAATTAGAGAGTTTGTATATGATAAAATATCTAACGCCCTAGAATTTCAAAGTTTCAAAATTCAAATATTTGGGTCCATTAACGAGTTTTAAGGCTAAATAACATTTTTTCTTAAAGTTAGACCATTTTTTAGCTTAATTTGTTTGGAGGAGCCTTAGGATATTTGATAGGGCTCGAAGAGACGAATATATTGAGCCCAAGAACGTGTCAAACGGACACCGTGATAGTAGGCTATGGCCTTGAGAACCGTGTCATAGGTGGGACCCACTTTAAATTAGCAAGAAAACATACCCTTATATAGTCTTGTTTCAAAGGGCTTGTCGATACAAGTCTAACGGAACAAATAACGCATGATTCTAAGTACAGGGTAAAGAGTTACGCCTATTTAAAGTTTTGATTTTCATTTCATATTAAAAACAAAAATTTTTAAAAAATAAAAAAATATCAGTGTCAACTATACACTGCAGCATTGCGACATTTAATGTCTGTAGGAGCCATTTCGGCTCCTGCAGCCACTGAATACACAACACGTGTTGCGCATCTGGAAGCCTTTTTGGCCTATAAATGGAGAAGGATGGAGGAGGGCCAACTCATCTCATGCCTTCCTCCTCTCTTTTCCTTTGTGTTTCTATAGTTTAAATGTGTGTTTTTGTGCCGTTACTCATCCATATTCCTCCATTCAAAAACTAATCCTACCAATTCGAGGGTGCCTGACGTCGTGAGAGAGTCCATTTTTCGAGTTAGCCTCTCTAAAAGGTGGGAACGGCCTGGTACAAGAGAAGGCTATGTCTACCACTCTAGGGCCAGAAGCGAAAACTGTCCCAGCGCTAGGGGAGGTTCTGCCCATCTCACTCGAGCCAGATGAGGATGCTATCCCAACGCTAGGGGAGGTTCTTCCTGCCTCACTCCAGCTGGATGAGGACACTATCTCAGCGCAGGGGGAGGTGATGCCCGTCGCATTTAAGCCGACTATGACCGAAGTCCTCATGAGGGTAGGTGGTTTTAAGCTATAATTCCATGCTACAACTAGGCACTTTATTTTATAATTAATTCATCTATTGAATAAAATATTATTTCAAAAAAGATAACATTTATTAGGGGTCAGGCGAACGCTAAGATAATAGTATATTGTACACTTCTAAGATGGATTTTATTGTGATATGAGCTTTAAGATATTATTGTTTAAATTATATTTACAAATAATTATGACTTGATTTGAAGGGTAGTTATTTAGTATAAAGCCAAAAACTATTAGTTTTTGAAGGGTAGCTATTTGGTATAAATCCCCAAAGTTACCAGAGTTATGACTCCTAGGTATCGCCTATTATGGCATATGGCACGCCCATGAAGTTGGATATCGTAGGAAGATCCTCTTCATTCTGATCTCGTTGCCCCACGAGCACGGGTGTATGTCACTTTGATATCGGCGACATTCTGTGAATGATGTTTTATTTGATTTTGAATTATTTATCGGATTCTTGCTACGAACGAATTATCTAAGTTTACCGGATTTTATGAAGAACTATTTTATTTGACTTTTCGTATAAGAAGTGCATTGGATTCTGTTAGTCGATAATATTATTTTGAGTCAACTTTTGAATATAAAATATTATAAGATATTTATTTATGTTTTAACATACTAATAGAATTTAACTCTTATCTACTGAGTATATTTATACTCACCCACCCCTAGACATTGTAGGTCCGAACGAAGATGTTGATGTCAATGAAGATTGCCTATAGAACTTTGAAAGATCTATGTTGTTAATTTACTTTACTACGTTCTTTTATTATGTATTAATTTTTAATATGTGCGACTTTGATTTTGCTAAGGCATGATAAGCCTTGTTTTATAAAATTTTTGTAATTACGTAAATTAATGAATAGTTACTCTTCTATGCATGGTTGATCTTGGATCGCTTTTAATTATGAATTCACGGCACTCTGACCTTTAAAGTAATTTTAGAAGTTGGCTAGCGTGGTGGAGGATCAATTCGATGATTTTGAGGCTTATGTGTTATCTCTCACTTCATGTATAAATTATTTTAATGATTAATGGATTTTAGATTTGGGTTGTTCATAGTACATGTGTCGTAATCGTGACTGGTTTAACACTTATGAGTCATTTAATGATAGATCTTTTCTAAGGGGGAGTAATGCTACCTGTAAGACCATTGGAATAGGAACTGTAAAAATTAAGATGTTTGATGGAATAGTTTGAACACTTACTAAAGTTAAATATGTTCCTAATTTGAAAAAGAATTTGATTTCTTTGGGAGCATTAGATGCAGTTGGTTACAAGAATAATGCAACAAGTGGAGTGTTGAAAGTTACAAAAGGGGTGATGGTGGTGATGAAGGATCAGAAGGTTGGAAACCTATATAAACTAATAGGGGGTATAGTTACAAGTGGAACTATTGTAGCTATTCTTATAGAAGGCAATGGTGATGACACATACTTATGGCACATGAGGTTGGGGCATATGAGTGAAAAGGGTACGCAAGAACTTCACAAAAGAAAATTATTGAAAGGTGTAAAAGCTGCAAATTAGGTTTCTGTAAATATTATTTGTATGAAAAATAGTGCAAAGTGAGATTCACCTAGGGAAACATACAAAGAATAATGTGTTGGAGTATGTCCACATAGGTCTTTGGGGGCCAGCTTCAATGCCATCAAAAGCTAAGGCTAAATATTTTGTGACTTATATTGATGACTACTCAAGAAAAGTGTGGGTGTATTTTATGAAACAGAAATAAGAAATGTTCATGAAGTTCAAGCAATGGGAGACTCATGTTGAAAAGTAGATAAGAAAACAGTTGAAATGTCTTAAGTTAGACAATGGGGTTGAATACAAATCAAAAGAATTTGTTGATTACTGAATGAATGAAGTGATTGCACGTCATTTCACTAATCCTGTAACCCACAATAAAATGGAGTTGCAGAAAGGATGAATATGACACTTTTGGAAAGGGTAAGGAACATGAGGTTGAATACAAATCTTTTCAAAGAGTTTTTGAGCTGAAACAATTAATATAACATATCACATTATAAATAAGTCACCATCTACAGCTATTGACTTGAAGGTGTCCGAGGAGGTATGAACTGAAAATTCTATAGCTTACTCAATTCTTAGAATTTTTGGGTGTCCTGCATATGACCATATTCAGAGTATGCAAAGGAGTAAACTTGTTTTGAGTATAAAAATTTTATTTTTTTGGGGTATGAGAAAGGAGTGAAGGGATATAAACTTTAAGATCAAGAAGCAAAAAAGTAGTCTTTAGCAAGGATGTGGTATTTGATGAGGTTCAAATGTTATGTAAGTAAGATGGTGATTTAGTGCAATAGAAAAGTTAGCAACAGATAGAAGTTCAGGTGAAAATAGATTATGAAGATGCCCAAGGGGATAATATAGACAAACAACAATGTCCTCATATGGGTGATGATTAGCATCAAGAGCCTGATAGCATTGCAAAAGGAAGATTAAAAAGAAATATTAAAGCAATAGTCAGGTATAGCTTTAAGGATATGGTTTCTTTTGTTTTATTCACTAGTAGTGGAGATCCATTTTGTTTTAAGGATGCTATAAAATCTAAAGACAATGACAAGTGGATGACAACCATGATGGAGGAGATGAAATATCTACACCAGAATAAAACTTGGGAGTTGGTTGAATTGCCTTAAAGGAAAAAGGCTATTGAATGCAAATGAGTGCTAAAAAAAATGAGGCTTCATCAAACAAAGAGCCTGAACAATTTAAGGATAGGTTAGTGGTCAAAGGATATGCATAAGAGGAATGTGTGATTTTTAATAAAATTTTCTCTTAAGTCGTAAAACACATTTCTATTCGGATTTTGCTGGCTATAGTTGCCTACTATGATTTAGAACTTGAACAACTGGATGTGAAGACAACGTATCTTCATGGGGAATTAGAAGAGCAAATTTACATGCAGCAGCCAGAGGCATTTGAGGAACCAGAAAAAAGAGGACTTGGTATACATGTTGAAAAAGTCTCTATATGGCTTAAAGCAATCACCAATACAATGGAATAAGAGGTTTGACTCTTTTATGCTGAATAGCGGATAAACTTGTTGTGAGTATGATCATTGTGTTTATTTTCATATTTTTCTTGATGGTTCTTATATCTATTTGCTCTTGTATGTTAACGACATGTTGATTGCTGCTAAGAATATGTCGGATATTAACTTGTTAAAATCTAAGTTGGGAAATGAGTTTGATACGAAGGATCTTGGAGCTGCAAAAAAAATCCTTTGTATAAAGATTTAGAGAGATAGGAAACTTGAGAATCTATGGCTATCTCAGGGGAAGTATATAGAGAATGTGCTGGATAAGTTTAACATGAACAATGTCAAACTACTTAGTACGCCTCTTACTGCACATTTCAAGTTGAGTGCAGGGTTATGTCCCACTAGAGAGGATGATATTTCATGTATAAAACTAGTACCTTATGCGAGTGCAGTTGGTTGTCTAATGTATACTATGGTGTGCACCAGGTCAGATGTTGCCCAAGCAGTAATTATTTTTAGCAGGTGCATAACTTATCTAGGGAGCATTGGGATCTTGTAAAGTCGATTCTAAGATATTTGAATGGGACAAAAAATGTTAACATTTTGTTTGAGAATGATGGAACATTGGCGCATATAGTTGGATATGTGGATGAAGACTTTGGAGGTGATCTGGATAAGCGTAAGCCTACCATAGGATATGTGTTTAGTTTTGCAGGTGGTGTAGTCACTTGAAGGTCGATTCTCCAAGCAGTGATTGCTTTATCAACAACAGAGGCTGAATACATGACAGTTGTAGAAGTAACTAATTAGGCTATATAGTTAAAGGGTTTGGTCAATGAACTTGGATTGAAGCAAGATAATATTAGAGTACTTTATGATAGTCAAAGTGTTATACATTTAGCAAAAAATTAATTTTATCATGCCAGGGAAAAACACATTGCAGTAAAATATCATAAGATAAGGGAATATGTGTCATATGGGAGATTAATCTTCAAAATGCGAACACAAAAGATAGTGTTGCAGATATGTTAACAAAGCCGATGACTATAGAAAAATTTAAGCATTGCTTGAGCTTGCTTAATTTCACAAGATGTTGATTATCACATTGCACCCAGTTAGGGTGTGAAAGGAACTGTGTTCAAGATGGAGGACGTAGGGATATAGGTAGGTGTGGATAATTTTCCTAGATGGCTTGTCAAACTCAAGTCAAGGTGGAGATTGTTATACGTGACTTGACCTTATCAAGTCATGGATCATAGTCTTATTAGACTCAAACTTTTACTTTCTAGGTCGTTACGGAAGTGAGATGATAAGAAGAAATTGTTACTAAGGTTTATCCTCTCATTTTTTTGTTGCACACGGACTTTGTGGTCCTTCAATAGTTTTTTAAAAATTTTGTTGGCAAAAGAAAACTTCTTTTTTGTCTTCTTTGTGTGAGAGAGAGACGAGAAAAATGGTGTATAAAGGGAGTTCTCTCAAGGGGCTGTTTGAGAGGTTTGTAATTCATCCGGTTATTTCTCAAGTAATAGTAGAAATGTTTTCTCCAGTCATGGATGTAGGCATCTTGCTGAACCATGTAAATTTTGTGTCTTGCTCTATTTACTTTTTTATTATTTTGCTGCTTTATATTTAGAATGTGTCATTGTCGAAATTCTACATTTTCAATATAGGGTTTGGTGAAAGTTTTTTAAAATTGTATGAAGAATTTATTATAGTTTCTTATGACATGAGGCATAGTATATTTATATGTATGCAAAAAGTGCAACGGATAATAGGTATGAAATAACCTTTTTCGTAACCATTTTATTTAGAAAACGGTTGGATAAATTTATCTATTTATTAGCTAACAAATAAATTTAATAATATTATTTAACTTTTTAATAATATGGTTTAAAAAATAAAGAAATATAATAGATGCCATTGCCTAGAGGGTGAAACTTTTAAGGCTGGGGCCTAAATTTTAGATCACTTTTCTTATTACTGGTAATAGATGTCCAAGTTTTTACAAAAAATTACATATGACGATGTTCATGGTGGCCAGTGGGACTTCCTCAAGACTCGTATCTAAATTCCATCTATTAGTTTGAATGCAGCCCGATTTATAACTTACTGATTCGTTTTCCAGCCACTTTCACTCAATCCTTTTTAACATAGTTCGCTAACAAGACCACATGTTTATGGAGAAATATTTTTCATACCCCACTAATAGCACATTTTCGTTTGACGACATCTTATTGGGCCTAAGGCTTAACTTTCGAAAAGGAAAATAATATTTTTATTCTATTTTTTTAACATTAAAAGCCTACTCTATTTATGATTGAACTTGAAAAAGTAAAACTCTATGTTGTGAGAGATACGACCCACCTTCTTTATCTAAAAGTTAGAATAGATTTTTTAGTGTAAAAAAATTAGAGTGTAAATATCATCTTAGGAATAAAAAGTAGTGTTTTGTTAATGGTTTGGCTGTTTGATGTGTTTCAAAACGGCGTTTGGCCATATTGTGGCATAAGTTTAGGTATTATAACTAATTCCTCTTAGGAAAGAAGATAGTGCATAACAAATAATGAATAGTTGAGAAGCACCTAGCTTCTCAGCCGGCAGATGATAATCTGCCGGTGAGAGAGCACATCCTTTTTTGCCCCACTACTACCTTAGCTTGGGCTACGGCATTAAGATCCCATGGCCGATTTGCACCGGGCATATATCAACGGGACTCTACAAATAAGGTAATAAGAACTCTGCTGACTGCTAAGATGACGCGGGCAGAGTGCGGCAGCCAGTGGGCAAGTGACCGGTGGAGAACAAGGCAAAGCATCTAGCCATTGCTTTTAGACTTTGTTTGGTGACTCAAACATATAAGGTATAGGACGATGCAACCCTATGAATGCATAACACATCGTAATTTCTTCAATATGCAGCATATGCTTATAAAATTTAGGAGAGCCATTATAAATTCATCACTACGAGAACCGTAAGTGCCATAAAGCTTCACAAGTTCCATCTTACATAACATATCATATAGTACTGACCATCACATTTATCTACCCAATCCTAACAAGGTCCCAACAACCGAAACCCCTTTCTGTTAAAAAGCTCATCAGGAATGATGTATGATGCATGCCAATCGAATACTCAAAAAACTGATGTATGAGGCGTGGTGGATGATGTTGTGACAATCATATTTGTAACCGTTCAAATTTTCTCAACCCCATACAGTCCATAATCATACGCCCCAATATAATGGAGAGAGGCCCTTTAGAAAGGCATCTATTTAAATGTCACCTCTTAATACTATGTGGATTTACTCATTATAAAGCCCATGAAATCAATAGCCCAAATTGGGTACAATAATGGCTCAAATTGTGGGGCCCACAAGTGTGTGGATTCAAACAGATTTGTAACAGGGCTCAAAAGGTCAAGTACACTATGTACTTGAGGCAAATTTTGTAACTGACTGAATGTGGGTGATGATCATAAGGCTAGTGTTTGACACTATGTACTTAAGGCAAATTTTGTACTTCCACTGGTGCTTAGGATCTCCTTGGATGTTGAGCACTTCAATCTATATATCTAGTTAACCAAACAATGTTCTACTGTCTCTCTTATCAACAGGCACCGACCTGGAAAATGTAGATTTTTATAATCTTCTTTTGATGCATGATTGTAGAGGGTGTTTGTCAAGAGAGACACAAAGAGTTACTTTCACCATGCAAAAATGAAATTTATTCAAATAAACCCAAGTCCAAAACATATGTAAATTTTAGCCACCGGCTCTGCGTGCAAACTAGACTGGCCAAGCTCCGGCGGTGCATGCTGCTTGGGTCCAACACAAACACCACTATGGTCTAGGTCCTCCCTGGGTGGTACCCCTTGGGCCCAACTCTGAGGCCCAATGTAAGCTTTTATATACTCAAAGGTTTCTCTTTCGGTGGGACTATTCAATTACCATTCTTCAACCAATTAATGAATGAGTCTTGTTTGGCTTACACACGTCAGTGCGAGGCCAGACATTATCCATCATATTTTTTTCGACAATGTACATTACTCACGAGGTATATTAGTTTTTTTCTTCATCTACTATTAAATTAATGATGCTTAAGTTAATGCTCATGGCTGGTTTTATACAAAAAAAATTAGTATTTTATATAAAAAGTTTATATAAATTAGGTTTTGGACACTAACTATATTTTATTAGTCAAATATGTCAATTAGTGTTAAGAAAATATAATTATGATAAATGATAATAATAAATTAACAAAAGATAAAAATAACCTTTACTATTTAAAACAAACTCCGTCGTTCGAAATCCCAAAACCCCAAACCAAATGAAAACCCTAGCTGCCGTCCAACTCCCCTCCCATCGATCCATAGCTCCGATCTAGTTGATCCTCTGTTCGACGAAAGATCCTTTCCCGTCGATTTGCCACCCTACTACGTTCCTCAGTCGATCATCGATTCGCCGTCCATAAGTCATTTCTAATCAGTCCGCCATCCGACAACTTCTCCTTCAGTCTGCCGTTTGATAACTTTTCCTTCATTCCTATCAGTCCGCCATATGTCATCCACCGTCCATCAGGTGCTTCCTGTAAGTCTAACGTCCGTTAGTCCAATGTCGGTAAGTCTGCCATCCAAAAGTCCGTCAATGGTTAGTCCTTCGTTTGTCAAACCAACATTGATCTACTATAGAAAAATACATTCCTGACATAGCTAAGAGTTCTCCAACAGATATTTACTCCTTTTAAAATAGAAATTTATTTCTTTTATTTGTGATTCTCATTATCCACATTTATAGGTAATTAATAATAATAGAATAAAGTTGCATTTTTTACTTATTATGATTGATGCATTGACTATTTTCAAAACTAGGAAGTATTGTTTATGAGATTAGGATTATTGAGATTAAATATTTTCTCAGTTGATTATTATATACTTTTCGTATATGAAAGTAAATGGTTCATATTTTGCATGATTTAATATAATCAAGTATATATATTTGGTCTAAATTGAAAGTAAATATATGCTTTTTGTGTTAGAAGAAATTAAGTTAATTTGTGAGTTGATAAAAGATGAATATTATACTTATTAATATTTATTAATTAAATATTTATATGATTAATAATAATTTATTCTTCTATGTAATTTTACTAATATAAATATTTACTGTTTTTTATTACAGATATGGCTAATAAGTCTAATCGGATTTCTTCAATAAGGTTCTTTGATGATTATAAGACTTGTTTTAACAAACAAAGAATAGACTTACTTCAGAAGACTCCTTTCTGGGGTATTTTTAATGCCCTTATAAATTAGAAAGTGCATTTTGTAGACTTATGAAAAGAAAGTAGTAACATGTTAGAATTGTTAAATATGTATGATCCAGCACAAAAACTTTTCAAGTGGGAGGGAAATATCTACAGTTTACAAAGATTGAATAATGTTTATATTTGGTATCCCATTAGGTAGGATAGAGATAATCAAGGAAAAATATAAAAGAAAGCACAATATTGATTTTGTAAATAGAAGATTTGGTAATTTTAAAGGACTTTTGGATAAAAATGCAATAGGAACAGAGCATTAGAGAAAGCTCTGTTGGGAAAGAATATCAATGATATAGAGGACTCCATAAGACTTGTATGCCTTTTTTTGTGTGTGACACTTTTGGTACCGACTACAAGAGTTCATTGTACTTGGGGATATGTAGCTCTCATAGAAGACATTAAACATATGGCAAAATATGCATGGTCTCAGTTCATAAGAAAGTCATTAATGGATTCTGTACATGAGAACTACAAACATCCAAAAAGGGTTACTGGATGCGTGATAGCTTTAATGGTAAGTCTCTTACATTTTGATGTTTTTAATTCAAACAAAAATTTCCATATAGAATACTAATAGTTTTTTGCTATTAATGTTTTTGAAGTTCTGGCTGTGTGAACACAGTAAAACTGTTAAAGCAAAATATGATCACGAGGTTCCAAAATTTATTAAATGGAGTTTGAGAGATCTGTCACTTCAATTAACAAACAACTCTTTACTAAAATTGACACCTGATGATGTAAGTATCTCTTTAATGCAGTATATTATTATATAAAATATAGTATTATTTAATTCTAACTATTTATATTTTTTTGAATAGGTAAATGAAGCTGAGCTTTTTAAAACAGAAAAAGAAAAAGAATTTTTCAAAATTTATGAGACAAAAAAATGGAAGACAAAAAAAGTATAATTGAAAGTAGGATTAAAATTAAAGCCTATAAGACGAAAAAATGTGGAAATTGAAGGAGAATCTGAAATGCAGAAGCAAAAAGAAGAAAGTCTCAAACAAAAGAATATAAATAAAGGTAGTTATATACTTCAATTCAGTACAACATTGATAGTATATACTATCTTCACTAGTATATTAACATTTAATTAAATTTATTAAAAATTTTGAAGGAAATGAAAAAGAAGAAGTACAAAGGGAGATTCAACCCTATGAAGGACAAGTATCCAAAAAACAAGATGAAGGTCATCATATACTTATGTTCAATTAAATGTTTGTAGTACTAATTGTCTTGAACATTACATTAATCAGATTTATTAAAATTTATGAAGGAAGTGAAAAAGAACTTGAAAGGGAGATGCAACCTGATCAAGGAGAAGTATAAAATAATAATAATGAGGGCATATACTTCTATTCAATCAAATATTTACAGTACTACTTATCTTAAATATAACTTTAACATTTGATTAAAAAAATTTAAATTGAAGAAGTGAATGAAGAAGATAAAAGAATGGATGAAGATAATTCTGAAAAACAGAAGATGGATGATCAACCCGAGCATCATTTTTTTAGTAAGCTTAAATTATTTTATTTTGTAAAAGCATTTGTTAATATTTACTTTTTATTGTAATTTGACAGTAAATATTTATGTTACTTAATATTAATTTTTTTTACCATTCAGTAATAAATAGTTACTTTACTGTTTTATTGTAGATGATGTGGTTGACAAAAAAGAATTGGAGATTGCTGCTATGAAAGTTGAAATTGATAGAGTTTTAAAAGACCTTGAAGAAGAAAGAAAACAAAGGATAAGAATCGAAGAACATCTTTAGCAACTGCAAGCTTGGAAATTGGACTATAAAAATCGACGTAATGTTCAAATGGAACGAAAAGATGAGGATATCAGTAAATTAAAAAAGGAACTGCAATTACGAAAGTCTAATATGCCTCTTTCTGAAGTTCCAATACTGAGAGTACAATCTCCCTCGTCATCAGTTCAATTAAAAGGGAAGAAAAAGAAAACAAGAAAAAAGTTGTTGCAGAGAGTTCTATGATTAATCGAGTAAAAACAAGAAGTAGAGGACTTAAGAAACATGAGAAGGATAGTTCAGTTCATATTTATGAAAAAAAAGACAAAGAGAAAAAATGATTGAAAGGAAAGAGACAACTCCAACAACAAGAAGTTAAAGGAGGAAATGTTTGGATCTACATATCACAAGCATCAAAAGACACAATAAAGACTATAAAGAACAGAAATGAAAAGTAAGTGTTTTGTGAAAAATTATATTTTTATTTAAAATAGTATAGATTTTTTTACTAATCAATTGCATAATTGTCGATAAATTTTTAGCTTATTTGTAAGCAGTAAAGAGAATGAAGATGAAAAAGTAACACTTGATGACATTCTTGATTTGTGTACAGAGAAGGAGATCAAAAGCAATGCAAGTATAATAATATTTCATCAGTAAGTTTACATTTTAGAATGCTTTAAATTGTTAGGTAGTATAAGAATATTTGATCAGTTACATTTTAAAAATAAATTGACTATCAAATGATTTTTAACATGTGATTAATGCATTCATGAATGCATTAAAAAATTAAGTTAAAAAATAGAAAAAAGGATCAAAAGATGAATTTTGCTTTCATAATGCATCACTGTTTGTAAGTATTTCTCCATACTCATAACTCTATTAGTAATCACTATTTGTGTTAAGTTTTTTTATTTTAACAAAAACATCTACAAGAAAAAAATAGAGAGAATGTCGAGAACTTTATCTTTAGGTCATATTTTTAAGAACTCTAGTCAACAAGATACCAATTATTCCCAATAGCATCTATGAAGTAAGAAAAAGATGATGAAACCCATAATTGACATTTACTAATGATGGACAGAGAAGAGAAAGAATTGAAACACTCCAATCTCATTAAAGGAAGAAAACTTTCTCTTAACAACAACAAAAAAGATGCTATCACATTGGTAACTATTTATTTTTATTTATTGTATATTTTTAATAGAGTTAAATATTATTTATTATTTATATTTACACTCATAAAAGAGGTACTCTTACTAACTATTAAAATTTATCTTATTTCTTTTATCACAGAGGGATAAATTTGTTGCTTATTCAACTAAAAAGTTTCAACCTACATTTCATCTTATTAGCCAAGATTCAAAAGGAGAGTTTATTAAGAAAACAAATATTCTAAAACAACAAAAAAATGAGTAAGTTAAAAAAATTTATAAATAGAATGTAAATAAGATGTAATTGCGATTAGGGTTATTGAGATAAATATATTTTCTCAGTTTATTATTGTATACTTTTGATTTATGAAAGTTCTGATCTTGCATGATTTATTGTAGTAAAGTCTATCTATTTGGTTTAAATTGAAAGTAAAAATATGAATAAAGTTACATATTTAACTTATTATGTTTGATGCAGTTACTATATTTCAAACTACACAGTACTATTTATGAGATTAGGATTATTGAGATTAAATATTTGCTCACTTTATTATTGTATACCTATGGTTTAAAACATAACCATATTACTGTTTATATAAATAAGATGTAATTGATTTAAAACATAACCATATTTTATTTTTCTTTTGTAGATGTAACTCTGGAGTATACATCTGTCATTATATGTATCAAATCACAATGAGGAATGAAATATAAGAAAAAATGGAAGATTGTTCTCCTTATGAGTTTAGAGCAAAAATGTTAAAAATGATTTTGAATGACAGTATTTAAGACTTTTTAAACAATATGTGTGTTGAAATTGTGGATGAAACAATTATTATAAATTTTGGATGATGAATGTAAATTTTAATTGGCAGAATGAGTTTCATTCATCTCTTGGATAATGGTGAAAACGGGTTCAGTTTATGTTGTATGCATGGATTGCAACATGTAGAATTCAGTTGTTGAATATTTGTGAATATGAGATGCATTTATATGTTAAATGTGTGGATTCAAACAGGTTAGAAAATTGGTGAAAATAGGTTCAGTTTGTGTTGAATGCATGGATTGAAATTAGTAGATTTCAGTTGTTGAATGTCTGTGAATACAAGATAAATTCATATGTTAAATATGTCAATTCAGTTGTTGAATACAAGTGAAACAACTTGGTTGACTAGGTCAATGTTGATTAGAACATAATTTCACATATTTTTTGTAGTGAATGTTCGGCATTGAGTTGAACTATAAACTTATTACGAAAGATATGAAACATTCAGGTCTTTTATAGATTGAGGGTTTAGTAAGTAAAATGGAGGATTAAGCTCATAATTGATGGGTTTTTCAGTCATATACCTGATAAATTTATATATAATAAGAATATTTTGAGATAGCTATCCAAGAATTTGAAAATGATGCATAATCAACTATGCCAATAGGAGTAATTTTCCTTGATTCATCAATTTAGTGAAATTGACTTTTAAAATAAAGATTTACTTTTTATAAAAAAATAATAGGGATGTTGCTAGTGCATGGGGGGAGAAGGAATTAGGGACGGTGCTGGGGCAGTGAAGGAGAAAGTATCACATTGATGAACGACTACGATAATTTCAATAAGCCTACATGAATCATAATATAGGACCTACTTTTTCTAGATTTATTTTATAAAATAAACATTTACCCCTGCACATGTAATGAATCTAACATCGTAAACACCTGCTATTATAAAACTTTGTATTTGAAATACATGATATTTTTTCATCATTCATCCAAAATTTATAAACTATTTTCAAAAATCATATTTCAACTAGTAAGACAATGTATATATTCATTATACAAAGAATATATTCAAGAATTACAAAAATATTACAGATGCGACAATTCAATCCAAACAAAAACAAATATAGGCATAAAAGTATAAATTGCAAAAGAATATAAACTTCATAATGGTTCTTTATATGATTTCTTATTATGATGAACAATTTTACCACAACGACTACATTTTATTTCTCTTAGTATATATTCATATAAATTTTGATAAAACTTATTTGTAAAGTAAGATTTAATGGCAAAACGAGGATCAATCCCACTAGCCATAAGAGAAGTAACAACATGAGTACATGGGAAACCATCAGAACATGAACACTCACAACTGTTAATATTTACAAAACATAAATGTGTAGATACAATTTTAAAAACATCAGGAGCAGAAGGTATAACAATCAAAGATGAAACATCTATAATATGAACATTCAACTTCTTCTTAATTTCAGGACATAGGAAAGAAGTCCAACAATTAGCATTCATCCTACGATCCAACATCATATGCATTAATTTCTTCTTAATTTCATCAATCATTTCAGTTATAGGAAGATGCTTTTCTTCTTTTATCCAAGAATTGAAACTCTCCGTCACATTGGAATACACCTCCACATAACATTATCCATTGAAATATACATTTGTCCAACATTCAACTGGAAGTTTATCAAGAAAACTACATACTTGAGGGCCACTGTATCTTTTAAAATCAGCCAACTTTTCATGAAACAATGTCTTGGTTGGAGCACATACACATTCTTTTAATTTGAACTCCATTCTATTACGAAAAGCTGACGTTTTTCCCCTTAATTTTTCCCTCAAATTATTATTTAAATGATAAAGACAATGAGCATGAGGAAAAAAAGGAAAGACCTTTGTCATTGCTTCAATTAATCGCTCGTTACGATAAAAAATCATTACAATGTCACGTGAAGTCCCTAATATAATCTTCAATTGCATAAGAAACCAAGTCCAATTACTCAAATTTTCAAAATCAATAACTGCATAGCAAGTGGAAACATACCTGATACATAAAAAATATAAAATAACAATCAATTTAAATAAAAAAGGAATTGTATAATGAAAAGTAAATAATAGATTACATGTAAGTATGTAATAAATATATTTATTATATGTATAAAGTATACCTTGATTTCCATTTTTTGCAGTAGCAGCTAATAAAATTCCTTTGTGGTGACCTTTCAAATGAGTCTCATCCAAAAATAACATAGGACGACAATACTCAAATCCATATATGCAAGCATAAAATGATATAAAGACCCCCCTAAAATGCCCAGATTTAGGATCATTATCCAAAACCAAGTGACTACCTATGTTAGCTATCATTACTGATTGAATGTACCAATTGAGATCATTAAAAGACTTCGTATGGTCACCAAATGACTCCCTTTGAGCCTTTTGAACACCCTTTGCAGCAACATCATAAGAAATATCCAAACCATACGTAGAATTAAATTGCTTGACAACATCAATTGGACTGATAAGAGGTTTGTTTCTAACATCATTCAACAATTCCTTGTACAAAACATCAAATGTCATCCTTTGATTATTTTTTCTTCTAATAGTAAACCTGCATGTATGGACATTATTCAAGGCACGAATATAAAAATAACCATTGACAACATCCTTGGTGGCATGAACATGTCATTCACAACCTTTATCTTCCTTGTACTTACAATTAGCAATCACCCTAATTTTATCATTATAAAATACTTAAAATCAAAACCAAGTTCAATAGCATATTGACAAAGCTTATGCCTAAACTCTATAGCACCTCCCTCATGTTTCTGCCCATTGAATGCCATCACGCCACTTTGTAGTCATAAGTGTTTTATTTTATTTTATGAGAATATTACTTTGCTTGCTAATCACATCAGTACCAATATTTCCCAACTGACTACCATAAGCACCAACAATCTTAGAAGAATCAATGATAGAAACATTTACTGTCTTGGTGCTAACAATAGAAGCAAGAGAGAATAAGTTTGCTAAATCCAAATTATCTTGAAGCATACAGTCTAAATAGTCGCCAATAGTATAAGACAACCTCACAAATTCAATATTCAAGTGTACCCATTTCTAACAAATCATGCTACTCAAAGCATCGTAAGTAGTAGAACTATCCACACGAAGGATTAAGGTGCTTTTATCATGCTTGTACATAAAAAGAAGGAAAGAATCTATGAACCTACATAAAGTACAACATAGATTTTAATATAGAAGTAAAAAGATAGAAAATAATAATTATTTTATTTTAACAAAAAAATTATATATGCTAAATGTAGAACAAATACATAAGAGTATAAATGTTAAGAAATATCAGTAAAGTAAATTACACCATTTCGATTTAATCATTTCAGTAGTAAATTAAAATGTTTAGAAAAAAATGTAAACTAACTAAATTGTAAATATTAATTATATAAGAAGTAAATTTTCACACATACTAAAGATTGATTTAGAATTTGATAAAAAAAACATATAATCTACTTAGGATGGGAGAATTACCTTTGCTAGAAAAATACACAAAGATATAAGATCGATGTAAAAACTCAGAAACAAAATTACGTTTAGCTGTAGATTTTGAACAGAACTCTTATATTATAATCTGACAAAATAGTACAAAATAAGTAATAAGAATTAGGACAGCAAGAAAATGTGATAAATACCTTGAGTAGAAGTTAAAATCAAAATTGCCACATACAAAAATCTTGATTCAGTCCAAATAAATTGAAGAAAATTACACATAGATTGACATATATGAAAAACGATATGCTGTAGTGACAAATCCTTTTTCGAAATCGCATGACGAATTGAACAATCAGCTTCTGCAACATTCAGAGGAAACATAGGCAAAATCAAATTATGAGCCAAAAAACCTATAACCACTGAGAGCTCTCAACAATGGAATCACAAAGAAATAGAAATCAAAAGACTATGAAGAACACAAACGACATTGTCGTTGTATATACATTATCAAAATTGCCAGACAGGAGAAAAAAAACATATTCATAGCAATTCGCTGGACTGGAGGAAAAATCAGATCTCACCATCAAAAGGGAAAGGAAGGGTAACATGGTCATATAGAAAAGTTTAATGGCATATACGTAAATAAAGGAAACAAAATGGAAAATAAAATTATCCGTAAGAGTTAAGAACGGATTGCGTTTAATGGTAAGACCGGATGATAATTTTTTCATATAAATTTGGGTTTATGCGTGTTAGTGTGAGCCCAAATATTATGGACAGATCAAAATTCAAAGGCATGCAATGCCAGGGTCAGGCAATTGCGCTTAGCCCAACACATATCTCATTTTTCATTTACTTCAATAGTGGCTTGTGTTCCAAATGTCCAACAAATTGGACAAGTCAATGTGATCTTCAGTGGGCCGGGCCACCATGTAGTCAGTATCGAGTCCACTTTTGAATCATTGGACCTGAGTACCTACTGTTCTTTCCATTTGATCATCGAATTGTTATCCTTCCTCGTTCACCTTAGCCTTCTAGTATTTCAATTTCCATACATGGCCGGTGATTACTCCTAATCTCTAAAATAAGGATCTCTCAGAAATGGGCTAAGAACTAAAGTGTAAGATACCAATGAGTTACTGTTGTTTTACCTTGCATGAACACAAAGTTTTTAAAGGTCCTAAAGCATATTTATATATTATATTTAACATTTATAATTGGAGTTCACATCCTATTAAATTATTACATAGGGATAGATGTCAAATCGAGTCACTTAAGTATCTCCAACGGCTCAATTGAACATTTCCAATTAAAAATGCTCTTAATGCTTGATGATATAAATATTAGTATTTCTAAGTTAGTTAAGAAAAGGGTAAAGGTGATGACAGAGGAAGGAGGGAACCTATGAAATTAGAAACAGCAGGCCATCTTTGTGACTGCTGCTAAAATGGCAGATTAATCTAGCAGAGTAAAATTCTTCCTTTTTCTTTGATCAGAACCAGATCCCTTTTTCTGTGTTCACCACAAAAATGTCACCAATTTGTAAAAAACCAAAACGTTTATTCCTCCCTTTCCTGATTTAAGGCAAAAAATACAATACGGATAATGTAAGCATATTTGCCCAATTATCAATTTCAAAGATGAAAAGGTGGTCTTGAATTCTTATGAGATTAAGACATTGAAGAATTAAGAGACCACTTTTGATGCATGGGTCCCTGCTTAGACTCAACTAGGAAACATGGTTTTAAAACCAGGCCAGTTCGGCAGTCAGATCGGATTAGACCGGACCGGCAAAATTTAGGCTTTTTTCGGGTCGATCCGAAGTTTGCTTGGTCGAACTGTAAAAACCTGGATGCGATCACCACTTCGAGTCAGTGTAAAGGTGTCAAAGGGCCGGGCAGGGGCAGGGGCAGGGGCCCGGCACGGCCCTAAGGCCTGAAGTGCCGAATCACCCCTTAGCCCACTTAAAAATAAAAAAAATAAAATAATTTATAGGCCCACAAGGCTTTTTGAGCTTATGGGAAAGCCCAAGAGGCCTTATGGCCCATGCTTATAAAGCCTCAAAAGCCTATGGCCATGCTTTCATTCCTGACTTTTACAGTGTGAGCATTCTACTGTAGTCAGTAAACTTTCAACAACTAGCGCAGGTTTGGTCCCCTACAAAGTGGTGAAACTTGAGTGTCAACTTCACACCCGTTGTTTAATGTTTTTTCCGTCTTGATTCATAAAAATTTCTCACTTCAAACATTGCATGTTCAATGGTTTCGTTTTATCTTTCCCGCAACAGTATTGGTTCCATGAATCATTGAGAAAGTGATGTAACAAAGAATGCCTTTTTTTTTAGAACAAAGAATGCCCCACGCCTTGGCTCACTCTCCATCATCATAATCCCAAGTTTTAAGGCATGCCCATTTGTTATGATGACATAATTGAGAATCCGAGAGATACACATCAAAACAATACAAATTACAAACTTGAAAATTCAATTTGTAGACCTTTTATATCAATTTGTTTTTAGCCGGATTTTAGAATAGCTTAAGATAAATTGGTCAGTGTCCAACAGGAATCTTCCTAAACTGATCCATGTTCATGTTACCTTCTCTATGCCATTTTCTTCTCCACAGATTGAAACATATCTTTCCTGTTAAGTCACTTACAGCTGACTCATTTGAAAGAAACTTCTCTAGTGGGGTGCAGTTGAAAAATGTTTTGTAATTTAGTACTAGTGGAATATTGGTCCCCAACTGCCACAAGAATTTTGTCCAGATTCATTTAAAATCAGTAACCTTAACTCTAATATGTTCCTTAGTCCTTACTTTTCATGAACAATAAAGTGGACTATATTTTATGGAACTTATGCTGTAACATCAACGTCCCATGCCTGGGCTCATCACAATCCATATCCCCTGATTCTTTGCCCTATGGCATGACATCCCAAATTATAGCCGCAGCTCTTCTTTAGCCTATAACAATAATAAATGAAAGGGCCCAACAAGATGCAAACAAAGCGCACCTAAGTTACATGACCTCATTATTAAATTAAATATCAGGCCCCAGACTTCATTCATGGCTAGCGAAATCAAGATGATGTGCAAGTATGAACCTCCCTTTTTTGGATGTTTTGTTGCAAACAATAGAAATGGCTCATATAAGATGCTAACCACCATCACATAGTATTTCCAAATTGGTTTGTGGGTCTCTGCATAAATCGGGCAGTTGCAAATTCTAATTTAGTTTTTATTGCACAAAGGGTCAAAGAAGGGGAAGGGCCCAGAGGAATCAAATTCAGAGTCCTGTTATCTTCACAGTCCTTGTCTGGCTCCATTCAGGCTATGAAGCTCATGGTCTTTCTACAGTAGAATTTTGATAATTACCAGGTAACTGCTCATGGGGTCCCCTGACATTGCATGGTGAAACGGGTACTTCCTTTGCCAGCACTTTATCTGACCCATAAAGCTGTGCGATGTGTACATTGGGCTCTTAGTTACAAGTTACAACCTGTCATGCATACCAAAACTTAATCTTTTACTTCTTTGATATTCTTGTGGATACAACTCTTTTACCATGTGCATGTGATTGTTGTGGTTGGGTGCATTTCATGGGTCTTCTTTTAACCTAGCCTTCATGTAGCTATCTATCTTGGCCTTTTGTGTTGTTGGACTCTCCATTGAAATATGAAGAAAATTTCCACCATCTTTAATTCTTTCAGAGTCTCAATCACCTTTAATGCCTCAATTACTCATATCCAGAACAAACCAAGTGGGAGTTTAAGAGGATCTATAAAGAGGCTTCTTTTGGAGAGAGAGAGAGACCCTTGCTGCAATAATTCAAAGACCTCCACATGTTGTGCTAGATTTGCCTTTCACTAATAAATGTCACCATAGCCGGGGCCAGAATCTTTGCAAGTTATAATATAACTCTCACATGAAATAGGACTGTGTAGTTTAATGAAAAGTTGCACACAAGGCCAAGAGGGGGTCACTCAGCTTCTTGTCATGTCCTCACACCCTCTTTCTACACTTTTTCCCATCCCCACCACCTAAAGGACTCCAGGCATGAAAGAACGATGTTACTTTTTCCGAATTTCTCTTTCTATCTCTCCTTTTCCAGTTTGAATCTCAAGAATGATTGACAGAAGCTCCCTTTCACACAAGGCTAGAGGATGAAATTTGGTGAACATATAGCCAGCAAACCCTAGCTCACTGATACAAATAATTGATGTGCAGGATAGGAGCCCCCTTTTAGGTAAGATGTCTCCCACTAGTGAAAGAGAAAATTTTGGCATGTCAGGACTTTCCACAGCAACACTCTATCTCATACTTCACCTTTTTTTTGTTTGATTTTATATCTCATACTTTTCCTTGTTTTTAAAAGACAGTTGCATTTTCACCACTTTTCCTAATCTTCTTTTTGGTCTTTCAAGGCCATGCACGTGCCTTCTCCTCCTGCGCAGTCAACACTCTCAGCATAATAACGCTACCCAACTTAGAGATAGAGATGAATTACATTAAGTATTTGTGGATTGGGGGTCCTTTTGATGGGAGATCTTAGCTAGCAGGTGCAAAGTAAGGAGTGCAAATAAGGAGGGACGCATAGCGTTTTTCTTAGAATGACTTGGAGACATAGAATCATAGATACAGGCAAGGAGGGACGACACTTCATTCATCAAATCCAATACTACAATTGAGGGTTTTGCAACAAATTTTTAGCGAATGTTCGACAGAAAGAAAACCTAGCAGGATGAAGGAGTTTGTGTTCCCCTATCACTCCGACCACCTAAGCCAGCCAACAGGCTACGCTAAGTATTTTTATTTCTTCTACTCATAATGCATTGCTCGTAAAGTATATATAGGAGCCCGTCATTTCATAGATTGACTAATGTCAGTATTATTATTGATGTTAATGTGTATTATTATATACACCGTCAATCTCAAATATTAAGGACTCCTACATATTTTTTTATATTGTGTGCATTGTCAGTAGGGAACATAGATGATGCTTCCTTCTATACTTCCCTACTATAGATGAGAGGATTGGCATAGGGCCTGGAATTTGGGTGCTAGGTGCTCTACGCCTTCTCCAGCTGCACTCTTCTCTCTCTCACCCCTTTGTGTCATCTCTTCCTTACGTAGGTTGTCGATTGCAGGCTAGCTACTATTAGACGAGCAATATTTTAAAAATGATCTGGCCACTTACCTAGGGTATAGATGAGTACATTCGTTTGTTTGGTGTCTGTTCTCATCCGTGTTTGTAAGTACTAAAATAGATGATATTGCTTATTGTTCATCTTTAATGTAGAATACTACCAACAAGGGTTGTTCATGACCACAATTGTTTGTATCCACCAAATATATATTATATTATTATTATTAATTAATATTTAATTACTAGCTTATGCCACATTTAGTTTTTAAAAAAAATTATCATAAATTCATGTCATACTATCACATGTCTTTCGTAATATTATTATTTATTTATTTATTAGATGATACAATTCTATTATTATTATAACTTATTTTTTAATTAGTTTTATCAATTATTCTTAGTTTAAAAATAAAGTAATTTATCTTAAACTTTTACTTTTATTTTATCTGTATTTATCCATGTTCATCTGTGCCTGTGGCAGACGTGTGAATAGACAAATACGGATGACTCTTAACATGGCTTATTCGACTCCATTTACACCCCTACACCAACTTAGATTAATGCCACAGTAGCTTTTTCTAATTTGATTTGCAAAGTACCCGGGTGCAACCCAAAAAGCATAAAAAGACTTGGCCCAAAAAGTTCAACCACCCGGACCAGGCGAATTTTTAAAACAACAGCCAAAACATGCACACCATGGTCTTTTTTATTCTCAAGTAACAGTAGCATTTTGTGTGTTTTTGTCCAACCCCCTCCATGGATTGGGAAGACCGATTGAGGACAGTGACTCGGTTCTTCGCTTCTTTGGGTGTGCTTCGTCTAGCCACTCACATGGGGCTCCAGATATGGTACATAAAAGAGTATTGATTCCTTATGTACCATATTTAAAGCCCCATGTAAAATAGTTAAGGGGTTTGGTTATAGAAATCGGCCATGCTAGATGCTCTTTTGTATGATAACGTTTTCTATTAGTAGAGGCATGTACTCCTAAATCATTTTTTAGCCACACTGGTGTTAAGTTTTTAGGGTAATTTGTTAGGGACGTGTATAGCCTAACCATGCTCCGTGACTAGTGCCATCATATGAGATATCTAACATAGTATATAGATGGGATAACAATCTCCATATACCTCTATATACCATGTTAAATACCCATGGAACATGAACACAAGTGCTAGTCATGAAGCCAGCCAAGAAAACATTTTCTGTTTGCTTAGCTTCCTCTTGCTTGTTGCCTTGTCTTCCTCCTCCAGGTGAATCTCATGCTCAAGTATACTTTTGGCAGTAGGCTGATCGCCTGGAGGGAATCCCCTGTACCCGAGCTACATTCATGTATTTTTGCTGTCCAATTATTCATCAGGTTTGTCTGATCCACCGGAGATTGTCATTGGGGATCTCCTCCAATGAAGGTGGTCTATAGTAGAAGCCATCCAGTTGATTGATCTTTCCCTTCCTGTGCCGTGCTTATGATGTTATTGTTGCAGGTCTTGTTCATGTATCTCCCTGTGAAGTAAAATATTTTGTATTCATGCTGAGTGCATTTTTGTTTCTAATCAGCCCCCCACAATCAATATGTTTGTGGTGGGCTCCTCTGTTCTCTGGTTAAAAATAGCGTTTCTGCCTTGTGGGTCACTTGTTATAAATAAAAACCAATGGGATCATCAACCACCATTAGTATATCTTTTAAAATAGGGAAATAATTTTCTTACACCAAATTTGTCTAATAAAGCCTTACACTTGGGATTAAATTGGAAAAAAAAAAGAGTAAACTCTTTATTGTTACGTGAGACTTACTTTTCTCTAACCAACTTAGATATAGAGTTTTGTTGGACAGATTCGACGTAGGGTTATTAACGCCCTAAAAATACTATCTTTAATACTTTTATCTATCTTTTTTAAAGTCTTGATATTTTTATTTTTGGGATAATATCCCATGCTTCTTGGATGATATGTATGACAAGGAAAATTTTAATAACAATAGACAACTGGAAAGCATGGTCATACACTCTTAATACACTAGCTAATTAGGTTAAATATTTTATAACAACCATGAAGAGGATTAAAAAGAATATCATATCTTTTAGCAATCGTAAGGTTTTGGCAGTTTCATAAATTGCTGAAATAGACCTAGGGTTAGAGAGAATGTGAAAGCAGAGATGGAGGAAAAGGACCACCATGCAAGACAAGATCCAAGAGGCTAAAACTCTAGAAGACAACCCAATCTACTGACTAGGCATTCATGCGCCGTGCAAAAAACAAAACATGTCCAATATGTGGGCCAACCTTCATTGCAGATAGATAGGGTGTACCCCTTGAATATTAATGTCCCAAAGTTCACACAGCTTTGGTTTATCCTTAATTGTTTTGGTCTTCCATGTTGGGGCTGACTAGTACTTGTTTGTGTTCATACTCTCTCCGTTTCAAAATAAGTATCTTATTTCATTGTTTAAAAGAAATTAATTTAATTTATAAACAAAACACTTATTTTGGGACAGAGTGAGTATTTTACCTTCAAATTTATATCATATGCTTTCCTTTTGTTTCAATATTTTGTTTTTTTTAATATTATACTAGTTTCGATTTGTCTTTGCTCGTTTGATTGCTCAAATGGATGGAATGGATTAATTAGTCCTTCTATCCAAATTTAATAATTTATATTAAAATATAAAAGTAAATAAAATTAGTTCATGTTAATTTTTTAATGCGGACTATTAAAATGAAATGGAGGGAGTATAGTGAATGGGATATAAGTGAAGCCTGTTGACTGGGAGCATGAATCACTAAATACAGTGCTTTTTTAGACAAATTCAACCGATATGTTACTATGATTCACTCGTGATGTTCTGATTTCTAGAAAAATTCACAGGTACCCTCTCAGTTTGATTGTTTTTTCTCTTTTGCTACAAAGTTCATTAGGCCATGTGTGCTACAGAACATTAGGGATGGGGCCTCTTCCACCATTAAGGGATGTTTGGAAACAAAATCTTAATCTAACCTTAGATTTAAGTGGATTCACAAAACAATTGGTTTGATAACTAAATTCTGTGTGAATCTAAAATCAGGTTAGAACAAATTTTTTATAAAATCTTAAGATCTTCTCTCAAGGGATTGGACCTATTTTAACTAGGATTCTACCTGAATTAATTGCTAGTGTTTTTTTATCAAATGAAGTTTTCTTTTTCAGAAAATTTGAAATAATTACTCCCTCTATCCTTACATTAATATCTCTATTTAGCAAAAAGAATTGTTCTATATTAGTAGCTCTATTTTATTTAATTTACGGGATAAAGTACTTAAAAGAAGTACGACAAACTTATTTTCCTATCTCTTAGATATGGACCATTTAATAAATTTTATTTTTTTAAATATAACTATAATATGAGCTGAGGCAGAGGGAATATTTTTTTAAAAATTACATTTTAACCTAATAAAATTTTGTATAAAAAATAAACCATTTGGAATTTGGTCCAGCATTAATCACTTGTGCATATAGATACCCTAATTTTATTTTTGGCCAAAAATTGGGAGTGCACAACTGAGGTGGGCCGACTAAGAGAGCACAACTCGTGGCCTTGTTTGCAATTAGTGTGACAACCGGCTTTCAATCTGCCCAGCAGATCGGTGGCCCACAATTCCTCTAAGTTTGTTGCACCACCCCCCACAGGGCCTTAAATGGGAGCAATCCACCGGGAGGACACAGACCCGAGGATTTGGTCAACCAGACCGAACCGGTATTTTGGTTCAGCCAATAAATGCCCCTCTCTGAACCACGGGGGCCCACATTGGTCCCGGTTCACCCCGTTTTGCCTGCCAATCAAGCAAACCCAACCCACCAGACCCACCTCTCTCTCTTCATAACTTCGATCATTTAATTGGTCTGGGGCCCATAAGATTGGGTTGATGGCCTAACTTGAAGATATCCTGGCCGTTGAATCTCTCGCAGACTTAAGACGTGGGCCCCGCTGTATGGGGTCAAATCAGCCGTCGGATGCGACAGGACAGGGCCAACGGAAAGGACGTACTTGAAAATGCCTTTGGCAGGACGGCATCCATCGCCTCCATGCTGGATAAGACCTCCAACGCCCGGCACGTGGCGATAAGTCCCCGGACTGACCAAAACGCCCTCGCTTCGGAAATTTAAAATGGCGCCGCGAAAGGTGGGGTACGATAAAAAGACCGAACACCCACGACTGCGGAATCATCCCCTGCCACGTCGTCACTGCCTGGTCCCGATAAATCGGGGACAGCGTGGACAGAAGCCGACAACCACGTGGGCACTTCGAGCGCTGTCGTAATTACCAAATTACCCAATAGAACAAACGGAATAACGAAAACGTCCCTGCCTTGAAGAAGGCGACATAGCTGTTCGCAAGCAGGCTGCCAGTCTGCGTTGAGCCATTGACCCGAACATGGCACACGGATTTGTATCTTCTAACCCGGATTTATTGCATTGATCTGATCATCAGTCCCAGTCTCATTGATTCATGATGACTGCAGAGTTCAGATGGCAGTCCTGAATCTCCTGATGATGATACTTGTTCTAACACTGAAAACCCAGATTTCAGAATCGCCTCGCATGGTGGCAATACAAGGAAAGGTTTTTTGAGATTTTGAGAACTGAAGCAGCAAATATGAGAAGAAAGACACCCACAAAATCCGTCATCTGTGCAGGAATTCAAACCAGCATTAATCGCACTGACGGAGATGGTGACTGCAGAGTCCAGACGCCATCCCTATGATGATGTGGTTCTTAGACTAATTAGTCTCACCCAACTGGGCAGGCGATGCTGCTTACAGTGGGAGCAGAGTTCACAGTCGCGGGGACTGGGGAAGAAGAAGACTTTGAGAATTGAGAAGATAAGAAATGAGTAAAACCTCACCACAAAATCCATCATATGTACAGAGTTCAAGCCATATTACACTAATACCAATTCACCATTGCCTAAGACTAGTTAGGGAAACAGAGCAACTCATCAAAACTGAAGCAACCCAATTGAGAGAGGGAGAGGGAGAAATGGTCGAGCAGTTCGACACATGATCAAGCCAAAAAGAAACCCGCTTCAGCTGTTGTTCTCTCTAGATGCTGAGGAGGTCAGGGGGCGGGGACTGGGGCGGTGGCGCTGCCAGATGCTCTTTTGCTTCTTTGGCCGCTGGCTGCTGCGACGGAGGTGGTGGCGGCGGTGAATCAGCGGAGCCACCCGAATCGCCCTGCTTGGGCGGGGGCTTCGGCAGCTCGGTGAGGATCTGGACAACCTCGCGCATGGTGGGCCGCTCGACGCTCTGCTCTTCGACGCAGAGCATGGCGACGTAGAAGACGTGCATGACCTCGTGGAGGGGAACGGAGGGGAGGCGGGGGTCCATGATCTTGAGCACCCCCTCCTTGTTATTGTCCGTCATCTTCCTTACCCACTGCACTATGTCCACCCCGTCCCCGAACTCCCCTACCGGCTTCCTCCCCGTTATCAGCTCCAGCAGCACCACCCCGAAGCTGTACACATCACTCTTCTCGTCCACCTTCAGCGTGTACGCATACTCTGCAACAGAAATTTGAATGCAACTTTGAGATTAACAGTGAAAACCATGACATTCAGATTTCTAGATTGATGTCACTATTTGGGTCATGTTCAAACACCCAACTTTGAATTCAACCGCTATAATAAGCTTTCCTAATCGAAAAAAGAGCTTCCACAACAATGACATTAATGTTTATGAAGTGGCTTGCTTAATTAATGGAATCAACGTCCAATATCAGTGACGGACAAATCTTCAATTAATGCAGAACTGGTCAGAAGTTAAATTCAATTTGAAAAGTTTCAGAAGAAAGTCAAGACAAAATCAAACGCTTCAAAAAGTTTCGATCTCTTTCAAACCAATAATCTGAAGCAGAATTAGGCAAGACCCATCACAGCACTAATTATGATTATATTTTTATTTACCTGGAGCGATGTAACCATAGGAGCCTGCAATGGCGGACATGCATTCCGAAGTGCCGGAGTCTTGCAGGAACTTGGCCAGGCCGAAATCGGCGACATGGGCCTCAAAGTTGGAGTCGAGGAGGATGTTGTTGGACTTGACGTCACGGTGGAGGATGAGCGGGGAGCAGTCATGGTGGAGGTAGCAGAGCCCCTTCGCCGCCTCCATGGCGATTTTGTACCGGGTATCCCAGTGGAGGTGGCCGCCTTTCTTGCCGTGGAGCACCTCCCCCAGGCTGCCATTGGGCATGTATTCGTACACCAGCAGGTTGGTCTCGTGGTTGGAGCAGAAGCCCAGCAGCCTCACTATGTGCCGGTGCCGGATCCGGCCCAGCGTCTGGATCTCCGCTGAGAAGCCATGGTCGTGCGACGAGCCCCGGCTCATCGCCGGCAACCGTTTCACCGCCACCTGCTCCCCGTTAGGCATGGCGCCCTTGTAGACGATGCCGGCACCGCCTTTGCCAATGATGTTGTCTTCCTTGAGGCAGTCCAGTACGTCGTCGCAGGTGAAGTCGAGCCGCTGGAAGGCGGTGAGTCGCCACGCCCGCGCTCCTGCCGCCCTCTTCATGGAACGAGCTTTGAAGATGGCGGCGGCCGCGAAGGCGATGGAACAGACCAGGAGGGAGACGACGAGGATGAGCTTGAGGGAGGAGGAGAGGGGCCCCCCACGGGCGTGAGAGGTGTGGGCCCCCGTGCCATCCTCGCCGACGCCGCCTTGGCATGGGCCAAGGTAGGGGCCGCAGAGCCCGGGGTTGCCGAGGAAGGAGGTGCGGTTGAAGTAGCTGAACTGGCCGGTGCCGGGCACGAAGCCGTAGAGAAGATTGTAGGAGAAGTCCACCGCAGTGAGGCTCTGCATCCCGGCGACGGAGGCAGGGATGTGTCCCACCAGGTGGTTCCGGGACAGGTTGAGGTAGTTGAGGATCCGCATTCCCGTAATCTCCACGGGTATCTCCCCTGAGAGGTCGTTGCGGCTGATGTCAACGAAGGTCAGCAGGCGGCACCGGCTGATCTCCGGCGCGATGCGCCCCGAGAAATGGTTCCCATGGAAGTCCAGCTTTGAGAGTTGCTGTAGAAGCCCGATCTCCGGCGGGATCTGGCCGGAGAAGTTGTTGCCGTCGAGTAGCAGCTTCTGCACGCCGGCAAATTTTCCAATGGACGGCGGGAGAGGCCCAGAGAGCCGATTGTTGGACAGTGTGATTTGGCCAAGGCTGGTGGAGGTGGAAACTGTTCGAGGAAATTCCCCAGAGAGAAGATTATCCTGGAGCTCGACCTGAACCAACTGCGGCAGGCTGAGCAGACCGTCTGGGATCGACCCATTGAGGTAGTTCTGCCCCATCCTGATCCGGCTTAGGCTCCGGCACCGGCCCAGCGATTCCGGGATGGGTCCGAACAGCGCATTCCCTAAAGCAATCAGGGTCTGCAGCCTGCCCCCGGAGCATAGATCCGGGGGGAGGGTTCCGGTGAGGCGGTTGGAGGAGAGGTCCAATAGCTGGAGCCGGCCATTGCTGCCCAGCATGGTCGGGATGCTCTCTGTGAAGTTGTTCTCCCAGAGCTGCAGCACCTCCAGCTCCGGGAGCTCGCCGACAAAGTCCGGAATGGAGCCGTGGAGTTTGTTGCGGAAGAGGTTGAGAAGGGTGAGGTTACTGAGGCTGGAGAAGGAGGCGGGGATGTCGCCAATAAGCATATTGTTAGAGAGGTCCATGGATTTCAGGCTGCGGAGGTTGCCAAGCTCCAGGGTGATGGGGCCGGATAGGCCGTTCACCTGGAGGAAGAGAGTGTCAAGGTTCTGAAGCTTGCCCAGCTCGGGGGGTATCTGGCCCGAGAGGCCGCAGTTGGCCATGTCAAGGCGGACGAGCTCTGAGAGATTGCCAAACTCAGGGGGAATGCCGCCGGTGTAGTTGTTAAAGTAGCCCAGATAAAGCTCTTTGAGCTTGGTGAGGTTGCCGAGTTCCAGGGGGATGGCTCCGCCGAGCTCGTTGCCGGAGAGGGCCAGGTACTCGAGGGACTCCCAGCGGCCGAAGTCAGGGGGGATCTCGCCGGCGAAGAAGTTGCCGCCGAGGTGGAGATGGCGGAGGTCGGCCATGGTGGCGACCTCCACCGGGAGGGGGCCGGTGAGGTTATTGTTATACAAGTCGAGGACTTGTAGGGTCTTGAGCTCGGCTAGCTCCGGGGGGAACGACTCATTGAAAATGTTGTTGGAGAGGTTGAGGTAAAGGAGGGAGGGGAGGCGGGAGAGGGTGGCGGGGATGGGGCCGGAGAACTGGTTGGCGGCCAAGGAGAGGTTGAAGAGGCCGCGGAGGAAGCCGACGTCCGGGTGGAGCGTGCCAGTGAGGTTAAGGCCAGTGAGGTCGAGCGAGACGACGGAGTGGGAGGCCGCGTCGCAGGCGACACCGAACCAGGTGCAGTGGTGGGTAGTGGAGTTCCAGGAATGGAGGGAGGAGCCAGGGTCGTCGGAGATGGCGGACTTGATGGACAGGAGAGCCCGGTACTCGGGGAGGCGGAGCTGCCGGCCGGAGGCCAGGTGGATAATAAGGAGGAGGAGGAGGAGGAGGAGGAGCGGCGGCAGTTTCCGGCGTAGGGCGGCCTCGGCTGCCATGGCAGTGGAGGTGAGGGGGAGGCGCGGAGAGTGTGAGTGTGGGAATTGAGGAGGGGCATGTGTTTGGGCTTTTTATTGGGCTTTGATAATTTTTTTGAATATTTTAATCAATTAAATTAATTATTAATTTAATTCAATTTTTGAGGCGTATGGGGAATGGGTGAAGTACAGCCAGAAAGCTTCAAGCTTTGACGGGGCGGATTCCGTTCGAGACTCTATTGGGTCCGGGTCCGGGTCCGGGTACAAAATGTGGATTATGACAGAAATGGGTGGTTAGTGGAGTATTCAGTCATTTAAAGGTTGATAGCTATAGAGTACCTGTATTTTACCAACTAACTCGTTTGACACTTGCCCAATAAGTAGGTATTAACTTTTTTTTTCTTTTTGCATTTTTGTATGTTCTTCAGCAATTAATGGGCCAACCTTCTTGTAAAATTTGTTTTTTCTATCGTTTTATAGTCCCTTGGTCTCAATTTAATAATTCATATGATAAAACTAAAATAAAATTATTTTGGTATTCTAATTTGGACTATTAAATTGACAAAAATTTTATATTTTTTAAATTTTAAGTTAATATTTTGTATTAATAGCTATTAATATGGGATAAAAGAAATATTTTATTAATATGCAACTAGTGCTTACGCATTATTAGATAAAAATTTGATTATATTCACACAACAATAATACGAGTAATATATATGATATATACCCATTATGTATACTAAGAATATATAATAGATATTATTTTAAAAATCTTTTAAATTTATGATGAAAATATGGCAAATGCCACCTGAAATTTAACACATGAAGTCTGTCTTAACTTTTACGTTTGAATATAGGTTGCTGGCGCGCGATGGCTTCAAAAAGAAAAAAAATTAAAGAAAAGAAAGCAGACCCGGACGACCCGCCAAGGTAGCCACTGCCGGACCTGGCCCGTATAATCGCCATTCTCCAGTTTGAGTGGTGCTGCCCGCCTGTCTGCCAAAGTACCGGCTATTGTCTTTCTGTTGCTTTTATTTATTCTCCTGATTTTAAGTTTAAGCTCTTAATTTTACCTGTTTATATCTATAACATCATCAATTATGTTCAGGGGTGAAATTGTTCAGTGAATGAACGGCTGAGATGATTTCTGGTGACCTTCACATTTGCAGGGCTCTGTCAGTACACCTGTGGAAGCTCACGCCTGTGTGGTTGGCAACTGATGACTATGATGCAGAGGCACCCAATTAGATCCTGGCCGTCCATCTTGTTCAATGTGGATCATTTTCTGATAGGTCAAAATTAGTTGGAAAGGATCATCCAATTTGCGTGCTCTTTTCACCTAATCACCTGCTGTCACACGTCGAGCTGGGCAATGCATGCCAGGAAAATGAGGAGAAACTGCGACTGGACTGTTTGGGCCCGGTCTGATTCGTATTTCAACTGCAGAACCTGAGTCAGCCTCGTTGTTAAACCCGGACCGGTTATTGTTGTAGTTTTCTTCATCTTAAATGTGAGTTTTATTATTTAATAAAATGTACTATTTTTTAAATATGATTATTAATATAAGATAAAAAGAGTATAGGACAAAATTTTTTTTTTCAAATGAGACCATTAAAATTAAAAAGAAGAAATATATTTTCAAAGCAACATAAAGGAGTAGGTCATCTATGGACTATGGGCCTCACGTGGAAATTTAATTTTCAATTAGATATTTTTGGGTAATTATTTTTCCAATCAAAATTTCCCCTTGTTGGTCTTTTTTTTTGTGTGGTTAACATAGCTTTTTCTCCTGACCCCAAACCCTAACCAGTCCGTCCTGCATTTGTACTAACTTATAATATGGATTAGGACCAAGATTAGCCCTAATCCTTATTTTATATAATATTTGTGGATTAACCTAATTATGAGAGTAAGAAGTGGGAAGCAAAATGATTTGGAGCTTATTTTTATGTACCCAAGTGATGATGATGGGTGGGGAGAGTTATCAAAGCGGTCAAACTGCTTTGACTGACACGAGGTGGGGAGACACGAGGCCAGTGCTGGTCGTGGATCCCTCTCATTTTGTCGCTCCTTTAAATTCCAATTTCACCCCCCAACAAAACTCCAAATTCTCAATCATAGCCCCACCCTCCGACAAAATTGACTAAATTGCCCCTAAGTCGCGTCCCATCTGGCCCATAACACGCCAAAAACGAGGGTGGCGTGCGGTCTCCGGGATCGAGAACGAGGCCAAGTAGAGACATTTACTGATCTACCCCCAGAGTAGACCTCGAATCGAGCAACTAGAATGAGGGGCATATTCGTCATTGAAAGCCAGAGATTGTTTACTGAGGTGGGATTTGGTGTAAATTTGGATTAATTTAACATATCTGGATCTATTATTTTATAATAATTACTCTTAGCCCCCTTATAGTTCGGAATATGTTTATTAAAGAAATTTAAGATAGTGATTTTAAGTTCAATCGCTACGCTCTGTCTTGGGAGGTGTCTTTTGTCTGTGGTCATTGGATGCCACCCCGCCTCTTCCTTGTCTCCTTCCCTATTTCATCTGTATCTATCCGTCATTGCGTTTTCAAGCATTTTCTAGCCTAAGCCTTCTGGAAACATTCATGACCATAGCTTAAAAAATTAGGGCTTCTGTTTATAATTAGCATGTTTTGATTTTATTTATTTATTTTGGAAGATGATGGCCATATATGGGAATGGGAGTGAGTTTGTAATGCATTTTGTTGTTGAGGTGATGATGGTTTAAAGCTTGGTTTTTGTATAGCATCAATGTAGGGGGAATTTAGATTTTAACTTGGTTTAGAATTAGACTGCGCGCAACAACTCCTACAAAAAAATTTCAAGGCCTCATTAGGTGGTCGTAAAAGAGTTCTAATTTAATTATTTCACAGCGTTAATTTGGGCTGAATGAGCCAAATAGTAAGTTTAAATGTTCCTAAGGTCCTACTTATAAACGTCTTCCATGTAAAAAAAAAATGAAAATTGAGTTTTGTAAGTTCCACATGCAAAATAACGTACTCCCTTTACCCTATATTAACAACTATAATTTAATTTATTTAAAAAAAATAAATAAAACTATTAATCTAAGAAATAGGGAGTATAACATTAGGACCAGGGATGAAGACTTTTTAATATTAGATGTTATAGTTTTGTTTTTCTACCTTATTTTGGCCTTTTATAATTTTTCTTGCCTACGTGTTGCTCCCTTTGTCTCATTCTTTAATAAAAATATTAATATTATAATCTACTAAAGATTACTATGAAAAAATCCGAGTTTTACGAAGGGAACCACTTGCAGAACAACCGTGAAACAAATCTCTTACCAGTGCTGTTGACCAAGGCTGCAGGCCTCATGCTTCCCTAACTGTTGTCTATCTCATCAGTGGAGCATTACCGCCAAGGTCGCCCTGCCCCTCCTAAGGGATCTTCTTGAAAGGAAAATGAATAGCGATTGGGCGACTTCGTTTTGGTCATCACCCACTGTTGTCTCCTAGTGCCACCAAACCTTCCCTCGGGATCTCCTCTTCTCTTTTACATCTTCTATAGCCGGCCCACTCCCCCCCTAGTTTTTTTTTAACTTCAAAATTAATAAAAAATATTTATTAAAACATTCATAACTTACACAATAGATGCTAGAATTGTATCGCTATCCTCACCTATCTATCATTTGCAATTATAATTTAAAACCATAAATACAAAAATAAATAAAAATTACATTATTAACTAATTATTGTCAAGTCTTGAAAAAAAATTCAATTTCCTTTTCAAAATTGAGAAATTGTGCCCTTTATTCTGCATCCAACTAATTATTCAAACAAATGCATGCTTCCACCGCATCAGGTATTAGTCGACTTCACGTATCATCCAACACCCTACCTCTTGTACTAAAAAATAGATTCTGATGCTACTATAGACATTGGGAGGGGGGTTAGTAAGTCCTGAGCTAAGACATACAATACATGATAGTTCTTTCCATGTATCTATCGCCAAATTAAAACATTCATATTATTAAGTTTTTTTTCAGTAAAAATGAGAGGAAAACAGTTTGTATATAGTTACATAATTCATTAGTATTAAAACTAAATTTTTATTTATTTTTTTCAAGTAACATCTAAGAATTAGTTTTATGTGGAAGAAGCAAGCAGTAGAAGAAGTTGTTTGATTCCGTCTTGACCCATAGGTTATTTTATATGTATTGTATAACAAATGTAAATTAATTTCTACAATTTTATTTAAAGTATCATTTCCATCAGCACAAGGACTCATTTTATCATGTATATCATATATTAGAATTTGTACACCTTCGAATCTAACCCTAGGATTCATTCCAAATCCTAAATAATAAATTTTATGGATATGAGACCAATATTTATTAAATTTTGTTTTCATTTCCTTTACAAGATGTGCAAATATTAGATTATCTCTATAATGTTCAAATGCATAAGTTTTGTCATACAAAGGGTGAACAAGAAGTAGGATACTAAAACTCTAGATAAATCTTTAGTAATATTAAAAAAAATAAATGAAAAATGCATCAAGCAAATAGATATAGCAAAATGACCTTCATTAAGTCCTATATGTGGTAACTTTTTTGTGGAACAACATATACTTAAACTTTCTAATCATTCACAAGATTTCAACATTATATATGTGCTATTCTACCTATGACAAACATCTAATTAAAATTTGTAATATTTCTTACCATGCAATTTACACAAGTCTTTAAATTCTTGTATTTTAGAGGATGAAGAGGTGATATGTAACAAAATATTTTTAATTAACTAAAGATGAGATTTAACTACATTTAAATTATCTTTAACAAATAAATTAATTATGTGACCTGCACATCTAATATGAAGCACACTTGATTCTATTGCACCAATGTGATTACAATGAGATTCAAAAAGTTCTATCGCAGAATTATTATAAAAGGTATTATGTAATGTAATATTCATAAATATTTAACTAAGTATTCATTTAAAACAAAAATATATGATTTTTAAATTACTTAAGTGGAATGAGGATATTCTACTATGTTAAAATATATTATTATCTTATTTAATCTCCATGATTTATTTCAATAAAATAAGTAATAATACATGCATAGCCGAAATCTTGGATATTAGTCCAAATATTGGACGTTAAAGAAATCTTATATGGAATTGTTTGTAGGGCGTTTGAAAGCTCTATCTTGTACTCTTTGTGTAGCTTAAAAATATCTCTCTTCAAAGTGTCGCACGAGATTTTGTTGAAGGCCAGATTGCAAGTTTGCCTTATATATGTCTTGAACTTAGAGCCATCAACGAAGGAGAATGGCTGCTCGGCATGCACAATGTGCTTCACGAGCTTCCTTTGATTTGTATCTTGATAAAAATCAAAAGTACTAAGAGGGGTAGAAGAGGTGCTCATGGTACTTAACTATGCTTATTTAGGGTCCTTCGGTCAATGCTTGGTGGAGCATGATCTATCATGTTGGAGAAGATGTCTGGTACCCCTTCCTCCCCCTGTTCTGACATTTAAAATATTTTTACAATAGTTGCATTCGACTTTTAGGAGGAACATGCTAGGGTTGTTAGTCGAGCCTAATTTTCTTCATATGGTTTCACATCATGGAGGGTTGTCACTTTTTTTATCCCTGATTGCCAAAGGCATTGTGGAATCCCTCCATAGTTGACTTTGTCTATTTCCATAATTCCTCCTCAAGGAAAATTAATAGTTGTGGTGGCTGAGGAGGAGGAGACATTGTCGTTGGAGTGGATGCTATATTCTTTAAAACAAAAATAAAAGAAAATATCTAAGAGAGAAAAGAGGCAAATTAAACTAAAAATTAAATTATTAAATTAAAATTACTTACCATGGACCTTAATGCTTGAGACTTCAGTGCCCACTTCATAGAGGAGGAGAAAGCTTGAGAATTGAGAACTTTGTTATTGAATCTTGAGGTTTAAGAGTGTGAGAGCTTAATTTTAGATTTTAATTAAAAATAAAAATAAAAGTGATTAAGAGTTTGAGAGTATAGAGGAGAGGAGAGGAGAAAGAGAATCTTAGGGAGTAGAGGAAAGGATGAAGAGAAGGTTAAACTCCACCCTATTATAGATTTTTAAATGTAACAATTATCTCTCATACTTTTGAAAATGACTGTTATTTGATTGTTATTGGGATTAAAATTAGCTTTTTAAGGGGGGTGGCAAATTTGTAATCCACCCCCTTTCAAATCTATTTCTTAAAAAAAAAAAACAAAAGGCTTAGCCCCCAACTGACTTCCGTTGGGAAAGCCCCCAATGACACTTAGAGTCATTGAGGACTTTCCCTAATAGCTAGGGCTTAGCTAAGCGGGCAAGCTTGGCCCTTTCTCTACTAGTTGCGGCCTGCACTTTGGCCACCATTAGTGGAGTTTTTGATGAATGGTGCGGGATAGGGCGACATGGGCTATCGTAGGGGTTTAGGGTATGTAACACTCCATTTTTTCAATTCATTTAACGTGAGGGGTTTGTTATAATTATTAATTTTTGGAGGGGAATCAATTGGAGTGGAGGGGTGAAACTCCTAATGTTGATAGAGCTTGAAGAAACAAGCATAATGAGTCGAAGAGCATATAAATAGAGGTCGAGAATGAAAGATATGACCTCAAAAAGTATGTCACATGGGAGGGTCACACTTAAAAAAAATGAGACAACCTACCCATGTGGGTGATGTGTTCCATTAGAAGCACAGTGGTACCTTGGCCAAAGGGAAGGGAAAGAGGAGGAACAAGACAAAGTAAGAAGAAGTAGTCTATTTTATTCATAATCAAAATATAAGGGAAAAGAACCCCCCTTTTTAGAGAATTGGCACACCTGGCTATGGGGCACCAATGAGTTGGTTGGGCCCATAACCAATTTAGTACATAGTCTCAAAACTCGAATATTTTCCTATGTTACAACATATCAAATCATAAAAGGAAAATACTGAAAAGGCAAAGCCCTAAATATTATAGATCCTATAAATCAAAAGCAGTCAATCAGGGGCGGGTAGAGCTATTGCCAAGAGCTCTCTATAGTGCCTGCACAACTCTCCACCATGCTCTGTATTCGCCTTGTCCTCAAGGAGACATAGTTGAAAAATGATTCCTAAAGTCATCCTTGAGTAGCCATGTTGCATTCTCAAGGGGCTGATCCTACCATGCAACAAGCACCTTGGAAATAATATGGCCCAAGAGATGCGCCCACCGCTCGTCAACAATAGAAGGAGAAAAGGGGCATTTGGCTAGGGGAAACTGTAACGACCCGACCCGAGCTGGGCCCACAAAATCACTAATAGAAAATTTTTCTTTTCTTGAACCAGGAATCAACATCTGTGTGCGAGAAGTACAACGTTCGTCTACGCACTACAGAGCTTCAAGGCTTCCCCATACGTAAACTCAGGTTGTAACAGACACATACACCCAACAAAGCTTCATAGTTCGTTGTGTGTAAAATAGAATAAAACATATTATTACAAATAATTTGGATCGGGCCAACGTTGCCTTGCTGTTGGTTGCCTACGTACATATTGGATATTATTCCAACACGATCGGATCCGGATGTAGTTCTGCCTAACAGCTACACATACATCAAGCATGACAAAATTATACGTATAAAATACATATCTCCAAATATTAATCAGAAGTATACAAAAACTCGTTATATATTGGAGTCAAGCGGAAGTTAATAAATTAATGAAATCATACATCTCACTCTACCACAGAGCGGGATTAAAATCACATACACCTGTCTCGCTCCTATTACTGAGTCGAGACCGAAAACACATATTACGCGTCTCGCTCTCCCTAGAGCGAGACCACACTCAACATAGCATATAAGCATATAATATGGCATATAAAACACACATCATGACATATAGGCACACATCATGACATATAAGCATAGCGAACATATAGATCGTAGCATAACACATATAACTAACACATGCCGTTCTATAATTAAAACAGGAGATCAGAATTACTTACTCCCTGCATTCGTTTCTTCTTGGCATCCTCCCTTAGGATCCAAGGGTAGGGGACAAGGCTTCCTTTAGCCTCCATACGTTCCTAGTCTTGCACCGAAAGACTACGTATAAACGCGTGCTGAAATCGGAGATTTTTCTCATTCTCCATGCCCATGGGCAGTTGACAGAACCTCCCCTACTTGGGATTGCTTCTTTGGTTGTGGCCCAACAACTTTGGCCAAAACTCCGTCTTGCTCCGGGTTTCTTTTTCTTGCTCCGGTGTTTGAGGATGACGGACAAGGCCTCTCCTAGCCTTGAGGTATTTTTTCCTCATATGATCACCAACTCAGAAAATGGAACCCTCCATTGTGTAGAACATACTTGATTTAGTCAAGAACGCCTCTTGAATCGACTAAATCGGAGTTAGGATGGCCAGAAACAGAGAAAACGAAGTTGGTCGGTGTTCGAAGATAACGGGCAGAACCTCTCCTTGTCTTTAGGGTGTTTCCTCATCATACGGTCTCCAACTCAAAGAACGGACTACTCCATTACGTAGAGCATACTCAATTTAGTAGGAAATGGGTCTTGAATGGCCTTAATCGGACTCAGGACGGTCAGAAATGGGGGAGGAGAAGAACTGAATCAAAAACGGGAAGAATCAGGTATTTATAGACCCGAGCCGCGCCGAAACTGTGGCGTTGTGCCGCAAAAAATGATGGCGCCGCCGGTTTTGGGTGGCGGCGCCTATCGAAACAGCGTGGGTCATGCCCATGCCCGCCAAAATGGTGCACGTCGCACCCGCGCGCACCAGCCACGCGCTGCGGAGCGCCAAACACGCGCCGCGCGCCATTTTCTTTTCTTTTTTTTTAAAAGAAATTGTCACGCCCCGGCCATGCCCGACCCGAGCCGAACCCGGTCCAAGGGCCGGTCATAGCGCGCGGGGGCGACGGAGTGAAATTGAGAAACGATTCTAGCGGAAGACTTAATCCCTAACCACGGGCGATTAACAGCAACACGGAGTGCGCACAATCCTTTGAGCAAGAGTAAATAAAAGGGAAGAAAAAGGTGTTGCTTATCACAAAGTAAACAACAATCTCAAACCCACAAACTTAGTTAAGTAAAGCCCACACCGGCTCAAAATAAGTCATAAGCAAACATAACTGTAACATGTGACATAAAACCACAACAAGAACCCTACACAAAGGTTCGAACATAAAGCATGAAAGAACGATGATAAGTCACGCAACGATCTCCATCATCACACCCAAGCTACCTCTGACCTTTCCTCAAAAAGGCAATCCTGTCCGTCTGCGTGTCGTACCACGCAGCCCCAAATCAAAACACAAAAGAGGGGTGAGTTTTAACACTCAGCAATGTTTTTAATATCACTGTCAACGTAGAAAATACGATAGCTTAGAAATGAGATCGTTTCAGATCAAAGATTTACATGGTGCATCACTTTCTGATCACACATTCATATCACTTAACACTGCATAAAAATACATAGTTCAACCTGCATGGATGTATCTCTAGCCTACATATTCCCACATGCATTCACATCATAACCAATCCTGCATGGATGTATCTCTAACATACATATTCCACATGCATAACATCAACATCAACATGCATGGATGTATCTCTAACATACATATTCCACATGCATAACATCAACATCAACATGCATGGATGTATCTCTAACATACATATTCCACATGCATAACATCAACATCAACATGCATGGATGTATCTCTAACATACATATTCCCACATGCATAATGTTATCACAATCAACCTCCATCAAGGAGTAATCACACATTGACGTCACACAGACGGGAGCATAGACAAGGCCACGAAGGCGTGTCATGGTACAAAATTCTACACAAGAATTCAAGAAAGATCGGGGTTGTCAATCCCTAATACTGCTCGCCCTGGACGATCCTGGCCAAGGATGTCCCATTCTCACAGAGAATCTAGAGCAGGGGTGTTTGCCCAGGGACATCTCCTGCGGAGGGAAGAGCCCGAGTTCTCACACAGAGAACCCTAGAACACATGGTAGCGGGGTGCACACGGCATACCACACTGGATTCTCAGGGTCCAGATGACACACATAATGATATTCTCACATATCCGCAAGACAAGTACACAACTCGTCCCCACATCATTCCATTAAACAAGACTCAACCGGGGAGTGCACTCGTTCCACACAGGAACTCCAAATCGTTCCACACAGGAACTTCAAATCGTTCCACACAGGAACTTCAAATCAAAATATGTCCTTTCGGACCAATCAACTTGCGATTAATCCACGACCGATAAACCCGGCACGCAATTCCATCACATTGCATCCAATCGGTCAAATTCGATTAATCACGATGAAGCCTCAATTGGAAATCCATTTTCATGATGCGTGCAACATGGTACATGCGTGGGCAAAGCATACATGAACCCTAATCATGATAAGTGCTCTCACCAGCCCCTAATGCATCATTCATAATCACGATATTAAGCTTCAACATCATCATTTAACCCCCACATGTGTGTGTGTGTAACTAGTAGAAGCCTTTCACATGATGCATATTAACATGCTTGAAAATCAACTCACCACCACACTACACATGTGAATTTCTACCTAAACATGAATTCCAAATGAAATCATAGTAGAAGAATTGTTGAAATCATAGTTAAATTCAAAACTCAACCACAAAGGCTAAACACCTATAACATCACTCATTTCATCATTGAGTCATGGCATTCACCAACATTCACACACCATTAATCACAATTTATCATGACAAATCTGTCCAACAATGATTGTAGTCCTACTGAAATATGCTTAACCAAAGGGAAATAACTATTCATAATTTCAAAATAACGATTCCAACATCATGCCACAAAACATAAGTCATTCCACCATCACTAAGCATATATCTCAACTCCATAAACTCAATAGCATGCATTTCCAGTAGCCTAACATAGCTTAAAACACTCCACATTCATATAAAATTGGCAAGCCAAAGTGGAATCATCAAAATAGGCATCATACACACAACATGCAAATTTCCTGTGTAGCCGATCGATCGCCCTTCAGGCCATTCGATCGGTTACACGCAAAATTTTGAAAATTTCAGTTCAGCCGATCGATCGCCCTGCAAGGCCGATCGATCGCCAACACGCGAAACAGTCATCTTCTTCCTTTCGCAAAATCAAACCGAGACACCATAGATAACACTTCAAATCCACATCTAGCACCCTAATCATCATCAAAAGTCCTCCTTGACTTCCAGAATATCAAACCAAACCATAATAATGCAAAACCCTAAGAAATCGGGATTAAATAATTCCATTTTCTAATCTTACCATTAACACACTAAATCAAGCAAACCATTTCGAAATAAGCCAAAAATGAAGAGTTTTACCATGGATAAACAGAGATTTTGAAGACCCATTACCTCAGCACTTGATTAAGCTCGGATTGAAGAGTCACCCTTCTTGAAATCCTTGAAAATACAATGAGTTTGAATTAAACACCAATGGAAATCGATTTACTTAAGAAATCCTTAATTAAATCTTAGATCTAGGGCTTGTTGGTAGTAAAAATCGAATTTTGAATGTTAGGGTTTGTAGTAAAACACAAATCAGTAGCTTTTGATGGTCAAAAACGAATTGAATCAAGGGGAAAATGGTAGATTTAGAAGAAATTAAGAGAAAAGCCATGGATTAGTGCTTAATTAGAGCAAGCTTACCTTAATCGGCTTCTAATTCGGGCCTAAGTGGGGATTAGGCCAGACCTCCTTCCTTAGCCTATTCCCAAAAATGGAAATGGCTCTGGTTTTCCCTTTTATAGTAAGGGTTGGGGTAGGCATAGGTAAGTTTTGGGGTGTACATATGAAAAGTAGGCTAAAAGTGGTTATTTTGCAAATTTAAGCACGAATTAAGCCTAATAAAATTCTGAAAATTTTTGTGTGACCTTAAGTATATGTCTAGGTTCATTTGACACAAAAATAAAATTTTCGATTGTGGGGCCCACAGGGGTCCCGTCAAAACCCTAATTTTTGGGAAAATAGTGAAAATTCCAAAAAATCTCAAAAATTCACATTTGGTTTAAAATCACTTAAAACCACTAATATTGAAGTTAATTTTGGTTAAAACCATCACAAACTCTATTTATTTACAAAATCATCGAATAAGATCAGAAAACACGTAAATCTCACGATAACCCATAATTAAATAAAAATCAAAACCGGTTTAAAGATGAGGGTCCTTACAGAAATCCTTCAAACCCACGTAATTTCCTACCCCGGATTCGGATTCGCGCATTCTTCATACCGTTGGACTCGTATCGATGATCCCTTCAATATTAACCCACTTAAAGTAGTAACTCATGCTCTTTCCATGTAGGTCCCGCCTATTTTCCATGCTTCTCGATGTCGTAACTTTCGGTCCCGACCTCTGTTTCGCCTGTTCTTTGATTCATTACATTCGTTTCTTCGAGCTCTACTAAAATATGGAGGTTTAAACCATTGAAAACCTCTAAAATTTATCCCAAAATTATCTAATTACTCCTAACTTTTCAGGTTAGACGTAATCAAAAAACGAGTCATTACAGAAACCCATAAGAGGCGGTGGAGAAACCTAAGAAATCTTGCTCGGGTTACCAATAATGCACCGAAGATGAGAGACATGGAACACCAAGTGCAACAAGGACCCCTCAGGCAAGGCAAGGCAATAAGCCACTACTGATGTGCTCTGAAATGGGGTATGGGCCATGATAGTGTGGAACTATCTTAGAATGCTTTGCCTAAAACTAGCTAGTCTGGCGCCGAGGAAGAACACATACATAGACAAGGTTGCCCACATGAAACTCCTGATCGGAATGCTTCTTGTCATACGACTGCTTCATGCGATTTTGAGCTACAACTAAGTCATTTTTGAGATATCAGAGAACCTCATCCCGAGTTTAGAGCATATAATTGACCTTGGCCACAAAAGAGTGTTGTAGCACATATAATAAAATAGTAGGAGGGGGCTTCCATAGACTACCTCAAATGGAGTGTATCTAGCATGGTTGTGATAGGTCATATTATACAACCATTCCACCCAAGGAAGAAACTGAAGCCACCTGCGGGGTTGATCCCCCGTAAAACACCTTAAGTACTACTCTAAGCAGCGATTAACTACCATGGTCTGGTTGTCCGTCCGAGTGTGATAGGCGGTGCTCATATGAAGGTCGGTGCCACTTGCTAAAAATAATAACACCGGCTAACTCATCAAGCAACTCCTCAATAATAGGGAATAAATACTTATCTTTGATAGTAATGGAGTTGTGCCCTATGTAGTCCACATAAAAACGCCATGAACCATCTTTCTTCTAGACAAGGAGTACGAGGGATGAATAAGATCTAGAACTAGGCTGAATAATACCCATCAGAAGCATCTTCAATACCAAACGCTTAATCTCAACCTTCTGCATGTGTGGGTAAGGCTGGGAATCGGGTTGGGTTGGCCTTGACCCTCACTGAAATCGGGTTGGGTCATGACCCGACCCTATTTTTAAATTGGGTCGAAGATTCAAACCCTAACCTTACTTGAGTCAGGTCGAGTCGGGTATACAGGTAACCCTACTTTTTTTCCTAAATTCTTTTGTTAAACTCATATTATATACCTTCTCTGTTCAAAGGGAAAACACAAATGAAATTAAATACATTACAACAATAATTTGTAATGTTTGGTTCTTTGGCTAATTTGTGGCTAATATTTTTTTTTGTAGTAGCCATCAACGAAGACCTTAGAGGTATAATGATGCATTTCCTCCATTCTAAAAGAATGATAACAAACAGACTTTCAACATTTGTTTACTCATGATCAACCCACTTGGCTTTCGATAACTCACATACCAACGCAAAACATATTAAACATTATTTGTTTGATGGCCAGAGAGGATCATGCATTTCAGCATATCTTAATTTCAAAATTCCAGTAACTACTTCTCTATGGTTGTTCATAACCCTACCCTCCTTTGCAACCAGTGACACTTGGTTACAATTTTTCTCCTTCAAAAATTGTCCCTCATCGTGCTTTATTATCCGCCTATCTGGTTACATGTTCCTAACTTGCTTCCTATTATGATTGTCAGGCCTTTAACAAAGAGCTAAATCTAGTGTGTGATGTGTCCTTATGAAGGAGAGAGGATGAGTAATGAATACAACAAAATATGACATATTTTCATTCCATTCACCACACCTAAAGGAATAACAGAAAAAAAATTAAACTATATATAAATTAACCATACTTTGAAGATCCTGTTGCCCCAAAATGGATGCCTACCACAAAGCAAAATATATGTGATCACACCTATGCTCCAAACATCTTATTCACGCCTAAATTTATGTTTTAGCACCTCTAGTTCAACATAATATGCACTAAAAAAATACTATAATAATAGTGTAAATAAGTCCAATAGACCAAACTATAATAATAGGGTTCTTTATTATTTGTAGTTGGGTAAAAGTTAGGTTGGTCGGGTTGAACCCGACCCTAAATTCAAAATGGGTCAAGAGCCTAAACCCTCACCCACACCCTACCTGTAGTAGGGTTAGGTTGGGTTGGGTGCATGGTTAAGCGGGTCGGGTTGGATTTTCCCAACCTTAGTGTGGGTAGAGGTATGGACATACATTCACAAGAGATGCTCCTAGAATAATAAGAATTTGATGATCAGGGCGGCGCACGGGGGGAAGCTCTTTGGGTTCACCAAATATATCATCATGCTTAGCCAAGAGGGATAGCAGATCAGTAGGTAAGGCCTCCTAGTGTAACTCCACAGTGGCACGTTGCTACTGAAAGAACCCTTGAGGTGCAAATCGGAAAAGAGAACTCACAGACTGAGCTGAATACAACATCCCTGGCTGAGAGCCTTGGATGTGTGTCCACTTTCCATGCACCTCAAAATCCAAAATCATGTCCTTGAAGTTCCAAATCATGACCCCAAGTTCTTACAACCATTGGACACTAAACACTACATCTACCCCCTTCATTGGTAACAAGAACAAGTTGATGACAAATATATGACCCTGAATAGAAAGGGAGGACTATGCGCACATGCCAGTACTCCGGAGGTGCTTGTCGTTGCCAATAAAACATCAAAAAGCTTGGAATCCAATATAAAGCATCTGAGTTAGGGCTGGGAATCAGGTTAGGTCAAATTGGGTCAAGTTGGCCTTGACCCACATTAAAATCGGGTCGGGTCATGACCCGACCCTATTTTTAAATTGGGTCAAAAATCCAAACCGTAACCCTGCTTGAGTCGGGTTGGGTCGGGTATGCAAGTAACCCTACTTTTTTTCGTTAATTTTTTTTGTTAGACTTGTATTATATGCCTTCTCTTTGCAAAGGCCAAACACAAAAAAAATTAAATATATTACAACATTAATTTGTAACGTTTGGCTAATTGTGGGTGACACGTTTTTGTAGTAGCCATCAATAAAGACCTTAAAGGTATAGTGTTGTCTTTCTTCCATTTTGATAGAAGGATAAGAAAACAGACCTTCAACGTTTGTTTACTCATGATCAACCCACTTGGATTTTAATAACTCACATACAAACATAAAACAAATTAAACATTATTTCTTTGATAGCCAGAGAGGACCATGCGATTTAGTATGTCTTAATTCTAAAATTCGAGTAACTACTTTTCTATGACTGCTCGTAGCCCTACCCTCCTCAGCAACCAATGACACTTGGTTATAATTTTCTTCCTTCGAAAATTTTCCCTAATAGAGCTTTATTATCTGCCTATCTAGTTGCATGCTCATAACATGCTCCCTATTATGATTGTCAGGCCTTTCATACATAGCTAAATCTAGTGTGTGATGTGTCCTTTCTGAATGAGAAAGGATGCGTAATGAATCCAACAAAATATGTTATATTTTCATTCCATTCACAACACCCAAAAGAATAATAGAAAAGAAATTAAATTATATAAAAATTAACCACACCTTGAAGATACCATCTTGTGTTATCTCAAAATGGATACCTATCACAAAGCAAAATATATGTGATCACACCTATGCTTCAAACATCTTATTTATGCCCAAATTTGTGTTTAAGCACTTTTGGTTCAACATAGTATGCACTAAATAAACATCATAATAATAGTATAAATAAGTCCAATAGACCAACACCATAATAATAAGTTTTATTATTATTTATAGTTGAGTAAAAGTCAGGTTGGCCAGGTTGTGGGGTCGGGTTCGGCTCGACCTTAAATTCAAAAAGGTCAAGAGCATAAACCCTGACCCTACCTTTAGCTGGGTCGGGTGCAGGGTTTGGCAGGTTGGGATCAGGTTGGATAAACGGGTCGGGTTAGATTTTCCCAGCCCTAATCTGAATCACTACACCACCTTATCATTAATGAAATTGTGGGTGGATCCTGCTTCGATGAAGATAAATACTTGTTGCCATTTGAGGTGGCCATGAACCCTCATGGTCCAAGGAGTGAACATTCTATAGAGTTAGCATGCACAAAGATCTCGAGAAGAATATCATCATGGGAAGATGGCTCATCGACGATGAGGAGGATATCATCATCTGCGGCCTTCTCAACGAGCAAACTGCCTCGATGGGAAATGATGATCGGGCATAAACTTCTCGTCACATTTGAAGCACAAGCCTTTAGATTTTCGCTCTTCCATTTGGGTGTGGGAAAGGCGACAAACCGGAGGGATGAATGTGATGGAGGAATGGATGGCCCGACTTGAAAGCAGGCCTGACATTGAGGGGGAGGTTGACACTAGTGCTCGTGTTGGTCTTTAGAAAGAGCCCAACCAGCCCCCTCTCCTTTGCCGGGCAAGATTTTCCTCCTCAATACGGGCATGGCGCACCAACCTCTCACATAGAGGTGCAATGGAAGTGGCACATCTTGTCCAAAATCTTTAGTTTAAGCCCCCTTTTGAAGATGCCAATGAAGGCTGTCATTGGCCAATCTAGGAGGTAGTTGGCAATCTTCATGAAATCAAAATAGTAAGCTCGGAAGGTGGTAGTCCATATTACGTGTTAACCTCCTGTTTACACGTTGTATATCCAAAATTTACACCGAAAGCATGTGTTGAGGACCAAGGTCTACAACTAAGTCTTATACTTGACTCTACGGATATAATACTGAGGTCAAATATGTAAATATAAATACACTGAAGTGTCACATTTTTTTGTAAAAAATAATCAAAAAAATAATAAAAAATCACATAAAATCGTAAAAGAATTAAGGACATTATAATGTCACCTACATGGAAAAGTCAAAATCTGTGGACGGGGCACCCTCTTGGCTCCCCATGGCTATAGATATGATAATTAACTAATGGTTTTAATAATTTCTATATATAAATAAATTAATCTTAATTAAGGGTGATTAGCAACATGCTCTAGATGTCAAATCAATATACTCTTAGAAAGCACTATTTTTTTCTATGGTTTATTGGGATGCTTATTAAAACTCATTAATAATAATTTTTTTTCATAATTAAATGTTCTCAACAAAGCGCCTTTGTTACTACTATATATCTTCATATTTCCCCTTCAATATTAAAGGATACATACAGATGAGACCAAGACTTATGAGGAATTAGTAAAGAGAAGTTTAGATTATACTAGGATTTTGCTAAATGTTAAGTGCTTGGCACTTTTACTCTCAAATTTTCTACGTGGAAATGCTTGAACTGGCTACTATAACCACATTGTCAATATAAAGCCACAATGCATTCAATGTGAATGTTATAGAAAATAGTTGTGAATTTGATGATTGCTATATGCATTTTGCTTGATATTTGGCTGTGTAAGGGGATGGGGAATTGTTGGGTTTATTATGGTTATTCAATAAGAAGGGCTAGCCAGAGTTGCAGCTCCTAAAAGTCTAGGAAGTGGCTGACTTCCCAGAGCTCCCAGAGCTGTAGTTTGGGAAGGTTTTTTCTCGTTCTAGAGCATGGGAAGTATCTCCAATTGACTTTCTATTAATTGCTACAAAAGCAAACCGTTTAAGAAAGTACAAGTTATAACAAAAGTTTTGCAATCCAAGCAAAAATCTCTCGTAAATTGTAATAAATTTAGTTTGCAATCTAAGCAATATTCTCTTGTAAAATGTAATAATGCTCCCTCAAATGAACTGAATTTGCAATCTAAAATCGGTTGATTTAAGAAAATCCAATATGTTGTTCTCCCTATGTCTCATATAAATTATCTCATTCAAAAATATTTTTCCCACATTGAGTGTCTTATATCTCAAATTCTTACTAATTAGAAAGCTTTTAATATACTTACCATAGTTGGAGGAGCATGTGAATCTAAGTTTGTTAAACATATAAAAATTTAAGTTATAATTAGTTTAAATTTTGTTTTTTTGTGGTTTAAGATGCTTCTTACCTTCTTTTAAAATTTACATTTTCTACAATGTAACACTTAATATGAGACAAAGAAAATATAAAATTATGATGGAGAAAATATTATTGCAGTGAGAAATGTGGCAGCGGAGGTACCGCTTGACTAGTATATCAGTTAAGACCGGGTCGGACCAAGCTGAACCGAGGAGCTGTTCTAAGTCCAGGTTCCACATCGTATGTAGGTACTGTTCCTGGAGGCTGAACTGAGATATGGACTGGGGGCTCTTGTGGGACAAACCATGTGGTTTGTACCCATGTTGAACATGGGGAGCCAGCAAAGTGTTCCCCTAAGCAGTGTTGGGTCGTTTTCTCATGAAACAACCTTCAACTCGTTCAAGGTAACTTTGAGCTGTTTCTTGTCTCTATATCTGTCCCCTTACTTCACCTTATTTCCTTCAATGATAAACAACCACCAGAGGGGAATGACAATTGTTGATAACATGACAAGTGAATCGCATATTACACAGCACGGTGAAACTCAAAGACAGCAAGAATTTTGTCTATATGAGGACTGAGTGTGCAGCTGATGATCAGTCATGATAGCCTGTCAGAGACAAGGCCTTTGGTCCAAGTTCATATACAAATGAAAAATTACTTGGTGATACTATTCTAATCATGTAGGTGAAATTCGGATATCAGATACAAAGTTGAGATGTCATATACATGCATTTTGGTCCTGCTCTTACAAAAGCATTTTTAATTTAATGTTCTTCACTCGTAATGAGCTCAGCGTAAGAAACGAATGGGCTCTTATATGTACGCAGGGGTGGAGCTAGGAGTTTGGGTTAGAAGGGCAAATTTAACTATAGAAGGTATATAACATAGATATATCTTTTAGGGGGGACATGATTATTATACTATGTACATAGTTAAATGAAGCCATTGCCCCCTCAACGTTGCATGTCGTTCTGCCCTTATACACAGTGGCGGAACCAGAGGTGAAATATCAGGGGGGGGCAGTTATAGACTAATCTTTTTTTTCTACTTAGACATATTTAATAATTATATAATAAAATTTAAAATAATAAGGGGGCCAAGGCCCCTCACTGTCATAACATAACTCCGCCACTGCTTATATATACGGTAATATATGCGCCATCAATTTTAAATATCACCGACTCTTATACATTTCTTACATTATGCTCATTTTGATTAATTTTTTTTTTAAAATGCTTCCTTGGTATCCAACCTGAGCTTTCACCCACCCAGACTTGCCTCTGCTATGCGGAAGTTTCCATTGAACTTGATGGGATTCGAATCTTGCTGGATGCATGTTGGGAAGAATCCAAGTTGAGACTGTTTATGAATTATGACAAGAGATTAATTGAGCCAACATGAGCACAAATGGCCTGTCACCCTTTGGTTCAGTCGGTAATATGCGTGGAAGGAATATATAACGTACTTTTGCAATGTTGGGTAACGTGCGGCTTGCCCGGACATGCGGTGTGCCAAACCTTCAAAATTTGCACTTTTCATCTCAATTCACATGCATTTACATAAGCAATAAATCATGTAATTAGAACCGTACAAATCTAAAATAATAATAGAAGAGAGATACGAAGTTGGTCACAGGACGTGGATATAATCACTTACAAGCATGTCTTTTTAATTAAGGAAAAAGTTAATATATACCAGGTTACATATTAAAAAATTGCCTATCTGATAGCTCACGTAGGATGGGAGGGGTGGATGGCCGCACGATCCAAATCGTACTACCCATATACATCCGTATAGTCACGAGATTTTTTAATTAATTATAAACTACGATTCAAAGGTAATGATGATTAATATATTCTTTTTATTTTATATTAATAATTTTATTTTATTCAATTTAAGTGGTTAAGTGATTAAAAAAAATATTATAAGTTTATTTTTTCTTTTCTTAAATGTAAGTTTCTAAATTTATGAGAGCAATATGAGAGAGAGAGCCAAGATTGATGCGTGTGGGGAAGAAAGAGATTGAGAGAGTGGTGGTCGATCGGTTTCGAAGTAGCAGGAATAATCCTTTCTTGTATAACTACATCTCTTTCTCCTAGTGGGCTTAGATGAAAAGGCCCACTTTTATTCTAGTTGAAGTCAAATTCTTATTTGTGGGCTTGGTGTATCCATCAAATGTGTGATCCAACGAAGACTTAGCACACACCACATGACCATGTCCACGGAAAGGCTGACCCCTTTGTGGTTGTAGCTGTCTCACATACCCACATGGCCATGTTCCACATACGGTCAAATGGGCCCATCTCATTAACTCACGTTCATATGGGCTGAACCCAACTAACATGGTCCCCATATGCGAAATCCAAAATCGTTTCAAGTAGTATTCCAAGGAGACAGGACACGAACTAGATGGGAACTGTGTGCCTACTGCACATGTGAAGCTGCAAGCCTGCACCAATTCCAGGCCATCATCAAAATGCTTAATGACCACATTGCCTCCCGACTTGATGGAACGTGCTACCAACATCTTTGCTACAAAAAGTTTCAGCTGCACATGAAAGAAACCTATGAAATATATAAGCTAAATTGCACATGACCCATATGCGTTGAATTGGCTGGGGAGAAAGGGTGGAGTTGTAGTGAGATAAGCTCTGGTTTTTCCCTTGAATATCTGTACAAGTGGTGCTTTGAGGGAGTGAACTGTGGTTTGTGAGGTCGATAACTGTCTCAAAGGATGTTGTTGAATGAAAATGTTTTAGGATAAGATTCTTTTGGTTTAATTAATAAGCAAGAATTGGTGCAAAAAAATTTGAGGTTGCGGAACAAGAGAGTGCCTAAAGATAAATAAACCTTGGCTATCACTGAAAAAAAATATTAACGTACAAATCCAAATGCTAAGCAACCCTTATGCGGTACTACAGGAAGAAGATGAAAATTTTAAAAACAGGAAAATAACAGGAAGTATTTTGGGCTAAAAAATCAAGATTACGGCAAAATTTTCCACCAAACTAAAATCCAGGGAAGGACACAGAAAGATGAAACTTCAAATGTCTTCTTTAATTATGTCTGTGAATTATATAAGCACACCACATTTGAACTATGATTACTAAGTTGATCAAACCAGTACTTACTAAAGAAGATAATAATTTATTCCTGGAAAGAGTTACTTTGAAGCAAGTAGATAGAGTAGTCAAAGAATTTGGACCATTTAAAGCTCCAAATCGAAGGGTTTTAAGGATGTTTTTATATATCATATTGGGAGTGTGCGACCCCAAGTGTTTCAAATGATTAGAAATTTTTTTTTGAATGGTTGTTTTGCATTGGATTTGAACACAACTTTTGTATGCTTAATCCCCAAAGTGGCGGGGGGGCTTATGAGCTGAGATGAGTATTGGTCGTGCTTGGCTCAAACTCCGCTTGAAGCTCATTATAGCTCAACTCTTTTAGATCAGACTTAGCTGAGATAGTGAAATGAACATGGAAATGCTTGAACTAGCTTAGATAGAGCTTGAGCTCCAATATCCATAATTGAATTGTAAGGCCTAGCTGCCTAAAAAACATAGTAAAATATATCCAAATCCCCATATTGCTAAAATCAGTCAATATAAATATAATACTAATAAAAGAGAAAGTTAGTCTGAGCCAAAGCTCACATTCGCCAAATGTGAGCCAAGGTATCTCGAGATCTAATAGCACGAGGAGAGGAATATTAATTAGATCAAAGCGGCCACACGAAGGGGAACTTTGAACTGGTAGGGGAGGTGGACAATTATCGAAAGTGGAAATCAATACGAAATGAAACTAGTTTGTCCTCTCTCGTCAGCGACACGACCCGTAGTGCGTCATAAACTCTCATGCTTTGGCTCGTCCATGATACATAGGCAGTGGATGTTATTATCAATTTCCCATCATGTATATCTATCCTTATGCTCCATCCCTCCTCCGTTATAGTTTATTTTAAAAAATAAAATAAACTATTAATGTGGGAGAGAAAGTACATCTTTCAAATTATAATTGGTAAAAAAACTTAATTAAAATAAAATTATCTACATTTAAAATATTATTAAAGTGAGAAGAGAGATGTAGATTTTTGTCATCTTATGCCTGTGAGTTTAATATTTGTATAGAAGAATATAATGGCTCATTAGATTGCTCTTAATCCGATTCTCTATCAAAAATAAAGACTACGAGATGCAGCCTCGATATGCAAGAATTAATTTTTAAAGTGGAATAAACAAATCTAAATATTAAGCTCCATCATCAATCAATCAATCAATCATTAAACCACATACGCAAACCACACAATTACAAAAAGATATAACGTGAATAACCCAAATTCGGATAAAAAACTACGACAACCTCAATCAAAAGCTTAATCAATGCACTAGAATGATTTTGAACTTACAAGATTGAAAAACAACCAACAAACCTTAAGACTTTGATACAAATTTCTTTTGTTCAATCTTTTCTTACTGTTGGCCTTCAAGTTTCTCCCTTATCATAGAACTCTTAAAGTTTTCCCTCTTTGTGTCTTTGATATTTGTCTTCTTCTTCTTCTAACAAATCAAACTTTTTTGCTTGTTGATTTACCTCTTAAAATTCTTCAACTCCTTTAAAGAACTTTACTGATTCTTCTCTATGAAGTTTCTCTGTGAAATCTTTTCTTTAGATGTTCATCAGCATCATGAATTACCATTAAAATTCTCTTCTAACTCCTTTGTAAATTCTCAAAGAAAATAATATAAAAAGGTCTCTCATTTCTTCTCTAGTTTTCTTTAGGTTTTTTTATTAAATTCCATCACTTCTTATCCTTTATATAAGTCTCCAAAATGATTAGCCACTTTAACTTCAACAAAGAAAGAAATCCAATCCAAAAAGGCTTTTTTAGGCAATTAAAAACTACTAGTAATTGATTGTTCATTATTTTCTGAACATACAACTCCTTTAGAGATCAATCGGTCTATGAAGCAATCGATCAATAAACTCTTGACTTTACTAAATAAATGACTAATTCAGGTGTCAATCAATCATTTTTGAGGTCAATCGATCGCTTCAGTGCAATTGTTTATCAGCGATCGATCAATTCAATCAACTCATTATTCTAGTGATCAATCGATGACTTAATGATAGTTTGTCATTTTTTAGATCTTCAAAATGATGTGGCACGTTGACTTCAATATGAAAATAAATCCAATATGGAAAGACATTTTTAGGGAAACTAAAACTTGTAGCGATCGATCGTTTTAGTTAGTAATCGATCATTCACTGTTTTATAAACACACAACTCCTTGAGCAATCGATTGATCTACAAAATGATCGATTGATACACTCTTAGCTTCGTTTAACAATAGACTAATTCAAATGCAGATCAATCATTTCCATGGGCAATTGATTGATTCATTAATTTTGTACAACTATTCATTAGCGATTGATCAATCCAATAAATACATTATTCTAGTGATTGATCAATGACACTGTTTAATGACAATTTTTTTCTTTTTACCCTAAAGCCTTCAAAAACATCCGAAATGACTTCTGAAACTTCTCTAAGTGATTTTGGTATAATAATGTAAACTGAATAAGCTTCATAACCCATTAATATCCTTTAGTCTTCAATTTTGAGCCATAAGAGCAAGTTTGTTCCTTTTTTTCAAGTCCATTAATTCCTAACCGGACTTAACCACAACTACATCTAATTAAATTTTTAGACTAATTACATACTCAAGGTTTCTGACATAATTTTAACAAAGAAATTTGCCAACTAACCTAACATGATACATATGTTCCCCTTTGTCCATTTCTTGTCAAAACACTACACCATTGGATATCAAAATAAAATTACACTTTTGACATAGTGCATTAACTTTTAATTTATACAAATGACTTGACAACACAAAGACTTAATATAGATTCATTAGAATTGATTTTGAAAAGCCTTCTTTAAACCTATACTTGTCCTGCACACTTAAATCAAAATGATTTGTATAATACTATTTAATAAAGTAAAAAGATACACTTTGATTTTCATTAATCATGTCTGCCTCTTTTTGACATAAGTAGAAAAAGTCAAGTAAAAATTAAGAAAAAGTATTCGATTAAGCACATTCAAGTCACAAATATACCATAAGACATGAAAATAAATAACCCATAGCCTAAACCATGTCCATTATCACATATATAGCACATAATTGGTTTCAAAACACATCCCATAGTTGCAATGAAATAATAATTAAAAATCAATCAGCTCCAGCACCATCATCATCACCAGTCTGCTCCCCCTCTATGTCAGTTCATGGGAATAGGTATCTAAGCATACATCTAATCTTTGTGAGACTATTTAACACTAGATCCTGATAAGCTCTGAACTCTACAATGGTAACAGGTATGTCCGGCTCATCCTGTGGTGCTAGTGCTTCTACTGGTGCATGTGACTCCTCTATGTTTCTACCTAGACCTCTATGATGTGACATCATACATTGAACTACAATTGCATCTATAGGACCCATCCCAACCATCGTTGGCTCTTCTCGTGGGATCTTAACATGAACCAAAGTAACAATCCTACAAAAGATATATGAGTAGAGCATCATCTCATGCGTATGACCATGCAAAAATATCATATCCGACCAAATATGATTGATGGAAGATCAAGCTGAAGCTTTGTGTAAGGAGGTAAAGAATCCAAGTCATCGTGCGATCAACCCTCTCCTTACGTGCACTCTAGATGTCATACTGTGCTATGACATGTAGCAAGCGAAAATTAGGCATCATGGAATGTGCGAGCAATGATACATCTAGTCATGGACCTCTCTAAAGGCCTGTCAACTCAGTATCTAATAGAAATTCATGACCATCAAACTATGGATGGATAAGTGGCCTCCTCTTGCATCCAATCATCTCTACAATGACATCAAGCAAAACTCTCACATGTACGCCTCCTACTACTCCAACTAATGAATCACCATTCTCCAAGATGAGTGATGAGTACCACTGTCTGACTAGATGTGGAAAGACAACTAGACCTAAGGTGGAAATGGTCCTAAAGTAGTCCACCTAGTATAGATGTGCCTCAATCCAGTCCATAGCTAATTCAAGTGGATTATGAACTATACTTCTATAGCACCGAATAGGTCTAACCCTATATGCTCTGCTAGTCGATGCCTTTGGATCCCTCAAAATCTTTCTTAAAGATAAGTATTATATCATACCATGCATAAACATACATGTTTGTGATAATAAATAAGATAAAACATGTAGAACATGGTTCATATTTAATTAATATAGCACATGTAAGCATTCATACTTTAGCATGCTCATGTTCTCTTGGTGATATAAATTAATCATGATGAAATAATCAAAATCTATCTTAAAATTAAACATAAACTCATTTATCCCCATACTAGCTTAAATAGATGTTTTAGCATAATCACAATATATAACTCGTACATTTTAAGAAAAATAGCAAAATAAACTCCAATCAACGTGAAAAATTACAATAATTTACATCATAGTCTTAATTAAAATATAAATAAATATTAGATGAAAATAAGTAAGAAAAAATGAGACTGTGCAGTTCTGCCCAAATTGTTAATATTTAAATTTATGACTATTCCATTTACTTACTGTACTCTAAATGATTTAAAATTTTTACAGCAAGCTCGTAATACGTATAAAATCCATCAAAAAAAGAATGAACTAAAAATTAGACATTTTCATTCCTAAACATGGAAACAAAAATTATTTTATTGTACAGTGTATATCCAAAAAATATAACACATATATATTATTTTAAAAAAATTCAAAAAATTAATAATATGATCTAGACATGTTAATATATTTCCATAAAAATTTTGAGAGCAAAAATCAAAGCAAAAGTATTTGAAACATAGTTGTGAATCCAAAATAGAGACTAAAATCGATTCAAGTCATATCCATTCTTTAAGAACATGATTTCACCAACAAACATGGTGTCAATATAAATAAAACCTCATAAAATAAAAACCTCTTACTTTAAAGAAGATTATAGACCCTTAATTATCCTGTAAAACTCAAAAAATCCCTACCAATAATTTAGGGTTTCATTAGCCATAAATAAAAATTCATCATTTCCACTCAAAACCACAAATAGATGGTACTCTTGTGTCAAAAACAAAAATTTCAAGGGTAGAAACGATGAATCTAAACCTATGGTTTCTAATTATGTCAAAAGAAATGAACTTGCTAAGAAAGATACTTAGAATCCCATTTCTGAGGAGTTAAATATTGGAATTGAGGGTAAAATTTAAAACAAACATAGTATAGATTAGAGAGTTTTACATTAGATTGAATTTTCCTTTTTGAGAATAGGGGTAGAACTCTTAAAGCCTCCCAGTCTTAGCCTACCCAAGTGGGGAAAGGGTAAGTTATTGAGCTAGAAATAAGCCCTATAAGAAAACAAATGAACCCATATGTATAGAATGAACCACAAAAATGAATTTTGTTAAGCCAAAGCTCAATTAAAAGTAAAGTGAGGGCTGGTGGCCCAAAGAGCTGGCATGTCGCCCAAGATGGATGTGGGTCATAAGGTGAGGCTCACTTCCTTAATTAAAGAATTAAATGACAATTTGACGCAATTAGTATGACACTTTGTGGATTAAGTCAGGTACTAATGTTTGCTCACTAAAAATTTAAATAAACCCAAGAAAATTCATGCTTAAACCAACCCATCACAAAAAAATAATTAAAACAAACAAAAAATAATCTACTTTACACTAGTAAGAAAATATTAAAACTTACATATCTTACATGAGCCGGATCCTTGTATGGAAAAGGAAAAACAAAAACTGTTGACTTTTGGCCACCTGCAACTGGCCGCTGGCACTAGGGAAAATGGGGAAGAGAAGTTATGGATATTGAGGTGGCTAATAGCAAAATAATGGATGGTACCTAGCAGTAAAAAAATTCCATTATATTTTCATTTTGAGGGATACTAAGTATTAGTTAGGGGGAAAATAGACATGTTCTAATAAAAATTTGGTAACTCTCTAGTGGTTGGGGCAAGGAAGTGGTGGGGAGCTAGGTGACCTCTGGTTTTGGTTGGGGCGGTGCTATCCGGTGAGAAGATCAAGAGAGGAGGGAGGGGCAAGAGGTGGAGTTGAACGGCCTCTGGTAGTTGGGGTAGAGCTAGGAAGTGGGAAGATTTGAAGCAACCTCTAGATGTAGTTGGGCAGAGCCTATGGTGGTTGAGGGAGAGCTGGGTGACCTCTAACTATCAAGGCAATGGAGCATTGGGGACCTGGGTGACCTCTGGCACAATCGGGGGGAAGACTTAGGGAAGGGGGAGGGTTTACAGAGGGCTACAATGGCAGCTGACTTGGTGTGAACCACAAGCGACTCCATCGGGGAGAGGAGCTTGTGCAGGGAGAATAGGGATGGGGGGAAGCCTTATGAAGAGGAGATTGGGGAGGGGCGAGATGAGAGAGAGACTCATATTTGACAGTCAAGGTGTAAGCAGGAGGGGAGGAGAGGGGAGGGACAAGCCTGACAGCTGGGGCGATGAGGAGTTTTCCATTGCTTCCTCTGACTGGATATGGGGAGAGGGGTTAAGGTGGGGAAATTGTGAAAGAACTTTAAGTTACCTCTTATTGGCTATTTCTAGTGCTAAATCATTTGATAACAAAGAAAGGTTAAGAATAGGCTAGCAAAAGGGATCAGGAGTCTACTACCCCGTCTTTCAGCCATCCTATCCCACATATACACATATGGTAGATATTTACTGATGATAGTGTTAATGGTAATGGGGTAAATGAAAATGGGGTGCGAGAATACTCATCTTAGCAAACATGGTGGATCAAAACAACGATGGACTATATCACTCCTCTCTCTTTATAGATAGTAACTCAAATTAAATATAAAACAAACATATCTAACTAGATCAATATATGTGCCTTATAAGATGTAGCACCTATGAACTATTAATATATACTGGGTATTGGTCTAGACTATGATAGACCTGAAGTATGACAATTTTATAATTTCCCTATCGCTTTGTTGTTTGGCTTAAAAAATAACTAACGCGTGAAAAAACATTTACGCTTAAATGGCCCTCCAATACATAAGGATTTAGCCTGCTCACAAAGGGTGGACAGTAGTCAAAAAGAAAAAAAATGCAACAAAAAGAGCAATACAACCCAAACATTATACCATCACATTCTTCATTGTTGTTATTAAATTCCAACAAAACTGTGTTAAATAAGTTCCTACCTTTGTCATTAGAATGATAATGTTTGATAAAAGCAGTAAGCTATCAAATATGTAAATGGTAGGATATATAGAGCAGTGAATAATAAATCATTTAAGGAAAAAGTCAAAATGAGTTGGTGCTCATATGTGCCATCATAGCGTGGGGATTGTCGACAATGCTTATTAATGGAGGGGGCAGGCAACTGATTCAAATCCTCCTACCTCCAACTAACGTATGTCCATCAAAATCCTATATCCTATCGTGCCCTTGTTAGAACTTGATTAATAATATTTAGTCCTATAGTTTTTCTTATGAATATTGTTACATGCCAATTTGTATGTACTCTCTCTATACTAAATTAAGTGATTATTTTTTTTAAAAAATAAATAAAAAATCAATTCATTTTAAAAAATTAAATAGGACAATTATTTTGGCATGGAGGGAGCATTTAGAAACGTGTGAGAGAAATATTCTTAACATGTTGTATCTAATTATTAACTAATGTTATATCTGTCCAACTCCTGTTTGACTTATTGGGCCTAGATATGGGTTTAGTTTATATTGGCCCAACTCAAGGAATTTGGTTAGGGTGAACAACACAGGTTCACAAACGATAAGGTACTTAGGGGTGGACCTAGAACCCCTTACCCATCATTGTATACGTTTTTATGTGGAGTTGCACGTACGCGCACACACATGCACACACACACATATATTATAAGTGTGCATACTTGCATAAACCTTGTGGGCCTAGAGGTGTGCATAACTTTCTTAAGATCCACGTGAATGTTCTAGGGGTATGCCCATGATGGGTGTTTGAGGCTTCCATGGGCTTGTAGGCTTGAGTTCATAACCTTGATCAAGACATCACATGCTAAACCTGCCTTGGAGAGTAATAATGGGCCTTGAGCCCAAGCCTACTTAGGAGGAAGGAGTCCAACTACTTGAGGATATAGGAGCCTTAACACCCACTCTTTTCCTCTCCCCTCTCTCTCTCACCCACACATAGGAGGAGTCCCCCTTCCTCCTTGGGCTGGCCACCACGTCCCTTTCTTCCTCTCTCTCTCTCTCTCTCTCTCTCTCTCTCTCTCTCTCTCTCTCTCTCTCTCTCTCTCTCTCTCTCCCACATACATAGGAGGAGGCCCCCTTCCTCCTTGGGCTGACCACCATGTCACTTTCTCCTCTCTCTCTCTCTCTCACACACACACACACACACACCTTAGGACATGCATTGCCAGCCCCTTGAGTTGGAAGCAGCCTAGGAGAAGTTAGTTGAGTAGTAGCACTTAGGAGGAAGGAGTCTAACTACTTGAGGATAGAGGAGCCTTAACACCCACTCTTCCCCTCCCCCCCTCTCTCCCCAACACATTGGAGGAGCCCCCCTTCCTCCTTGGGCTGGCCACTGCGTCTCCTCTCTCTCTCTCTCACTCTCTCACATACACACACGCACGCATGTGCGCGCGCGCGCACACACACACACACACACCTACCTTAGGGCACGCATTGCCAGTCCCTTGAGTTGGAAGCAGCCTAGGAGAAATTGGTTGTGTAGTAGCCGAGTACATTGCAATGAGTTTTACGTGGTCTAATCTCCCCTTTTTTTCCATGCGAAAGGGTTGCAGTAAGCTTGACCATAAATATACATAAAAAATAATTTTATCCCCTTTAAATAAATTGATTTGAAGCATAAAAGGGAATGTCTTTGGGTGTTGTGGAGGCCGCGTCCTAGGTACAAAGCCCCTAAAGGTTAGTAAGTATTAATCCCTTGCTAATCAATTGATTATATATTAGAAGAAACTGTCGTCAGCTCTTACGAGCAGACTTTATCTAATGCTGGATCCTGAAAAAGCTGCCGCCTACCGTCTGCCGTCTGCTCTTATTAAAAGTCGCGTGATCTTTTTTAACAAATTTACCCCTTTTTTTTTCATTTCGTTTTCCTTTCTTCTTCCTTCTTGTTCCAAATCCTTTCTTTTTCCTTCGACCTTCTTTCATATCTTTTCCTTTCTTAGATCCCTCTTCCTCGCCATCCTTAGCTACTTTTTCTTTACCTTCAAGAGTTATTTCCTCAGTCACCGTTAGCCCAACCTCCCATATCTTGGCTTCGCCCCTTTCCTCCACCAAGGCCTACAATGACTTCCTCCACATCCAGGAAGATGAGGTTGCCACCTTCCTAAAGAACCGCCTCCTCCACCGGCTGTGGAGGAAGCTTTGCTAATGCTAGTGCCGCCGGTTCCAGCAGAGACACCTCTGCCTATAGCAAAGGCTGCCCAGCAGCAGGCTCCCCCACCTTTGATTGTTGAACTGGAGCTAAAATCTCTAGAGCCGACGGACCTACTGCCCAAGATAGAAAAGATGGCCACTCTTTTTGTGACTCCCCGACCCGTAAACCAACCCGGGCCGGGGGTCCGGAAATCGACAAAAACCAAACCCAGAACCAAAAGCGGCACACTCTGAGTGCGAGACTCTTCTCGTTCCTCTACGCGCTACGAAACTTTAGCTCTCCGTTATGCGTTGGCAAGAACTGGCCTAATTATATAACTAATTCGGACCGGGCCAAAGTTGCATTGCCGTTGGTTGCCTATGTACATATCGGCTAACATCCACGATGTTATGCCGATACGATCGGATTTAGACGTAGTTCTGCCTATTGGCTACTACATACAACCAGCATACCAAAAACACATACGTATAAAATACGTATCTCTGAATATTTAATCGGAGTTATACTAAAACCCGATAAAACATCGGCACACACATCTCGCTCTATCATAGAGACGAGCACCACACAACCACCACAACATGCCTCACTCTATCCTAGAGCAAGACCATCACAACATTCCTCACTCTATCCTAGAGCAAGACCATCACACTCACATGTCTCGCTCCATCACTGAGCCGAGACCACATACATCACACGTCTCACTATATCACATGGCTGAGACCGCACGCATCACACATCTTGCTCTAACATAGAGTGAGACGGAACACAATCATAGGTCTCGCTCTATCACTGAGTCGAGATTGAACACACACACAACACGTCTTGCTCTAACCCAGAGCGAGACAACACACATCATGGCATCTAAGCAAAGCATATCATAAGATAAACACATCCACAACCCGTCTCTCTCTAACCCAGAGGGAGACGGCACACATCATGCATATAAGCATAACATAACAATATATAACCACACACACAACCCGTCTCTCTCTCACCCAGAGTGAGACGGCACACAACATGGCATATAAGTAACACATCATAATATAACACATGCACAACCTGTCTCTCTCTAACCCAGAGCGAGACGGCACACTTCATAACTAGCACATGTCATTCTATAATTAAATAGAAGGTAAGAAACTCTTACTCCCCTGATGTCTCAAGAGTAGCGGTATTCAGGATGCACGTTTCTGGGTGTCCTCCCCTTCAGATCCGGAGACAGCGGACAAGCCTCCTCTAGCCTCCAGATGTTCATCGTCTTGCACCGAAAGACAACCCGACCCACTCTCCCCTTTCCCGGAGGCTTCTCGTTTTCTGCACCCATGGGCGACGGATAGAACCTCCCCTACCCGGGGTGTCCTTCACACGTCGTGACCCTTTGGTGGAGAACGGAGCCTCCCTACATTGGGTCACTTCCCTTGATCTGGCCCGGTAACGGAGGACGGACCTTCTCTCTCACTGGGCCCTCCCTCTCTCTCTCTCTCGGGGCAGGAGGGCAGCTGACAGAGCCTCCTTTTGCCCCGGGTTGTTCCTCCCTTATAGGAGCACCAACTCGAGGAATAGACCATGTCATTGCGTAGATCACCCTCGAATTAGCTAGGAACGCCTCAAGAACGGAAGAAAACGGACTCCAAAGGAGTCCAGAAACTCCTCCCGAAAAATGAATGGAGTCCGGAATTTATAGAGGAAGAGCCGAGGGCGTACGAGACGCCCCCGGGATGCGCGCACCACTTGTCGCGCACTTGCGCTACGTGCAATGCGCTGGCCGCGCTATGCGCTCGAGTCCCGCGATGCGGGCCCCATCCCGCGTCCGCGTGGGACGACGCACGGGTCATTGCGCAGGCCCCCCGCCACGAGGTGCCGCGTCGGGCAGCACGGCTGATGCCAGCCGCTGGCGTCACGCTGACGCCAGCTATTTTGTCCCATATGATTAAAATAATATATTTTCTATATTATTTTAATCTAAAAATATCTAAACTTCAACGCGCGATATCTTCTTACCCCGAAGTCGGAATCGTGCGTTCTACGTACTAATGGACTCGTATTGACGAGCCATTCGATGCAAGACCACACATGGGTAGGTTATCCCGCTCTTTTTGAGTGGGCCCCGCCCATGCAGCATGCTTCCCGAGGCCGTAGCTTTCGCTCCCGACCTCCATTTTGCGCGTTCTTCGATTCATCATGCTCGTTACTCCGAGCTCTACCCATCTACAGGGGTTTCATTCCTTGAAACCCCCGATACTTAATCACAAAATTACCAAATTACCCTTAACCCACCCGGTTTAAGCGTAACCGGAAAACGGGTCGTTACACTTTTGCTATCACCACCCACGAAGCCGATGATCAAATCGCCTTACATGACCGGGCTTGGCTGTGGGCACATGGTACTCCTTTGATAGTAAATATTTACTCTTTTTTTATATAATATAAAAAGTAATGTACTCTCTTTGTACATAACAAAGAGAGTAAATATTTATTCTCCACCACAACTCAGTTTCCTACTACCCCTCGCACTAGATTTGGCCTGGAGGCTTCTTTGGCGGGTCGACGGAGCACAAGTTAGCATCTTCATCGAACTTCTAGCAAAGGAGTGGAGTGGCAAGTTTGCTTCTCTTCCCAATTCCCGGAGAGGCTCAATCTCTTTGGAACTTACCCGAAGCGTTGAGGTTCCTAAGTTTCCGGCGAGAGGACGTCTTTTGGTCATTTTTTGGCTTCGGCGTAGAATCGAGAGCCAAATACAAGGGTTGGGCGAGGCTTTTGGTGGTCGGGGAGTAGGCTGCACCAGTGCTCATGATGTCGGACGAGATGTATCTGCCATATGTGAGGAAGAAATAAGAGTGCGAAGGAGATTGGAGTTGCGAAGGGCCAAAGGAGTGGGGGAGTGGTCGACTGGGATATGAGAAGTGAGAACAGACTACAAAGTGAGATCAGAGAGAGAGAGGGAAAATGGGGGCGGAGAAGAGCTTTGCTTAAAGAACATATGATAATTTTTAAATAAACAATAACCTTGGCATCTCTATAAGATTTTAGTAGTCTAGTTTAGGCATCTTTGGCAATGCTCTGTATTATTTCCAACTTGAGGTGTCAATGATTTAAGTTTAAAGAATTTGCGTTGCAATGTTATAACCTATAGGTGCATTCTGTATCTTCGGTTCACACGTCTGTTTCCCATCTCCCACCTCTCCGGAATATGTAATTTTGTTGCGGCACTGAAGTGCTTTTACATACATCCCATATGCATTTTCTAAATGGCAGTTGTATCAGAACAAATCTGTTTTTCCCATCTATATTATGAATTTAATGGACAGTCATGCATTGGCTTCACTAGTTTTGAATATATATATATATATATATATATATATATATATATATATATATATATATATATATATATATATATATATATATATATATATATATATATATATATATATATATATATATATATATATATATATATATATATATGGTTTGTTGGCTTTCCAGTACAGCAATATGCTTATCATTATGAAATTCTTACTGGACCGACTCCTTGTTCGATCCTCCAACCTTCTGCTGCAAGGTATACATGATTTACCTATGCTAGAATTAGTGGACTAAGTCTTGCATCGTATATAGGGATTGGGAAAGTTTGTGGTTGTTGTTGATGTCTAACCAATTAAATTTTAAATAGGGCGATTTAGGTACATATTACTATTGTGATCCTCCAGTCTTCTTCTACTGCAAGGTTTATACATGATTTACCCATACTAGCATTAGTGGACAAGCCTTGCATCGTACACGGGGAATGAGAAAGTTTGTTGTTGACGTCTAACTAATGAAATTTTAAAAACGGCTATTTACATACAACATGTTCAAACATATACTATTTTCTTATCACATAGATTTTCCCTACATATTACAAATTAGAGAAATCTAGCAAGCATTGTAGCTTCAACATTGGCTTAGTGTGCTGGAGCTAAATAGCCATTAGGCTATGATTTGACGGTTAGGGCCAGCATTGAAGCTACAATGTTTGCTTGACATCCTCTTAAAAATCACATGTTTTTAGTTTAATTTCAATCTAAATTACCCTTCCCTTTTTACACAATGTCATCACAAGTCCCTGCCACACTTAATGACAAAATGATTCAATAAAAACATGTCTCTCTCCCTTCTTTACACAACCCTCCGTCTTTAGCAACTGAGAGCAGCCTTTCTCACTCCTTTGTAGGGTAGGCAATCTACTGCCTCCTACAACCTATCCACCGCCATCATCTCCTGAAGTCATCGTTGTCGCCTCCTGCAATCAATTCACCACTTCCTACAATTGATCCACCTCGTTGGGATGGAGTGGTAGAGTGGAGGGCCCGCCTCTCCCAGGCAGGGCTTCCCCAAGGGGAAGCGGTGTGTCGGGAGCATTGGGTTGGGTTGGAGGTTGAGGAAGGGAACGAGGTGGGGTAGAAGAAGAGGGCAAGAAAGAGCCAAAAGAAACCCTACGAAATGGCAAGGTGTCACCGAAAGAAGGTGGTGGAGCTAGTGTTCGTCTTAAACTTCCAGGGGGGAGGCAATGTGGTCCATATAGGCAATGGCCTATAGCAATGCCATTACAGGGGGTTAGTCAATTAAAATTTGAAAATAAAATGCTAATATTTTAAAATTTTTGGTTAGTTATTTAGAATTATTTATGCTATATTTACAATCTAGTGTTATTACATTAAGATTTAAAATATAATATTTTAAATACGGCGTTAGTCGTTAAACAATTGATTCTTGTATTTGAAATATAGGATTAGTTAAAAATCTTAGGATTGTGACTTAAGAGGATTTTGCTGGAAACTTATAATATACAAGTGAGATTTTACAACTCCACCTCTAGAGGTGGTATTATAAAATGACAGAAGCACTGGAAAATAGAGGCCAACACGCCCTGGAAAATAGAGGCCGATACCAATATGGTACAAGGGGTGATACGCCTCCCCACATGTATCTTTGATATGTACCAGCCGTATCAGGCATAAGGTATCGATACGGCCGATACGTATCAATACTTTAATATTTTAATATTTTTTATTAAAATTTTTTTTTTCAAATTTTTTTTCTTAAAAACAAAAATATAATTCTAATTCAACCTCTTCTAATGACTATGTTTTTATTATATTTAAAATATTTTTAAAAAAATTATATGAGATCAATATAAGTGGGTCTATATATAGTTTACATAAATTTTTTAAAAATATAGTGCTACACAATTATACATTTACTTAAACATCTACCACATGAGTTTCTCAATAATATTCATATGACTCATTAAATATCTTATTTGATTTTAAAATAAATTAATTTTAGAACACTTATTTTAGGGCGGAGGGAATAATAGTTTGTAAAGGACAGAGGGAGTAAAGTGTATGGTTCTAAAATGAAATAATTTTAGAGCACTCATATTATCGACACGTACCTGTATCCATGATCGTCGATACTATTATCCGTATCGATATTTCCTTCCATAGCTTGGAGGAGGCTTCCATTTTTATGCGGCGACTACAGCTTGGCGGAGGCCACTATCCTTGCCGGAGAAATCATCGTGGCCAGGTAACGTCTCCTCTCACCCTCCAACTGCTACTATCTTCCATTCTGTATTTTGATTTTTTTCCTCTGCACTATTGCCTACTCCGCTTATGGCCACCACTCACATTTTTTCAAATTATGGATTAGTCAAAATTTCAAATTGTAGATAAAAAAATTTTAGGAGTTAATTATTTTGAAATCAACAACTCAAATCCCGGGGTTCTAGTAATACAAGATTTGGGTATCCAAATATTTAAAATTTGGCAGTTCAAATACAAGAATTTGGATTATATTCTAAAATCTCATATTTTAAATCCAGTATTTAAAATTTTGATTGACTAACCCCCTATTAATGAATATCAACCTAGAAGTCCCTATTCTAGTCAAAGCTATTCTAAACAGTGGTCCTACTTCTATTGTTGTCTTTAATGGAGGAAAGGTAAAACCTTTTAAGACTTTTATAGACATAGACCGCTCTACTCTCTACTATTCATAAAAGACTACATCAATGGAGAAGGAGAGCAAGTTATTGAATCCATGGAGAAGACGGAGAAGATGTCAGGGCAAGGTGGGGAGAACCCAACCTTTGGGTATCTAGGATGGGAGAGGAAGGATAAGAAAAAGAGGAAGAATGGAGGAAATTGTACAACAAAGGTGTATTTTGGTCCATGCATAGGTAATTTGTAATTTTTGGAGAATGTCAAGGTGATGTAAACATAGTGTATGTTTAAGTAGGTAATATATAAATCACTGTTTGAATGTGTGCAATTGTGTGATCCTAATAATGAGATGAAAATGCTTGCTTAATTAACCCAGTGTTGTTTGAGGACTGGTAATAATTATAGTAATAATAAATCAATAGGGTGTAGCAACTTTGGTTTCTACGAAAAGATTTTAAATACCTCTTAAAAAATATCAAAGTTGCTTTTGCGTGTGGTTTTTTTATCAAATTATTTGCAAGAGTCAACCCAAGCAATTATTGTTGTTATCTACTATATGGTATATTAAGCCATTTATACATAGAGTAAGTATATTGACTGAAATATTATAAATAGTGATAAAGATCCTATAAGTACAAGCCACATGATCATTTAGTCCAACAACTCTAGCTAAATGAACATTTTTCAAGGGAACAAGAAAACAAAATTAAAGGAGATGAAAAATTCGAATAGTTGTTACTTTGAAGCACTACAACAAAAAATACTACTAGCGATGCTTTTAATCGTCTCTAATAGTCTTTAAAACATCGCTAATAGGTTTTAGCAATACTTAAAAGATATAAAAAAAAGTTTCATCGCAATTGGTTACTTGTTATGCATGTAAAAATACGTCGCTAATAACAATTATCAACAACATTTTTTTTCCATTGCAAATATCAATTGTGACATTTTTTTATATTCATCGCCAATAATTATTATCAATGTTTCAAATTTAAGTCGCAAAAAGATATTAGTGACGTTTAATATCTAAATTTTTGGTGATGTTTATATTTAACATCCTAAAAGTATAGTATTTAGCAACATTTTTTGTAAAATATAGCTAATACTGATTATTTTGGTAAATGGTTTTATGTGTCGCTAATTTTATAATATTAGCGACGCACTTCAAAAAGCATCACTAATAAAATACTATTAACGATGCTCTCTAAATAGTTACTAACTAACTTTAGTTAAAAAAAATCTTTATAAGCAACACTTTAAACAACATCGCTAATAATAAAATAATTTTTAAAAAATTAAAAAATATTTTGTGAGAGGTGGAGGAGTTCGTCGCTGGACCTATCCCCCTCCGGCTAAGCTCGGGCTTTGCCAATTGTCAAATTCACATCCAACAATGCAAGAGGGTAACTTCGATTTTAATTTAAGAAACTTGCCCGTAGCTTGAGTTATGTGCATCGTTATCCAACATTTCCGTTGAAGGTTGTAACTTTGATTTTTATCTAAGCAATTTACAATTGTCAGCAGCTTGTTCCCACATTTTCTTACTAACTTGCTACTAGTTGACCTTTAATATTTAACTTCTAATTGTGGTAACTGAGCCTCATTTGATGCTTTAATTGTGGTAACTGAGCCTCACTTAACATTTAGCTTCTGATTGTAGTAACAAATATGATTTTATGGATACCGAGGCAATGGAAATCCCAATTTTTTTCTTCAAGTAAAAGAGAAACATGAGCTGCCATATAGTAATTACAAGTTCTAAAACACGCCATATTCTATTAAAATTTAGTATGCAAAGTTGGCATCTTGATTAGTATATGCGAATAGAAGAAATATGATACAGACCAAAATAAGCTTATATATGAATCTCATTGTCTCATTGATCATTAGCCAGCCATAATAGGAGTAAGTGTTTTCAGTGGCTAGTTAGGATTCCTCCCCATCAAGCAGCAAATAATTACGACTTTGTTTCAAGTTTAGGAGAGAGGTAGTAACTAGTGATTAGGGTTTGGGGGCAAGGTGGAGGCATTTTGTCTTACATAGAACATTTAATTTATTTTTTTCATAATATGAGGGGGAGGGGACATGGGGAGCAGGAGGAGTGGCGGACTCAGGTGAAGGAGGAAAGGGGGAAGGCCAAAGAATTTAATTTATTTTTTGTACTTATTTATTATATATATTATTATTTAAATAATATATCATAAATAAATAATCAGTGTATTTGCGACATTTACATTTAAATGTCACAAATAAATATGGTATTTGCAATTTAAAATCTTATGCATCCCAAATACACTAATTTTTATTATTATATTTTAAATAATATATTTCATATAAATTAAATAATATATTTTATACAAATTAAATAATATGTTATTTAATATAAAAATATAATATATATAATTACAAAAAAATAAATTAAATTCTTTTGTTTAGTTTGTATGAGCTCGAACTTTGAAAGCTATCAGAACTTCATCCAACAGTGCAAGGGGGCCTAAATCATGCTTACCCCTTGAGATATGTGCGTCATCGTATCAAAATTCTAATGTCTATAGGGTCGGGGCTCACTCACACATGACTAAAGATATAAATTTAATTTTTTTGCAAAGATGTAACTTTTACCTTTGGAGTTATAAAATCATTATCAAACATTTTAATTGAAGGTTTCAACTTCTATTTTAATCTAAGACATTTACAATTGTCTACATCTCGTGCGTGCATTTTCTTACTAACTTGTGTACTAATTAACCTTTGACATTCAGCTTCCTATCTAGTTCTCACTAGCCCTCCTCCGGATGGCAGCATGGGAGACTGGGGGGGGGGGGGGGGGGGGGGGGGTGATGTTGGACTCCAGTGGGAGAAGGAAAAGAGGGGGAAAGCAAGGAAATTTAATTCAAATTTTTTGTACTATTTATTATATATTATATATTTAAATAATAAATATGAAATAAAAATAATATTATTTGCAATGTATACAACACAAATAATCAATGTATTTATGATATATGTGATTATATGTCACAAATAAGGTTAATTATTTGTGCTGTTTATTTGTAAACGTCGCAAACAATCAAGTTATTTTGAACGTATGTTCTTATGCGTCACAAATACACTAATTTCTATTATTATATTTTAAATAATATATTTTATGTAAATCTAATATATAAATACAAGATATATAATTATGAAAAAAATTAATTAAATTCTTTAATCCATTTATTTGAGTCCGGGCTTTGAGAGCCGTCAGATCGAGATTCGATGGTGCAAGGGGGTATGCAATATGCGTGCCCCCGAAGATATGTGCATTGTCAGATCGAATTCCTATAGTCTACAAGGCCAGGGCTCACGTTGATGTGTGTGAGACCAATCTCACTTGCATGTGATTGAAGATATTAATTTAAAATTTTTTGGATAATTATATATTATGTATTTTTATATTAGATAATATATTTCAAAACTAAAAAATATATTAAATAAAATTATATAGTATTTGGGATGCATATGACTGCATGGCAAATACCCTATTTTATTTGCATGTACAACTATATGATGCAAATAATATAGGGTATTTGTGATGCATAATCATATGTGTCTCAAATACTATATAAATTTTTTAATATTTTTATACAAAATATATTATTTAATATATAAATATATGCAATATAATTACTTAAAATTAAAATAAATTATTTATGCCCAGTTGTGTGGGCTTGGGCTTTTAGAAGTGTCAAATCGAGATTCAATGACACATGGAGGCATGCATCCTGTCTATCCTATGAGTTTATTATGTATGTTGTCTGATTTCTATAAGATGTCCCACATAACCAGGGTTCGCACTGATGTGCATGAGCCGAGTCTTGCACATACTGTAATTAAGATATAACTAAAAAAAAATTTAGATCTTATAGTGCAAAGGAGAATGCAACCTCCTTGTGCCCTGAGTTATATGCAATGTTGGATTGAAATTCGTCGTCTAATAGAGCTAGGGCTCACCCTTATACATGCGAGCGTAGTCCACACATACAGGAATGAAGATGTTAATTTTAATATTTTGAGATAATTATATATTAAATAATATATTTTTAAATCTAAAAAAAATATATTAAATAAAATTATATAGCATTTGCGGCATATATGACTATGGGTCACAAATACCCTATGTTATTTGTGAGATACAATTATATATGTCATAAATACATATATACTTGTGACATTTGAAGAAAATGTCACAAATAATTTACTATATCTAGGACGTTTGTTAAGAAACGTCACAAATATTGTAGACTGTTTGCGATGTTTGTAAATAAATGCTACAAATAGTATTTGCAATGTTTATTGACAAATGTCACAAATAGTGTTAAATATTTGTGACTTTTGAATATAAAGCCATCGCAAATAGGTGAACTATTTGTGATACTTATGCCTAAACATCGCAAATAGAGGTACCGTTTGCGACCTTTATGCATAAGTGTTGTAAATAGATAATTTTTTGTGACACATATTTAAGCAGCGTGAAAAGCCTTTTTCTAGCAAAGCTTTTAAGTGCGTCACTAATACAAGCGTTGCAAATAGTCCTTTTTGTTCTAGTAAAAATTCAAGAGTGCTTAGAGATTTCAATGGCTATATATTTATGAAATCACACACGCACTTCACTTAGGTTAAAATAAATAATATATGAGTAAAAGATAGTGAATTGGGAAATTAATTTGATAAAAATTGGAAAATATTCTTGAAAAAATGATCAATGTTCCATAGTAATCAATCGGTCTTGATTGGTTAATGGAGGATTCAATTTGGATTAATTGATACAGTAAGTGATCGATCGACATTCCCAAATGATAAATTGTAAAGAGATTGTAAGTTGAAAGAGTCGTGTCCCAAGATTTTGAAATCCATTTTTCATAAAAATTTGAAGCCAAAAGATTAATAATTCCATCATATATTTAAATATCACAAAAAGAATATTTTGGGTGTGAATTCCTTATTTTTCAAAACTACAAATATCAAACAAGGTACATACTATCCATTATCAAATCATTCATAAAAGAGACATGTCTCACCCAAGTATATATCTAGAACACATAATATACATACTGATGTTACTGAATTAGCACTCATGTGTCTACAGTAATACACCATCTAAAAGTTTGACTAAGAAAATCATTAGAAATTGTACACTTGCTAAAAAATCTAATTGTCATCCTTGCCTCGCACACCAAGCCTTCTACTTGCTTACTCTTTCATAGAACCAATATCATGAAGATGGTGAGTATACAAATATACCTAATGGGATGTCTACACACGAACCACGTGTAATGACAATATAATTGTATTTCATACATCATAAACAATCGTTCTATATATCTAAGTCAAAATAAAGAATCACTTTAACATTGTAGCAACACTGAGGAGTCCAACCACCCTCACTGAAGTGCATACTACACTAGATCTCTAAGACTCGATAGCAATCTACCCACCCTTACTAGATTATGATATACCACAACTTGACTTCAAACTTTTTCTGAAGACAACGCCTAACTCCATTCACGCCATGAAGCCTCCTCTATTGCATGGACCACAATGGCTCATAGACCTAAGTAGTCGAGATCTTGACTTTCATGATCATTGAAACCTCCTCTATTGCATTGCACTAAATAATTCATTTTTATGTGTTATAATTAAACCATTTGAACCCAACTCCTAGGTCAGGGGAGCGACTCTACAAACAAACTCTTACTTTTGGAGAACTTGAGGACTACAATCCATTTTCATACCATACCCTTCCTCTACATGGCTAAAATGAGCCACTTTTAGAGCCAAGTAGACACCAGGATCCTTTGTCCTTCATTGTCAAATGCGTTGGTCAAAGGGTGTCTATCTATTACAAGGATCCACACATGCAAATAGTTTACTTACCCCAATATTATACATGTATATATTATCATGTATTCACACATCCATCATATATGAAAACCATGCTATTATATTACTTAGAAATAGTTTACATCATAAGAAAACATGCTTAAATTTCATGAACCAATGCACTATCGCTACCAAGATGCCAGTGACCATTGACATCCCATCAACATGTCAAACCCTTATTGATAATGGTTAGGCTATGGAAGCCCATTTCACCGACATCACCTTCAATGCATTAATCACATTATTGGTGACCAAATTAACACTAATGCAGCATTGCATGTCGATGTTAGTATTGTTTATCTTCCTCCAAACACCGACAACATCACTGATATGTTGACATCTGTGTCAATGATTCAAAAGAAAATAAAATAGAGACCAAATTGGAACACGCCCAATACTCTTATACATTAAACATGATTCTTACCTCACTTGAACCATATATTCTTCATGAAAAACCATGAATTTTGATTGATTAATCATAATAAATAAAAAAATTATCTTTTATTCTAAGCATGCCATAATTCTCATAAAATAACTACAATATGCAATAAATCACATGAACAACATATGATTTGATCAAATATCCATTTAAACCATTAAATGGTAATATGATCAGCAATTCAAAATTTTATCTTGACTAAATACATAAGATCTCCAAAATTTCTGCCTTTTCACCCATCATTTGGACTTTGATGTGCCCTAAGTCTCTCCTTTGACTTATACTTAGATTCCGAAAAGATTTGAGTTGCAGAGTGTCAAAGGGTGGTATTTATAGGGGAGTAAAGTAAATGAATTCTGGTGTATAAATGCACAAATAACCACACAACTTTTCTTATGGCATTTTGAACATGTTATCACATTTGTCACAATTCACCGATGCATAAGTGGTTCTACCAATGAATTTAGCAGAACTACCGATGTCACTACTGACACCTTCTATCCTACTAATAGTAGAAATTAGGCTTCACTGACATGAGCACCGATGTGTTGATGCCTATTGACATAAGTATTTAATCTTTTAGTGATAGAAGACCAACATGTTGATGCTAATGACATAAACTTCTTTGTTCCAATAACTCAATATTCTTACAAATAAACTTATCTTTGCTAGTGTTAAACTCATCACTACTGCCACTTTCTTGAGTTTTGAACTCCATATTATTTATTACCTTCATCGATATGACCATTGACATGTCGGTTTTGACATTGACAACACAAAAATTAATTTATATAAACAAAAAATTCACCATCCTAAACACATAAAATACCTAAAAAATCTTGGGTATCATTGAAAGATCTATTGAACATATCAAAGTGGTCAATTAGATCGATTGACAAGTGGTTTTTGGAGACCAGTTGGATGAGCAATTGAATGGACCTACTAAGCGATGAATTGTTTTCACGTGGTTTTACCTAATTTAGGCAATCCAATTAGAATTTGACTTCTAATTTAATATAAACTTGTGAGTTGACTTAAAACTCTATATAAACCTAATGGACCAAGAAATATAAGAGAATAGAAAGGAAAATTTGATGCAATTGAAATGTAGAGAACAAATGTTGTGAGATTTCTCTAGTTAAATTATTCTTCACCTTTGTATTTTGAGTATTTATTTTAATTAAAGGTAAAAGATTAATTAATTTACATTCTAAGAATTGAGAAGAGAATTTAGTGATTTAGAGTGAATTGCATAAAGTACAATCATCATACAACAAAGATCAAATCAATGTTGGAGATAAAGATGGAGCAAAATTAAGATGGATATTGATTAAAGTTTGAGGAGAAGAGTGCTACTTAAATAGAGAAACTTGGGAAGTTGTTGAGTGTAAAAAGCGGAGTTTATAGCCGTTGGACTCTAGAAGGGGTTTCTAGTTATGACAATGTTTGAGTGTGTGAGCTTATTATTTTAGTGCATTGGTTAATGAGCCTCGAGTGGTCATGTGGTTTTTTTCCTATTTGCTTTTTCACGTAAAAATTCTCCCATGCGTTTTTCGTTGTTGGAAGTGATAGATACTAAGAAGAATTTGACAGATTAACTTGTTACAAAGTAGTGCAATTTCTTGAGTAATTAAAGAGGCCATATCTTGTAATCCTTGATTGGGATTTTTTACTACGGGCACTGTGGTGGTTATTAAAGATGAAATAATGTTATTACATGCTAGTGTAAGGATGAATAACTCTAAAGAATATGAATTACTGGACTAAATAATGTAGAATATGATATTGAAATTTCTAACTGGAGGAGAATCTTTGGATGAACAAAAGAAGCTATTCAGAGAAGCCAAATCATGGGGTAAATAGGCTAGCAAACTAGAGAAAGTTGCAAAAAAGTGAGATTTGACAACTAACTCTCTTTCTGAATCTGAATTGGAAATGACTTGAGTTGGAGTTTCTAGAGAAGGAGGTACAAAATCTTAGGGCTGAGATGGAGAATGAAAGGTCCAATACTAATTCCCTTGAGATTGAGCTTAGGTCTTCTGACAAGAAGTTAGAAGAATTCAAATATGAGAAAAGTAGTCTCTTAGATAAAGATCAAATTCTTAAAGAATGAGGTTTATTAAAAAATAGAAACAAATAAGACATGCTTGCAAAAGATTAAAGATCTAGGTAATAACTTAAAAGGTTTTCAAGAAAAATTGAAAATTTTCACTATAGAAATAGAGAAATTAAATAAATTGTTAAAAATTAAATAAGATATTAGTGATAAAAGAGAGCTGGATATAATGAAACGATTCCTTCAAGTTTGAAATTTGCCACTAAGTTCATAAAGGCTAAAGATAATGTGCAGAATAGGAATGTTCCTTCTCATGTTGTTCATAATTTTAAAGAATGTGAACAACCACTTAATCCAAAATCTAAACATAGGAAGTGACCTCATAAAAAAGCAAAATTTTTCCTTAGTTTAGTTAGACAAATTCAAGTTATAAAGTACAATATAAAATATCTTTGTCAATATATTATAAATAAATTAGGTAAAATTATGTATCTTTTAACTTCAAAAATTGCTCAAAACTAAGAAAGAATATATTTGCTATTTCACCTAAATCCCCAATAAATCCTCAAATAAGAGGCACAAAGATCAACTCTATATGAATAAAAAATACACCACATCTACACTCTCATTTACTCGACTTGCATAACCCAACTGACCCTACCCCATTATTATAAGGGTTAGGGTATGGAAAATGGACCTTATTAATATAAGAGCTAGGTTGGGTAATTACCCGACTAATCCACTTAAACTAGTTTAAATCATTTACCTAACATGAAAATTTTCATTTTTAAGACCCACCCCATTTGTACCTTTGGAGGGTATGTTTTATCATTCTCAGTTGGTCTTCCTTCAATTGCCAATTTCAAATCTTAAGATCTCATATCCACATTTCCTTATAGAGTCTACAACCTGAAGGAAATATGCAAAATATATATTTAATGTTTGTTGAAAATTTAAAATATATGAGATTATTAAAGTAATCTTTAGCGAACACGAATATGCACTAAAAAAACCTAACTCCCATAGTCCAATAGCTATGTTGATGTCCAAACATACTACATATTTGTTCTAACATCGTACATAACTGCTTATCCCTATTTCCCCCCCAAATTAAGTTCTAGGATCCCATTTTTAAAAGGGCGAACATGGACGTCCGAGGACACACAGTGACAGTATCTCCATGTCTGCAGCTGCCTATCCGGATAAAAGAAAATGTTAGTTTGCGTTTGAGTCTGTGGCCATACTAGACTTAAAAAATGTTTGCCCAATGTATTTACATATGCTGAGCACCCTACCCCTACATATGGTAGACGAGACAATGTGCCCAAATTAATGACCCAAGTAAAAATGACCTATGGACAACCTTCCCTACGAACCCCTATACATTGTTGGTCTTGCTAACGAAGGAACCAAATTCCAAGGAATTCATAATGAAAGTAGTAGTTGTAGTAGATGACATTAATCTATGGTTGAAGCCCGTTGGGAAGGTTTGTGGGCAAGTTAAGGTAGGTATAGCATCTTATTACTACTACTATTAATCTAATAAAAAATATTTTTATTGTTTTTGTTAATATTATTATAACTATAACTATCACTCCCTCCACCTTATATTAATAACTACATTTTAAAAAATAGTAATTTTTATTAAACGGTAAAACTCACATCTAAATGAAGGAAAAATAATTATATATTACTCTTTTTTAAGTATTTGCTTAGATTTAACAAAATAGAGCTATTAATATGCAATAAACTTTTTTCTCAAATAAAACTATTAATTTATGAGAGAGGAAGTACTATTTACACTTCTTGTTCAAGTACTCCATCTAAGCATAAATTGGCAATCACTGTCCCATAATGAGTGTCTGGTTTCAAAAAAACACATAAAAAGCATAATTTGCTAAAAAAAGTCCTTTAGGAATGATTGTCCCGTGCTAAGTGTGGTCCCAACATAGCTGAGGACTTCGTATAGAGTTGAATTGAGAAAAACGTGGTTATTGTAGGGTTGAAAGGAGAAAAACACTAATGCATGTGATCCCTGAATAGAAATACAAATTAACTTATCTTTTACAAAGCAGAACTGTTAGGTGACGAGAAGAAGGGATAGATGCCATGTATGTGGTCTCCAGAAAAAGGGATGTTGTTCTATTTTCTTAACATTCTCCTCATATTTACTTACGTTTCTTCGATGGAAAAAGTATACGACAGCCTGGTGAGTCAGGGCAGTGCGAGCTGTCTGGATTTAGATCAGATAGTGCGTGCTACTTAAGGCTTACCAAGCCCCTGTGTAACATGTGTTGGATCGACGGCTGAAGATGTCTTAGCTCACATGGTGGCACGTGAACCCAGTTCATATAAATAGGCTTCTTCTTCAATTATACTTTCTCCGGTTTACATTAATAGCTCTATTTGACAAAAATATATATATTATAATAATAATTTAATTTTATTCAATTTAAGTAATTTGATACTTAAAACAAATATCATAAACTTATCTTCTTTTTTTTTAAGATATAAATTTTAATAAATTAAACAAAGGGAATACATTTAGAAGGGAGTTCTGGATCCCTTACCATTTGCCTTGGGCAATGCTAGCAAGCTGACCGGTGAGCGTACAATATTCCCTCATATATCTCCTTTAGCCCTGGGCCTCTTTCTTTTAGCTTAAACTTGTTTCCTCTGAATGCATAGCAAAAAGGCGAATCATAACAAACTTATTTTCTTCAAACAAATCGTATATATAATAAGCGCACACACACGTATATATGGACTATTATTGGAGTAGTCGTACAATCCAGGTGTCATAAGTCTGTCAGCTAATTTTTCTGGTTTTCTCTTCCTCAAGTTGAGCCCATATAGAACCAAAAACTAATGCAAATTGCTCCTAGTCTATACCTTTATGCAGAATCTTCCATTCAATGAAGCCATGCCATGAAGCTTCCTGAGCTACTTTCTTGTTCTTAATCCTACCTTCCTCAAGTCTCTACAATTAGAAGTGTTTTTTTAGGATTGGGTCCAGAGAATTCACATATAAATCAGATACTATTGTTGAACAAATGGGGGGACTGTTCATAATAAATTTGCTTCTCTATCTTCTCCCCAAATGTAAGCTTCCCCTAATCTATAGCAAGATTGTTGTGCGCATTATTGAGTCCCTTACTTCCCTTACAACAATGCTATGCTTGTTGTTAAGATAGTTAAATATAGGATTTGAACCTTAGTGTTGGTGGGATGACTTCAACACGTTTTAAGAGGCGGAGGTCTTGATTTCGAATGGTTGTCTATATGACCGAGGGGATTGACGATAAGATACCGTGATATAAGAGGTTGATTGCTGTGCCCACCATTCTATCTCAACCTGACAATTTATGATGTACCTCGTTTCACGTTCTTGATGGAAGCATGTTCTTGTCTACGTAGAAAATCAATGGCGCATATTTTAGCGCACATTCGTGTAAGGGCTAATGATACTAATATACACTAATGTACAGTCAATTCTAAATATCAATAATTCTAAATATCAATAGCTCCCATACTTTCTTTACCCTCTTAGATGTACTGAGTGCAGTGCAGGTTAAGTTTTTCCTAAAAAAAATTCTTCATCTGATAGGATTATATACCTATGACTTGATTTTGGGAAAGCCCGTGACATGTTAGTCTACTCAACCCAATGATATATGCCAATTTAGATTGTGGGGGCCCTAATTACAGACTGTCCAGATCTTGATCACTGATTTAGTTGATTAGTAAACAAGGAGACTAGCGATTCACAAGATCTGTCAACGGCCAACAGGATGTGATCGGCGCCGCTTTCATTTTCTTGTCCAACAACTACATTAATAAATTTAAAATAGAAATTTCATAAATGCACATGTAACAGTTGAACTTAGCTGTTTACATAGCAACAAAAATAATGTTTTTAATTGAAAAAAATTGAACTTACGTTATGGAGTTTGTAGATACTTTTTCCTTCTAATGACTCTTTAAAAGAACGTCTTGGAAAGAAATGTGTAAAGTTATAGAAAAGAAAAATAATATTCTTATTCTATTTTTTTATACTAGAATTTTACCCCAACCTTTGATTAGAGTAAGGTGAGACCTATTTTTCTCTATCCAATCAAAGGTTTAGAGTAAAGCTTTGGTGTCCGCCTCTCACACAAAAAATAATAATATTACATCAATTTTGTACAATATACTCCTTTCATCTTAAATTAATAGTTTCATTTGGCAAAAAAGTTTGTTTTATATTAATAGCTTCATTTGGCATTTTGGCAAAAAGGTTTGTTCCATATTTATAGCTTTGTTTTCATAAATTTAATTAGTTACTTAAAAACAAGTATTATAAGCTTACCTTTTCTTCTCTTAGTTGTGGGTTTCACCATTCAATAAAAATGATTTTTTTTTTAAATATAGCTATTAATATAAGACAGAAGGAGTATAAACTAATATACATATTACATAGTGCACAAGATTTTTGTTATCAATGAAAAAGTGGACTATGTAGGGCCTACTTTTTTTATTTAATGAAAATACACCACCTTATAAATATATGTATTGGTGTACAAATTCAGTATATGATTTTCTTTCTACATTATAACTAAAGAACTGAACAAAAGTGGACAGGGTAGTTGGACACTCTTTTGGGTCTCATATAGATAGCGGACAAGATTTTACCTCTTTTGATTTATAAATGTTATTAAATGGATTTCTATAATTTTAGTTCGCTCCTACAAGTGCTTAGGATTTTCTTATTTAATTAAGTTGTATTTCCTTTTTAGATTAGTAAGTTATAGGACTGTTAACGAGCTAAGCTAGCTCATCGAACAGGCCTAGCTTGGCTCAGCTCGGCTCAAATTCAATTTAAACTAGAATAGGTTTGACTGAGTTCGAGCATACCTGTGCTTGACTCGGCTCGGCTTAGATAAAACTAGAACTTGCCTCTACTCGGCTCGAATTCAAGAGTGAACTCGAACTTGAGTATAATCTTAAAATTATAATATATATATATATATATATATATATATATATATATATGAAATACATATATATGGATATTTTATATAAACATAATTATTAATTCAAATATATATTTATGACATACTCCATCTATTCTAGATTAATAACTCCATTTGATTAGTTCATTATAAAAAATCAAATGGAGTTATTAATCCAAGAAGAATGGAGTATATAAAATGACATATAATCACATATATATACCAGTACCATGTATCGTATATGATATATAAAACCCATTTATATGAGCCAAGGCTCACTAATGACTGCCTAGGCCCCAACGTCGTGCAACCTTAGATTTTAATCCAACAACACACATAACTCAAGAGGCATATTGGTTTATGTCTTCTTGCGCTATTAGATCTATATATGATGGCTCATGATGCCTTAACTTAAGCTGATGTGTGTGATCCAAAACTTAGATAAATATTTTTTATCATATATATCCTCGTTCAATTATAATGGATATATAATTTCTATGTATGATGTATATTTTTTAAAAATAAAAAAAATTGGAGACACAAACCCTAATATATTTCTTATGTCTTAAATTAATAGCTCAATTTGGTTTTTGCAAATGAACTAAAATTAGTTCAATTGAAAAACCAAATTGAGCTATAAATATATGATAGAGGGTATATCACACTAATATACTCAAAAACTCTTTTAAAAGAAGTATGACATTAAGGGGACCAACCTTAGTTTACAAAAGAATAATTAAATATTCTTTTAAAAGTTGAAGTATGACATTAGGACCGCCCTTAGCTTACCAAATGCTTCTCTTTTTATATGTACTTAGGAATTTTATAGAGGCATACTAAGGCTAAAAAATAATTTTTTTATAAGTGGTTTATAAGCATATAAAAAAAACACAAAGAAGTAAATGGTAATGTTGCCTAAGTGAGTTTTTATTTCTGTATCTTTTTTAGTGTATATATGCACATAAAGAGAGGAAAATGGTAATGCTAAGTGTTTTGAGCGTATGTAAGTAAAACTCATTTGTTATAGCTTTCTTCTTTCCTAGTGGCTATAGTCAGATGTTCAAGGTGTAGTCTTAATACTTGTTGAAGTGTATTTATTAATATTTAATACTAAAAATATATTAATAGGTGTGATACTTCATGTACTTTAGATTTTTATATATATATTACTTTTATTTTTTTAGTTTGAGCCCAGTTCGAGCCTAGGCTCATTATTCACTTATTGGAGTTCGAGTTTGAGCTAAGCCTTAGATTTTCAATTCAAGCCAAGCTCAAGTTTAAAATTTTAAGCTTATTCGAGCTAAGCAAGTATAATAACAAGTTGCACTTTACAATCTCCATTTACATAAGATAACCAAAAAAAATTCCTAACCCGTCCATGCCCTAGTATGTGTGGCATTTAAATATTAAAACATACTAATGGACACCAAAGAGAGGTGTGTCAAGCATGTAGGACCCAACTAGAAGGGCACGATAACCCCACTCTCAAAGCACTGTACTCCACTACTAATCCCCTTGGCAACTACCACCCCCATACATCACAAATACTATGTAAGTTAGAATATAATTCATGTAGCTAGTCAAAGGGGTAAGGTATATTAAATAATACTTTGTTTATTAATTAGAAGTTATCACTTTTTAATACTCCCTCCATCTTACATTTATAGCTCTATTTAGCAAAAACATTTTGTTCTATATTAATAATTTTTTTTTATTTAATTTAAGTAGTTAGATACTTAAAAAAGAGTAACATGAGCTTATTTTTTCTTCTCATATATGTAAGTTTTTGCTATTCAATAAAAATAATTATTATTTAAATATAAATATTAATGTAGTACAGAGAGAGCATCAATTTAGCAAAGGTTTCCTCATCCCACAATTTCTTTCATTAATTTAAGCTTAAAGACTTTAAGTTTTGATCATCGCATATAGGAAATATTTTTATTGAGAACGAGCTTATCTTAAAAAACTTATGAGAACCCTTCATCATAAGATTAATACCACATATATTACTCGCACTGTGCTGGGATAGGCACCATCCATGTCAAATATCAAGAACTTATATATTCACTCCACAAAGTCATTTTCAGAATAAAACATTAAAAATATATCTTATATGCAAGGAAGATATCCAGCGTCCGTCCATTTGATATATCAGACTATATTCGCTCAACGGATGACAAAAGTATGAACTGGACGAATCTTCATTATGTACAGAGAAAATCTGTGTGCATAAATACCAATAAAGACGCGTATCTAGTAAAAAAAACACATGGCTGATGGCATCTGACGTCTGCAATCTTGCAATCGGTGCGCGAGAGGAAGAAAAGGGAGACAGACCGGTGAAAACAAATATGAAAATGAAGACTGAAGCAGCCTCCATTTTAATAGAAACAGACACGAAGGGACAGTCTGTTAGCACGTGGGAAATAGTCGTCGACCTTCTCCTGCTATAAAGGACGACATTCAGAAGGGAGTTTTTGTCTGGAACGAGCAGCAGGAGCTTCCAGGTCTCCTCCTTCATCCAAATCCAAGGTCAGTAGATCCTAATAAGCTTCCCTTCGTATCAGAATGATCTCTATGTGTTGGGGTTGGTCTCGCTTGCTTTCTGATGAGTTGTTGTTGGACTCTTTTGAAGCTTTTTGTAAACCACTGCTTTTGTGAAGGTTTTGGTGCACGGATGCCAAATGGGTCACGAAGTTTTATTGTTTTTCTTGAAAGATTTGAACTGTTTTCACCCACTGAAGATTCAATTTTCCAGGCTTGCTGGCTCTTCTTTTGTTTTTTTGCTTATAGTGATGAAATGGGGTTAGCTTCTTCCCTCTTGAGATGCTACAATGAATAACTTAATCTTGTCACCTTTTCGTGCTTTTGAAGAATCATTTCTCTGAAGGTTTTTTTTCTTCTGAAAAATATATCCTATCTGTTTGCGCTTGGGAGATTATGATAGAATTTGCAGCTGCTTGATTATATCACCTATCCAACAATAACCCCTGAGTTGACTTTGTTATATTGAAACTCTGCAGATTTCCAATAACTAGCATTAATGGAGATCTCATCAGTAAGGTGGCTATCTGAACTGGTAAGCATAAATGCTTCTCGGAATCATCATGATTCTTAAATGTCTATATCTTTTAATTCACTAGTGTGCAGCATCAAGTTCGAGGTACCTTCTCTTCTAATGCAACTATGTACATGAAGAAAATGCCTCAATATTAAGACACTTCTTGTTCAATTACAATAAATGCCTGTCTTTAGACCAATAACACAGCACTCATAAGTCACCTGTCCATTTTCTTCATTACTATTCTCAAAATAGCAGTTAATGAAGCACATATCCTATTTGATTATTTTTCCCAAAAAGGAGGAAAGTTTTCATTGGGATTTTTTTGGGTAATTAATTGCAGGGAATGGAGGATCCCACGTTCATCCAACAATGTGAGATGGACTCATTGGATGATATCACTGCAAAGCAATTGGCAGCTGCACTTGGACAAGAATTTCAGCACACATTCTCCTCTGATAGTTACACCTCTTACCAGTCTCTTACTCCAAAAAGCTCCACCACCTTCAGCTGTTCATCCATGGAAGCTCCTCAAACTGCTTTCGAGAGGCCTACAAAACAGCTCAAAACCAGCAGCTGGACCTCTCGTGCCACCAAATTTACCTCAATCCCAGATGCTTCTTCGCCGCATCTTCTTTCATTTGGCAGTCAGAATTCACCCCGAGATAATCAGAACTTCTATGGAGGCATCATTTCTGAACCTGTGAAAGCAAATAATGACACAATTTCGCGAACAACTCCAAACATTCAGTCTGAGTTTGTAATTACTCAGGGGTCATATATGAACCCGAGCTATGTGTCAAAAATTGGCCAAGGATCTAAGGGAGCAAGCAATACCAGTGCTAGAACTTCGTCTCACACCCAGGATCACATTATGGCTGAGAGAAAGAGAAGAGAGAAGCTCAGTCAAAGGTTCATTGCTCTATCTGCTATTGTACCTGGCCTAAAGAAGGTATTCTTCTTCTTCTTCTTGAAATCCATAGAACATATAGGCATGGATGGCCATTTTTGGGTCCAAAACAAACTTCAAATGATATCGCATGTAACTTTCTCTATATTTGGCAGATGGACAAGGCTTCTGTCCTTGGGGATGCTATCAAATATTTGAAGCAGCTTCAAGAGAGGGTCAAGACATTGGAGAATCAGACTGAGAAGAAAGTAGTGGAATCAGTCGTCTTTGTCAAGAAGTCTCAAATTTCTTATGATGATGACACTTCTTCCTCAGAAGATAATTTCGTTGAGAGGCCCGACGAGCCTCTGCCGGAGATTGAAGCTCGAGTTTCCGACAAAGACATTCTAATTAAGATCCATTGCGAGAAGCAGAAAGGCATTGTAGTGAAGGCTCTTGCCGAGATTGAGCAGCTGCATCTATCGGTTGTTAGCACCAGCGTCACGCCCTTTGCCAATTCTTCACTAGACATTATTGTGGTTGCGCAGGTAATAATGAATAGAATTATCCCAGGGGAAGATTAATTAGCCTTGTTGATCATTACTGAATGTGATAGGCTTGGTTTCAATTGAAGCAATTAATGGTTCTTAATTTGCTTGCCAATCTTGTAGATGGAGGATGAATTCTGTATGACACTTAAGGATCTTGTCAAGAAACTCAAAGTAGCGATCACCAAGTACATATGAAGCCCACAATGAGCTTTTGAATGATGGGAGGTTGTTGGTGGTGGTGGTGAAGTTTGTCTGCTTTTGCTGGGAGAATTCAAATTCTTCTGAAGCTTGCAAAGTATAGAAATAATGGAGGGCTGCAATTAGATTCAGTCTTCCTTTCCTTTTTTCCTTTCTGTTTAACGAGGCCTGCGTTAATCTTCTCCTTTCTAGACCCGCCAGTATAGCTTGTTTGCTGCAAGGTTTGTTTCATAGGGAGGTTTTTTCCCTTTTTTGCATGGTTTACATGATGAACCATGTTCTTTACTTCCCTATATCATAACCTCTGTGGCTATTTCAGGCTTTTTTGGGGGCTTGTTTATTGGTAAAACCCCTTTAACCTTCTTTCTGTCCTTTCCTACTCTCGGCATGAAGCTTTTGCTGGATGATACAAATGGGTATTTTCTTATCTGTAGAGGTTTGTTTTGATAGGGAGGTTTTCGCCCTTTTTACATGGTTTATATCATGATCCATGTTCTTTAGTTCCCTGTATCATAACCTCTGTGGCTATTTCAGAATTTTTTTAGGGGCTTGGTTATTGAAAATCCCCTTCAACCTTTCTTTCTGTCTTTTCCTACTTTCTGACTGAAGCTTTTGCTGGATGATTAAATGGGTCTTTTTTAATTTGTAGAAATGGCCAGGCCTTGTTTCAGAAATATGGTGTATCTTTTGTTTCTTTTGTCCTTTTTTTTATCCTTATGGATGTAACCAAACGATGTGGCTGAATTATTGATTAGCTTGTCAGCTTGTTTCTATGGGATATTGTGTAGTTACTTGTTTAGTTTTATTAGAAATATTAGAAATCATTAAGGCATTAGACAATGATTTTGATGTGGCTTAAGATAAAATTATTGAGGTCAGAGCTCCTCCATATGGTCCATCAATAGATTGTAATCTTGACTTTATATCACACTAGGTGTTAAGAGTTAGCATCATTCCAACTCCATTATTTGATACTCTGAAAGAAAAAAAATGGTTGAAACCTCAGGAGGAATTAAAAATGTCTGACATCCTACAGAATAAGTGCAGTAGACGGTAAGTCACATATCCTTCAGGGGTCAAGCTTATGAGAAACTGAGAAACTAATCCAACTCTGTTTATTGGTCATCTGCCACAGTTGACATTCAGGATAGTCGCACATCATTAGCTATAAACTTGTCAAGGGTAGATTTTCAAAAGCAAAGCAAACAATTTTTTGTTTTAAAAAAAATAGACAGAAAAATGTTAAAGAGTGAACACCAATATCCTTAAAATGAAGTACAATTTGCAAAATTGCAAGTCTGTGCACTCATTTTTGCTTTCCCAGAATCACCAGACAATTCCAGTCATATGCCTTACTATGTTTTGAGTTTGGAAGTTGTCAAAAAATACGATCACGCTAGCCAACTGTGCAGTCATTTTGCCTTTCCCACAACTGCAAGACAACCTATGATATGCCTAATTATGTTTTGAGTTTGGAATTTGTTAATGATAAAACAAGCTTAAATAATTGGGTGTTGGTGGGTTGGTCAGAACTACACCTAAGGAAGCAGAGGTCCTGAGTTCAAATTGCCAACAAAGATTATATCTAAATTTACCTTGTGGCCATAATACATACCGAAGGGATTAATAATAAGATACAATGCTCTCTAAGAGGCCAGTTGCCTTACGCTTTCAGTCAGGTCTTAAGGGATCCTACAACCCCTTCCCTCCTAATAAAATAAAATAAAAAATTAAACAAGCTGCATTACTGATAAAGTGCCTGAAGTCCTCAATATTTTTCTGTGACGTTCTATAGCCAAACAAAGCCGGTCGGTGGCAATTAAAGTGAGTAAAGATCTTTAGCTCTGCCAACAGCCTGATCAAGTTGTAGAGGTCAAAGAGCACTAGAACCCACTGAGATTAGGCTGTCTATGTGGGCTTCCTGCTTGGTCCTTCGTGGTAAAAGTCCTAGTCAACGTTTACAAGTGTCACAAGCTAAGAGATGGCCCGCATCTAGGTTGATCGTATGTCTGACTTATTGGACCCAATAGGTCATTTTTCTGGTCGGTGAACTGGTTTCTAATGGTTGTGTTCATTCAGATTTCAAACTTCCCGTGACATTTGAGAGCAATTATTTGACAGAGAGGAATTATTTGACAGGCCAGCACATTTTTAGGTCGTGTAAGATTGCTGTGGAGAAAGAATGTTTCTTAAACATTGTTGATGGGGACTTATGAGGCTCAACCTTTAATATAGTAGAGAAAAGTCCCCCTTTTCTAGAATGTGGAGAAAGAGCCATGGAAAAAGACCCAAGTTTCGAAATTAAAAAAAGAGATTTTTTTATATTACCTAGCTTAAGATGTAAATATTTTATATTTTTTAGTTTTGTAAAAAATATTCTATAGCATCTGGGTTTATACGATATTTTAAAAAAATTAACCAAAATACCTATGCATCAAGCGTTAGGGTTTAGAAGTGTATAAACTAGTCGTATTCTGTTTGGTGATTATTAGCCTTCCTCACTTCATCAGCAATCGTTCTTCTCTCATTTTTATCCAAAATTTTTTAATCACATAACTTATTCCTCCAAAGGAGATTAGGATGCTAAGGAAGATACTGTAAAATAGCTACGATGAGATCCTACCCTACTGTGTAAAGAGGGACTCTAGTATGGTTTTATGTGTACAAGTTTTATTGTGTAGAACATTTTATGTAAGCATGTACATAATCTTACAGGCTTTCATCCCCAACTTGATGAATACTTGTATCAATAACATATATTGGCATATGTCGTGAATGCCGTGTTTTTGAATACACCCAAAAAATACATATCGTGTTATCTAATATATGATACGGAGCATATCATATTATCAATAACATGTATTGTTGACATGCTGTGTTGTCATATATGCAGTATGAAGATCACTGGCTCAAAGAACACACAAACCGTCTTATCGATAACACTATATGGTGAATATCATGTTATTGTATATGCGATATGAAGGATATTATATTATGGTTTGTCAGCTCAAAGAACACATATCGTGTTATCTTTAATACAAAATGGCGAATATCGTGTTATTTTATATAAGATGTGGAGGATATTGTATTATGGGTTGTTGGCTCAAAGGACACATCGTGCTATTGTTAACACAATATGGTGAATATCATGTTATTGTATATGCGATATGGAGCATATCGTATTATAAATAACATGTATTATTGACATGTCGTGTTATCATATATGTGATATGGAGCATATCGTATTGTGGGTCATTAGTTCAAAAAATAATAATATCGTATTATAGTTAACACTATATGACGAATATCGTACTATCGTATATGCTATATGGAGCATATCGTATTATGGGTTGCTAACTAAATGTAACATCCCTGATTTTTCTATGACTTTTTGTGTTTTTTCTACTATTTTTTTGATCATTTTTGGAGGAAAAATGTGATGCTTCGGCATATTTGTCTTTACATACTTTACCTCAGTATTTATACTCGTAGAGTCGGGTGTGGGGCTTAGTAGCGATCGTTGGGCTTTGAATGCTTCACACATGTTTTTGGCACAAATTTTGGTTACACAATGCGCAAGGAAGTAGAACAATGTGTAAGATGTTAGTAACCAATGCGTAAGTAGAATGACTCATAAGTAAGTGGAGCGACACGTAAAAAGATAAAACGACATCTAAGAAGAAAAAAAGAAAAAAATCTATAATTGGAATGGGTTGTGGCTGAAAGCTGCAACCACATTCCAAAAAGTCTCGAATGTTCAAAAGATTGGAGAAGAAATCCATGAGCGATTTCGGACTCTCCATCGTGCCTCCTCCATTGCCAGATTCCCTCCGCTTCTTGGTAGAATCCACTTCACCGTACTGACATGAGTCTGATGGTACCTGCTAAGGCCTCCGCCACCCTCTCTTTGGTCCTCCATGAGCTACTAGGGTTGTCCCTTAATTTTCACCGTGTTTCATCTGCGTTGGACTGTGGAGAGTTTTTTGCCATTGTTTGTTACCGCTCTCCATTGGACTTAGCTTTGTCTAGCCACCAGAACTCCAAAGGTGCTAGTTTTTCCTCATCTTTTTTCTCACTATCCAGTGCACTTCCGATAGCCGTCTGGCCTCTAGATAAGCTCCACTCGGTCCGACTTGGTCTAGTGGTAGAGGTGGGCCACCCCTCCCAACTCTTTTCTGGCCCAGCTAAACCTCCTCCTCCCTTCCCCATTGCTTTCTTCTTTGGTAAGACCCAAACCACCCCCTTTTTCTTAGTTTTGAGTGAGAGGCTTTGTTTGCCATCCGATGCCGCTCTTGGTGGCTGGCTAGGGTCGGTAGACTTTTGTTCGGCCTGCCTTGGCATGGCGAGGGCTAGGGTTACCCCGATCAACCCTAGAGCCACTCCTGCCCCTCTTCCCTCTACCATGCTAGATGCACAACCACCCACACCATTTGTTTTGTTTGTAGGTGGTAATTGGTAATGTCACTATTTCCATTGGTCACCACTAGGGCCTTAGCTCTATTGCCTTTTGGGCTTTGAGCCGCCTCCATCTAGCCCTCTTCCCCCTCCCCTTTGGCTGCGTGTGCAAGTAGCCACATGTGCATGTGGCCGTGCATATGGTTTATGGTTTTGGTGCCACTTTTCCTCTACCTAATCATCTGATGGCTCTACCATTGTCTGGATTTTACCACCAGAGTCTTGCACCTCTCCTCCATCTTCGAGCATCACCCCATGCCCTCTGCCCCTTATGTAGGCCATAGTTGATGTGAAATTACTACCATTATACCTTAAATTAAGCTTTTCCTTTTTTAGAGGGGGTATAGCTGTAAAAACTCTTATCTTGAACTAGTTTACTTTTATTTATTATTTATTATTTAATTTCTATCATGTGGTTGAAGCCATTTTTTTTATCGGTTTTGATGATTTTAAAAAATTTAAAGTAGTTACCAAAGAATTTAAACAAAATTATCTTCACATTTATGAGTTTTAAGTGAATTTAAGTCATTTGTGAATTTTTTGGAATTCTTACTATTAAACTAAGACATTAGAAAAAAATTTCAAAATTTTTCAGAATTGAATTTTAGTTTAAATAACTAAATTACATATTGTTTAGTTATAAATTCTATTTGTACCCCCATGTTTCATTAGGTCTAACCCTTTCCTTACTATATAAGGAAAGTGGCTGCCTCTTTCCCATTTGGGAAAAGGCTGAGCCTGGGATCAAGAGGCCTAATCCCTATTAGCCCAAAGTGGAAGGAGATTCAGGGTTAGAATTTCTTAATTTTTTTTAAATTTGTTAGGGTTTTCATAAACCTCTTCAAATCTCATTTTTCTCAATGGATTAATGTCATTTTTAAGACATAAAGTTACTGATTTGCATCACTACTTCAAACCCTAGTCTTCCTAATTTCATTTTTGAGTCCCTATAGCTCTAGATCTAAGGATCTTCAAATGATTTTCATGTTCTAAGTTGGATTTAGGTAGGTATTAACAAAAATCATGTTCTTGGGTAGGTTTTTGGAATTCATGTAGAGTGGTGAAAGGTAATGAGTTTAAGCCTCAATATTGCTGTGTTCCCAAATCTTTGTTTTTAATGTGTTTTCTTTAATTAATTCTATGTTTAGTGCTCTAATGGTAGATTAGTAAAAATGTAATCTTTTGTATTAATTTCTTAGGGCTTTGATTGAAAATGAATAGATTTAGCATTCTGGAAGTTTTAATTAGATTTTTATGAAGTTTAGAGCTTTGATTTGAAGTTTTTAGTTCAATTAATGGAGTCTTGGTTTAGTTTTCAAAATGGAGTAGATGAATCAGATCTGCCATTATGGCAATCGATCAACTTTACAGACCAATCGATCGGCCAAACAATATTGCCAGCTGATTTTGAGGCCAGCCGATCGATTGCCCTTGCAGGCCGATTGATCGGCAATGAAGCAGATTTTGGACATTTCAATTCTTTTGTTTATTTTGAGATTCTTACTCCCAAATATTATTTCTCTTGTTCATGTGGGTTGATTTGAGTTAGAATAAGTTACTTGAAGGGCATGCCAATGATGTTGGAATGTATGAGGAATAATTGGACATTATGCGGAATTACATGATGTTGGTTAACAATGTTAGATTTGTTAACTTGAATGCATGATTTGAATGGTGGTTTCCGATGATTTTTTACTCATAATTTCAGTTTGGATCCATGATTAGATGTTAGAAAAAACATGTGTAGTGCCTTGTGAGCTATTGTCAAAGCATGGTCATATGCTTAGGAAAGTATGTTGTATTTTAAATACACTCATATAGGGGAATTAATTATGAAATCATGGTTGTTTATGACTTAAATATGATGCATGTGGGGACTGTTGTGAGCACATTCCCTGTGTTAGAATTCACGTAGAGATTGCTCACATATGTATCATGTTGCATGCATCATGAAATAGATTTTATGAATGAAACTTTACTAATCTTTAGCCGTGGTTGAGTGATTGGATGCCATAACTGTGGTTGATTGATTGGATGCCATGATGTGAGATTGCGTGCTGGATTAGTCTATTGTTGGCTTAATTGGAATTTGGCTGGTTTGAAAGAACATGATTTTGATTTGAGTTCCTGTGTGGAACATGGATAATCCCCGGGTTGAGTCCATCTCAATTGAGTTGAGATGAATGAGAACGAGTTGTGTACTTGTCTTGTGGTTGAAATTTCTTGAGATAGTCATCTGGACCCTAAGAATCTAGAGTGGTATGCCTTTGTGCACCGGCTACCACTTATTCTAGGTTTCATGTATGGGAATTTGACTCTCCTCCACTACAGGAGATGTCCAGGGTGGACACACCTACTTGAGCTTCTCCGTGTGAGATTTGGACTTTAATTTGTGGACTGTCCAGGCGAGCAGATATAGGGCCTGACTACAACGACACTATATATTTTTTTTGTGGAAATAGGACTATGTCCCACCTGTGTGACCTTGACTATGTCCAACTTGTGAGGCAATGATAGTATTCACTCCTTAATGGAGGCATTCACCATTTGTTAATGATGCATCCGTATGAGATTATATTATGCCTAGGATTTCACTGGTTGTGTAGGGATGATGCGACACATGTGGATATGGTTTATTATGCATGATTTAATATCATGTGTTTGACTTGTTTGTTGTGCTGGGTGAATGAGCTACGGAATGGATTAGAATTATATATGTATGATTTGAATTATGTGATTGAGACACTTTTCATGCAAGTTTATGTGATATGAATGCATGATCAGAAAATGTGTTAGAGACACTTCTTATGCAAATTATGTGTGATATTATACATGATTGCGATTGGGTGAGAATAACTAGCTATGCAGGATGGATATTAGGTCATATTATGATCATTTATGCCCTGATTTTGAGATATGTTTTATATGTATGCTAGATCTTTTACTTATGGATTATCTATCATGCCCACATTTATTTGTTGTTCTTAGACTTGTCGAAACTTTTCTAATTTCGAGCCATGTGTAGGCTTTGGTGATGTTATGTGGGAGGACTATGATAGTTTTATTATCCTTTTTGTTATAATTATTTCTCTTTCTTAAAGGACATTAGGTGCGCTAATCCGTTATGTGAATCGCCCATTTGAGGGGCTAAGACTTCCGCAATACATTAATCTGTCAATTTCTGTTGCCCCCGTGCGCTTGACCGGCCCTAGGACCAGGTTTGGCTTGGGTCGGGCGGTGCCAGGGCATGACGAGAGCTCTCCCAATGCCTTCCAAATCTCAGCATACCCCAAATGGAGAAATGGCTAAGGCTTCTATTTATAGGTAGGTCAAATAAGTGGGAGAATTGGCCCAACAAAGGAATAAGTGAACCTACTTAAGTGATATAGACCCAAAAATGAATTTAACAAGGACAAAGCCCATTTAAAATGTTAAGTGAGGGTCGGAAACCCAAGAAATTGGCACATCGCCTAAGATGGTTGTGGGTCATAGGGTGGGGCCCACTCCCTTAATAAAGGAATTACATGGCAAATGACAATAATTAGTGTGGTTCTTGGTGGAGCTAACTAAAATTTAAAATTAAACCCCAAAAAATTCATAACTAAATCAAACCATCACACAAAAAACAAAGAAAATAGTAAATAGTAAGCCTTTACACTATTTATGAAAATAGTAAATCATTACAGTTGTAATGCCCCCAAAATTTGCATGTTTTGAAAATTCAATCTCTTGAGTTCTATTTTGAACTATTTTGAGTGTGATTTATTTGAAAGATCTTTAAGGTTGATCGTAGGGTTTGGAGAGACAAATGTAATGAGCCCAAGAATACGTAAATCTGACATGTGGATCATAGGTTACGCCCTTGAGAAGCATGTCATGGGCAAGCCCCACTATAAATTTGCAAGATAAGATATACTTGGTTGTCTTGTTATGAAGGGCTCGTCAGTACTCGTGCAACATTACCAAGAACACATGATTCTGAGCTCCAGGTAGGGAGTTATGCCCGTTTGAAATTAAAATTTCATTTTGGAATAAAGATAAAAATAATACAATAAAAAAAGTATTGCGTCAGCGGCAATGCTAAAGCATGCCAATCTTTTTGAGACAGCAAGCAAGCTAGCCATTACTACTAGAGCGTCATTCTCTTGTAGCAGGTGAATGTGCCACAAGTGTCATGCATCCAATGGAAGAGGGCGGAGGTTGCAACTCACCCCTCACCCATTTCTTTTCCTCTCTTCTTATTTAAGTCAGTTTGTATAACTTATGCCCCTCATTTATATGTTGTATCTCATCCAATTTTGTCCATTTAAAAGCCAATCCTAACTAATTCGAGGGTACTCTATGTTGTGGAGGGGTCCATTTTCCAAGTTAACAACTCTAGAGGGGGAAACGACCCTGGGTAAGAGGAGGCTATGCTTGTCACTTTTTCACTAGAAGGATTAAATGTTCCTGTGCAAGGGGAGACTCCATCTGCCACTTTCGGGCCAGAGGGAGAAATTGTCTAAGTGCAAGGGGAGGCTCCACCACAGTCCTCTTTTTAGAAAAATTCTAAAAGAATGAGGGTAGGTGGCTTTAAAACTCTAATTCTGTGCTACGACTAGGCCATACGATTTCATAATTCTATCATAAAAGATTATTTCGAATAAGATGGTAATTATTAGGGGTCGCACGATAATTAAAATAATAGCGTCTTGTATACCTCTTATTGGGATTTCATCGTGATACGGACTTTAAATTATTATTATTATTATTTTAATGACATTGCCAAGATTTTGATTGGTTTTGAAGGGTAGTTATTTGGTATAAAGCCCAAAAACTATCATTGGTTTTGAAAGGTAGTTATTTTGTATAAAGCTTAAAAATTATCATCGGTTTTGAAGTGTAGTTATTTGGTATAAAGCCCAAAAACTATCATTGGTTTTGAAGGGTAGTTATTTGGTATAAAGCCCAAAAGCTATCAGAGTTATGACTATTAAGTAACACCTATTGTGGCATATGGTGCACCCATGAAATGGTATATTGTGGAAAGATTTATTTCATTCTGATCTTGTTGCCCACGTGCATGCATGCATGTTGCTTCTGTATTGGTGCCATTTCGTGAATGATGATTTATCAAATTTTGAAAGATTTACCAAATTCTGCTTATGAACAATTTAACCGATTTTATCTGATTATATGAAAGACTGTTTTATCTCACATTTTGTAAAAGAAGTATGTTTGAATTCTATCAATCGACAAGAATATTTTGAGTTATTTGAAGTCAATTTTTGAATATTAATTATGTGAATTATTAGAAGAATGTTTTATGCATCTTTGAATATGCTTTATGTTGTATCATGCTAATATAATTTAATCCTATCTGCTATATTATACTCACCCACCCCTAGACACTGCAGGTATGAACAAAGAAGATGACGTTAATGAAGATAGCTCGTAGAACTTCAAAAATTTATGCTTTTGGATTTACTTTGTCAAAATCATTTGATATGAATTAATTATGTACATTTGTGCACTGCTTTGATTTTGTTAGGTCATGTTAAGCCTAGGCCATGCTATATAAAATTTTTAATTATCTTATATTAATGAAAAATTACTCGTGTATACATGATTGATCTTGGCCCCCTTTTTATTACAAATCTATCGGATTTTAAATTTTATGTTTATTTAAAAGTTGAATCGTAACCACAATTCTCACACCACAGGACACTTTGTCCAAATCAACTATGCACTACGTATACCGGAGGGTACATAATTACTGATTATAAAGAACAAAGACTCTTTTTTCTTAAAATTGTTTGTTCTTCGCACCACTCTTGAATTCTAAATCAACTACTCCTTGGCTGTTTATCAACACTAGTTCAATCTTCTCCTCTTATTATCCATCAATCAAAGTAGATCTTTCATTTCCATCTTTGGATTGAATCTTCACTTTACCTTGGTCTTCCTAGCAATAATCTTCATCAAATAATATGCCTCACATATGTTTGTGTGCTCTCATTTCACTTCTAATTATTCTTTTGATAAAGGTAGACACTTTCTCTCACTAGAAGACTAAATCTCTCAAAACGTTTTAGAGCAACTACACACAAGATCTCAAAATTTTCTAAGTCTTCTCTCTTCCTTTCATCAAGTTCCAAGCCCTTTTTATACCCTCCCAATTCAAAACGGAAAGTCCAAATTAGGCATTTAGTGATCAATTGATCGATCGTTCGACTATGTGATTGATCGATAAACTCTTCGCTTTATTTTGAATGGTGAGTTTTCGGGTGCCGATCAATCATTCATGGAAGCGATTGGTTGATCTCTCAAAGTTTGGAGATTTTGCTACAGTTAATAACTGATTGATTTATCTATTTAGCTGTCAATCGCCCTGAGCAGATTTTTGATTTTTTAACTTAAAAATCTCGAACTCTACCCATTCTTTCACCTAAGGTCTCTTTTACCCTAAAGTGTGTGAATGTGATATGCATGTATGTTTTTACCTAACAAAACAAAGATTTGAGTCTTCCTTTTTCTTCATCTTTAGAAATTAATCTTTAAGTTGACAATATTACACATCAATGACATTATTTTGATCATGAAAATAAGTTAATACATGACATAAGGACACTTATGTTCTTACACGAGGCCACAATTTACATATTGCACCTAATAGGCCAAATCTAGCCTGGTCTACATCTTACCACCTATAGAATAGGCCAAATTGAATATTACCCTATATGACCCCTTCATAATAAAAAGTAATTATATTTTATAATCAAATATAAATTTATAAAATATTAATATTTATTATCAAAATATAAATAAAAAAATAAAAACTTATTAGTTATAATATTAATTAGGTTTAGTTGGTTAGGATTGGATCACCTGAAACCCAAACCCGACAAGAATACCACTCAGGTAGAATTTAGAAGAGCCTGCCCTTCTTGAATTTGCATGTGGAGCTCGTCAAATTGGGTGCGAGTCTCTAGATTGCTGTCTCTTGCTACTTTTGTGTTCTTCACACCATGGCCACTTTCTTCTCATTTAATATTCAATGGATAAATACACACACACATACACACATATATATATAGATATATAATTTAAAATAGTTTATTGAACCTATGTAAAATATATTTAAGCTAATACAAATGTATATAATCTAATGAGTCATGTCAGCATGAGCCCTACCATCATTAGTTGTCGAATCCAAAACTAACGACGAACATTACTCATATCAGATTTCGATTTGATGGCTTATGATGCTTGGGCTCATATAATTTTTTTAAAATATTTATGTTAACATATTTTAATGTATTATACAATTAAATTATTTATTTTTTGAGGAAAGAATTATAATGACATTTATATATAAAATTTTGTAATACTATATTACTTACGACGACCAAGTGAGCAATCCAGCAACGTCGACTTTAGACACTTAAAAAAACCAAAACAAGCAAAACATAAACATGAAGAAAATAGTGGAGGATGTTGTGGTGCAAGGGAGAATCAACATCAAAAGATGCTCCCGGGGAGGATAAGCATCGGAGGATGCTTCAGTTCAGGGGACAATCAATAGTGGAAGATGCTTTGGTGTAGGGTAGGATTGCAATAGTATCATGAGGGAGGAGGGGTCAGAGCTAGGCTGACAAGGAGGAGAAGCAGGGAAAGTAGAAGGTGCTCTGAGGTGAGTTGGGGCCGGGTCATTGGGGCAGAGAGGTAGTGATCGAAAGAGGGAAGGAGAAAGGGGGATGAGGGCAATGATATGCAAAGTTGCTGTCAGAGGGGAGGGACGGAGGAGAGGGGGAGGGGAAATGAAGAAGGTAGTTTGTGGGGAGGGGAAGGAAATGGTATTTATATCAAATGGGTTAACCTGGGTTGGCCCACAAATGAATCAGCCCGTCCACCCATGTGAGTGAAGGTCTAGGCCGGGTTTCAAATTTAAAGCATTGCAGACTTCTTAGGCCAAAACATTCTATATTTTCAACATTTGTATTTAAACACTGCAAATAATCTAATATAATATTTATATGTAAGCCATTACTTATTTGCAAAGCTAGTCAATTAGCATCACAAAAAATAGCCCAAATCTGCAATGTTTATTAATATAGGTCACCAATAGGCAACACTATTTGGGCATTTATCTCAAATATTCTATAACTTTTGTTTATGAGTAAACATTGCAACTATCCTATAACTCTTTGGTTTATAATATTTTCAAAAACAACTTATATTTGCAACGCTTTAAGGCTTACATAGGTCATCAATGGGGAAAAGAGATGAAGAGATATAAGAGAGAATCCATTGCTAATGGCCACCTTCTGTAGGGATGAGAGAATGGGTAGAGGGAAAGAATGTCAGAGAGGAAGGAAGAAGACTAAGAGGCTAAGTTCCTCCTTAAAAAGCCAAGAAGCATCCTCCGAAGATCAGCCATGCCAAGTGACTAAAATATTGAAAACAAGACGGCTAGAGCAGCGGATGTGACGGCTATTATTAGTGGCTGTAGGAAATAACGGCGGATCGATAAGTACTAGATGCGGTGGAGGGGGGCTATGAGAGATGAATAGGATCACCCACAAAGTGTTGTAGGTGCGAGACATGAAAGATCGAATGAACTTTAGAGTTGGCTGGAAGCTAGAGGCTATGAGCTTTGCAACTGTCACCTATTTTTTAAAATGGCTACTATTTGTGATGCTTACACTAAATGTCACAAATAGAGATTTTTATAAACAAAACAGATTTTTTTGTGAGGCTTAAAATTAAATGTAAAAAAAAAACTATACTAATTGTGATGCTTAAAATTAAATATTAGAAATAGGTATGCTATTGTGACACTTATCATATCTATTTGCGACATTTAACACTAAGCTTGGCATCAAGATTAGTTTTGTGTATAAATAGGTATATTTGTGACTTTACTTGTAAGCTTCACAAATAGCACTCTATTTGCGACATTTACTTATAAATGTCTCAAATGTCAGTTATTCATATAAAACATACAAGCTTAGACTAACCTATGTTGGCAGCCTTTCCCCATCATCTTTAGGAGAACAATTCTATTTCCTAAAGAGATTTTAAAGTATATAAGACTCATAAACATTGAAGTACATTTCATGGAGTTTTCTCTTATTTGAATTCTAAATAAAAATCTAGCCAAAGATCCTCTAACTTGATCACCTAGACTCTACTTAAATCCAGACGCCTAAGTCAACTCATATTTAAGAATTCTCTCTTGATGTTCATACATAAAAGTGACTTGAGTTTCAACATGATGTGTGCAAGTTTTTAAAAATAGAGAATTGTAACATCAAGTAAAAGAAAGTCAAATTGATCTTCACTCTCCTTGGTGTATCATTCTCTTAGTTAAGGTATGTTTGACTACTAATAAAGTTAATTTTTAGCCTAAAAGTATCTCAAGAGCTGAACTTATTAAAAACATAAATAAAGCTAATTGCAAACTCAAGCAAAAGCTAGACTAATTTTTTTTGTGTGTTTGATCATTTTCCACATTTTCGTTTTTTCTCAATTTAAAACCAATGAATTAAAACTATGTAAAAACAAAGTAAAAATATGATAAAACTAAAAAAATATGAATGTCAAAATGATAGATAGAAGTAAACCATGGAAACAAATTAAAATCTCTTACTTAGAGATGTAAGATTTTTCTTAGGCAAATTGTTCATAACTCTTATTAGCTTTTGTTTTGTTCATGACACATTGACTAAGGCAACATTTTGTGTTTCATGGCTTGAATTTTTCTAATTAAGAAGGACTTATAATTATCATCTTTTGATGTTCTTTCCATTGGTTAGAGTTTGGACTTTGATTCCTACGAAGATACTTAGGTTTTTACACATCTTCAACTTGTACGGCAACCTTCTTAGTGTGCATGGGTTCATTAGCTTTGAAAAACTTAGTCCCCTTGGAACTAGTAGAATTTTACTCTCTAAACCGTAGTCCTCATTTATCACTACTATCCTTTCACGTGTAGAAAACCTTATCCAACTTTTCTTATACAAAGGTGAAAGTTTTCAAATTTTCTTCAAAAGTCTTTAATTCACTATGTACATCTTAAATCTTCTTCAAAGAAGTCTTATTTATCTATACCCTTTGATGAACTTCATTCTTTAAGAATTTTATATTGTCTAAAAGGTTAATTTTCTTATATTTGAAGGCATTACCTTCTTCATTAGTAGACACAAGTTTATCTTCTAAAGATCTAGATTTTCTCCTCTCTTTCTAAAGTTCACTTTTCAAAGTTTGAACCTCTTTTTCTAGTTCTTCTTTATCTTCAGCCAATTGAATTTTTTAATAGAAATATATCCCATTGTCTCTGCATTAGCTTTGACAATTTTCTCTAACTGCTTACACTTTTTACTCAATTCAATGACTTGTCTAAAAAGACTTTCAAAATCAAAATCTTCATTATCACTAGAAGACTAAGTACTAGACATGATCAACCAAATAAGCACAGGTAAACAATTCAACAAAGCACGCCTTTTAGGAAAAATAAGCAAGATAATTATGCACTAACATGTCAAATTAGATGATATGATAGATCACAAACAAATTTTTTAATAAATAAACGTTAGCAACAACTACTGAGTTTAATATCCATCTAAAAAAATATAGCAGACAACTATATTGCCCATACGCCAATTATAAATGAAGATAGAGACTACGACTTCTAGCCTCTTTGCGCAGACTTTTTTTTTAAGTTAGTGAAATTAAGCAAATACTCTCTCAAACCTCACTCACGATGTATTAATCAATGAACTATCATCATTCAATACACATGAACACATCAATTTAACATGAAAAACCCTAACATGGTAAAAAACCACAACAATTTCAAGAGAACCAAATCAAAGCACTTGAAACTAAGATATTACATTGAAACAAGCAAACCACCAACCTTGTTTAGATTCTAACACAAACTCCTCTTTTTTATATAGTTATTGTTGACTTTTAAGTCTTTTCCCTCAAGTAATTGAAACTTCCTCCTCTTTGCCCTTTCTTTGTCTTCTTCTAGCCTTTAACAAACACCTCTTATTGTATTGACTTTGGCCTTGTGGAATCTTCAATCTCCAATTGAAGATATACTACAACTCTTTTGAATTCTCTATGTATAATCTCCTTTAGTTGTAGATTAGCATCTTCAATTCACCATAGATCTTCAACTCAAAGCTTCATGCGAATTCTCCTGGGAAAAAAATATACAAAAGGTATAAATCCTTTTTCTCTAATCTCCTCTAGGTCTTCCTCTTTCAAATTTCATGATTTTTTAATCCTTATATGTCTCTTTAAGTCAGTTTAGGTCTTCGAATTAAATAAGGAAAAATTTTAAAATCGGAATCACTTAATTAGGGTAACTAGTCCTTAAAGTTATTGATCATTCATTCTTTGTTTTGTGCATGATACTTCAATTAATCCATCTATTTACAAGAGCAATCGATCAATAACTCTCAGCTTCAATTTGCATAGGTTGAAATATATTGCTGATGGATCATTTTATTCCTTTTGTTTTGCAGCAATCGATTGCTCTTGCCTATCAATTTACTATTTTTCCTTTTTTACCCTAAAACCTTTTGAAACCTCTAAAATCACTTCTGAAACTTGTCAAGGTAATTTTAATATCCGAATGCTATCTAAATATGCTTAGAAAACCTTCAACATTTTCTAGTCTTAATCGATAAGAATATGTTTGCTCCTTATTTTAAGTCTTTCAATTCCAAATTTTACTTGAACACAATAACCTCAAATCTAATTCTACGATATGATACATACACAAGGTTTTTAGACAAAATTTTGATAAAGAAATAATCCACTAAACTTGACATATAACTCATATGTTCTTGCATTAGTAGCTACTAAAGTATGAAATTTCAAAGGTAAAGTGGGGCCTCAACAGAGTTAAAGTAAGCAAATATAGTAATCAGTTCATAAGAATACTCCAAATTTAATATAGATCAAATTGAAAAGTACTTATTTCTTTTCTTAAGAGGGATTCCAAAATAGACTGGTCTCAATAATCAATTTGGTTATACAATGTCTAGGACTTTGTATATGGCTTCTAATAAGCCAGTTAGTTGGCACTTGACTACTTTCTTTTATATAATTTATTTTATAAAATTTCCACTTATATGGATAACATTTCCCTTGATTATTTATTATGATATTATGCGATGCAATTAGAGGAACAAATGTAACAATTTGGAGTATAAGGATGTTTAAGAGGATCATTTAAACTATTACATCATGATGATTACTTGTAAGTGGCCTCACCTTAAAGCCTACGCTATATTATCTTGTGTTTTGGGATCAACTTGTGACATCCCACCCAAAAATATTTAAAATAAATAAAAATTTTTATCCTGGTTGAGCTGGCATAATTTTACCATAAAATTATATGTTGTAATTACTAGAAGTGGGCATTAGATTTAATGGGTTAATCCCATAACATTAAGGTGGGCATAATATTTATGTGGGTCAAGCTCATATTACTTAAGTGGGTCAAACCCATATGGTAGAGAGAGCCCAAGCCACCTTTGTATTGAATGAGAATCGCACGTGTGAATTGGTTGGAGTGAATAGTCCCACATCGCCTAGAAGAAGGTGATATTTTTGGTATATAAGGCACAACTTTAGCCTTTTAAGTTAGGCCCTTGAGCAAACCCACTTTTGTGGGATAGAGACATGTCGGGCTCATGCACCTAGGTGGGCTAACCCGTACTAGCACCGTCGCAGCCGTCTGTCTGGTCGGCTGGCTCGGTTCGCACGCGTGGCCTCCCATCCGGCTGGGTTGGGTTGGGTCAACAAGATAATATTCTTGGGACAAATTCATTTGGTTTGGTTTTCTATTTATTTGGTTTGGTTTTCTATTAACCAAAATGAGTCCAGTTTTCTTTTTACTAAAGAATGTGTCCTTTAACGGATGGACGTATATGTTTGAATGGGAAAGGGTGTCTTCAACGAAATTTCCTATAAAATCATTGAAAACGATTTCTACAATAATCCTACATTAGATTTTTGTCCATTTTCCTTTCTGACATGTTGTAGTTTGTTGCATGCATTATGTTGGAGGTGCTCTTATAGTACATGGTTGATCATCCTATCTTGGGAGGCAGACGCCTAAGAGTCATAAGTACCATTAAGGAGGGCGAATTCTATCTTGAGGACACAACAACTTCTTGATTCGATCATACTCATTGTAGTAGGATTTCTCATCACAATACATGCAAAGGTACGAAAATAATAATCTTAAGACATAATTCTTTAAATATTTTTATATTTTACTATTTTGCATGTAGAATAGTAAATTTATAAGTTATATTATGTGAATTTTGAAAATTTACTGTTCATTTAAAAAAAATTGAATCTTTCACTATTCTGTGAGAAATTTTTCAAAATTTGTTAGTTTTGTGCATAAATTTCTAAAATGATACTGTTCTCTGCGTAAATTTATGAAATTTTACTAATCTTGGCAAAAAAATTTGAAATATTATTGTTCTATATGTTCATTTTATGCACATTACTATTTTATGCGTAATTTTTTTAAAATTTACTACTCTGTGTGAAAATTTTGACATATTACTAAGCTATATGTAATTTTCAAATTTTACTGTGTTATGTAATTTTTGAACTTTACTGTGTGTAATTTTTTGAACTTTACAATACTATATGTGTAATTTCCTGGAACTCACCAAGGCGTAAATTGTTTGAACTTTACTGAGTTATATATAATTTCTCAAACTTTACTGAGTTATATGTAATTTCTCAAATTTTACTGAGTTATATGTAATTTCTCAAACTTTACTGGGTTGTGTGAAAATTTATTTTTTTAAAAAAGATATATTTTTTTAAGTGAGATTATCTTATATTGATTGGAACAGAAATGGCTGTTGAAGGTACCAACTTGACTTCAGTCCTTATTCCCACACTTATGAATGCTCCTGTTCAAATTAAATGGGAAAAACTAAAAAAGTTTAGTGGTGTGGATTTCAAAAGATGGTAATGGAAAATATTATTTTATCTTACCACACTGAATTTGGCCCAATTCCTTCAAGAGGAAGTATTCATTCTCACTAAGGAAAAACGAATTGACAAACAGCTATTGCTACAGTCAATGCTTGGAAGCATGGAAATTTTTTATGGTGTAATTACATCCTTAATGGGTTGGATGACACATTATATAATGTGTACAGTTCTATGAAACATGCTAAGGCACTATGGGAGTCATTAGACAAGAAGTACAAGACTGAAGATGTTGTAACGAAGAAATTAGTGGTGGCAAATTTCTGGACTTCAAAATGGTGTACCCTAAAACTGTGACTAGTCAAGTTCAAGAACTCCGAGTTATCCTTCATGATATTCATACAGAAGGCATGACTTTAAGGGAGTCTTTCCAGGTGGTAGCTTAATAGAAAAATTACCACCTTTCTTGAAGGATTTTAAGAACTACTTAAAGCATAAGAGAAAAGAGATGAACATGGAAGATTTGATTGTGAGGTTAAGGATTGAAGAGGACAACCATGCTTCTAAAAAGAAAACTGGGGGTCATGGCATGGAAGCCAAAGTCAATGTTGTGGAAAAAGGGCATAAAAGCAATAGCTTCAACAACAAGAAGAGGAAGCATCTTACTGGATAGTCGAAAAATTACTCCAACAAAGCCAAGTTCAAGGGCAAGTGTTATGTGTGTGACAAGGTGGGCCACAAGGCTAAGGATTGTTGCAAACAGAAGAAACAAGATGATTCCAAGAAGAAGAATGCACAAGCCCACATGACTGAAGTGAAGAATCTCTCCAACAATATGAATGACATAAACCTTTCCGCTGTGATTTTGGAAGTGAACATGGTCACTAACACTAGAGAATGGTGGGTGGACACCGGGGCTACTCGTCATGTGTGCTCTAATAGGAAAATATTCTCCACTTATCAACCCGTGGAAAATGGTGAACAACTATTTAGAGGCAACTCTTCTACCGCAAAGGTTGAAAGAATTAGAAAGGTGGTGCTTAAAATGACTTTGGGCAAGGAACTCACACTCAACAATGTGCTGCATGTGCCAGAAATTCGAAAGAATTTAGTATCTAGATTAATGTTGAGCAAGAATGGGTTCAAGTTAGTGTTTGAGTAAGATAAATTTGTTTTGACCAAGGGTGGGATGTATGTGGGCAAAGGGTAACTTAATGAGGGGCTTTTCAAGCTCAATGCACTAACTATTGTACCTATTTCTCTTATTAAGAATGCGAATGCTTCTTCTTCATATATGATTGAGTTATTTGATGTGTGGCATGGTCGATTATGACATGTTAATTACGATACTTTACAAAGATTGATTAATATGGAATATATACCTAAATTTAATATTGACTCTAATCATAAATGCGAAACTTGTGTGGGATCAAAATTAACAAGGAAATCTTTTCAAAGTATTGAGAGATGTATTGAACCTCTTGAGTTAATTCACAACCATGTCTGTGATTTAAAACTTGTTCAAACAAGAGGAGGTAAAAAGTATTTTGTTACATTTATTGATGATTGTACTTGTTATTGTTAAGTATACTTGTTGAGAAGTAAAGATGAGGCTATTGACATGTTTATATTATATAAAATAGAGGTTGAGAATCAACTTGGCAAGAAAATAAAAGTTATATAAAGTAATAGAGGTGGGGAATATAAATCACCTTTTGGTGATTTCTGTTCATAATATGGTATTATACACCAAACTACGACACCTTATTCACCTCAGCAAAATAGAGTTGTTGAACGAAAAAATAGAACTTTAACATAAATGATGAATATCATGTTAATAATTTCTGGGTTACCTTAGAACATGTGGGGGGAAACTTTGCTTTCAGGAAATTATATTCTGAACAAAATACCTCATAAGAAAACTTTGGAGACACCATATGAATTATGGAAAGGTTGAAAGGCTTCCTACAATTTCTTAAAAGTGTGGGGGTGTTTGGCAAAAGTGGTAGTCCTTAATCCTAAGAGGATTAAAATTGGACCAAAGACCATTAATTGTGTGTTCATTGGTTATGCCAATAATAGCAGTGCATATTGCTTTCTTGTTCATAAATTGGATATTCCTAATGTAAATATCAATACTATGATTGAATCTAGGAATGTTTCATTTTTTGAATATATTTTTTTGTGGAATTCTATATAAAAGAAAATTTCTATTAAAAGAACTTTGGATGTTGCACAGGATAAAAGTGAAGGCCAAGAGGGAGAAGATGATGAACATGCAACAAATGTGCTAGAACATCAAAATCCTTGGTCCAGACTTTCTAACTTATTTGTTAGAAAATGAGCCTCAAAGCTTAAGGAAGCCATTTCCTCTCTTGAAGCACAATATTAGAAGAAGGTAATCAATAGTGAAATTAAATCCATTATGTAAAATCATACTTGGGAGCTGGTGGACCTTCCACCAGGTAGTAAACCTCTAGGATAGAAGTGGATATTCAAGAGGAAGATGAAGGTTGATCGATCAATTGAAAAATATAATATTCACTAGTCACAAGGATAACTTCCATTATGATGTTATTTGCTATTGCCATTTTCTATAATCTTGAAATACATCAAATGGATGTGAAGACTGCATTCTTAAATAGTGACTTGAATGAAGGGTTTGTTGTACAGGGTCAAGAAAACAAAGTGTGCAGACTTGTTAAATCTCTCTATGAGCTTAAACAACCACCAAAACAATGGCATAAAAAATTTGACAAAATGATGATGTCAAATGGATTCAAAATTAATGAATGTGACAAATGTGTTTATTTGAAAGACAGACCTGATGGCTATGTCATTGTATGTCTATCCATGATGATATCATTAAAGCTATTAAGAATATGTTAAATAAACAGTTTGACGTGAAGGATATGGGTGTTGCAGATGTCATACTAGGGATAAAAATCACTAGAACATCTAATAAATATGTATTATCTCAAGTCTCATTACATTGAGAAAATCATAGAGAAATTTAATAAGAATGATAATCGTCCAAAGAGAACACCTGTGGATGTGACATTGCACTTAAGCATAAATACGGGTGAGAGCATATCATAACTTCAAAATTCTTAAATTATTGGGAGTCTCAATTACATCATGAATTGTACGAGACCAAACATAGCATACTCAGTGAGTAAAGTGAGTAGATTCAATAGCTACCGAGGGGAAGACCACTTGAAAGCTGTAGACAGGGAACTTAGATATCTGAGATATTCCTTGAACTATGAGTTACATTATACTAGGTATCTAGCAGTTTTAGAGGGTTATTGTGATGCAAACTGGATATCTAATACAAAATACTCAAAATCCACAAGTGGATATATTTTTACTTTTTGTAGTAGTGTTTTGAAAATCCTCTAAACAAACGTGCATAGCAAGATTCACAATGGAATCTAAATTCATTGCACTTGATAGATGAGGCGATGAGGCAAAGAGGTTGAGTGGCTTCGTAAGTTTTTAGAGGACATTTCAATGTAAGGGAAACCTGTGCTACCTATTTGCATATACTGTATAGCCAATTAGCTATAAGAAGGACACAAAGTAACTTGTATAATGGTAACTCTCGACATATACATCGGAGTCACAATACCATAAAATAATTTAGTTGTAAGGTCCCTGATTTTTCTACTATTTTTTGGGATTTTTTTGCTATTTTTTTGGTCATTTTCGGTGGGAAAATGTGATGCTAAGGCATATTTGTATTTATGTATCATACCCCATATTTATACCCGTAGAGTTGGGTGTGGGGCTTAGTCACAGGCTGCGGGCCTCGCTGCGCACTTACTGCGCAAATTTTGGAGCTATCGTGTGTAACCGGTGGGTAAATGCGTATTAGGGACGTAGATGTAAAAATTAAAAAGAATAAATAGTAGAAATCGACCTAAAAAGTCGATCCAGTAAGTTTCATTCCAAAAACTTACAGAAGAAAAAAGATGACGTCAAGAGAGAAGAGAAAACCCAAGCCCATTTCCGGTCGCTCCGTTTTCCCTCCTTCATCGTCGGATTCTGGTGGATCTTGTTAGGATCTACTTTGCCTCACAGACATGAGTCCATAGATACCGGCTATGACCGCCACCACGGCCTCTTCACTCCTCCACAATGTACTGAACTTTTCTTCGGGTTTTTCTCCCCTTTAATCCCGTTTTTGAGCTGTTGGGGTATGATTTTGATGTCGTTTGCGGCCACCCTCAACTAGACTTATGTTTAGTTGGCCGCTAGGAACCCATAGGAGCTGGTTAGAGCTGCCGCCATGCTTTCTTGGCTCCACAGTGAGCTACCTGTACTTTGGTCGGGATTTGTTTCTATTTCCATCTCACTGTCCGTGGGATTTTTTGGACGCCGGTGTGTTTCCGGTCATCGTCAGGCCACCGGTAGGACTCCGTCCAGTCTACTTTGACCCAGTGTCGGTAGGGGGTTGCTGTTTCTGACCCCGCTTTACCCTATTGACTTGCTCTGCCCGATTAGATGCTTTGGGTGCGTCTCGGGTCATTGGCATCGGCAAGCCGTGGGCCATCTAACCATCGGTTGGCTTTGCCACCGAGTGGAGTTGACACATAGCCCTCCTCCACCTCTCCTTTGTCCTTGAGCATTGCCCCGCGCTCTTTGCCCTTATGTGGGCCCTTGTTGACACAAAATTGTAGCCATTGTGTGCTGTCTACGGCCAATTTTGACATCTTTGTGGCCGACTGAGTACGTCTTAGCAACTGGCCGATCTTCAGTCAGTACACCCTCGACATCTGGTCGCACCACCACCTATGTTGGCTCGACATTTCTCCCGGCCTCCCTTGTGTGCCGCCGTGGATCGCGGATTTTGCCGCATTGACTTCTGACACCCTGTTTGGTCGTGATTGTTTCTGGCACTTCCTGAAATCCTCAGGACAACAGTTCTCTCTAATTGGCAATGCTTTTGGCCGCCAACTCCGCCGCCGACGCCGCCACTGTTGTGTGCTCGCCATCAAACATCATGATTACGAGGTAGGGGAGCTTTGAACTCGTAATTTCATGATAGCATGCTTTGAACGAGTAGCAACATGCTAGGATTGTATGATTCTATGCTTTGGATGTTAAGTAACGATCCGATTGCATGATGTAAATATAAGTATGATTATATGGTATGATGAAATGCATATGACATGCATGTTGGCTGGAAGTATGTTGGATGTAAGTATGTGCTAGTGATGACTAGCGTGTTTGCTGGTAAGTTTCGTATGTTGATGGAGTATGTGCTAGTGATGGCTAGTGTGTTTGTTGGTAAGCTACGTGTATGGATGCGTATGCATGTGCTAGTGATGGCTAGCTTGCATGTTTGAAGTATGTTTGGATTATGCATGTGTTAGTGATGGCTAGCGTGCATGTTTGGAGTATGTATGGATTATGCATGTGCTAGTGATGGCTAGCGTATATGTTTGATGTATGTATGCATGTGCTAGTGATGGCTAGTGTGCATGTTTGAAGTATGTATAAATATGTATGTATGCAATAGTGATGACTAGTGAGCATGTTTGTAAGCTACGTCTGTATGACCGTATGTGTATGCTATACATATGTGTGATAGACATACGTATGTATGATGACTATTTGCCTATGATATGGATATGTGTAAGTGTATGTGTGCAGAGGTATGTGAGATGGACAATAAGAGGTGACAGAGGTTTTGTCTAGATTTGGATATGGATGTGTAAGCGTATGACGGCTGGCAGAGGATATGGGTATGATGGGTGAGGTTTGTCAGACAGTAAGAGTGTGCATAATTGTACAAGCATAAAGTATAGATTATGAAGTGAAAAGTAAGCATAATAAGTGAGATATAAGTAAGAGGGCGACAACGGGATTGGCTATGAGGAGCTTCATTTGATGATGGCAAAGTAAGATGATTTGGCCATAAGGTGGATGACGAAGTATGTAAGACTATAGGGGTCTGATGTACAATGTGTTATGATCATGATGTGAACAGGTTAAGTGAAGTCTGCTGCCCTGACGAACTTGGGTTTCGATCGTGCTCAGCTTCGGTTTGATCAGTCAAGGACTGTGAGTTTGTTTGGCATAATTATACTGCATAATGTACTTAATTCAAACTTGAATTATAAGCACAGCTAATGATAGTGTTGTGAGTTTGAGACCTGAGGGTTCGAAGGATTAAGTTCCGTGTTTGAGCTAGCAGCTAATGAGTCGGATGAGCATTTCTCATGTCTTGCCATGGTGTTTATCCTGCGGGATGTTGTCTGTGTGTTGTATAGAGCACCAGATGTCTGATGCTATGTTGAGAGTGACATATGTTTCCGATTTGGTCTGCGTGCTGTATAAGCCCAGATGTTTGATGCTCTGTTGAGAGCAATGTACATTTCCAACTTTGTCTGTGTGCTGTGTGAAGCGCAGACGTCTGATGCTCTGTTGTGCCCAAGAGTGGCAATGGCACTATAAGACCCATTATGGTGGGTGATTCTATGGCACTATAAGACCCATTATGGTGGGCAATTCTATGGCACTATAAGACCCATTATGGTGGGCAACTGTATGACCTTTATGTGTGGGTGTTTATGTTTGCGCACTCAGGTAAGTAGTATCATGGATCTACTCTTACCTGTTTGATCCAATGCCCCATGAGCATTGGTGTGCCTTACCTTCGGAAAAGTCCATGATGTCTAGTCACTCCCAGGAGGTGAAGGTGTTGCCCTAGTGACATTCTTTTCCATTCGACGTTGGAGCTTATTAGTTGTAATGAGCTTCAGTGGTCGATAGTATGAGCACAACTATAAGAGTATGTGTAAGACAGTAAGTGTGATTTTGTGTAAGTTGTACGAGTAAGGTCGTACAAGTATGTGTAAGCTGTGTGAGTAAGCATATGCTTGTACGAGTAAGGTCATACTAGTATGCGTATGTTGTATGAGTAAGTGTACAGTGGTACGAGTAAGTTTGTAAGACCCTGAATAAGGGTGTTTGTGTAAGTTTAATTTGATGGTATGATTTTGGCACTATGGTACATTCGGTATGATTTTGGCACAATGGTGCATTTGGTATGATTTTGGCATGATGATGCATTTGGTATGACTTTGGCATGTTGGTGCATTTGGTATGACTATATGCATATGTGCATGATTATGATTATATTATGTTAACTGCTTCATGTTTGAGTTGCATGAATGCATGTATTTATGAACTTAGTGAGTTCACTATTTTGGATTCCCCTACTGGGTATTTTCCTATTGAGTATGAAAATACTCATTACCTTACTTTTTAGCCCCGTTGTACGAGAGGTTTTGCAGGTATGTGCAGAGAGATCTTGAAGATGGATGCTCATTTCAACGGTGGATTGATTCCTGTTGATTCAGGTATATGCTTGACTCACTGCGAATTTATTTGTGCTACGATTTGATGTATTGGGTGAGACGAGAATTAAGATATTTATATTCTGGACTTTTGGTTGGATTAGACTGTGGATTGTTATGGGACTTGCACTCAGGGATGCCTGAGAGAGAGATTTGTATTTAAAGTCTATGATCATAGCAATTTAGTCGTACATGTGTTTTTGAGTAGCGCCTAAGGATATTTGCTTTGGCCGTATGATGTTTGACCCTATGATGAAAATATTTAGATAGAAAATTAATGTTTTGTGTTTTAAATTATAAATTATTTTATAAGGTTTTGATTTCATCATTTTCCCTTCGATTTACAGATGTTATATTGCAAAAATTTTCCGTGAAATTTAAGGAAAATGTATGAAAAATCTCAAGCGTTACACTAGTGGAATAATTTTCGTTGAATATGTTAGGTCAAAAGAAAATATTGCGGATCCGCTTACTAAGGGTTTGACCAAAGAATAAGTGAGCAGTTCATCGGGGGGAATGGGCTTAAAGTCTATATATTAAGAGTCACCATAATAACAACCCAACCTAGTTGACTAGAGATCCCAAGATCTAGGTTCAAAAGGACAACCAAATTTTGGGGGATTAAAGGGGAATCACTATTGAGATAAAATCTCTTCCCCATTCCTATGATGAAATAGTGATGCATGCAGAGTACATCCGGATAAACTTTGTTTTTAATAGTTCTCATAGCTTGAATTAGTTCAAGTGGAGTATTGCAGAATACTCCTAATAAGAATCACCGATATGAGTGTGAAGGGGCCACTTCTATGAGGATTTTAAAGCTAAATCTTCTAGAGCACTCATGAAAACTAGGTTTGTTAGGCCGAAATGAATATAATCATGAGAAGCATAGTGTGTCTAAGAGGTGATTGTGTGAATTCTATCATCTTGGTTTACACAAACGGTTGAACCATTTAAGACATCATGTTCACTGATTAGATAGTAAACCCGATAGTTTTCACAAGGGAAGGTTCAAAGTCAAAAGCTATCTTTTCCCCATGCATGCTCTTTTCAATATTTGCTTTCACGGTTTATCTGCATTATTTTGCATAGTTATCTAGTTAATTTTCATTCATGTGGGGGATTGTTAGAAGTGGGCATTAGTTTTAATGGGTTAAGCCCATAACATTAAGGTGGACATCATATTTATGTAGGTCAAGCCCATATTACTTAAGTGGGTTAAGCCCATATCGTAGAGAGATCCCAAACCCACTTTGTATTGAATGAGAATTACATACGTAAATTGGTTGAAGGAGTGAATCATCCCACATCGCCTAGAAGAAGGTGATATTGTTAGTATATAAGGTAAAAATTTGGCCTTTCAAGTTAGGCCTTAGGCTAACCCACTTTTGTGAGGGAGAGACATATTGGACCCATACACCAAGGTAGGCTAACCCACACAAGTGCCCTGCCACCACCATTAGTCCGGCCAGCTCAGTTTGCACACACAGTCGGGTCATGTTGGGTTAGGTTGAAAAGATAATATTTTTGGGATGCATCCGTTTGAACGAGAAATTGTGTCCTCAATGGAATTTCCTATAAAATCATTGAAAATAATTTCTATATTAATCCTACATTGGATTGCCATATGTTTTCTTTTCTGTGAAAGCATACATACTGTGGTTCGTTATATGTACTGTGTTGGAGGTGCTCCTACAATATGTGGTTGATCGTCTTATCCTGAGAGGCAGTTGCCCAATAGTCTTGAGCACCATTAAGGAGGGCGAATTCTATCTTATGAACAGAGCGACTTGCTTGATTCGATCATAATCATTCTAGAAAGATTTCTCATCATAATACTTGTAAAAGTATGAAAATAACTGATTAAAACATATATGTTTCTTGCCATGTCTGTATCCTTATTCGACAATGAGACGCTCATGAACATTGAAACCTATTTCTCTATTTCACATTTGAACTTGTTTGTATCACTTTCTAACTTGTTTGCACCTCCCAAAAATTGGGGCAAATTCAAATGTATGCATGATGAAGGACATGCAAGGTGTTCGCACTCCATCAAAGTTCCTTGAAAAATGTGCCCAATTTATACAACAATTAATCAAAATCGTTCAGGCAAAAAAATTCATGATATTCAATAAATATCTAGCAATAAAATAAAGCATTATTCATTTCAAAACGGCAATGGCATGTTTCTGAATGATGGGTCTTGTGGCAAAGAAAATAGACAATAGTTGGACGGGCCCTACTCTGCTAGTAACAATGGGGATGTGGCTCAAAATATTTGGGCTCGGTCTTTGGGTTCGGGCCCAATATTCTTATGCTTTCCATAAATAGAGCTGAGTGGGACCCCAATATGAGATTATAGAATTGTTGTAAATTATCAAATATTTTATAAACAAGCATAAAATTTAAATAATAAATTATAATAAATGAGAAAACAACTCATGGACGTATGTAGTCTAGATGCCCCTTTGTATCCACATCCTTTTTATGTAGAGGATGTAATTTGTTGTGTTTGGGTCTGATGCATATACAGACCACGTTTTTAGCCCACCCAAATGGGGAGCTGTTCTTGGTGTCCGACATCCATGTCTACTACCCTTACCCAACACTCCCTTTGAGTGTTTAGTGTATTGCTATTTATTCGTGGAAATTATTTCTCCTCAACAAAATTATTTCTCCTCAACAAAATGCCTTTCTCAAAGGTAGAACTTGTTTGAATTGTATTCTTCTTGCTCAGGGAGTGGTTTAAGATCACTTCTACGGAAGGTAGTATTACGATAAAAATAGATACGGCAAAAGCATGTGACCAGCTTGAATGGAATTTCCTTTATGATATCCTAAATACGTTTGAATTTTCATCACTGTTTATTAGTTTAATCAGCAAGCTCATCTCCAATAGTTGGTTTTGTCCCTTATTGAATGGACTTCCATTTGCTATTTTCTGCTCTACTTGAGGTATTCGACAAGGTGACCCTCTACCCACTTCTTTACTCATTTTAGTAGAGCTTTATATAATCTGGTTAAATTAAATAGGATGATAACTTATCATATATCTTGGGTTCGTACCATCGCTCGCATTCTTTATGAGAATTATACAATTATTTTTAATAAAGCAAAAGCTTTTTCTATTAAAAAATTCCTGGAAATTATAAAGTTAAATGCCTATGGGCAAATGGGTTAAAAGGATAAAATTATTTTTGTCGTTTATGACTTTCCTCCTTGGAGAGTTAACATTATCTCCAACATTACATGCTTTACTAAGTGAAAATTGCCTATCACTTGTCAAGGGGTGCCTCAAAATGTTGGCCATTTGAAAAGTTCTTCATTTGATCCTTAACTGCATCATGCCAAGAGGAAAATCACAGGTTTCTCAAGATATTCTACGTTCTATGGCGGGCAGGTTAACATTATTGCAAAGTGTTTTATCTATCATGCTAATTTAGTTGCTTTCTATGGAAACTAAACCGTAATCGTACTTTTTCAGTTAAGTTAGACTGGGAATTCTTGAGAGATTGTCATCTGCACTAGGTTATTTTTAAGTGCACTCCTTACTTCCATGGAAGATTTTGGTGTTTTTCTTTCAAGCTTGGCTAGGCTAGGCACATGTGGAGGATAATATCAGAGTTTTAGGAGTACCTACAAATTTTGTTTTTTCTTGTTGTTCATCTAAATCTAGTGAGATCATGGATCATTTGATTTCTTAAGGTGATGTTGATTGAAGGATCTATAAATATTTTTATTCTCTTTATGAAATCCAATTCTCCCTTACCGAAACTTGTGAATGAGAATTTGAGATTTGCTCATATCAAACCTTCGAAATCTATTATTGATCTCCTCACTAGGCTGATGCCTTTCATTATTGTTTGGTATATTTACAGGGTCCGATGTGCTAATAAATCTAATAACAAGAAAATGTCTATTAATGATATTCTCTAAAGTGTTCTTGATCAATTTACAGTTATGACATTTGTAGCAGTAGCAATGTGCCATGCAAATGCAAAGGAGAATTCACATAAGAATTTTTATAAGAAAAACCCCCCAACTAGGGTAAAAAATCACCACCACCACTCTTGGCTTAATTATTGCACTAGCAAGCAAAACTTTTTACATGACACAAGAAAATCACCAACTTCTCACGAAGACACTAACACAACTCCCCCTTGTTTAGATCTCTTGCTCTTTTTGTTGTTTGCCTTCATTTCTTTTCCCTAAGTCTTGAAGCTTTCTCCCTCATTATTTTGTTATTTTGTCTTTCTAGTCTCCTAAATCAAGCTCCTCTTGATTATTGATTTATCATTGAGTCTCTCTAATCTCTCATTGAAAACTTGGCTGACACTCTCCTCAAATTTGTGTGTGAAAAATACTTTTCGATGCGTCTCTCTTATACTTCAATCACCATTAAAACTATTCACTAAGAACAATGATGATTTTGATGATAACTAAAGAAAATGGACTCTCCCTTTTTCTTCTCTCAAAATCTCAGCTTTCCTCTTTTCAATTTCATATTTACTTAACCCTAATATAGGTCATTAAGTCGGTTGAGGTCATAGCATCCATTTAGGAATGGTCTCTTTTACAGAATGCTTAAACTAGGTAACTTTCACAAATAGCGATTGATTGATTCCAATAGCGATCGGTCGGTCACTATATATGTTTGAATAAAATTCATCAAGCAATTGATCTCCCTTATGTATTGATTGATCAAAAACCTCTTGACTAAAAAGTTTTAAGAGCCAATTAGTTGATCCACACAATGTGTTCATCAGTGATCAATCAATGAAGAACAAAATTTCCAAATTTTCTCTATTTTCCCCAAAACTTTGAAAACCTCTTAAAATAATTATTATAAATCAAAATTAACTGATTTGTATACATGAGAGTATGAAATTATATCTTTTACTTTTAGTATTCAATATAGTCGTCAATCTTGAACTTTCAGAACATGTCTACTCTATTTTTCAAGTCCTTCAATTCCAAATCTAAATTGATCACAACAACATCTTGTCAAACTCATAATACTAAAAGACACATGAATTTTTAACATTATCTTAATAATTAAAATTAATCATTTACTCACATGCCTCATATGTTCTAACAATCTCCCCCTTTGTCTATTTCATGACAAAACACTACAAGTATAAAAATCAATAAAAACTACAACTTTTGACATAGTGCATTGACCCACTTGTACACATGACTAGACTCGACTTAGACTCACCCAAGGCCTTTTGGAATTTATCTTTAAAAGCCTTACAAAACTTGTACTTATTCTACACACTTACAAAAAAATTGTTTCAATAGCTCTTCTCCATAAGCACTTGATTTCAATAAGTATTTATCTCGCTTTTTGATACAAATAAACAAAAATTTAATTAAAAATTAATGAGAATTTCATGTAAGATTAAAAGTGAAGTAAACAATCATTAGTACATATAATCATATTATGTCTGACAATGTTTCGAACATGTGCTTTAACAAAGAAAACAATAAATCAAACATGCCACAAAATATATCTTTCATTTCTCCCAAATAAAGTCTTAAAATCCATTTACTTATGTGTTTCAAAAATTATTCATTCACTTTTACACACTCTTTTTGATAAATGTGCTTTAAAATTCATTAAGCAATTATTTTTTTTCCCAAAACATCCGAAAAATAAATCATCATAAATTCTAATGCTCAAAAACATTGAATTCATTTGAAAGAACTTTGATTTGAATTTGAAGGCTCAAAACATAATTTAATCATCAAAATAAGCAATGTTGACCTCTCTTGACAAAATTCATGAACTATCTTTTAATCTAAGTGCATCCACAATATAATGTTGAGTTATACCTTGCCTCATATTAGTCAACTCCATTAGTTTGTGATTCTCAATTTTTATTTGTTCTTTTCAACATTTTAATCCTCTTTTATTTATTTTCAAAGAAAATTGCCAATGTTTTAAGTCTAGTCTCTTTTGCTGATAACTCCCATAAGATTACTCTTATTCAGTTCAGATAATTTATTTAAGCCCTAGTAAAAAAATGGTTTTCATTTTTAACTCACTTTAGCTAGATCTATATACATAGTTTTCTAAAAGATATAAAAATAAGATAAATGCAATATGAATTTTTAAGAGTTTTGATATTTTTCCTCAAATAAAATTTCTAGGACTTAGCCTTCTCTGAATCGTCTCTACTTGCATCATTCATTTTCTTTTATTATTTTAATCCTCTTTTTTTTATACCAATTGGATGCAAGCTTTTACACTATCCTAGGTAGACCTAAGTATGTAGTCTTTCCCCATCAACTTTATGAGGGCAATTCCTTTGAATAATTTGATGAAGTAAACAAAATTTACATCCATAGAAAGCATATTACAAGGAATTTTTTTGTATTGAATCCGAATTAGAAGTCTAGCTTAAGTTCTTCTGATTTGATCACCATGAATCCACTAGAATCAAAACTTATAAGTCAACTCATGTCTTAGAATTCTCTCTTGACCTTCACTCTTGATGTGCACAAGTTTTGGATAAACAAATAATTGCAACATCAAGCAAAAGAAAATCAAATTCATCTTCACTCTCCTTAGTATATCATTCTCTTAGTTAAAGTACATTGACCACACATCATGATATATTTTAGTTTAAAAGTTAATTAATGATTTTTAATCTCAAGAGTTGAACACTTTGAAAACAAACAAAAATAAATAAATTGAAGCAAGCAAGAAGTTGCAACTTTTTTTTGTTTGTTTGTATTTTTGATAATTTTCCATTTTTTCAATTAAAACCAATGAAGAAAAGCAACATGAAAAACAAAGTAAAAATGAAATAAAACCTAAAAATTTGTGTCGCATAAGTTAGAAAGTGTTCAATCATTGACAAAACAAGTCAATCTCTTTACTAAGAGATGTTAAGTCTTATCTTTGCATAACCAACCAATTCTAAGGCAATCCAAGGTGAACATGCAAATCTTACCTAATCGATCCTTTAAGGCTTAAATATCAGGCTTCCTCACCCACATTGTCTTCATCTTATGCTCTTACAATTGGTGGGATAGTGTAGGGGTTGTATGTGTAGTGGTCTTCTTCTCTTTATTCCGTAATCTAGGTTTGTGAGGATGGTTATTAGGGCATTCCTTTCTAGTATGGTTATCTCAATGACACAACTCACAAACTCCCACAATCTTAGAATTCACTTTCATCTTGTTCCCTCTTTACCTTGTTGGGCTAGGCACTACCTTATGGTTCTAAGTATTCTCTTAGGCCTTCACAAACATAGTAGGCTTTGCTATGGTTGTAGACAAACATGTTCTAAAACCTAAGCCCCTTTTATTGGTTTGAGCAATGCTAATCATGATCTCCAATAATTTTCTCATATTCTTGAACCAATATAATTTCTCTTTAAAGCACAAAAGGTCTCTATTGAGAGCACTAGATTTCACTATATTCTTGAACCATCTTCTATCACACTTGAATGGAAGATAGTATAGCCGCACAATTCTTCTTCTTCTTCTTCAGAAGAGCTCTCATAAAAAAAGGTAGCTTAAAGCACTTTCTCCTTTCTTTTTTACTCATACCCCTTCATCTTCCTAGGAATGTCATAAAAAATACTATTAGAAATATTCTTAGGACAATCAGTAGCAAAGTGACCTAACTTACTACATTTAAAACACTTCGTGTTCTTCATTTCTTGTTTGTTATGTCCCTCCTCTCTTCTTTCCCCATGTTTCTTCCCTTAGGTTTGCCCCTTTTACTCAACCCTAAAATTTGAATTTCGTGAAGTTTTTAGTTAACAGGACGAGTTGTTCATCCTCACTCTCACTTTCTTGAGATTCTTCTAGGGTGCTTAGTTCTTTATAATTCTTGGACTACTTCTTAGTTGTTCATAGTGCATTTTGTTTTCCTCTTTTTTTTAAACAACTCCTTTTGTTTTCATAGGACTCTTCTTCTATTTCAAAAGTTATTAGGTTACTTAGAGTTCCTCAATGCCTAAGGTATCAAATTTCTTCGATTCAAAAATTGTAGTGTTGTACATGTTCACCCGGGCTTTCTTTCCGATCTACTTACCTTTTATTTGATTGCATTAGGTACTTTATTTTGTATTTGCTTGTGTAATAAGTTGGTAGTATGACATTTATGTGTAACGGATCAGCTAGCGGCCCCAAGGATTAGCCAAGCCCACTAGCTAGCATGATTCCCAAAGGAGAAGGCGGGGATCCCTATATGGGTCGTCCATCTCCTCCCTTGTTTTGGTTATGCAATAGACAATTCAGTTATTCTTCCCTTTCTTCTTCCTTCTTTCATCTTTCTTGCATGACTGTGCGAGGTACCGATTGTGCCCAAACTGGGCACAACATGTAGACACATTAATTTTAAATTTTGAGGATAAGGATCTTCGGTTTTTTTTACCACAAGGTAAAGTATTGGCTCTCCGAGTTGATCACAATGTTAACTATGTCTCAAATCTGAGCAAAGTATTCAGAAATTGTTTCTTCATCACTTATCATGATATTTTAAGAATCTAGGGTGGTCATTTCACTATAACAAAATGTAGTATTAGCGACACAATGCTAAGCATGCTAAAAACAACTACTTGTGATGAATGAAAAAGAGTCGCAAAAAAAATGAACTATTAGTGACACATTTTCATATGCGTCATTAACAGCCATATATTAGCGACGCTTAGTTTAAGTGTTGTTAATACTAACCATATTAGCGACCCTTTATTATCAACATTGCTAATAGTTCCTCTATTTGCGACGCTTTATACAAACGTCGCTAAAAGATATATATATATATATATATATATATATATATATATATATATATATATATATATTAAATAAAAAAAGAAAAAACATAGCAATTAGCGACGCTTTTTTTAAGCGTCGCTAATGACTTTCACAATAATGACGCTTAAAGAAGCGTCACTAATAGTTATGAATTAAAAATAAAAAAGTAAAATTTTGAATTATTAGCACATATACAACGCTTGTTGACAATCATTGCTAATAACTTTATTAATTAATTTTATTCAATAAATATTAAAAAATTATAATAATATTCCTTAATATAATATATTTTATTTAAAATTTACTATTGGTATATATAATAAATAATATAAAATTTTCAATAAAAAGTAGTGTTAATAATAGATTCAACTTTCACATTACTTAAATTTTTTTATTAATTTTAAAATATAATTTATAATAAAAGTGAGAGTGAAGAGAGTGTGCATGGAGAGAGTGAGAGTGAGAGTGAGGAGAGATGGAGGGATCGAAGAGAGGGAGAGTAGAGAGGGGGAGGAGAAAGAGGATGTAAAGAGAGGGGAGAGAGGGAGAGAGAGAGTAGAGAGAGCGAGGGAGGAGAGAGAGAGTGGAGAGAGGAGATCAGGGAGAGAGGGAGGAGAGAGAGGGGAAGAGAGGGAGGGAGAGAGAGGGAGGAGAGAGAGAAGAGAGAGAGGGAGGAGAGAGAGGAAAGAGAGAGGGGTGATGAGAGAGGGAAAATTTTATTTTATTTTATTTTATATTTTTTATTAAAAAATTAATTAAAAAATAAATAAATAAAAATATACTAGACTATACGTCACTAATATCTCATAGTATTAGCAACATGTAGGAATATACGTCGCTAATACCCTTGTTCCCTTAGTATTAGCAACGAATATGCCTACATATCGCTAATATATTTTAGTTTATTTCTGTTTTAATTAATTTTTAAATAAAAAATATAAAATAGAGATGATATAAAGAGATGGAGGAGAGGGTGAGGGAGAGAGAGGGAGGAGAGAGAGGATATAGAGAGAGAAGATAGAGTGGGAGGAGAGAGAGAAGGAGGGAAGAGAGAGAGGAGGATAGGGAGTAGACAAAGAGAGAGTGATAAGGACAGAGAGAGAGATATATAGGGAGAAGAGAGAGAGAGCAAGAGAGAACGAGAGGAGAGAGAGGAGATCAGGGAGAGAGGGAGGAGAGAGAGGATATAGAGAGAAGATAGAGAGGGAGGAGAGAGAGGAGAGATAGGGAGTAGAGAAAGAGAGAGTGATAAGGACAGAGAGAGTGGAAGGAAAGAAAGATATATAGGGAGGAGAGAGAGAGCAAGAGAGAACGAGAGGAGATGAGAAGAGATCTAGGAGTGAGGGAGGAGAGAGAAGAGATCAGGGAGAGAGGAGACGGAGAGAGGGTAGAGAGAGGGGTGATGAGAGAGAGGGGAAAATTTATTTTATTTTATTATTTATTTATACGTCACTACTACCTCATAGTATTAGCGACATATAGACATATATGTTGCTAATACATTTTTATTTATTTATTTATAATTAATTTTTAAATAAAAAATTTAAAATAGAGAGGATATAAAGAGAAGCGGAAGAGAGGGATCGAGAGAGAGGATATAGAGGGAGGGGGAAAGAATGAGGAGAGAGGGAGGGAGAGGGAGGAGAGAGGGAGGGAGAGAGAGAGGAGAGAGAGGGGGAGAGAGAGAGAGGTGAGAGGATAGAGGAGATCAGGGAGAGAGGGAGGAGAGAGAGAGGTAGGGAGGAGAGAGAAAGAGGAGAGGGTAGAGAGAGAGGGGTGATGAGAGAGAGGAAAAATTTTATTTTATATTTAAAAATTAATTAAAAATAAATAAATAAAAATATATTAACGGCGTATATGCCTATATGTCGCTAATATATTTTAATTTTTTATGTTTTAATTAATTTTTAAAAAGAAAATATAAAATAGAGAGGTTATAGAGAGAGGGGGAGAGGGGGAGGAGAGAGGGAGGGAGAGAGAGGGAGGAGAGAAAGAGAGGAGAGATGGTGTTATAGAGAGAGGGGGGAGAGGGAGGGAGAGAGAGAAGATAGAGAGGGAGGAGAGATAGAGGAGAGAGGAGAGAGAGGAGAGAGATATATATATAGGGAGGAGAGAGAGATATATATAGGGAGGAGAGAGAGAGGAGAGGGATCGAGAGGAGAGAAGAGATCAGGGAGAGAGAGAGAGAGGAGGGGGAGAGAGAGAGATTGGGAGGCGAGAGAGGAGAAATAGAGAGAGGAGAGGAGAGGAGAGGGAGAGAGGGTAGAGAGAGAGGGGTGGTGAGAGAGAGGGAAAAAATTTATTTATTTTTATATATTTTTTTAAAAATTACTTAAAAAATAAATAAATAAAATTGTATTAGCGACGTATATGCCTATATGTCACTAATACATTTTAATTTATTTATGTTAGAATTAATTTTTAAATAGAAAATATAAAATAGAGAGGATATAGAGAGAGGTGGAGAGGGAGAACAGAAGGGGAGAGAGGGAGGAGAGAGGGAGGGAGAGAGAGAGTAAGGAGAGATAGGGAGGAGTGAGAGGGGGAGAGAGAGGAAGAGAGAGAGATGGAGTGTGAGAGAGATAGCTAGGGAGGAGAGAGAGGGGAGAGGGAGGAGAGAGAGAGGAGAGAGGGAGTAGAGAGGAGAGGGTGGAGAGAGAGGGAGGAGAGAGAGAGAGGGAGAAGAGAGGGAGAGAGAGAGGAGAGGTAGGAGAGAGGGAGGGAGGGAGAGAGGGAGAGAGAAAGAGGGAGAGAGAGCGAGGAGAGAGAGAGGAGGGCGTAATAGTATTTGTTACGCTTATGGATACGCGACACAAATAATATGGTTTTTGCGATGCTTATTTATAATCGTCGCAATTGAAAAATAATTGCAATGTTTAAAAAATGTTGCTAAAAATTCATGTTTGGGACACTTATATTAAGCGTCGCAAATGAAAAGTCATTTGTGATGTGGGCTAAGCATTGTTAGAAAACATTGTGCGCACTTGAGAAATTTGCGCATGCGTGATGCGAAATTTTCTGCCTGCACGGAGCAATATTTTTGCCCCTCGCTGGAAAATATATATTGCCTGAATGGGTGTCTTTCTTCAACACCCTCCCCCCTTTTCTCCTCCCCTCACCACCGTCAGCCCTCTTGTGCCATCCACCTCCCGTCCTCCGCCGCCATCAGCTGCTTGACCGATGCTTGTTAGCCCCCTTCCACCCCACTTCACCCCCGTGGCTCCTCTCCTCTTGTGCCCCATGCCTTAGCCAACTTCCACCGCCTACGTCCGGCCCCGGCCGCGGCCACCCCGATCCGTTCCGGCCTCGACAACCCCACTCAACTCTAGTCCCGGCCACCCAGCGTCTACCCCCAGCCTTCTCTCCCTGGCGCTCATAGTCCTGGCCTCCCTCTTGGCTGCTCCTCCCCTCCTGTGCCCCACCCCGTAGCCACCTTCTGCCACTAGTGTCCCTCTCTCCCCGACGCCGACAATCCTCGCCTGGCCTCCCTCCTCCCCCCTCTTCTCTCCCCGGCACCCACAATCCTAGCCCGGCCTCCATCCTCCCCCCCCTTCTTCTTTCCCCAGCTCCACCCCCCTACCCCCTTGCTTCCCCTTCTCAATTTCACACGAGGAGGAAGGATTTGAGGAGAGGGGGCAGTGGGAGGGTGGCCGGGATTGTGGGTGGTTGGATTCCGGTGGGGACCCAAAATCCGGCCCTCTCTCCCTAGCCTCCCTCCTGCTTTCTCCTCTCTCCCCTGGTCCGCCACCCCCTCCCTCCTGCTCACCCCCCTGTCCTCAACAGAGGAGGGGGGCGAAAGGGAAAAGGGGGGGGGGACTGGATTCTGGCTCCCCATCGGAATCTGGCCACCCACCCCACCTCCTCCCTCTCCCCCACTCGCGGCACTTTTGCCAGATTCTAGTGCCGAAATTTTTAAATAAATTTTCTAAAGTTTTTAGCCACGCTTACAAAAGCATCACTAAAGGCTTTTTTTTTAAAAAAATTATGAAGTATTAGTGACGCTTCATAAAGCATCACTACTACAAAAACTTTTTTTTCATTAACAATGCTTTAAAAACTATTTTTTATTATTTTTTAAATTTTTTTATTAGTGACGCTTATATCTATGCATCACTAATAAGTTGTTATTTATTTTTCTTTAAATAATTTTTTATATTAGCAACATGTAGTAAAGCATCGCTAATAATCAATTATTAGCGATGCTTAAGTATTATGCGTCGTTAATAATTTACTATTAGCAATGCTTTACTATACATCACTAATATAAAAATTGTTAGTGACATATGAATAAATGTCGCTAATATGCACTATTAGCTAAGCTTAAGTAAGCGCCACTAATGAGTAATTGCGACTCGCGTTTTTACAATGAAAGTAGCGACGCTTAAACTATTATTAGCTATGCTTTTGTCTTTTTTGTTGTGGTGTTTGTAACCTACACAACTTCTGTTTCTTCATTTAATTTTTTCCCAAGCTACTTTAGTGGATGTAAAATTATAGATTAACCTTTGCTAAGATTTTCCAATTGGCATTAAACAATGCACTTAGAGCTTTACTATTGTAATTAGCAAGTTTAGACTCATTATCTTCACATTCACTCTCATAGTTTAGAATTGAGTTGCAATCTTTGTTTTTGTTTACTACTTTTCCAAGCATTGTCATCAAAATGCTTGAATGAAGGCTCTCATCCGGTTCATCTAATAGCAGCAATTTTGACCATCAAACAAAGGTGGTCGACTCATAGGATTTCCTAACTCCCCATGCTCAGCCATGATGTTGTTTGACAAAGCCATTTAGCTTAAAACAAAACAATTAGTTTTAATCAAGCCAACAAAAAGAGAATTCTCTAAGAGCAAGAATAACATAACTTAGGGTAAAATCAACAAGCTTCACAAGTAATTCTAGAAAGAAAAACAAGGAAATCAAGCGAGGATTATGAAGCAAACCCTACCACAAGTAAATTTATCTCTAGGAAGCAAAATCAAGAAAGATCAAGCAAACTAAACACAAGTATCTAGTATTAAGCATGAAAATTTTGATGAAGAACAAGACACAAATCAGAATTGCCACAGCTACCTCATGAGATTTTAATATCCATATCTAACTAAGCGGATCACTAGATTACTCATAACTCTAGCGCTTAAACGAAAGAAAGAATTATGAGTTCTAACCTCTTTATGAAAGAATTTCTTAGTGGATACTATCAATCAACCTTAAGCATATGTATGACTATTTTATCATCCAAACCCCTATTAGGGTAAAAAAATACATAGCAACCACTCTTAGCTTAGTCAATACACTAGCAAGCAAGACTTTTTGCTTTATATAAGAAAACCACTAACCTCTCAGACAAATCTCTCTTGTTAAGATCTCTTTCTCCTTTTGTTGTTGCCCTTCAAGTCTTCTCCCCCAAGTCCTGAAACTTTCTTCCTTATTTTGTCTTTGTCTCCTTCTAGTATCCATAATAAAGCTCCTCTTGATTATTTATTTAACTTTCAATCTTTTCATTCTCTCATTGAAGACTTGACTAACATTCTCCTCAACTTTGTGTGTGAAAAATACTCCTTGTTGTGTCCATCTTATAATTCAATTACCATTAATACTATTCACTCAAGCACAATGATGATTCTAATGAAAAGCTAAAGCAAAAGAAATCTCCTTTTTCTTCTCACAATATCTAGGTTTTCTTATGTCAATTTCGTGTTTACCTAACCCTTGTATAGGTCATTAAGTCAGTCTAGTCATAGAGTCAATCCAATTAGAAATTGTTTCTATTTCGGAATTCTTAGACTAGGTAACTTTCATAGCATTGATCAATTAGTTCCAACAGTAATCGATCGGTTCCAATAGCGATCGATTGGTCAATGTTTTTTATCCATTAAATTTTATTAAGTGATCAACTCTATTATGTATCAATCAATGGGAAACCTCTCGAAAAAAATTAGAAAGACTGTTTCAAGCAAAGATCGATTGATCCTTGTAGTGTGTTCATACACAATTGATTGATGAAATTTTTTTCCAAATTTTCTCTATTCGCCCCCAAATTTCCAAAATCATTTAAAGTACTTTGTCTTAATCAAAACTAAATGACGTGTGCCTAAGTATGTGAAATTATATCTTTTACCTTAAGCACTCAACATAGTCTTCAATCTTAAACTTTTAGAATGCATCTAAATCCGACTTGACCACAACATCTAGTCAGATTCCTAATACTAAAACATACATAAAGTTTTAACATTGTTTTAATCTTTAAATTTAGACAATTACATCACATAACCCTGATCATTTATAATTAAACCTTTTGCAAGTGTACAACGTAATTGTACTTGGATGAGTACTAAGGGTTGTCAAACATCATGGATGGATGAAATTATTACTAAATTTAAGGAGAAAGTTTATTGATTGAAACTTAAAAGAACTTAAGCTTAAATTAAACAAAAGAAGCAATTAATTAAACTAAACAAAAGAGGGCAATATGATGATAATTACTTTGGAAATTGAATCCATTATAAGATCATAATAATTCTTTAACCTTTAATCTAAATCTAGTGTAAATATAAGCAAATAAACTAAGCTACATGCTAGAAATACTTTAGAAAGAATTATTAATTAAATCTACATAAACTATCTTTAACAATAGTGCGAAACATCTACACTAAACTAAATTATAGGCATGACTCATCTAATCTTTGTATAACTCATCTAATTTATTAATCATATGAACATTAAAACTATTGCATGATCATCTAATATTAATTACAGAAATTATAATTGATATAAATATCAAAACTATATAAATATATCATGTGCAAGATGATAAATCAATATAGAATTGAATAAACATGTAAACTCTTTCATTAGAAAGAAAATTATTGTCATACAATTGTCATTATTCACAATTGAGATCTAAAATAAGAAGAAAAAAAAATTAAAAGTTATTTATAGTTTCATTAACTCTTAAAGTAAAATAAATATAGTCTTTCATTGTAGAAGAATGCTCTTGAATCTCTATTAAAAGTTTTAATTGCTCTTTTATCATCTTCTCCCAGTTGTTGTAACTAGTTTTTCTCCACTTGCAAGAGAAAACTGCAATTCTCTATTTTAGGCTACTAAAGTGCTGTGAAGAGTGCTAGATACCATCTTCAAACTACAACCTCTGTTATTGTAGCGTAAATTGAAATTTTTTCCTCTTTTGTTTTCCTCACAATGGACGTGGAAGTCAATTTGTTATAGAACCATCAGCCTAAAAGTCAATCCTCACAACACTTTCTTTCCCAATGAATCAATAAATCAAAAGAATCTTATCTATTTTAATGTTATGCATTTGAATCACTCAGAACTCTAGTTCTTTGCCTCATCTCATAGTGACAATTGGCCTCTAATCCTTCTCATTTAAAACTCTCTTTTGCTCCAACTACAAATTAATTCCCTGGTTTTATAGAAATCCAACTCTATTCGTTTACGAACTACTTTCTATTTCATGCAAAAAATTTCTTGCATAAGAGCCCTGCAGATTCTAGAATCCTTTAATTCTATCTTCTATTCAATGGTAGATTTTTCTTCTGGTCTAGTCGTTTTCCAAACCATCCCATCCTTCTTATTCATGTAGGCTCTTGAGCTTAAATTTGCCCTTAGCTAAAATTTTCTCCAGCTTCATAACCAAAACCACAAAACACTTGAAAGTTACTACAAATCCCTTAGGATTAATTGGTCAAGATTGCTATGAAAATTTCCAATGAGATGAAAGCTTCAATGAATCCATTAATGGCAACGCAAAACGCCTAGTTGATGCATTGAAATAATGTTTAATTAAATATTTTTAAATTTCAAATTACAATCCTATTTTGTGTTAAATTATTTCTTATTTGGGCTATTTATGTTTTGAATAAGTTAGTTGGACCTTAATTGAGTTTACATGTCTAAACAGGGTTCAACAGGATCCAACTGGAAGAGGAAGTGAAGCCCAACTACTCAAAACTATTTAAAAGTCAAGAATGGGCTCCTAATGGTCTAAACATGCATGGAATGATCAAACACAACCTTTTGGACCCATTGGATTTGGGATTTGCGTCAGGAGAACTAAATTAGGACAAAAGCTAATTCAAACAGATTGACACAGACTTAGTATTTTGACCATATCTTTCTATGTATAATTCGGTTGATATGATTCTGGTGGCATTGGAAAGAAGACTTCTGTGGATACAATCATTAGTTCATGAAGAAATTCACAATCCCGAAGATTTATGGGTTGAATTTGGCATGCAAAGGGACAACTAGTTAACTAACCCAAGGCCAGCACATGAAGAATATTTTCATTGATTGTGATTGATACACATAAGGAAAGATAATGAGGATGATTGGATAACTAAAGGAAGATTCAAAGATACTTATTTGCTAAATAAATTATTGATTTATTTAGAATCTAATCATTGCCAAAGAAGCAACCAATCAGGCAATAAATGAGGATGCAATCTAGAGATATGATTTGACTTTCCCCTTTGAAGTAACCCCTTATACTCTTATAAATAGAGGGGTGGGCATGATAGAGGCATCATCCCCTCCTCTTTGGAGCTCTCTTTTCCTATTTTTCTTCTCTTCTTTTGTATTTTTATTTTCAGTTTTATTGTAATGGCTTTCTAAGCTCTCAAGCTAAGGCTAGGAATGAAGTTTGTACTTGATGTTTAATGACTATGTTGATTCAAATAAGTTCTTTATCATTTTAAATTGATGTTCCACATTTGAAGAGTTTATAATTTATATATTTATTTGATTCAGCGTTGATGAAAGGCACGCCGAATGCTTATAATTCCCTATGATTATATGCTTAATACTTTCACGTAGTAAACAATCAATTACCATTGTTTATTTTAAAGTTCTTTAAAAGATAAATTTTCTGATTAAGACAAATTTTCATTTGATCTTAATTGAGTTATCATTTGAATCAAATATACATTATAGATTTATTACAAGTGGATTTCCGAAGCCTTAGCATTTTCTCTTTGATTGTCTCTTTTTCTCTATTTTACCTTCATTCTCTATTCTATTTTCTACGTAATAGTTTTCTTTGTCACACAAGGCTTTCCCTGTGGATTGACCTTGTTTATTATAATTGACAAGTAAAAAAGAAATCTGAACTAGACTACTTCATAGTATTAGATTGGATGTAACAACACTTGTCATTACCAACTCTAAATTCTAACCTCTCCAAGACACTAAGTAAATTTTGAGACCATCCTCTTGTTTGGAACTAAGTTAGGAACAAAACCCCTAAGTCAATTTTTGTGATTACAAACTCTTCGAACTTCAATTTCATTGTTTTCCCAATTGGTTGACATTATGCAATCTAGACAGTTTAAGTGTCTAATTCATGTTTGGGCAGATGACTCTTATTCATTGGACAATCCATATTTACGTTCAATTTTATGCTCCGTTAACTATGCTCTATTGTTTGCGTCCATATTAATTTTCAACTTGTTTGTTACTCCAAAAAGTTGTCCAAATCACTTGTAAGTGTGTCAAGATTATTGTAAATTATTCCTCACGTCATCCAAGGGCCTTGGGAAGCATGCATTACATATAGAACATAAAAAAATTCACATTTTAGACGCGTAGTGCAAAATTAAAATCTTGACTTGATTCAAATACACACCTAAACTATTAATAGCACTTAAATTAAATTAATAATAAAACTAAAATATTAATATCCATCTTAAAATAAATAAACCCTAATTAACTCTTAATTAACCTAATACTACACAAGCAAATATGGTAAAAAAATGTATAAAATAGATATATTTTAAGCTTATCAATGTGTCATATGTTTTTATGGTAAATAGAAATTTTATTTTACCTTAGCCTTTACGACATATTGTGGTTGAAATTTGCAAACTTATCCTTAATTATTAGATTGAAGTAAGTCGTATTTAAAGGGTTAAAGCTAATGCCATGGCAGATTACTTGGCTAATATTTTCTGTGCTAAACTTACTTCAAGGATTTTCCTTTCTTTCCCATTCCATTAAGAGTATCGGAGGTGTAGGGGTATATCTACCTTGAAAAATTATGGTTTATGTCATTTGAGAGACGTACCTTAGATTATTTTATTTCTTTTCTAGTTGTACTTTAGTAAAGATTAATGTCCCCCAAATTGTATTGTTTGGCTTTTAATTTATTGGTGGGAGTCTTCCTAACCCTCAACCCATTCAGTTGGTTGAAAAAAAAGCTCTTGTAATTCACTTGTAATGTTCATCGTGCTTATGGGGACCTGCTATGCACATATGGCACGTATGTGACTTTAACATCTGTCTAATCGAACTAGCAGATCACAAGATTGCTCTTAAAACTAGTACTTCATAAGTAAGAATTATGAGTTGTAGACTCTATGCACAAATTTTATTTTATAGTGGAAACAAGTAAATATTCTCTCAAAGCACACTCATGATGTATCAATCAATCATACTTAACATATTCAATCCGCACATGAAAACCCAACAATTTAACATGAAAAACCCATACTCGAGTAAAAGCCTACATCAGTTCTAAAGGAACCAAATCAATACACTACTAGCAAGCAAGGTAATTACATCGACACTAGCAAACCACAAATCTTTGTTGTGATTCTAACATAAAATTCTTTTGTTTTGATCTTCACAAATTATTTTTGTCGTTGGCTTTTCAAGTCTTCTCCCTCTAGCACTTGAAATTTTTATTCCTCCTTGTTTTGTCATTGCCTTCTTCTAGCCTTGAACAAGCTCCTCTTGTTGCATTGTCTTTAGTCTCTTAGAATCATCTATCTCTCATTGAAGGTAAGCTACATTTCCTCTTTAAAATTATCATATGAAATATCTTCTTAATTGTGGAATAACTTCATGAATTCACCATTGATTTTAAACTCAAAGCTTTATGTAAATTTCCTTTTTAAAATAATATGCAGAAGGTAGAAACCCTTCTGCCTTTGGCTTCAACAAGGATAGAAATAGAATTTAGAATGACATAATTATGGTAATTAGACTTGTAAGGGATTGATTGTTCAGTGTTTTCTTCACACAATGTACTTCAAGTTATCGATCAATTAACAAAGCGATCAATCGATAACTCTCGAGTTTGTTTCATGCAGGGCAAAATCAAGCACCGATCAATTGTTCCTTCTAGCATTATTTCCAATGATCGAACTTTCTATTTGTTTAATGATTGTTTTGCCTTTTTTACCCTACAACCTCTAAAACACCTAAAATTATTTCTAAAACTTCTCTAAGTGATTTTTGTATGATAATGTGATCTGAATAAATTTAAAAAATCTTCAACATTCTTTAATCTTCTTTCTTAACAATAAGAACATGCCTGCTCTGATTTTTCAAGTCTTTCAACTCTAAATCTGACTCAACCACAACTAAATCTAATCAGATATTAAGACTAAATATATACCTAAGGTTTCTGAAATAATTTTGACACATAAATCAGCCAGCAAACTTAACATATAACTCACAAGTTCTTACAATGTAAACAAGTTATACGTGTAGGAAGTGAACATTTATGAATATCATGCCAATAATGATGACGAAATATGCAAGTGACAGAACAACTATGGGAGGATTGTGGATCATGGTCTACTCAATGATATGATTTCATGAAGAATGAGTAGTTTTGATTCATCATAATACTTATCAAAGTAGTACAGGTTTATTTAAATAAATTTAGTTATAATTTTATCAAAGTATAGTAACAAGAACAATATAATTTATCTTTTGAATCAAGCTCTAGTCAAATACACATGTTCATGTTTCACTAGGCCGCATGTTGCACTAATGGCATGACTTGATGTAGGTTGCAGTGGGGTCTTGGGTTGACAATAGCCTCAATGAGTATTTGAGCCAAAGAAATCCTATAATGATACCATGTTAGACAATTGTTATTAAGTTGTTACATAGCATATTATCAATGTATTCATTTTATATTTCAACAACATTAAAATCTCATCTAATTCATAATTTCGAATACTATATCTAGATGTTTGATTATGTAAACAATGTGAACAAAAGTACACCAAATAAATAGTGGCATGCATGTGTTATATACAAAACAAACTATATATATATAATTTGGCATATATATTTTGATTCATCATATATGGTCAAATTGTAAATCACAAAAGCTTTTAATAGGAACAAAGAGCACTAAGTGATACAAATCATTTTTACTCTCCCATCTACTAGCATTTAGTTTAGTTTGGTAAAATAATTTTCCGCAATGCATCACTTCCAGATTTTCTTTTATATGCATACATCAAGTATATTTGAAATTGATACATTTGAGTCAAACAAAAGTAAGTTTTATGAGGAATTTGAAAAAATGTCCAACACTACAACAAAATTGGTTATTAGAGACACTTTTATTAGCAGCGCTTATAAAAGCGTCACTATAACTTACTATTAGCGACGCATTTCTAAGCATCGTTAATACTTTAGCTTTTAGCGATACATACTCATAAGCGTAGCTGTTATGAGTTGTATTTGCGACACATACCAATAAACTGTCACTAATACAATTTGCACCCCTGCCACCACACATTTCTTTAAACGTCTCAAATAAAAAGAGTATTTGTAACACATACAAGTATGTGATGCAAGTACATAAGGGTATTAGAGACGTATGTAAATATGCATTGCTAATGCCCATATTTATAGATATCGGATTTAAATGAATTTTTTAATAATAAAAAAGAGTTGTATTTGTGACACATAGAGCGGTACATCGCAAATACCCTCAAGTATTAGCGACGTATAGATATGAGCATTGTAAATACAAAAATTTATTGGCGACACATAGTATTATGCGTCGCAAATACCTTGTTGGATTTGCGGTGCACAAATCTATACGTTGCTAATACCCTTAAAATTCTAAAATTTGAAATTCTCAAATATGATTTAACTATATCGATACATATGATATAATTACCAAAAAAATTAGGATAATTTATTTAGTATTTGGTGGTGTGCACTCCGTCTTTCACAGGCACTAGAGCGTAACTTCACATATTGTGGAATAAAGATATTAACTAAAAAAATTAGACCCAACAATTAGTTTGAGCTTGCAACCTGCTCGTAGACTAAGTGAATGATATATTTCCTCGTTGATTTGAAATCTGACATCTCATACATCAAGAGGAACGCATGTGTGCTAAGTCCCGAAAGGGATGCGAATGAAGGCTTTAAATTTTAAATTTGTAGATTAATTGTATAGTATATAAATATATATATATATAATAAATTAAAAATGAAAAATAATATAGAGAGGATTAAAATTATATAATATTATTTAATAATATCATTATGCATCGCAAATACCTTGTATAGTAGCGACACAGATATATACATCACTACTATATATTTTTTTATTTTAAAAAATATAGAATAAGAGAGAGGGGGAGAGAGAAGGGGAAGAGGGGTAGAGAGACAAGTAGAGAGAGAAAAAGAGAGAGGAAAGAGGGTAGAGAGAGAAGAAAGAGAGGGAGAGAGAGAAGAGAGAGGTAGAGATAGGGAGGATTTTATTTATAAATTATATTTTAAATAAAAATAATATATATATAGTAGTGATGCATAGAATTTTGTGTCGCTACATAAAGCCCGATGCATTGCTACTTTCCATGGTAGTAGCGACGCATATCATTATACGTCGCTACTACATTGTATAGTAGAGAAACATATTTCTATGCGTCACTACTATATATTTTTTATTTTTTTTATTTTAGAAAAAATATATATTAAAAGAGAGAGAGGGGAAGATAGAAGTGGAAGAGAGAAGTAGAGAGAGAAGGGAGGGAGAGAGAAAAAGAGAGAGTGAGAGAGAGAGAGAGGGAGAGTGGGAAGAGAGGGTGTCATGCCCCGGCTCCGCCCAACCCAAGCCGAACCTGGTCCATGGGCCAGTCAGCGCGCAGGGGTGACAGAAATTTATAGATTAACGTATTGCAGAAGACTTAGCCCCTTTAATGGGCGATTTAACTAATGGAGTAGCGCACCTCACGTTCTTTTAGCAAGAAAAATAAGAATAAAGAAGGGGATAATAAACTATCATAATCCTCACACAAACCCACATATAGTCAACTCTAGAGCCTACGCATGGCTCGAAATCATAAAAAATTAGATAAGTCTAAGAAAAATAGATAAACTTGATAATACATAATCCACCATATAATGTTCTCTAATATCAACCACAAAAAAATCAGAAAATAAAACATAATCCAAATGCCACGAAGGCTAATCCCACAAGTACCCATGTCGTCCCTCATATAAGGTGTGATTCTTATAGTGTCAGTTATATAAAATCACCATCAAAAGCGGGTGGGACCTAGGGAATTTGTTGCCAAGCCTGAGGTAGGCTCCATGTGAAATTTTTGTCAATTTCCATAAGTGGGACGCACTCATCAAGGCCAGCCACATGCTTAGACCCTAAATCAATTGTTGAAAGTTTATGAAGTTAAATAAATGGGTCCTGCGTACACCACAAAAAAATTGACTAGCAAAAGCCTGGGTTAAGTGTGAAAGGTTTTCGGTTTCCAACAGCTCTGAAGCACACCCTTCACTAATAATCTTCAAAGTGCCATTTGCGGCGCTTTTAAAACGTCACCCTAACTGTACGTTGGAATAAAGATATTAACTAAAAAAATTTAAACCTGTCAATTAGTTTGAGCTTGAAACCTGCCTGCAGCTTGAGCGAATGATATATTTCCTCATCGATTCGAACTCTAATGTCTCATATGTCATGTGGAACACATATGTGCTAAGTCTGAAAAGGGACGTGAATGAAGGCATTAAGTTTAAAATTTGTAGATTAATTGTGTAGTATATTATTATATAATTTTAATTATTTATTAAAAATTAAAAATAGCATAGAAAGGGAAAAATAGTTAGAATTTAATTTTGTATTATTTTTTTAATACAAAATAAAAACATATAGTGGCGATGCATAGAATTATGTATCGCTACAAAGGTAGTAGTGACACATATCACTATACGTCGCTACTATCTAGGATGGTAGCGATGCATATCATTATGCGTTGCTAAAACCTTGTATGGTAGCGACACATAGAAATCTGCGAGGGGAGAGAGAAGGGAAAGTGAGAGGTAGAGAGAGAGAAGTCGAGAGAGAGAAATGAGAGAGGGTAGATGATCGTTTATAATTAAACCCTTTGCAAGTGTACAAGGTAATTGTACTAGGAAAATTATTTAAGGGTTGTCGAACCTCAGGGACGGATGAATTATCACTAAATCTAAAGAGGAATTTGCTGATTGAAAACTAAAACAAACTTAAATTTTAATTAAGTAAAGGAAAGAAATCAACTAGTTTAAAAATAAGAGATTAATGTGATAGAAATTACTTAAGAAATCAAATCCACTATAGAACTATAACAATTCCTTAACTTTTAATTTAAATCTAGTGTGAATATGAACAAGTATTCTCAGCTACAAGCTATAATTACTTCAAAAAGAATCATTAATTAAATTCCATGGCATGAACTATCTTCGACAATAGCACGAATCATCTACACTAAACTAGCTATAGGCATGACCCGTCTAATCTTAGTATAACTCATCCAAGTCATTAATTATCTAAACATTAAAACTATTATATGACCATCTCATCTAAATCACAGAAATTAGAATTGATGCAAATATCAAAACCACATCAATCTATCATCTACAAGACAATAAATCAACATAGACTTGAATAAATATGAAAAACTCTTCCATTAAAAAGGAAATTCATATCATATAATTGTCATCATTCACAACTGAGATCTAAATTAAAAAGAAAAGAAACTAAAACTTATCTATAGCCTCATCAACTCCTAAGTAAAAGAAAAATCTAACCTTCCATTGTAGAAGAAAGCACTTGAATATCCATTGAAAGCTTTGAGTTCTCTTCCATCTTCTTCTTCCTTTTTCTCTTCATAAAATCTACTGGAATCCCTTGGTTTCAAGCAAAATATGTCTTTTTATATGCACAAGATCCGTAGGAAGAAGTCCAATATTAAAAGGATTGAAAATTAGCTAAAACTAGGAAACTGCACGTTATGCCGTTCAAACGCCCTGCATGACCGTTCGAACGCTTGAACTATATTTTTGTCCGAATTCACATTATCCTAATCGAACAGTAAGTGACCCCATTCGAACTGCTACAGTGTTTCCGCAATCTGGACAATTTTTTTGGACAATCCATATTCTATTCATTAAGTTTTTCTTCATGTCAATATTAATTTCCAACTTGTTTATAACTTCCAAAAGTTGTCCAAATCACTTTAAAGCATGTCAAGACTATTTTTAATTATTCCAAACATCATCCAAATACCTTGATATGCGCACTTTACCTACAAAATCTAAAATATCATCTTTTGACATGTACAATATAATTAAAATCCCAACTTTGTTCAAATACATATCTAAACTACTAATAACTATAAAATTATTAATAATTAAACTAAAATACTAATTTCTATCTTAATCTAAATAAACTATAACTAAATCTTAATTAACCTAATCTATACTAGCAAATAAGGTAAAAAGACATATAAAATAGATATATATTTCATACTTATCAAATACCCCCAAACCTATATTTTGCTAGTCCTTGAGCAAAACAAAAACAAAATAAAACAACTAATCTAGAAAAATAAATAAATGCCACTTTCGTAGGGAATCACGATTGCATTTAGCATATGCAACAAGCCTTTAAACCCCTAGGTGTCCCTAGTTGGACAAGTTGTGTCTTGTTAGGGTTTGCAGTAATGATACCTACAAACATCGAAACCTAAGAAAAATAAAACAAACAAAAAAGAAAACAAAAATTAAAAAAAAACAATCTTCTCTTAAAAACACAAACTATTTTTAAAAAGAACCAACCACAAATACTTGAAACAAGTAAACAATTAAGATATGCTCACTTTCAAGTAAGGAATAATCCATTCTATAACCCTATCTTACAAATAATTGTGCAACTACATATATCCATTTCAAAATCATAAAGTGTAGAAACTTTATAGTCATAAAATTTTATTCTTTATTAACAAACATATCTTATGTGATCCATTAACGAAGCTCATTAAAGTCACTAACTCAAAAATATAACAATGACAATATTTCATCCTTAACATCTCATAATAAACCCTAATGTAATAGCCTTCAAATTCAATTAAATTCAGGGAATAAGTGCATAATATACATCAAAATATGACTTGTGCAATACTTAGTTCTATTAAGCTTTCTAAATAGTTCATGTAACAAGTGTTAGGCCAGTGTCCCTAATCAAGTTGGCTCAAGGCACTAGGTGTTGAAACACCCCTCAGGCTTAATAACTCGAAATGTAAAGGCTACAGAACCAAACAAGTCATAAAAGAATTTATCTCAACTTTTCACCTTTTGACACGATCCCTTATACTTGCCTAGGCACAAGGTCCGGTTACTTAGTATAAAGAGAAACAAACCTTTACTTTTTTTCATCATCAATTTTTTTTTCATTCAATCTATTTTTTCAATTTATTTTCATTCTTTTTTTCTTAATTTATTTTCATTCTTTTTTCTATACACACTTATCCCATTTTTTCAAATAAAAGCTAAACTTAAAGATCTATCATAGAACATTAAAAATTACTCAATTGCCAAGTTTTCAAAAATATATGCTTAGTTAAAGATATCCCACTAAGATTACAAGTAATAAATCATAAAATTATATTCCTACAAGTCTCAATGTGTGAAATGTGATTTAAAAATATAAGCACAATTATCCAAGATAAAGAAAATAAAATAGAAATTACTCACTTAATCATTTTCATCACTTAATTAATTACTTGAACTTTCTTCATGAAATTGATCTCTTTAAAAATAGACATATGTTTTTTAAAGAAATAAGCGATAAAAACCACTTAAAAGAAAAGAAAACAAAATAAAAATAAAAAATACTCTAAAACATCCTAAAATAAAAATAATAAAGAAAAATATCTTTCTACACCCCCAAACCTAAACTGAACATTGTCCAAAATGTTAAAGAAAATATATACTACAATGACAAGAATAAGTAAGAGAGGGAAAGATAGATATCACCTGAAAGCATAACTATTCCACTAATCTGAAAGTAAAGTACATAGGATTGGAGAAAAGAAATAAATATAAGTGATGAGCATTTCCCCAAACCTAAAGTATTATATCCCATAAAAGAAAAACTATAATGAGAAAAAAAACTGAGAAAATAAGTAAATAACGCCAAAATGAAGCAAAGAAAATAAACAAAAGGAAAAGAAATATATCAAAAACATGGGTTGCCTCCCAAGAAGCGCTAAGTTTATTGTCTTTAGCTAAACAGTGCCAACATTCTTAAATATATCAGGGCAGCTGGTAGATATTAGCATTAGCTCTTCTCTTAAGTCTCCAAAAAGATAATGCAGAAAAATTAGAAGACATGACATGATTATGGGTTGATGCTACAAAAGATGGACTTCTATCATAAGCATCAAATCTAAAATTGTCCACCATAAAGCATTCAGCATTAGCAGTTGCAGGCAAATGGTTAGACACGTCAAAAATATTTAGTTGCACTTTCATGTTCCCAAAGGTCTCCATTAGCCCCATCTTACAATTTATGCATGTATTAGCTGTGGCAAGAAAAGGACGACCTAGAATGATAGGAATCTGATATGTAGGGTTGGCACCAGTTTCCATATCTAAGACAATAAAATCAACAGAGAAAAAGAACCGGTCAACCTTCACTAAGACATCCTCAATGACTCCCCGAGGCTTACACACAGAATGGTTGGCTAGCTGTAAGGTAACTGATATAGGCTGCAATTCACCTAACCCTAGTTGCTCATACACCGAGTAAGGGAGTAGATTGACACTCACACCAAGGTCAAGGAGGGCTCTATGGATGGAGTGATCACCTATGACACAAGAAATAGTGGGTACTCCAGGGTCCTTATACTTAGGTGGGGTGTCAAACTTCAAAAGAGAGCTAACTTGCTCGGTGAGAAAGACCTTCTTAGACACATGGGTTTTGGATTTACACTTATGAGTGCATAGGTCTTTGAGGAACTTAGCATAAGCAGGGACTTACTTAATGACTTCTATGAGGGGGAGATTAATTTTGACTTGTTTGAAAGTCTCAAGAATCTCATCCGTCCTAGCTATGCTCTTTCTAAATGGTGGGGCCATGTCAAGACACTGAGGAAAAGATGCCATAGGGATATAAGATCCATTGGAAGTGGTCTTAGACTGTGGCTCTGAGGAAGGGGAAAGAGATATAAACTCCTTCTCATGTGGTACACTAACTTCTACTTGAGGTTCATTAGGGGCTTCCCTCTCTAATTCCTCACTCCTATCATCTGTCACTGGTGTCCCCCCAACACTCTTGTTAACAATCCTCCCACTCCTAAGGGTCATTATGGAATTAACTTGTTTATTAGAGGGAGGAGCTCCCTCTACCTGAAATTGACCTTTAGGGTTTGGTAGGGGTTGACTTGGCAACGTCCCCATCTCTCTCTTGTTAATAACATTAGCTAGTTGTCCAATTTGGGCTTCTAACTTTGCTATGGATTGTGTGTGAGAGTGGAGGAGTTGGGATTGAGATTGAAGGCCTTACAAGGCACTCAAGACCTTTTCTTCAAAACTTGGACTCCTATTGGGTTGGACATACGGAGGTTGCACTTGAGGTTGGTAGATAGGGGCTGGTAGGACTTGGAATGGGTGCCTAGGGGGTTGGTTACCTATAACCCCTTGGTTTTATGTCTGCCAAGAAAAGTTAGGATGATTCCTCAACCCAAGGTTATATGTATTTGAAAATAGATTGTTCTCAGCCCTAGGGAAGGATTGGGTGGCATTCACATGGTCTTGGACAAGCTCAAGAAATTGAGAGGCAGATGGACACTCTATGATAGTATGGGCTGGGCTAAGGGATATTATGCATGCATCTTGAGTGAAGGGAGTGGGCTGATGGGTTGAAGTCATAAGAAGGTCCAACTTCCTACTCAAAGTATCAACTTTGGAGGAGAGGTCTAATGGGTTTTTGACTTCATACAAGCCACCCCTAGAGGGGGCATTGTTCAAGGTAGATAATCCAATCTCATTTCTATTCAACGCAGCATGTTGAAAAGAATTTTCACTCAAGTCCTCAAAAAGTTTTCATGCCTCATTTTCATTTTTTAGCAAAAAGGTACCCCCACAACTTGCATCAACAAGATGACGGTTTTGTTTAATAAGACCATCATAAAAACGTTGCACTAATTGCCACTTAGGGACAGCATGATGAGGACACCTCATAAGAAGGTCCTTAAGTCTATCCCAACTCTCTTGGAACTATTCATTGGGAAGTTGGGCAAAAGTGGTTATGACCTTTCTCATTTGGTTGGTCTTACCTATGGGGAAGTATTTTTTAAGGAACTCTTGTTGCATTTGGGCCCATGTTGTGATAATGTTTGGCTATAATGAGTGAAGTCATTCCTTAGCCACATCTTTCAATGTGAAAGGAAAAAGGCAAAGTTTAACAGCTTCATCAGTTAAATTTGAGAGCTTAAAAGTTGTGCATATTTTTAAGAAGTCATCTAGGTGCCTATACATGTTTTCATTATTAAGCCCATAAAAAGATGAAAGCATTTGAATGATATTGGGCTTAATCTCATAATTTTGAGCAGCAACCGCTAGCAACCTAATGCATGAAGGAGAGGTGTACTCATTGGGAGTGTAATACTCCCTTAGAGCTTTGAGTGGTGCATCTACTAACTGATGTTCAGCCATGATGAGCGAAGTAGTGTGGGTGGAGGAATTGGTGAGAGAGTTTGGGGGTGTAGGGATGTAGGTCAAGGGCAACTCAGCTCTCCTAGATGTTCGCTCAGGCTCAGGGTCAAATGGTACTAATCGAGGAAGTAAGGAGCGACAACCACGCATACACCACACAAATTTAAGTGTAAAAAGGGGAAGAATAAGCAAAAACTAACTAAGAAAAGAACTAAAAATAAAGAGAGAAAAGGATCTTGCAAACCGAAGAGATGCACTATGCTTGTCGATGTCGACTTGTGGCCACAAGTGTAGAGAGCACGATCTTTAACTCCTACAAGATCAAGTTAAAAGAAGGTAAGAAACTAAGAATTAACTTAAAAATTAAAGTAAATTGAATCTAAATTAGATAGAATTATCCTAATACTAATTGAGTAACAAATCAACACCGTCCCCGGCAACGGCACCAAAAACTTGATCGTTTATAATTAAACACTTTGCAAGTGTACAAGGTAATTATACTAGGAAAAGTATTTAAGGGTTGTCAAACCTCAGGGACAAATGAATTATTACTAAATCTAAAGAGGAATTTGCTAATTAAAAACTAGAAAGAACTTAAACTTAAATTAAGGAAAAGAAAGGAAACAACTAGTTTAAAAGCCAGAGATTAATATGACGGAATTTACTTAAGAAATCGAATCCACTATAAAACCATAACAATTCCTTAAATTCTAATCTAAATCTAGTGTGAATATGTATTCTCAGCTACAAGCTATAATTACTTCAGAAAGAATCATTAATTAAATTCCATGGCATGAATTATCTTTGACAATAACACAAATCATTTACACTAAACTAGCTATAGGCATGACCCGTCTAATCTTAATATAACTCATCCAAGTCATTAATTATCTAAACATTAAAACTATTGTATGACCATCTAATCTAAATCACAGAAATTAGAATTGATGCAAATATCAAAAACCACATCAATCTATCATCTACAAGACAATAAATCAACATAGACATGAATAAACATGAAAAGCTCTTCAATTAAAAAGGAAATTCATATCATACAATTGCCATCATTCACAATTGAGATCTAAATTAAAAAGAAAAGAAACTGAAACTTATCTATAACTTCATCAACTCCTAAGTAAAAGAAAAGGCTAGCCTTCCATTGTAGAACAATGCACTTGAATATCTATTTAAAGCTTTGAGTTCTCTTCCATCTTCTTCTTCCTTTTTCTCTTCATAAAATCTACTGGAATCCCCTTGTTTCAAGCCAAATATGTCTTTTTATAGGCAGAAGATCCGTAGGAAGAAGTCTAATATGAAAAGGATTAGAAATTGGCTAAAACTAGGAAACCGCACGTTATGCCGTTCGAACGCCCTGCATTCCCGTTCGAACACTTGAACTGTATTTTTGTCCAAATTTACGTTATCCCAATCGAATGGTAAGTGACCTCGTTCGAACTGCTACAGTGTTTCTGCAATATGGACAGTTTTGCTGGACAGTCCATATTCTGTTCATTAAGTTTTTCTTCATGTCCATATTAATTTCCAACTTGTTTATAACTCTGAAAAGTTGTCCAAATCACTTTAAAGCATGTCAAGACTATTTTTAATCATTCCAAACATCGTCTAAGTACCTCGATATGCGCACTTTACCTATAAAATATAAAATATCATCCTTTAGACATGTACAATATAATTAAAATCCCAACTTTGTTCAAATATATATCTAAACTACTAATAACTATAAAATAATTAATAATTAAACTAAAATACTATTTTTTATCTTAATCTAAATAAACTATAACTAACTCTTAATTAACCTAATATATACTAGCAAATAAGGTAAAAAGGCATATAAAATAGATATATATTTCATACTTATCAGTAGAGAGAGCAGGAAGAGTGGGAAAAAGAGAAGAGAGGGGAAGAGATAGAGAGGATTTTAAATATACATTATTTTTTAAAATAAAAATAAAAAATATATAGTAGCGAAGCATAGAATTTTGCATTGCTACGCATAGCCCGATGCGTTTCTACTATCTAAAGTAGTAGCGACTCATATAATTATATGTCGCTACTGCCTTATATAGTAGCGAAACATATTTCTATACTCCACTACTATATATTTTTTATTTTTTTATGTTTTGAAAAAAATATAGAGTCAAAGAGAGAGGGGGAGTGAGAAGGGGAAGAGAGAGGGAGAGAGAGGGAAGGGAGGGAGAGAGAGAAAAGAGAGACAGGAGAAAGAGAATGAGAGAGGGTGAGGGAGAGGGAAGAGAGGGACAAAAAGAGAGAGAGAGGGGAGAGAAGAGAGAGAGGGGGAGAAAAGGAGAGAGGAGAGGCAGAGAGAGAGGAGAGAGGGTAGAGAGAGAAGAGAGAGGGAGAGATAGAGATGATTTTAATTATACATTATTTTTAAAATAAAATATATAGTATTGATGCATAGCGCTGTGTTGCCACTATCTAGGGTAGTAGCAATGCATATTATTATACGTTGTTACTACCTTATATAGTAGCGATGCATATTTCTATGCATCACTACTATATTTTTTTAATTTCTTTCAATTTAGAAAAAAATAGAATAAAAGATGGGGTGGTGAGAGAGAGTTAGAGAGAGAGGGGGAGAGAGAAAAAGAGATAGAGGCAAGAGAGGGGGAGAGATGGGAGAAAAAAAGAGAGGAGAGAGAGGGAGACGGAGGATAGAGGGTAGAGAGAGAAAAGGATAACAGAGAGAGAGGAGAGAGATAGGAAAGAGGAGAGATGAGAGAGAGAGAGGGTACTGAGGTCGAGAGATAGAAAATTTTAATTATATATTATTTTTTCAAATTAATAAAAAAATATTTATAGTAGCAACGCGTATGAGTATGTATCACTACTATACTATTGTAATAGCAACAAATATGAGTCGCTACTATATTAGGGTAGTAGCGACGCATAATTGTATACTACTCTCATATAGTACCGATACATTATTCTATGCGTTGCTACGAATTTTTTTGTTTATATTAAGTTTTAAATAAAACAGACAAGGGGGAGAGAGAGAACAGGAATGGAGAGGTAGAGAGAGGGAGAGGGGAGAGAGAAAAAGAGAGAGGAGAGAGAGATAGGAGAGAGAGAGAGATAGAAGAGAGGTGTATAGGGAGGGTACATAGAGAGTGCCGAGAGAGAAAGGAGGAAGAGGGGAGAAGGGAGAGAGGAGAGTGAAAGGAGGGGGAGAGGGAGAGGGAGAGGGGATAAAGGAGGAGCGAGAGGACTACCCTCCCTACCCTTCTCGCTCTATCCTCTCCTCTCTCTCATTTTCTCTCTCCCCTCTCCATCTCTCTACCTCTCTCTTCCCCTTCTCTCTCTCCCCCTATCTCGTTTATTTTAATTTTTTTAGATTAACAAATTAGTAGTGACACATAATTGTATACATCGCTACTAGCTGAAGGTAATAACGATGCATATTCATATGTGTTGTTAATATAAAATTTTTTATTTTTTTAATTTCTCTCTCACTCTCTCTTCTCTTCTAATTTCTATCTCTTCTCTTCTCTCTCTTCACTTTCTCTCTCCTCTCTCCTCACACTATCTCTCCTCTCTCCCTCCTCCTCTCTCTCACCCTCTTCTCTTCTCTCCCTCCCCTCTCTCTCCCCTTTCTCTATTTCCTCTCTCTCTCTCTCTCCTCTCTCCCTATCTGTCTCTCTCTCTCTCTCTTCCCCTTTCTGCAATCCTTCCACTATAAGCATCATAAAAATGCATGCTTGGGAAAATTTTACCCACCTTCTATTTAACCCCCCCACTCTTCACCCCCATTAATGGCCATCACCCCGACGACCACCTCCACCCCAGTGACCACCCCCTCTTCCCTCTTTCACTCCCCGGTCCCCCACCCCCACTCCGTCCCCACCTCAACCCGCTCCCCCCTCTCTCCCTGGGACCTCCACGTGTACCGAATTCTTGCTCCCTGTTGGAATCCAGTCACCCACCCCCTCCCTCCCGCTCCCCATCTCTCCCTAGGTTCCCCCTCTCTCCCCACACCCCCACTCCTTGCCCTCCTCCCTTCTACTCCCCCCTCTCCCCGGGACCTCCTTGAGTGCTAGATTCTGGCATCCACATAGCCCGATGCTTCGCTACTATCTGGAATAGTATCAACGTATATAATTATACATCATTGCTACCTTGTATAGTAGCGAAACATATTTCTATGTGTCACTACTATCTATTTTTTATGTTAGAAAAAATATAAAATAAAAGAGTAGTGAGAGAGAAGGGGTAGAGAGAGGTAGAGAGAGGGAAAGGAGGGAAAGAGAAAAAGAGAGGGGGGAGAAAAAGAGAGAGGAGAGGGAGAGAGGGAAAAAATATAGAGGAGAGAGGGTAGAAAGAGAAGGAAGAGGGAGGAATTCAAATCCCCTGGGAAAACTTTACTAGGGAGGCCTATGGTAAAGCTTTACCACACAACCACGTATGTTTATCCCTAGTGAAGCTTTACCAAACAACTACGTACGTTTATCATGTGGTCTCATATGTAATAAAATGACAATTGAAAATGCAAGGATTCGTCTTCTTTTTGTACGAACCCCTAACAAAACTACTTAGGTTATCTAGTGGGTCCCTGGTGAAACTTCACGGGGGATCAGAAGAAAGAAAAGGTTGAGGTAGAGATAAAGATGATTTTAATTATATATTATTTTTAAAATTAAAAAAACTTACACAGTGATATGTCTCTCGTACAATGACATGTCTGTCTTGCCACAGCAGTGGCGCCACTTGAGGTGGTCTCTCCCCATGCCCACCTCTTATGATCACCCTCACTTTGCCTGCTACATCGCCGCCACCCTCACTTCCACTACCAGCTGGTCCCCTTCCCAGCATAGCCTCACCTCGTCTACCACACTCGGCCCACCAATTCTACCACGAGACCCAACCGAGAATACTCGTCCCTCCCATCGCTACCCCCCGGTGGGAGATTGATCCGACCCTCAAATCCACCTGGGGCCCTAGCACCACCGTCCTACTCTTCCTCACCCAGTCTGTCGCCTTCTCCCACAAATGGTCGGAGCCCCTGTTGGCTAGCCTCGCTGGCTAAGTCGTGGCCAACCAGGTTACCGGCATCTAACACTCGGGCATCGATAACTACGGTGGGCCGGAGACTCTGTTGGACCATGGTATGGGCACAGGCCCGGTTTGGTCCAACATGTCACAGTTCGGGTGAGCCGGTATGGGTCACGGGGGCCCAAGGGTGGTGGGGGCTGTCGCACCGACCCCACTAGTACCTTCGTTACACATAATTCGAATGGGACCCACATATGTCACACACGTACACTAGACATACATCTAGGTGTGCATTTACACATTGTGGGGCCCAGATGTGAGAATTGTGTGATTAGGGTGGGACCCGCGTGATTAGTGAGGGGTCAACCCTGTACAGGCTTGGTCGTGTGCAGGGAGTCCAGGCCTGCTCGGGCTCTGTGTGACAGAGCCCGCTCCCGTTGTGATTGAGCCTCTATGTTAAACCCGTTGGAATTAAGCATTAATGCCCATATAATCTCAGCCCATTTGTTTCAAGCTCGCCATTTATGAAAGGTAAGGAGAAAGGGAATATTGGAGAGAATAGAGAGAATATTCTCTCTCATTCTTGAATGGGGTGTCCCCCTCTTTTGTGGATCTGATTTTAAGAATCAGATCTCACTTCTCCCTCTTCTTCTTCCCCCTCCCATCTCTGTACCTTGTCCTCTCTCCCAAAAACCAGTCCGCCCCTCCCTCTTTCTTGTTTGAGTGTGGCCTGCACGGGTTTTTTTCAAGGAGAGTCTCTCCTTCTTTGTTTGGAAGAGAAGGCTGTAGAAGGGCTGAAGAAAAGGGGTTGTTGTGCTGAGAATTCCTTCACTTCAATCAAGAGTTTGAGAGGAATCGTCACAAAAAGGTATTATCTTAATCCCTTTTTATCGATCTTATTATTGATGCAAGAAGGCTGAATTGGAGGGCGTGCTAAGGCTGGATCAAGCCTAGGTCAGTTTATATCATTCCATGTTAATTAGTTTTCCTTTGATTGAATGATTTATATGCATGTATATTGCTAATTGTTGTTAGATTTTGCATGCTTATGTTGTAGATCGTATAAAGATTGGATTTTTTGATTGCGCCACCTCTCCCACCACTGCTTCCGCTGTTGGCCGGCCACTCTACAGACTCCCGTGTTCAGTGCATAGGGCCACCACAAGTGGCCCTAAACCATCACCAGCACCAGTTTGCCAACTACCTCCACGCCATTGCGCGGGCTTTCACCTTCGTTGTCCTCCCGGTGGAGATGCTGGTGGACAACGCGGCCGCGCTGGCCTTTGCTGGGGTCTGCTCCGGTTGCATCATGTTCAGCCAGCAGTTCCACGCGTGGGCTCACGGCACCAAGAGCTGGCTGCTGCCGCTGGTGGTGGCCCTACAAGACGTGGGCATCTTGAGCTGGCACAAAACTGCACAGACAACTCCCCAACAACAAAATATATTAACGGACAGATATTTAGCTGCGTAGGAGAGATCTCCAACATCTTCCAACAAACATTTTGTTGCGTTTCCAAGTATTAACAATATTCCAACGCCCTAGCCCCAAATTGGGTGTGAGTTTACAACTGCCGACAACTACAAATACCACTGGCCTGCTTCTTTTCATGCAACCCCAGCTCTTTTTCCTTTCTATCGCTCAAAAGGAGGTTGCTTTTCAAAGAGTAGGAAATGGCCGCAAAATCCGCTGCTTTCATTCTCTTTGTTGCTCTTCTTGCAGTGGTTGCATCCGTTACTGAAGCGTTTCCATTTCGACTTGAGCCGCCGAAATGCTTTCAAGACTGCATGTCCAAATGCAGTCGAACCCCACACGCTTCTGTTATATTATGCTCTGAGAAATGCGCCTTGGCCAAATGCGACAGCAAATCAGGTAATTCATCTCTCTCTCTCTCTCTATTTACTATAATAAATAATCTATTAGTAACTTAATCAGTTTTCTACTATTTCATGTGTTGCAGCGACCGTATCCGTTACTGAAGCCAGCTATCCTCCCATTGGGAAGGTGGTTCCATTTCCAATTGAGCCGCCAAAATGTTTTGTAGACTGCATGAACAGATGCAGTCAAGGAGACTATTCCCAGAAAAAAAATATTCGTTGTTATCTTTCATGTATCTCCCCCGACATCTGCCACAAAAAATTAGGTAATTCACTTAACTTCTCCTTATCTCTACATGTCCTTGTGCACAATACCCCTTAATCTCTTTATAGTAAATTTAACCGTCTCCCTTTTCTTGATAATTTTGTGTCTTTACAGATGCAAACATGCTGAAGGCGATCAAAGATAGTATTGAAAGCAGAAGCTAAGCACCACCCACCGATTAATGTTGTTTTAAATTGCTGGTGTACTTTTTGTTGAATAAATCTAAAAACGGATGTTGACTACATGTAATAATCCTTTGCATTATACTGTCAACTCAGTTAATAAATTTGTTTTTCTTTATTGTTCAAAATACTAAATTGTTTCTCATTGGTCTTGGTAGACTTGTGCAATACAATTTAGAACCGGTAAATTTGCGTTGTACAAAATAGATTTAACAATTTAGAACTGATAATGGATGACGTGGATGAACCTGACCTTGATTACCATTCACCATAAAAAATATTCGTTGTTATCTTTCATGTATCTCCCCCGACATCTGCCACAAAAAATTAGGTAATTCACTTAACTTCTCCTTATCTCTACATGTCCTTGCGCACAATACCCCTTAATCTCTTTATAGTAAATTTAACCGTCTCCCTTTTCTTGATAATTTTGTGTCTTTATAGATGCAAACATGCTGAAGGCGGTCAAAGATAGTATTGAAAGCAGAAGCTAAGCACCACCCACCAATTAATGTTGTTTTAAATTGCTGGTGTACTTTTTGTTGAATAAATCTAAAAACGGATGTTGACTACATGTAATAATCCTTTGCATTATACTGTCAACTCAGTTAATAAATTTGTTTTTCTTTATTGTTCAAAATACTAACTTGTTTCTCATTGTTCTTGGTAGACTTGTGAAATACAATTTAGAACCGGTAAATTTGCTTTGTACAAAATAGATTTAACAATTTAGAACTGATAATGGATGACGTGGATGAACCTAACCTTGACTACCATTCACCATAAAAAATCAATTCGTTTCGAGGCTCACGTCTTCATTTGAAGCATTTCTTCAAAAATATGCATATCCTACATTATCCAACAACTTTTAAATGATCCAATAGCTTCCTTGAGAAAGAACGGTGTGGGAAGAATGATTCACCTTTGTCATTATACCAAAAGCAAGAGAAGCCTGACCATAAGGTCAATCTCACACAAGCTTACACAAGGATGATTCTTATAGTCTCAATTTTATAAAATCACCATCAAAGGCGGGTGGGACCTAGGAAATTGGTTGTCAATCAAGAGGTAGGCTTCCTGCGATAGTTTGGTCAATTTCCATAAGTTGGACGCATTCATCAAGGCCAGCCAAATGTTTAGACCTTAAATCAATTGCTCAAAATTTATGAAGTTAAATAAATGGGTCTTGCATACACCACAAAAAAATTGACTAGCAAAAGCCAGGGTTAAGTGTGAATGGTATTCGGTTTCCACCAGCTCTTAAGCACACCCTTCACTAATAATCTTCAAAGTGCCATTTGCGATGCTTTTAAAACATCCCCCTAACTGTACAGTGGAATAACGCTATTAACTAAAAAATTTAGACCTGTCAAACAGTTTGAGCTTGCAACCTACCCGCAGCTTGAGTGAATGATATATTTCTTCTTCGATTCGAAATCTAACATCTCATATATCAAGTTGGAGGTACATGTACTAAGTCTGTAAAGGGACGCAAATAAAGGCATTAAATTAAAATTTGTAGATTAATTGTGTAGTATATTATTATATAAATTTAAAATTATATTAAAATTTTAAAATAATAGAGAGGGAGAAATAGAGAGGATATAACTTATATATTAATTTTTTGAATAAAATTAAAAATTAAAAATATATAGTAGCGACGCATATCACTATGTATCGCTACTATCTTGGGTAGTAGCTACATATATTATTATGCGTGGCTACTATCTCGGGTAGTAGCGATGCATATTATTATGGGTCACTAAAACCTTGTATAGTAGGGATACAAAGAAATATGCGTATCTACTATTATTAATTTTTTTAATTTTTAAAATATATAGAATAAGAGAGAGAGGGGAGAGAGAGAAGGGGAAGAGAGAGGTAGAGAGAGAAGAAGGGAGTGAAGAAAAGAGAGGAGAGAGAGTAGAGAGAAGGAAGAGAGGGAGAGAGAGAAGTGAGAGGAAGAGAAAGACAGGATTTTAATTATACATTATTTTTTAAAATAAAATTAAAATTTTATAATAGTGATGTATAGAATTTTGCATCGCTATATAGAGCCCAATCCGTCGCTACTATCTAGAGTAGTAGCGACGTATATTATTATACTCCGTTACTAACTTGTATAGTAGCGAAATATATTTCTATGCATCACTACTATATATTTTTTATTTTTTAAAACTTAAAAAAATATAGTATAAAAGAGAGAGGTAGAAATAGGGAAGGGAGGGAGAGAGAGAGCGTGAGAGAGGGGAAGAGAGGGAGGGGGAGAAAAAGAGAGAAAAGAGGGAGAGAGAAAGAGAGAGAGAGAGGAGAGGGTAGAGAAAAAAAGAAAGAGAGGGAGAGAGAGAAAAGAGAGTTAGAGATAGAGATTATTTTAACTATATATTATTTTTTAAATAAATATAAAAAATATATAGTAGCGATGCATAGCACTACGCGTCCCCACAATCCAATATAGTTGCGATGCATATCATTATAAGTCACTACTACCTTGTATAGTAGTAATGCATATTTCTATGCATCGCTACTATACATTTTTTTATTTTTTCATTTTAGAAAAATATTACATAAAAGAGAGAGGGGAGAGAGAGATGGGGAAGAGAGACGTAGAGAGAGAGAGAAAAAAACGATATACAGGAGAGAGAGGGGGGAGAGAGATGGGAGAAAAAGAGAGAGAGGAGGGAGAGAGGGTAGAGAGAGAGAGAGAAGGAAGAGAGGGAGCTAGAAGGCTTAGGAAGAGAGAGAGGAGAGGGAGATAGGAAAGAGGAGAGAGGGTAGTGAGGTGGAGAGAGAGAAAATTTTAATTATATATTATTTTTGAAAACTAACAAAAATAAAAATATTTATAGTAACAACGGGTATCAGTATGCATAACTACTGTATTTGGGTATTAGTAACACATAATCAAATGTGTCGATACTACCCTAGTGTAACACCCTTGCTTCATGGTATCCAGGAGGAGCTCATGCGCAGATGACAGGAGGAGCCTAGTGCACATGCAAAGGTATGGAGGTAGTGTGGAGGGCATGCTAAGGGCATGGCCATGTCTTCTCCTTCTCATTGGCACATGGGCAACGTGCCAAGGCTGGCGGTTGCATAACCGACTAGCACGATCCCCACTATGACCCGAGTGTATCATGGCGAAGAACATGGGAGTAGTGGCTGACGGTTGCAGCCACTACCCGGGTAGTTGCTGCACCATTTTGTTCATAACCACAAGATGGTTACATGTGGTTACAGACAAACTAGTGGGCTGAGTCATGGGGGTCATGTTTTAACCACTTGGATATGGTGAGTGGCTATAAAAGGGTGGGGAAAATCATTGTAATCTGGGGGGAACGAAGAAACAGACAAGAAGTGAGCACTTGGGTTTGGGTTTTGGCACGAAGAATCATACCAAGCTTTTGCAACATCAAGTGCTAAAGGGTTATTTTGGGTAGGGCCTTTTTCCCTTTACTTCAATTGTTCTTTAGAGCGTGCATGAATTTTCTTGAGATCGTGTGTGCACTAACAGAGTGAGAAGGCTGTTGATTGCCGAGGTCATTCAGGCTGCTCAAGGCGTGTGAAATCATAGTGAATTCACACCCTTGTGATAGTTGGTAGATGAGGAAAAGCACTGGTGGATACTTCTCTTGGTCGGGCTTGATCCAAGAAAGCTTATGGATGTTACGGAGGTCCTAAAGACTTGGCGGGTTGCTGAAGGTAGAAAGTTTGCTTGCGGATGGTAGGCTCAATTCAAACTCATATGTCCGAACTTGAGGCTGGTCGCTGCATAACTGACTAGCAAGAACCCAATAAGACCCGAGTGCATCATGGAGAAGAACATGGGAGTAGTGGCTAACAGTTGCTGCCACTACCCGAGTGGTTGCTACACACTGTTGTGCATAACCACAAGACGGTTACATGTGGTTACGGATGTACATACGAACTGGTGGGCTGAGTCATGGGGGACATGTTGTAACCGCTTGGCTATGGCAAGCGGATATAAAATGGTGGGGAAAATCATTGTAAAGTGGGGGGATGGAAGAGAGGGATGAGAAGAGAGCAATTGGGTTGGGGTTTTGGCACTAAGATTCAAACCAAGTGCTTGTGTAACATCACGTGCTAAAAGGTTATTTTGGGTTGGGCCTTTTTCCCTTTCTTCTATTGTTCTTTATAGCATGCGTGCATTTCCCTCTGATCGTGTGTGCGCTAAGAGAGTGAGAAGGCTGCTGATTGCCAAGGGCATTCAAGCTGCACAAGGTGCGCAAAAAAAATAGCGAATTCCGAACCTTGTGACACCTAGTGTAGTAGCGACGCTTATACTAATACTGTAGTGACACATTATTCTATGCGTCACTACTAATATTTTTGTTTTTTTTAAGTTTAAAATAAAAGAGATAAGGGGGAGAGAGAGAAAGAGAGAATGGGAAAAGAGAGGTAGAGAAAAAAGGAGAGGGAGGGGAGAGATAAAAAGAGAGAGGAGAGAGAGATAGGGAGAGAGAGAAGAGGGGTGTACAGAGAGGGTGCGTAGAGAGAGCAAAGAGAGAACAGAGGAGGGAGAGGAGAGTGAAAGGAAGGGGAGATGGATAGAGGAGAGATATATAAAGGAGGAGCGAGTGGGGGATGACCCTCCCAACCATTCTCGCTCTACCCTCTCCTCTCTCTCTACCTCTCTCTCCTCTTTGTCCCTATCTCTCACCTATATCTCTGTCATTTTCTCTGTCCCCTCTCCCTCTCCCTACATCTCTCTCTTCGCCTTCTCTCTCACTGTATCTCATTTATTTTAATTTTTTAATTAAAAAAATAAAAAATTGGTAGTGAGGCATAGTAGTATACATGGCTACTACCCTAAGGTAATAGTGACACATACTGCATCCCCTCCCAATTGTCGGAGGAGGAAGAGACTTGGGGGGAGGCGGCAAGAAATTTTTTTTAAATTTTTTTTTAATTTTAGTGACACTCAATAACACTAATAACATTTTTTACATTACAAGTAAAGCGTCACTTTTTTAAAAGAAAATCGTGTGGTAATAGCAACAGTTAGTTTAGCATCACTAATAACACTTTATTAGCGACGCTTGTTTTAGTTTTGATTTTTATATTTTAGTAACGACGTTTAAGAAAATGTTGCTAATACCATTTTTTATGTTCTTTAAAAAATCTGTTAATGAATTAGTGATGTTCTAAAAAATGTCGCCAAAAATTGTATTAGTGATCCTATACAAATGTGTCGCTAATAGTCTATCATTAGTGATGTAATCTAAAACTTGGCCAATAATATATTATTAGTGACAATTGTCAAAACATCGCTAATAATAAGATTAATTAGCGATGAAATGTAAAGCGTTAGGACTAATAAAAGCTTATTAGTGACATTTTCCAATGCTTCACAAAATATGTAATATTAGCAACTAAAGGATAAAGTGTCGCTAATATTTTACTATTAGTGATGCTTATAGATATGTGTCTCTAACAAGCAATTGCGACTGGACTATTATCGATGATTTTAGCGAGAGTTTTTAAGCGTCACTAATAATTATTTGCGATGATTTGGAAACTATTAACAATGCTTAAAAACGTTGCTAATAGTCCTTTTTGTTATAGTGCAAGGATATAGTGTATCACAATATATCTTCTATTTCCATGTAATACACAAAATGACCCTATGCACATCTAAACCTCCACCTATGTGACATAAACTATCTAAAATACTTCATTTCCATTTTCTTTCTTATAACTTCACCAACTCATTGCTACTCATTCCCAGCAACTCCAGCTTCAACATCACCACCTCCACCACTGGCACCACCACCTCCACCTCCGCCATCTCCTCCCCCTCCTCCTTTTCGTCATCTCTCCCTCCACTCCCCCCTCTCCTCCTCACTCTCCTCCTTTCCTCTTCCTCCTTGGTAGCCTCATCTTCCTCCCTATCGGAATGTAACAACACTGGTGAAAACTAGCCATTAGAGTAATTAGGAAAATATTTTTTACAAGCTCAAATCTTAAAAAATAAACGTTTACACATGTTAAATTGTTTTATTTTTACTTAACTATGAGTTTTATCTAACACTAAGCAAAACCTCATGCTGATAGTTGATAGTCAACAATCAAATTTATTGTAATGTTATAAGACAACATTATGCGTGACAATATCTCCTTAAGTATTTATAATGAACTATCTTAGTAAACTAAATAGAAAAATAAGATTTAAACATGTGACTATTTGTTATCTTGATTGTTGACTATCAGCTGTCGAATGTCCCGACTGTCGACTATCATAATGTCCAATGCCATAGACCACCTTCTTCGGCGCATGCTATATGAATATTCTTCTCAAGCGTGGGCAAGCTTTTAATGATGCATGACAGTTGGCAATCAAGACGACCAATAATTGTTGGTTAATTTTTTATTTTTAAAAAATAAAATTGTTAACATGTCATAGATGTTCTGAAAAGCATCGCTAAAAATTATAATAACAAACCCTTTACAAACAACTCGCTATTAGTTTGTCTGTCATTAGTGATGTAATCTAAAACATGGCTAATAATCTATTATTAGTGACAATTGTTAGAACATCGCTAACAATAAGATTAATTAGTGACGTTATGTAAAATGTTGCTAATAGTAGATTATTAACGATGTTTTCCAATGCGGCACAAAATATCTAATATTAGCAACTAAAGGGTAAATTGTCATTATAAGCGTAGCTAATGTAAAGTTGCGACGGGACTATTATCAACAATTTTAGCAATACTTTTTAAGCGTCACTAATAATCATTAGTGACGCTTTAGAAACTATTAGTGATGCTAATAATCATTCCTGAAATCCAGTGGAACATGCCACAAACCAACTATTGAGGGCCATCCAATATGAAGCATAGATATGAGGTTGATGTAAAGCGAGTCAGAAACCATATTGAATTGCAAATTTTAGGGCAACGAAAAAGAGACACAAAACCAAATGGCGGAAACCATATTGAAATGAGAGTGGTGAAAATCCGGTAGTTAGCCCAAAATTACCGATAAATAATTTGTTAGATATTGAACTGGCATAAAACTGTGTAGACAATTCCCCAGCATTAAAAGGTATTAACGGACAAATAGCTGAATAGGAGAGATCTTGTCATCTTTTGTGTTTTCGACTGACACCTTTCAGTAATTCTGCTTGTATTAACAATATCCAAACTCCCTAGCACCAAATTGGGTATGAGTTATGTAATGCCTGAGATTTTTCATACATTTTTCTTAAAATTCACAAAAATTTTTTTTTATAACATCTGTAAATCGGAGGAAAAATGTCGAAATCAAAACCTGATAAAATAGTTTATAATTTCAGACACTAAACATCAATTTTCCATCTAAATATTTTTATCATACGGTCAAACATCGTACGACCAAGTAAATATCCTCAGGCGCTAGTCGAAAACACACGTACGACTAAATTACCATGATCATGGATTTTTAAATACAAATAACTCCCAGGCGTCCCCAGGTACAAATCCCATAACAGTCTACATTCTAATCCAAATTAAAAGTCCAAAAAATATAGACACTTAAATCTCATCTCACCCAATACATCAGATCGTGGCACAAAATATACTCTTATTGAGTCAAATATACCTGAATCAAAAGGAGAAACAATCCACTGCAGAATCGAACATCCATCTCTAGGAGCTCTCCAACACAACCTGCAAAAGCCTCCCGAACATGGGGCTAAAAAAGTAGGGTGAGTATTTTCATACTCAATAAGAAAATACCAAGTAGGGGAATCTAAACAGTGAACTCAATAAGTTCATAAATACATGCGTTCATGCAACTCAAATATGAAGCAGTCAACATAATATAATTATAAACATATGCATAAAATCATGCATAACACACTAATGAAAGCAAAGTTTCACAAACACCCTTAATCAGGGTCTTACAACTTACTCGTACCATCATATGCATACTCAATACCTTACACATACTTGTATGACCTTATTCTCACAATCTTACACTTACAGTCCTCTCAGAATCATATACCTACAGTCATACTAAAAAACTTACACTTACAATATACACATACTCGTACGACCTTATTCGTCCAAACTTACATGTACAACCTTAATCGTACAATCTTACTCTTACACATAAACATACTCTTACGTCTTCCATAGAAGCTTACACTTACTTTGGATATTACACATACAACTTACTTAGAATCCGAATCATACAACATATTCTTACCATCGTACCCTTACTACAGACAACTGAAGCTCATTACAATTAATAAGCTTCTGAGTCAGAAAGGAAGAGAATGCCACTGGGGCATCACCTTAACCTTCGACGAGCAACTAGACGCCATGGACTTTTCTAAAGGTAAGGCACACCTATGCTCATGGGGCACAGGATCAAATAGGTAAGAGTAGGTCCATGATACTACTTACCTGAGCACGCAAATACCTACTCTCTGGGGCCATACAGTGCCAACAAGAGCCATACAGTGCCAACTAAGGGCGGAAAGTATATAGTGCCACTCTAGGGCAGTAATCTTACAATGTCACTCTTGGGCAGAACATATAGTGTCATCTATAGGCAGAAACATACAGAGCCCACGAAGGGCGAAAACTTATAGCGCTTTCAACAGAGCATCAAATGTCTGGGCTTATTATAGCACACGCACCAAATCAAAACATACATCGCTCTCAACAGAACATCAGATGTTTGGTGCACTAAATAGCACACAGACAACATCTCACAAGAATAACCACCATGGCAAGACACAAGAAATGCTCAGCCGATTCATTATCGACTAGCTCAAACACAGAACTTAATCCGTCGAACCCTCAGGTCTCAAACTCACAACGCTTTTATTAACTTTCTCATAATTCAAGTTTGAATTAAGTATATTATTCGGTACAATTATGTCACACAAACTCAGTCCTCAACTGATCAAACCAAAACTGAGCCCGATCGAAACCCTAGTTCATCGAGACAGCAAACTTCACTTACCCGTCTAAGCCACAACATAGCTCCTCAAAGCAAATCCTCGTTATCCCCCCTTACTTACACCTCACTGATTATGCTTACTTTTCACTTTCTAATTTGCATGTTATGCTTGTATAATTATGCACACTCTTACCATCTAACAAAGCCACATAAGGCTTCAAGCTTAAGTTCTCTTACTTACAAAAACCAACCCCTGACTTTGCTCCACACCAAACTGATCCAATCCGCTTCATTCTTCGCCTGTCATACTTACGTTTGTCATCTTCTATCACATGCTTACCCATCCACATCTGACTCCATACCAAAAACCTTACCACTTCTTACCGTCCAGCGCCCATACCTTTGCCCACACACACAGTCCACATACATAGCTTACTCAAAATTGCTAGCCATCACTAGCATGTCCATAATACGCATCCGCAGCGTACTAACCTAATCGCTAGCCATCCCTAGCGCATACATATTCCACATCCATAAAGCATACATGCATCTCATACATATTAATCATACTTAGCACACATATTACACATACATCAACTGTACCTACAGCTCATATGCATGCCATATGTATCTAAACATACCATATAATCATGCTTATATGCACATCATGCAATCCTAACATGCTACTACTCATTCAAGCATGCTATCATGAAATTACGAGTTCAAAGCTCCCCTACCTCGTAATCATGACGTTTGATGGAGAGCATATGATGGTGGCGGCATCGATGGCGGAGTTGGTGGCCAAAAGCTTTTCCAAGTTGAGAGGCTGCTATCCCGAGGGTTTAGGAAATGCCGAAACTACACACGGCCAAATAGGGTGTCAAAGTCAACATGATAAAATCCGCGATCCACAGTGGCACACTAGGGGCGGCTGGGAGAAAGATCGTGCCAACGAGTGGCTAGTGAGACCGAAAGGCAGAGTGTACACTAAAATTTGACCGGCAGTTAAACAATACCCAACTAGTCACAAAATATCGAAATCAGCCATGGACAGCACCCAACGGCATCGATTTAGCGTTTACAAGAGCCCACATATGGGCGGAGGGTGTAGGGCGACACTAAAGGACGTAGGAGAGGTGGTGGAGGACTCTGATGTCAACTCTAGATGATGGCGGAGCCATCCGACAGTGTGGTGCCAAAGTAGCACCTAAACTCTAAACTGCATGCGCGGCTAAAGGGATGGGGAGAGGGCTAGATGGTGTCAGCCTAAGACTCAGAAGGCCAGTAGGTCCATGCCCAAGGATGGTGACCAACAAAGATGGCCTTTGCCATTGCCGTGCTGAGGTAGGCCGACTAGAGGCCAATCGGCATCTGGGGAGGGTAAGACGGTAAGAGGGTAACACATGGTGCTCTGAATGACACGGTCAAACACATAACCGACAAAGAGGACGCATGGCTCATGTCGGAAAAAGAGGGGCGGTCTCGCACTAGGGCGGCCAGCCATCTTTTCAAGCGTCCAGAGGAGACATACAATGGCCCAAAATGGGTGAAAAACCCTAGGGTACAAGGAGTAGGGGTTACTGGCAGCTTTGGCCAACTTCATCGTGGCCCTAGTGGCTAGGAGCAGCTATCTCCGGCAAGAGGTGACGGCCCAAGTCAACGGCGACATGCCGGACAGATAGCACAGTGAGGGACAGAGACCTTGTTTTTCCAAGTGAGAGCACCCGAGCACCATATGCAGATCTGCTTCCGAAAAAGCGGAGTGAACGGACGCTCAACAGGGCCGGGAGGGGTGGCCCACTAGCATCAGTGGGCTGAGGCAGAGCTGGACAAAGGTCCACATGGCCATGTCCGACGTCTGGCTGGCAGTGGCAGTCACAACGTCCAAAACGGACGTAGACCAAAAATATGGGCTGACCAGAGGGGAAAATAGGGCTAGGGAGGGCGAAGGTGGAATAGTGCTAGGGTCGGCGAACCTGAGTTGGGACAGTGGCTCAACCATCCCCAGGCCGGGGCAGAGCTAGACAGACGTCTATCGTCCATGGCTCGCAATTGCTGGCCTCCATTCCACCAAAACCAAGCATCGGCGAAATAAGGGTGGTGGAGTCATCTAGCCGGAGGAGAAAGGAAGAGCGGAGGTGGAACCCAGTAGGGAGAGGTGGTCCACAACCTTAGCCAGACCAAGGTGGTTCGGACTGAGTCCGACCAGGGCATCCAACACCGGCCGAAGCCGGCTGGAGAGTTGGATCAAAGGGGGCGGAAAATAGGGCACCAGAGAGAAAAAGAGGGCTGGGGCGGTGGAGGAGGACCACTGGGACCTGGATAGGTGGTCCCTCGTCATCGTCGGCCCAAGGTGGGGCCATTGCCGGCTGGTCAGGCCTTGCCGGCCCACGGCGGTGGCGGAATTAGTGACCAAAGGGGCGGAAACAAAACAGGGCAGAGGCGGAAATGGGATGGGGCGGCGGAGCGGAAGCCCATTGGGCTGGGTGGGGTGGCCTCCTGCTGTCGCCGGCCCAAGGCGGAGCCATGGCTGGCCGGCCAGCCCACGGCGGAGGCTCAACTTGGATCACAGTGTGAAAGGGAGAGAGAGCTCACTGGGGGAAAAAGAACTTAGGGGTTTGAGGAGCAGGCTGGAGGTCGGGCTTGCCGTCGCAGTCCCGTGGCTGGCTAGACGATGGCCGGGTGGAGCCCACCGGCCAGTGCTAGTGCTACCGCATCACAAAAAAGAGAGAGCAGAGAGAGATCGGGGGAAATAGGGGAGGAGCATGGGGCGGCGAATCGGGCTGGGGCGGCATCGGGGAGGTGGCCTGGCCATTGCCTAGCTGTCACCAGGCCGAGGTCAGTCGGTGGCCTACCGGTGGCTCTCCTCCGGCTAGAACAGATGAGAGAGGGGGGTGTGTGCACTGTTCCCTTCTCTAGAAACATCTGGATTGGGCTCGGCCGAGCCCGATCCCGTTTCTTCTTTTTATTTTTTTTATTTTTATTTTCCATATCTTTTGCAATTTCCTTCTCTCTCACATTTTCGAGCTGTAAACGCGCTTCTAGGCCCATGGCCTATGATTGAACCCACACCCGACTATACGGGTAAGAATATCATGACCAAATACGCCGAAGTGTTGTATTTTTCCACCGAAAATGATAAGAAAATAGCAAAAAATCACATAAAATAGTAGAAAAATCAGGAACCTTACAAGTTAATAAAGTTGTTTTTCTTTATTGTTCATAATAGATTTATCAATTTAGAACCGATAATGGATGACGTGGATGAACCTAAACTTGATTACCATTCACCATAAGAAATAAATTTCTTGCCAGGCTCAGTCTTCCTTTGAAGCATTTTTTCAAAAATATGTATATCCTACATTATCCAACAACTTTTACATGATCCAATGGCTTCCTAGAGCAAGAATGGTGTGGGAAGAATGATTCACCCTTGTCATTATACCAAAAGAGAGAGAAGCCTTACCATGAGGTCAATCTCACACAAGCTTCCACAAGGATGATTCTTATAGTGTCAGTTTTATAAAATCACCATCAAAGGCGGGTGGGACCAAGGGAATTGGGTATCAATCCTAAGGTAGGCTCCATGCAAATTTTTGCTCGATTTCCATAAGTTGGACACACTCATCAAGGCCAGCCAAATGTTTAGACCCTAAATCAATTGCTCAAAATTTCTGAAGTTAAATAAATGGGGCCTATTTACACCCCAAAAAAATTGACTAGCAAAAGTTTGGGTTAAGTGTGAAAGGTATTTGGTTTCCACCAGCTCATAAGCACACCCTTCACTAATAATCTTGAAAGTGACATTTGTGGCGCTTTTAAAACGTCACCCAACTGTACGGTGGAATAAAGATATTAACTAAAAAAATTTAGACCCGTCAATTAGTTTGAGCTGGAAACATGCCTACAGCTTGAGTGAATGATATATTTCCTCATCGATTTGAAATTTGACATCTCATATATCAAGTGGGACACACATGTGCTAAGTTTGAAAAAGGACGTGAATGAAGGCATTAAGTTTAAAATTTGTAGATTAATTGTGTAGTATATTATTATATAAATTTAATTATTTATTAAAAATGAAAAATAGTATAGAGAGGGAAAAATAGATAGAATTTAATTTATATATTATTTTTTTAATAAAAATAAAAAATGTATAGTGGGAACACATAAAATTATGCATCACTACTAAGGTAGTAGCGACACATATCACAATGCGTCGCTATTATCGTTATGCGTTGCTAATACCTTGTATGGTAGCGCATAGAAATATACATTGCTACTATATATTATTTTATTTTTTAAAATTTACAAATATATATAATGAGAGAGAGAGGGGAGAGAGAAGGGGAAGTGAGAGGTAGAGACAGAAAAGAGAGAGAGAGAGGAGAGAGGGTAGAGAAAGAAGGAAGAGAGGGAGAGAGGTAGAGATAGAGAGCATTTTAAATATACATTATTTCTTAAATGAAAAATAAAAAATATATAGTAGCGAAGCATATAATTTTGCATTGCTATGCATAGCTTGATGCGTCACTACTATCCAAAGTAGTAGCAACTCATATAATTATACATCACTACTACCTTATGTAGTAGCTAAATATATTTCTATGTGTCGTTACTTTATATTTTTTATTTTTTTAAAAAATATAGAATAAAAGAAAGAGGGGGAGTGAGAAGGGGAAGAGAGAAGGAAGGGTGGGAAAGAGAAAAGGATAGGAGAGAGAGGGGGAGAAAAGGAGAGAGGAGAGGGAGAAAAGGAGAGAGGAGAGGGAGAAAGAGAGAGGGTAGAGAGAGAAGAAAAAGGGAGAGAGAGTGTGAGAGAGGAGAGGGTAGAGAGAGAAGAGAGAGGGAGAGATAGAGATGATTTTAATTGAACATTATTTTTAAAATAAAAATATATCGTAGTGACACATAGCACTACGCATCGCCACTATCCTAGGTTGTAGCAATGCATATCATTGTACGTCGTTACTACCTTGTATAGTGGCGAAGCATATTTCTATGCGTCGCTACTATATATTTTTATTTGTTTTCATTTTAGAAAAAAATAGAATAAAAGAGAGGGGGAGAGTGAGAAGGGGTAGAGAGAGGTAGAGAGAAAGGGGGAGAGAGAAAAAGAGATAGAGGTGAGAGAGGGGGGAGTGAGATGGGATAAAAAAAGAGAGGAAAGAGAGGGAGAGGGAGCAGGAGGAGAGAGGGTAGAGAGAGAAAATGATAAGAGAGAGAGAGGTGAGAGATAGGAAGGAGAGAGAGGAGAGAGGGAAGTGAGGTCGAGAGAGTGTTAAAATTTTAATTATATATTATTATTTTTAAATTAAAAAAAATAAAAATATTTATAGTAGCAACGCATATATGTATCTCTACCTGTCCTCATGCACAATACCCTTTAATCTCTTTATAGTAAATGTGACCTTCTCCCCTTTCTTCACAATTTTGTGTATTTATAGATGCAAACATGCTGAAGGCGATCAAAGAAAGTATTGAAAAGAGAAGCTGAGCACCACCCACCAAATAAGGTTGTTTCTAATTGCTGGTCTACTTTTTGTTGAATAAATCTATAAAGGGATGTTGACTAGATGTAATAATCCTTTGCATTATACAATCAACTCGGTTAATAAAGTTGTTTTTCTTTATTGTTCAAAATAGTAACTTGTTTCTCATTGTTCTTGGTAGACTTGTGAAATACAATTTAGAACCGGTATATTCGCATCGTACAAAATAGATTTAACAATTTAGAACAAGTAATGGATGACGTGGAAGAACCTGCCCTTGATTACCATTCACCATAAAAAATCAATTCCTTTCGAGCCTCACGTCTTCCTTTGAAGCATTTTTTCAAAAATATGCATATCGTGCATTATTGATGCACTGAAATAATATTCAATTAAATGTTCTCACATTTCGAATTGTAATCCTATGTTGTGTTAATTTATTGCTTATTTGGCATATTTATGTTTTGAATAAGTTGGTTGGACCTTAATTGAGTTTATATGTTTGAATAGGCTTCAACAAGATCTAAGTAGAAGAGGAAGTAAAGCCTATCTACCTAAAGCTATTTAAAAGTTAAGTATTGGCTCCTGATAAGTATGAAATATATATCTATTTTATATGTCTTTTTACCTTATTTGCTAGTATAGATTAGGTTAATTAAGAGTTAGTTATGGTTTATTTAGATTAAGATAGTTATTAATATTTGAGTTTAATTATTAATTAATTTTGTAGTTATTAGTAGTTTAGGCATGTATTTAAATCAAGTTGGGATTTTAATTACTTTCTACATATCTAAAGTATGATATTTTATGTTTCGTAGGTAAAGTGCACTTATCGATGTACTTAGACGATGTTTGGAATAATTCAAAATAGTCTTGACATGCTTTAAAGTGATTTGGAGAACTTTTCGGAGTTATAAACAAGTTGAAAATTAATATGGACATGAAGGAAGAGCTTAATGAACAGAAATTGGACTGTCCAAATTGCAGAACAGCGTAGCCGTTTGAATGGGGCGTTTGATGTATCAAACAGGATAACATGAATTCGGACAAAAATGCAGTGTATCCATTCGAACGGGCATGCAAGACGTTCGAACGGGATAACGCGCAGTTTCCTAGTTTTAGCCAATTTTCAATCCTTTTCATGTTGGACTTCTTTCTCCGGCTCTTATGCCTATATAAAGACATATTTGGCTTGAAATTAGGAGATTCCATTAGATTTTATGGAGAGTAAAAGGTAGAAGAAGATTGAAGAGAACTTAAAGCTTTTAATAGAGATTCAAGTGCTTTCTTCTACAATGGAAGGCTAGACTTTTCTTTTACTTAGGAGTTGATGAAGCTATAGATAAGTTTTAGTTTATTTTCTTTTTAATTTAGATCTCAATTGTAAATGATGACAATTGTATGATAAAGATTTCCTTTTTAATGGAAGTGTTTTTAATGTTTATTCAAGTCTATGTTGATTTATTATCTTGTAGATGATAGATTGATGTTTTGATATTTTCATCGATTCTAATTTCTGTGATTTAGATAAGATGTTCATACAATAGTTTTAATGTTCAAATAATTATTGAATTGGATGAGTTATACTAAGATTAGACGAGTCATGCCTATAGCTAGTTTAGTGTAGATGATTCGTGCTATTGTCGAAGATAGTTCATGCCATGAATTTAATTAATGATTCTTTCTGAAGTAATCCTAGCTTGTAGTTGAGAATACTTGTTCATATTCACACTAGATTTAGATTAAAAGTTAAGAAATTATTATGGTTTTATAGTGGATTCGATTTCCTAAGTAAATTCCATAATATTAATCTCTTGCTTTTAAACTAGTTGATTCCTTTCTTTTGCTTAATTTAAGTTTAAGTTCTTTCTAGTTTTTAATCAGTAAATTCCTCTTTAGATTTAGTAATAATTCATCCATCTCTGAGGTTCGACAACCCTTAAATACTTATCGTAGTACAATTACCTTGTACACTTACAAAGGGTTTAATTATAAACAATCAAGTTTTTGGCGCCGTTGCCGGGGATGGTGTTGATTTGTTACTAAATTAGTATTAGGATAATTCTATCTAATTTAGATTCAGTTTACTTTAGTTTTTAGGTTAATTCTTAGTTTCTTACCTTTTTCTAATTTGATCTTGTAGGCTGAGTTGAAGATCGTGCTCTCTACACTTGTGGCCACAAGTGGACATCGACAAGCATAGTGCTTTTCTTTGGTTTGCAAGATCCTTTTCTCTCTTTATTTTTATTTATTTTTAGTTAGTTTTTGCTTATTCTTCCCTTTTTACATTTAAAATTGTGTGGTGTGTTTGTGGTGTATGCGTGGTCATTGCTCCTTACTCCCCCATTAGTACCATTTGACCCTGAGCCTGAGCAGACATCTAGGAGAGCTGAGTTGCCCTCGACCTACATCCTTACACCCCTAAACTCTCCCACCAATTCCTCTACCCACACTACTTCTACCCTCATCATGGCTGAACATCAGTTAGTAGATGCACCACTTAAAGCTCTAAGGGAGTATTACACACGCAATGAGTACACCTCTCCTTCATGCATTAGGTTGCCAGCGGTCGCTGCTCAAAATTATGAAATTAAGCCCAATGTCATTCAAATGCTTCCATCCTTTTATGGGCTTAATAACGAAAACCCGTATAGGCACCTAGATGACTTCTTGGAAATATGCACAACTTTTAAGCTCTCAAATTTAACTGATGAAGCTATTAAACTTCGCCTTTTTACTTTCACATTGAAAGATAAGTCTGAGGAATGGCTTCACTCATTAGAGCTAAACATTATCATAACATGGGCCCAAATGCAACAAGAGTTCCTTAAAAAGTACTTCCCCATAGGTAAGACCAACCAAATGAGAAAGGCCATAACCACTTTTGCCCAACTTCCCATTGAATAGTTCCATGAGAGTTGGGATAGACTTAAGGACCTTCTTAGGAGGTGTCCTCATCATGCTGTCCCTAAGTGGCAATTAGTGCAACATTTTTATGAGGGTCTTACTGAACAAAACCCCCATCTTGTTGATGCAAGTTGTAGGGGTACCTTTTTTCTAAAAATTGAAAATGAGGCATGGAAACTTTTTGAGGACTTGAGTGAAAATTCTCTTCAACTTGTTACGTTGAATAGAAATGAAAGTGGATTATCTACCTTGAACAATGCCCCCTCTAGGGGTGGCTTATATGAGTCAAAAACCCATTAGACATATCCTCTAAAGTTGATACTTTGAGTAGGAAGCTTGACCTCCTTATGACTTCAACCCATCATCTCACTCCCTTCACTCAAGATGCATGCACAATATGCCTTAGCCCAGCCTATACTATCATTGAATGCCCCTCTGCCTCTCAATTTCCTGACCTTGTCCAAGACCATGTAAATGTCACCTAATCCTTCCCTAGGGCTGAGAACAATTCATTTTCAATTCATTTTCTTGGCAGACACAAAACCAAGGGGTTAGGGGTAACCAACCCCCTAGGCATCCATTCCAAGTTCCACCAGCCCATATCCACCAACCTCAAGTGCAACCTCCGTATGCCCAACCAAATAGGAGTCAAAGTTTTGAAGAAAAGGTTTTGAGTGCCTTGTGAGGCCTTCAACCTCAATCTCAACTCCACCACTCTCACACTCAATCTATAGCACAGTTAGAAGCCCAAATTGGACAACTAGCTAATGTTATTAACAAGAGAGATATGGGGATATTGCCAAGTCAACCCCTACCAAACTCTAAAGGTCAATTTTAGGTAGAGGGAGCTCCTCCCTATAATGAACAAGTTAATTCCATAATGACCCTAAAGAGTGGGAAGATTGTCGATAAGAGTGTTGGGGGGACACCAGTGACAGATGATAGGAGTGAAGAGTTAGAGGGGGCAACCCCTAATGAACCTCAAATAGAAGTTAGTGCACCACATAAAAAAGAGTTTGTATCTCCTTCCCCTTCCTCAGAGCCACAGTCTAAGACGACTTCCGAGGGATCTTATATCCCTAGGGCACCTTTTCCTCAGTGTCTCTACGTGGCCCCACCATTTAGAAAGAGCACAGCTAGGACTCATGAGATTCTTGAGACTTTCAAATAAGTCAAAATTAATCTCCCCCTCTTAGAAGCCATTAAGCAAGTCCCTGCTTATGCTAAGTTCCTCAAAGACCTATGCACTCAAAAGCGTAAATCCAAGACCCATGTGTCTAAGAAGGTCTTTCTCACCGAGCAAGTTAGCTCTCTTTTGAAGTTTGACACCCCACCTAAGTATAAGGACCCTGGAGTACCCACTATTTCTTATGTCATAGGTGATCACTCCATCCATAGAGCCCTCCTTGACCTTGGTGCAAGTGTAAATCTACTCTTTTACTTGGTGTATGAGAAACTAGGGTTAGGTGAATTGCAGCCTACATCAGTTACCTTGCAACTAGCTGACCATTCTGTGCGAAAGCCTCGAGGTGTCATTGAGGATGTCTTAGTGAAGGTTGACCGATTCTTTTTCCCTGTTGATTTTATTATCTTAGATATGGAGACCAGTGCCAACTCCACATATCAAATTCCTATCATTCTAGGTCACCCTTTTCTTGCCACAACTAATGCATGCATAAATTGTAGGACGGGGGTAATGGAGATGACTTTTGGAAACATGAAAGTGCAACTAAATGCTTTTGATGTGTCTAACCATTTGCCTGCAACTTCTAATACTGAATGTTTTATGGTAGACAATTTTAGATTTGATGCTTTTGATAGAGGTCCATCTTTTGTAGCATCAGCCTATAATCAAGTCATGCCTTCTAATTTTCCTGCATCATCTTTTTGGAGACTTAAAGAAGAGCCAATGCTAATATCTACGTGCCGCCCTGATATATTTGAGAATGTTGGCAATGTCTGGCTGAAGACAATAAACTTAGCACTTCTTAGGAGGCAACCTATGTTTTTGATATATTTCTTTTCCTTCCTTTTGTTTATTTTCTTTGCTTCATTTAGGCTTTCTTTTCTTATTTTCTCAGTTTTTTTTCTCATTATAGTTTTTCTTCTTTTATGGGATATAATATTTTAAGTTTGGGAAATTGCTCTTGATATGTTTCTCATGTTTTCTCAATCATATATACTTCATTTTCAGATTAGTGGAATAGTTATGCTTTCAGGTGATATTTTTCTCTCTCTTACTTATTCTTGTCATTATAGTATATATTTTCATTAACATTGAGGACAAAATTCAGTTTAGGTTTGGGGGTGTAGAAAGATAGTTTTATTTCTTATTTTTCTTTTAGGATGTTTTAGAGTATTTTTTTCATTTTTCTTTTGTTTACTTTTAAGTGGGTTTTATCGCTTATTTTCTATTAAAAGTATATGTCTGTTTTTATATAGATCAATTTCATGAAAAAAGTTCAAGTAATTAATTAAGTGATGAAAATGATTAAGTGAGTAATTTTTATTTTATTTTCTTTATCTTGGATAATTGTGCTTATATTTTTAAATCACATTTCACACACTTGAAACTTATAGGAATATAATTTTATGATTTATTACTTGTAATCTTAGTGGGATATCTTTAATTGAGCATATATTTTTGAAAATTTGGCAATTGAGTAATTTTTAATATTTTATGATATATCTTTATGCTTAGCTTTACTTTGAAAAAAATGGGATAAGCGTGTATAGAAAAAAGAATATGAAAAAAATTATAAAGAAATAATGAAAAAAAATAGATTGATTGAAAAAAAATTTGATGAAAAAAAAAGTAAAGGTTTGTTTATTTTTTACTAAGTAACCGAACCTTGTGCCTAGGCAAGTATAAGGGATCACGTTAAAAGGTGAAAACTTGAGATAGATTCTTTTATGATTTGCTTGGTTTTGTAGCCTTTATAGTTCGAGTTATTAGGCCTGAGGGGTGTTTCAACACCTAGTGCCTTGAGCCAACTAGATTAGGGACACTGGCCTAACGCTTGTTATATGGACTATTTAGAAAGCTTAATAGAACTAAGTATTGTATAAGTCATATTTTGATGTATATTATGCTCATATTCCCTGAATTTAATTAAAATTTTAAGGCTATTACATGAGGGTTTATTATGAAATGTTAAGGATGAAAGATTGTCATTGTTATATTTTTGAGTTTGTGAACTTTAATTAGTTTGGTTAATGGGTCACATAAGATATGCTTGTTAATAAAGAATGAAATTATATGACTACAAAGTTTCTCCACTTTATGTTTTTAAAATGTATATGTGTAGTTGCACAATTATTTATAAGATGGGGTTATAGAATGAATTATTTCTTACTTGAAAGTGATCAGATCGAAATTGTTTACTTGTTTCAAGTATTTGTGGTTGGTTCTTTTTAAAAATAGTTATGTGTTTTTAAGAGAAGATTGTTTTTAGAATTTTTGTTTTCTTGTTTTATTTTTTTCTTAGGTTTAGATGTTTGTGGGTATCATTACTACAAACCCTCATGAGACACAACTCATCTAACTAGGGATACCTAGGGGTTTAAAGGCTTGTTGCATACGCTAAATGCAATCGTGATTGCCTACGAAAGTGGCATTTATTTTTTCTTTTAGATTAGTTGTTTTGTTTTTGTTTTGCTCGAGGACTAGAAAAATATAGGTTTGGGGGTATTTGATAAGTATGAAATATATATCTATTTTATATGCCTTTTTACCTTATTTGCTAATACAGATTAGGTTAATTAAGAGTTAGTTATGGTTTATTTAGATTAAGATAGTTATTAGTATTTGAGTTTAATTATTAATTAATTTTATAGTTATTAGTAGTTTAGGCATGTATTTAAATCAAGTTGGGATTTCAATTACTTTCTACATGTCTAAAGTATGATATTTTATGTTTTGTAGGTCAAGTGTGCTTATCGAGGTACTTAGACGATGTTTAGAATAATTCAAAATAATCATGACATGCTTTAAAGTGATTTGGACAACTTTTCGGAGTTGTAAACAAGTTGGAAATTAATGTGGACATGAAGAAAGTGCTTAATGAACAGAAATTGGACTATCCAGAAAAATTGTCCAAATTGCAAAAACAGCGTAGCCGTTCGAACAGGGCATTTGATGTATCAAACAGGATAAAGTGAATTCCGACAAAAATGCAGTGTAGCTGTTCGAAAGGGAATGCAGGGCGTTCAAACGGGATAACGCGTAGTTTTTTAGTTTTAGCCAATTTTTAATCTTTTTCATATTTGACTTCTTTCTCCGGCTCTTATGCCTATATAAAGACATATTTGGCTTGAAATTAGGGGATTCCAATAGATTTTATGAAGTGTAAAAGGAAGAAGAAGATGGAAGAGAACTCAAAGCTTTTATGGAGATTCAAGTGCTTTCTTCTACAATGGAAGGCTAGACTTTTCTTTTACTTAGGAGTTGATGAAGCTATAGATAACCTTTTTAATGGAAGAGCTTTTAATGTTTATTCAAGTCTATGTTGATTTATTGTCTTGTAGATGATAGATTGATGTGGTTTTGATATTTTCATCGATTCTAATTTCTGTGATTTAGATAAGATGTTCATACAATAGTTTTAATGTTCAAATAATTAATGAATTGGATGAGTTATATTAAGATTAGACGAGTCATGCCTATAGTTAGTCTAGTATAGATGATTCGTGCTATTGTCGAAGATAGTTCATGCGATGAATTTAATTAATGATTATTTTTGAAGTAATTCTAGCTTGTAGCCGAGTATATTTGTTCATATTCACACTAGATTTAGATTAAAAGTTAAAGAATTGTTATGGTTTTATAGTGGATTCGATTTCCTAAGTAAATTCCATCATATTAATCTCTTGCTTTTAAACTAGTTGATTCCTTTCTTTTGCTTAATTTAAGTTTAAGTTTTTTCTAGTTTTTAATCAGCAAATTCCTCTTTATATTTAGTAATAATTCATCCGTCCCTAAGGTTCGACAACCCTTAAATACTTATCCTAGTATAATTACCTTGTACACTTGCAAAGGGTTTAATTATAAACAATCAGCTCCTAATGGTCTAAACATGCATCAAGAGAACTAAGTTAGGAAAGAAGCTGATTTAGACAGATTGACACAGCTTTAGTATTTCGACCATATCTCTCTGTATATTCTTCAGATTGATACCATTCTGGTGGCATTGGAAATAAGACTTCCGTTGTTGCAATCACTATTTTAGGAAAAAATTCACAATTCTGAAGATTTATAGGTCAAATTCAGCAAGCAAAGGGACAACTAGTTAACTAATCTAAGGCTAGCACATGGAGAATCTTTTCATTGATTTTGATTTATACACATAAGGAAAGACAATGAAGCTGATTGAATAACTAAAGGAAATTCAAAGATAATTATGTGCTAAATAAATCATTGATTTATTTGATTTATTTAGAATCTAATAATTGCCAAAGAAGCAATCAATCAGGCAATAAATTAGCAGGAAATCTAGAGATATGATTTGATTTTCCCCTTTGAAGCAACCTCTTCTACTCTTATAAATAGAGGGGTGCACATGATCGAGGCATCATCCCCTCCTCTTTGGAGCTCTCTTCTCCTATTTTTCTTTTATTCTTTTGTATTTTTATTTTTAGTTTTATTGTAATTGCTTTCTAAGCTTTCAAGCTAAGGCTAGAGGTGATTTGTAACAATCTAATAGAGTTTTATTCATGTTTCATCAATGGTTTCAAGTAAGTATTGGTTATTTAAAGTGATATTTATTTAATATTCTTGTTCTTCTTGTTTCTTTGTGATTTGGATACATAAGATTCTTGAAGGCTCTCCTTCTTGATCTTTTGTGATTTGGATATATAGAACTCTTGAAGAAATAATTATTTTTGTCCTTCATCTATCCAAAGTGTTTTCTATCTTTATTTTTAATTTTAATGTTCATATCTTCCGGTTAGATAGAATATTTATTCGATTCTAACTAAGATAACATGACACATGAAGAACATCATTAGATGTTATAATGACCCTTAATACCTTAGTGTTTTATCTTCTTGATTTCTTAACTCGTTATTCCCACAATACTCTTCTACTCTTTCTTAGTTTTTCTTTCCTCTATTTTCTTCACAACCATTTTCTTTGTTGTACAAGGCCTTCCCTATGGATTGACCTTCTCTACTACTATTGGCAAGTAAAACAAATCTGAATTTGACTTCTTTATAGTCTTTTTTCATACGTAATAACAAATTGATGTTGTTGCCAGGGATTGCAACATGTGACAAGAATCCGTTATAAAAAAAACTCACTATAACTTTACTAATTCTCTGATTTTTATTTTTGCACACTAACTCTTTAAATTCAGTCATTTACTTTATGTCATTTAGTTTTAGTATTTAAATTCTACAATTTTTCTTTTTTCTTGAGATCAGAGGTACTACCCACATTACTACTGAAATTTTTCACGATCAAACATGTACCTCGATAGTGGCTTTGGCCTTATTTTTGCAATTTAAATGTTGTGTATTAAGTTCTAACTCTCTAACTTTTTATATTTTGTCATTTAATTTATGCACTTTTACTTTCGTTTGTTACCAAAAAAAAATTTTGTTGTTGCATGTTTACATGGGTGAGCAATAATTTTGGACGATTGAGAAGAGTAAACAAATCTTTTAAAATTCTCTTTATTTTGATACAATGGAGGATCCAAGAACTAATGAGAAACTAAGAAATGATAATGGGGATAATAATATACAAAATGTTCAAGTTAAAACCTTGCGTGATTATTTCCAATCATCAAGATCATGTTCTCCTTTTTGCATGATATTTCCAACTAATGTGGGTGGTTTTAAACTCAAGCTATGGAAATTAATAGGGAAAACATGTCTAAAGTTTCTCAAAAAGCAAAAGATATTTGTAGTATATGTGAGAGTGATGAACACTAAACACAGGATTCTCTAACAATCCCTACTTTTCAAGAGGTGTTGCATACTCAAGCAAGTGCTATTAATACTTAAAAAAGACCTTTTTCTTCTCCTTATTCTGATACTTATACTCCTAATTGGAGAAATTATCCTAATTTTGTTGGAAAAATAAGTCCAATGTGCAAGTACTTTCTTCTTCAAGTTATGTTCCACCACATAAGAAGACACTTGAAGACACATTGCAAGAATTCATGCAAAGTCAAGCAACAATTAACAAACAAACAATGTAAGTCATCAATGACTTTGAAGACTTCATTCACTCAATTGACCATAGCTTTAAGCACTCAAGAAAAAGGAAAGTTTCCTTATCAACCTCAACTAAATCTTAAAGGTCAATTTATAATTGAAAAAATTAAATTCTTCAAGTTCACAAGAAGAGCATGCCAAGTCCACCACTTTGAGAAATGAAAAAGTCATTAATAAAGACATTCCAATGAAAGTTGTTGAACCTAAGGAGTCTTTGAATTCTAAACATGGTGATGAACTTAACAACTCTGATTGTGTTTCTCTTATTCCTCCTCCTTTTCCTCAAATATTACAATCTTCTTCTAAATTGGTGCAAAATGGTGACATTCTTGAAATTTTCAAACAAGTGAAGATTAACATTACTCCCTTAGATGCCATCAAACAAATTTCATCTTATGCAAACATTTTGAAAGACTTTTGTACAATCAAGCGTAAGCTAAATATACAAAAGAATACATTTTTGACAGAACAAGTAAGTGCAATTTTACAACAAAATACCTCACCCAAATATAAAGATCTTGGTTGTCCAACCATATCTTGTATAATTGGGAATTATAGAATTGAATAAGCTTTGCTTGATCTTGGGGCAAGTGTTAATGTCTTACCTTATTCTATTTATAAGCAATTAGGACTAGCTGATTTGAAACCTACCAACATAACACTTCAACTTGTTGACCGGTCAATTAAAAGGCCAAGATGAATAGTGAAAGATGTCCTTGTTCAAGTGGACAAATTCTATTCTTCAGTTGATTTCATTGTTTTAGACACACACCCGGTTTCAAATGCATCTTCACAAATCTCTGTGATTTTGGGTCGTCCATTCCTTGCTATATCAAATGCTTTAATAAATTGTTGGAATAAAGTGATGAGGCTTTCTTTTGGGAACATGACATGTGAGTTAAATGTATTAAATGCCAGTAAACAACCATTAAACTTCTGTGATACTTTTGAGGTTGACATAGTTGAGAGTCTAGTGGAGGATGTTTTTCTTTTTATTTATTCTGATGATACACTAAATATTTGCTTAACTCACTCTGATTTGATTAAAATTGAGAAAGAGAAGATAATTGCTTTAAAGGACCCTGGATGAGTTTAGATGGAGGTGTTTCTGGCTGAAGACAGTAAAGTTAGTGCTCCTGGGAGGCAACCCATTTTTGGTTTTCATAGTTATTTTTGTTAAATAATTAGTTTTTATTTATTTATTTTATTTAGTTAGTTTTTAATTTATTATCTTTGTTGATTGCTCTAATCATTATAAGGGTGTTCTTATATGATTCATTATTGATTTACCCTAATGTGATTATGCTTGTGCTTTATTGACTTTTTTTATAGCTATGTACATGAGCACGTCAATTAATATATTATCTCTTCTTTCCTCTTTTCTTTTATTAAGCACTGCATTTGCTTTCTTTTATACATTGAGGACAATGTTTAGTTTAGGTTTGTGGGTGTAGAATGAGATTTTTCTTTTATATTTTTTTTAGTTTTACTTAAAAAATAAAAATTTGAAAAAATTAATTAGATTTATGTTTTTGCTTATTACATTGATGTTTCTTTAGACATGTGACTTTGTTTAATGATATCATACTATTCAGAATATGACTTGACATATTTAATAATTTTGAGTTTTGATATTGGTTTCTTATGCTTCTATTTTGAAAAAACTAAGAAAAATATTTGCCTTAGTAAGAATTCGAGCCCTTAATTATGGTATTACATCTTGGTGGATATCATTGAATCTAAGTAATTATTTTCTTATAAGAGTAAAACTTTGGCATGATCTAGTAGCACTCATGTTATCATAATACAGTTTTGGGCTTCATTGTTCTTAGTTTGTAGAACAATCGAGAACTTTTTGTCAGCACAATTCAAGTAGATTGTATAATGTGCTCAAGAAAAAAAAGTGAAAAAAAAATGAAAAATTGTAATGAATTAAAGTCACTCTATTGAGTAGACCGGGACTCGGCATGCTTTGCTAAGCATAGGGTGTTCGAGTCAAAAAGTAGAGTTGACTAATTTATGACATGTATAGCCTTGAAGCCTATTTGGTTTAAGTTATTAAGCATGAAGGGTGCTTTAACACCTAGTACCCTAAGGCAACTGGATTAGGTGTCATTGGCCTAACACTTATTACATTGATCTTATAGAAAGCTTAAAAAGGTTAAGCCTTACACATGTCAGGTGAGATGAGCTTAAAATTCTAGTAGGACATCATGCAATTATATCCTGAATAAGTTGTCAAGTGATCTAAAGTGTTTTTACTTCTCAATGAAGGTTTGGCATTATTCTCTATTATGATCTCTTGAAGATGAATAGATGTCAATGTCTATTTTTGAGTGTTAAAATTAAAATTGCTAAGTGGACATAAGATACATTGAGTTGTTCGATTCTTGAGATTAGGATTGTATAATTACTTGGCAATGTCTTTTTTTTAAACTATTATGTATGTATCAGTACTTGCCACCAATATGAAGTTGTCAGAATGAATTATTATTTAAGAAGACAAGTTGTACTATGCATGATTGATTTTACTAAATTAAGCCACATGTTTAGGAGGAGTTGATTTATAAATTTTATGTGGTTTTGATTTTAATTTTCTTTTATCATTAAAATTTTAAATTTTGTGGGCATATTCATTGCAAACCCTCATGAGACTATAACTTGTCCACTAGTGTAAGCTAAGGGTTTAAAGGCTTGTTGCATATGCTAAATACAATCGAAATTTCTTGCGGAAGTGGAGTAATTAGTTTTGTCATTAAAATTTTTGTTTTGGTCGAGGACTAGCAAAAAGTAGGTTTGGGGGTATTTGATACACTGAAATAATATTCAATTAAATGTTCTCACATTTTGAATTGCAATCCCATTTTTTGTTTATCCATTGCTTATTTGGGCTATTTATATTTTAAATAAGTTAGTTGGACCTTAATTGAGTTTACATGTTTAAATAGGCTTCAACAGGATCCAAGTAGAAGAGGAAGTAAAGCCCATCTACCCAAAGCTATTTGAAAGTCAACAATGGGCTCCTAATGGTCTAAACATGCATTAAATAGTTGAACACAACCTTTTCAACCCGTTGGATTTGAGATTTGCATTAAGAGAACTAAATTAGGAAAGAAGTTAATTTAAACAGATTGACACAAACTTAGTATTTCAACCATATCTCTCCGTATATTCTTCGGATTAATACAATTCTGGTGGCATTGAAAAGAAGACTTCTGTGGCAACAATCATATTTTAGGAAAAAATTTACAATTTTGAAGATTTATGGGTCAAATTCAGCATGCAAAGGGGACAGCTAGTTAACTAACCCAAGGCTAGCACATGGAGAATCTTTTCATTAGTTTTGATAGATACACATAAGGATAGATAATGAGGCTGATTGGATAACTAAAGGAAGATTCAAAGATAACTATTTTCAAAATAAATCATTGATTTATTTAATTGATTTAAAATCTAATAAATGCCAAATAAGCAACCAATCAGGCAATCAATCAGGATACAATTTGGAGATATGATTTTACTTTCTTCTTTGAAGTAACCCCTTCTACTCCTATAAATAGAGAGGTGCACGTGATAGAGGCATCATCTCCTCCTCTTAGAGCTCTCTTCTCCTATTTTTCTTTTCTTCTTTTGTATTTTTATTTTTTGTTTTGTTGTAATGGCTTTCTATGCTCTCAAGCTATGGCTAGAGGTGATTTGTAACAATCTAATAAAGTTCTATTCATGTTTCATCAATGGTTTCAAGTAAGTATTGGTTATTTGAAGTGATATTTATTTAATATTATTTTTCTTCTTGTTTCTTTATGATTTTGATACATAAGATGCTTGAAGGCTCTCCTTCTTAATCTTTTGTGATTTGGATATGTAGAACTCTTAAAGAAATAATTATTTTTGTCCTTATCTATCCAAAGTGTTTTCTATCTTTATTTTTAATTTTAATGTTCATATCTTTCGGTTAGATAGAATTTTCATTCGATTCTAACTAAAATAACATGACACATGAAGAACATCATTAGATGTTATAATGACCCTTAATGTCTTAGTGTTTTCTCTTCTTGATTTCTTAATCGTTATTCCCTCAATACTCTTCTACTCTTTCTTAGTTTTTCTTTCCTCTATTTTTTTAATAACCATTTTCTTTGTTGCACAAGGCCTTCCCTGTTGGTCGACCTTGTTTACCCCAATTGGCAAGTAAAACAAATATGAATTTGACTTCTTAATACTCTTCTTTTAGATGTAACAACAATTATCCAATAACTTACATGATCCAATGGCTTCCTTGAGAAAGAAGGGTGAGGGAAGAATGATTCACCCTTGTCATTATACCGAAAGCGAGATAAGCCTTACCATAAGGTCAATCTCACACAAGCTTCCGCAAGGATGATTCTTATAGTGTTAGTTTTATTAAATCACCATCAAAAGCGGGCAAGACCTAGGGAATTGGTTGTCAATCCTGAGGTAGGCTCCATGTGAAATTTTGGTCAATTTCCATAAGTTGGACGCACTCATCAAGGCTAGCCAAATGTTTAGACTCTAAATCAATTGTTGAAAATTTATGAAGTTAAATAAATGGGTCCTACGTACACCACAAAAAAATTGGCTAGCAAAAGCCTGGGTTAAGTGTGAAATGTATTCGGTTCCCCACAGCTCTGAAGCACACCCTTCACTAATAATCTTCAAAGTGCCATTTGTGACGCCTTTAAAATGTCACCCTAATTGTACGTTGGAATAAAGATATTAACTAAAAAAATTGAAACCTGTCAATAAGTTTGAGCTTGAAGCCTACCTGCAGCTTGAGTGAACGATATATTTCCTCATCGATTCGAAATCTGACGTCTCATATATCATGTGGGACACACTTGTGCTAAGTCTGAAAAGGGACGTGAATGAAGGCATTAAGTTCAAATTTTGTAGATTAATTGTGTAGTTTATTATCATATAAATTTAATTGTTTATTAAAAATTAATAATAGTATAGAAAGGGAAAAATAGATAGAATTTAATTTATATATTAAATTTTTAATAAAAAATAAAAACATATAGTGTCGATGCATAGAATTATGCATCGCTACTAAGGTAGTAGCGACACATATCACTATACATCGCTACTATTTAGGATAGTAGTGACGTATATCATTATGCATTGCCAATACCTTGTATGGAGGCGATGCATAGAAATATGTGAGAGGAGAGAGAAGGAAAGTGAGAGGTAGAGAGAGAGGGAGAGAAAAAAGACGGGAGAGAGGGTAGAGAGAGAAGGAAGAGAGGGAGAGAGAGAAGAGAAAGGTAGATATAGAGAGGATTTTAAATATACATTATTTTTTAAAATAAAAAAAATGGTAGTGAAGCATAGAATTTTGCATTGCTACGCATGGCCCGATGCGTCGCTACTATCCAAAGTAGTAGGGACTCATATAATTATATGTCGCTACTACCTTATATAGTAGTGAAACATATTTCTATGCGTTGGTACTGTATATATATATATATATATATATATATATATATATATATATATATATATATATATATATATATATATATATATATATATATATATATATATATATATATATATATATATATGTACATGTATATATTTTGAAAAAAATATAGAAGCAAAGAGAGAGGGGAAGAGAAAGGTAGAGAGGGAGGGAGAGAGAGAAAAGAGAGACAGGAGAGAGAATGAGAGAGGGAGAGAGAGGGACAGAGAAAAAGAGAGAGAGGAGAGAGGAGAGAGAGGGAGAGAAAAGGAGAGAGGAGAGGAAGAGAGAGAGAAGAGAGAGGGTAGAGAGAGGTGAGAGAGAAGAGAGAGGGAGAGATAGAGATGATTTTAATTATACATTATTTTTAAAATAAAAATATATAGTAGTGATGCATAGCGCTATACGTTGCCACTATCCAGGGTAGTAGCGATGCATATTATTGTACGTCGTTACTACCTTGTAAAGTAGCGATGCAAATTTCTATGCATCACTACTATATATATTTTTATTTTTTTCATTTTAGAAAAAAATTGAATAAAAGATAGGGGCGAGAGAGAGTTAGAGAGAGAGGGGGAGAGAGAAAAAGAGAGAGGTGAGAGAGGGGGAGAGAGATGGGAGAAAAAAGAGTGAGGAGAGAGAGTGGAAAGGGAGAGGGAGGAGAGGGAGTAGAGAGAGAAAAGGATAATAGAGAGAGGAGAGAGATAGGAAAGAGGAGAGATGAGAGAGAGAGAGAGGGTACTGAGGTCAAGAGAGAGAGAGAGAAAATATAGGAAAGAGGAGAGATGAGAGAGAGAAAGAGGGTATTGAGGGAGAGAGAGAGAGAAAAGTTTAATTATATATTATTTTTTAAAATTAATAAAAATAAAAAATATTTACAGTAGTGACGCATAAGATTATATATCGCTACTAAACTATTGTAGTAGCAACGAATATGAGTCGCTACTATATTAGGGTAGTAGCGATGCATAATCATATATGTCGCTACTACCCTACTTATGCATTACTACTACACTCGTATAGTACCGACACATTATTCTATGCGTCGCTATGAATTTTTTTGTCTTTTTTAAGTTTTAAATAAAAGAGAAAGGGGGCGAGAGAACAGGAACATAGACATAGAGTGAGGGAGAGGGGAGAAAGCGAAAGAGAGATGAGAGAGAGAGAGAAAAAGAGGGGTGTACAGGGAGGGTACACAGAGAGTGTGGAGAGAGAAAGGAGGGAGAGGGGAGAGAGGAGAGGGAAAGGAGGGGGAGAGGGAGAGGGAGAGGGGAGAGATATATAAAGGAGGAGCGATAGGGGGACCACCCACCCCACCCTTCTCGCTCTATGCTCTCCTCTCTCTCTCTCCTCTCCATCTCTCTACCTCCTCTTCCCCTTCTCTCTCTCCCCCTATCTCTTTTACATTATTTTTTTAAAATTAATAAATTAGTAGCAATGCATAATTGTATACATCGCTACTACATGAAGATAATAGCGACTCATACGTATATGTGTCGCTAATATAAATTTTTTAATTTTTTAATTTCATTCTCTCTCTTCTCTTCTCTTCTCTATCTTCTCTTTTTCTCTCATCTCTCCCTCCTCTCGTTCTCTCTCCCTCTTCTATTTTCTCTCTCTTCTCTTCTCTTCTCTCTCTCCCTCGTCTCTATTTCCTCTCTCTCTCCTCTCTCCCTATCTGTCTCTCTCCTCTTTCCCTGTCTGTCTCTCTCTCTCTCTCTTCCCCTTTTTGCGATTCTTCCACTATAAGCATCGTAAAAATGCAAGCTCCGGAAAATTTCACCCACCTTCTATTTAACCCCACACTCTTCACCCCGGTTAATGGCCAGCACCCCCGACGACCACCTCCCCCACTGCTTCCCCACCTCAACTTGTTCCCCCTCTCACCTTGGAACCTCCACGTGTGCCGAATTCTTGCTCCCCGTTGGAATCCAGTCACCCACCCCCTCCTCCCTCCCGCTCCCCATCTCTCCCCAGGTTCCCCCTCTCTCCCCACACCCCCACTCCTTGCCCTCCCTCTTCTTCTTCCCCCTCCCATCTCTCTACCTTGTCCTCTCTCCCAAAAACCAGTCCACCCCTCCCTCTTTCTTGTCTGAGTGCAGATTGCGCGGGGTTTTTTCAAGGAGAGTCTCTCCTTCTTTGCTGGGAAGAGAAGGCTGTAAAAGGGCTGAAGAAAAGGGGCTGTTGTGCTGAGAATTCCTTCACTCCAAGCAAGGGTTTGAGAGGAATCGTCACAAAAAGGTATTATCTTAATCCCTTCTTATTGATCTTGTTATTGATGCAAGAAGGCTGAATTGGAGGGCATGCTAGGGCTGGATCAAGCCTAGGTCAGTTTGTATCATTCCATGTTAATTAATTTTCCTTTGATTGAATAATTTATATGCATGTATATTGCTAATTGTTGTTAGAATTTGCATGCTTATGTTGTAGATCGTATAAAGATTGGATTTTTTTATTGCGCCACCTCTCCCACCACTACTTCCGCTGTTGGCTGGCCACTCTACAGACTCCCGTGTTCAGTGCATAGGGCCACCACAAGTGGCCCTAAACCATCACCAGCACCAGTTTGCCAACTACCTCCACGCCATTGCGCGGGCTTTCACCTTCGTTGTCCTCCCGGTGGAGATACTGGTGGACAACGCGGCCGCGCTGGCCTTTGCTGGGGTCTGCTCCGGTTGCATCATGTTCAGCCAGCAGTTCCACGCGTGGGCTCACGGCACCAAGAGCTGGCTGCCGCCGCTGGTGGTGGCCCTACAAGACGTGGGCATCTTGAGCTGGCACAAAACTCCACAGACAACTCCCCAACAACAAAATATATTAACGGACAGATATTTAGCTGCGTAGGAGCAGGGCCAGCTTGGGAAAATTAGAGGCCTAAGGCGATTTTAAAATTATTATTTTTTATGTTTAATATAATATTAATATATTAATTTAATAAGTTTATTTAATGTATTTTTATTATTATTTAAGATGTATAATTAATAATTAATTTATATACATAAATTTTGTTAATAAGATAAATTTAGCAAGGTTAGTGTGATGCAAAAAAATTAGTTTAATTGATGCATAGATTGTGACAATAAATTATATTTAATAGTTATAATTGGGTTTAGTTATGGAATATCTCAAGTTAAAACAAAGCAACTTATTATAGTAAGTGACTTTTTCCTTATCTTGTAATTGATTTTTGAGTTTTAGAAAGAATTATACTTAGAAGGTTACCTTTACCATGTAAATTATTTTTTAATATGACTATATGTTCTTTTGCGTAAGATTGAAAAAAATATGGGGCCTTATATTCTGGTGGGCCTTAGGCAGCAGCCTAAGCTACCTTATGGTCCGGCCGGCCCTGCGTAGGAGAGATCTCCAACATCTTCCAACAAACATTTTGTTGCGTTTCCAAGTATTAACAATATTCCAACGCCCTAGCCCCAAATTGGGTATGAGTTTACAACTGCCGACAACTACAAATACCACTGGCCTGCTTCTTTTCATGCAACCCCAGCTCTTTTTCCTTTCTATCGCTCAAAAGGAGGTTGCTTTTCAAAGAGTAGGAAATGGCCGCAAAATCCGCTGCTTTCATTCTCTTTGTTGCTCTTCTTGCAGTGGTTGCATCCGTTACTGAAGCGTTTCCATTTCGACTTGAGCCGCCGAAATGCTTTCAAGACTGCATGTCCAAATGCAGTCGAACCCCACACGCTTCTGTTATATTATGCTCTGAGAAATGCGCCTTGGCCAAATGCGACAGCAAATCAGGTAATTCATCTCTCTCTCTCTCTATTTACTATAATAAATAATCTATTAGTAACTTAATCAGTTTTCTACTATTTCATGTGTTGCAGCGACCGTATCCGTTACTGAAGCCAGCTATCCTCCCATTGGGAAGGTGGTTCCATTTCCAATTGAGCCGCCAAAATGTTTTGTAGACTGCATGAACAGATGCAGTCAAGGAGACTATTCCCAGAAAAAAAATATTCGTTGTTATCTTTCATGTATCTCCCCCGACATCTGCCACAAAAAATTAGGTAATTCACTTAACTTCTCCTTATCTCTACATGTCCTTGTGCACAATACCCCTTAATCTCTTTATAGTAAATTTAACCGTCTCCCTTTTCTTGATAATTTTGTGTCTTTACAGACGCAAACATGCTGAAGGCGATCAAAGATAGTATTGAAAGCAGAAGCTAAGCACCACCCACCGATTAATGTTGTTTTAAATTGCTGGTGTACTTTTTGTTGAATAAATCTAAAAACGGATGTTGACTACATGTAATAATCCTTTGCATTATACTGTCAACTCAGTTAATAAATTTGTTTTTCTTTATTGTTCAAAATACTAAATTGTTTCTCATTGGTCTTGGTAGACTTGTGCAATACAATTTAGAACCGGTAAATTTGCGTTGTACAAAATAGATTTAACAATTTAGAACTGATAATGGATGACGTGGATGAACCTGACCTTGATTACCATTCACCATAAAAAATCAATTCGTTTCAAGGCTCACGTCTTCATTTGAAGCATTTCTTCAAAAATATGCATATCCTACATTATCCAACAACTTTTAAATGATCCAATAGCTTCCTTGAGAAAGAACGGTGTGGGAAGAATGATTCACCTTTGTCATTATACCAAAAGCAAGAGAAGCCTGACCATAAGGTCAATCTCGCACAAGCTTTCACAAGGATGATTCTTATAGTCACAATTTTATAAAATCACCATGAAAGGCGGGTGGGACCTAGGGAATTGGTTGTCAATCAAGAGGTAGGCTTCCTGCGATAGTTTGGTCGATTTCCATAAGTTGGACACATTCCTCAAGGCCAGCCAAATGTTTAGACCTTAAATCAATTGCTCAAAATTTATGAAATTAAATAAATGGGTCTTGCATACACCGCAAAAAAATTGACTAGCAAAAGCCTGGGTTAAGTGTGAATGGTATTCGGTTTCCACCAGCTCTTAAGCACACCCTTCACTAATAATCTTCAAAGTGCCATTTGCGATGCTTTTAAAACATCCCCCTAACTGTACTGTGGAATAACGCTATTAACTAAAAAATTTAGACCTGTCAAACAGTTTGAGCTTGCAACCTACCCGCAGCTTGAGTGAATGATATATTTTTTCTTAGATTCGAAATCTAACATCTCATATATCAAGTTGGAGGTACATGTACTAAGTCGGTAAAGGGACGCAAATAAAGGCATTAAATTAAAATTTTGTAGATTAATTGTGTAGTATATTATTATATAAAGTTAAAATTATATTAAAATTTTAAAATAATAGAGAGGGAAAAATAGAGAGGATATAATTTATATATTAATTTTTTTGAATAAAAATAAAAATTAAAAATATATAGTAGCGACGCATATCACTATGTATCGCTACTATCTTGGGTAGTAGCTACATATATTATTATGCGTGGCTACTATCTCGGGTAGTAGCGACGCATATCATTATGGGTCACTAATACCTTGTATAGTAGGGATACAAAGAAATATGCATATCTACTATTATTAATTTTTTAACTTTTTAAAATATATAGAATAAGAGAGAGAGGGGAGAGAGAGAAGGGGAAGAGAGAGGTAGAGAGAGAAGTAGGGAGTGAAGAAAAGAGAGGAGAGAGAGTATAGAGAAGGAAGAGAGGGAGAGAGAGAAGTGAGAGGAAGAGAAAGAGAGGATTTTAATTATACAGTAGTTTTTAAAATAAAATTTAAAATTTAAAATTTTTAATAGCGATGTATAGAATTTTGCATCGCTACTTATAGCCCGATCCGTCGCTACTATCTAGAGTAGTAGCGACATATATCATTATACTCCGTTACTAACTTGTATATTAGCAAAACATATTTCTATGCATCACTACTATATATTTTTTATTTTTTAAAACTTAAAAAAATATAGTATAAAAGAGAGAGGTAGAAATAGGGAAGGGAGGGAGAGAGAGTACGAGAGAGGGGAAGAGAGGGAGGAGGAGAAAAAGAGAGAAAAGAGGGAGAGAGAAAGAGAGAGAGAGGAGAGGGTAGAGAAAGAAGGAAGAGAGGGAGAGAGAGAAGAGAGAGGTAGAGATAGCGATTATTTTAACTATATATTATTTTTTCAATAAATATAAAAAACATATAGTAGCGATGCATAGCACTACGCGTCCCCACAATCCAATATAGTTGCGATGCATGTCATTATAAGTCGCTACTACCTTGTATAGTAGTAATGCATATTTCTATGCTTCACTAGTATACATTTTTTTTATTTTAGAAAAATATTAAATAAAAGAGAGAGGGGAGAGAGAGATGGGGAAGAGAGAGGTAGAGAGAGAGAAAACGAGATAGAGGAGAGAGTGGGGGAGAGAGATGGGAGAAAAAGAGAAAGAGGAGGGAGAGAGGGCAGAGAGAGAGAAGGAAGAGAGGGAGCTAGAAGGCTTAGGTAGAGAGAGAGGAGAGAGAGATAGGAAAGAGGAGAGAGGGTAGTGAGGTGGAGAGAGAGAAAATTTTAATTATATATTATTTTTGAAAACTAACAAAAAAATATTTATAGTAACAATGGGTATCAGTATGCATAACTACTGTACTTGAGTATTAGTGACAGATAATCTTATGTGTCGATACTACCCTAAGTGTAACACCCTTGCTTCATGGTATACAGGAGGAGCTCATGCGCGGATGATGGAAGGAGCTTAGTGCACATGCAAAGGTATGGAGGGAGTGTGGAGGGCATGCTAAGGGCATGACCATGTCTTCTCCTTCTCATTGGCACATGGGCAACATGCCAAGGCTGGCAGTTGCATAACCGACTAGCACGATCCCCACTATGACCCGAGTGTATCATATCAAAGAACATGGGAGTAGTGGCTGACAGTTGCAGCCACTACCCAGGTAGTTGCTGCACAGTTTTGTTCATAACCTCAAGACGGTTATTTTGGGTTGGGCCTTTTTCCCTTTACTTCGATTGTTCTTTATAGCATGCGTGAATTTCCTTGAGATCGTGTGTGTGCTAAGAGAGTGACAAGGCTGCTAATTGCCATGGGCATTCAGGCCGCACAAGGTGTGTGAAATCATAGTGAATTCACAGCCTTGTGACAGTTGGTAAATGAGGAAAAGCATTGGTGGATACTTCTCTTGGTCGGGCTTGATCCAAGAAAGCTTAAGGATTTTACTGAGGTCCTAAAGACTTGGTGGGTTGCTGAAGGTGGACAGTTTGCTTGCCTATGGTAGGCTCAATTCAAACTCATATGTCTGAACTTGAGGCTGGTGGTTGCTTAACTGACTAGCACGAACCCAATAAGACCCGAGTGCATCATGGTGAAGAACATGGGAGTTGTGGCTGATGGTTGTTGCCCACTACTTGAGTGGTTGCTGCACACTTTTGTGCATAACCGCAAGACGGTTACATGTGGTTACGGATGTACATACGAACTAGTGGGCTGAGTCATGGGGGATATGTTGCAACCGCTTGGCTATGGCGAGCAGATATAAAATGGTAGGGAAAATCATTGTAAAGTGGGGGCATGGAAGAGAGGGATGAGAAGAGAGCAATTGGATTTGGGTTTTGGCACTAAGATTCAAACCAAGTGCTTGTGTAACATCACGTGCTAAAAGGTTATTTTGGGTTGGGCCTTTTTCCCTTTCTTCTATTGTTCTTTATAGCGTGCATGCATTTCCCTGTGATAGTGTGTGTGCTAAGAGAGTGAGAAGGCTGCTGATTGCTGAGGGCATTCAAGCCACACAAGGCGTGCAAAAACAATAGCGAATTCCGAACCTTGTGACACCTAGTGTAGTAGTGACGCTTATGCATCCCTACTACCCTCATACTGTAGTGACACATTATTCTATGCGTCACTACTAATATTTTTGTTTTTTTTAAGTTTAAAATAAAATAGATAAAGGGGAGAGAGAGAAAGAGAGAATGGGAAGAGAGAGGTAGAGAGAGGGAGAGAAAAAAAGAGAGGGAGGGGAGAGATAAAAAGAGAGAGGAGAGAGAGATAGGGAGAGAGAGAAGAGGGGTGTACAAAAAGGGTGCGTAGAGAGAGCGGAGAGAGAACAGAGGAGGGAGAGGTGAGAGAGGAGAGTGAAAGGAGGGGGAGATGGAGAGAGGAGAGATATACAAAGGAGGACTGAGTGGGGGACGACCCTCCCTACTATTCTCGCTCTACCGTCTCCTCTGTCTCTACCTCTCTCTCCTCTTTGTCCCTATCTCTCTCCTATATCTCTGTCATTTTCTCTCTTCCCTCTCCCTCTCCCTCTCCCTACCTCTCTCTTCGCCTTCTCTCTCATTGTATCTCATTTATTTTAATTTTTTTAATTAAAAAATTGGTAGTGAGGCATAGTTGTATACGTGGCTACTACGCTAAGGTAATAGTGATGCATACTCCATCCCCTCCTGATTGTCAGAGGAGGAAGAGACTTGGGGGGAGGTGGTGGGAATTTTTTTAAAAAAAATTAATTTTTAGTGACACTTTACTTAGCGTCACTAATAAACATTTTTTGCAGCGCAAATAAAGCGTCACTTTTTTAAAAAAAAATCGTGTGGTAATAGCGACAGTTAGTTTAGCGTCACTAATAACAGTTTATTAGCGACACTTGTTTTAGTTTTGATTTTTATATTTTAGTAGCGACATTTAAGAAAATGTTGCTAATATCATTTTTTATGTTTTTTAAAAACTTTGTTAATGAATTAGTGATGTTCTAAAAAATCACCAAAAATTGTATTAGTGACCCTTTACTAATGTGTCGCTAATAGTCTATCGTTATTGACGTAATCTAAAACCTGGCCAATAATATATTATTAGTGACGATTGTCAGAACATCGCTAATAATAAGATTAATTAACGATGTAATGTTAAGCGTCAGTACTAATAAAAGCTTATTAGCGACGTTTTCCAATGCCTCACAAAATATGTAATATTAGTGACTAAAGGATAAAGTGTCGCTAATATTTTACTATTAGTGATGCTTATAGATATGTGTCTCTAATCAGCAATTGCAACTAGACTATTATCGATGATTTTAGCGACAGTTTTTAAGCATCGCTAATAATTATTAGTGATGACTTGGAACTATTAGCAATGTTTAAAAACGTCACTAATAGTCTTTTTTGTTGTAGTGCAAGGATATAGTGTATTACAATATATCTTCTATTTTCATGTAATGCACAAAATGACCCTATGCACATCTAAACCTCCACCCATGTGACATAAACTATCTAAAATACTTCATTTCCATTTTCTTTCTTATAACTTCACCAACTCATTGCTACTCATTCCTAGCAACTCCAGCTTCAACATCACCACCTCCGCCACTGGCACCGCCACCTCCACCTCCGCCATCTCCTCCCCCTCCTCCTTTTCGTCATCTTTCCCTCCACTCCCCCCTCTCCTCCTCACTTTCCTCCTCTCCTCTTCCTCCTTGGTCACCTCCTCTTCCTCCCTATCGGAATGTAACAAGACTAGTGAAAAACTAGCCATTATAGCAATTAGGAAAATGGTTTTTACAAGCTCAAATCTTAAAAAATAAATGTGTACACATGTTAAATTGTTTTATTTTTACTTAACTATGAGTTTTATCCAACGCTAAGCAAAACCTCATGCTGATAGTTGATAGTCGACAATCAGATTTATTGTAATGATATAAGACAACATTATGAGTGACAATATCTCCTTAAGAATTTATAATGAACTATCTTAATAAACTAAATAAAAAAATAAGGTTTAAACATGCAACTATTTGTTATCTCGATTGTTGACTATTAGCTATCAAATGTCCCGACTGTCTTCTATCATAATGTCCAGTGCTGGAGACCACCTTCTTCTTCGGTGCATGAAATATGAATATTCTTCTCAAGTGTGGGCAAGCTTTCAATGATGCATGACAGTTGGCAATCAAGACAACCAATAGTTGTTGGTTAATTTTTTATTTTTTACGTTCTGAAAAGCGTCGCTAAAAATTATAATAATGACCCTTGACAAACAGCTCACTAATAGTTTGTTTGTCATTAGTGACGTAATCTAAAACATGGCTAATAATCTATTATTAGTGACAATTGTTAGAACATCGCTAACAATAAGATTAATTAGTGGTGTTATGTAAAGCATCGCTAATAATAGATTATTAACGATGCTTTCCAATGTGGCAAAAAATATCTAATATTAGCAACTAAATGATAAATCGTTGTTATAAGCGTAGCTAATGTAAAGTTGCAACGGGACTATTAACAACAATTTTAGCAATACTTTTTAAGTGTCGCTAATAATCATTCCTGAAATCCAGTGGAACATGCCGCAAACCAACTATTGAGGGCCATCCTATATGAAGCATAGATATGATGTTGATGTAAAGTGAGTGAGAAACCATATTGAATTGCAAACTTTAGGGCAACGAAAAAGAGACACAAAACCAAATGGAGGAAATCATATTGAAATGAGAGTGGTGGAATTCCGTAGTTAGCCCAAAATTACCAATAAATAATTTGTTAGATATTGAACTGGCATAAAACTGCGTAGACAATTCCCCAACATTAAAAGGTATTAACGGACAAATAGCTGAATAGGAGAGATCTCGTCACCTTTCAGTAATTCTGCCTGTATCAACAATATCCAAACTACAAATACCACTGGCCTGCTTCTCCTCATGCAACCCCAGCCCTTTTTCCTTTCTATCGCTCAAAAGGAGGTTGCTTTTCTAAGAGGAGGAAAGGGCAACAAAATCCGCTGCTTTCATTCTCTTTGTTGTGCTTCTTGCAGTGGTTCATCCGTTCCTGAAGCGTTTCCATTTCGACTTGAGCTGCCGAAATGCTTTCAAGACTGCATGTCGAAATGCAGTCGAACCCCACACGCTTCTGTTACATTATGATATGAGAAGTGCGCCTTGGCCAAATGCGACGGCAAATCAGGTAATTCATCTCTCTCTCTCTATCTCTATCTCTCTCAATTTACTATAATAAATAATCTATTAGTAACTTAACGGGTATTCTACTATTTCATGTGCTGCAGCGACCGTATCCATTTCCGATTGAGGTGCCAAAATGTTTCGTAGACTGCATGACCAGATGCAGTCAAGGAGACTATTCCCAGAAAAAATAAATTCATCGTTTTCTTTCATGCATCTCCCGCGACACCTGCCACAAAAAATTAGGTAATTAAATTAGTGTCTCCTGAACACTACATGTCATCGTGCACAATGCCCTTTATTCTCGTTATAGTAAATGTGACCTTCTCCCCTTTTATCACAATTTTGTGTATTTATAGATGCAAACATGCTGAAGGCGATCAATGAAACTATCGAAAAGAGAAGCTGAGCACCACCCACCAATTAAGATTGTTTCAAATTGCTGGTGTACTTTTGGTAGAATAAATTTATGAAAGGATGTTGACTGCATGTAATAATCATTTGCATTATACTGTCAACTCAGTTAATAAAATTGTTTTTCTTTATTGTTCAAAATAGTAACTTGTTTCTCATGGTTCTTGGTAGACTTGTGCAATACAATTTAGAACCGGTATATTTGCGTTGTACATAATAGATTTATCAATTTAGAACTGATATTGGATGACCTGGATGAACCTGACCTTGATTACCATTCACCATAAAAAATCAATTCCTTTCTAGGCTCAGTCTTCCTTTGAAGCATTTTTTCAAAAATATGCATATCCTGCATTATCCAACAACTTTAACATGATCCATTGTCTTCCTTGAGAAAGAAGGGTGAGGGAAGAATGATTCACCCTTGTCATTATACCAAAAGAGAGAGAAGCCTTACCATGAGGTCAATCTCACACAAGCTTCCACAAGGATGATTCTTATAGTGTCAGTTTTATAAAATCACCATCAAAGGCGGGTGGGACCAAGGGAATTGGTTATCAATCCTAAGGTAGGCTCCATGCAAATTTTTGCTCGATTTCCATGAGTTGGACACACTCATCAAGGCCAGCCAAATGTTTAGACCCTAAATCAATTGCTCAGAATTTCTGAAGTTAAATAAATGGGTCCTACATACACAGCAAAAAAATTGACTAGTAAACACCTGGGTTAAGTGTGAAAGGTATTTGGTTTCCACCAGCTCTTAAGCACAGCCCTCACTAATAATCTTCAGAGTGCCACTTGCGGTGCTTTTAAAACGTCACCCTAACTGTATGGTGGAATAAAGATATTAAATAAAAAAAAATTAGACCTGTCAATTAGTTTGAGCTTGAAACCTGCCTGCAGCTTGAGTGAATGATATATTTCCTCATCGATTTGAAATCTGACATCTCATATATCAAGTGGGACACGCATGTACTAAGTTTGAAAAAGAACATGAATGAAAGCATTAAGTTTAAAATTTGTAGATTAATTGTGTAGTATATTATTATATAAATTTAATTATTTCTCAAAATTTTAAAATAGTATAGAGAGGGGAAAATAGAAAGAATTTAATTTGTATATTATTTTTTTAATGAAAAAATAAAAAAACATATAGTGGCAACACATAGAATTATGCATCACAAGTAAGGTAGTAGTGACACATATCACTATGCATTGCTACTATCTAGGGTAGTAGCAACGCATAAAAATATGTGTCGCTACTACGTATTATTTTATTTTTTAAAATTTAAAAATATATAGAATGAGAGAGAGGGGAGAGAGAAGGGGAAGTGAGAGGTACAGAGAGAAGTAGAGAGAGAGAAAAAAAAGAGAGAGAGGGTAAAGATAGAAGGAAGAGAAGGAGGGAGAAGAGAGAGGTAGAGATAGAGAGAATTTTAAATATACATTATTTTTTGAAAAAAAATAAAAAATATATAGTAGCAAAGCATAGAATTTTGCATTGTTACACATAGCTTGATGCGTCGCAACTATCCAAAGTAGTAGTGACTCATATAATTATACATCGCTAGTGCCCTATATAGTAGCTAAACATATTTCTATACGCCGCTACTATATATTTATTATTTTTGAAAAAAATATAGAATCAAAGAAAGAGTGGAGAGAGAAGGGGAAGAGGGAGGTAGAGAGAGGGAAGGGAGGTAGAGAGAGGGAAGGGAGGGAGAGAGAAAAGAGAGAGGAGAGAGAGGGGGAGAAAAGGAGAGAGGAGAGGGAGAGAGAAAGAGAGGAGAGAGGGTAGAGAGAGAAGAGAGAGGGAGAGAGATTGTGATAGAGGAGAGGGTAGAGAGAGAAGAGAGAGGGAGAGAGAGATGATTTTAATTATACATTATTTTTAAAATAAAAATATATAGTAGTGACACATAGCACTACGCGTCACCACTATCCAAGGTTGTAGCGAAGCATATCATTATACGTCATTACTATCTTGTATAGTAGCGATGCATATTTCTATGCGTCGCTACTAGATATTTTTTTATTTCGTTTCATTTTAAAAAAAAATAGAATAAAAGAGAGGGGGAGAGAGAGAAGGGGTAGAGAGAGGTAGAGAGAGAGGGGGGAGAGAGAAAAAGAGATAGAGGCAAGAGAGGGGGGAGAGAGATAGGAGAAAAAAAAAGAGAGGAGAGAGAGAGGGAGAGAGGGTAGAGAGAGAAAAGGATAAGAGAGAGAGGAGAGAGATAGGAAAGAGGAGAGACGGTAGTGAGGTCGAGAGAATTAAAAAATTTTAATTATATATTATTTTTTAAAATTAATAAAAATAAAAATATTTATAATAGCGACGCATATCAGTATGTATCGCTATTATACTATTGTAGTAGCAACGAATATGCGTCGCTACTATATTAAGGTAGTAGCAGCGCATAATCGTATGCATCTCTACTACCCTACTTGTACGTCTCTACTACCCTCATAAAATATCAACACATTATTCTATACGTCATTACGAATTTTTTTATTTTTTTTAAGTTTTAAATAAAAGAGGCAAGGGGGAGAGAGAGAAAGAGAGAGAATGGGAATGGAGAGGTAGAGAGAGGGAGAGGGGAGAGAGAAAAAGAGATAGGAGAGAGAGATAGGGAGAGAGAGAGAGAGGAGGGGTGTACAGGGAGAGTATGTAAGTGCGGAGAGAGAAAGGAGGAGGGAGAGGGGAGAGTGAAAGGAGGGTGAGAGGGAGAGGGGAGAGATATATTAAGGAGGAATGAGAGGCGGACCACCCTCCCAACCCATCTCGCTCTATCCTCTCCTCTCTCTCTCCCTCTCATTTTCTCTCTCCCCTCACTATCTCTCTACCTTTCTCTCTTTCTCTTTTCTCTCTCGTCTCTTCTCTCTTTCCTCTCTCTCTCTCCTCTCTCCCTCTCTGTCTCTTCTCTCTTTCCTCTCTCTCTCTCCTCTCTCCCTCTCTGTCTCTCTCTCTCTCACCCCGTTAAAGGCCAACACCCCCGATGACCACCTCCACCCCAATGACCACCCCCTCTACCCTCCTTTTCTCCCCGCCCCCCCACTCCTTCCCCACCTCAACCCACTCCCCTCTCTCCTCGGGACCTCCACGTGTGCCGAAATTCTGGCTCCCCGTTGGAATCTGGTCCCCCACCCCTCCTCGCCACCCGCTCCCCATCTCTCCACAAGTTCCCCCTCCCTCCCCGCATCCCCACTCCTTGCCCTCCTCCTTCCTCCTTCCTGCTCTCCTTGAGTGCTGGATTCCGGCACCCCACATAGCACGATGCGTCGCTACTATCTAAAATAGTAGTGATGTATATTATACACCGCTACTACCTTGTATAATAGCGAAACATATTTCTATGTGTCATTATTATATATTTTTTATTTTTTTAATTTTAAAAAAATATAGAATAAAAAAGAGGGAGTAAGAGAGAAGGAGTAGAGAGAGCTAAAGAGAGAGGGAATGGAGGGAGAGAGAAAAAGAGAGAGAGGAGGAAGAAAAAGAGAGAGGAGAGGGAGAGAGAAAAAAGGATAGAGAGATGAGAGAGGGTAGAGAGAGAAGAAAGAGAGGAGGAATTTTAATCCTTTACCACCCAACTATGTATGTTTATCACGTGTGATATCAGGTGTGATAAAATGACATTTGAGAAAGTAACGATTCGTCCTTTTTTTTAAGACCCCTGACAATAACAAAAGTACTTGGTTGTATGGTGGGTCCCTAGTAAAGCTTGACGAGGGGATTAATAGAGAGAGAAGAAAGAGGTAGAGACAGATGATTTCAATTATATATTATTTTTAAAATTAAAAAAAACTTACGTGATATGTCTCTCGTACAATCAGCCTCTCTTCTCCGAGCTATGCGTGACATGTCTGTCACCTTGCCACCTCTATGACCACCCTCACTTTGCCTGCTCCGTCGCCGCCGCCCTCACTTCCACTACCAGCTGGTCCCTTCCCCGGCACAGCCTCACCTCGTCTACCACCCTCGGCCAGTTCTACCACGAGACCCAACCGAGAATACTCGTCCCTCCCATGGAGTTATTGTCTTTTATTTTTCTTTGATTTACATGTTATTTCATGTCGAGAATACTTTAAGTTATTGCTTGTGACTTCTGAAGAACTGCTGAGATCTTATATTTCTCTCTGACACAGAGAACTTATCATAAAGCTTGTGCTCCTACGCTGACAGTTTTTGTTAGCATATTCTTGAATTTCCTCCTTCCCATATTAATAGCTCGACTTAATTTTGAAAACCCGCTATTAATGTGGGACAGAGGGAGTTTGTCTTTTACGGGCACTGATATTTCTGTTCTATGGCAACATAAATGTGTCCTTTATTATACTACCAATATTCAGGTTGCTGGTGCGTTCAAACATACTTTATACAAGTGATTTTCTCCTAAAAGTCCTTGGAGGTTTAATTTGAAACTCCATTTCCTTTGTATCCTGCTAGGCCACACATTCATGGAACACCTGTGACCTGTGGGGGCAGCCTGGTGTTACCCAGTAGATAATTTGCAGGAGAATGTTTTTCATTTTATATTATTATTTTACATATATAATGTTATGTATATTATTTCCATGCATATGTTCATTTAATAATATTATGTTCAGAACAATTGAAAGTTACTTGCATGTTTTTGTTGTTTTGTTTTGTGCGCCCTCACTATTTTGTGTTGTACATAGCTGTTTTTGAGATTTGTAAATTTATTCTTGTAATCTGTTTGAAGACATTTGTTACTCATTACAGGCACAGTGACGAAGATCCAAAGCCTACAAGTCAAGCTGTGGGAATTAAAGAGGATGATGACACTCATTCAACTGCCTTGTACTGTTCTTTCATCATTCCTTTATTATCTTTTGGCTTGTGATATGACCTAGTAGATTTTGATGATACTGGAGTGAAAACATGACTTCCGGCATTTTTGCACTGCTTCCGCACAAAATTTGAATTATTTACCTTTTTTTTTTTAACGTATTGATTGTCCAACATAATTAAACTTCCTCATCTTAGTTCAAAATTACTAATCACAAGCCCAAGCCGGCAAGCCCCTGTTGTTATGACTTATGAATACCCAAAGGATGATACTAATGCCTGATTAAGTCCTTTGCGAACAGAAATAAGAAATGGGATATATTTCTTGAGGTTTTCTTATGAATTAAATACTTTATTGCAGGTTGCTTAAAATATCTGCTAGGTGTAAGGTGGCTCGTTAACTGACAACCATTGTCATTCATTCTGCGAAGTGTATATTTGTGAAAAGGATTTTAATTTTGTTAAATTGTTAGACTGGTATTAAAATATATACAGAAGATGATTGATATCATATATCAGCATTGGGATGTTCTCACTAATGGAAGGAAGGAACTTTCTTAAGAAAATGTGAACTGTAAAGTTGCACGACAGCAAAGTTGAAACTTGAAAAATCTGTTTCTACAAGGGAAAATACTACATGGGTCTATATGGGTCTGCATTTCCATGCAAGGTTAGAAAGGTTAATTGGTATTCAAATGGTAAATTGTCTCCAATTTGGATCAGATATTTAAATGGACATTTTTGGAGTTTAAGATCTCGTGTGCTCTTGGAATGCATTTCTATTTGTCCATTTGGCTAGCCTTGGGTGCTTGTTGATCCGAGCCTCAAATACACCTGGGGCCACCGCACTTGGTCGCTATCGGCTGCACCACCGTCCTACTCTTCCTCACCAAGTCCGTCGCCTTGTCCCACTCATGGTCGGAGCCCCTGCTGGCGGGCCTCGCTGGCTAAGTCGTGGCCAACCTGGTTACCGGCATCTAACACTCGGGCATCGATACGTACGGTGGGCCGGAGACTCCCGTGTTCGGTGCATTACAGGGCCACCACAAGTGGCCCTGGACCATCACCGGCACCAGTTTGCCAACAACCTCCACGCCGTCGCTCGGGCTGTCACCTTCGCTGTCCACCCGGTGGAGCTGCTGTTGGACAACGCGGCCGCGCTGGCCTTTGCTGGGGTCTGCTCCGGTTGCATCATGTTCAGCCAGCAGTTCCACGCGTGGGCTCACGGCACCAAAGGCTGGCTGCCGCCGCTGGTGGTGGCCCTACAAGACGTGGGCATCTTGAACTGGCACAAAACTGCATAGACAACTCCCCAACAACAAAATATATTAACGGACAGATATATAGCTGCGTAGGAGAGATCTCCAACATCTTCCAACAAACATTTTGTTGCGTTTCCAAGTATTAACAATATTCCAACGCCCTAGCCCCAAATTGGGTGTGAGTTTACAACTGCCGACAACTACAAATACCACTGGCCTGCTTCTCTGCATGCAACCCCAGCCCTTTTTTCCTTTCTATCGCTCAAAAGAAGGTTGCTTTTCAAAGAGAAGGAAATGGCTGCAAAATCCGCTGCTTTCATTCTCTTTGTTGCTCTTCTTGCAGTGGTTGCATCCGTTACTGAAGCGTTTCCATTTCGACTTGAGCCGCCGAAATGCTTTCAAGACTGCATGTCGAAATGCAGTCGAACCCCACACGCTTCTGTTATCTTATGCTCTGAGAAATGCGCCTTGGCCAAATGCGACAGCAAATCAGGTAATTCATCTCTCTCCATTTACTATAATAAATAATCTATTAGTAACTTAACCGGTTTTCTACTATTTCATGTGTTGCAGCGACCGTATCCGTTACTGAAGCCAGCTATCCTCCCATTGGGAAGGTGGTTCCATTTCCAATTGAGCCGCCAAAATGTTTTGTAGACTGCATGAACAGATGCAGTCAAGGAGACTATTCCCAGAAAAAAAATATTCGTTGTTATCTTTCATGTATCTCCCCCGACATCTGCCACAAAAAATTAGGTAATTCACTTAACTTCTCCTGATCTCTACATGTCCTTGTGCACAATACCCCTTAATCTCTTTATAGTAAATTTAACCGTCTCCCTTTTCTTGATAATTTTGTGTCTTTATAGATGCAAACATGCTGAAGGCGATCAAAGATAGTATTGAAAGCAGAAGCTAAGCACCACCCACCGATTAATGTTGTTTTAAATTGCTGGTGTACTATTTGTTGAATAAATCTAAAAACCGATGTTGACTACATGTAATAATCCTTTGCATTATACTGTCAACTCAGTTAATAAATTTGTTTTTCTTTATTGTTCAAAATACTAACTTGTTTCTCATTCTTCTCGGTAGACTTGTGCTATACAATTTAGAACCGGTAAATTTGCGTTGTACAAAATAGATTTAACAATTTAGAACTGATAATGGATGACGTGGATGAACCTGACCTTGATTACCATTCACCATAAAAAATCAATTCGTTTCGAGGCTCACGTCTTCCTTTGAAGCATTTTTACAAAAATATGCATATCCTACATTATCCAACAACTTTTAAATGATCCAATAGCTTCCTTGAGAAAGAATGGTGTGGGAAGAATGATATACCCTTGTCATTATACCAAAAGCAAGAGAAGCCTGACCATAAGGTCAATCTCACACAAGCTTCCATAAGGATGATTCTTATAGTCTCAATTTTATAAAATCACCATCAAAGGCGGGTGGGACCTAGGGAATTGGTTGTCAATCAAGAGGTAGGCTTCCTGCGATAGTTTGGTCGATTTCCATAAGTTGGACGCATTCATGAAGGCCAGCCAAATGTTTAGACCTTAAATCAATTGCTCAAAATTTATGAAGTTAAATAAATGGGTCTTGCATACACCATAAAACAATTGACTAGCAAAAGCATGGGTTAAGTATGAATGGTATTCGGTTTCCACCAGCTCTTAAGCACACCCGTCACTAATAATCTTCAAAGTACCATTTGTGATGCTTTTAAAACATCCCCCTAACTGTACAGTGGAATAACGCGATTAACTAAAAAATTTAAACCCGTCAAACAGTTTGAGCTTGCAACCTACCCGCAGCTTGAGTGAATGATATATTTCTTCTTCAATTCGAAATCTGACATCTCATATATCAAGTTGGAGGGACATGTACTAAGGCAATAAATTAAAAATTTGTAGATTAATTGTGTAGTATATTATTATATAAATTTAAAATTATATTAAAATTTTAAAATAATAGAGAGGGAGAAATAGAGAGGATATAATTTATATATTAATTTTTTGAATAAAAAGAAAAATTAAAAATATATTGTAGCGACGCATATATTGGGTAGTAGCTACACATATTACTATGCGTGGCTACTATCTCGGGTAGTAGCGATGCATATCATTATGGGTCACTAATACCTTGTATAGTAGGGATACAAAGAAATATGTGTATCTACTATTATTAATTTTTTTAATTCTTAAAATATATAGAATAAGAGAGAGAGAGAGCGGAGAGAGAGAAGGGGAAGAGAGAGGTAGAGAGAGAAAAGTAGAGAGTGAAGAAAAGAGAGGAGAGAGAGTAGAGAGAAGGAAGAGAGGGAGAGAGAGAAGTGAGAGGATGAGAAAGACAGGATTTTAATTATACATTATTTTTTAAAATAAAATTTATAATTTATAATTTATAATAGCGATATATAGAATTTTGCATCGCTATATATTGCCCGATCCGTCGCTACTATCTAGAGTAGTAGCGACGTATATCATTATACTCCGTTACTAACTTGTATAGTAGCAAAACATATTTCTATGCATCACTACTATATATTTTTTATTTTTTAAAATTTAAAAAAATATAGTATAAAAGAGAGAGGTAGAAATAGGGAAGGGAGGGAGAGAGAGAAAGAGAGAGAGTGCGAGAGAGGGGAAGAGAGGGAGGGGGACAAAAAGAGATAAAAGAGGGAGAGAGAAAGAGAGAAAGAGAGATAGAGAGAGGAGAGGGTAGAGAAAGAAGGGAGGGAGAGAGATGTAGAGATAGTGATAATTTTAACTATATATTATTTTTTAAATAAATATAAAAAATATATAGTAGCGATGCATAGCGCTACGTGTCCCCACAATCCAATATAGTTGCAATGCATATCATTATAAGTCGCTACTACCTTGTATAGTAGTAATGCATATTTCTATGCATCGCTACTATACATTTTTTTATTTTTTTCATTTTAGAAAAATATTAAATAAAAGAGAGGGGAGAGAGAGATGGGGAAGAGAGAGGTAGAGAGAGAGAGAAAACGAGATAGAGGAGAGAGAGGTGGGAGAGAGATGGGAGAAAAAGAGAGAGAGGAGGGAGAGAGGGTAGAGAGAGAGGAGGGAGAGAGGGAGCTAGAAGGCTTAGGAAGAGAGAGAGGAGAGAGAGATAGGAAAGAGGAGAGAGGGTAGTGAGGTGGAGAGAGAGAAAATTTTAATTATATATTATTTTTGAAAACTAACAAAAATAAAAATATTTATAGTAAGAATGGGTATCAGTATGCATAACTACTGAACTTGGGTATTAGTGACACATAATCATATGTGTCGCTACTACCCTAGTGTAACACCCTTGCTTCATGGTATACGGGAGGAGCTCATGCGCAAATGACGGAAGGAGCCTAGTTCACATGCAAAGGTACCGAGGGAGTGTGGACGGCATGCTAAGGGCGTGGTCATGTCTTCTCCTTCTCATTGGCACATGGGTAACGTGCCAAGGCTAGCGGTTGCATAACCGACTAGCACAATCCCCACTAAAACCCGAGTGTATCATGGTGAAGAGGGAGTAGTGGCTGACGGTTGCAGCCACTACCCGGGTAGTTGCTGCACAGTTTTGTTCATAACCGTAAGACGGTTACATGCGGTTACATACAAACTAGTGGGCTGAGTCATGGGGGTCATGTTTTAACTAGTTGGATATGGCGAGCGGCTATAAAAGGGTGGGGAAATTTATTGTAATCTGGGGGGAAGGAAGAAACGGACAAGAAGTGAGCACTTGGGTTTGGGTTTTGGCACTAAGATTCAGACCAAGTGCTTTTGTAACATCAAGTGCTAAAGGGTTATTTCGGGTTGGGCCTTTTTCCCTTTACTTCTATTGTTCTTTATAGCATGCATGAATTTCCTTGAGATCGTGTGTGCACTAAAGAGTGAGAAGGCTGCTGATTGCCGAGGGCATTCAGGCCGCAGAAGGCGTATGAAATCATAGTGAATTCATGGCCTTGTGACAGTTGGTAGATGAGGAAAAGCACTGGTGGATACTTCTCTTGGTCGGGCTTGATTCAAGAAAGCTTAAGGATTTTACCGAGGTCCTATAGACTTGGCGGGTTGCTGAAGGTGTAAAGTTTGCTTGACGATGGTAGGCTCAATTCAAACTCATATGTCCGAACTTGAGGCTGGTGGTTGCATAACTGACTAGCACGAACCCAATAAGACCCGAGTGCATCATGGCGAAGAACATGGGAGTAGTGGCTGACGGTTGTTGTTCACTACCCGGGTGGTTGCTGCACACTTTTGTGCATAACCGCAAGACGTTTACATGTGGTTATGGATGTACATACAAACTAGTGGGCTGAGTCATGGGGGACATGTTGTGACTGCTTGGATATGGCGAGCGGATATAAAATGGTGGGGAAAATCATTGTAAAGTGGGGGGATGGAAGAGAGGGATGAGAAGAGAGCAATTGGGTTTGGGTTTTGGCACTAAGATTCAAACCAAGTGCTTGTGTAACATCACGTGCTAAAAGGTTATTTTGGGTTGGGCCTTTTTCCCTTTCTTCTATTGTTCTTTATAGCATGCATGCATTTCCTTGTGATCGTGTGTGCGCTAAGAGAGTGAGAAGGCTGTTGATTGCCGAGGGCATTCTAGCCGCACAAGGCGTGCAACAACAATAGCGAATTCTGAACCTTGTAACAGCTAGTGTAGTAGGGACGCTTATACTTATGCGTCACTACTGTAGTAACACATTATTCTATGCGTCACTACTAATATTTTTATTTTTTTTTAAGTTTTAAATAAAAGAGATAAGGAGGAGAGAGAGAAAGAGAGAATGGGAAGAGAGAGGGAGAGAAAAAAAAAAAGAGGGAGGGGAGATATAAAAAGAGAGAGGAGAGAGAGATAGGGAGAGAGAGAAGAGGGGTGTATAGAGAGGGTGCGTAGAGAGAGCGGAGAGAGAACAGAGGAGGGAGAGGTGAGAGAGGAGAGTGGAAGGAGGGGGAGATGGAGAGAGGGAGAGAGGAGAGATATATAAAGGAGGAGCGAGTGGGGGATGACCCTCCCTACCATTCTCGCTCTACCCTCTCCTCTCTCTCTCTACCTCTCTCTCCTCTTTGTCCCTATCTCTCACCTATATCTCTGTCATTTTCTCTCTCCCCTCTCCCTCTCCCTACCTCTCTCTTCGCCTTCTCTCTCTTTCTCTCTCACTATAACTCATTTATTTTAATTTTTTATTAAAAAAATAAAAAAATTGGTAGTGAGGCATAGTTGTATATCTGGCTACTACCCTAAGGTAATAGTGACACATACTCCATCTCCTCCCGACTGTTGGAGGAGGAAGAGACTTGGGGGGAGGCGGCAGGAATTTTTTTTCAAAAAATTTTAAATTTTAGTAACACTTTATTGAGTGTCACTAATAACATTTTTTACAGTGCAAATAAAGCGTCACTTTTTTTTAAAAAATCGTGTGGTAATAGCGACAGTTAGTTTAGCATCACTAATAACACTTTATTAGTGACGCTTGTTTTAGTTTTGATTTTTATATTTTAGTTGTGACATTTAAGAAAATGTTGCTAATATCATTTTTTATGTTTTTTAAAAAATCTGTTAATAAATTAGTGATGTTCTAAAAAATGTAACAAAAAATTTTATTAGTGACCCTATACAAGTGTGTCGCTAATAATCTATCATTAGTGACGTAATCTAAAACTTGGCGAATAATATATTATTAGTAACTAATAATATATCATTAGTTACTATACGTCGCTCCTATTTAGGATAGTAGCGACGTATATTGTTATGCGTTGCCAATACCTTGTTTGGTAGCGATGCATAGAAATATGTGAGAGGAGAGAGAAGGAAAGTGAGAGGTAGAGAGAGAAGTAGAGAGAGGGAGAGAAAAAAGAGGGGAGAGAGGGTAGAGAGAGAAGGAAGAGAGGGAGAGAGAGACGAGAATGGTAGAGATAGAGAGGATTTTAAATATACATTATTTTTTAAAATAAAAAAAATATATGGTAGTGAAGCATAGAATTTTGCATTGCTACGCATAGCCCGATGCGTTGCTACTGTCCAAAGTAGTAGGGACTTATATAATTATACATCACTACTACCTTATATAGCAGTGAAACATATTTCTATGCGTCGGTACTATATATATATACATGTATATATTTTGAAAAAAATATAGAAGCAAAGAGAGAGGGGAAGAGAAAGGTAGAGAGGGAGGGAAGGGAGGGAGGAGAGATAGGAGAGAGAGAATGAGAGAGGGAGAGAGAGTGGGAAGAGAGGGATAGAGAAAAAGAGAGAAAGGAGAGAGAGGGGGAGAAAAGGAGAGAGGAGAGGAAGAGAGAGAGAAGAGAGAGGGTAGAGAGAGAATGTGAGAGAGAAGAGAGAGGGAGAGATAGAGATGATTTTAATTATACATTATTTTTAAAATAAAAATATATAGTAGTGATGCATAGCGCTACACGTTGCCACTATCTAGGGTAGTAGTGATGCATATTATTGTACGTCGTTACTACCTTGTAAAGTAGCGATGTAGATTTTTATGTATCGCTACTATATATATTTTTATTTCTTTTCATTTTAGAAAAAAATAGAATAAAAGATAGGGGCGAGAGATAGTTAGAGAGAGAGGGGGAGAGAGAAAAAGAGAGAGGCGAGAGGGGGAGAGAGATGGGAGAAAAAAAGAGTGAGAGAGAGAGGAGAGGGAGAGGGAGGAGAGGGGGTAGAGAGAGAAAAGGATAACTGAAAGAGAGGAGAGAGATAGGAAAGAGGAGAGATGAGAGAGAGAGAGAGGGTACTGAGGTCGAGAGAGAGAGAAAATATAGGAAAGAGAAGAGATGAGAGAGAGAAAGAGGGTATTGAGGTCAAGAGAGAGAGAAATTTTTAATTATGTATTATTTTTAAAAATTAATAAGAATAAAAATATTTACAATAGCAACGCATAAGATTATATATCGCTACTAAACTATTGTAGTAGCAACGAATATGAGTCGCTACTATAGTAGGGTAGTAGCGATGCATAATCGTATACGTCGCTATTACCCTACTTATGCGTTGCTACTACCCTCGTATAGTACCGACACATTATTCTATGCATCACTATGAATTTTTTTTGTCTTTTTTAAGTTTTAAATAAAAGAGAAAGGGGGGGAGAGAGAACAGGAACAGAGACATAGAGTAAGGGAGAGGGGAGGAAGCAAAAGAGAGAGGAGAGAGAGAGAAAGGGAGAGAGAAAAAGAGGGGTGTAGAGGGAGGTACATAGAGAGTGCGGAGAGAGAAAAGAGGGAGAGGGGAGAGAGGAGAGGGAAAGGAGGGTAGAGGGAGAGGGGAGAGATATATAAAGGAGGAGTGATAGGGGGACCACCCACCCTACCCTTCTTGCTCTATGGTCTCCTCTCTCTCTCTCCTCTCCATCTCTCTTCTCCTTCTCTCTCTTTCTCTCTCTCTCCCCTATCTCTTTTACATTAATTTTTTTAAATTAATAAATTAGTAGCGATACATAATTGTATACATCACTACTACATGAAGGTAATAGCGACTCATATTGATATGTGTCGCTAATATAAATATTTTAATTTTTTAATTTCTTTCTCTCTCTTTTCTTCTCTATCTTCTCTTTCTCTCTCCTCTCTCCTCTCTCCCTCGTCTCTTTCTCTCTCCCGCTTCTATTTTCTCTCTCTTCTCTTCTCTCTCTCCCTCGTCTCTATTTCCTCTCTCTCTCCTCTTTCCCTATCTTTCTCTCTTCCCCTTTTTGCGATTCTTCCACTATAAGCGTCATAAAAATGCAGAAAATTTCACCCACCTTCTATTTAACCCCACACTCTTCACCCCGGTTAATGGCCAGCACCCCCGACGACGACCTCCCCTCACTCCGTCCCCACCTCAACCCGCTCCCCCCTCTCTCCCTGGGACCTCCACGTGTACCGAATTCTTGCTCCCTGTTGGAATCCAGTCACCCACCCCCTCCTCCCTCCCGCTCCCCATCTCTCCCAGGTTCCCCCCTCTCTCCCCACACCCCCACTCCTTGGCCTCCTCCCTTCTGCTCCCCCCTCTCCCTAGGACCTCCTTGAGTGCTAGATTCCGGCATCCACATAGCCTAATGCTTCGCTACTATCTGGAATAGTATCAACGTATATAATTATACATCATTGCTACCTTGTATAATAGCGAAACATATTTCTATGCGCCACTATTATATATTTTTTATGTTAGAAAAAATATAAAATAAAAGAGAAGAAATGAGAGAGAAGGGGTAGAGAGAGGGAAAGGAGGGAAAGAGAAAAAGAAAGAGGGGGGAGAAAAAGAGAGAGGAGAGGGGGAGAGGGAGAGAGAGGGAAAAAAAATAGAAGAGAGAGGGTAGAGAGAGAAGGAAGAGAGGGAGGAATTCTAATCCCGTGGGAAAACTTTACTAGGGAGGCTTCTCGTAAAGCTTTACCACACAACCACGTACGTTTATCCCTAGTGAAGCTTTACTAAACAACTACGTACGTTTATCACGTGGTCTCATATGTGATAAAATGACATTTGAAAATGCAAGGATTCGAAGAAATACTTAGGTTATCACGGGGGATTAGAAGAAAGAAAAGGAAGAGGTAGAGATAAAGATGGTTATTTTTAAAATTAAAAAAACTTACACAGTGAAACGTCTCTCGTACAATGACATGTCTGTCTTGCCACAGCAGTGGCGCCACCTGAGGTGGTCTCTCCCCATGCCCACCTCTTATGACCACCCTTACTTTGCCTGCTACATCGCCGCCACCCTCGCTTCCACTACCAGCTGGTCCCCTCCCCGGCACAGCCTCACCTCGTTTACCACACTCGGCCCACCAGTTCTACCACGAGACCCAACTGAGAATACTCGTTCCTCCCATCGCTACCCCCCGGTGGGAGATTGATCCGATCGACCCTCAAATCCACCTGGCCAGCACCACCGTCCTACTCTTCCTCACCGAGTCCGTCGCCTTGTCCCACTCATGGTCGGAGCCCCTGCTGGCGGGCCTCGCTGGCTAAGTCGTGGCCAACCTGGTTACCGGCATCTAACACTCGGGCATCGATAAGTACGGTGGGCCGGAGACTCCCGTGTTCGGTGCATTACAGGGCCACCACAAGTGGCCCTGGACCATCACCAGCACCAGTTTGCCAACAACCTCCACGCCGTCGCTCGGGCTGTCACCTTCGTTGTCCTCCCGTGGAGCTGCTGTTGGACAACGCGGCCGCGCTGGCCTTTGCTGGGGTCTGCTCCGGTTGCATCATGTTCAGCCAGCAGTTCCACGCGTGGGCTCACGGCACCAAAGGCTGGCTGCCGCCGCTGGTGGTGGCCCTACAAGACGTGGGCATCTTGAACTGGCACAAAACTGCATAGACAACTCCCCAACAGGGCCGGCCGGACCATAAGGCAGCTTAGGCTGCTGCCTAAGGCCCACCAGAATATAAGGCCCCATATTTTTTTCAATCTTACGCAAAAGAACATATAGTCATATTAAAAAATAATTTACATGGTAAAGGTAACCTTCTAAGTATAATTCTTTCTAAAACTCAAAAATCAATTACAAGATAAGGAAAAAGTCACTTACTATAATAAGTTGCTTTGTTTTAACTTGAGATATTCCATAACTAAACCCAATTATAACTATTAAATATAATTTATTGTCACAATCTATGCATCAATTAAACTAATTTTTTTGCATCACACTAACCTTGCTAAATTTATCTTATTAACAAAATTTATGTATATAAATTAATTATTAATTATACATCTTAAATAATAATAAAAATACATTAAATAAACTTATTAAATTAATATATTAATATTATATTAAACATAAAAAATAATAATTTTAAAATCGCCTTAGGCCTCTAATTTTCCCAAGCCGGCCCTGCTCCCCAACAACAAAATATATTAACGGACAGATATATAGCTGCGTAAGAGAGATCTCCAACATCTTCGAACAAACATTTTGTTGCGTTTTCAAGTATTAACAATATTCAAACGCCCTAGCCCCAAATTGGGTGTGAGTTTACAACTGCCGACAACTACAAATACCACTGGCCTGCTTCTCTGCATGCAACCCCAGCCCTTTTTTCCTTTCTATCGCTCAAAAGGAGGTTGCTTTTCAAAGAGAAGGAAATGGCTGCAAAATCCGCTGCTTTCATTCTCTTTGTTGCTCTTCTTGCAGTGGTTGCATCCGTTACTGAAGCGTTTCCATTTCGACTTGAGCCGCCGAAATGCTTTCAAGACTGCATGTCGAAATGCAGTCGAACCCCACACGCTTCTGTTATCTTATGCTCTGAGAAATGCGCCTTGGCCAAATGCGACAGCAAATCAGGTAATTCATCTCTCTCCATTTACTATAATAAATAATCTATTAGTAACTTAACCGGTTTTCTACTATTTCATGTGTTGCAGCGACCGTATCGGTTACTGAAGCCAGCTATCCTCCCATTGGGAAGGTGGTTCCATTTCCAATTGAGCCGCCAAAATGTTTTGTAGACTGCATGAACAGATGCAGTCAAGGAGACTATTCCCAGAAAAAAAATATTCGTTGTTATCTTTCATGTATCTCCCCCGACATCTGCCACAAAAAATTAGGTAATTCACTTAACTTCTCCTGATCTCTACATGTCCTTGTGCACAATACCCCTTAATCTCTTTATAGTAAATTTAACCGTCTCCCTTTTCTTGATAATTTTGTGTCTTTATAGATGCAAACATGCTGAAGGCGATCAAAGATAGTATTGAAAGCAGAAGCTAAGCACCACCCACCAATTAATGTTGTTTTAAATTGCTGGTGTACTTTTTGTTGAATAAATCTAAAAACGGATGTTGACTACATGTAATAATCCTTTGCATTATACTGTCAACTCAGTTAATAAATTTGTTTTTCTTTATTGTTCAAAATACTAACTTGTTTCTCATTCTTCTCGGTAGACTTGTGCTATACAATTTAGAACCGGTAAATTTGCGTTGTACAAAATAGATTTAACAATTTAGAACTGATAATGGATGACGTGGATGAACCTGACCTTGATTACCATTCACCATAAAAAATCAATTCGTTTCGAGGCTCACGTCTTCCTTTGAAGCATTTTTTCAAAAATATGCATATCCTACATTATCTAACAACTTTTAAATGATCCAATAGCTTCCTTGAGAAAGAATGGTGTGGGAAGAATGATATACCCTTGTCATTATACCAAAAGCAAGAGAAGCCTGACCATAAGGTCAATCTCACACAAGCTTCCATAAGGATGATTCTTATAGTCTCAATTTTATAAAATCACCATCAAAGGCGGGTGGGACCTAGGGAATTGGTTGTCAATCAAGAGGTAGGCTTCCTGCGATAGTTTGGTCGATTTCCATAAGTTGGACGCATTCATGAAGGCCAGCCAAATGTTTAGACCTTAAATCAATTGCTCAAAATTTATGAAGTTAAATAAATGGGTCTTGCATACACCACAAAAAAATTGACTAGCAAAAGCATGGGTTAAGTGTGAATGGTATTCGGTTTCCACCAGCTCTTAAGCACACCCGTCACTAATAATCTTCAAAGTACCATTTGTGATGCTTTTAAAACATCCCCCTAACTGTACAGTGGAATAACGCTATTAACTAAAAAATTTAAACCCGTCAAACAGTTTGAGCTTGCAACCTACCCGCAGCTTGAGTGAATGATATATTTCTTCTTCAATTCGAAATCTGACATCTCATATATCAAGTTGGAGGGACATGTACTAAGGCATTAAATTAAAATTTTCTAGATTAATTGTGTAGTATATTATTATATAAATTTAAAATTATATTAAAATTTTAAAATAATAAAGAGGGAGAAATAGAGAGGATATAATTTATATATTAATTTTTTGAATAAAAATAAAAATTAAAATTAAAAATATATTGTAGCGACACATATATTGGGTAGTAGCTACACATATTACTATGCGTGGCTACTATCTCGGGTAGTAGCGATGCATATCATTATGGGTCACTGATACCTTGTATAGTAGGGATACAAAGAAATATGTGTATCTACTATTATTAATTTTTTTAATTCTTAAAATATATAGAATAAGAGAGAGAGAGGGGAGAGAGAGAAGGGGAAGAGAGAGGTAGAGAGAGAAAAGTAGAGAGTGATGAAAAGAGAGGAGAGAGAGTAGAGAGAAGGAAGAGAGGGAGAGAGAGAAGTGAGAGGATGAGAAAGACAGGATTTTAATTATACATTATTTTTTAAAATAAAATTTATAATTTATAATTTATAATAGCGATATATAGAATTTTGCATCGCTATATATTGCCCGATCCGTCGCTACTATCTAGAGTAGTAGTGACGTATATCATTATACTCCATTACTAACTTGTATAGTAGCGAAACATATTTCTATGCATCACTACTATATATTTTTTATTTTTTAAAATTTAAAAAAATATAGTATAAAAGAGAGAGGTAGAAATAGGGAAGGGAGGGAGAGAGAGAAAGAGAGAGAGTGCGAGAGAGGGGAAGAGAGGGAGGGGGACAAAAAAAGAGAAAAGAGGGAGAGAGAAAGAGAGATAGAGAGAGGAGAGGGTAGAGAAAGAAGGGAGGGAGAGAGATGTAGAGATAGTGATAATTTTAACTATATATTATTTTTTAAATAAATATAAAAAATATATAGTAGCGATGCCTAGCGCTACGCGTCCCCACAATCCAATATAGTTGCAATGCATATCATTATAAGTCGCTACTACCTTGTATAGTAGTAATGCATATTTCTATGCATCGCTACTATACATTTTTTTATTTTTTTCATTTTAGAAAAATATTAAATAAAAGAGAGGGGAGAGAGAGATGGGGAAGAGAGAGGTAGAGAGAGAGAAAAAAAACGAGATAGAGGAGAGAGAGGTGGGAGAGAGATGGGAGAAAAAGAGAGAGAGGAGGGAGAGAGGGTAGAGAGAGAGGTGGGAGAGAGGGAGCTAGAAGGCTTAGGAAGAGAGAGAGGAGAGAGAGATAGGAAAGAGGAGAGAGGGTAGTGAGGTGGAGAGAGAGAAAATTTTAATTATATATTATTTTTAAAAACTAACAAAAATAAAAATATTTATAGTAAGAATGGGTATCAGTATGCATAACTACTGAACTTGGGTATTAGTGACACATAATCATATGTGTCGATACTACCCTAGTGTAACACCCTTGCTTCATGGTATACGGGAGGAGCTCATGCGCGAATGACGGAAGGAGCCTAGTGCACATGCAAAGGTATGGAGGGAGTGTGGACGGCATGCTAAGGGTGTGGTCATGTCTTCTCCTTCTCATTGGCACATGGGTAACGTGCCAAGGCTAGCGGTTGCATAACCGACTAGCACAATCCCTACTAAAACCCGAGTGTATCATGGTGAAGAGGGAGTAGTGGCTGACGGTTGCAGCCACTACCCGGGTAGTTGCTGCACAGTTTTGTTCATAACCGTAAGATGGTTACATGCGGTTACATACAAACTAGTGGGCTGAGTCATGGGGGTCATGTTTTAACTAGTTGGATACGGCGAGCGGCTATAAAAGGGTGGGGAAAATTATTGTAATCTGGGGGGAAGGAAGAAACGAACGAGAAGTGAGCACTTGGGTTTGGGTTTTGGCACTAAGATTCAGACCAAGTGCTTTTGTAACATCAAGTGCTAAACGGTTATTTCGGGTTGGGCCTTTTTCTCTTTACTTCTATTGTTCTTTATAGCATGCATGAATTTCCTTGAGATCGTGTGTGCACTAAAGAGTGAGAAGGCTGCTGATTGCCGAGGGCATTCAGGCCGCAGAAGGCGTATGAAACCATAGTGAATTCATGGCCTTGTGACAGTTGGTAGATGAGGAAAAGCACTGGTGGATACTTCTCTTGGTCGGGCTTGATCCAAGAAAGCTTAAGGATTTTACCGAGGTCCTATAGACTTGGCGGGTTGCTGAAGGTGTAAAGTTTGCTTGACGATGGTAGGCTCAATTCAAACTCATATGTCCGAACTTGAGGCTGGTGGTTGCATAACTGACTAGCACGAACCCAATAAGACCCGAGTGCATCATGGCGAAGAACATGGGAGTAGTGGCTGACGGTTGTTGCCCACTACCCGGGTGGTTGCTGCACACTTTTGTGCATAACCGCAAGACGTTTACATGTGGTTATGGATGTACATACAAACTAGTGGGCTGAGTCATGGGGGACATGTTGTGACTGCTTGGATATGGCGAGCGGATATAAAATGGTGGGGAAAATCATTGTAAATGTGGTTATGGATGTACATACACTTATACGTCGCTAATATTATGGTTTTTAGCGACGTATACTCTTATACGTCGCTACTACAACATAGTATTAGCAACGTATAAGCCTATACGTCTTTAATACTTATGTTATATTAGCGACGTATAGTTTATCTGTCGCTAATATTTCAATTTTTTTAAAAAAGAAATTCACTCTCTCCCCTCCCCCCTCTCTCTCTCCTCACTCTCTCTCCTCCCTCTCTCTCTCTCCTCCCTCCCTCTCTCCCTCTCTCTCTATCTCCCTTCTCTCCCCTCTCTCTCCTCCCAATCTACGTTCTCTCTCTCCCCTCTCTCTCTCCCCCTCTCTCTCCGGCTGTCTCTTCGTATCTCCTCTCCCTCTCTCCCCCTCTCTCTCCCACCTTTTCTCCCTCCTCTCTCTCTCTCCCACTGTCTCACCGTATCTCCTCTCTCTCCCCCTCTCTCCTCCCTCTCCTCTCTCTCTTCTCCCTTCTCTCTCTCTCCTCTCTCTCCCCTCTCCCTCTCCATCTCCTCTCTCTATTTTATATTTTTTATTTAAAAATAAATAATATATGTATATATATTAGCAACGTATATTTGTAAGCGTCGTTAATACATTTTTTATTTTTTAATTAATTTTAAAGTAAAAATTTTAAAAAAAATTAAAAAAATTATTCTTCATCTCCCCCCTCTCCCCCCGCTCTCTCTCCCACTGTCTCTCAGTATCTCTTCTCTCTCCCCCTCTCTCCTCCCTCTCCTCTATCGCTTCTCCTTTCTCTCTCCCCCTCCCTCTCTCCTCACTCGCTCTATTACCTCCTTTCTCTCTCCCCTCTCCTCTATTTCCCTCTCTCTTCCCTCCCCTATCTCTCTCTCCCCTCCCCTCTCTTCCCCTCCCTCTCTCTCCCTCTCCTCTCTTTCCCTCTTTCCCTCCCTCTCTCTCTCGCCCCTCTCCTCTCTCTTCTAATTTCATTTTTTTATAATTTTTTATAGTTTTAAAAATTAATTTTAAAAATAAAAAAATAAAAAAAAGTAAATACTATTAGCGACGTATAGAAATATACGTCGCGATTAGTACAGGTAACGTCACTAATACCTATACTAATAACGACATATATTTCTATACATCGCTAATAGTATTTACTTTTTTTATTTTTGAAAATAAAAAATTTTAAAAAATCAAAATAAAATTCCTCTCACCCTCCCCTCTCCCCTCTCTCCCTCCCCTCTCTCCCCTCCCTCTCTTTCCCCCTCCTTTCTCTCTGCCCCCTCTCCTCTCTCTCTCTCTTCCCTCCCCTCTCTTTCCCCCCTCTCTCTTTCCTCTCCTCTCCTCTCCTCTCTCCTCTCTCTCTCTCTCTCCCTCTCCCTCTATTTCCCTCTCTCTCCCCTCTCATGTCTCTCTCCCACTACTCTCCCTCTCTCTCCCCTCTCCTCTCTTTCCCTCTCTCTTCCCTCCCCTATCTCTCTCTCTCCCCTCTCCTCTCTTTCCCTCCCTCTCTCTCTCTCCCCTCTCCTCTCTTTCCCTCCCTCTCTCTCTCTCCCCTCTCCTCTCTCTTCTAATTTCATTTTTTTATAATTTTGAAAATAAAAAAAAAAAAAAAGTAAATACTAATAGCGACATATATTGCTATACATCGCTATTAGTATTTACCTTTTTTTTATTTTTTTATTTTTAAAAATAAAAAAACTAATAAAAATTTTTTAAAAATCAAAATAAAATTCCTCTCACCCTCCCTCTCCTCTCTCTCCCCTCCCCTCTCTTTCCCCTCCTCTCTCTCTCTCCTCCTCTCTCTCCTCCCCTCTCTCTCTCTATCTCTTTCCTATCCTCTCCCCCTCTCTCTCTCTCTTCCCTATCCTCTCCTCTCTCTCTCTTCCCTCTCTGTCTCTCCCCTCTCCTCTCTTTCCCTCCATCTCTCTCTCTCTCCCTCTCTCTCCCCTCCACCCTCTCTCTCTCCACCCTTTCTCTCCCCTCTCCTCTCTCTCTTCCCTATCCTCTCTCTCTCCACCCTTTCTCTCTCCTCCCTCCTCCCTCTCTCTCCTCCCTCCTCTCTCTCTCTTCCCTCCCCCTCTCTCTTCCCTATCCTCTCTCCCTCTCTCTTCTCCTCCCCTCTCTTCTCTCTCTTCCCTATCCTCTCTCTCTCCACCCTTTCTCTCTCCTCTCTCTCGTTCCGCCCTCTCTTCCCTCCCCCCCTCTCTCCTATCTACCTACATACTATCTCTCCTCTAATTTTAATTTTTTAAAATTAATTTTTATAATAAAAAAAATAATTAAATAAAAATACTAATCGCGACGTATAACTATATACATCGCTATTAGTATTTTATTTTAATTATTTTTTATTCTTAAAAATAAAAAATAATAAAATTTTAAAAAAATTAAAATAAAATTTTAGTAAAAAATAGGTAGTAGCGACGCATATGACTATGAGTCGCTACTACCAAGGGTAATAGCGATGCATTTTTTTATGTGTCGCTACTACTATTAGGTAGTAGTGACGTATAGCATATGCGTCACTATTAGTTCTTATTTTATTTTAAAAAAAATTGAGAATTATTAGCGACGCTCGTTTTTAAATGTCGCTATTGTTGTATTTATAGCGACGTTTGTAAGCATACGTCATTAATAGTGTTAAAATTTATTTAAAAATATTTAAATATATATCTTTTAGCGACACTTAGAAAAGCGTCGCTAATAACGTAAATATTAGCGACGCATAAATTAAAGTGTCGCTAAAATATTACGTATTAGCGACGTTTGGAGTTATGCGTCGCTAATAGTTGTATTTTTTGCGATGGTTTGTTATATGTCGTTATTAGCAATTTGTAGCAACACATATTTAAGCGTCGCTAATACCAAGTTTTGTTGTAGTGTATTTTGTTATAAATAGACAAAAGGAAATCGAGGGAAAGAAGATAGGAAAATAGAAAAACTTGTAAATCAATTGAAGCCACATCTAGAATCAATTTGAGGAGAATCAAGTAAAAGCTTATTGAAAACAAACTGTGTTAGTTACTATATAGCATTATCAAATGGGAACATATTATCTAAATTTCATAGTAGCACACCATGTATATCCTATATAAGCATAACAAAATCTGTTTTGCCACTTGACTAAAGAATCAAAATTTCTCTTGATTGTTAGTTTCTCTTGATTGTTGAAAATAGCAACTTGTGAAGTTATTTTTCTTTATTCTCGATAGTGCAATACAATTTATCAATTTGATAAAAGGTGATATCCCTGGATCACAAGGATGATCCTAACCTTGATTAACATTCACCATAAAAAATTCATTCCTTTGAGGGCACACATTTTTATTTAAAGAATTTTTTTAAAAAAATGAACATCCTGCATGATCCAACGAATTCTACATGATCCAATGGCTTCCTTGACTAATCTTTTTACTGTAAATGGACCCTTCATTAGTTTGACTTTCCTTGTGATTTGAATTGTTTCCTTCCTAAGTGTCATTAAACAACTCATACTTGTGAAGGATGGGAATGTTGAGAGGAATTTTTGAGTTAAAGTGTTATGTAATTTAGTTGGTTGAAGGGGACCATTATTAAATTACAGAATAAATTTCCACAAATTTCTCAAAGTTATTTGAAATAGGTTTTTGGTACGATTTAAAAATTAAGGTAAGCTAGTACGGATATGAGGAGTTATAAAAAGTCAAACATGCCCTACCCTTTTACTAGTATGGGGAGCACGGACCTAGAAAGACATGAAAGGTGCAATTAATGTTCCTTCCCTCAATCGGCAACCGCTCCATATCCATTGTGCTTCCTCTCCATATCCACTATTCTTCTCCTTCTGTGCATTTACACTAGACATCTCCTTCTCTCGCATTTATTCACCTACAACTTCTCTCTGTACTTTTTTCTTCTTAATTTTCCTCCATTTTTTGTAATTTTATCAATGTCCATAGAGTTGATCTACCAACTGGACATCATCATATTTCATGGCACCAATCACCAAAGCTATGGAAGAAGGTAGGTATAAGGAGCAGGAAAGTGGATGTAAGTTGCATCAAGTTCCCTATCTTAGATGCATAAAGCTTAGAGTTTGTCAAACAGTATATTGGATTATATAGTAGGTACATGAACCGAAACTAGAAAGTCCATGTTAGCTAGAAATAGGCATGTGAAAATAGTAAAAGGGCTCAAATTTAAAACAGATGATGCTGAAACTAAATGTATAATGCGCAAAAAATTTACACCAAAACAAATGATGAATGTCAGAAATGTGGATCAAAATATAAAAATGAAATTTTCCTAAAGTGACACATAAAAAGTCCAAAATTAACATCGAAAAAATCTAAAAGTGATTTCATAAATGTTCTATTGTGTGTAACATCGTTGGTTTTTGTTTTTTGCTTTGGATATGCATCTTCACGAAAGGTAGATGTACTAGCATGCTATGGAGGGAAGATCAAAATGACTTCAAGAGGCATGCTAAGGATTGTTAGAGGAGTGAACCATGCACATTACAACATTGTTGTTGATACTCTAATTTCAGTTATTGAATAGTTGGTGGCGTCATTCAACCTTCACTACAACAAAAGAGACTATTAGCGACAATTTTAAGTATCACTATTAGTTATTAGTGATGCTTAAAAATCATCACTATAAGCATTTTGTGACTACTAATTAACGACTCTTTTATAAAAGTCGCTAATAGTTCTACTATTAGCAACGCTTTTTATTTGTCGCTAATATATTTTTGTGTGAAGCTTTTTATTTTTCACTAATAGTATATTAGCGACGTTTTATGACAAATGTCACTAATGAATTCCGAAATAAAAAAACATATATAAGCATTGCTAATATTATATTAGTAGCGACGCTTTATATTTATAAAGCATCACTAATGTAAAAAAATGTTTAAAAAATAAAAAAACTCTTATAGTGATGTTTTTTTGTGCGTTGCTAATAAGGAAAGAATCTTATTATCTATGCACTTAAAACATTTCCAATAATAAAAAAAATATTTTCAAAAAATAATTCCCACCGGAAGCGGGAAGAGAGGAGAGGGAGGGATCGGGCGGGGGTAGAGGTGGGTCAATGGGGGGAGAGGGGGAGGGGCGCCGGAGTTTGGTGCCCTCCTCTGGCCTGCAGTAGGGAAGAGGAGGGGAGCAAGAGAGGGGGAAGTAGGAGAGCCGGGAGGAGAAGGGGAGGGGCACCGAACTCCAGCGGTGGAGCTGGATCTAGTGCCTCTCCTCCATATCCAGAGCCAAAGTCCGCAGGAGGGAGTTGGGGAGAAAAGGAAAGGGGGAGCAGGGAAGGGGAAGGGGAATGGGAGCCGTGAGGTGTAGAGGGGGAGGAGCGCCAGAGGGGAGCTAGATAAATGCCGACAGTGGAGAAACTCTCCTCCTCTAACGCTGGACACCGCAAGGGGTGCAGGTGGAGCCAAAGGAAGAGGGGAGAAATGGTTTGGGAGATAAATAACTACGGATGAAATATTGCTCACATTTTTTATTTGTGACGCTTTGTTAGAAACATCGCAAATAGCCATCTTTTTGTCACAAATCGTCACCATTTGTGATGCTTCATCCACGAGCAATATTGCACCCATGGTTGATAGAACATATGTGTCGTACATTAGGTTAAATGGCTAATTTCTTTGTCAAAATTATGTCAAAAACCTTTGATGTATATTTAGTCATGTGTGAAATTGCTACACTTGAAAAATAGGAGTAGACTTATTCTTATGTATCGAGACTAAAGACTAAATTATGTAGAAAAGTTAATAAGTTTATTCAGTTTACATTCTCATACCAAAATTATTTGGAGAAGTTTTTGAAGTGAGTTTGGAGGTTTCAGAATTATTTAGAGTAAAAAACCATCTTTGAACAGTGTCATCAATCGATCGTTGATGAACTGTAGCATGGAATTGAAGAATTGGTTAATCACCCATAGAAACTATCGATCAACACTTAAATCAGCAATGTTTGTTAACATGCATCGCTACTAGTTACCCTATTAACAACGCTTAGCTAAAAGTGTCACCAATAGTTATAAACTTAAAATCAAAAATAATTTTTTTTGACCTATTAGCAATGCTTGTCAAAAAGCGTCGCAAATAGGATTCATAATATCAACGCTTGATTATAAGCATTACTAATAGTTATATTATTGCTTTTAATATAGCGTCACTAATAGCTTTATTAATTAATTTTATTTAATAAATAATTATATAATAAATAAATATTAAATTTTTTTAAAATAAACTTCTTAAATATAATATATTTTATTCAATATTTACTATTTGTATATATAATAAATAAATATTAAATTTCAAATAAAAAGGTAGTTCCAATAATAGATTAAACTTTTACTTTTATATATAATATTTTTATTTCTTAGTTTTTCTTATTAATTTTAAAATAAAATTTATAATAATAGAGAGAGTGAAGAGAGCAAGAGAGAGAAGAGAGAGTGCATAGAGAGAAGAAAGGAGAGAGAGAGTGTAGAGAGAAAGTGAGGAGAAGAGAGAGGGAAGAGAGAGAAAGAGGAGTGAGAAGGAGATAATAGGAGAGAGAAAGAGGAGAGAGATGCTAGCTAGAGAGAGGAGAGGCGAAAGAGTGAGCAATGAGGGGATAGAGAGAGTGTAGAGAGAGGGAAGAGAGAGGAGGGAGAGAGTGAGAGAGAGATGAAGAGGGGAGGAGAGAGTGAGAGAGAGAGGGTGAGAGATAGGGAGAGAGAGAGAGAGTGAGAGGAGAGGGGGTAGAGAGAGAGGAAAGGAGAGAGGGGAGATGAAAGAAATTTTTTATTATAGATTATTTTAAAAAATAAAAAAAAATTATATTAGCGATCCATATCGATATGCCTTGCTAACACTTTAGGATAGTAGCGACGCATGTGTATGCATCGCTACTACCCTAGGGTAGTAGCAACACATACATGTATGCATCGCTACTACCTAGTGTAGTAGTGACGCATATAGTTATGCATCGCTAATAGTGTTTTTATTTAAAAAAATAAAATAAAAGGGATAGCGGGGAGAGAGAGAAGGGAGAGAGAGGGGAGAGAGAGTGTGTAGAGAGAGATTGAGGAGAGAGAAAAAGAAGAGAGAGAGAAAGAGGAGAGTAGGAGAGAGAGAAGAGAGAAAGAGGAGAGAGAGAAAGATGAGAGAGAGGGTGAGGAGAGAGAGAAGAGAGGAGGTGAGGAGAGAGAAGAGAGAGAGAGAGGAGAGAGAGGGTGAGAAGAGAGAGATAGGGAATATAGAGGGTGAGGAGAGAGAAGAGAAAGATGGAGGAGAGAGAGTGTAGAGAGAAGAGAGTGAGAATGAGAGATAGGGAGAGAGAGAGTGAGAGGAGAGGAGAGGGGTGAGAGAGAGAGGAAAGAGAGAGGGGAGATGAAAGAAAATTTTTAATATAAATTATTTTAATAAAATTTTAAAATAAAATATTTTATAATAGCGATGCATATCGGTATGTATCCCTAATACCTTAGGATAGTAGCAACGCATGTGTATGCGTTACTACTCATATATGTATGCATCGCTTCTACCTAGTGTAGTAGTAACACATATAGTTGTTCGTCGGTATCAGTTTTTTTATTTAAATAAAAGGGATAGTGGGGAGAGAGAAGGGGAGAGGGAGAGAGTGATAGGGGAGAGAGAGAGAGGAGAGATATTGAGGATAGAGAGAAGAAAGAGAGAGGAGAGAGAGAAGGATAGGAGAGATAGAGAAAAGAGAAAGAGAAAGAGATGGTGAGTAGAGAGAGAAGATGAGGAGAGAGAGAGAGAAGAGGGGTGAGGAGAGAGAAAAGAGAGACAAAGAGGAGAGAGACAAGAGAAAGAGGGAGGAGAGAGAGTGTAGAGAGAGGAGAGAGTTAGAGATAGGGAGAGAGAGTGAGAGGAGAGGGGGCAGAGAGAGGAAAGAGGGAGAGGGGAGATGAATGAAAATTTTAATTAAAAGTTATTTTAAAGAAATTTAAAATATAAAAAATTTATATTAGCGACAAACGTCTGTATGCGTCGCTAATACTTTAGGGTAGTAGCGACGCATACAGTTTTGCGTCGCTAATAGTATTTTTATTTAAAAAAATTAAAATAAAAGGGATAGCAAGGAAAGTGAGAGAAAGAGGAGAGAGAGGGTGAGGAGAGAGAAGAGAGAGAGGGAGGAGAGAGAGGAAAGAAGAGAGAGAGTAAGGAGAGAGAGAGAGCGAGAGGGGAGAGAGAGGGGAGAGGATGAGAGAGAGAATATACAGAGAGGAAAATAATACATTTTTTAAAAAAAATAAAACTATTGGTGACGCTCTAGAAGGAGCATCACTATTAATTATAATAGAGCGACGCTTACTATTTATAATATTAGTGATGCTCATTACTGAGTGTCGCTAAAGTATTGTTATATTAAAAAAAAACTACAAGCGACGCTATGTAGAGAGTGTCACTATTAGTTGTAGTAGTAGCAACGCTAATTTTCCAACGTCCATACTATTGACACATGCTTGAAATTCAACATCTCAAGTACTATAACTAAAAGTGACACTCTATAAAGAGTGTCAATAATAGGCTTAATTTTTGAAAAAAATTGCTCTCTCTACATTCTCTCTCTCTCATCCTCTCCTCTCTCTCTCATCCTCTCTCTACCCTCCATTTATCTTTACCCTCTCTCTCTTCTCCCTTCTCTCTCACTTCTCTCCTCCTCTCTCTCTTCTCTTTTCTCTCTTCCCTTTCCTTTCTCATATTTTCTCTCTCCTCTCTCTCTCTCTGTAACACCCCAACACGGAAAAAATGACCCGGACCAGGGTAATTATGAAAACAACATTAAAGTTTATTAAATTACAAAAAAATTAAAACAATGAGACCAAGCAGGAGCAGCAGACTCTGTGTGTGTGAGTCGTAACATTCCTCTACGCACTACGAGCCTTAGTACTTCATTGTGCGTAGCTTAAAATAAACCTAATTTTATAATTAATTTAGATTCGGTCAATGTTATTGTACCGTTGGTCGCCTATGTACGTATTGGATATCAACTAAGATGTTATTCCAACACGATCGGATCTGAATGTAGTTTTGCCTAATGGCTAATACATACATCATTCATCACATAATCATATACGTTAAAATATGTATGTCCTTATATCCGAATAAATCATTTGGAGTTAAATGGAAATCTCATAAATCATTGGAGTAGAACAGAAACCAATAAATTAGCGAAATCATACATCCCACTCTATCGCAGAGCGGAGTAGAACACCCAATAGAGTAAATTAGATCATAGCAGACCCCATTAGATCATATCAGATTTCATAAACTGATCATATTAGAGCATTTCGGAGCATATCATATCACAATAGAGTATTTCGGAGCATATCGGATCACAACAGAGTATATCAAAGTAGTTCAAATTAGAACATATCACATTATATCATATCATATCATAGCTAGTCATATATCTTAATTAGTATATTAGTAACACTAAGTAAGATGTACATGCATATAAATCATATTAAAATGGAATTTTAGAAACGTTTACTCCCTTATAGTTCCAAAAGTAACAATGTTTCAAATTGCTCATTTCTTTAGGGCATCCTCCTTTTTAGATCCGAAGTTGGCAGGCAGAACCTCCTCTAGCTCCAGAACATCTTTCTCATTAAGTCTAAAAGCAGCAGAGGGACACACCCTTGAACCTGGGACGTCTCCCTTGTTATGGCCCGAAGGCAACATACATAACCTCCCCATAACCCGGGATACTTCACACTTCCCGTAGAGGACAGAACCTCCCCTACCTAGAGGTATTTTTCTCTCTACATGTCTGTATATAACGGACATACATTCCCCTTACCCAGAATGTTTATTTTTTATGCCAGTAAGCTGTGGAAAGAACCTCCCTTAACTCAGGGATGTATCTCATGCCATGTGACCCTTCAGCGGAGGACGGAGTCTTCCCTACTCGGGTCCACTTCCTTTGTTGTGGCTCAACGACAGAGGACGGAGCCTCCTCTTACTCAAAGCTACTTCTCTCTCTTCGGGGCTCAAGGGCGATAGGTAGAGTCTCCTCTTGCCCCTTTGCATTTCTCCCTTATATAGTTGCCAACTCGAGGAATAGATGCTTCCATTGCGTAGAACACCATCGAATTAGATAAGAATACCTTTTAAACGACTTAAATTGGACTTCAAATGAGTGAGAAACAAAGAAAAGAAGTTTTGGAATGTTTTTGAATGTGAAGGACTGATGAATATATAGAGATAAATGGCTTAACACGCGTCTGACGCATGTGAGCACATTTGATGCATGTCTGATGCTCGTCGAACATTTGTCTGACGCTCGTCTGGTTCATGTCTGACATGTGTTAGATATGACTTGTTAGACACGTGTTAGATAAGACAAATGCAAGTCAATCTTATCTAACACATCACCAAGTGGTGCGTGTGGCTCGCGCATTGCTGCATGGCAACATTTTAATATTTATTTATTTTCTTCTTTTTGAAAACTTAAAAACGAGATATCTTCCTACCTCAGAGTCGGAATTGTGCGTTCTTAGTACCGATGGACTTGTATCGATGAGACCTTCGAAACTAGACCCATATGGGTAGGTTTGCAGGTTCCTTGGTTCGTTACGCTTATTACTTCGATCTCTACTAATATACCAAGATTCCATCCCTTGAAATCTAACTAAAATTTACATAATTACCCTCAACCCTCCAGTTTAAGCGCAATCGAAACATAGGATGTGACATTCTTCCCCCATTGAACGAATTACGTCATCACAATTCTCCCAGAAACATTCTTCCCAACCACAACAAAAATTAAAACAAAATCCGATCATTATTCAGATAGCAATCAATAATTTATAATCAAACACTTCATTTAGAGGCACAACCCGATAAGTTATAATCAGATAACATAACCTGATAACTAATCGGATAAAACACATAATTTGATAGTCTAAATTCGTACATCACAAAAGAAAATCTGTTAAATATAATTGGATTACACACTCGTAAGCATAATTGGATAAAAAAATTCAGATTGCACATTTAAAAATAGAATATCATATTTTAAGATCGGATAGAACATTCATTAACAAAATCCTTCACGGTTACATAAAATACTTTAAATGCAATTTCATTATTACTTTGAAATTAGATATGTCATTATTCGGAATCAAAACACAATATAGTGAGGCAGGGTTAATGAAATCCTTAGACCATTCCAAAACCCTTCGAAAAGTCAATTATTTGATAACTCAAGCAAAAACACAATCCGAAAATTTATGATCAAATAGAATACTTAAAACAAAATTTGATTATTAATTTAAATTTAGATAAATCATATCATACAAAATCCAATTATGGACTTTTAAAATCAGATAAATCATATTTTGGATTCATTGCAGATCAAATCAGAGCAGACAAATCAATTCAAAAATTTTTGAAATTAAATCATCTAGTAGACCACATAATCAAATCTAAAAATTTAAGATTGGATAACAAAATCTAATTCTTCTTTTTAAAATTAAATAAATTTTCAGAATCAGAGCAGACAAATCAGAGTTATGATACTGAATGGCGTTCCCCCCGACACTCAAGGAGCAACGGGAGGCTCAAAAGGATAGAAGCTTTCCCGTGATGCTGCACACCTAAATGTGCACGTCAGAACTACCTAGAAAGTGCAATGATAATCCCAAGTTTTATCCCAGAACTACCTAGAAAGTGCATGTATTCAAGACATAATCGCTACATGCAAATTATTTCACAAATATGATATTGTTCCAAAGAATATGACTAATAAGCATAAATTGAGAATTAAAACTCCACCCCACATTGTAGGTTGAGTTAAAATTTAAAATAATGATAAGCAAAAATATATGAAAAAGATTATATTCTTTTTCAAAAAAATTGTTTGTCAGAAAAAGATCATAATTTTTTATCATAAAAAGATGTTAATCATAATCTTTTTACTCAATCATTTGAAAATTAAAACATAGGACAGAAAACAAATCAGAAATCAATCATACTCTTTTCATAGAGGCATTCAATTGAAAATTAAAGTGTTTGATAGAAAACAAGTTTTCACATTTAATCAGAATATATATTCCCGATTCACATCATGCTCAGAATGACCATTTCAATCCAAACCAGATTTAAAATTGAAATCTATCTTAATGCACTAGCAGAATCAACATTGAATCTATTTACTAACCCAAATGTCCCAAATCCTAGGCGTTTGATGGTTTTTTTGTAGTAATTCTACTAGCTATCGAGACAACTTTACAACTTCAAATGATATTTTCCAAAACATAGAGGATTTGAACTCAATGTTAAATCCACCAGAAGACTCAACCTTAGAGTGGTCTACTAATACTATCCTATACCATAGGTATTTGGTTATTTCTCTTATGGAATGCCACTATTGTGGCACCCTGTATTCCGATTACGCTTAACCCAAAGGGTAATTATATAATTTTAGTTAAATTTTAAATGGTTTTAAGGGATAAAATTCCCGTATTTAGTTAAAACTCGAAGTAACAAGTGCAATGAATCGAAGAACATGTAAAATGGAGGTCGGAAATGAAAGTTATGACGTCAGGGTGCGTGTCACATGGGCGGGACCTACTTTAAAAGTGCAAAATAATTTACCCATGTGGGGTCTAGTTTTGAAGGGCTCGTCGATGAGTCCATCAGTACCAAGATCGTACAATTCCGACTTCAGAATAAAAAGTTATCGCATTTTGAAGTTGAAATTGTATTTGAATAAAATAATAATAAAATAATTAAGAAATGACAGAATAGCTGATGCCAGCTAGCCAAGCCACACTAGAGCTGAGCCGCAGGATGCACGGTGCTGCGTGATTGCGGCCATCTGCACGACGCAGGTCACGGGCAACGCATGGGGAATGCGCACGTCATGTTTCAGCCACGCCACGAACAACGCGATTGACTCGTCACTCACACCGACATGATTGGCAGCCCAATGGAAAGGTGCCACATGGTGTGAGCAGGTGGGTGCATCTTTTCTTTTGCACATCTTTACCTATAAATAGTCATTTCTGTTCATTCTTCCCAAGGAGTTTCTGGAGTCATTCTGAGTCCGTTTTCTTCCATTCAAAAAATGTTCTTAGCTAATTCAAGGGTGTTCTACATAATAGAAGCATCCTTTCCTCAAGTTAGCAAACCTATATGGGTGAACATCCCAGGGCAAGGGGAGGTTTTGTCTGCTGTCTATGGGCACAGGAAGGATAAAGTGTCTTCGAGCAAAGGGAAGTTCTGTCTACCGCCTACGGGCACGGGAAGGGTAAAGTATTTTCGAGAAAGGGGAGGTTTTGTCTGCTACCTACGGGCACAAGAAGGGTGAAGTGTCTCCAAGTAAAGGGAGGTTCTGTCCGCCACCTAGGGCACAAAACGCGAGAAGTATCTCTGGGTAAGGGGAGATTGTCCATTGCCTACGGGCGTGTTGTGAAAAAGGTATCCCAAGTCAAAGAGATTTTTTATCTATAGCTTATGGACACAAAAAGAGAAAAGTATTCTCGAGTTATAGGAGGTTCTGCCCACCATCTCCAAACCTAAAAGGGAAGACACCCTGAGGAAATGAGCAACTCCGAACATTGTCACTTCCAAAACTGCAGGGGAGTATGTTTTTCTGACCTTCTAATTTAATATGATTTACATGAATGCACATCTTAATTAGTAATATACTAATGAAGATATATATAATTTTCAATGATATGATATATGCTAATATGTTCCTATTCGATCTACTTTAATATATTATGTGGTGATCCAAATTACACTAAAATGCTCTATTGTGATATGATTTACTCCAATTTGATCTGATATGATCAGTATGGTCGGATGAAATCTGATATTATCTAATAAGATCTAATATGTTCCAACATGCTCCGTTGTGTGTTCTGCTCCACTCTATGATAGAGTGGGGTGTGTGGTTTTGTTAGTATTCTACTCATCTATGTGAGATGCATATTTCACTGATTTATTGGCTTCCATTTGACTATGAAGATTTATAAGATTTTCGTCAGATTTTGAATGAATTATTCTGATATAAAGTATACGTATTTTATCGTATATGATTTTTTTATGTTTGATGAATATATTAGCCGTTAGGTAGAACTATATTTGGATCTGATCACATTGGAATAATATCGTGAATGGTATCCAATATGTATGTAGGCAACCAATGACAAAACAACATTGGCACGATCCAAATTAGTTATAAAATTAGGTTTGTTCTAATCTACGTGCAATAGAACATTCTGATCTACGTGCAATAGAACATTATATCTCTATAGTGCATAGAAGAACGTTATGACTCGCACTCAAAGTCTGCAACTCTTGGTCAGTTGGTTTTAATTTTTTTGCTTATTTTATACATTCTGATTTTGTCTTCCAAACTAACCCCCGGTCTAGGTCGAGTTTTCCAGGTCGGGGCGTTATAACTATCCTTTGGAAACAATTTTGCACTAATTTAAAACAAACTTTCAAAATACTGACATTTAAGAATTGAGTTTAATTTCAATACACCAGCAAAATTAACCCAAGAGTGATCCACTAGTATCATGTGCCCCATACCATGGGAGTTTAGTGGTTCCTCTTAGGTAGTTCAACTATTTTTTCGAAAATGAATTTTCAAAATGTAGACATTTCAAAAGTATGGTGTCAAGATATCAGCAGAATTTTCTATAGAGCTATCCATCAACACCTCATGTTCCATTTTGTGGTGTGTAGTGGTTGCTCCTTGGCAACTCTATCACTTTTCTAAATATATTTAGTTTATACGCAAATGAATTTTCTTTAAACAAATAATTTGAAATGTAATTTTATTTTCAACATATCGGCAGAACAGACCCTAAAGCTATCCACTAACACTTCCTGTCCCTTACCATGGGTGTTTCGTAGTTTCTCCTAGGTGGTTCCACCATCTTTCAAAATAGATCCATTTCTATATTAATTACATTTTCTAAAACAGACAATTTGAAATTAAACTTTATTTTAATTCCCCAGTAGAAATTTGAAATATCTATTCTGACTCTGTTAATTGATTTAATTGAAAATGTAATCAATTTCAATTATCCCATACCACATGCATTTGGTGGTTACTCCTTAGTAATTCTACTGTCGTAAATTTTACAGACTATTTGAAGTTGTAGTTACTAAAATTAAATCATGTAACAAAGTCAGAACATATATTTCAGATTGATTAAAAATTAGAATTAGTAAATCAAAGTTCAGATCATATCCACCACCACACATACAAAATAGAATTTCAAATCATTCCTAAATTACAAATCAAAATTCACAAAATCAGAGTCCATCGGGAATTTAATGTAGTACATGCAAAATAGAATTTCAAGTCAAAGTTTATACAACTGATTTAGAACAGAATTGTCAAATCACTTTTGATTAAAAATTAAAATTCATAAAATTGTAGTTCATAAAGCTAATGTCATACTTACAAAACAAAAGGTTCAAATTTGGAATTCGTATGAAATCCACTTTCATAATTGAAACAAAATTTCAAATTAATTCCTATCAAAAATTGGAATTCATATCAAACCGAGATATAGAATAGTAATTTTACTTAATAACCATTTCAAAAGAGAAATTTATGAAATTGGAAATTATATCAATCTGATACAACACAAGTAGGACAGAAATTTCAAATTACTTTTGATTAAACAAATCAGAATTTATAAATATCATAGTTAATAGCAATTCTGATGCCATACTAATAAAAATGAATTACAAATCAAAACCCGATATGACTTATTCATAGCAAAAATTTTAAATCATTTTAGATTCAAGATAAAAATTTATAAAATTGATGTTCGTTTCAAATCAATTGCAACACATGAAAAATAGAACTTACACATCTTGAATTCAGTGTAACACAATCAACACAAGATTCGAGATTAATTTCGATTAAAAATTTTGATTAAAATCTAATCAATATATATTTTTTAAAAAAATTCCTCTCACAATCAGAGAAATGCTCCAATAGCATTTGTAACAATCCGACCAAGAAAAACTGACCCAAACCGGGGGTTATTCGAAAAACAACATCGGAGTTTATTAAATTATAGAAATATTAAAATGATGAGACCAACCAAGAGTGGCAAACTCTGTGAGCGAGAGCCGTAACGTTCCTTTACGCACTACAGAGCCTTAGTACTTTGTTGTGTGTAGGTCAGAAAAAACCTAGTTTTATAATTAATTTGGATAAGGCCAATGTTATTATGTCATTGGTTGCCTATTTACTTATTAGATATCATTTATGATATTATTCCAATACGATCGGATCTGAACGTAGTTCTGCCTAATGGCTAATCCATGCATCAGGATCAAAAAATTATATATGTTAAAATACATATATCCTTTGTATCCAAATAAATCATTCGGAGTTAAAAGGAAATCTCATAAATCATCAGAGTAGAATAGAAGCCAATAAACAAGTAGAATCACATATCCCACTCTATCACAGAGCGGAGTAGAACACCCAACATAGTAAATTGGATCATATCAAATTTCATAAACTGATCATATCATATCAGATAAGAGCGTATCAGATAACAACATACCATTTCAAAGCAATCACTAGGCGATCGCTTCCTAGTGACCGCCACCTGGCGACCGCTCCTTGGTGACCTCTTCTGCCCTGGCAACCGGCCCCCTCATCCCTTCTGCTCCCCCTCTCTCCTTAATTCCCCCCCCCCTCCCCCCTCCCCCCTCCTTCCCACCTCCCTCCCGCTCACCCCTCTCCCTGGTGGATGTTTGAGGATAGATTCTCGCTCCCCACTGGAATCCATCTTCAAATGTGCCCCCTCTCTCCCTTGTTCCCCCTCCTCTGAAAAACAGAGGGGAAGGAGGGGGTGTGACCGGGGAGAGAGGGGAGGAGCTAGAGGGAGGAGGGGGGGTGTCTAAGGCCAGATTCCGGTGGGGTGCCAGAATCTAGCCCCCTCCCTCCTGCTCCCCCCTCTCCCCGGGTCCCCCTCCTATGAAAAATAGAGGGGAAAGAGGGGGGACCGAGGAGACGGAGGGAGGAGGGGGGCCATCTGAGGCCAAAATTTGGCCCCCCTCCTCCCCCCCCCCCCCCCCCCTCTCCCCAACCCCCCGTTCCTTCCCCTCCTCTGAAAAATGGAGGGGAAAGAGGGGGGAATAAGGGAGAGGCATCGGATTCCCGTGGGGAGCCGAAATCCGACCCCTACCCCCTCCTCCTTCTTGCTCCTCCCTCTCTCCCCAGGTCCCCCCTCCTCCTCTCTTTTTATGAGGAGGGGGGATCACAGGCAAGAGGGGGCCGAATTTTGGCTCCCCACTTGAATTCGGTGCCTCTCCCAAGTCAACCCCCCCCCCGGCCACCAACAAAGGAGGGGAGGAGGGGACTGGGAAGAGGGGGCAGAATCCAGCCTTCCGACCGGTTCTGTCCTCCCCTCTCTCTCCCCGAGTTCTCCCCCCCCACCCGAAGGGGAAGGAGGGGGAACCGGGGAGAGGGACCGGTTCTAGCCCCTCTTCCCGGTCCCTTCCCCCCTCCCTAGTCACCCTCTGCAGAGGGGAAGGAGGGGGGACTCAAATACCGGTATCCGGCCCCCTCTCCCCTCCGTAGGCTTGCCACCATCGTTTTTTTTTTTATTTTAAGGCTTTGAGTGAAGCTTCTAAAAGCGTCATTGAAGCCTATTTTTATTTTTGTAATATTCTTACTTATTAGCGATGCTTTCTAAATCATCACTAATACAAACAATTCTATTTTTTAAAACTATTTTATTATTAACAGCATTTTCCATAAGGGTCGCTAAAAACTTTTTTTTATCATTTTTTCAAAGTTTTTTAGCTACGCCTAAATAAATCTCGCTAATAAGCAATTTTTTAAATTTTTTAAATATTGTTTATATTAGCGATGCTTATAATTATACATCACTATTAAAGCAATTTTTTTTAAATGTTTTCATATTAGCAATGCATAGGATAATGTCGCTAATAACCGATCATTAGTGACGCTTATAATTATGCGTCGCTAATAATTTACTATTAGCAACGCTTTTCTATGCGTCGCTATAGCAAAATAATTAGCGACTCATAAATACATGCCGTTAATGTCACACTATTAGTGACGCTTTGTGTGAAGCGTCGCTAATAAGTAATAGCAACTGTAGTTTTATCTACGCATTTAGCAATGCCTTTTAAGCATCACTAATAATCATTAGGGATGCTTACTATTCACAACACTTAAAAGCGTTACCAATAGTACTATTTGTTGCAGTGATTATTCCTACACAACCTTTGTTAATAGCATTATAATGTGTACACATCATGCATAAATACCACGATAAATGTCTCACAATGGAGAAAACAGCCTGCTTATCCTAGTCGAAGCCTAAGTAGTCCTACTCACCCAGAAATTCCTTAAAAACTGGTATTGTTTGACACCTTCAACAACACAACTAGACATTAAAACACAAGATCATACAACACATCACACAAGCAAGCAAAAAGACAATAAACTAACGGAATCAATGTAGCTAACATTGTCTACGTCTTTTATTACCTCCCTCCCCACGATTCCCCAATGGTCATGTTCAAATTCCTTTATTCTCCCTTGCTTTTAGACAAATTTGTCCTCTGATACACTTGTCATGCCCCGCCGCACCCCCCTTGACCCAAACCAAGTCCAAGGAGAAGCGACAAGTTCTGATAAAGTACACAACATTTTCCTTTGTGCAAAAGCAATCAATAGAATATAAAAAAATTAATTAAAGTTTTCTTAGTCCAACACATGAACCACATAATCTCATTAACATAATAGTCACAAGCATAAAATGACGATATCATATCTAAGCCATCACAAGGCTATCCAAAAACATGAAAAGTAATGATGTCCTAACTTATGTCATAACATGAGTCTATTTCATCACAAAATAGCTAGCCCACACTCCATTCTCAAGTCTGTTGGTCTTCATGCTCATAGAACAACTCATCCTGAACACCTGTATGGCACAAACATATAGCCTCAAAACAAAACAACACAATAAGGGGTGAACATAGCCCAGTAATGGTTTTAAATAAAAAAATAAGCTCACTTTAACACCAAGTGCATTCAACCCGCGCATTATGGTTTCAATCTTATGCACCGCACGTCCTTAAATGACACCTATGCATTCTAGTCTCAATCATACTTAATAATCACATATGCACAACCCATGCATCCATTCAAATATAAGAATCCATTCACATCCTGCATGAACAATTATTATCATTCTATTCTCATACTGCATGAACAATTATTATCAATCTATTGACATCCTGCATGGTCAAGTATCAACATTCCATAAACAACTTGTATAAACATAGAATCATTATTCTAACACAACTTGTGTTAATAGCATTATTATCTATACACATCATGCATAAATACCATGATGAATGTCTTGCAATAGAGAAAACAACCTGCTCACCCTGGCTGAAGCCTAAGCAGTCTTGCTCACCCAAGAATTCCTTAAAAGGGAAGTCCGAATTTCTAAAAGGAAGACTAGAGCAGTTTGTGCAAATCCAAACTAAAAATTGCCCCCTAGCAAGCCAGTGCACACAGACATATGAGCTTGGATTCTCAAGTATAGAAAGTCACATCAATTTATCTCATTACAACAAATCTGCTCTTCTAATTTGGGGAGGAAACCCACCCTCAAGGGATGTAACTGTCAAATGGATCTTTCATATGTAAAACCAATTTCAAAAATCTCTAGTGCAGATAATCCAAAAAACTACGGCATCCCATCAACTATTCACGGTTAAACATGATTTATCCTGGCTTAACAAGTCATTTTCATGATGTAAGCAAACTAATACATACATGAGCAAAAATAAGTGTGTGCACCCATAAGTAATTATACCCCAATCAGTCCTGTTATGAACGAGTCATGGTTCATACATGGCAAATGAGGTTATGAAAGAATAAGTAAACTTACGTACATGGTTATGTTCATAATTAAGCTAAAACATGTGGAACATGATTCATATGTAATTAATGTGGTATGTGTACAAGCATTCATATCATGACATGATAATTCTTTATGAGTTACATGAAAGAGTCCTCATACAACCCTCAAAATTTGGCTTAAAAAGAAGCATAAAAATCAAATTTTACATGGGCAATTGATTAGCCTCAGGGGCAATCAATTAGGCATACAGGATCAAAAAATAGTCATTTTGGCAATCGATTGGTCCTTTCAAGTGATCGATCAACTAACCAATCGATTGTCAAATAGGGTGATTGATCGATCCTCTAAATTTGATCACAATTCTTTGAACGGTTGATCGCTGCTGAAAAGCGAGTGATCGATTGTGCCCAAACACATGAAAAAGTAATATTCTTCCTCTCTAAACCAAATTGAAATCATTATCGAAGTCTAAAACATGATAGATTTAACATTTTTCATGGTTAAACATGCATGAAAAGCATCAAATAATTAAGTTAGAAAAATCAAAATCACCCATCCTTAAGCTTCTAGAACCTGAATTTACCAACTTGCATGGTGTTAAATATAAGAAAACCTCTTCAAATGAAAATCCCTCTATTTGGATTGTAGACCCCTTGAATTATCTCCAAACTTAAGAATCCCTATCTACAAATTAGGATTTATTAGTCCTAAGCAAAATCAAACTTTTGTCACCAAAAATTAGGATTTACTAGTCCTAAGCAAAATCAAACTTTTGTCACCAAAAATAAACTCAAATAAACTAATAGGTGGTAGATCCAAAACTCTCTTGCATTAAAAATGAAAAATCACAAGAGTTAGGGTTTTAAATTAAGATAAAAGAATGAGCTTGATGAGAAAGAAACCTATAATCCTAATAGAAGAGGAGAAACGTGAGATTTTAAGGGCAAAATTAAATATAAGGAAGGGATTAAGAAAATTTTATCTTGGGATTATTTTCCCTTTCAAAATTGGTGTAGAGCTCCTTTCCCCAAATGAGAAAAGGGCTTAGGTTGCTATTTATAGTAGGTCCATTTAGTGAGCTACAAATGAGGCCATTAACGCTTAAGTGAACACAAAAACTTGCAACAGATCCTAAAAATGAAATTGACGAAACCAAACTCCATTTAGAAAAATCAAGAGAAGGTATGCAGCCAAAGGGGTTGGCACACTGTCCAAGATAGATGTGGGTACCAAGGTGGGGCTCACTTCCATAATTAAGGAGTTAACTAGCATAAATGACACCAATTAGTGTTGCTTTTTGGTGGATTAAGATAGGAACTAATGTTCTCCAACCAAAATTGAATTAAACCCCAAGAAAATCATGCTTAGACCAACACATCACTCCAACAAGATAAAAAATAAACCAAAAAAATAAAATTTTGACAATAATCATAAAACCGTAAAATTTACAAATTTTACGTCCTCCCCACCTTATATGAATTTTTTCCTCACTACTTACCAATGTTGAATAGGTGAGGGTACTTCCTGGACTTCATCCTCAGGCTCCTATGTTACCTCCTCTAATTGTGATTCCGCCATAGGACTTTTACCAATAGAATTGCCTTGTTCCTAAGCGTCATCTCCTTCTTGTCCAATATTGGCACTAATGTCTCGACATAGGTAAGATCACTCCTTAGCTCCAACAGTTTGAAGTCAAGAACATGGGATGGATCTGGTTTTTACTTCTGTAGAAGAAAAATATGAAATACATTGTGGATGCTTACAAACTGTGGAGGTAGAGCCACTTGCTATGCTACCACTCTATCCTCTCAAGAGCCACAAAAGGTTTAATGAACCTAGGAGATAAGTTTTATCTTTTGCCAAATTGCACAATGCCTTTTGAAAGTGAGATCTTTAAGAAAACATGGTCACTAACTTGGAATTCTAGATCTCTCTAATGCTTATCCGCGTAACTCTTTTGCTGACTTTGAGCTATTGTAGCCAATCCCAAATGAGTCAAATCTTCTCAACTAACTACCACACAATCTCTGGCCCAGTTACGAGATACTCTCCAACCTCATTCCAACAAAGAGGATATCGGCAAGGATGCCCATACAATGCCTAAAAAGATATCAGCATATCTTCTAAAGCCTGAATTGTTCGCTCAAATTGCCCATCGGTCTAAGGATGATAAGCTGAACTGAGGTGAGTCGCTGTCCTCAAAGCTTTATGAAATCTCTACCAAAAATTCGGTGTAAATTGAGGATCTCTATCAAAAATTATAGATACTAGAATTTCATGTAACCGAACGATTTCCTTCACATATAGTGCTACAAATACTTCTAAGGAAGTAGTCATTCTCATATCAATGAAGTATGCAGCCTTAGTAAGTCGATCAATGATAAACCACACCGCATCATTGTCACATGGTGATGTAGGAAGTTATGAAACAATATGCATAGCCATATTCTTACCCTTCTACTCTAGAATAGGTAAAGATTATAATATACCTCATAGATGACGATGCTCTACTTTCACCTGCTGACAAATCAAACACTTGGACACAAATGAGTTAATGTGCTCTTTAGTCTGATCAACCAATAGGTTTGCTTAACATCATGGTACATCTTATTTTCCCCTTGATGAATGGAAAACCAAGAGTAATGTACCTCTAAAAGAATGTGCTCCATCAACTTTAGAGAATTTGACACAAACAAACACCCATGAAAAGTTAAGCTTAAAAGTCAATCACCACTTTCCCTTGCAACTTAGCATTCATTGCTTGAATTCACGCATCCTTCTTTTGTGCTTCAACCACTCTATCTACCAAATCAAAGCTTATGAAAAGATTAGCAAACCACTTACTTGTATCTTCTAAATCTAACATTGGTTTCAGCTCGATGGCATCTTCATGCAAAAGTCATTCTTGCACATGAACACAAGCTACTGAAGTTTCTAACTTCTTACTCAAAGCATCCTCCATCACATTAGCTTTCCATGGATCATGGGAAAAGGTGAAGCAATAATCCTTAAGGGATTGCAACTATCTTATTTGCCTCATGTTCAAGTCCCTTTGAGTAAAGAGATATTTCAAACTCTTAAGGGATGTGAATACTTTAAACTTCTCACCATAAAGGTAATGCCTCCAAATTATCAATGCAAAGACCACACTGCCTTTAGCTCTAAGTTAACGAGAAGCGTAAGCTACTATTTTCTCATATTGCATCAACACACAACTCAAGCCTTTTTGTGAAGCATCATTGTAGACAACAAACCACTCCCCAAAGGTAAGGCCAAGATTGATGTTGAAGTTAGCCTCTTCTTTAACTCTTAGAAACATTCCTCACTTCCTTGACTTCATTCAAATTTTTCACTCTTCCTTGTCAACTTAGTTATAGGAATACCAATGTTAGAGAAGCTTTCAATGAACTGCCGATAGTATCCCACAAGACATAGGAAGCATCGGACTTTGGAAGCATTCTTTCCACTTCAAGAATGTCTCCACCTTGGATTGATCTACCGCTACACCATTTTAGATATTACATGACCTAGAAATTGCACTTCCTCTAATCAAAATTTATAATTGTCAAACTTTGCATAGAGCTTGTGGGCTCTCAAAGTTTCCAAGACAATCCTCAGTACTTTTCATGATCCTCCTTGATAGCTGAATAGATCAATATATCATCCACAAAAATAATGACAAACTAATTGTAATAGGGCCTAAAAAATTTGTTCATTAAGACTTTAAAAGATGTATGTTCATTAGTAAGACCAAATGGCATAACTAAGAACTCATAATGCCCATAATGTGCCTTGAAAGTTATCTCAAACACATCATTGGGTTGATGGTAGCTTGACCCCAAATCAATCATGTTGTAACTGATCAAACAAATCATCAATACATAGCAAAGGATACTTTTTCTTGATTGTGACCTAATTCAACATTTGATAATCAATGCAAAGCCTAAGGGAACTATCCTTCTTCCTGACGAAGAGAACCGGTGTGCCCCAAAGAGATGGTCTAGGCATTTTGTTCCCTTGTCCATTAAGTCTTGCAATTGAGTTTTAAACTCCTTTAATTCAGCTAGAGACACGATAAGGAGCTTTAGAACTAGGAATAGTGTCTAGACGAAGATTAATATTAAATTCAATCTCTCTCTTAGGAGATAGTATAAACAAGTCATCTGTAAAGACATCTGCATACTTTGACACCACAAGAACAAACTTAATAAGAGGTACTGTTTTACCATTCATCGAGATGCTTGTAAGGAATTTCATGCACCCGCTATTAATCCATTTCCTTGCCATAGAAGAATACACAAGGAACTTGCTACTAATCTATCTCATGCCTTGAAAACAAAAGGCTCAATATCTAGCAAAGCAAACATAAACCTCTTTCTTCGGCAATCAACATGTCCATGATAAACTAACATCATGTCCATGACTAAAAATCACATCAAAACCACTCGTAAAGAAAACAACCAAATCAACCAACAACTCAGGCCCTTCAACCACTATGGAAACCTTCTCAAGATACACTTCCACCCGTAGAGTAGATGAAGAGGTAGACACATACAAAGGAATCGACAATAACTTTGGCTTAACATCAAGCTCACAAGCAAAAAGAGGTAAAATGAAAGAATGCAGAGAACCATTATTGTTTGGCACCTTCCACAACACAACTAGACATTAAATCAGAAGACCAACCAATACATCACACAAGCAAGCAAGAAGACAATAAACTAATGGAATCTACGTTGCTAGCATGTCTAAGTCTTCTATTACCTCACTCCCCATGATACACCAATGATCATGTTCTAATTTCATTATTCTCCCTTGCTTTCAAACAAAGTTGTCTTCCGATTCACTTGTAATGCCCCACCACATCCCCTTAGACCCGAACTCAGATCAAGGAGATGTGACTAGTCATGACGAAATATAAAAGCTAACCCAAATAAACTAGATCTAAGTACACAACACTACCCTTTGTGTAAAAGTAACTAACGGAATATAAAGAAATTAATTAAAATTTTCTTAGTCTGACACATTACCCACATAATCTCATAAACATAATACTCACAAGCCTAAAAAGGAGATATAATGTCTAAGCCATCTCAAGGCTATCTAAAAACATGAAAGTAATGAAGTCCTAACATGTACCATAAAATGAGTCTATCTCATCACAATAGAGCTAGCCAACACTCCATGCTCAAGTCTACATGCCTTCATGCTCATAAAACAACTCATTATAAGTACTTAAATAGCCAAAACATGCAGCTCCAAAACAAAACAACACAACCAGGAGTGAGCTTAGCCTAGTAATGGTTTTAAAGAAAAAAATAAGCTCACATTAACACCAAGTGCATTCAACCTATGCATTATGGTCTCGATCACATGCATCACATGTCCTTAAACAACACTAATGCATTATGGTCTCAATCATACTTAATAATCACATATGCACAGCATGTGGATTCATTTAAATCTAATAATTCATTCACATCTTTCATGACCGATTATTATTATTATTCTATTCATCTCTTGCATGATCAAGTATCAACATTCCATACACAACCTATGCAAACATAATAACCATTATTCCTATAGAACTTGTGGTAATAGTATTACAATCTGAACACATAATGCATAAATACCATGATGAATGTTTTACAATATAGAAAACAACTTGTTCACCCTGGTTGAAGCCTAAGCAGTCATGTTCACCCAGGAATTCCTTAAAAAGGAAGTCCAAATTTCTAAAAGGATGACTGGAGCAGTTTGGGAATATCCTAACTAGAAATTGCCCCCTAGTAAGCTAGTGCACACGGACATACAAGCCTAGATTCTAAAGTCTATAAAGTCACATCAATTTATCTCATTACAACAAATATGTTCTTCACAACCGGGGAGGAAACCTACCCTCAAGGGACATAAAATCTCATCCAATGTATGTAAAACCCCATCTTTTCAGGCTAAAAACTGATTTGATAAACCACCAATGCTGCTAATCTAGAAGGCTATGACATCCACTTAGCTATTGACAGATAAACACAATTAATCATGGCTTTTCAAGTCATTTTCATGATGTATGCAACATGATACATATGTGAGCAAAGCTAAGTATGTGCACAAATAAATAATTATACCCCAAGTAGTCCTATTATGCATGATTCATGGTCCATACGTGGTAAATGAGGTTATGTACTCGTAAATCAACATAACATACATGGTCATGTTCATAATTTAGCTAAAACGTGTAGAACATGGTTTATATGTAATAAATGTGGCATGTGTAGAAGTATTCATATCATGACATGACAATTCTTTACTAGTTATGTGTAAGAGACCTCATGGAATCATCAAAATTTTTCTTAAAGAGAAGCATAAAAGTCAAATTTTACATGGGCGATCGATGATCCTGAGGGGCAATCAATTGAGCATATTGGATGGGCGAATAGACATTTTGACAAGCGATTGGTCCTTCCTGTCAATTGATCAATTGACCAATCAATCAACAAATAAGGCAATTGATTGCTCTTTGTAAAATCAATCACAGTCCTTTGAACGATCGACCACTACTCAAAAGTGATTGATCAAAGTGATTGATCATGCCCAAAAACACGAAAACATCTTCTTCCTCTCGAAATTGAATCAAAATCATTCCAACAATCCATAATAATTCCTAAAACTTCACAAACCTTCATATAATCATTATATAAGCCTAAAACATAATAGATCTAATGTTTCTCATGGTTTAAACATGCATAAACAACATCAAATCATCCATTTTAAAAAAAATTAAAATCACCCATTCATAAGCTTCTAGAACATAAATTTATCCACATTCATGGTGCTAAATGCAAGAAAACTTCTTCAAATGAAAATCCCTAACCTTGATTGGGATTATAAACCCCTTGAATTATGTCTAAGCTTAAGAATCCCTACCAACAAATTAGGTTTTTTTTATTCCTAAGAAAAATCTAACTTTTTCCACCAAAAATAGATAGAAAACTACTAAAAGGTCCGAGATCCAAGACCTTTTGTGTTAAAAACAAAACTCACAAAATTTGGGTTTTCAATTCAAGATAAAATCTTGAGCTTGATGGGAAAGAAACTATAATCCCAATAGAAGAGGAGAAACATGGGATTATAGGGGCAAAGCTAAAAGAAAAAGGGAAGAATTAAGGAAATTTTACCTTGGGATTAGATTTCCCCATTAGAGGTAGAGCTCCTAAGCTTTCCCAATCTCGGCCCATTCCCAAAGAGGAAAGGGGCTTAAATTGCTATTTTTAGTTGGTCTATTTGGTGGGCTAGAAATGGGCTGAATATGGTTTAAGTGAACCCATAAACTTGCAACGGACTCCAAAAACAAAATTGAATAAGCCCATTAATAAAACTTAAGAGGGTCAGCGACCAAAGAAGTTGGCATGCCGTCTAAGATAAACATGGGTCCCAAGGTGGAGCCCATTTCCTTAATTAAGGTGTTAACTAACAAAAATTATTCTAATTGGTGTGGCTTTTGGTGCATTAAGCTAAGCACTAATGTTCTCTAACAAAAATTGAATCAAATTTTAAGAAAACTATGTTTAAACCAACCCATCACACCAACAAGATCAAAATTAACCAAAAATTTAAAATTTTGGCAATAAAAAAACTCGTAAAATTCACAAATCTTACCCTGGCACATGAGGATCAGATGGATAGACATGTTACTTATGCTGACTTCAAAGCATTTCAGGATGCACTACTACAGGGTCTAGCCAATGTAAGACGTTGCATAGAGATAGATGTTCATGTGCAAAGAGTGAGGGGGAGTAGTTTGATGTTGATGGCAATCCTAGAGCTGATTGATATATTGTTTTATCACTTTTTCATGTATTTTGGTTCTTAAACTTGTTTCAATTCAGTTTATGTTACATTAGACTATGAGATGTATAGTGAAACTAATTATGTGATTGATATGTAATTATGGACATGTTTTATTTTATGGATTATTTCTTTTCATGTCTTATGGTGATATGTGTAACTTGATTATGCTTAATGAAGAATTTTTTGTTAATTATTGCTAAAATTTTTGCCTTTTTATGTCAAAAGGGGAAGGAGTGATTAATGAAAATCAATGTACTTTTATACCTGTTTGGACAATACTACGCAAATGTTTTTTTATTTTTTAGTATGCAAGATAAGTATAGGATTGTATAAGGTTTTTCAAGATCAATTCCAAATTGTCATTGTTAAGTCTTTGTGTTGTCAAGTGGTGTAAAATTTACTATGTATACTTACAAGCTCACAAATCAAAGGTAGAAAAGTGGCTAAATGAGGTCGATCCCATGAGGATTGTTTCAATTCAACTAAATCTAAAAATATTACTTAAATAATTCAAGCAAATAAAAGGATTTTAATTAACTAAAACGACTAAAAATGTAATAAAAAATCAATGTAAAAGAGTATCAAGGCCTCAAATCTACCTAAACAAATTAGTTCTATCTTTACCTGAATTTATAAGTCTCAAATATCTCATGTTCCTCTCAGACACATGCATCAAAAATTGCACATATTCCTCTCGGACATACACGAGAAAGACGATTAAACTAGATTAGAAAAACCTATCTCTCTCAAGCACATATTTCAAATAAAAAAATGAAAACTTCTTTCAAAGAGCACCTTAGAGTGCACCAGCTCCTCCATGACACGAGTGTTCTTCAGTTCAATTACATCTACTAAACAACCTTACCCTCTCTTGAGTGCATAGAATTGAAAACAATGAAAATTTCATTAAACAAATGGAATAAAGTCATACATCAATTCAAAACTTAAATAAAAACGCAAAAAGAGTAGACTCAAATTTATTTAGATCTTTATTTAAGCCTTGGTAATGAATTTAACTAGCCATGAATGTTGGAGAAGAGATCTGATCTGAAAAAATCATTGATTGCTATAGTAACCATGAACAGTGCTTCTGAGCAGTAACCCATAAATAGTATTGCCTTCCTCCTCATGTGCTACTGTAACCGCGACTGAGATTTTTCTTCTTCTTTCTTTGCTTTGTACTTCTCAATTGGAATCGAATTCTATCTCTCTCAGACTCTCTTATGCACTTTTTTAGAGAATGGAATGAATTGCTTCTTCCTTGGTTCATGATTCCTCTCTCTTCACTGTTTCAGTTTTGAAACATGCTACGTTTTTAAAGTTATATACTGGACATCTGCTACTCCATCCATATCCAAGCTCTCCTTCTTTGGCTTTCTTTCCCTCTATTAACACTCCTTGGCTATCTCAATCTTCCACACTTCCCTTCTGAATTTTTCTTCCTTTCTTTCCTCTGATTTGAACTTGCTTGTGCTTTGTTCCTTCTAGCTAGTTTATTTCCATTCTCAAACTGCTATTGTGAAACACATATGGCATATTCCAAATTTATCTTCCAACTTGGCTTGGTGCTCTCATTTCCTTCTAAAATTTTGACAACTCCTAATCCAAGTAATTCCCTTTTTGGAGCATCCATCTAATGGTAAGTGGGTCCACTCCATTGCATTTGTATCAGCTCATTCTTTCTTCTCTTTCATTCATTCTTTAGTCAATTTCTCTCCTTTCTTTGTCCTTACAATTTCTAAACAACCCGGCCACCTCATGAGCTCCTCGCTGGCTTGGCTTGGTTTGTTGCTTCATTCCAGCTACTACTCTCCACCTTCATCCACTTATTTTAGCTTAGGAGTTTTTCAACTTAAACTAGTTTAGGACACTTGTATAGAAATTCATCCTAAATCCTTCGAAATAGCAATTTCATCGATTAAATTCATCAACCCTATAAAATAGAATTAAACTCTAGCCAACAAAAATATAAAACCAATCATAAAATGGATAAAATAAGGATATATAAATTGTTATATTGCATGCATATCAAATACCCCCAAACCAACATTTTGTTAGTCCATGAGCGAAACTAAAAAGAAGAGTGGGAAACAAAACTAACTACTCTACTTCTGTAAGAAATCATGATTGCACTTAGCATATGCAACAAGCATTTAAACTTCTAGCTTACACTAGTGGAGGAGTTATTGTCTCATGAGGGTTTGTGGTGACTGTACCCACAAAATTCAAAACTAGAAAACGAAATTAAAATAAAAACTAATGGAAATTTAGCATATCAGCTCCTCTTAATTATGTTAGTCATAGTATGTGCAATTTATAGTAAAACTTGACTTCTAAAATAAAAATTCATTCTAACAACTTCATATTGGTGGTGAGTGCTCATACATAATATAAATGTTTTAAAAACACAGAGCAAAGTGGTTATACAATCCTAATCTCATGAATCTAACAACTCATTGTGTCTCACATCAAGTAAGCAATTTAAATTTGACACTTAGAAAACATACATTGACATCCATTCATCCTCAAGGGATCATGATAAAAAAAACATGCAAAACCTTCCTTGAAAAGTAAAACAACCCAGATCAGGATATAACTACATAATGTGGTACTAGACTTCTATGTTCATCTCACATGACATGTGTAAGGCTTAGTCTTCTTAAGCTTTCTATAAGATCCCTATAACAAGTGTTAGGCCAATACTCCCTATCTAATTGGCTCAGAACACTAGGTGTTGAAACACCCTTCATGCTTTATAACCTGAACCAAATAGGGTACAAGGCTAGGCATGTCATAAATTAATCAACTATACCTTTAGACTTGAACACCCTATGCTTAGTGAGGCATGTCGTGGCCCGTTCTACTCAATAGTGAGACTTTAATTTTTTCTCTCTTTGTAAATTTATTCATTCAAACTTTTTTCACTAAATTTTTTTCTCTTTTTTTTTTTCCATTCTTTTTTTTCTTAAGCACATTATACAATCAACCTTAATTGTGATGACAAAAAATTCTAGAATGATTTGCAAACCAAGAATAGTCAAGAACATTACTCTATCATGATAACCTGAGTACACTAGATCTACTAAAGTTTTACTCTCAAGAAAAGTTTATTTAAATTCAGTGATATCCACTAAGATGTAAGACCATAATCAAAGGTATGCATTCTCACTTAGACAAGTGTCATTCTAGTTTTACAAAATAGGAGCACAAACTACCAATATGATGAAATCAGGATAAAAGTCATTTAATCAATCAAGTTACATAACATTTTCTAAACCACTTGATATCTTTAAACAAAGCCACATATCTAAAGGAGTATCAATGTAATTAGCCAAGTTAAAAAAAAAGGAAAATCAATTTTTTTCAAACTTTTTCTTGAATTTTGTTATATAACTAAACATAATAGCTACAACTACGACACAAACAACTTTTGACAATTTCTTTCTACACCTCCAAATCAAAACTAAACATTATCCTCAGTGATTTTAAATAAAGACAAAATGAAATGTAATGTTCAATAAAAGTAAGAGAAAAATAAAGAAAGAAAGATATTACCTCTGTTGATTGCACTGCTAGAGTTCTATCACTATCAAAAGTAAGCCAACTAGCAATAATCAAGTAAGTATAACTACTGAAAGTAGTAGATAAGCACCCCCAAACCTAGACTATAGCACAATATAAAGATAAAAAAAATAGGTAATTAATAAAACAACTAAGACAAACTAAAGGAACTAAACAAATAAAGCACAAAACTGGGCTACCTCCTAAGAGCGCTAAGTTTTATGTCTTCAACTAGAGCTACCCTCAATTCACTTAGGATAGACAAGGTTTTCTACATTCTTACTTAACTCATCCTTATCGATCACTTCCTCTAGGTATGGCTTCAACCTTTGACCATTAACTTTGAAAACACTGCCATCTTTGGGGTTTTGGATCTCAATAGCCCTATGGGGAAACACTTGAGTCACAATAAAAGGACCAATCCATCTAGAACATAATATTCCTAGAAAGAGATGCAACCTAGAATTGTATAACAATACTTTCTGATTAGGCTCAAAGGACTTGTGCAAGATTGATTTATCATGAAACACTTTTGTCCTTTCTTTATAAATTTTTACATTTTTATAAACATCATTGCACGTCTCTTCCAACTCATTAAGTTGCAACTTACGATGTGACCCGGCCTTGTTCATATCAAAGTTAAAAGTTTTGATGGCCCAATAAGCACAATGTTCCAATTCCACAAGTAAATGAAAAGCTTTCATAAAGACAAGTCTATAAGGAGACATTCCAATCAAAGTTTCAAACATTGTTTGATAAGCCTAAAGAGCATCATTTAATCATTTCGGCTAATCCTTATGGTCAAATCAAACCATTTTCTCTAAAATGTGTTTAATCTTCCTATTGGAAACTTCTACTTATTTTGTGGATAAAAAGGGGTTAAAATTTTATGAGTGGTTAAATACTTTTTCATTAATGAGTCAAATGCTTTATTACAAAAATGAGTACCCCCTGTCACTTATAATTGCATGAGGAGTACCAAAAGGAGAAAAAAACATTTTCTTTCAAGAACCAAACTACCACCTTATAATCATTTGTTTTACATGGTACTGCCTCAACCCACTTGGACACATAATCAACAGCAAACAAGGATGTACAGATAACCAAACGATGGGGGAAATGGGCCCATGAAGTCAATACCCCAAACATCAAATAGTTCAACAATAAGAATGTTAGTAAGTGGCATCATGTTTCTATGAGAGATAGTACCCATACGTTGGCATTGGTCACATAGTACAAAAGTCATGGGTGTCTCTAAAAAGTGTAGGCCAATAGAAACCACATTGCAAGATCTTTGCAATAGTCTTCTTGGCACCAAAATGACCACCACATGCATGCACATGGTAGAAGGAAATAATACTATGAACCTCACTCTCTGGCACACATCTCCTAATGACTTGATTTGGGCAATACTTAAACATGTATGGATCATCCCAAAAGAAATGTTTTACCTTAGCAAATAATTTAGATTTATCTTGCTTTGTCCAATGTTCAGGAAGTTGACTAGTGACAAGATAATTAACAATATCAGCATACCAAGGTAACTGGGATACTGCTAAAAGTTGTTCATCAGGGAAAGAGTTATTCAAGGGTAGGGGGTCATCACTCGACTCAACAATGAGCCTAGACAAGTAATAAACTATAACGTTTTCAGAACCTTTCTTATCTCTAATCTCAATATCAAACTCTTGTAGGAAAAGGACCCAACATATCAAATGGGGTTTAGTGTCTTACTTTGAAAGAAGATACTTCAAAGCAGCATTGATTTGAAAAGACTATCACTTTGGATCTTAAGAGATATGACCAGAACTTGTCTAGGGCAAATACTACAATGAACAACTCCTTTTCAGTGGTGGAGTAATTTAGCTGAACATCAATGAGAGTTCAACTAGCATAATAAATCACATGGGAAACTTTAACCACTAGTTGCCCTAAGATAGTTCCAACCGCATATTTAGATGCATCACACATAAGCTCGTAAGGTAAATTCCAATCAAGTAGTTGGATGATGGGGGTAGATGTTGAGAGCTGTTCAAGCTTGTCAAAGGCTTGCAAACATGCATCTCAAAGACAAAAGCAACATCTTTGCCTAGTAAATTGCATAAAGGTTGGAAAATTTTGCTAAAGTCTTTAATGAATCTCCAATAAACCCAGCATGGCCAAGAAAGGATCTAACTTCCTTCACTGTCCTCGGTAGAGGAAGACTAGAAATTAAGTCAACTTTGGCCTTGTCAACCTAAATGCCCCTACTTGAAATGACATGCCCAAGTACAACCTTTATGCACTATAAAGTGACATTTCTCCTAATTTAGCACAAGATTTCTTTCTTTACACCTAGCTAAAACAAGAGACAAATGATGTAAGCATTCATCAAAAGAGGACCCATGAAGACTTCAAGAAATCACTCAACTACATCTAAAAATACACTTACCATGCTCCACTAAAAAGTAGCAGGTGCATTACACAACCCAAATGGCATCTGATGATAAGCATACCAAGGTTGTGGGATCACCGAAGCAGCCTAGATCATGGAGTAGGCCCCGACAACGAGGAATTTTGTGCAAAGGTGCCACGTATGACAAGATGACCGATGTGGAGTTGAACCAAAGAGATTGGCCCTAAAAAATGTCACAATTTGTCAACGAAAAGATGAGAGTCTCCACATAGAGGCAGTATTATGGCCACAAATGAGGATTTTGGGCCGCTGGCAATGCTATTGGCTGATAGAGAGGTAGTGGGCAATGGCGACATAGAGGCAATGACAAATTAGTATTATGGTGAACAGAAGGGGCAATATTATGTCCACAAACATCATAAACAAGTGAGGGAGGCAACTATTTTGGGCATGTGGCAACTCAATCGGCTAGCACTGTGGGCAATGGAGAGAGAAAGGGCAAGGGTGAGGAAACAACTAGAGGGACAAGGCAGGTAGATTAGGGTAAAGACATAATAAAATGAGCTTTAATCTAGGCATTCAGATGATCAGACAACTATGGTTCTTTATGATATGGGCAAATATGTCATTTACCTTAAAGAAATCAGATTTCTTCATTACTAGAACTGAACAAGATTTTTAGCATATCCTGATAAATTAGCTTTCCTTTTATGCTCTACCCAAATAGGGCTTTCTTGTCCCTACAATTAATTTCCCAACAATCATGCTTTTGACTTTCCATAAATCACTACCCAAACGGACCCTAAATTTACAATTAGATTTTTATTGCACTTTATATACTTACACTAGGAGGAATAAACTGTAATACTGTTTCTCTCTATATTCACTCTATGAGTTGTGTTTTGGATCACGTCTAAAGTATTTGATTTTGTGACCAAGTAAAATGAAATTTTGTTTGATATCTTTGTGTTGAAGAAATTGATTATCTTGTCATCTTACCACCCAATATTTTTTATATTTTACTTGGCAATTTTTTTTTCTAAAGATTAATATTTCATGATGTTGAAGATTTTTTATACTTTAAACTAAATATATCTTATGATTTTACTTGAATTTGATTAGTGTAAATATGCAAATTGTCAATAAATGAAGACTAAGATTGTGCATGACTTAATTGCAACTCCATCTCCGAGTTGAATCGACTCCATGGTCTTAGGAGAAACCGGAATCTTGACTTTGTAGATATTGAACCAGCTTGGTCCAAGGGGGTCTAAGAGAGTCGTCATGGACCAACCAATAAATTGAATTGGTTTTTCATGATTTTTATTATAGCCAAAATTAATATTTTTTGCTTAATATACTCTATATCTTATATGTATGACTCTACGACTTGGATGAGACTCTATGGAGCTGAATCCGGGTATTCTTCCAATAGAAATAAAGTTTTAACTAAGAAACCAAGTATTCTAGGATCCTATCATTATTAAAACATATTTGGTCAAACAATTATAAATAAACTAAAAGCTAATTAATCAAATAGGAAAGCAATGATAGCAATCAACTCCAAGAACAAGATGGGCCAAAAGGTGGGGGAAACGGCAAGGCCTAGTAATTGGGCTTGGGCCTAAATGTATCAATTTGGGTCAGTAACGCGCATTCACAAGTTTGTTTCCCGTTGCATTGATAATTATCATTATTTTTAAAGTTTAAAAGCCTCAAACTTATTAATATGATATAATCTATTAAACCCCAGGGGATTTGTGTGAATCATGTAGCTTGTTTATTTTAAATTGCTAGGATCAAAGGTTGTGATATATTAGTTGAAAAAATATTGTATAAATTAGTAATTGGTGCCATAACTGGGTTGTTATTGGTACGTAAATGACTGGGAGAAGACAACAAGCATTGCTTTCATTCCTGAACAGTAATATTGGACTATCACCCAACCTTCATTTGTCTTATTCCTCTAAAGCTACTGAACTCTTGTCTTTCGTTTATATTTTAGTATGTTTATTGTTTTTTACATAATAGGTGCATTAGATTTTAGTATGGTTATTGTTTTAACATAAAATACTGCACCTATTATATTAATATTTAGATAATTCATAATTATTTTTTAGCTATGCAAATATGTTGTCTTGAATGAGATTGACAATTTCATGACTGAACCCCTATTATATCTAATGATTTACATGAGCTTCAATTGAACTTAACAAGTAGCAACACATTACCCGGCCGATAAAAAAAAACTGCTAGCTAATCAACAATTCAGGTACATCATTTCTTTACATGCAGGAGGAAAAAGGACAAATAAAATTAATGATACAACATGGCCCGGCCATCTCTACCGATAACAAAAAATCCTTTTGTATCATCCAGCAAAAGCTTCAGGCGGAAAGAAGTAAAAAAGAGAATTAAAGAAAGGGTAAATGAGTTTTTTTTCAGTAATCAAACCCCCCAAAAAGACTGAAAAAGCCACAGAGATTATCATATAGGGAAGTGGAGAACATGGTTTTTGATATAAGTCATGCAAAAAAAGAGGGTAAAAACCTTCCCATTAAACAAACATCTCGGCAAACAAGCTGTACTGACTGGTCTAGAAAGGAGAAAACTAACAGAGGCCTTATTAAACAGAAAGGAAAAATGGGATGGAAGACTGAAACTAGATGCAGGCCCTCATTATAAGATTTGCTAAGCTTCAAAAGAATTTGAATTCTCTGGACAAAATAGACAAACTTCACCACCACAACCAACCTCCCATCACTCAAAGGCCCATTGTGGGCATCATATGAACTTGGTCGTCGCTGCTTTCAGTCTCTTGACAAGGTCCTCCAATGATATACTAAATTCATCCTCCATCTGCATGATTATATGCAAATGAATCAGAAGTCATTAATTGTTTTAATAGAGGCCAAGGATATAGCATGTTGCAATGATAAAGAAGATTATTAATCTTCTCTCAGGATTATTATATTTATTACCGTTGCAACCGCAGTAATTTCAAGAGACGAATTGGCAAACGGCGTGACGCTGGTGGTAACAACCGATAGATGCAGCTGCTCAATCGTGGCCAGAGCCTCCATTACAATGCCTTTCTGCTTCTTGCAGTGGATCCTGATTAGAATGTCCTTGTCTGAAACTCGAGCTTTGATCTCCGGCAGAGTCTCGTCAGGCAGATCAACGAAATTATCTTTGTAGGAAGAAGTGTCATCATCACAAGAAATTTGAGATTTATTGACAGAGATGGCTGATTCCACTATTTTCTTCTCATTTTGATGCTCCAATGTCTTGACCCTCTCTTGAAGTTCCTTCACATACTTGACAGCATCCTCAAGGATGGAAGCCTTGTCCATCTACCAATTGTTGACAAAGTTATTGCGCTATCATTTGGAACATGTTTCGGGGCCAAAAACGGCCAAGAAGAAGAAGAATACCTTCTTTAGGTCAGGTACAATGGCAGATAGAGCAATGAACCTTTGACTGAGCTGCTCTCTTCTCTTCCTTTCAGCAACAATATGATCCTGGTTGTGATGAGGAGTTCTAGCACTTGCATTGCCAACTCTCTTTGATCCATAGTTCTGGTTCATAGATGACCCCTGAGTGATTACAAACTTAGATTGATTGTTTGAAGTTGTTGGCGAAATAGTGCCATTCTTTGCTTTTACATGTCCAGAAAAGATGCCTTCATAGAAGTTCTGATTATTTTGGGGTGAATCTTGTCTGCTAAATGAAAGAAGATATGGTGCAGAAGCATTGGGGATCGAAGCGAATTTGGTGGCATGGGAGGTGCAGCTTCTAGTTTTGGGCTGCTTTGTAGGCCTCTCCAAAGCAGTTTGAGGAGCTCCCATGGATGAACAGCTGAAGGTGGTGGAGCTTTTTGGGGTAAGAGACTGGTAAGAAGTGTCACTATTCGAGGAGAATGTGTGCTGAAAGTCTTGTCCAAGTGCAGCTGCCAATTGCCTTGCAGTAATATCATCCAATGAATCCATGTCACATTGCTGGATGAAGGCGGGATCCTCCATTCCCTGTAATTAACATCCCCAAAAAGAAAAAAAAACAAATGAACACTTTATTGGAGAAGCAATCAAATAATATGATGCTATGTCATATGGAAATCTCATTATGCTTCATTAATTGCTATTTTGAGAAGTAATGAAAAAAATGGATATGTGATCTGTGAGTGTGATGCCTTAATTCCTTGCTCTAAAGACTGCCATTTGTTGTAATTAAACAAGAAGTGGCTTGATATAATCCTAAAAGGCATTTTATTTACATACATATGAAGTCGTTTGAATGCAAATGTTGGCATGAAATGAAAAACCAGCCATGCATTTACCACCTTTTCCTTTTAAAAAAAAATAGCAAAATGGCTTCATGTTTGGGACTGCTTATGTTTTTTACTTTCATTTCTACGATTTCAGAATTAAATAGTGTTTGGTTGTTACATTTTGAAAGGTTATTTAAGGGTAAATATAACTGATTTGCCCTTCATATAGCCATCCCTCTATGCCCCTGTTCTCTCGTACCTCCAATTGGCTCACCCTTTCCATATATGTGCCCATCTCCGTTCCCAACTCCATGAGACATTTCAGTTTCAGATGCAGCTTATTGTACCAATCCCATCATCTCCATCATTTTCCGGATGATCATATAAGGTGATTGCATCTAGCTCTGACCTTGACCACTATCTATTCTGGCGAGGTTGTTAGTATATACACTACGACATGCTATTGTGTGATTTGCTCAACACTAAGAAACCAAATCATAAGGTCGAGCATTATGTTTTAGTACGTATGATAAGACAAGTTATCATGTGATTGTCTCCATTCTAAAAAGCCATATCATGTGATCGGCTCTACGCTAAAAAGCCCTATCATATGGTCATTTGCCATATTATTTTGTTAGTATATACGATAGGATACACTATTGTGTGATTAGCTCCACATTAAGAAGCCTTATTGTAGGGTTATTTACTAGCATTATTTGTTAAAATCCATGATAGGACATGTTATCGTGTGATAAGCTTTGCACTAACAAGTCCTATTGCTGGGGACATGCTATCATGACATCGGTTTCATGCTAAGAAGCCTATCATACGGTCATTTATTAGAGTTATTTTGTTAGTAGATGTGATAGGAGACACTCATGTGATTGGCTAAAAGCCTCATTGGGTTGTTTATAAACATTATTTTGTTAGTATATATCACAGGGTTGTTTACTTCTTAGTATAGACAATAGGACATGCTATTATGTGGTCATCTCAGAGATAAGTAGTCCCATTGTAGAGCTAATTAATAGGGTTGATTTCTTAGTATATACGATAGGACAAACTATCATGTGATCGGCTTTGCACTAAAAAATCCTAGGTAGGGTCATTTACGAGGAGAAAATATTAGGTACCTATAGGGTAACAAGGTGATATGCCTATCACCAATCAAAATTTAAGACACCACTTTATTTTCTATTAAGTAGGCTACTTTTAAAGAGGTAACCCGAAAACCTATAAACAAGTCTGTTTGTGATTGGTAATAGGTACCGCCACCTTGGTCCCCTATCTATACCTAATAATTTCTCGTTTATGAGAGTTAAAGGGCTTTAGGGTTAGGGCAAGGAGGACTTTTTGTCTTCTTGCTGCCAAATGAAAGGGGTAAGGATGAGTAGTTCCGTCCTTCTTGGTAGCTGAACAAACGAGTGGGTTAAGACGAGGTGGAGCCCGATGAAAATGGAGAACATTAGGAGTATATACGTCAGCAAGGGCCATTTCAAAATTGCAAGAAATGTCATTTTTACTTAAACCCTCCTAGGAAAATGGTTCTACCCTTCAATGTCATCACCTATCTAAAAAAAAACCATTTAACCAATTTGAAGGTGCCTTTCTGCCCTGGAAAAGATGCATCCAAACGACCCTAGTTGCATTATAAGAGAAGGCATCTCAAACTTTATGTTGGTTTGTTGCAAATAACTAAAGATGGTATTTGAGAATAATGATGATTTCGAGATGCATTTATGCTTACCAGTTCAGATGGCCATCTTACTGATGAGTTCTCCATTGATGCTAGTTATTCAGAATCTGCACGCAGAATTTGAACATAATAAGGCACCTCATTGTTATTGTTTGATAGGAAATAAATTGGGAAAAAAATTCTTGCAAAAAAACAAAAGGGAAAACAATTCTTGCAAAAAAGAAGTCCGGAGAACTGATGAGCGAGAAAACAGGTGAAATCTTTAAATGAAATCTTAAAGCAATTTTAAGGGCTGTTTGAGAGGCGTTTTAAAGGAGAAATCAGTTTTTCCACCTTAATACAATATTTCATATCAAAGGGAAAAACAATTTCTAAGGAGTTGAGGAGGAAATCCCTTTTCCCAGCCCTAATGCCTCTTAAACTGCCCTTAACCTCACATCATTAATCTAAAACGTCAAATCTGCTTTAAAGTCATTTCGTTTCTTATTTTTTTAATATATTTGTACTTTAAAGCCTCTTTCATCTCTCATCAAACAACACCTTAAATAACCCATTTGACATCCATATGCCAACACATATGAGAATAAAAGAGATACTGAGATGAAGAGAAGCTCATTCGGGTATACTGACCTTGGACTTGGTTGGACGAGAATTGAGAGCTGCTGCAGTTGGTTCCACATCATTAATCTAAAACGTCAAATCTGCTTTAAAGTCATTTCGTTTCTTATTTTTTTAATATATTTGTACTTTAAAGCCTCTTTCATCTCTCATCAAACAACACCTTAAATAACCCATTTGACATCCATATGCCAACACATATGAGAATAAAAGAGATACTGAGATGAAGAGAAGCTCATTCGGGTATACTGACCTTGGACTTGGTTGGACGAGAATTGAGAGCTGCTGCAGTTGGTTCCACACTGAAGTTCTCTTTTATCTATCTTCTGTTCTTTATAACGGGAGAAAGTCTATGACCATTTCCCACGTGCCCAGCATTTTGTTCCTTCGTGTTTGCTTCCATTAAAAATGAGGCTTCTGTCAAACTTGTCGTCTAAATTACACTTCTTTATTCCTCCTTTCTCACACATGGATTGCAGAACGGTAGATATATTTTAGCCATGTGTTCTTTTACCGAATATGGATCAGCTTCTGCGCGCTGTCCTTCCCGCGTGCTAAAATAGCAAATAATGAACCCCGTGCTCTTTTGTCGTCTATTGGTAATTTTTAAATGATCTAAATGCTATGCATACACGCTTCGGTGTGTAGAAAAAATATTAGAGGAATTTACCATTAAGTCCTAACGTTAATGAATTATAGATCTGGATCAAAGCGTGTCATTTCTAGCTATTTGTCATATCATTTAAGTTCTCTTTTTATTTACAATAGTAATATTATTATTTTTTAAAAATTAAAATTAACCCTTACAAGCACGAGCTTCTCTTTCTTCTTCTTTTTCGTTTACTCCGCGCTTTTGTCATAATCTGCTCTCCTTATTTCTTAGATCCTCTGCTCCTTTCCCCACCCTCTTGTCGTCTCTTCCCTTGACTACCCCAAAGTGATGAACATTAATGAGCACATTTTCAGCCCAATCTCACCGTCATGAACTGTGTCTATCCAAATCTAGAAGTCCAAACTGAACCACCGGCTCGTTCAGTGGCCTGCCTCCAATGAGTATGAATCATAGTGGTCTGGGCGAATCATTCAACACTTCCACGCCATTGCCAAGGCTCAACAGAAGAAAATGATGAGTGGTTGTCACCGCAGCTGCGAGGGCTCTCAAAGACACCCTTGCCGTCAAGGACATGGATGAAGACGTTCCAAGTGAGAGGGACGGGGTGGCAAAGGTAGACTTTCGGCTGGAGGGTGAAGTCCAAATACAAGGTGGAAGTTCTTTTCCCTTCTATTCTTTGGTGGATGAAATTCATTCTCCGTTGGCTGCTCTCCTTGATCGTTTCCGTTCTTAATCCTAAATTGTCTTTAGGATCAAACTTTGCATCCATAGCAAGTGATGTAAGACAATAGAAGTTGCAACTGAACTGGGAGCGTCAAGAGTTTTCTCACTCATTTATCAAGAATTTTCATTCCCTCTAACAACTTCAGAAAGTTTCGCCTTCAGATAATATATGACACCCGCTACCTCTACCTCGTTCTCCTCTTTACTAGATTTAGCATCCTTTGCCCCATCAGGCAAAGCAACTTTCTTCTCCTCATTTATCACAGTAAATATTTACTTTGTGTTTTTTACATCCATAAAACATAACAGTAAATATATATGCTGTGTTTTTTACATCCACCACATAACAAAACAGTAAATATAGTGTCTTTTTTACATCCATATGATAGAACAGTAAATATATACTCTATGTTTTTTACATCCACCACAAAACAAAACAGTAAATATATACTTTGTGTTGTTTACATCTACAGAATAGAACACTAAATATATACTCTTGTATTTTTTACATCCACCACATAACAGAGAATAGTAAATATATACTATGTGTTTTTTATATCCACAGAATATAATAGTAAATATATACTCTGTGTTTTTTACATCCATAGAACAGAACAATAACTATATGCTATGTGTTTCTAAAACTGTTCTATATTAATTTCTTCATTTGTTTAATTTAAGCTATTAGATATGCCTAATAAGCTTCTCACATAGCTTCCGGTTGTAGAGACCATTGAGTCGGACGTCGCCGTTCTCCTGGACTACTAGTGGACGTGTTGTCCTTTTCAATGGTCTGATTCTATGGCAAATGAGCTAGAGGGAAGTGCATGTGACAGGAATCGCAGCCTGACGATTCACAGGGCAAATTTGGACTCTCCGAGGAGCAAGAGTAGGAGCAACAAAGGGGAGAGTCGGGGCAAAATCTGACACCAAAGAAGGAACATCTAGAGAAAAAAAGTGGAGACAAAGGCGCTAGAGGAGAGGATGGCACCTAATCCGGTGCAGGGTGATCTGAGCGAACAATTGAAATGGAGGCAAAGACATCCAGGGCACCGTTGCCGGGGGCAAGGAGGGTGATGGCACCCATGGAGGGGGAAAGGTGGAGGTGGGCGGAGAGGGTCGTGACAATGACAAAGAAGTAGGACTAGGTGGACCATTTCTCGTGTATCAGCTCTGAAGCCCTGAATCCCTCTGATTCTGGTAGTTCGATCGCCTCTTGACATGCTTAGAAGTGAAAAGTCCACCTTTTTCCATTCATTTTTGTCTTTGTCATCCCAATCGAACCTCTCGTTGTGTTCCAACAAGTCAAACACAACACTCTAAGACCTCACCACCTGTAACGCCCCAGAATTTCTATGTTTTGAAATTCGAGCGTTTTGGCCCATTAGCGGATTTTAAGGCCCATTAACGGTTTTTCTTAAAATTAGATTATTTTGAGCTTTATTTGTCAAGAGAAGTCTTAAGACATTTAATAGGGCTCGACAAGACGAACGTATCGAGCCCAAGAATGTGTCAAATGGACACCGCGATAGTGGGCTATGGCATTGGGAAGCGTGCCATAGGCGGGACCCACCTTACGTTTGCGAGAAAACCCTTGTGTGGTCTTGTTTTGAAGGGCTCGTCGATACGAGTCTAACGGTACTTAGAACGTGTAATTCCATGTCCAAGTAAGGAGTTATGCACGTTTAAAGTTTTATTTTCGTTTTGAATTTAAAAACGAAAAATAAAACAAAAAAAAATTAATTTGGGCGTCAGCCTGCCCTACTGCAAAAGCGGTAGGGTAAGTTGCCGCATTGCCGCAGATTGATCTGTCGCAATGCGGCAGCTTGCAGGCTAGCCACAGCTAGCCCATGGCTAGCCCGCGGTTAGCCGTAGCTAGCCTGCAGCTACTGCTGAACCGGTGTCGTGCATCCAGGAGCCCTTGTGGGCTATTTAAGGGGAGGGGGATGGGGTTCCTAATTCGCCCCCAACCCATTTCTTCTCTCCTTCCTTTGTGTAAACGCGTGTTTGTAAGCCTAAAATGTGTGTTTCTTCTTTGTTTCTCTCTCGTTTTTACCCGTTCAAAAACCATTTTTACCTAATTTGAGGGTGCCCGATATTGTGAGAGGGTTCGTTTTTCGAGATAACCCCTCTAAAAGGTTAAAACAACCCGAGGCAAGAGGAGGCCTTGTCCGCTACACCAGAGCCAGACGAAGAGACTATCCCGATGCTAGGGGAGGTTCTGCCCCCCTCACCCGAGCCGGACAAGGAATCTACCTCTGCGCAAGGGGAGGTGCCGCACATCATTTTTGAGCCGACTGCAAACGTAGTCTTAATGAGGGTAGGTGGTTTTAAGCTCTACTTTTGTGCTACGACTAGGTGTCGTATTTTATAATTTATTTATTTCTTATAATAAATATGATTTTGAAAATAGACGATTTTTATTGGGGGTCGGGCAAACACGAAGATAATAGTGTATCATACACCTCTACGATGGAATTTATTCTAACACGAGCTTAAATGATAATATTGTTTACGAACGATTTGACCGGATTTAAAAGGTAGTTATTTGGTATAAAGCCCAAAAACTACGATCGGTTTTGAAAAGTAGCTATTTGGTATAAAGCCCAAAAGCTATCGGAGTTATAACTCCTAGGTACCGCCAATTATGGCATATGGCGCGCCCATGAAGTTGGATATTGTGGGAAGATCCTCTTCATTTTGATCTCATCGCCCCACGAGCGCGGGTGTATATCGCTCGGGTATCGGCGACATTCTGTAAACGATGATTTATCTGATTTTGATTTATTTATCGGATTATGACTACGAATGAATTATCCGAATTTAACGGATTCTGTGAAGAACTATTTTTGTCTTCTTTTTATCTAAGAAATGTGTGGGATCCTGTTTGTCGATAATATTGATTTGATTCGACGTTGTATTATGAGAATATTTTATGCATCTTTATTTATGCTTTGTGTTTTAGCATGCTAATAGATTTTAATTCTATCTACTAAGTATAATAATACTCACCCACCCCTAGATGCCGCAGGTTTAGACGACGAAGATAATATTCTCGATGATTGCTCATAGACTTCAAAGGACCTATGTTTTGTCATGTTCTTTTATTATGTATAAATTTTATATGTGAGCGACTTTGATTTTGTTAAGGCACGATAGGCCTTCTTTTGTAAAAATTTTGTAATTACCTAAATAAATGGATGGTTACTCTTCTGTGCACGGTTGATCTTGGCCAATTTATTACTACGAGTTGTCGACGCTCCGACCGTTAAAGTAATTAAAAAAGTCGGGGCATAACACCACCCTCATCTCATTTCTTTGCAAAACCTTCTCCGCAAGTTCCCATTCCAATCAGTCTCTATAGTACAAGGTTGGCGGGGGTCCTAGAAGTGGCAACAAACAGTGAGGAAAATGGCAGGCAATAGATCAATCGCAGGAGCTTCAAATCGCTAGAGCTTGAAATCTTCGAAGCTTGAAATCGCTGGAGCTTTGGTTTTGGTCATGAGCAAATGGCGCGCACTCTTCCAATTTGGAAGGTTAGAGTCTTAAATCTAGAATTCAATTCAAAAAGATAGAAGGGTACTGTAGAATTTTTAAAAGTTACATATACCTTATTTACCTATTAGTCAATTTGTAATGGTTGGGACTTAATGATAATTAATTATTAAACTTAATCCTAATGGGTCATGTGCCCATATTATTATTCTCTTCGTCCTATTTTAGAAAGTGTTTTATGCTCATTGTCATTGTGAGCCAAGCTTAAGAAATGCTAAGGCATTATTTTTAAGACATGATACACATACTAGTGCACGTTTGTGTTAGTACACATAGTGCACATTAACATAATACTTACGCTAATATGTGTTAACGTGTGTGCAGTCAAACTTAAAAATAAATAAAAGTGTTCCTTATACTTATTTCATATTTTAATAACTCCACTTTAAAAAAAATAAATGTTATCCATTCAACTCAATTTAAGTCGCTATCTATAAAAAAAAGTCTCAGAAGCTTCTTAAAAAAATTTCCTTTAGTCTAGCTTTTTCTATGGCAGTGACGAGAAACAAAAAATTTCCTTTAGTCTAGCTTTTTCTATGGCAGTGACGAGAAACGTGGACGGGTCATCTCGGTTAACTCGCCGAGTTCGGCGGGGATGCCGCCCTTGTAGAGGTTGTAATAGCCGAGATAGAGAAAGCGAAGGTTCTTCAACCGGTCGAGGCTGGCCGGAATCCACCCAGATAGGGCGTTTCCGTTGAGACCCAGATACTCGAGCATCTGAATCTTCGAGTACTCATCTGGGATGTTGCCACTGAAGAAGTTGCCGCCCAGGTGAAGATAGCGGAGATTCCGGAGGCCGGCGAGCTCTACGGGAAGGCTTCTAGAGAAGTTATTATTGTAGACGTCGAGCAACTCGAGCTCTGGAAGGCCGGCCGTGACGCGGCCAGAGAACTCGCCAGTGATGACGTTGTTGGAAAGGTTGAGGTGGGGGAGGCGAGGTAGGCGAGCCAGCTCTTCTGGGAGGCGCCCGGTGATGTTGCAGGAGGAGAGAGTGAGGTTAACGAGGTTGTCGAGAAGACCCACCTCCGCCGGGATGCCGCCAAAGAGCGGCACAAAAGATACGTTTAGTGCCACCACCCGGTCGTCCCCAGAGCACGTGACGCAGGGGAAGCGGTAGTGGGGAGTAGCGGGCTGCCACTCCCGGACCCAGCATGGCCCGCTTGAGCTTCAGCAGCGCGTCATGGTCGGGGGAGAGGCTGGCCGGAGTAGAAGAAAGTGACAGCGGAACGTGGACGACAACTGAGAGCAAAACAAAGCAGAAAAAGTGCATTTTCCCTTCCATTGTTAACGAGCTTCTCCTCCCGCCGTACAAATCCCACCCCCTCGGTTTTCGGTTGCCTTCCGGCGGAGTCAGGGAGCAGACCGGGTGTCTGAGGAAGGAGGACGGTTTTTCCTTCTCCAGTCTGTTTCGCTCACACCCTTTCGGCTGATTTTCCTGGCGTTGGCCTTGCTGTTTGTTTTTGCTTCTGCAGAGAGATAGAGAAATGGAAATGGAGTGCCTGGCCGCACTGAAGAGCAGAGTCTGGGTGAAGTTGTCTCCTCAGTCGTCTGATGAGGAGGGTTGCTGGCACGCAGCTGCTGCCTCGGCCGTCTGCGTGGGTTCGGAGGATTTTGCTGTGGACGACCTGCTCGACCTCGAACGAAAACGACGAGGAGGATGAGGAAGAGGAAGAGCCCGGCTTCCGCCTCTTGCTTGCACGGTACCCACTTTGGACTCTTCCGTCGTGGACGGTGGAACTTCCACTGCGGCCGCTTTCTTCCCGGACCCACAACTTTCCGCAGATGTTGTCGAATGCGAATCTGCGGAATATATCAGATCGACTATAGAACCGGAACGGGCGGCTGCGTGGAGGGCCGGGAGGAGGCGAGCTGTGATAGCAGGATTGAAAAAATTTAAGAAATAGAATCATCAAATGTATGAAATGTAAAACTAGGCCAATTAGATATATGTATGTTTAATTTTTATACATATGTATTTAAATTACAGATAATACCTTTAGGTTATATATATATATATAGAGAAAAGTTTTTGTATGTTTCCTCCATCATCTTCTCCCAAATACAGGAGGCACAATCTTTCTCTCCTCTTCTCTTATTTTAACTATCATCTTCTTCTAAATACGGGAGCCTTCATCTGCTCCTCATTGTTTCTACATCCAGTCCTTCCAGTTAAAGAAGATCCTGTCCACTTAGATAGTACACCGGCACGATCAAACCCAGTTCGTCTATCATCATAGGGTGATCGGAAAATGACTGCAAAGTGAAGATGCATGGCAAGTTTGAGGTGTATATAGTTTAAAATATTACTTTGTTAGAGTCTGAATATACGTTACAGAGATATTTTTTTATATTAAGTATATGTAATATGTGTAGTTCGTGAGGGCAATTTGTGTTTCGTTTGATTTTCACTAACATAGAAGTGTAGATCGTGGTCTTGTGACTTGGCTGAGTAATGTTAGTTTATGTTGAAAAATATATAGTTTGTAAAATATTTAATTATATAGTTTGTGCTAAAAAATATATGAGAGAAAAGAGATTCAATATCTGTTTTCTTTGGGTATGGTTGTTTGCTATAATTTCCCATCAAATGGGCGGTCTGATTGTATCAATTGGGTTTGTGATATATGGTTGTATTTTGATAGTTTATGATGAATTGTGTTCTTCCGGGGTTGTATAATAAAAAAATTATGGATAAAAGTAATGGATTATGTATTTTACTTATATGTTTAGATTAACTAATGATTTGATATGATATCTAGTGAGGAGGAGACGATTGGACTTAGTTTACATGGGTAGTACATAGTTAACTGATACAACCTAGCTATTAACTGGTATATAGTAGAATGCCTAACTTTTTTGGCCTAGCATATTTATAGGTAATTAGATTTGAGGAAGATAGGAGTAAAAGATAGGTTTAAATTGTGTGATATGATATCTAGTGAGGAGGAGACCACATGACCTATAACATATAATTAAAACAAAGTTAACTGATCAAATGAACTGTTGACTGGTAGATGGTAAGAGGCTTTTTATTTTTTGAAGTACATTGTGTAGTAATTAGATTTGCTCAAGATCGGTTTACAAGGTAGGTTTAAATGATGTGATTTGATATATAACTAGTAGTATACCATATGACCTAGTAGATGGAAGAAAACAAAGTTAACTAATAGATCCTAACTATTGACTAGTAGATGATAGGAGACTTATATTTTTTAAAGTACATTGGAATGTCATTATATTTGTGAAAGTTATGTTTACATATGGGTGGATAAATAAGAGTGTTATTAAGTAAAAATGTCAACTTTATCTTGTGTGTTTGGTGCTTAATTAGTATACTTGTAATATATTTTAATAGATGAAAAGTAAGTAAATAAATATATATATTTTGTTGTTAGGGTAAGTAAGAAGAATATATATAATTAGTTTTACTCATGAGTATGATGTGATCTGATATCTAGCGAGGAGAAGACCATATAACCTTATGGTTAAAACATAGTTAACTGATGCATCTTAACTATTGACTGGTAGATGATAGGAGGCTAATATTTTTCAAAGTACAATGGGTGGTCATTAGATTTACGCAATTTAGGTTTACAAGGTAGATTTCAATGATGTGATCTAATATCTAGCGATGAAAATACCATATAACCTAGTTTATATGGTTAGAAGATAGTTAACTGATTTTGATTAAATGTTGACTGGTAGTTAACTGATTTGGACTAAATCTATCTCTTCACTTCACCGCAGTACACTTATATCTCCACCTCCCCAAGGCATGTGAGGGGCAATGGAGGAGAAGCCAGAAAAGAGAACAAGTCGGTGGAGGCCAATGTTGAGGTGTCAGACAGCTTCACAGTGATTATGCTACATCAAAAGATGGGATGGATTTGGAGAGCGAACATTTTGCATGTATAAACTTGTTTCTTCATCAGGCATTGGTGGTGGCAAGTGAAAAAATAAAACAATCATTATTATTGACTCAGACGATGAAGTTGTTAAATCTGAGGTGGGAAGCATAGATATGGTGTATCCATATGTATGCTTCCCACCTCAAATTTAACATCTTTATCGTCTGAGTCAATATTTATGATTCTTTTATACTTTTCTTACTACCACCATGTCCTAATGATTAAACTTTGTAATGTATATGACTGATTGCTCTCCAAATCAATTACATTATCTGATCTAGAATAATCACTTTATATAATCAACAAAAGAAAAGATATGAACATTTTGCCATATACCGCCAACATCGAATCATATGCCGCACATGATAGAGTTAATGATATTTTGTAATAATATATGTAATTAGTTTTACTCAGGAGTATGCTTTGATTTGATACTTATAGATGAGGAGACCATATAACCTAGTTTATATAGTTAAAACAAAGTTAATTGCTACGGGCTACCTAGTGATTGGTAGATGTTAGTAGGCTATTATTTGTTGAAGTACATTAGTTTTGAGCAAGATAGGTTTACATGGTAGGTTTCAATGATGTGATATGATATTAGTGAGGACGATACCATATAACCTAGAGTATATGGTTAAAAGAGAGTTAATTGATACTAGCTAACTGATGACTGGTAGATGGTAGGTGCCTAATATATTTTGAATTAAATTTTAGCTCATTAATTTTATTATTGATTTGAAGGGGCAGCGGAGGAGAAGCTAGAGCTGATGATAGGTCGTTGGAGTCCGACATTGAGGTGTCGGTCAGCTTTGTATATAGTGGATAGAGTGATTATGCTAGATAAAAAGATGGGACGGACTTGGAGAGCAATCATTCTGCACATAACAAAGTTTCTTTGTTAGGCGGTGGTGGTGGCATGCAGAAGAAGAAAACTATAATTATCATTGACTCATATTCTAAAGATGCTAAATCTAATGTGAGAAAGGAATCATGAAATAACTTAGTGATAGTATAACATATCGGTTCTCACCTTAGATGTAGCATCTTTAGAATCTGAGTTAATGATAATTATAGGTGTGTACTTTTTCTTGCCACCACCACCTCCTAATGATTAAACTTTGTAATGTGCATGACTAATTGCTCTCCAATTCAATTACATGTAATCACATGCTGCACATGATAGAGTTAATGATATTTTGTATCTTTATTATGTATGGGTATGGTGGATAATGTATATGAGATTGTTTTTAATGGTTAGAAAATGCCTTCGTATACAGTTTAGTTGATATTGTGCAAGCGAATGTTTCTTAGGGTTAGAACTGCCATAATTTATTGATTATGTTGATTGGATTTGTGGAAATAGAAATAGTTTTTAATGGATTCATATACAATTTAGTGGTTGTTATAATCTTCAAGATAAATATTATTTAAAAAATATTAAAAATAAAATCATAAGTTGCAGCTTCCCATAGACATCGTTAAAAACACATATAGTGTTAAATAAATTCAATATCAATGATTAGAATTCGCCATGGCAAAGAGATATTTCAACGGAGTGAAGGCTTCAATTTAAAAGCTTCATTTACAGTTATTATACTATATTGGAAAGTAACCTAAAACACGAGGGAGGAGTTTCTCTTCACTCTCACCCAATCTCTCAAATTAATCAATAAATTCTTGAAGAAGACACAAACATTCTCCTACTCCAAGTTTTTCAAGCAACTTTGAGTTCTTTTTTAAGCTTTTTACAAATTCGAGACATTTAACTCTTTAAGTTCATCTTCTTTAAGCACTCTCATCAAATTCTCTAAACTCAAGTCATCAAGGGGTAATTCTCTATACAAATTTGAGGTAATTTTTATTTGTAATGTTAGTATTTTATTCTTTATTTTTTTTATACTTTTGTTCTAATTGTATTTCACATTTCTTTTTTCATATAAATGCCCACTATTCTCACTATCATTCCCTAAACGAGTCCAACACTCTAGAAAGTCAAATTCCCATTGAACAAGTGAATCTGATTCATCTAGAATATGAGTTTGATATCTCATTCTCAGCAAATGAAGAGCAACCAATGGAACCAGAAGTAGCACCAGCCACCAGTGGTCATGGGTGATAGGCAACTATACCAAGTGTACCAAAGAAAAGCAAAGTTTTTTACGTGGGAGAGCACTTGACAAGTAATGAAGTGTAAGAACCAGATAATCCTAGGAAGATGCTAATAAGGGTAGTTTGAATTCACTGCAAAATACATCTTAGTATCTCCGTTGAGGCACAAGTCATTTTTCTAGGCACATCGACTGGTGCAACATGAAGGCTGAAAAATTAGTGTGAAGCAAACACAGTTAGGTAGCATGGCTAACTCATAGGCTACTTTAAGTACTTTTATATATACCGAAAGTACAAATCGTTGTGAACTACCAAAATACATTGTGCATACCCAACAACCCTTCTTTTTTGCTGATGATATAAAGTTCAAAAGGTATGCGAAAAATGCTTTCAACCCATGTTTCCACAAGGTTTCACATAATATAGCTAAATTTGGTTGTATGAAACAATTCAATGAGTGCAAAGGCAAGCTCAATGGAAGTTTTTTTACAATTAGTGGTAAATTTTTTCTTACTTCATATATATGGACTAGTAACCAAAATTTAGGATATGCTTGTTTTATAACACATTACATTGATTAAGATTTGGTTTTAAATAAAAGAGTTATTACTTTTAATTTTTAAAAATTATAATTAGTAGGTCTATAATGGTGGCTATACATGACTATAATATTAATGATAAAATTATTTCTATTACCTTAGATAATACTTCAAATAATAGTAGTATTATTGACTTTCTTAATTCATAGTTGCAACTTATGTTAAACGGAAAACTTTTTCATATAGAGTTGTTGTTCTCATTCTATTAATTTATTTATCAAAGATGATTTAACTATTCTTAAAGATCATGTAAAGAATAGAAGAGAAGTGTTAGTATATATTAGTTCTTCTCTATCTAGATCTCAATAATTTAGAGATTTATTTAAAAAATTGTCTTAAATGTTAAACATAAGTGGAATAGTACTTATTTAATATTACAATCATGTTATGATTTAAAAGAAATTATAATATTATGGTGTGTTGAGAAGATGTCTGATTGATAATTATGTGGTAATGATTTTGAGCTTGTGATTGTTATTATGAATTTTTTACATGTTTTTTTATGAAGCTACTAAACAATTATCGGGTATATATTATCCTACTTCTTTAGCTCTAAATCAACCCTATAACATTATTCTTATATTTGGGAATATAGAAAAAATAGTGCATCTAATATGATTGTGGGGCCAATAGAAACAAAATCAAAAATATTAGAAAGAACTTCATATGATTTTTTGTTTAGGTGCAATTATGGACTAAATGATTAAGTTAATTGGTGTACAAATATCAATAGAGGGTATACATACTAATATGACTTTAAAATATAATAATTTTATTGAAGTTTTTAAAAAAATATTTTATTCTTCATATAAAACATATGAATCTATGTATGATAGGAATATTGCTCCAACTCCTACCTTTAAATAGAAATTACTCTTATTGGTTATTACTTAGTAGAAATATAACAAACATATGGCATTAGTACCTATAATAATGAATTATTTATGTATTTACAAAATAATTTTATAAAATTTTAAAAATGAACTATGTAACTTTTAACATTTTAGTTTGGTCGCAAACACATAAAAAAGGTTATCTTGTACATTTTGCCTTAGCACGTGTTTTACTAATGTAATAACCTCGACTTTTCAGTGGTTATTTATTTGCTTCTTGAGAAATTAATTATTCGTCTTAAGCTTCCATATTATTTTTCTCGATTATTATGTGTTAGTGTTGTGTGTAGCCTCGGTCGTAAGTAGAAAAGGTTTGTACATTTTTAAGAGCTTAAACGCGTAAGTTAAGGTTGCGGAGCTTAATTTAAAAGCTCGCTCCTTAAATTAAGGCTCTTAGATTAAAAGTAAAGTTGTTTGGTCAAGGCGTGTACATAGGGGGAGTTCCGCATGCGTCGGGAGTTTCTACGCTTGAAGAAGAATTGGAGATGTGCAAGTTAGAGGTGCACGATAGAAAAAAAATAAATATAAAAAAATAAAAATAAATATAAAACAGAGCGCAAAATGCAGATCGCGTTTTGCGTTCTGCACAGTGCTTCCGTCGGCGGAAAGGAGTGAACTTTCTCCCCCCCCCACTTCTTTCACTGGAGCTCTGCCACCGCCCTTGCCTTGGCTGGACTTCAACCGTCTGGTCACTGTGGCACGGGTCGCACCGTCTTTGGCCACCATCGTTTCTCCCCTGCACAGCGATTCACCGGCAGAAATTAGGAAAGCTCTGTTTTTGGGCGAAGCGCCGCCGGAGCTGTGGTGAGCCGCCGGAATCTGCCGGAGCAGCCGCCTAACCACCACGAACCTGGAGGTACTACCCCCTTTCTCCAATTTTACTCCGGTTGGCCTTCCTCCAGAAATTTCGTCGCAGATAGTTTTGGGGGAATTCCTTCACTCTAGGCTGAATCACTGCTGTGGCCGGCGGAGTTGTCGCCGTGAGCTGTTTTTGGCCGGCGACTACTCCGCCGACCCTTGGGCGACTGTAGACCCGCCATGCACCCGGAGTTTCCACTCCGATCCTTCATCCCTCACTGTTTTACCCTGTTTTTGGCTGAACCGACACTGTAGTTGGCGGGATTGGCCGCTGTGAGCTGTTTTCCGGCTGGCGACCACCCTGCCAATCCATGGGGTTACAGTTGGGATGCCATGCAATCGAATTTTTCAATCCGATCAACGGCTCCTCGCAGACCTACCCTGTTTTGGGCCAAACCACTTCTGGGACCGGCGAAAGTTGCCTTTTGATCCGTTTTCCGCGGGTCCCGACACCATGTTTCCCACCTCAGATTCTGATTTATCTCCTTGCATATTTTGTTTTCCACTTAAATTTTATTTAGCAATCTCTGCATATTCATCCATTAGAATAATTCACTGGGAGTTGCCTAGTGACCGTCCCACCTTGCCAACGGCTAGAGACCACCTCCATGACAATGCTTTACCCATGTTATTGGACTGACCTAAGCTCTTTTGGGGCGTGCAGGCATCTAAATCGCCAGTGCGGGGGTTGTGAGAGACGTTCTTAACTGCGGGCGCTAATTGGAGACCTGCTCTGCAGCTTCCACCCAAAGCCGTCTCTTGTAGTGTAAGGCTGCGTGGGCTGCTGGGTACACACCAACGCAACCTTCGTGGTACACTATGACATCAATTTTGGCCCGGTCGAAGAGGTAGGAGACTTTGAACCTTAGAAAATTCACTCTAGCGTGCTTTTCTGATAGGACGCATGCTAGGACTAAGATGTCTAATTGCATGATGCTTAGATGGATTTTAATGCGGAGGATGTTAAGTGCAGAGATTAATTTTAATGGCCATATGTATATTTTAAAATTATCTGTGTATTAATTAGTAGATTAGTTGTAGGCTCACATGATGACTTATACTCGAATTGGATAGTTAGATGAGCAGAAGACCTGGTAATTAATTATATTTCTCATTAATTGCATGAGTGGTCGTTATGCTTATGTAAGAATTATGTTTTCATGCTATGAAGGCTATAATGCATGTTGTAAGATGCATGTGTAGTGTATAGTTCAGAACTATGAGTAGTTACACATGTGCAGATGATGTACGTATGCTTAATAAGTGATGATCAGTTTTGACTGATTCGAATTTCTAATAAGTGAGGCAAAGACTTCAAGGTTTAGTAAATAGGCAGATTAGGGTCGAAGCTTAGACTTAAGCTATAAGTAAAGGTACAATTATATTGGTATCTGCATGGCATATAAACTATAAACTGCATCATAATTAAAGTATGTAGTTGATAATAAGAGTGAGTCCTTAGCTAGATGACAGATTAAATTCCGTTTGGTTGATGACTAACGGACGGTCAGTTTTACCTATAAAATTAATGTAGTTCATACCTTGGAGGTAAGGTTTGTGTAAGTTAGGATTTTGATGCTATGTTGAGAGCACTGTGAGTTGTCCGCCCAAGAGTGGCATCGTAAGTTTTCTGCCCAAGAGTGGCATCGTAAGTTTTCTGCCCAAGAGTGGCTTTGTAAGCTTTCCTACCTTAATTGGCATTTTTAGACCCTTGCTGGCCCTGTATGGCCCCAGAGAGTGGCCATTTGTGCACTCTAGTAAGTAGTATCATGGATGTACTCTTACCTGTTTGATCCCGTGCCCCATGAGCACCGGTGTACTTTGCCTTCGGAATCTTTTTAACGCGTAGGTTTCTCCCCTAAGGTCAAGGTGACACCCTAGGGCATTCTTTCCTTTCGACAGTAGAGCTAATTGAGATTTAATTAGTTCTATTCGTCGAGTGTAAGTGCAATATAATAAACGTAAGATTGTAAGTGTAAGTAGTATGTATATGGATATGAGAGTTTGCTAGGTTGTGTCTGGTTATACGTAAGGTGAAAAGAAAATTTTGTAAGTTTGGAAAGCTCAGAGGAATTGTAGTACTCTGATGGAGATTGTATTTGTCTTCTCCTGGTTCTTGGTTTTCTACTGTCTTGCAGAGCAGCTTTGGCGTGAACTTTTATGGTTCACTGATTTTGTTTCTCCTACTGGGTATGAAAATACTCATGTTCTCTTTGTCTCTAATCCTCAGGCACTCCAGGGACTTCTGTGGGACCTAGTTCGAGAGCCGCGTAGCATTTGAGGATACACTTTTTGGAGTGCAGGTCGACTTTTGACTCTATTGTTCCTTGATTAATTTATGCCACGATTTGTTGTAAATAAAATTTGAAGTACATGTATTAAGTGAGGTGAGCGCTTTTACATGTATAATTTTGGACTTGTACATGGACTGTATTATTACTTTCGACTGTTATGGAACTTGTACCCAGCTGCGCTTGGGAAAATACATTGAAAGCCTATGGCCATGGCAAATTTTGTCTTTCGATCATTATTCACACTGGAGAATGAATGATCTACGAGCTTTGAATGTTTTATTGTTGTTATATCTTTGTTTTGAATTGAAAAGAATGTGTTGAGATGGATTTATTAAAAATGAATGAGAATTATAAAATGTTTTTCACAGGTTTCGTATTTTCGTCAATTTTCACCAATTTACAGCCGTTATATTGCAGAATTTTTATTTAAATTTTATAAAATTTATTTTGAAAACCCTGGGCGTGACAAATTGGTATCAGAGCCTAGGCATGTTGGATACAAGTCCATAACAGTCACAAGTCCAAAATCGTGGCAATTAGGGTTAAGTCTAATTTATATCATAGAGGTTCATCGTAGCATCTCTAAGTTAAATTCTTTGTCCTTGTGCAGATGCCTTGAAAATATACTTCGAGGGGCACTGCGTCTCTGGGTAGTGCGAATGCTCCTCCCGCACCACCGAGAGGTTCTCTCGAGGATATTGCCTCTCAGCCTGGATCTGCTACCGGTCGGGCAGCATTGGGTCCGATACCCCCTGTTGATCAGACTACGGAGTTCATGGGTTTGATGTTTCAGGGTTTGACCCAGTATTTGTAGACACAGGGTTATCATCTTTCACATGCGAGATCTGATGAGGCAGATTCGAGCAGAGGGACTTCTATGGCAGAGAGGTTTAAGAGGCTAGCTCGTGCATTTGACGGTAGAGGAGAGCCAGAGGTTGCTAGTGAGTGGGTAGAGGATATGGAGCAGTTGTTTGAGGTTATGCAGATCACAGATGATCGGAGAGTAGTGATGGCTACTTACGCCTTGATAGACGACGTCCGTTATTGGTGGAAGTCTATTAAGCGTAACCATTTTCCGGTGGGGCAGCCGATGATATGGGATGAGTTTGTGAAGCTGTTCTATGAGAGATATTTTCCTCGCCACCTTCGCCGTGAGAAGGAGCTTGAGTTCCTCAGCCTTAGATAGGGGAGTATGTCTGTGGTAGAGTATGAAACTCGATTCACAGCCCTTTAGAGGTTTGTTGATGGAGGCGGTTTGACTGAGGAGTCCCGGGCCTCGAAGTTCGTTGATGGTTTGCATAGTGGAGTTTGAGCTAAGGTAGTTCTGCATGAGCCTACCACTTTGGCCAGGGCAGTGGAGCTCACTTCTATAGCGGAGCATGACTTTCAGAGGGCTCAATCTAAGAGGCAGGAACGTCGGGGGCAGACTTGGATTTGCGACAGGAGGACCGTAAGAGGAGGCATGGTGATGTTAGAGCATTTGTTAGGCATCAGGGCAGACAGCCTCAGCAGCCATCACAGTTTCAACGGCAGATTCAGCCCCCTAGACATCCGACTTCACAGTTTCAGCAGCATCAAGGTCAGAGGCGCCAAGGGCATTATCGTCAGGGACAGGTACCACATAAGTTGCAGCAGCCTCAGCAGGTACCACGCCAGATGCAGCAGCAGTTGCAGAGTTGGCCCCCTTACTTACGGAGAGATACAGATGATCGGTGCTCCTCTTGTGGTGGGCGCCACTTTGGTAAGCCCTGCTACAAGGCGGAGAATAGGTGTTATTCCTGTGGTGAATTGGGGCATTACGCCAAAGATTGTAAAAAGAAGCAATTGAAGACAGAACACTTGTCACCTCATGATCAGAGACCTAGAGTTCAGGGCAGAGTCTTTACTATCTCAGCGGATGAGGCCAGAGCAGCTAGTGCCATCATTGAGGGTACTATGCTTATCCTTGACCATTTTACAAAAGTTCTTATAGACCCTAGATCTACACACTCCTTTATGTCACATACTTTCACTAGTAGTTTACCTTTATTGGTGCATCGTATGGCATTTGAGTTGTCCATTTCGACTCCTATTGGGGATGAGGTCATTACTCGTGAGTTTGTGGAAAGGGTACCCATTCGGGTAGGAAATTGTGAATGGTTTGTAGATTTGGTTATTTTGGACATGTATGATTTTGACGTGATTTTGGGTATGGATTGGTTAGCTGCTCAGCGAGCTATCGTGGACTGCCACAAGAAGAAGGTGATGTTTGAGGGCCCTGAAGGGAAAACAGTGGTATTTCAAGGTATTCGAGACTGGTCCAGTTGTATTCTTTCAGCGGTGAGAGCGAATCGGTGCATAGCAAAGGGTTGCAGAGCCTTCTAGGCATGTGTATTGGAGAAACAACCAATGAAGTTCAAGGTAGAGTAGTTAGATATTGTTAAGGATTTTCCTGACGTGTTTCCTGAGGAGTTACCGGGGTTACCGCCAAGGAGAGAGGTGGAGTTCGTTATCGAGCTGCTGCCAGGCACACACCCTATCTCTAAGGCACCTTACCAGATGGCCCCCTCAGAACTCAAGGAACTTAAGGACCAATTGTTGGAACTCCTGGAAAAAGGATTCATTCGACCGAGTATATCGCCCTGGGGTGCACCAGTCTTGTTTGTTAAGAAGGATGGATCCTTACAGTTGTGTATTGATTATCGAATGTTGAACCAAGTAACTGTCAAGAATAAGTACCCCTTGCCTAGGATTGATGACCTATTTGACCAGCTGCAGTCAGCGAAAATTTTCTTGAGGATAGATTTGAGGACGGGGTACCATCAGTTACGGATTCGCGATGAGGATATTCCTAAGACAGCCTTTCGGACTTGATATGGCCACTATGGTATGTAGGTAACTGACAAAGATGTTAGCCCGATCTAAATAATTATAGTTAATCATTTTGTTCTTTTAGAAAATCTCCTCATGAGGGAGGAGATATTCCATAGTTGTTTTGTTATTGTTGGTTGCAGGTTCTTGAAGTGAGGACTACAAAGATGAGGGGCTTAAGGATGGTAATGCACTAGCAACAATGTTTTAAAACTTGGCCCGGCCACCAAACCAGATTGGCGGTTGGGCCGATTTAATCGGGTTCAACCCAAGTTGAACCAGTTGCTATAAATACATTGAATCCTCTCCTCCACTAGCACCCCTGTAGCCCTAATTTCTCCAACACCTTCCCTTCTCCTTCCTTCCTCCTCACCTCTCCCTCTCCTACTCCCTTTTAATCTCCCCTTAAGGCCACAAACCGATAACCAAGCCCTCTCCTACCCGGCGGCCGGAATTCTACCTCAGCAATGACAACCACCCTGGGCGGTCAGACCTCTACCCCAAGTCCCCAACCCATGACAACCTTGGGTCCACCACTGATTCAACCACCATCTCTCCTCCCTAGCCCCTCGCCTGCCAAGCCACAATGCCCTCTCCCTCTTCCCTCGAGACCACCAGTCGCCACCTCTCCTCCATTGCCTCAACCCCAATAAGTAAGCCATGATAGGCCCACAACAACTCCCCTACATGGCTTCCCCTCCCTCACCCTCTAGCCTCTACAATCAACAACTGCCAATCTGCCAAGCCTGCCACCATTGCATCCCCTTGCTCACCCTCAACACTAACCGTGGTCATGGAGGCACTAGCCACCTCTTCCCTACGAGGAAAGAAAGCTTTTTTTCTTTTGTCCTTGACCCTGACAAGGCAAAGGGCACTCCAACACCACTCAGACCACCTCCTCTCTTTCCCCTTCTGCCTTCCACTCTCCCCCCTTCCCGTTCATTCTTTTTGTTAAAACCTAGACCGACCTAGTCGTCCAGGTTACTAGTTCAACTAGTCAGGCTAAATTGACTTGTCTGGGTCAACATCACCATGCAACCTAGATAACTCAGCCCAGAATTCTCACCAGGCCCAGTCAAACCAACCAAGCCGGTTTGGGTTTTATAATATCGACTAATAGGATCTAGTTTCTTACTCTTATAAATTTGTAAGTAATTGTGATTCTGGCATGACAGTCAACTTTATTAAGTTATTTATTTAGGCAAATTACATTTTAGTCTCTAATACAAGAAAATTTTCGTTTTAGTGCTGAGTACTATAGAAACTTTTTGGTACAGTAAGTATTTGTTCCGTCAAGTTGTAAAAATATAAAACATGTCCAACATAACCCTGGCCCTTTAAATAATGAAAAGACTAAAATGGTCATGGTACGTTCTTCACATGATGTGAAAAATGACAAAATGCATTTAATGTTGCAATTGATGCATAGCAAGTACTTGAATACCCCTCCATCCCTCCTTGCCATTTTTATTGTTCTTCTTCCCACTTTGGCCAGATTTTCTTCAATTCTTCATCTTCTTTTGTGCTAATCAATTAGAAAAGCTAGGTTGTGCATTACAATAGTTGTCTTCATCTTATGATGGAAAGTTACTCTTAGTTTTTCATCCATCATTTGTATTCATATCATTCTCAACCTAGTTGATCTACAAAGTGGATATTATCAATCTTCAAGGTAGCATTATAGACAATCCTGTTATAAAGGGAGGCATAATGTAACAACCCTCATTCATTGTAAGATTCTTTTAACAAATGACAAAGTTTTTAGTAAATTTTTATTACTTAAATATGGTTATAGATAACATTTTAATGGGTTTATTTTAGATCTCTAAACGATGAGTGTAACAGACCTTGAATCGCTTGATTCGGATATTGGGGCCAAGAAACGTGCCTCATGGGTGGGACCCATTAAAAATATACATGATAACCTACCCATGAGTGGTCTTGTTTTGAAGGGCTCGTTAATACAAGTCCATTGGTACCAAGATCACATGATTTTGACTTATGGTGGAAAGAAATCTCAGTTTGAAGTTTAGGATTTTGAAAAATAGAAAAAAAATATTTTCTTAGTCACTAACGCAAGAAGTCAGTCACATCAGCCGGCGTAGCAATGCGTGCATCATGAATGGCCAGGCCATTGTGACAAGTGGCAGGCCCATGTCGGGCATGCACTACGTCCTCGCGGAGGCGTAGAAGTGTGGGGCCGCGTGGCGACCCTTCATCTTGTGGGATGCTTGTGTGACGCAATGCAGTCCCTGTAGTGAAACTGTGTCACACAATTTCGAATCATGCAACATGTGTAACGCACACATCGTGCACTCTACGCATTGCATTTCACGGGTTTGGTTATAAATTATGACCCCAATTTCTTACCTCGATCATTATTTCTGTTCTACCACTCCTCAAAGCTTCTTTTCTTCCATTCTAAGCTATTTTAACTAAAAATTAAGTTGTTCAAAAAGCATTTCTAGCCAAATCGAGTGTGCTGGACGTAGTAGTGATGTTGGTTTTTTATTCCAAAGTCCTTATCAACCAAGAAATTTTATCCCAAGTCTAAGATAGGAAGTCTTAAACTCTAAACTTGTGCTCTACTTGTAAAGTTAATTTTTCTGAACCGTTCTCTTTTAATTATGATTCTTTGCTTTATTTTCTAAAAAAATATCATATTTGTGAAATGTTTAGCATACACTGCATTATGATTTGGTGTGTGCATTTTCTAGGCAATTTTGGGGTAAAACCTGGGATTATCATATTTTGTTTGGATACCTACTGAGAAAAATAATTGGTATTTGGCGTGCGCATATAGGTGTAGAGCATCATGAGAAAACTCATATCCTTTTGAGCCTCTCAATGCCCCATGAGCACCGGGGGGGATGTTGTTCAGTATTATGGCTTCTGGATTTATTGTCATGGGACGAACCAACAATTTCACAATCTATTTTTGAATTGTTTTTAAAAAATAATTATTTTGAGGCAAAAATAAAGATTATGTTTATTTCATGAATATTCTGCTTAGAGTTACTTTAGATGTTAGCATGGCCTACTCGGTATAAAAATACTTACCCACCCCCAGATTATGCAGGGATTACAACCAAAACAATGGTGGAAGAGGAAGAGTTTTCCAAATAATTTATCTCGTTGCTGCTTTAGATATTTTGTAATTATTTGGTGACTAATATGTAAAGCCAAGATATGCTTCAATTTTGTATAACTATTAGCTCTACGCACAATGGTCCTAGGCATGTGTAATGAATTTTACTATGCTCCATATATTTGATAATGTTATGAAATATATAATGTTTTAGCTGTGCAATTACTCTAAATAATTTTATATTAATATGATATCATGTGTATGTGTTTGGTTGTGGTGTGCACCGATGGCCATCACATTTGGTTATGTGAGTAACATTTACAAGTGTTGAATTGGATTATGGTAATTATATCATTTTATAATGGCAGCCGTCACATTTTGTATCGGGGCATAACACTATCCGTAGAGCAATAGTTATGATTAGTCACACAAATAATTAAACTTTAATTTTGATTATTTTACTGATGTTATGTTTTTGTTTTGAGAATTATAAGACAATTAATGGGAAAGTAAAAAATGATACTTATCTTAGGCTCTTTGTATAACATGATGGCCAAAAAATGCACTTGCCGTCTAAAGAAGAAAAAAACTGTGGGATAGCTTCAAAGGAAACTTTTATAGTAGAAACCTTAGAAGCTTCGAATGAGCCCAAAATAAATATTGTATTACCTCAAAGCGATGATGATGATGTCTATGAAGTAATAAACATTTTGGACTCACGAACCTTGATTGAAATTTCTGAATAAGACCCTTCCGAGGAAGACCCACTCAAAGAAGAATCATTCAAGGAGGACCCACTCAAGGAATACCCGTCTGAGGAGGACCCCCTCGAGGAAGACCCTATTGAGGAGGACCCGCTTGAGGAAGGCCCTACCAAGGATGACCCACTCGAGGAAGACCTGTCCCAGGAGGACCCCCTTGATGAAGACCCGACTGAGGAGGACCCACTCAAGGAAGGCCTGACTAAGGAGGAACCACCGGAGAAGAACTTGCCTTGGGAGGACCCAGCTGAGGGAGAACTATTCAAGAAAGACTCATGCATGGAGGAGAGGATGGATAACCTTAAGAGGGGAAATGTTTTGAGAAACTTTGACCTAAATGAGTTACCCCCTGAAGAAGAGGAAGAACAAATGGCTCAAAGAAGTAACAAGGGCAAAGGGTTGATGTGGTACACAAAGCATCTACCTAAGATATGTCTTTTTTGTGAACAATGAGGGCACTACTTCTTTGTGTGCCCATCGAGGAAAATCTTTTATTGAAAGGTTTCTCCAAACCTAAAAAATAAATGTGTGTTGAAAAACTTGTTTATGCTTTTGCATAGTTTAGTCGTTTTGTATTTTTTTTATAGGTGCGTCAGAAACACCTCTTTTGCAACTATGTGAGTATGTATGAAAATGTTTATAGATAAATACTACTAGTTTTAAAAGCTTTCTTGTTAATTCAAGGTAGTTACAATTTGTTAACACCTTGAAATGACTTCTGATAATGGTAAAGAAGTACAATTGTCTAATGATTCTGGCCAAGCTGAAAATGTCACTGCTCAGATTGTAGGGGAACTAGAAAATCATATAGACAATTTATTTGATCTAATGATTCAAAAAATGACCCAACATATGCAGAATCACAGATTTTAACTTAGCCCCAACTAATTAAGTAACTCTATGGATTTGACTGAAAATAGTCATAGTGAAAAAGATAATTTGCTTAAGCGATTTAAGAAAATTGCTCTAGAATTCTTAGGAGAGGATGGATCAGAAGTAGCTGAGAAATGAACATTTGAGGTTGAGAGGATATTTAAGGCAATGAAAGTTCTTGAATACAAGAAAGTGGGCATAGCCACTTTTACTATGACAAGAGAAGTAGCCTTCTAGTGGCCATCGATAGAAAGAAACTTCTTTCCTGATAAAGAAAATATCAAGTGGGAAGAATTTAGAGAAGTTTTATATAATAAATATTTTCCTCCTTATGTTTAGGAGATGAAAGAAAAAGAACTCATGGATCTTTAGTAAGGAAATATGACAGTATTTCAGTATGAAATTAAGTTTGTATAGTTAAAATACTTTGCTCCTAAATTTTGCCCTATAGAGTTGAAGAAAGCCCAAAAATTTGTCAAGAGTCTGAATAATGGACTCCACAGTAGAATACTAGGATTTCAACCTACTACTCTTGCCAAAGCTGTGAAATTGGCCTCTCTTTGAAGCAAAAATATTAGGAGTTCTTGGAAGAAGGAAAAGACCGCTGGCAAGGCAACAATTTTAAAATGAAGATAGGAAGAGGAAAGTGACTTTCCTAACAAGAAACCAACCAAAAATTTCAGAGTACCTTTGGACAATCAACCCTAACCCAAGGGGAGAAAAAATCATAGAAATATTCCAAATGTAATTGTTTTCATCCGCCAGGAATTTTTTATTTTTAAGAAATATGATGCTTCACATGTGTGGATAGTGGACATAAGATTAGAGAATGCCCTAAGAAGAATAACCAAGAGGAAATCATGACGGAGCAAAAACCTAAAGCTTAGGGGTGGGTCTATGCTATTACCCCAGAAGAGGGTCAAACTTCAACAAGAGTTATACAAGGTACAATTTTGATTTTGGATAAGATTGTTAAAGTTTTAATAGATCTAAGATCGACACATTCTTTTATATCCTATAATTTTGCTTTAAGTACTGGTTATCCAATTTTGGAACTAGGATATATTTTAGAAGTGTTAACTCCTATGGGAAAAACTTTTATAGCCCAAAAGTTTCTTCAAGATGTGTATATGTCATTAGAAAACAAAGAACGGAAAGCTAATCTTATACTCTTAAGTATGACAAACTTTGATGTCACATTAGGAATAGATTGGTTAGTGGATAATGAGGCCTTAATAGAATATAAGAGGAAAAAAGTTATGTTCTATAAGCAAGGAAAGACAAACTTTACTTTTCATGGAAACGAAGATCCTTTAGGGGTATATATCATTTCTGTTGTGAAGGAACATTGATTGATAATTCAGGGTTGTTAAGCATATCTTGCTAGTGTGATTTCTGAAGAGCCTTTATCTTCCAAATTAAAAGATATTGAGGTAGTAAAGCACTTTCCCGATGTGTTTCCTGATTATCTCCCTAGGGTACCACCAAGAAGAGAGATAAATTTTAATATTCATCTAGTACCACAACTAGGACCTATCTCTAAGGCACCATATCTTATGGCTCCTGCAAAATTAAAAGAATTAAAGGGTCAGTTGCAGAAGTTACTTGATAAGGGATTTATCAGACCCAGTGTCTCACCTTGGGGAGCTCCAGTCCACTTTGTAGGGAAAAAAGATGGATCCTTAAGACTATGTATAGATTATAAAATACTTAACTTTGTGACTATAATAAACAAGTATCCTTTACCCCGGATTGATGATTTGTATGACCAGTTGCAAGAAGCAAAAGTGTTCTCAAAGATAGATTTGAAGTCAAGGTACCATCAACTAAGAATACGAGACCAATATATTTCAAAGATAGCTTTTTGTACCCAATCTGGTTCCTATGAATTTTTAGTGATGCCATTTGGATTAATGAATGCTCCACAAATCTAATTAATTGAGTTTTTCAAACTTATTTTATTAAATTTGTAATTATTTTTGTTGATGACATATTAGTCTATTCTACAAATCCAGAAAAACATCGAGAATACTTGCATATTTTTCAAACCCTAAGAGATCATCGACTCTATGCTAAATTGAGTAAGTGTGAAGTCTGGCTGGAACAAGTTATCTTTATGGGTCATATTATTTCTAAAGATTGAGTGTTAGTGGACCCAAACAAGATTGAGGTGGTAATAAGGTGAGAAAGGCCCAAGATAATCATAGAAGTCAGAAGTTTTCTAGGGCTTGCCTGTTATTATCGAAGGTTCATCCAAGGATTTTTAGTATAATGTTGCCCTTGACAAAGCTAAATAGAAAAGGGGTAAAATTTATATGGGATGAGGAATTTGAGAACGGATTTCAATAGTTAAAAAGAAAACTAACCACTACTCCAATCTTATCTTTATCGTCTGGTAGTGGAGGATTTGTTGTATATAGTGATCCTTCGATAATAGGCCTTGGATGTGTGTGGATGCATAATAAGAAAGTAATAGCATATGCTTCAAGACAACTAAAGAAGCATAAAGGTAATTACCCTACTCATGATCTTAAATTGGTAGTAGTAGTTTTTGCCTTAAAAATTTAGAGACACTTCTTATATGGAGAGAAATTTGAAGTCTTTACAAATCACCAAAGTCTAAAGTATATTTTCTCTCAAAGTGATCTTAACATGAGGCAAAGACGGCGGATTGAGTATATTAATGATTATGATTTTTCTATTCAATATCACTCAGGAAAAGAAAATCGCCGATGCCTTGAGTCGAAAGGCTGCAGAAAAAGTTTCTCAATTGCTGGTAAAGGAATGGAGATTGATGGAAGAAGTAATAATTATACGACGCAAGTTATAGTCGAAAAACAAAAAGTTTTATGTGGCTAACTTAGAGGTGAAATCAGAATTAGTTGAACGCATTTTGGATGGTTAGAAAGAGGATGTTGAAGTACATACTTTATTAGGAAAGCCTGACTTCAGTAAAGGCTCTGATGACAAAGTAAGATTTCAAGGAAGATTGGTGGTTCCAGTGGTGCTAGAATTAAAACAAGATTTGTTGTATGGAGCACATAAGTCTCAATACACCATCCACCCAGGAAGAATGAAGATGTATCAAGACTTAAAAAGGAATTTTTAGTGGGATGGTATGAAAAGGGACAACAAAATTTATCTTTAGGTGTTTAACTTGTCAGCAAGTTAAAGCTGAACATCAAAAACCTTGTGCCACTCTCCAACCTATTGAAATTCTAGAATGGAAATGGGAACACATTTTAATGGAATTTTTCAGGCCTACCCAGGACTTCATTGGCTCATGAATCTATTTGGATAATTGTGGATTGACCTATCAAAAGGGCGCATTTTCTACTTCTAAAGAAGACACAATCGTTAAATGCCTTGGCAAGAATGTAAGTAAAAGAAATTGTGAGTCGGTATGGGGTACCATTATAAATCATTTTAGATCGGGATAGCCGATTTACTTCTCAATTTTGGCAAAGACTTCAAGAAGAGTTATTTACTAATCTAAGATTCAGCACAACCTTCGACCCACAAATAGATGGTCAGTCTGACTGAACTATTTAAATGTTAGAATATATGTTACGGGCCTATGCTATAGATTGGAGGGGTAATTAGGATGAGCAATTTCCCTTGATTGAATTCACCTATAATGATAGTTATCACACCAGTATAGGAATGGTACCCTATAAAGCTCTACATGGTTGACCCTGTCGATCACCGACCTTTTGCAGCGAAGTGGGCGAGAGAAGGGTAAAGTTAGAATTCTTACAACAAAGTGTTGATAAGGTAAAACTTATCAAGAATTGATTAATGACAGCTCAAAGTTGTCAAAAGAACTATGCTGATTGAAGAAGGAAAGATCTCAACTTCTGTTTGGGTGATCATGTGTTGTTAAAAGTATTACTAACTTGGGGAGTTATGAGATTCAGTGTCAAAGGGAAGTTGAGTCCACATTTTGTAGGGCTGTTTGAAATTTTGGACAAGGTAGGCCAATGGCTTATAGATTGGTTTTGCCCCCTCATCTTGACAATGTTCATAATGTATTTTATGTGTCTATGCTATGAAAATATGTGTGATATCCCTCTCATATTTTGGATTAGACAATTGTCACCCTAGAACCTAATTTATCCTTTGAAAAGAAACCAATCAAAATTTTGGATCATAAGGAACAAATCCTTCGAATAAAAAGGATTTCGTTGGTGAATGTATTATGGCAGTGCCACTCTTCTGAGGAAGTGACATGGGAGTTAGAAAATGAAATACTAAAAAAATATCCAATTTTTTTTTAAGATTGACGAATCAATTTTGAGGACCAAATTTCCTTAAGGGGTTAGATAGTAACAACCCTAATTTTTGGTAAGTTTTTTAAAAATATTGATAGAGTTTTTAGCAAATTTTTATTACTGAAATATGGTTATATATAACTTTTTGAAGGTTTCTTTTAGAACTCCAAAAGACGAGTGTAATGGACCTTGAATAGCTTGATTCAGACATCAGGGCCGTAAGTTATGACCCCAAGAAATATGCCTCATATGTGGGACCCACTAAAAACTACACAATAACCTACCCATGAGTTGTCCTAATTTGAAGGGCTCATTAATATGAGTCCATTGGTACCAATATCACACGATTCCGACTTATGGTTGGAAAGATATCACAGTTTGAAGTTTTGGATTTCGAAAAATATAAAAAATAATATTTTATTAATGACTGATGCAAGAATTGTGTTAGCTGGCATGGCAAAACATGTGTCAAACGGGGCGGGGATGGCGTGATACGCAGCAGGCCCGTGTCAAGCCCGCACCACCATGCAGTGATGTCACGCGGGACGCCCGGGGATGCATGCACGGTCCACATAGAGAAATCGTGTCGTGTGGTTTCTAATCACGCAACACACGTAGCACACACATCATGCACTCTGTGCATTGCATTTTACGGGTTCAATTATAAATCCCAACCTGGATTTCTTACCTTGGTCATTTTTTCAGTTCTACCACTCCTCAAAACTTATTTTCTTCCGTTCTAAGCTGTTTTAACTTTGAATCAAGCTATTCAAAAAGCATTTCTAGCTAAGACAAGTGTGCCAAAATAGTGGCATTTTTTCTGTCTGAAGTACTTTTCAACCAAGAAAGTTTACCCCAAGTCTAAGGTATGAAATCTTAACTCTAAAATTATGCTCTGCTTGTAAAGTTAATTTTTCTGAACCATTCTCTTTTAGTTATGCTTATTTGCTTTATTATCTAAAAAAATATCATATTGGTGAAATGTTTAGCATATGCTGCATTATGTTTTGGTGTGTGCATTTTATGGGTAATTCTGGGGTAAAATCTAGGATTAACATATTCTATCTAGATACCTAGTGAGAAAAATAATCGGTATCTAGCGTACGCATATAGGTGTAGAGTATCTGGGAAAACTCTTATCCTTCTGAGCCTCTTGATGTCCCATGAATGTCGAGGAGAACATTGTTGGGTATCATGGCTTCTAGATTTATTGTCATTGGACAAATCGACAATTTCTAAATTTGTTTATGAATTGTTTTGAGGCAAAAATAATGATTATGTTTATTTCACAAATTTTCCGCTTAGCATTACTTTAGATGTTAACACGACCTACTAAATATAAAAATACACACCCATCCCCATATTATGTAGGGATTGCAACCAGAACATAGGCAGAAGAGGAAGAGTTTTCCAAATAATTTATTTGGTTGTTACTTTAGATATTTTTGTAAATATTTGGTGACTAATATGTAAAACTATGATATGCCTCAGTTCTGTATAACTATCATCTCTATGCACAGTGATCCTAGGCTTGTGTAATAAATTTTACTATGTTTCATAAAATAATGTTTTGGCTGTGCAACTACTATGAATTATTTTATATTAAATATGATATTATGCGTATGTGTTTTATTGGTGTGTGCACCAATGGCCATCACGTTTGGTCACGTAACATTTACATGTGTCGAACAGGATTATGATAATTATTATATCATTTTAAAATGGCGGCTGTCACACATAAAGAGGAAGCAAATTGAGGTAAGTTTCTCTAGGACCCTTATATGTAGAAAGCTTATATACCTAGATGTTATACTAGGTAGGTTAAGAAGTAGTTAAGTGATGGCCATGCATTTTAAAGGAATAGGCAAGCAAAAATAGTAAGCATAGTCAGGGTTTTTTTACTGACGAATGAGGGGCTACTAAACGTGGCACCGAAATGAACTGAAAAGAAACAAAGGAAGCCAAAAATTACATTGAAAAAAAAAAGAACAGTGCCAAAAATAAGGACCAAAATCTGAAATCAAAGGGCAAAAAAGTGAAGTGGACTAAATGGAAATAGACATCAAAATTATGATATAGTTTGTAGGTGAAAAGAATAACAAAAAGTAGATGCCAAAACTACATATATACAACACAGAAAAAAGGACCAAAACAAAGGAAGGATGCTGAAATTATGCATCAAAATGTGAAGTCGAAGCAAAATTTAAATAGAAAGAAGCTGGATTTGAAATCGAAATTTATGGAAAAATGCACTTGAAAAAAGGAGAAAATGAACTTGAAATACACTGAAATATGAACTCGTAAAACCAAAATTGAACACAAAAGAAGTTGAAAATGATATAGAAATAATATAAGTTTATTATTCTTTTAGCATGCATCTTCTTTGAAGGTAGATATACTAGCATGCTATGGAGTGGAGATAGAAATAAGTCCTGGTGGTACGAGGAGGATAGTTGGAGTGAACCATGCACATTGCATCTCACTGGATGATAATTTGAGTTCAGTTGTAGAAAGGTTGGTGGCATCATTCAACTTCGACCCCATAAATGTCACTCTGACATACATTTACCCCAGTTTGGACAATGTGACGATGGTGGCAAATGACATTGGCTTATCTCGGCTAGTCAACATGTTTACATGCCTTGGACGAGCATACAAGATATTGGTAGGAAAGGAAGCAACAGTTGTAAGAGTGGCCACACAAGCAAGTACAAACGCTAATATGATTAATGTCAATAGTTTGTCCCCCTGATGGCAAGGTGGTAGCAAAGTTGCAATAGCTCTTTTGAGAAAACCACATAACTGGAGATGGCCACCAATTTAAGGACAAGTTTGTAGCACGGATGACATTAAGGCAATATGCAACTGCACACAATTTTGCCTACAGAATTGTGAGGAACCTAAAATATAAAATAGTGGTGACATGCAGGGTAGAAACATGCAATTGGAAAGTGGAAATGGTGTTGGAAATGGAATCTGATTTATTTGTCATGAAAGACTTAGGCCCCAACCATACATGTGGCAGGGGAACAAAGACAGTCCACAATCCGCATGTGTTAGCTGAGCTGATTGTGCAAAGATTGTGGGATATGCCTAAATATTGGACCACCAAAGTAAAACGGGACATGCAAAAACAATATGGGGCATTGTGAACTATATGAATGCTTGGTGTGCGAAGGAGCAAGCAGTAAATAGCATACATGGAAGCTACATGGAATTTTACAATAACATACCTTGGTATTGTGATAAGGTGAAGGCTACAAACCTCTGTAGTTGAGCAAATTTTGAGGTGAAGCTCCTTGAGTGATGGTTTGTGAGATGTTTTATTTCCCTAAATGCATGTATTGTAGGGTTTTGTCAATGTCGGCTGTTGCTTTTTCTTGATGGCACATACCTCTATGGTAGGGCAAAGGGGAATCTTCTAGTGGCAACTGTAGTTGATGAGGGAAATTACATTTTCCCACTAGCTTACACAGCTTTTGATATTGAAAATGAGGCAACTGGACATGGTTCCTCATGGAGCTACATATGGTCATAGATGAGGGTAGGCGAATCACGTTCATGTTGGACATGGAGAAGGGATTGATAAATAGCATGGTAGCCATATCCCATACGGATTCTATGCCTATTGCCTGTCGCACTTGGAGAGCAACCTTCGGGATAGAGGGTTGAAGACTCTACTCAAAAAGGGAAGAAAAGCCCAAATTACAACAATGATCTTTCCACTTGCCAAAGCTTCATATAGGAACGGGCTTGATAATTCCCTATTGCAACTGAGCCAGGCATCACATGAGGCCTACTAGTGGGTCCTTGAAAACGAAACCAATCATTGGTGTGATGCCCTATTTGAGGGGGAGTGGTGCCCTATTCGAGGGGGAGTGGTACGGTCACCTGACTAACAACATTGTAGAGAGTTTCAATAGTTGGATCCTCCAGGAGCGAGAGTTACTCATCGTGAGACTTCTTGATGGTTAAACATTACAAAGAATGTGTTTTGAGTTGAATGTGTAAATGTTGATTGTGTTGAACATTATAATCGTAGTGGACCTAGAGCTTCTTGTAAAATATAATGTGTAACATAAGAAATGAAATTTTAGTAGGCCTAGGCAGCTTTGTCAAAAGAATGTGCAACATATAAAATATGGATTGTGTTAGTGTGCCTAGGTGGGATTCATAGCAAAAAATATCGGGTAATGGAATTAATTGAATATGTGCTAGTGGGCCTAAGTGGGCTTTGTCAAAAAATTAATGTGTAACGTAAAAAATAGTCTATGTGTTAGTGGGCCTAGGTGGGCTTCATAGGAAAATAATCATGTAAGGCAAACAATTGTATGTTTTAGTGGGCCTAGGTGAGATTCATCGGAAAATAACCATGTTAGGTAAAAATTCATCTAAGTGTTAGTGGGCCTAGGCGGGCTTTGTCAGAAAATAACCGTGTAAGGTAAAAAATTGTTTAAGTATAGTCGGCTTTGGTGGGCTTCGTCACAAAAGTGTTAGTGGGCCTAAGCAGGTTTCATCGGAAAATAACCATATAAGGTAAAAAATTGCCTAAGTATTAGTAGGCCTACGCAAGCTTCGTAAAAACCTTGTGCTTCGTGGTTAAAGTTATTCGACTCAATGAAGCACTTAAAATCACATAATGATTATAGTTATAAGTCACTAGTTAGTAGATATTATGTTTTATACCGAGATCTAATAAAAAATGTTAATTAATAGATAATACGTAAATTGTAAATTATAATTACAATAAAAGTAGTTAAATTTTTTTTATTTTTTAAGTTCTTTTTAAATAAAATAATAATTTAAATACTTTAAAAAAACGTTTTTATGAGCTATATAGTAAATACAGTGATAGATTAAAGAGAGGGGGACGTGAGGGAGCTAAAAAGTTAGAGAAAGGCGTAAGAATGAAAAATGAGAATTTAAAAAAAAAATGTAAACATTGCAATTCGTCCCGTAGCATGGCCCGCATATGACACGCGGCGGTCCGCTAGGGGGGCGAGCTCCCGCCATTTGAGATTTCCGCCCGCCTTCGCTCGTCGTTAACTCCGGCTTCTGCTGCAGCAGCCCCAAAAACGCCACGACAGCAATTTCCGCTTCTGCTCGCTTCGCTGAATTTCCACTTACACCCCTTTCCAATTTTTGTAGCAAACTCACTCTTGGTCCGGTTTAATCTATCACTAACATCTCTCAAAGGTTTATAACCCCAGGCCGGTTTGGTTTGGGTAAAAACCAAAAAAGAAAATCTTGTGATATAAGATATAAAATATTCTCTTTATTTTATATTAATATCTTTATTTTATTTTATTTTTAAATAAATTAATTTAATTAATAATATTTTCATTTAAATTAGAAAGGAAAAGATTACATAATTTTTTTTACAACATCATCAATATCAATAAACACAAATTCTAAGCAAAAAAAATAAAATACTTATCCTAATATATTGAGAAAGCTACAAAGCCTTAACATGTGTTTAAAAAAGAAGAAAAAGCTATAACTGGTTTAAAATGGGTTTTCTAAATAAGAATTTAGTTGAGGTGTAACTGATAAAGGGGGACACCACAATCAAAACCGGACCAGATCGAGCATTCTGTTGGGTCTGGGTCAAGCCAGAATAGTGGCAAAAGCGTAAATTTAAGGACGAGAAGGGGCAAGTATTACGTCAGCATCTTCCTCAACCTCCCACTTCCAAAACCCCAGAAGCCCCCATTTTTAGTTTTCAAAAAGCAAAGAAAGGTTGAGAGAGAAAGAGCGCGTTCTTTGCGAGAGGAAGGGAGTGGAGCCGAACCCGGGAAATGCCGACAAACCCGACGTCGGCCGCAGCGCCGGTCCGGCGGGAGAAGGCTACTCCAGGGGGGCAGAGAGTCCCGCTGAGGCGGCTCTTCCGGGTGGCGTCGGTGGCGTTCGGGGTACAGTTCGGGTGGGCCTTGCAGCTCTCCCTGCTCACCCCCTACGTGCAGGAGCTGGGGATCCCCCACGCCTGGGCCGGCCTCGTGTGGCTCTGCGGCCCCGCCTCCGGCCTCATCGTCCAGCCCCTCGTCGGCCACCTCAGCGACAGATGCTCTTGTGGCCGCTTCGGCCGGCGCCGCCCATTCATCGCCGCCGGCGCCGCAATCATTGCCACCGCCGTCCTCATCGTCGGCTATTCAGCCGACATCGGCGTGGCCCTCGGGGACCGTAGCGGGTCTCGCCGCCGGCCACGCGCGGTGGGGGCGTTTGTGCTAGGGTTTTGGCTCCTCGACGTAGCCAACAACATGACGCAGGGGCCCTGCCGGGCTCTCCTCGCCGATCTCTCTGGTACGGATTAATCTTCTTAATAAAATAAATTAATTTCGTCTAATTTTCATTATGATTATTTCATTCTGTAAAATGGCGGGAGTGGTGCGAAAATGGGGAAACCAGAGGACGCGAAAAACCGTTGCTTTCATGGAGGTGTGTTGAAAGGACGAAAATACCCTTCCATCTTAGCTGTATTACGGGTGCTTTCAGGCATTCTGCGTTGTACTATATGTTTAGAGTGAGGGAGAGATTGGTAAATTCGGGGCTAGTTTTTGCTGTCTCTGTCTCGAGCTTTGGTTGTGGACAGTCTTGGGTGCGAGGGGGAGAGAACACTCGGGTCGCTTTCCCTGGGATTTTCTGAGTGACATTTTCGTTATTTTAGCCAGAATCATATGCTTTTAGTCTAGGAATTTTCTCCACATTTGGGGATTAGGATGGGGAAGAGTGCTAATGGGAGGACTCTACAAAATCATGATATATTCTAACGGCGAGTCATGGAACACCCTTGCAGGCCAAGGGACACCGAATATTTCTTTTCTTGGGCGTAATGCTTGTATCTTAACTATAGTTTTTCCTAGTACATTCATATAAGAAAAAGTTAATATGCTTAGAGTGGCATATTGAAAAATATGCACTATAGCCTGAGTGCAACAGCAAGTGGGTTGGCTTGCAGATTTCAATACCAACCTTGCCCCCCCCCCCCGAACTAATAGGCGATTGCACAGCCGGAAAGTGCTCGGCACACACACGTCGACATGCGTTGGGCTCATATATATATATAGGACTATTCATATAATGTTATTGCTAAATAAATTTTCTAAGGTGTGTGTGTTAATTGCGACAAAATCTCTTTAGTTGATAATAATACATTTTAGAGTAGTGCAACAACTGCTCATAGTCCTCCACACTCACACCACGCTCGCATGATACATGGGCACCACAAGTGGGTCCCATGTTTGGGCCCACATGGAACTGAACACAGTGCATCACTCCATTGTGTTATGAGCTTTCTTGTGTTTGAGAGCGTACATAGCATTACTCCATTTTTATGAGTACAATTTATAACATCATGTTCGTTTATATAGGAACTTAGAAGCATGGAAAATTGTATCAAGATTGATGACTATATCGATGGTTACTGATATGGGTACACGCTGTTGATATGTTGGTAAGCATTGAGACGGGTGCGAAACAATCTTACTTATTTAAAAATATTAAAACTAATAAAATATCATTATAATACTTCTTTAAGAAACCATAATATGATTTGACACAATTTATGACATCAATAAGTAACTTACATGTTTGAGTTACAAATGATAATATCACTAATCATATCATAATTATAATCAAGTAGCGCATTTTCCCAACAATTTGGGGTTGGCGACATAGATCTTACGCCTCTATTCTAGCCAGTTTTGTGTCAACTCTTTGGTAAGATATAGTGTAGTCATAATCTTCCTTATTAATTCCATCCAACTTCTCTAAGGTCTGTCGCCCTCTTTTGATATTATTTACGTAAAACCCTTCCAATCTTTTTATTGGGGCATGTATTTGTCTTCTTTGTATATGCCTATATTGATACAACCTACATTCCTTAAGCTTCTCTGCGAAAGGTGTTACCCCTAAGTTCTTACGTATATACTTATTTCTCATTCTATCATTCTTAGTTGTTCCACGCATCCACCTAAACATCCTCATTTTAACTACATTTAGTTTATTTGTATTACTTTTCTTTGGTGTCCAATATTCTATTTCATAGAGTATTGCGGGCCTAATAACTGTCCTATATAACTTACCTTTGAGCCTATTTGAGACTTGCCTAAAACTCTTGAGGTCGCCCTCTATTTTATCTACCCCGCATTAATCTTATGTACCTCATCACTAATGATATCTCATTCTTTGTGGATAATGGAGCCCAAATATCAGAATTGCTCACATCTTGGCACTTCTTGCACATCTATTTTACTAAAGTTCTACCTATAATGCTACTATCCTTAAAGTTAAATTTTATATACTGTGTCTTCGTCTTGCTTATTTTAAAACCTTTTGATTCTATGGCTTTCCTCCGCCGTTCTAGTTTGGCATTTAACCTTGTTATAGTCATCAACTAAAATTACATTATCCGCAAAAAGCAGGCACCAAGGTATCTTATCTTGTATATATACAATTAGTTTATTCATAACTAGAGCAAAAAAATAAGGGCTTAAGGTTGACCCTTGCAGACCTACTGTGATTGGGAACTCCTTGGTTTTTCCCCCAATTGTTTGTACACTAGTCACTGTACATATCTTTAATAAAATCAGGATAACCTCTTGTAACTCCATTCTTCTTCAATACACTCCAAATGAGCTCTTGAGGCACTCTATCATAAGCTTTTTTAAAATCAATAAAGGTCATATTATCTTTACACTTCTCAACTAATTGTAGTAACAAGAAGATAGCCTCGATTGTTGACCTCTCTGTTACGAAACTAAAATGGTTCTCAGTTACTTTCCACAAACGTCCTTCAAACACTCCCATAACTTTATAGTATGACTCATAACAGCTTTGGATATTCCCTTTATTTTTATACAGAGGTATAATATCATTAACATCATGAAAAATTAAATAACGATACTAGACAATGGAGGATATAACTAAAAACATTTTATAATTTTGCGATAATTGTACTAATTTTGACATGTGAGGGTTACTATTAGCATGTTGGATTGAGAGGCCCACATTTTTTTAAATGAACTCAAATATTGTTTGAAATGCTAAACTTACAAGTTGTGTATAAGGTCTTATCATAAGCCACAATTTTGTTTTGAAAACAGGCCTATACGACTATTGTAGCTTGTTGCTACAATAGGATTATACATAGGAGAAACTAATTAAAATAAAACATCCCACCTTTAATAAAGCATTAGATAGATATTAAGTAACCTACTCATAATAGAAATCCTAATTGAGGAAATTAAAAGGAACCCTATTTTTGTTTCGTAACAATCCACCACTGCTTTCACTTAGCCTTGTCCTCAAGGCTGCTGAATGATGTGTAACTTCTTCGGTGGTTAGGCAGTAAGACGATGTTTATCACGGCAAAGTTGGAAAGTGAGTTGCATTTGATCAAAGTTCCATTTAACTTTGCCAAGTGTGCAAAGTCAATCAATGCCGAGAACAACATTTGCCCCCTTCAAAGGAAGAAGGTAGAAATCCAAAGTAATAGGGGGATACCTTTGGGCAATTAAGGTGGCACCACGACAAATGCCTCAACAACGGAGCTTGGCACCATCACTAACCACAACTTCAAATGGAAAACAATCAGAAATGTTCAAACCCAATGTGCGTGCAACCTCCTCTTTAATGAAGGAATGAGTACTCTCGGTATTGATCAACATGAGGACTCATTTTTCCATTTGACCATTAACGTGTATAGTATAAGGAGCCTCAACATCCTGATGTGAAGGGAAAGATATGATAGGATAGATGTCATTGACTAACATGGCTAAATGGGCATCAAACTCAGCTACGGGACCCTCATCCTCGGCAGTAATAAACATGTAAACTGTTTTGCAATAGTGGCCAGGGGTATATGTTTCGTCACAATCGTATCACAAGCCCTTGGAGCGGCGAGCAGTCATCTCAGCTTGAGAGAGCTTTTTAACAGGGATTGTGGCAGTGGACGTGGAGGTAGGAGTACTCGAAAAGGAGATCAAGGCGGGAAGCCTAGGGTGACGGTGTTGATTATTGACTTATCTTAACTAGTGTGAGCAACACAAATAGCCTTAGTTAAAATCTGAGGGTTTAGAGTATCCAACTCATTGGCGATGTCATCACATAATCCCAAAATAAAAGTGCCAACTAAAGCATCTTCGGGCCAATGACAGACCCGATTGGCTAGGTTTTCAAATTCATCCACAAAGTCTTGGATGGTAGTCTTTTGGCTAACTCTAGAAAGTAGCTTGTTCAAATTTTTGATATGTAGAGGCCTAAAGCAAACAATTAATGCTTGTTCAAGATCATCCCAAGTAGCACGAGCATTGTGATGAAGATAATGATCGAGCCAACGGGGAGCACAACCCTCCATGTGGAATGAAGCCATATCAATCTTGTTAGCTTCAAGGGTAAGGTGGAATCAAGAGAAACGATGGGCACGTGAGACCTCATTTGGTTGAACATGGGAAATGTGAGGTGTGCAGGACGTGCTTGGATATGGCCTTCAGAGGAACCATCGCGAGGTTGATCATCAAAATGTCGTGCAAGCACTCTAGGGTGATGATCATTACACTCTTGATAGACAGTCATTACAGAAGATATCATCCACCCCGTGTAGGTCGTTTTTATCCTCCTATGGCCAATTAAGTGGGGTATGTTGATGGGGAATTCGGTTGAAATTGTGTTGTGGAACAACCACGGGCGGTCACTGCTTTGCATGAGCAAAGACAGCCCAAGGCTTTGCTGAGATGGGAGGAAATGGGCCTGAGGATGTGGGGCTGGCGCAAAGAAAGACCTATAAGAGCACATTGGACCTGTTTGACCCACATTAAACCCATCTGTCAAATGAGGGACCATAATAGAAATGCGTTGTGTCACGGAGGTGCTCCAGAAACTCCTACCGTATGGCACTCGCAAGGCCAAAACAAGTAAACCTTTCTTGTCAAGGTCATGGCCTCGTGCTATTCATCCAAGTGTCTAGCCCGCAAAGCCAAGCAACAAACCCTTCCTAGGCAGACGTGCAAATGTGCCAAGACATTTCCCAAGTGAGCTAACTGGAAGGGGACACATCTTTGCAATGCACATATCTAACTTAAGCAACTCGGATATCCAAACATTCCATCTTATCCAAGTGCATGCAAAGGTCATTTGTTACAAAAAGATCATAAGGCTGGATGGGTGCCCTGTAGGTCTGAGATCCCCATCCCCGAGCGGATGGGGCTCTTGGCATGATAGCTAGCAACACAACAAGCATTCCATGTCATTTGAGACAACCAGTTGAAAGGCTAGGCATCATACAACAGCTCAACATTTCAGCTTACCATGTTCCCCCTTATATAACATAAGATATTTCTTATATTTTGTTGGAGTGACAGCCAAAGTGGTTGTACAGGCATGGTCCCTCCAAAGTTAGCCAAACGGCTTCACAACTCTCTAACCTTATATAAGGGGGAGGGGACATCTTAAGACTCTAAATGTGTTAACCGACCATGTGTCCTAACATGGCCAACTATATGTGCGCATCATTGTATACATTCTACACAACATTGCGTACACATGTTGCGGGCCTTCCTTGCAATGCTTGCATAAATAGTGTGGAACACTATGGGCAGTTCCTGCAACACATGTACACTTAATATACAATACTGCCACATGTGTGTGCCCAAGACGTGTCACGGATAGTCTGCTTTGCTACCCCGTGACACTCCCCCACTTGATTCATCAACGCCCTCGTCAATAGTACACCTCCAAGGGGTCTTACTCTTGTTTCTAACCATGGCACGAAATTGTGACAAAGGGTTAACTCTTGTCTTGCGATGCTTAAAATCTGTTCACACCACGGCTTGGATAATCCCATGAATTACATGCTTTGGAAAAACTAACTTCCACCCATTGGTCCTCGTCTTGGCTAAACCATCTCATGACTAACTTTGCTGCCCAATATCCCTTGCTGACATCGGCATAGTCAAAAGTATTCTGCAGTTATGGTTGCTTCGATAAGGTGTGCCCAACTGCTTCATCTACACATTGACCTGGAAATGATACACTAAATGATGCCCAACTTCCTTTCTTAAGGTCGGCCTTGCACTCGAGACATTGGCAAGTTGCCTACACTTCGGCCACACCTTGCAGCTCCCACCAACAACTTAATACCATGACGTCAGGCTTCAACACTCTTTTTGCTTCCATTGACGTCTCCTAAGAATCAAATGCCGCCCCCATTTATACCAAAGCTCGTAATGTATTGTAGCGCTAGCCTTGGACTCGACCTTCACCAACCAAGAGTCTATCAAAATGATGGCCTCATTGTGTCTTATAACTTCTGGGTCTTCACCACTTACAAAGTTCTTGGCCACTTGATTCGGTCAAGTTTCTCCTCGCTATATGTTCCAGAGGCCTACACCCTAGGAGCAGCAGCTTTGCTCAAGCTTTGCATGGCCGATATGGTCACCAAGCTACTACGCCACTCTTAATGCAACATACCATTAGGTTTTCTCTCGCGAAACCCTCCAGAGGTCTCTATTCTACCCTCGGAGCAACAATTTTGCTCAAGCTTCGCATAACCGACTTGGTCACCAAACTCCTACATTGCTCAGGATGGAGCAGTGCCATCAGGCTTCCTCTTGTGATACCTTCCAAAGGTCTACTCCACCCTAAGAACAACTTTGTACAAGTTTCGCGTAATCGACATGGTCACCAAAACTCCTACACGGCTCATGATGCATCAATCATCTTACACATATTGCCCACCAGTAGATGAGGCCCACATCGCCCTACCTAAATATGCTTGCATGCGTCGGATGTGCCTAATTCACACAAAGAATTGTGTTGCCTCAGCTGCAACAGCTCCCAACCAAAGGCACGACAATTCTTACCATCATGTGCCAAACTCCTTTTCCTTTTTTTTCTTTTTCTTTTCCAAATTTCGGATGCACGCTTGCATGTCGAATGGTTTATAACTTACCTATCTTTATTTCCATTTTCATCACTTAACCGGATAGTTCTCACTATGTTCATGTCCCATAATTCTTTGTTTGTCGGCCCAGGAAGTTCCATTCTGAGGATCAATGGCTTTCAACATGTCTTTTTCCCTCAATGCCAAGTTCAGTCTAAAACTGCCCACCATTGAGTCCCATATCTTGTTAGTAAGAAGAATTCAATTGACCTTGGTGATACTCTTTGTCCTCATGTGTATTGCGTGTCCATTCACAACACAATTGCCCCACGTAGGGCCCAATCTTAGCCCATCCTCACATCTAAGAAGTCTCATATTTTACTTGTATAGATAACTGGTTGTATACTCATCAGCTTGGTTTAATAAGCATTTCCACCCACAACATCGTCGGGTAAGGAAGGTTTGAATATTCACAAGGCTTTCTGCCACTGATACGTCCCATACCACACCATTAGCAAGAGTTTGCCGCTATTCACATCATTTTCAAGTCCCAACATGACTCCATATTGCTTCGGTAACACTGCTGCACTAACGACCAGGGAACAATCCAAAACTAAGAAGAAACCCAATCAGCTATCATCCATACACAACCGTTTCAGTCCACATTTCCCACGCAGTCAGTCGTGAAGTCCATTCCTCAAGAAATAGTCATCAAATGGAGATAATTGGTGGACGTTAATTTGATGACAATTTCTTGAGGAATTGACTTCATGATTGGTAGCGTGGGAATCTCAACGGTAGCAAGGGTGTCGGGAGAGATTGTCTCTGAGGGGGTAGAGGGGCTTGCCATGGAGGATAAGAAAAAAAAAAGGAAATTGGTGGGTAACGGAAAGGGGAAGAGAAGCAGTGAATATGGGTGGTAATTTCAGACCCCTAACCTGACTAATACCATGTGAAGAATTGAACACCTCGAAGATTTCTTTTGCATTCAACAATATAAAGATATATTCTGGGATTGTTTCAAATCCTTGTGATTGTACTAATTTACATTATACTAATTTACTATGTACAGATAGACAGGCTTTAATTGATTTCAATCAGTTATAATATGTTAGATGAGAAGATATATATGGAATGATTAGAAGATTCAGTGCCATCTAATCATTCCATAACAGCCATCTTTAAATTTGAATTACGGTGCTATAAAAGCATGGAGATTGTCTGGCTTCACAGTGAGGCAAGATCAAGCCGACTCATGGTCAGGTACTGAAGAGAGCCAACCATCTATCTATATAAAGAGGGATCAGCCAATGGAGAACAGCCCACAACAGAGAGATGAGCACCAGCGACAAGGGTACTATCCATATTACTCATGTCCTAGGGGCTGATCAGATTGCTGATATCTTCACCAAATTGTTACCAAGTCGGTTTCTTCTCTTACGGGACAAGCTCAATGTTTGTTCCATCCTACCTTGAGCTTGAGGGGGGTTGTGAAGCCAGACAATCTCCAGGCTGTCATGGCACCATAATTCAAATTTAAAGATGGCTGTTATGGAATGATTAGATGGCTCTCGATTATCTAATTATTTCATATATATCATCTGATAGATTGTAACTGATTAAAATCAAATAGAGCCTGTCAATCTGTACATAGTAAATTAGCGCAATCATAGGGATTTGAAACAATCCTAAAATATATCTATGTACTCTACTCTATATAAACTATTGCATGCAAATGAAATCTTGAACCAAGTTTCCAAACAGCTTGGGTTATATTGTTGCCAGTAAGAATAATATCAACATAGAGAAGAAGAAGAACCTGAGAACCTTTTTGCCATAAAAAGAGAGAAGTATAATAGGGACAACCTATAAAACCCAAATGACGAAGATAAGTGGCAAACTTGGTGAACCAGGCACAGGGAGCCTGCTTAAGGCCATAGAGAACCTTATGAAGACTACATACATGGCTAGGATGGCACGGGGAACCTTTGTCGTTGGTGCTCATCTCTCTACCGTGGGCTCTCCTCCATTGGCCAATCCCTCTTTATACAGATAGATGGTTGACTCTCTTCAATACCTCACCCCATGAGTCAGCCTGATCTCGCTTTCGCTGTGAATATGTGTGTCAATTTATGCAGAGGCCATGTTTTATTCATCTTGAAGCTGTCAAGCAGATTTTAAATATGTTAAAAGGTACCCTCTCTCATGGGTTTGAATTTTGTCGTGGCTCTTCACTCTTCGTGCATTTTTCGACGTGGATTGGGCAGGTTGTCCCGACAGTCAACGGTCCACCACTGGATATGCTCTATTTCTTGGCGCCAACCTTCTTTCTTGGGGTACCAAGAAGCAACCCACCGTCTCTTGCTCTAGTGCAGAGTCTTGAGTACAGGGCCCTCGCATCCACAATAGCTAAGGTTTTATGGTTTCTCTATCTTCTTCAACGCCAAAAAATTCATCTCCGCAGCACACTCATACTCCTTTGTGACAATATTCGTGTTGTTCACATGTCAAAGAATGCAGTATTCCACAGCCGCACCAAGCTCATTAATATTGATTTACACTTTGTTTGCGAGCAGGTGCTTGGTACTATCCATTTTACTCGTGTCCCAGTGGCTGATCATATTGTTGATATCTTCACCAAATCGTTACCAAGTCCTCGGTTTCTTCTCTTACAGGACAAGCTCAATGTTTGTTCCATTCCGCCTTGAGCTTGAGGGGGGTTGTGAGGCCAGACAATCTCTAGGTTGTCATGGTGCCACAATTCAAATTTAAAGATGATTGTCATCTAATCATTCCATATATATCTTCTAACATTGTAACTGATTGAAATCAATTAGAGCCTCTCTATATGTACATAGTAAATTAGCACAATCATATGGATTTGAAACAATCCCAGAATATATCTCGTACTCTATATATACTCTTGAATGCAAAAGAAAACTTTAAGGTGTTCAAATTCTTCACACAAATCTTCCTAAAGCCTTTATTACAAGCGGTCCTCTTTCATTTCCTCCTTATCCCACACACATGGGAACCAATCTTTCCTATATTCAAGGACTCATGCTTCAGTTCTTGCCTACACATGTAAGCATCATCAAAATGTAGCATTATTGGGGCCGTCTCCTAGTTATTCACATAAATTTGATCTGGAATCTTTTGGTTTCTGGTTGAAGGCCATTAATGAATTTCTATGAATTGTGTGGTCTTATCTTCATATTTTATACAATCAGTTTCCTTCTTATTTCAAATGCATATGGATATAACTTCCATAGTAGTGCCAAATGCAAAATTTATTTTTGTGTAGTGTTTCAGTTGCAGCAAATGTTAGTTTTTTGTCCAATAACAATGTGGGTTGTAAATATCAAATTTTTGCGAATTTCATATCTCATATATGAGATGAGTAGAAGGTTATTTATGCAATTCAAACTAAATAACTCAAGCCATTTTGGCCTTGGCTAGATTTCTTATTTAAAGTTTTAGTTGTTTGCTGACTTCATATGCAAATCATGCAAGGAATTGATACTTCCTGTCTGTCTACCTTTATCAAGACCACAGGAGCTGAAATTTCACCTATCAACATCCTCATGGATTCTATCTTTCTTTTGTTTAATGCCATGGTATTTTAGCTGCTGCATTCTGATGATCATATTTTTTGTCATTTTAGGTAAGGATCACAGGAGGACTCGCATTGCAAATGCTTACTTCTCTTTGTTTATGGCTGTTGGAAATATTCTTGGCTTTGCAACTGGGTCCTATAGTGGCTGGCCCATGATCTTCCCCTTCACCCTCACATCTTCATGCACCATTAACTGTGCTAATCTTAAGTCTGCCTTCCTACTTCACATTGCTCTTCTTGCTCTCACCACATATATAAGCCTCTCAGCTGCACAAGAATCTCCTATAAACCTAATCTCTACAGATGGTATCCATGAGCCTAGTCATACATGTGAAGCCTTTATCTGGGAATTATTTGGTTCTTATAGGTACCTCTCATTTCCAGTTCGTATAATTCTAATTGTTACAGCATTAACATGGATTGGGTGGTTTCCTTTTCTTCTCTTTGATACTGATTGGATGGGTAGAGAGATTTATAAAGGGATACCAGAAGAAGGAAGTGATTATCATAAAGGAGTAAGAATGGGGGCGTTTGGCCTAACTTTGAACTCTTTTGTTCTTGGATTGACCTCTTTACTGATGGAGAAACTTTGCAAGAAGCTTGGGGCTGGATTCGTGTGGGGGATTTCAAACATCCTCATGTCTATTTGCTTTGTGGCGATGCTTATAATTTCTTCTGTAGCCAAGAGTTTGAATTTTACAAGCAGAAATCTACCTCCTACTGGATTAGTGATTGGTCCCCTTGTTGTGTTTGCAATCCTAGGAGTGCCATTAGCTGTAAGTTATTCGGTTCTCTCCTTATTGTCATTAGATTAATATGCATGTTGCTTGTATCTAACTGCTTTTGTGTTTGCTAATTGCTATCTTACAGATTACTTATAGCATACCATACGCTCTAATCTCTTCTTATACTGAGCCATTAGGACTTGGCCAAGGTAGTGTTTGCTTGGATCTTTTTTCATTTTTCCAGAAAAATTATTACTTGTCTGAATGTCTAAGTGAAGGATGTCAGTGCTTTCTTGCAGGTTTGTCAATGGGGATATTGAACTTAGCTATTGTGATACCTCAGGTGTTTTTCTAGATTCTTCTCATGCATGCTTGTCATAATTTCCGGGGAGAGGGAACAGTGACCATAGATATGCAAATTTTAGCTGTTATGTCAAAGTCTCTAATTAGCATGAGGTACATTGATTACTGAAACTTGCCTGAATATGCACATAAAAAATGGAGAAAGGAACTCGTTGAGTCAACCGTTATAGCTGCTTGATCAATGCCAGCCCCTAGATGATAAATTAGTATCTATGTTGATTGGAAGATTAAGCTGTTTGGCTTGTAATCTTTTGCACTGCCAGTTCTATGCATGGAGGTTAGACTGTTCTTGAAACAGAGAAGTTGTGCAGTGAGGACAAACTGATTTGCTACATCTTGCCATGGGAATGGTGCTATGGCCATGCAACACCCTATGTTTTCATTCTTGTAAAGAGATAGACAATACAAAACTCAGGGTGTTATCATATATGGCCAAGCATCACATAACATTAAAAATAAACCACCTAATGTAATATGATTATCACAATCTAGGATCACAACCATGTGCAAGTGTAATAACATAAATTAAATAACATGAAATAATCTTTTGGGCAACATAGTGCCTTATTACAAATCAGCATTAAAATAAAATCTATAGTCCTAATAACTTCAAAAGTTTACCCTGCTAGCACAGTGTATTGGAAACTTGTTACTCTTGAGTTTGGAATTGAACCTACATCGCAGAGATGTATGAGTATTTCCACTAATCAGTAAGATGCAAGAAAAATCACTCATAGTCATGCCATGAAGATGGATATAGAAACAAGAGGAAAATATAGATACTGTGCTGCTTAACACCGGTTTCAACAACACCAATACACAATGGCAAAATACACACTATATGCCGGTTGAAACATTACTCATACTCCGACCTCTAATTAATAAAGGTCAAGATTAACTCAAGTATAATTAGACTTTGCTTGGGAAATAATTCAACTTATTGCTGCCTAAATGCGGACTCCCACTGAAAGGATTAAATTGTATGCTAACAGTAAATCTCAGCATCTCTAGAGATCAACTCGGATCAGCTATAGGCCTAGAGATGTAGATACCATCTTAATCATAAACATGTTGGTTGGAGGAAGATGAGCTTTTCATGATGCTCAAAAACCTAGATGCACGCGAAGTGCTCAAAGAGCTTTGGAACCAAAGCCCCAAAAGTGCGGAGGCCACAAAGGCCTGAATTGTCGTCACGGCTATTGCGGTGATATTACTTAAACTTTGACTCAACCATATGATACAATTTAGCCGTATGATATAATTCAGCCGTATAATACTATTTTTGCATGGACTCATATGGATCATGTAGTATAGACCTAATAAACCTCCCGCTTGGAGCATTATAGATTAGTCACAACAAAGTATAGAATAATGCAAACAGATCAAAGACTAATCACAGCATGGGAAACTCTGGATTTATCTCTATGCAATGTATGATTTCGGCTAAGTTTAAATCTCACGAACTTGGGTATAAGCAATAATTCACAACACCAAACAACATGTGGTTGTAGCAAGACTATGGATAAAACCCAAACAATAAGACAAAGGAAAGTAGGGATTAGTCTCAGCACAAAACACTTGAAACCGAGGCATAAAAGACATTGGCCGATCCTAACAATTTAGGCTGAAGAACATTAGTGAGTATCAACTGACCCTAATAATTCAGGTTGAAACAACCTGAATTATTTAACCGACCGTAACAATTTTGGTTAACATATTAGATTAACAGTAAGATGATCAATTCTAATGAATTAGGGCTGAAATACATCAAAATACAACACGACAATAGATCGAATTAGGGTGGGAATATATTAACATAATCTGTACAATAGAACAAACTAGAGCTAAAACATGCTAACTTAATCAGCATGACAACAAAATGAATTAGGGTTGGAGTATATTAACAAAATCAGCATGACAACAGAATGAATTAGGGCTAAAATATATTAACAAAATTGACTTGATAACAGAACAAATTTGTTGAAATATATTAACAAAATTAGCATGACAATAGAACGAATTAGGGTTGAAACATATTAACAAAATCAGCATAACAACAGAACGAATTAGGGCTAAAATATATTAACATAATCAGCATGACAACAAAATGAATTAGGGTTGAAATATATTAACATAATTAGCATGAAAACAGTATGAATTAGGGCTAAAACCCGTGACAATTTATAAATAGGAGAAAATCATAAGATCATGAATTGCAGAAATATGAGTGTAAACATTACATCCTACCTCTACCAACCCACCTCCAAAACCTTGCTTCCTCACTCCTTTGCCTTTGCTTCTATGTTGGATTTAAAGGTGCTGAAATCTCCTCCTTCAAGTTGTTGAGGCCATAATATTTTTTTTATGGGAGAAAAAAGAAAAGAAGTGGCCGGACCAAAGGTTTGTGCCTCTACCCCCCTAGTCTCTTTATTAACCACCTTCTTAATTTCTAGGGGATCAACCAAATTAGGAGGGCCAGACTAGAGGGCTGGTGCGTCTAAGCATTGTGTGCTGTGAGCAGCATTAGCATTTTTTGTCGCATTATTTCTATTAGGCAAAAAGTAGCCCATGCTGCAGCTTTGCATGGGCTAGTGCATTGTTGAAACTTCTAGTTGTTGGATCATAGGCTTTTCCCATGGTAAGTGGCTAATCGTGGGGAGAATTTCCGCAGCTGTTATATATGTGAAACTGCAGCATAAATCTATGCTCGTTGCTGGAGTTCAAACTATCCACCCTCTATCTATTATTGTGTTTTTTAGATATTCCCTCTTTTTGTTTTGTGGTATGCCCATCAGTTACATACTGTGATTGTACTTTTGTCTTTTGATTAGTTTTGGAATTATGTATAAGGGGGAAAGAGGCCATGGTAGTTGATTTGACTGCTGCTTGGTTGAAATGGTAATAATAAGTTAATGATAACTGTGATGTGATAATTGAGGTCAGGTGGTTGTGTCCCTTGGAAGTGGGCCTTGGGATCAATTATTTGGAGGTGGCAACTCACCAGCATTTGCAGTAGCTGCAGTTGCTGCCTTTGCCAGCGGCCTTATAGCCATATTGGCACTTCCTCAATATTCTGCTCCAAAGCCTAGAATTTCCCGATAAGGTATGCTTGTGTTTATTGTTTTTTCTTTATACATCCCAAATGTATTACAGAATCTTTTTTTCCTTTTACTTCGCATAAGAAGTTATTCATCAAATTGGTGGATGTGAAACACAGAGTTTGTAAATATTATCATTTGTAATAAATGCTTTCCAATTTCTTGGCCATATTTTAAGTTCTTGTTTTAGCGATTATGAGCAGACTCTTGAAGCATGTTGATCTACACGTCATTTTCAAGCTGAAATTCAGGGATTTCAGTAAATAGAGTTAGATGGATTTGATACTCATAAACTGCGCAAACTAACATGGATTGAAGATAGACAGCATAAGCTTGCATGTTGTGCCTCGTGTGCTCCTCATGAGGAAAGTAACATAGCAATGTCCATATAAATTTTCTGGTTTTCAAAACTGATTCCAAGATCAAATGCAGAAAACCCAGCCAAAAAAGATTAACTGCCAACAGCAAGTTAGCTTTTACATATTAAACTAGGGAATTTCGGGTGAACATTCTATTCTTCTCATATTTTCAAAATTCTTTTATTGCTAATCATGAGAAAAGGTACTCGTACACCCCACGTGCAGATATTTCACTTTTGTGGAGAAATGAGTTGTCTGAATGTCCTGACGTATGGCAATGGATTACTAATGCTGATAACCCAATTGTGGTTTTGGCGTAGCAATTTCAATGTGGTCAATTGGTCTTCTGATCCTTCACTAGCTTTTCATTCTTATTTGGCATTAAGGGCTCTAGTTGTTGCGTGTGGAATATCAAATGCATGGAATCTCCCTTGCAGCTGTGAGTGTTTAGTGGTTAACACTTGTGGTGATGGAAGTACTGATGGAGACAGCATCTCCACCTCTCATTCACTTTTATATAAACTTGTTTGATAAGAATGAAATTTACGGGCTCAATGCCATTGTTCTTGCACCAGATTCAGGAATAAGTTCCTGGGTTTTATTGCCGTGTAGTGTATAAGAATATCTAGTGGCTTTCAGATGCCTTTGCGTGGTACGTAAAGCACAGCATCTTGTATGTGTCTTGTCTCCATTACAAATTACGTGATGTTACAATATTTTGTTCTTTGTCTAAGTGGTAGGAAATTTTTTTGAAGATATCTTGCAACTGGCTACTATTTTACTTCGTTCCTCATTTTGTCCAGCCCTCTAATTGACTCTACAAAATAACCGTCATTTTTCTTGAACTTAGGTGGCAGTTTCTTCTTTCTTGTGATCACTAGTGAGGTAATTACTACTTATATCTTTGGGCAAGATGTAGAATTATGCCCGTGGAACCATTTATAGTGTGTGCCCTTGTCAACAATTTTACCTTTTATTGTTGTTAGTATAATTGTGATCATCATCGTACTGTTGATGGTACCCATTAATTTTGGGATATTATTTGATTCATCAGTCATTTGCTGCGCTTTACTGTATAGACAGCAAAGCCTATCTTCTTTTGTACCTGTACAATGGACCACTGCGAGATACTTGCATACGAGCTTGTTAGCGCTTATTGTCAAGCCAGATTTCAGACTACATAAAATTATGGGTTGTAGTGGCCTACCGAAATTTCCTTGCCGGACTGATTATGCAGTTGGGTTCAGTGACTTTTGCGTCGCACCACAATCATCATAAACAACGAACAGTGCAAACATTGTTGGTTTTCTGATGCATGTTGCATGAACAATGGTCCAGTTATCAGAGATACTTTTGAGGAAAGGGGCTCCAGTCAACATTAGGTTGTGCTGTCTATTGAATAGTCTTATTTCCATTAGGAACTGTTGCTTGTGGCCCCTCCCCATTCCCAATTCTTCATGAAATTCTGTGGTTGCCAATAAAAAATAATAAGCATCCAGAATTTCATGTGTGGGAAAGCTTGGATAGTCGAAAGTGAAGACACGCAAAAGATAATGACAAGGGAATAATACCGTAAGTAGCAATCGCTATAGAAATCGATATCAAGAATGGAAGTTTTCATCTTATCATGCAGAGAACTTGGTTGGAATACTTTCTTTTTGTAGCTGAGAATTTCTTTTGTTATTGGTATTGCATTTGAGCATGGTATGCTCTTTGTTTGGGACCTTGGTTTGTTGTTTGCCACCACTCCTCCCACCATCCTATTTATTCATTGTGGCCCCAATTCTCTTGATGGTCGTCCAACCTGCCCTGTCCCCATTCCTCTAATAAAAGCACAATGAGTGGTTTACTGCAAGTATGGGGGTTAAGTCTCATTTCTTGGCTTATTAACTCGTGGTAGTTTTAGATATCTTTTCTGTTTATTTTTTCTTTGAAAAAAAACTGATATTAACTTCTCACATGTGGCCCTTTGCACTATGAGGCTAGAATACTATGCTAGCCCAAACAGAAAAAAACACTGAGGCTAGGTAGTCGGCCCATGAAGCGAAGGGGCGTGCCCACATTGTGATACAGGGGTTCATCTCCCTCCCCCTTTCCCTTTTTTTCTTTTAATTGACAACAGGGGTCCATCTCTGGATAGCTGGGGAGCCACTTGAATGTTGCAACTTGCCAATTGGACCCGGGCTTGCATCAGAATAGGGAGGGGTTACGACACGAGAGCTCTTGAGCACTCTTTCCGTCAGTCTTTCGTCGTATTCTGGCTAATAAACAAAATTGAATTTCGGGTCCTTGTGTGGAAGTACGTCTTATCTTCTACCCATTTTCGATGGTGGGTCTGACAAGACTCACCAGGTACAATCAGAGCTCCTATCAGTCCTACCAAGGGGCATGGACATGTAAAGGACGAAGAGGGGTGCTTTCCTCTGTATGATCGTTCATGCACAATGACCTGTCCAAATACATAGGAAGCTTCTTGCATAAACAGCATCACTAATAAAGTGTTAAAACATAGAATACCGTCCGTCCGTATTTTCACAGGGCATAGGCAACTCTTTTGAAGCTTCCTAGCCGAAGGCTGTCTTATTTTTGTAGGGTAAAAGGTTGAACTTGCTCCTGTAGAGTCTACCTATGAAGTAAGGACGAAGGTGTACCTGAATGATTTAAAGACATCAGCAGGTCTTAATAATTGTATCTGTAAATGAAACTTTTTTATTTTTTTTCCCTGCATCTTCCCAGAAATGCACTTTACCAAAGGACAAAAAGAGGGGCCGGCCAAGGTGAAAAGTAGTCCATGAAGAGAGAGGGTTTTATGTCACTGAGAAAAGGTAACAAAGAAAAGCTCTTGTTTTCTGTAGATTTCACATTTTGCAACAGATACCTATTCATTCCTGTCTTAGACACGTGCATTCTGACATTTGCAATTGGGACTCGGGAAAAACGATATCTGCTGCTAAGAACCAAAGTAAATCCAATTTTTTTTGTAGTAGCTCACAGACAATCATTGAAATTGGTTAAGAATTGCGTATGAATGATGCAAAATTTCCCTATATTTAAAAGAGGAGCAGAGCAATGAGAGAAAGGAATAAGATAGGAACAGGGGGCCTCTCTGTTTTCTGCCCCTGCCACTGATCCTTTCAACCTGCTTTGTGTGGGGAAGAGGGACACTAATCAAATGGCTGCGATTGGGGCACGTATGTCGCTCACAGTCTCTCCTTGTTTCCTTACAGCCAACTGCCGGCTCTTAGCACTACCACTAATCATCTCCGTTAATTGTCGGGCCCCATTCAGTACATGAACTTCAGTCTGTCACACTTTTAAACCCTTCATAAAAATACTTAAGAAGACCCTTCCATTTCCTCCACCATGACCGAGGAAGATTGGAGAAAGATAATGTGGATTTTGACACTTTCTACATCCTTTGCGGAGATGAATCACAAGAAAACAAAAGCCTTTTGACACCTATTGCTTCCCCACAAGAATACCAACTATTTGAGTGGGACGTGCAGAACAAACTTTTGGTAATTGGGAACTAAATGACAAATTAGATCCCAAAACAGAGATGCAATAAACCAGAATCACCGGCCAAAGAAAATGATTTTTTGTTTTGTTTTCTTATATCCATATAAAAGGCACTAGTGTTGCAAATACGTATTAAATTACACCTTCTGACTTAAAGCTGCACTAGGACTAGGAGCTTCCTATCCTTTTATTACCAACCTTACTTTCGGACCCCATAAAATGTAGGGAGGATTGAGTGGATCATTCCTGAAGATGATTGAACACAGACCATGAAATCTGCAAATGCTATCCTAATATCATCTGAGCATTGCAGACAGGCCAGTCAGTAATTGCCACTGAAGATGCCTATCCGGATGGCTGTGAAAGAGGTGGATCATACTTCCAACTCTTAATAAATGAGAATTACTAGTAAGAACTAAATGATTGAGCCATGAAAAAAACAGGGGAATGGAGCAAGGAACAGTATGTACACCATCTATCTTGGGGCTTGAAAAACTCCACTCGGCAGTCAAAAGCAAAACAACAGAAAACACCCAACTGATTGAGATTGTTTTTCACGTTTGGAACACCTTATCCCATTAGGTCTATGCTGCTTCCCCTTCTTCCCCAACCTTTAGCTACTGGAACTGAGAGAGACTGTAGAACGCCTTGAGGTCATCGACACTGTCATCTTTATCTCTGACAGTTGTTGAACAAAGATAGAGAGAATCAAAGTGACTGAGGCAGCCAAGGCACCGAAAGGAAGGCCCCCACCCCCCAACCCAATACACCTTATTCCCAGCACCCTCTCTCTCATAATCTGTGACTCGACACCTGTGAGGAGCCCAGAAAGGTACCCAATCCCATTGCATATAAATACCCTTTGCATCCCACCAATTCAAAAGCAAGACGACCCCTCAAACGGGAGACAGAAACTAAGCACCATCACATAGACACACACACACACAAAACACAAGTCAGTAGTATCTTATTGGTGGATAGGTGGGGGGAGGGGGTCATGTGCAACAGGACAACATCCTCCTCTGCTTCTTTCCTCCCCATGAAGAAGACCCACCACCTCATTCTCAGTAATAAGTCCATGGACCATGTCACAGACGAGCTCCATAGATGGCCAACACCTCCAGAGGTATTATGCATCACTATGTTGTTCTTCATTGGATATGTTGGAACCACTTCCATTGCTTGACAGATTGGCCCTGCATGCATGTAATATTTGTTTGCCAGGTCATGGAGGAAATGCGAGCCATGGGCATGATTTCCGGCCCAACGGCCCTCACAGGCCTCCTCCTCTACTCGAGGGCCATGATCTCCATGCTCTTCCTCGGCCACCTCGGCGAGCTCGAGCTCGCCGGCGGATCGCTGTCCATCGGCTTCGCCAACATCACCGGGTACTCGGTCCTCTGCGGGCTGGCCTTGGGCATGGAGCCCATCTGCGGCCAGGCATTCGGCGCCAAGCAGTGGAAAATCCTCGGCCTCACCCTCCAGAGAACCGTCCTCCTCCTCCTCTCCGCCTCCCTCCCCATCTCCTTCCTCTGGCTCAACATGAAGAGAATCCTCCTCTGGTGCGGCCAAGACGAGGAAATCTCATCTGTCGCCCATGTCTTCATCCTCTTCTCCATCCCTGACCTCTTCTTCCTCTCACTTCTCCACCCCCTCAGAATCTATCTGAGGACCCAGAACATAACTCTCCCGTTAACCTACTGCTCGGCCATCTCGGTCCTCCTTCACGTCCCGTTGAACTTCTTGCTAGTGGTGCATCTCAAGATGGGCATAGCTGGGGTGGCCATAGCCATGGTCTGGACCAACCTCAACCTCTTTCTGTTTCTCTCACTCTTTGTCTTAGTGTCTGGCGTCTATAAGGACTCCTGGGTGTTTCCCAGCATGGATTGCCTCAGAGGCTGGTCCTCATTACTCAGGCTCGCCATTCCTACTTGCGTCTCGGTTTGCTTGGAATGGTGGTGGTATGAGCTGATGATCCTGCTGTGTGGCCTCCTGGTCAACCCAAAGGCCTCCATTGCTTCCATGGGCATACTCATCCAGACCACCTCCCTCGTCTACGTCTTCCCGGCGGCTCTCAGCCTCGGCGTGTCGACCCGGATCGGCAACGAGCTCGGTGCTCACCGGCCGGCCAAGGCCCGCATTGCTATGATCGTGGCTCTAGCGTGTGCAGTTGCACTCGGCCTGGCGGCCATGCTGTTCACCACATTGATGCGCCACTGGTGGGGGCGGCTGTTCACCACCGACAAGGAGATTTTGGAGCTGACGGCAGCGGCACTGCCGATCGCCGGGCTCTGTGAGCTCGGCAACTGCCCGCAGACCACCGGCTGTGGGGTACTCCGGGGGAGCGCCAGGCCCACCATTGGGGCCAACATCAACCTGGGGTCATTCTACTTGGTGGGCATGCCGGTGGCCATCCTCATGGGGTTTGTGGCCAAGATGGGCTTTGCCGGGCTGTGGCTGGGCTTGTTGGCGGCGCAGGCGTCCTGTGCCACATTGATGCTGTATGTGCTTGCCACTACAGATTGGGTGGTCCAAGTGGAGAGAGCCAAGCAGCTCACAAAGGCTTCCTCTTGTGCTGCTTCTATTTCTGCACCACCCACTTCCCATTCCTCCTGTTGTGCTCATGCCACTGGCAAGGATGGTGGGAAGTTGGCTAATTTGGAGGAGATTTTGTGTGTTGAAGAAGTGCTGGTGAAGCCAGCTCCATTGGAGACTGACCCTCTCATCATCCCTGCTCCAACTATAGCTGTAAATGAATGAATTTTTTGCTTTCCCTTATCAGCTAGTCTTTCATTTTCACTTGGGAGAGCTGATTCCTTGGAAACAAATCGTTAGTTTGTATCCCCGAGGGCTTTCTTGCTTTTTAGATGCTAATGATACTCTTATTATAGATAAATTTATGGTTCTCACGTGGGATTATAGTTGTTTACTGAAGTTGGGGATTGTACTGTGTAAATTGAGGCACATGTTCTTCGAGAGAGAGAAGAGGAGAGAGAAAGACATGAGCAAAGAATATCAAGAAAAAGCTGTACTGTCGGTTGTTTCAAGGGTGAAGGGAGGATCTGTCTACTTACTAGTCCCCCTAGTGTTCTATTCCTTCCATTCTATTTTAGCCCACTATACTCGAATAATTTGCCTATAAAGGCAAAACTTAGCACATTAGTAACCTAAGCATCTCTCAAACCAAATATCTGTGCAATTGTTTGCAACTTGTATGAAAATCATGAAGTGAAAGAAAGAAAATTCTGCTCAACAGGATTCAGCATTCTCTTACATGGGCAAGAGCCTTTCAAGAAGGGACAAAATCAAATTGCCAATAAAGCTTATAATATCAGAATTGATCACTGGCATCTTCCCTTTTGGGACAATTTCTTGAGCAAAAACAACGAATACCCATCTTTCCAAATTGCTTCATTCCTTCATTTATCTTGTATTTTTCTGTGGGTGCTGCATCAAAAACAGCTGTGTGTCACCGCCGTGCAGAGAGAGAGGGATGGTGTCAATTCCAACAGAGATGGCCGATAATGGCTCGTATGAGCATCAGGAAAAGTTCCTTTTAGGAGGGTCCCCTACTGAAGAAACAAAATCCTGCCATTATTGCTTCTGTCTACTTCTCAGATGACAAAACTAGGAGCAGTGCTTGAAGAAATAAAGAAAAGTACTTCGCAACTCACTCTTTTCGACTGCTCCTCCCCACTCACAACCGCATAGCCAAAAGAAAAACCAACATAAGGACAATCAAACACTGAAAAACACAAATGCTGCCAGCAGTAGACCAGCAGAGTTCGAGAACAGGAAATAAGTTAAGGCAGGTTTTCATGTCTCTTTTTCTTCCTTTCATGTAAGATAAGTTCTGATTTCAGATTCTTCTGATCATATTTTGCTTGGTAAATTATATGTAGACCCTCTTATCTTTGTTGAAAATATAGTTACACCCACCCGGTCATATTTAAATAACTATACTTGTACCCCTTTGACGTTAGCATAACATGTTTGCAAATGATAGAAAATGGCCCCCTTTGCTAACGAAGCATTTTCTACGCTTTTATACACAATGTTAAGGACCTATAAGAGCTCTTCATCTATGAGATTGACAATACACATGTAATGCACATACAAACATATGTAAGTATCAATGGTACTTTCCTACTCCCGGACTAGACAGGTGGGTGATGCCCGGAGGAGAGGTAATTTACCCTTTGCTTTTGAAAGAATGTGGTTATTTGCACCCCAATAAACTCCTTCATCTCTTAAATAGTGTAAAAAATCATCTACGTGTTCTTTACTTTACTTGATCAACTCATCTTTCTCTCATCAATTTCTTTCTACTTTCCTTAAACTCCCTCCAAATACTACATGAAAAAATATTATTAGCAATGCTTTTAAACGTTGTTAATAACATATGTATCACTGCTAGTACTGCTATTAGCAACGCTTTTTCTTATTTTGCTAATATAAGGTTTTTTGAGACAATTTGTTCACAAGTGCCGCTAATAGTAAATTATTAGTGACGCTTTATAAAGCATCGCTAATATTAAAAAAAATAAAAAAAATAAAAAGACTTATTAAAAGCATTGCTAATAAGAGAAAAAAATAATAAGCCTTATTAGCGACTCTTTTTAAAGTATCATTAATAAAGAAAAAATTTTAAAAATACTTATTAGAGATGCATTGTAAAGCGTTCCTAATACAAAAATTCAAAAAAAAAGTACCCTTATTAGGCTCACCTCCTCTAGCATAAGCAAGGGAGGGGGGAAGTAGGGGAAAGGGGGAGCCTAGGGATGGGAAGGGGCTCCAACTAGAGGAGCCAGAGCCCCTCCTCCGCCGGCTAGAGGATGGGGTGGAGGGGGAAGGAAACGGTGGAGAAGAGGGGGAAGAGAGGGGGAGCAGAGGGAGGCAGAGGGGATAGCGCCAAAATCCGGCATCGGTGTGGGGGTGAAGGGTGCCGGTGGAATGGGGGAGGGAGAAACAGGGGAAAAGAGAGGGGGGTGAAAAAGGATGCAGAGAGGGGCAGGGGGATGTAGAGCAACGTGGGCAGACAAGGGGAGGCAGAGGGGACGGAGCCAAAATCCGGCGTAGGGGTGGGGGGTGAAGGGTGCCAGTGGAACGGGGGGCGAGGGAAGCCGGTGTGAGGGTGGGGGGAGGGGCGCTGGAGGTCGGTGATGGAGCCGGAATATCGCTAGCAAAGGCCAGACGGAGGCTCTACCACACCCTGCCATCGCCGGAGCGCCCTACAATTGCTGGAGCACCCTATCGTCGCTAGAGCGTCTTGCCTCTATGTCGCGCCAAGGGGAAGGGTGGAGCTGGGGGAAAGGGGTAGCCTCGCCAGAGAGTAGCTGGAGGGGTTAACGCAAGGGGCGGACAAAGGAATAATGGGAGCCCGTCAATGGCACCGGAGGGATCCTCCTCCTCCAGTGCCGGATTCTAAATGAGATCGGGGAGGAAGGCAATGGGAGGGGTGAGGCCTATTTAATAAGCGTGGGCAAAATTTGCTTGCTTGTGGAATTTTGCATGCTGATGATTTTACCCACGCCATCAAATATTGCCCATAGGAGAAATTTTACTTTGTTTTACAAAAATATGATTATTTGTGACACTTCTAATGAAGTGTTACTATCTTGCAACACATCTATTTGTGATGCATGTAAGATGCATCGCAAATAAGACCTTTTGCGACACTCTTCAGAATACGTTGCAAATAAAACTTCTATTTGTGATGCTCTTGAACATGCATCACAAAATAGGACCACTATTTGCGATGCACTTCAAGATGTGTCACAAATAATACATATTTAATTTTATTTTTAAATTTCTCTCTCTCCCGCTCTCTTTCTCTTCTCTGCTCTCTCTCTCCTCTCTCTTTTTCCTCTTCCTCTCCCTTTGTTCTCACTCTCCTCTCTCTCTTTGCTCTTCCTCTCCCTCTCCCTTTCTTCTCTCTCCCTCTCCCTCTTCTCTCTCCTCTCTCTTCTTTTGCCTCTCTCTTCTCCCCCTCTTTTCTTTCTCTTCTCTCTCTCTTCTCTCCCCTCTCTTCTTTCTCCTCTCTCTCTCTTCTCTCCCCTCTCTCTCTGTATTCTTTCTCTCTCTCTCTCAATCTCTCTCTCCTCTCTATTCTCTCTCTTCTATGTCTCTCTCTTCTTTCCCTTTCCCCTCCCCTCTCTCTCTTCTCTCTCACCCTCACCTCCTCTCTCTCTCTCATGTGCGTCAACGGGAACCACGGCTCTGAGGAAGAGACGTGAGAGAGTAGAGAAATTTTATTTTATTTTCGTAGAATTTTTTATTATATTATATTTAAAAAATAATAAAAATAAAATAAAATATATTAACAGCGCATAAGAATATGCAGGCATATGCATCCCTACTACCTAGGGTATTAATAACACATATTCCTATGTGTTACTAATATATTTTATTTAAATTTTTTCATTAATTATTAAATATAATAGATAAATTTTTTTAAAAATAATATAAAATTCATCCCTCTCTCTATTATCTCTCTCTTCCTCCATTCCTCTCTCCCTCTCCTCTCCCTCTCTTACTCTCTCTTTTTTTCTCTCCTCCCTCTCTCTCCCTCTTCTCTCTGTCTTCTCCCTTTGCTCTTCTTTGCATATCACTCTCTTCTCTCTCTCCCATCACTCTCTTTCTTATCTTTTTCTTCTCTCACACACTCTCTTTTCTCTTTCTCTCCTCCTCTCTCTCTCACATGCACAACATGAGCCCCAGCTCTAATGAATAGAGGTGAGAGATTAAGAGAATTTAATTTTTTGGGGAATTTGTTATTATATGTTATATTTTAAATTTAATAAAAAATTAAATAACATGTATTAACTATGCATAAGAAAATGCGTAATCCTATGTGTCATTGATATATTTTATTTTAATTAACTTTAAAATATAAATATAATAAAAATTTATCAAAAAAATCTAAATTAAATTCTTCCCCAATCACTCCTCTCTTGCTTTTATCTCTCTCTCCTCATTCTCTCCCCCCTCTCTTTCTTCTCCTTCTCTCTTTTTCTCTCTCTAATCTCTTTTTTATTATATATTATATTTTAAAATTAATAAAATAATTCAAATAAAATATATTAGCTGCACATAGCTAGCTAAATGCATCACTAATAACTTAGGTATTAAGTGATGTATATGCATATGTGTCACTAATACCTCGATGCATATTCTCTAATACTTTTTAATTTATTTTTATTAATTTTAATATATAATATATAATAAAAAAATTTTAAAAATTTAAATTAAATTCTCCCCCTTTATCACTCCTCTTTCTTCTCTCTTTCTCTTTTATCTCTCTCTTCTTTTTCTCTTTTCTCTCTCTCCTCTCTTACTCCTCACTCATTCTCTCTTTCTTCTCTCTCCTCTTGTCTCTCTCTCCCACTCTCTCTAACTATTCTCCCCACACTCTCTCTCCTCTCTGTTCTCCATCTCTCTCTTCATTCTCTTTCTCTCCTCACTCTCTCTCATCTTTCTTTCTTATCTCTCTCCTCTCGTCTCTCTTTCTCCTCTGTCTTCATTCCTTTCTTCTCTTCTCCATGTCTCTTTCTCTCACTCACATATGTAAAAGTGAGCCCCAACTCTGAGGAGTGGGGAGAAAGTAGAAAAATTTTAGTTAAGTTTTTTGTTATATATTAAAATAATAAATATTAAATAAAATATATTATACATTTGAAGTTTTTTTTAAAAATTTAATATTTATTTATTATATATTATATATTTAAATAATAAATAAAATAAAATAATAAAACTATGAGAGACTTTTTAACAAGCATTGCAAATAGTTTGAATTTTTTTTAAAATAATATTATTTTATTTGTAACCCATTTTTAAGCATCGCTAGTAGTACTACTATTTGTGACATTTTTATAAAAATATCGCTAATAATTATACTATTTACAATACTTTTTAAAAAATATCGCTAACAATTATAAATTTTGTGACACTTTTATATGCATTATAAATAGTAATTTTTAGCGATGCTTTGTATTACGCTCGCCCCCCACCAAATAGCTTGTTTCTCCAACTCTGGTGAGGCGACAACACAAGCCGATTCTTCCCCTTCCTCTCTCTTTTCTTCTCTCTTTTTTTATTCTCTATGCACTGGCCAGAAGCCACGACTATATTATGCCTAAAGTCGGGCTAAAAATGAGGGCCAAGAAAAGAAACTAAGGTGGGGGTTTGAGGTCGGGCTAATTTGATTATGTCGCAAGGTGGGGCTGGAGTACATGTTGTTGCCAACATCGGTGCTAACCATTGGCTCCAAAGAAAAAAAAAGAGGAAGACATGGGGTGAAAAATATTAAATAAGTATTTTTAGATGTAGGGACAATTAAGGGATTTTATCATAAAAATGGGGGGACCGACGAGTTTAACGGCTGCAAATAGCCACATTCATTTTCAAATTTATTTTAAGAACATAAGCAAAATCATTGCATCAACAACTGGAACGAACATGAATGTAGCCAACGCACTGAATAAACAACTCTTGAATGCACCAATGTACCTATAAGCACACCATATTGCTAAGTGGCCTTATAGAGAATGAAATAATTAACTTGACCTTTTTCACTTCTTTGCACTCTTTTTTGCTTCTGCTTATTTGAGGTTTCGGATAGGTATCTCATTTTAAAGCTGGTGAGTGGTGAGTGCCATTACGAGATTCCCTTTAAGCTAATCATTCATGTACAAGAAAATTAATCTGTTTCGTTTTATAATAATGGGTTGAAATGTTGTTGATGCTTCAAACGATTCCAAAAGACAAGTTAGCTGGTCCATACTTACCACATTTGCGCATTTGAATGATGCTTGTTCTAGGCTCATCATGCCCGTTGAATTTCGAGCTCCAATTACAAAATAGGAGGGTGATTCAAACTTGCATGCTCCTAATTTGAAGCCTACCATTGGATCAAAATCACACCAGACGCATGCGCGACCCAAATGCACCAATCACATATAAACGGGTTTCATAGAAAAATGCGTTCCATTATAACCTACGTTTTAAACAATTATACAAAATTTGTCTGAATGGGGTCCTTAGCCAATCGAGATCAATGCACTGCCTCCACTCCTGATAAATATGTTCGCCAGGAACCCATCAAGGAAGTGCTTGATCTTCGGCAAGTGCAATTTAACTGTTGGATCTAAACTTGTTTGACAATTCTTTTCATCATGAACCTTATTAAATGTTCAGTATGGGGCGGTGGAGTTTGGGTCTCGCATTAGAATACTTTTTCTCATTAGTTTTTCCATGTATAATAACTTTGTTACAATAAGTTTGAATTCTCCCATGTGGGGCATTAGCTCTAATTTCACCATGCAATTTAACTCATAAAACAATCCTTTCTTGCTATGTTAAAATACACCAGATCCTTTATAAAATCAGTAGTACCCTCTTGCTGTCTCAACTTAGCCCATCATTGTAAATGGGCATCGAATAAACTAATGCCATGTTTTGACAAGACTGCATTTCCCCCTTTTTAAATTCGCATAAGTGGAGAAAGATAAGTGAATTCCTCTAACTTCAGCAAGTGTCACACTCCAAGTCACTTTCTAGCACTAAGATTTTTATTTGATAAAATTTCTTATCTTTTTTGTTGAATGATACTTTTAGCACAAAGTCGCCCATCGGGAATTGGGGCGGTTTGTAGTGATATAAATTGTTCTTTTCTAGTGAGCAAACAATGGATGTGCATGAGACATGATTGATAAAGGGAGAGGAAAGGGGAGGCAAGGAGACTATAGGAGACAAGTTCACATACCCAAACTGACTAAGTAATGTCCGCCCAACCCTATAAATGTCATATCAATCTTAGACTATTGGGTGCTTCTTATCCTCCACCTCTGCAAACCATAAAAAAACATGCATGAACAACCCTACTGAGTAAAAAAATGGGGGTGGCCATTGTGTGGGGATTAGCCTCAATGAGAAAGGAGGGTGAAAACCTTCTCATTCAGGCAATGCAATGTCACTTTTGTGCCAAACCACCCAAGTTGGATTCCTGATTCCTATTTTTTCCTACAAGGCCTAAAGTTGAAGCAGATCCCTTAAAATCCCCACCCCTAAGGCCACACCTGACAGGTGCTGGGGCCCTACAAAATTGGTGCTAAGTTGGGCTCGAGATGCCTAATCATGCGTCCAGGACATGTACCTATTGGCATTTTACTGTTTGTGTACCAAACTGCTTTTTCTGATGCTATTTCATGGACCCTCATCGTTTACCATACTAGTGTATGCTATTAACCAATTGATGTTCCTGACCGTATCAGTGGTTCAGAGTCCTCATCAATAAAGTCTAAATGAGGAATGGAGGAACGCACCCTTTTCTCTATGATTTTAAAACGGACTATTATATTCCTCTTCTACTTTTTAATACCCAAAGTTTACTTCAACCTCTAATTGGATAAAGAAGAAGATCCATTTGTCCCTATTAAATCAAAAGTTAGAATAAACTTCTAATGTAAAAAAAGTAGAATATAAATATTATTTTCTTTTGAAACTAAATCTACTAAAAGAAATGTCATGACTGAATGAAAATAACTGCTCGCCCTAAGGAATGCTAGCCCTCTCCCAATGCAAGCTAAGAGAAGGCATAGGACTTGCATTTGGGCAATCGTTCTGCCGATCGCAGCATGAATTGAGAAAGCGATCTTGGGCACAAGAGGTCTTAGCATTCCCCTTTGACGAAATAAATTGACAACTACGAGGTAAAAAGCGTTCCACTTAACATCTTACCGCACCCAGTTTTACCTTTACATCTCACTCATCGATTGAGTTCCCATATTCTGCAAAAGCTTTCATTTTTTAATGTGCTAATGCTGCCCCACTTCACATCCTTAACTTCCATGAAAAGTCACAGAAGACAATTTTTTTAATAACTTATCAAGTCACACATGTACCAAGCCGCTAATGTTGAAAACCTGCAATGATAACCTATTATATTAGATGAAAAATTGTGTGAGATTTTCCCATAAACGCACACATGGACCACAAGTTTTAATGAATGATTAATCTTTCCCAATAGGATTTCAAGTGTGGCTTTGTTTCTCTACTTTTTTTTTTTTTTTTTGTAAAAAAGACATCAGAAAAGCATCACTTAAAACATCACTTGGTGACCTAGCCACAAAAAATCTCAACGCTAAGTGTTTGACTTTCTACGTTTCACTGGCTTGATTACTTAGGTTAGTGGGTTGACATGTAACTTGGTCGGTCAATGGGCACTGCTAATTAGCTTTCTACAGCCTGCTTTCTGCTTATTGGAAACGCACCAAACCCGTGGCAAAGATGAAAGTCCACCAAGCTACGGGTCTGCCAAACATAAAAGTTCTAGGCGTCTCTAAAAGGTTAACTGTTTTGTGCTGTCGGTTCATCTGCTTGTATCTACTACTTGGAACTTCGGCTGCTAGAATCTTGATTTGCATCGATTCCTGCATGGAAAGATAAACATCACGCATATCGTGAACAAGGCGGCATATACAAGTGGAGTTGGCCATCATATATCCACTAGATTACCCCCACAATAGTCATGAAGGTCCCCTTCCAATGAATTGCGTGTACCGTCACTATAGCAAAATTCAATTATGCCAGGTAAGAATTATGCTTCTGGATTATCAACAAGTGGACCTTCAACTGGCATGAAATGAGGAAATATAAAAGGGGCAGTTGCCGAACATTCCAAGAAGCGCCTTTTGACAACTAGAAAATAACATAGATGTAAAATAAAATTGACACTACCGAACAAAAAAAGAAATGAAAATTTGATACAAAATCTACATTTCTGAAATTATACTCTATTTCCTGAAGGATAGAACGGAAGAGAGAATGCAACAAACTATTACATATATGGAAATCTAAAATTTTGGTATCATTTGGCATGTCATCCAAAGACCCAAAAAATCTGCCAGATAGCACTTGTGTACCTCTTAACACCGATTTCAATTACCAGAGATGGTGCACTAAACAAACCACCACATAATATAAAAATTTCCTTTCAAGTCCACATCTGTAGGCATATTGTAACTGATGGATTATGCACGTGTTGTTCTTCTCCAAAAATGCATTTATTGCTAATATTGCAAAAACGCCCTTTCCACTCGTGCTTATCTAAACAAATTTTCAGCATTAAACCTGCTCTTTTCATTCAGTTCTAATCCAAGAGTTGCTTACATAGATAAGTCGAATATTTTGCAAGCTAAATACTAATTTTTAATAACAAGAAGATTACAACATCTCCAATTGCCAAAAAAGTTACAATTTAAAGATAGCTATATGCTTAATTGCATAAATTTATACTAAAAAGCTTCGCAAATGCAATGACCTTGGCATTTTCAGAACATTGACATCATTTTTTTGAGGTATACAATCCAGCACTTAGTTTAAAAGCTAAATCGAATATCGGATCTCTTGGGCCATCAAGCACCTAACGTTGGAGCCATAATTAATTCACTCACAGTAAGCACATTCTAAGCAGGGAAAGAGTTAGGCTCTTGCCCATTGAGGATATAACAATCCATTGTTGTTAAATACAAAACATAAATCCTGCTTGACATGCTCAAAGTTTCTACAGCCATAACATACTTGACTGACAATGCAAGTGGATACTTTTCAATTAATTCCACTAAAGATGCCGAGATACAGTCAGCTAATTGATCTTTACTCTTTCAAGCACCATGCCCTCAAGAAAAGTTACTTGATCCCTTCACAATTATGTACATGAATTTTATTGGTATCCCAAGGGACTGTATTTGTAATGGCAGGTTGATAAAATAGAGACAACTCGGAATTATTGGCATCTTCATTAGTTATCGAGCTCAGCTTGGATCACCCCACCTGAGGGTAAGGCTTCTGTTTCGTTGTCATTGCTGTCATCGTCATCATCAATATCATCAATATCAATGTACTCACTGTTACATTCCACATGAGTGATGTCACCTGCTTAACAGAAATTCAATTCATATTGGATTATTAAATATGGTTTAGCAAACAGATCAAATCTCATCCATCAACACACAGATAAGCCGTAGGTAAAAAGGACACTTTGTCCTTCTATACCAATATACTTAACACGTCATGTAATTCAACAAGCATATCCACACAAATATACTAGATAAATAATTTGTGGGTTTTCCATTAAATGTTTATTAGGTTATGTTAAATCTATAATGTGATCATCGTTATTAAGGTGATTAGGAGATTCCAGGCTATTAACTTAAGCTTTGTTGCAAGGCAATTGCCCAAGTCCACATGTGGCTGACCAGAAACCAGGCTTCAGTTTATAAATAAGTCAAATGACGCAATTGTTTTGATATTAATAAAACTCTTAAATGAAATTAATTTACTCTTAAAATGAAGTTAATTTTGTTAAGAGAATATTTTGTGTACGCATATTAAGTATCCGAAGAACTGCAGCAGCCTAATGAGGTGATTGGAGTGCCAAAGAAAACTGACTGACGACATGGACAGCCTGCTGAATTTCTGGTAGGTTAAAAGTTGAGTCATATTGGTTTTGAAGTCTTGGTATGATTCTTTAATTGCAATCTCCATTTTCTATAAGATAAACTCTGTTATTGTGTCTCACACTGCCAGTCCCAAGCATGGATAAAGGAGGGTTGCGTCAAGTTGACAATTGGCTATAAAAACTCTTGTCAATCTTCATAAATCTTACACCACATTCTAGTTGGAGCTAGGGCGTTCCTCGGAAGCGAGTCCAGGTACAGCGATAAGTGAGCAAGGGTTAGCTTGGGTGCCCCCAAGAGGTGACACGTTGCAACAACATCCAATTGCAATGAGAAGTGGGTAATGGTTCTCATGTTGGACCAGAAAAACACGGGTAAAAAACTAGTTTATGAGTGTAAGATTAAAGTAGCAAATTGGAACATTGAAACCTTAAGGGGTAAGGGTTTGGAGGTAGGTGAGAGCTTTGAATTATTTTTGTAGGTAAATAATTAAATAAAAATGGGGTAGGTGTTGTGGTAGACAAGGATTTGAGGGAAAACCTAGTAGGTGTAAAAAGATTTAGTGATAGGATTTTATTGGTGAAACTAGTGTTAAGAGAATATGTAGTTAATGTTATTAATGTTTATGCACTGCAAGTAGGTTTAGGAGAGAACCTTAAGAAGTAATTTTGGGAAGAAATTGACCTAGTAATGCAAGGGATAGTAAACAAGGAAAAGGTTGTTATACGGAGAGATTTAAATGAGCATGTAGGTGAGAAAAACATGTGATATGAGGATATGGTTTAGGGAAAGAAATAAGATGGGATACGTTATCCTTAAGTTTCTAATAGCAAATAGCCTAGACATTACAAATACTTAGAAAAAAAGGGAGAAGCATTTAGTAATGTTCAAGAATGAACCTAATAAAAACCAAATAGACTTTTTCTTAGTTAGAAGTGATGATAGGACTTATAAGGATTGTAAAGTTATTTGTATTGAACCTTTAGCACTACAACATAGATTAGTTATTTTAGATGTCCACATGAAAAGATGGAGAAAGCAAAGAAATGATAAAGCTGAGCTTAGGACAAAGTGGTGGAACTAGAAGGGTGACACTACCTTTGCAGAGAGATTGAGAGTACTAAGGAAACTAGAAGTTGGATGAAGAACCAACAACAATATGGGGTAACGTGGTTAATTGTATTAAAAAGTTGAAAAAACAAGTGCTAGGGGAAGTGAAAAGGATAAAGGACTTAAAATAGGAAAACATGGTAGTGGTGTGAGGAAGTGCAAAAAGTTCTTAAGGAAAAGAAATATTCTTTCAAGAAAGTAGGGAGAATTGGAGGGTTATATTAAGGTTAGAAGAGAGGCAAAAAAAAAAGTAGTGAGTGAAGCCGTATTTAAAGCGCTTGATGAATTAGATAATAAATTATGATTAAAGGAGGGGGGCAAGGGCATATATAAAATAACTAAGTTAAAGAGAGAAGAGGAGTAGGAACTTAGATTTAAAGTTAGGTGCATTAAGAATAATGCACAAAGGGTTTTAGGAAAGGATGAGGAAATATCGGAGAGATACAAAAAGTATTCCCAATATTTTTTTAATGAAGATTATGGTGGTGGTGATGATATTGAGTCTAGTTATGTTAAAGATATAAATTATTTTAAAAGATTTACAATAGAAGAGGTAAGAGTTACCTTAAAAAATATGATAAAAGGTAAAACATTAGGACCTAATAGAATTCCTATTGAGGTATAGAAGTGTCTTAGGGGTGATGGCTCAATTTGGTTGACTAAGTTTGTTTAACAATATTTAAAAGTTAATGAGGATGCCAGAAGAGTAAAAGAGAAGCACCCTTATACCTCTATATAAAAATAATGCAAACATCTAAAGTTGTATAAACTATTAGGGTATAGAACTCTTATAAATTATAAGGAGTCATACAATAAAGTGACGGGAAAGAATGGTGGAAAGACACTTGTGGAAAGTAACTAAAGTAACTAGAACCAATTTGGTTTCATGCCAACTAGGTTAATAATTGAGGCTAGCTTGTTAATTAGTTGAGAAGTATATGGATAGGAAGACAAAATCTCTATCTAACCTTTACTAATTTAAAACAAGCTTATGATAGAGTGCGTCGAGAGCTCATTTAGAGCGTCTTGAACAATAAGAGAGTTATAAGAGGTTACACCTATTCAAGATATGTACAATGGGGTAATGCCTAGTGTACGAATAATTGAGGGAGAAACCAAGGAGTTCTCTGTCGTAGTATATCTACATCAAGGGTCAACTTTAAGACCTTATCTTTTTTACCTAGTTATGTATGAGCTACACATATACAAAATAGGATACCTTGATGCTTGTTTTTTGTGGATGATGTAGTTTTAATTGACGAGACTATAACCAGGTTAAATGTCAAACTAGAACTGTGAGGGGAAACTTTAGAATCAAAAGGTTCTAAAACAAGCAGGACTAAGACAAATAGGAAAAAAATGCTAAGATGTGAGCAATATCGATATTTGGGCTCTATTATCCATAAAAGATAAAGATATCGAGTGGGATTTGGTACATAGGATTAATGCGGGGTAAGTAAAATGGAGGGTGGCATAAAAAAATGGAATAGAATGTTGGGCATCAAAGAAAGCCATATAAATAAACTGAATATAGCTAAAATGAGGATGCTAAGGTGAATGTGCGGAATTAACAGGAAAGATATGATTAGAAATAAGGATATACATGAATTAGTGGAAACTGCCAAATATTTAGATAAAGCTCATATTATTTGGGTAAAATTCATTAAGATTCATATATTTGGAAAATTTAAAGAAAATTCGCCCCACTATTAGTTTGAGCTGTGATCCGGAGAATTTGAAGAATCTTTGGCAAAAATTAGAAGCCTTTGTGACAAAGATTATCTCCAGCAAGAGCATGACTTTTTACACTTTACATTGTCTCGTAATTTCTAGCTATATCTGTGTTTTTGACAACAAATTATTGGGAAAAGTGCTTAATGGCTATGATTAATAATGACTGATATAATGTATTATAATCATAAAACTCAAGAAGAAACAAGGAAACAAATAAAAATGAACTGTTTTCATTTAACAGATGTGACAATGAAAATCCTGTATTAGACATTTGACCATGGCTCATATCCTATCACTGCAACTACATAAAACCTGTATCAGCTATTGTTGTGAACCCAGTGGTTCACAAGGAGAATAGTGCATCGTCGTCGTAAGATATTCATAAAGAGAAATTAACTAAATACTATTGAATTCTCATTGCATAATCCTTAGTAGTAATGTCATAATCAATTTATAGGCTTCAAGCCCTTCCCTAATGAGAAGGAAGCTTAAACTAAGAATTAGAGTAATATTAGGAATCTACCACTATTAAATAATTCTAAACTAAGAAAGCAATAACTAATAAGAATCCTACCTTTAATAAAACATAACATAAATTGAATTCTACATAAACTAGGAAATACTATAAAAGAAAGTCGTAATTTTGAGTCATAACAATCCACCACTACTTTGCATATCACCTCATCATGCTGGTGGCCCAAAGAATGCTAGCATCGGGCCCACCACAGCTCTACTATGAACAACTGGTTTGGAACTGTGAAGGATACAGTCATGATGATGCAAGGTAGTGTGGTCATAGCTCAAAATGACATGTGAAGAAGCCATAAAAATATGTAGGATGTTCAGTCGACAGACAGTGGTTGAGAAAAAACAGAGCCTTGCAATGTGAAGAACCAACAAATAGAGAATCCGAGGTAAGGCATCTCCGTTATCAACAAGGATGACTGTAGAGGATAGTGGTGACAGATTACGAGAAGAAGCACGTCTTGTTTGTTGCAGGACAACAGTTGACTATCCACAAAGGTCCCCAACATGCAACGCTTAAAGTAGAAGAACAACAGGGTAGCCTGAGATAGACCACAAAGGTCAACAGACATCATCAGCAACAACATCAGATTGGTGTCGGGGACAACAATAGACACAGGCGGCAATAGTGCCGAAGTGGGCATCAGGGATGGTACAGTGGGCAATGGAGGCCAGCTTGTAGAAGGTAGTAAGGTACAACAAATGAGCAAATGGTCCATGTGGGAGTGGACTGTACGAAGTCAACCTGGCTAATCTAAAAGTACCTGGGCGGATCCAAAGCCCAAGTGCTGTGTAAAATTAAATTCCGAAGTCCACTTTGGACCTTCGGCCCATACAAGCCCCTATTCTGCTTGTAGAGTGTCATCTCATAGCATGTGGGCCTGGGACTCGCGATCCATAACAATTCTTTTGCCAACCAATAGCTAAGGTTCAACATAAGCATCTTCTCCATCCAATATTGTTAGGGTATTCTGGCAGCAAAATAGGGCGGTGGCGCAAATTAGAAACCAGTGAGCCAATAGGTGGAGTAGCTCCGGCAGCTGCCACATTGTCATACTTGCACTTGCTCGAGTACCAGGGCTCGTCTGCCATTGCCACTGGGTTTTGCATAGGAGAAAGATGTCCCAGCTGTAGAGACGACAGGCGGCAACAGTGAGTCGAGGCCAGCGCCGGGGAGCTTCTGTTTTGCGGGACAAACTGGGATGGCATTGTCGGTGGGGAGAACCTAGTTGCACCCACCTGCCGACGCCTGCTTGTCAATGTTGACATTCGATTTGTGGCTTCAGGTTGCGCTTCTTGTCACTGAGTTGCTTTGGATGTGGAAGGCCATTGTTATACCCGTGCTGATCGCAAGGGTCACCATGGTGGTGAACACGTTCACGCCCATGGTGGTGTCCACAGCTAGGCTCAGGATGAATGTGGTGGTGGCCCCTTGCGGATCAGAGGTCAACGCAGATGCCAAGTCAGAGGTAAACTTGAAGCAGCTCTAGGCTTGGTCCAAGCTGAGGGGGCCGGCCAGGAGAGCAGAACCACGACCAAGGTCTAGTACTCAAGGGATTTGGAGAGTGTAAAGTCCATCTGTTGTAGTAGCCAAAGCACAGGTGCCTCCTGGTGGGCATGGGAGACGGTCTCATCCACCTTGGAGGTTATGTGGTTGTAGACGATGATGGAAAAGCCCCTCTTGACAATGTTCAACACCAGCCCAATCCAGGAAAAGGCCAGCGTGGAGGCATCCATGGAAACAGAGAAGCACCAAGCTTTCGGGAGAAAATTTGATGGAAGTCTGGCCGGCGTTAACCATTGCTATGAGGTTCGGTCCAGCCCCGAGGTGGAGTGGCAGAAGGCTAGGAGGTGGCTTTGATACCAATGTTGTTAACCCAATGATTCACAAGGGGAACAGAGCGTCATCATTGTAAGATATTCATAAAGAAAGGGAAGAACCAAGAAGAAAGAGAAATTAACTAAATAGTACTGAATTCTCATTGCATAATCCTTAGTAGTATTGTCATAATCAATTTATAGGCTTCAAGCCTTTCCCTAATGAGAAGAAAACCTAAACTAGGAATTGAAGTACTATTAGGAATCTACCACTATTAAATAATTCTAAACTAGGAAAACAATAACCGATAAGAATCCTACCTTTAATAAAACAAAACATGAATAGAATTCTACCTAAACTAAGAAATAATATAAAAGGAAAGTCCTAATTTTGAGTCACAATAGCCATCAGCTAAATTGCCTAAATGGCAGTGCTTGTGAGCAGATGCAGATCAGAATTTTGTCTTTATTTTCTTGGTATAGCCTGTCGTCTTAGAAATGCTAACTTCAACGTGTAACCATGTTATGACCCATTTAGAAGGCCGGTTAGGAATAATTTATTTTATTAACAGTTATGTAATTAGGGAGTTATTTGTAATTTCCATTTAATTAGTTTTGATGGGCTTTTAGGTTAGTGTTTAGGCCCGTTTAGGAGTTCAATTTAAGCTTTTAGGTTAGTGTTTAGGCCCGCTTAGGAGTTCTATTTAATGTAAGGGTTACGCCCTAAGTTAGGGGGAGAATGAATTAGTATTTCAATTAGTCTTATGGTTATCCTTCTTCTTATCATCTGACCTAATCTATCATCTTATTCCTTCCCTTTTGTCCAAACTCTTCTCTCAAACCCTAATTCCTTCTTCTCATTGTCAAGACTTCCCTATCGTCCCCTCTCAACTCTACAATTTCCTCTAATATTCACCCGTAGATCTAACGATCTACAACATTGGTATCAGAGCAGCTCCATTCTAGGAATTGTGTAAAAAAAATGACAGAATACAAAGGTGTCACCTTTCTCGGTGTCAAGCAGCGGCGCTTCTTTGTAGTAGGACAACCATGGTCTAGTGCAAATCTTTTTTAGTTCTCTAGGAGCACCAGCGGGGACCTCAATTTTTCTGGCCAAGCTTCCCCCTTTTGGATCATTATTAGAGCTGCAGTAATGGCTTGGTCACCGATTAGGCAAAGGGCGATGTTGGTACTTCGCCGCCTCCTAAACCACCGCCAGATCTCACTGCAAACAGCCATGCACGACAGCCTAAACTACCGCCTTTTTATCGCAATCACCAAGTACAGAGCCTTCTGTGGAGATTTTTTCCGGCAAACATCATAGACATCACGGCCTTGATTGCTTGCGTCGTGAACCTGTCGACGGCCACCGAAATAGATGTTCAAGAAACTAATCGCCACAACTTCAGAGCCGCGAGTGGCAAACTTGGTCGGCAGGGAAGGCCATTTTCTGGCCATGGTCATTGACTGAGGATTGAATTTGGGCAAAGAGGTGAAATTTTGAAGTTAAAGGAGAGGCGCCGGAATAGAGGAGGAGGCAGCGTCGAGGTTGAAGAAGACATCGCATCAATGAGGAAATCTCCGCCCTTGCTGGTGAGGGCTTTCGGCCAGCGATAAGTCACTGCTGTGGGTGCTAGGGCAACTGACGGAGGATCGCACCGAATCTGCCGTTCAACACAGTTCCTTCCGTTCCCAGCCTCATTTTTGCAACGACTACAAATTTTCCAGCAATTCTGCTCCCTCTTACATATCCAAACACGGATCAACAAAGGTGAGAGTTCACAGCAAGATTTCTCGCCGATTGAGCAAAGAATTCCTTATGGCAGCGCTAGGGCAACTGCAGGAAGACGAGGGCCTCCACAATGATGGTTCTGGAAACCGGGACTTACAGGAGACGTCGGCAGATGGTTTTGGTCTAACCGGTTTTAACAAATGGAACCAGGTCCTGCAAATTGAAGTCCTTGAAGACCACAAACCAGGTCCAGCAAATTCAAGTTTTTAAAACGGGTCACGCACTCCAGGCCAGTTCCTTTCATTTTTTCACATATACACCTCCAGCTTCCACTGTTTAGGCATTCCTTGCTTCACCACCCATCCAGCCATGTCTCTTGAATTTAAGGATTACACATATGCAGTGGAACAATAGTGGGCCGTACACCATATTTTAGGGATTTGTTTGCTCACATCTACGGTCCAAGTGTCGGTTATCATCTCGAGGACGAGGTGATGAGGAAGCGGTGGTGGATTGTTATGACCCATTTAGAAGGCTGGTTAGGAATAGTTTATTTTATTAATAGTTATGTAATTAAGGAGTTATTTGGAATTTCCATTTAATTAGTTTTAATGGACTTTTAGGTTAGTGTTTAGGTCAGTTTAGGAGTTCTATTTAATGTAAGGGCTACGCCCTAAGTTAGAGGGAGAATGAATTAGTTTAGGAGCTATGTTTAATGCAAGGGCTACACCCTAAGTTAGGGGGAGAATGAATTAGTCTTTCAATTAGTCTTATGGTTAACCTTCTTATCGTTTGACCTAATCTATCATCTTATTCCTTCCCTTTTGTCCAAACTCTACTCTCAAACCCTAATTCCTTCTTCTCTTCATCTGGCCTTCCCTATCATCCCCTCTCAACTCTACAATTTCCTCTAATATTCACCCGTAGATCTAATGATCTACAACAAACCAACAATATCCAATAAACATAAAAAGACCAAACATGTTCCTTATAAATAAATATTATAAATTTAAGCATCTGCCATTGGTAACAACCATAATCATTAAAAGAAAGGATTTTTCAACAGCATACCTGGTCCAAGAGTACTATCCAGAAGATAAGGGAGTTCTAAGAACTCTAAGAACAACTTAGTTTGAGGATTGCGATAGATACCTGCTAGTAAATTAAAGAATTAGTCAAACCCCTGAGCGTCAATATCAAATGCAAGAAGTGTAGCATCCTCCTCAAATCAAATTCGACGCCTAGAATGCAAAGAGCTCTAAAATTTATCAACATTATATAGACCTTTAATAGAAAAATGGGTCAAGAAAAGCCATGTCTAAAACTCTATTGACAATCATGTCCTCAAATGGAGAAAGCACAGTTAAACTGTGTACCTGCCACACCATATATGTCAACCCTTGCCCCTCTGTTTTAACCAATTAGGCCAACCTTTGAGCGGAATGGTTCAGTGTCACCTACCAAAATCTTTGAGCACCAAAGGAGTAGGGAAAAATAATTGTTGTGCATTAGCCGCCCATAAGATTGGTAAATTTCCCCAATCAAACAGATTCATGAGCCATAAGTAATCCAAGGAAGGATTTTTCATATCTGTTACTATGAAAGGTTACCAAACATGATTAGGACACTGGCTTTTTCACAATATGGTTAAACCAAGCTATGCCATGCCCCTTATATTAAAACTTGAAAGATCTTCTGCCAAGTTTTGATCTATTTGTGTAGCCTTTACTCAATTGATACAAAGGAAGGGATGCATAACTTACTACAGCACTAGCAAGGAATTGAGGACACATATAAGACTATTATAAGGATAAACTATCATACCAACTGGCATATTAGCAGAGACCGGTTGAGAAGAATCATAAAATGGTGCTGTCGGTACAAAATCAAAAGGTTTCTTCCTTCCGTTTCTTAATTTTTTAGAGATCCACTCGCGACAATCTTGTCCGTCAGCCATTTTACTCCTGCTTCCATTGCACAACTAGAAATTAAATATAGGATACTGACAAAACCTAAGCTGGTGGTATATGAAGTAAATCATGGTGATGATGTAAATTTACTGCATGGGTTTTCTTGTAAGGGGTAGGAGAGAATTAAATTTCTTAGTTATTGAAAGCCACTCCTCATCATACTGAATTTCATAAGGTCCTGGGACTGAATCAATTTCAAGAACCTAAATATTAAAACAAAAGAAAAATACATCATTGGGTTTAAGAGAGTAAAGTCAACAAGTGCTCATAGATCAGAACTCAAATATCACAGAGATACCTGCAAAAAATTGCGACCAGGGAGGCATTTATCAAGTGCAAGAAATTTTGTCACGGGCCCACCTTCACCATGTTGAACAACTGCTGGAAACTGACAGTGGAGATGGGCTGCAAACCAGTAAGATGGTTTCAACTTATCTAGCAACCATGCAGCAGCCCTGCTGCCCAATACTCCTTTGTTAACCTGCATAATAAGCCAAAAAAGGTTGTTTCAGTGCATTTCATCACTATGTATCAAGCTTCTTATATAAATGATAATGTGATACTGTTAACTCATCAAGAAAAAACAGTTGCGTAATAAGTACAATGGCAGAGTAATAAGTTACATTGGTATAAGAAAAAACAAAGACATCATGAAACTCCAAAGATATAGATTTGAAACTTACCTCTGCCTCAAAGTAAGGTTTTTTACGAAGAAGTTTCTTTACGTTACCATAATCAGTGATACCACGAGGCCAATCATGAGAAATAAAAATATCAATCTTTTCCTCGACTTGCATAAGTTTGTGGACATCATACTCTCGCACATGATACACAGTTCGAATGTCATTTGCATTATAAGGAGGTCTTTCATAGTGGCCTGACCATTAAACATTAAATTAAACAAATATTCCATTTCACTCTTATCTGCATCCTATATTATTACATATAAACAGTTTGCTCAAGCTCTTACATCGGCTTCCACCAACAAGTGGCGAATCCCACATTTTTTTTAAAAAGTCATCTAAGGATAGGCAATAGCTAGAAAATAAGTTTCTTCCCTAGTAGATTCCTTTGTATTGGTACATATCTTCCCACAAAATTGGTCAAGTAGCCATATGCTAGTACAATACTAAGATGCTAAAATAAATAGACGCACTCATTTTAAGGGGGCTGGCAACACCTTTGTGGATGAAGAAAAGGGCCTTTTAGCCCCTTTGTAAGGAAAACTGGTTTCATTGCCCTGTTTTTGGCAAAATGCACTTTCTCCAGGAAGGACCAAAAATCGTTTTCATTTGGCAATCTAAATGACCCTTTTCCCTACAAAGGTGAATGAAATCACCTCGAAATATGGACCTGTGTTAAAAAAGGCATGAAGTTCCTCTGAGGCCACACAAAGGCTCATGATAACACTCTCACAGATTTCCAAGCACAATTAATGCCCCTTTCTCCTCAAACAATATAAACCACAAAGGCACTCTCCTTTCCTCACAATGGGTAGCCAAACAGCACCTAAGCATGAAGGAGAAAAAGAGATTACTAAGTTAAGTTTATAACTCCACCTCTCAGGAGAGATATCCTCTCTAATGAGTCCAAAAATGAATCAATTAAAAAGCCTGGACACCGAAGTACACTTATATATAATAATACAGCTACACTGGAAGACATGCCACAGATATGTCAACTACTTTGTTGGAAGCTAGTTTTCAGGTTTATAATTTGAAATATACAACAAAGGTGATATCTTCACCTATAGTGGAGCCCAGATCCTATTAAAATACTAAAAGATAATTTGGAAAGAAATACCTGCCTAAACTGAAAGTTCGATAATTATAGATTCCAGATAAACCACCAATACGGATGTTTCCAAATTTGATTACTCCAGCAAATCCCAAAAAGAATATATTAGGTGCCGCCCACCCTCCATAGTATCTAGCAAGGCAATTAATAAACTGAATGTGGTAACAAAACACAAACACTACGAAAATCCAAAAACAAGATAGGCAAAGCAAAAGTCAGAAAGCAGAATTACTATATTCAGCAATAAGTCCCTCAAGCTACGAAAAAAAAAATTTTCTTCAAAAACAACTCTATATGGCTTTTGAGCGGTACTAATGAAACTTCTTCATGTGCAGGGGAATGGACCTACAAGGGTGGTGACTGATATTTCATTATGAGGTTATCCATAGTAGGTGGATACCACTTCAATTAGGTTTAAAAGTGAGTCCACACATTGTTATCGGTCTTTTTGTTATTTTAGGCACAAACTTCGTCACTTATGCATGCTATTTACATGTAATAGATATTTCTCACTTTACAGGGGTATGTCAAGATTGTTATTAGGATTTGAATCCTCATATTTATGAGAGACCCATTATAATTTGAGGCATTTTATAGGATAATTTGATTCTACAAAGCTGCAAGTCAAGGGCTTCATTCTCACTTCCCTTCCTTCTCTCACTTTTGTCCCCACGCCACCTCTCTCTTGTTCTGGTGTTGCAGAATTAGCTTTGTCTTCTACACAGAAGTACTCCCTCCATAGTTCATTTTGGTTTTCCAATCCAGACAATTAATATGGGACAGAGGAAGTACGAGTTTTCCTCAGTGTGTTTGAGAGTAAATCATTTTAATAAATGATTTACACCTTAATTCTAAAATCAGTGTGGAAATAGACCCTTAGGTTACAAAAAATTTTCAAAGTCCAAAATTTCATACTCAAAATAAATTTGTCTTAACAAAGGTGTTCATTTTTTTAATGTCACAATTTAAAACAAAATGTCTGCAACATGTGATAAAAAATTTCTATTTCTAAAATTGAATAAGATTGCCCCATCTAATGATTTTCATGTTGCAACAGATATGTTAACTTATCGCATTTGCATCCACAGATGCTTGATAATGCCAAGCAAATAAACTTCTTCACATGCATACACTACTGAGACCGAAAGCACAGATAATCCTCCCCCATCACAAAGCTGAAACCCACAATTTAGTTCGAGCCTTACCAGTAATATGCACTCAACATTATCATACATCTTCTCACATTAAAATTTCATTGAATGACGAAGCATATAATCTTCAGTAAAGAAAGATCAACAAGAGTAGAGCAACTCACAATTCCCACAAATAATTTGACGCCTCATGGTTCCCTCCAATGAATATTGTTGGAATGGGAGCAACTTCTTTCCCGGAGTAGTACTTCCAGAACGATTTCATACTCCAATACTTTTCTGGCACAGCCATGCACTTCAAATCGTTTTCGTTTCTAACTGCCTAAAGAACATTGATATATTTTTCAGTAAAAAACCGTCTATTCCATCGCTAAGTTGAAAAAGGTGAAAATGAAAACAGAAAAGGATACGATTGAAATTCACTACAAATCATAATAAAAGGTGGTTCCCATTAACCGTTTCGAGCTAAACATGTACAAAAATAAGAAATTTTCACATTACAAAGTTCTTAAGGCTTGATTCCCATAGTAAAATTCTCATTTTGTCCACGAAAATTAGGTTTTTTTTCTATCGGTTTAATTAAATTAATTTGGTGGATACACAGCAAATTAGATGGTACCCAATTACCCATGAAGCCAAATTCAATTTAATTTCACGAAAAATCAGATAAACATCGCCCAAAATGTAAAGCAAGAAAAGGAAAGCAAAACCAATACCTGAAAATCGCCGCAGCAAAGTAAGAGGTCGATTTTGGTGTTCTCTACTTTCTCTAAATGCAAAAGGGTCTCGTAGACAATGTCCAGATCTCCATGCATGCAGCCCTCCACCGCAATCTACACCATATCAGACGTGTTAAAAAAAAATGAAGATGTTTCAAGGGGGGTGAATCAAAGAAACAGAGCAAGAAAATTTGACTGTCAAGTGGAAGGAAAAAAACATACAAAGATGACGGGTTACTTACTTTCATGGCTTCGGATTTGGAGTTTCAGGTGGCAACGACAGGAACAAGATATGAAATTTGAGCGAGGAGGGAGCAGACTGTTCAAGTGGTCCTGGGGATGGACGATTAAGCCATCGCGAAGCCGGAAGAGGTTTTCGGTCAGTCGATTCAGTGTCCAGTGTCGATTTAGGATTGAATTTTTAAAATCCTATTTTTGTGCTCAATTAAAAATTTAGTTAGATTTAGGCCTCTGAATTTCTTAATTATCGTTTTAAAAATTACACAATCTATATTTTTTAATAGTTATTATTTATATTAATTTGAATCTCGATAAATATATAATATAAGTAGGGCTTATTTTAAAATTTTAAAATTATCTATTTTTATAGGATCTTGTTTAATAGAGCTTAAATTTAAAAGCGTATTGGTATAAAGAATGTGCATATCCGAGTTTGAGAGAGAAAATTATATTAATTTAAAGTTTTAAAATCAGGTTTATTCTAATAAATTCTCTACTCAAACGTAATTCAGTTTCAGGGGTGAATTTTTTGAATTAATTCGCTACTAAATTAATTTAGTACCCAAATGACCCCTAAGTCGATTTAGAATATTTAGTCGATTCAGCGTCGGTATTGAATTTTTAAAATCTTATTTATGTGTAAAAGTTACACTGAATTAAAAATTTAATATTGAAGTTAAATTCAGGCATTTTCAAAACTAAATCAGCATGAGGTAATTCACTCAATTCAATCTCTTAATCATCGTTTTAAAAATTAGAGATTCTATATTTTTTAATGGTTATTATTCATATGAATTTGAGCCTCAAAATATGTGTCATATAGGTAGGGCCTACTTTAAAATTTTAAAATTACCTACCCTTATGGGATCTTGTTTGATAGAGTTTGAATTTAGAAGCATAATAGAACGAAAAACATGCATATCCAAGTTTGAGAGAGAGAGAGAAAGTTATATTAATTTAAAGTTTTAAAATTAGGTTTGATGTGACATCTAAATTTATTCTGACAAATTCTCTTACCAAACATAATTCACTTTTGGCAGTGAATTTTTTGAATTATATTACTACTGAATTAATTCACAACTAAATTAATTCAGTACCCAAACGACCCCTAAATCGTCAAAAATTTAGTATATTCAACCTCACTCGAAATTTTTAGAATTTTATTTATATGTTTCAGTATTGAATTTCTAGAATTTTATGTGTGAGAAGCTACACTTTGAATTAAAAATTCAGTATTGAAGTTAGATTAAAGCCGTTTCAAGCCTAAATCGGCCTGAATCGCTAAATCACCTCATGAGGTATTCATTTGATTTAGTCTCTTAATCCCTGTTTCGAAAATTATAGATTTTATTATTTTTCAACTGGTATCTTTTATATCGATTTGAGTCTTGAAAAATGTGTTATATAACTAGGGCCTACTTTGAAAGTTCAAAAACCTACCCTTGTGGGATCTTGTTTGATAGAGCTTGAATTTAGAAGCATAATGGTACAAAGAACATACATATCCGAGTTTGAGTTCGAGAGAGTTATATTAGTTTAATGTTTTAAAATTGGGTTTGACACACCATCTGAATTTATTATAACAAATTCTCTTACCAAACGTAATTCATGTTCGGCGGTGAATTTTTTGAATTAATTCAATACCCAAATAACTCCTAAGTAAGCTTTCATATTTCAAATCGATGGCGCACATTAACACCAATTATTTAAGGATGAGAAGTCTCCCACCCCCCACTTTATCCAGCCCACCCCCATAACATAGTCAGTAGATATTCACCGTCTGTGTATATGGGGCCGGTGAATATTTACCGACTGCATAAAAGTGGGGTGGGCTGGATAAAGTGCGGGGTGGTAGACTTTTCATCTATTATTTAATTTGTTTATTTATATACGATTTCAAAGATAATGGACTCCAATACGTTCCTGAGTTCTGGAGCATTAAATATGCTTTATGCAAAGTGAAAACATTTTTTATGTTCCGCTTTGACAATAAAACCAACATAAAGAATGTGTGTGGAGCATTGATTTTTAAGATTGATAACACATATGTTAACACACCTCGATCTTAAAAATAAATGTATTATATGTTCCTTACATTGGGCTAATTGTCACTAGGGAGTATACTGGGGGATGATAAATAGGCGTTGTGCTTTCACTATCATTTGAGGCTGCCTAGGGATTGGACTAAGTGATGATTTAGAGCATCTCCAACTTCAAACTGAGTTATTAGCAATGTTTTAGGGCATCTCCTACTTCAAACTGAGTTATTAGCAATGTTCTAGATTAGTTGTTGGGTTGGGTCGACCCAATTCAACCATGGGTACGTGTTTGGGCATTTGAAGGGTTTGAATCCCTCCAAGAATGATGTTTTTATTGTATTCTTAATAAATTATATGATATATATTAACTAGTACAAGTAAGCTATAGGCCGCTTGGTCAATGACTCATGTAATAAGAAGGAGGGCCTATGTTTAAATCCCCCCTTCCCCCTCTTCACAGAAAGTAATCGGTGACCCAACAACTCGGTCCGGTCCAGTTCAAACACTTACGCAAAAATTAACATTTGTGAAGAGTGGGGGAGTCGAACATGGCCTCTCTTTCCTATTACACAGGTCTTTGACCAAGTGAGCTATAACTTGTGAAAACCTAGTTCTTTGAGGGATTTGAACCCTTCAAATTCCCAAACACATCACATATTTTTACCAATGATATTGTCTTTTGTTTTGTGACATGGGTCTTTGACCAAGTGAGCTATTATTTGTGAAAACTTAGTTCTTGGAGGGATTCAAACCCTTCAAATGCCCAAACACATCACGCATTTTTACCAACTCTACTATCTTTTATTTTGTGCTACATATGGTATTCAATTATATATAAATTATTAAAATTATAAAAGAAGTGGATTATTTTGGTTGTTGATGTCATCAACAGATCAACTATGGGTTGACCTGCAGTTAAACTGGGTCGACTAGCCCGACATCCAATTTGGATCGATGGTTAGGCCAGGTTTTAAAACATTGGGATAAATCAGACCATTTTTTGAGCTGGGTCCAGTTGAATCTTGTTATATGAGTCAGTTCGTTCCCATCTAGGTTTTAAAACACTATTTCATAGATGCTCAAGTGGCCAAAATAATATATTTATTTGCCCATGTGGCAATTTAACTCCAATTATGGATGTCAAATACAAGTAAGAGAGGCCATATCTTTTGAGAAATGATAATTAAAAAAAATAAAAAAAAGGGTCAAAAGAGAAGATTAACAAAAGAAAAAGGTGTCTCCAACTAAAAATGGCGTCCGAACTTGGAAATGGCACCCAATTCGAAGCCTGATGTGAATGAAATATTGCAAGTCAAATTTATCATATGTAGGAAACTAGTCTCAATTTTATATTACTTTATAATTAGGTTTTGTTTACGTTTGATTAGGTTAACAACAATTTGTTCATGAGCATGTGCATTTGGACATCTAATTGGCCACGATATGATCGGGACATGAATAGCTCACAAAAGAAGTAGGGGGATAATGAACTCTGAGCCTGGCATTCATATGGGAAGTAGTTTGATTGGATAAATCAATAAGCTTAGTAGTTGGGATTTAAGCTTGGTCCCACACGTCTAGAATTTAACTGTTTTTGGCTAGTAAAAGGAAAGAATAGAGAATGGAAAGCTCTCTTGTGTGAAGACCAAACCAGAGAAGATATGGAGCATCACGTGATTTGGAAGGTTTGATCCTTTCTGGTTACGCTCTAATTTGGAGCAAATTCATGTGGAGAATAAACCAAAGAACAACCAATGAAACAAGCAACAACGAAAATGAAAAGAAATAGCAGTTTGCAGCCACGTCCAGAAAATAAACCAGCAGAAAACTGAGCATGATTGACCAGAGAAAGAAAGGAAGGAAAGAAGTGAGAAGCAAGAAAAAGGAATAGAAGGCATGTGGAATGAGTCAATCAATAGAAATTAGCTATTACGGGACGAATTGGAGTACTTGAAAATGGAATGAAGGCTGTCAGAACAGCGGCTGAGAGGAACCATGGATTAGAGAAGAAATTATTTAATTCTATCCTCCAAAATGATCATAAAAGAGTATGAGAGTGCATAAATTCAAGTCCAATTTAGAAGGAACGAAGCACAGTAAGAGGGAAAATTTTCTATTGTTGGCTTACTCTACTAGTGGTTGAAGGTTGAAAACAGTGAACACTAACCTGATGGTACTGTTCATTAGCACTATAGCAAATAAGTTTTGGTTAATTTTTTCTTCCATTCTTATAAGTCTCTTTTTAATTAATTCAATGGAGATTTTGATTTTTAAAGTAATAAGTAACTAGTTTTTTATCTAAGACTAGGATGATGCTTTGTTAATTTGTGTGGATTCATGTTTATGAACTTGGCTGAGTTCTGTTACATGTGTTTTAATGCTTAATTGTTATATTTATTTTTAATTGATAAACTCTATCTTCAATATAAGATTAATCATATTCTTCTTATGATTTGAGATAGTTTTTATTAGTCTGATACTTAGATTTGTAGCTCTTGAATTAATGTTAGGTATTAATTGTGATTTACATCTTATTGATATAGTTATAGACATAATCATATTAAGCAAAGAAGAACATAGTTTATGCAATTGAAAGTATGTTTAATAATGATATTATCATACCCTAGTCTTGTTATCCTATAAGGACACGGTGCACGGTGCAGTGTAATTAGTCAGGTAGTTGAAAGTATGTTTAATAATGATATTGTCATACCCCAAGATTTTTAAAATTCATTTACCATAATAAAAGCAACATAAACAAAATTTTGTTTTTCAAATTTTTTTTGTCAATCATTTGACAAAATTATCCTTGAGGTGACTCACTCATTTTCAAACATAAGAATATTTAAACCATCATATCCATAATTAGGACATGGTCAAATCACAAATAAATCATATAGAATCTTACCTGAGTACATACCAAGAATCTATCACACACTTACAAACATAATTAATTGACACTCATGTGCTAATGTTCAAATTACACACCAATGTTCAAACTAACAAAGAAAAGAAATCTTACATTTCTTCTAAAGCTTGACGTCCTTCCCATGCTCACCAATCCCAACCCGGCTACTCTTCAAGCAAACCTGTATCATGAGGATATTGAGTATATAAATATACATAGTAGGATGACTAAACAAGTATTATGTAATAACAATATACATAATTACATTATATCATCACAAAATAAACAACTATCATATCCAATAGCAATCATCATCATTACCACACAAGTGGAATAAGCAAAACATTCACAAATACTTTCTCGTAATTTTAAACACCATAACGTGACCTCACTTAGGAGTCGCTTTCTCCATAAGTGTAAGTTGTAAGTGTAAGAACATGGGTGTCCTTATGTCATGTAATGACTTATTTTTGTGATCAAAATAATGTCATTGATATGTATTTTGAATTAGTTTAAGCCTGAAGATTGAATTTTGAAGATGGAGCGAAAAGAAGATTCAAAAAGATACGCATACACATCACATTCACACACTTTAGGTTAAAAGAGACCTTAGGTAAAAGAATAACGAAGATTTATGATTTTTGCATTGAAAAATAAAAATCTAGTCAGAATAATCAATTGCATAATTGGAATGATCAATCACTGATGAACTATATTAAAATCTATGAAAACTATAAAAGTGATCGATCACTCTTATGAACAATCGATCAACACCCAAAAAATACACTTTGTTAAACAAAGTTCAGAGTTTAATGATAGATCGAGGGGTCAAATGATGGATTGATGGAAGAGTCGTGAGGAAAAGGAACAAGGATTGATCAATTGCCCTGTGGATGATCAAACCCGACCCATTAGGGTTAGGTCAGGTTTTATTATTTACCCGACCTGAGTGGCACCCCTACTTCTAAAGTGAGAAAATCTCTACCATAAATAAAAAAAAGTAATTATAGGTGAGATGAGAACACAAAATACATGTGAAAGATGATGCATGTTGAAGATTGTTTATGAGAAGATCAAGAGAATAGAAGATTTATTCCAAATGAGGAGATTAAAGATCTACTTTGATCAAAGAGCAAAAAGAGGAGAACATCAAGTTATGCCGATAAACAACCAAGGAGTGGTTGATTCAGAAATCAAGAGTAGTGTGGAGAACCAACCATTTAAAAAAAAGTCTTTTGTCTTTCTAGTCAATAATTTTGTAATCTTAAGTTTACATAGTGCATAGTTAATGTAGACAAAGTGTTTCATGGTTTTTTCCTAGTTGGGTCCATATAAAAATTCTTGTGTATTTGTTTGCTGATTTTATTGTAAAATTTTCATTAGAATACATTACAATTAGGCATGTTAATTTGAACAAAATTTGTAATTATTTTGTTTAAAAATGGGAAGATAAATCTTGTAACTTAATTGCAAATTAGAAGGCACTTTATTTTTCTCAGTATGTCCATGCCACACACATAGTTCACAAACTAACAAGTGGTAGCTGAGGTTATTTTAGTAATTATGAAATTTTTCTTTGGTAATTAAGGCTTATTGTGCTTTTGGTTGTCATGGAATTAAAAAACACACTTTGTTGTTTTTATTTGTTTCAAATTTTGTTGTAGATAAGAATAATTGTGTTTTTGATGAATTGAAGATGCTTAGAGCAAAATTTTGCACTATGAAACATGAGAATTCTCAACTTGTGCATGACAAATACTTATGTGATATAAAAAATCTTATATTACTTGAGAAAATAAAAAAAATTTAATTCAAAATTGAAAGAGTTTGTCAAAGTTAAAGAAAAACTTGATAAGATTCTCTCTTATAGACAATTTGGATGTGATAAAAGTGGTTTAGGGTATATAGGACATAAAAATACTAAACCATTTTATATGATACTTATGGACATGGTTGTCAGATCATTTATAATTTAACATTTTATAAGTGTATAAGATAATTGTACTAGGATAAATATTTAAAGGTTGTCAAACATCAAGGATATATAAATTAATTACTAAATCTAAGAGAGAATTCGTTGATTGAAAACTAAAAAAATTTAAACTACAGTTACTCAAAGGAAATAATCAACTAGATTAAATGAAATAGAGCCACATGACAACAATTACTTATGAAATTGAATCCCTATAGAATCATAAAAATTCTTTAACCTCTAATTTAAATCTAGTGTGAACATGAACAAGTATTCTTAGCTACAAGTTGGAATTACTTTAGAATTAAATCCATGACATAAACTATCTTTGACAATAGCACGAATTATCTAAAATAAACTAAACTATAGACACGACTTGTTTAATCTTAGTATAACTCATCTAATTCATTAATTATATGAACATTAAAACTATTGTATAACCATCTCATCTAAATCATAAAAATTAGAATCAATATAAATCTCAAATCCACATCAATCTATCATCTACAAGACAATAGATCAACATAAAATTGAATAAACATGAAAACTCTTCCATTAAAAATTATCATACAATTGTCATTATTCATAATTAAGATCTAAATTAAAAAAAAGAAATTAAAACTTATCTATAGTTTCATCAACTCCTAAGTAAAAAAAAAGGCCTAGCCTTACATGATAGAAGGCTCTTGAATCTCCATTGAAAGCTTTGATTGCTCTTCTTTATTCTTGTCTCTTTTTCTCTATGGAAAATATATTAGAATTCATAAATTTTGAGCCTCATATGTCTTTATATATGCATAAGAGTCTTAGGAGAAGTTCTAGTTGGAAAAGAACTTAAAACAACTTAAAATGGGAAACTGCCATTAAGTTGATCGATGGCCTTGGCTGCTCGATTAATTGGTAACACTATTTCTACAGTCTAGACAAATCTATCTAATTTTGTGTCCAACTTCTTCTTAGAAAGTGAAGTCTATTAATTGGACAGTCCATATTCCTCTCTAGTTTTCTCCTCTGTTTATTAAATTCTTTCATTTGTGTCCATATTAATTTCTAACTTATTTGTGACTCCAAAAAGTTATCCAAATCACTCATAAGTGTCAAGAGTGTCGTGAATCATTTTGCACATTGTCCAAGTTTCTCAAGAAGTGTGCCTTACCTACAAATCATAAAAGAAATTGCATTTTAGATATGTAGTGCATAAATAAAATCCCAACTTTATTCAAATCCACACCTAAACTACTAATATTGCTTGAAATAATTAATAATTAAATAAAAATATTAATATCAATATTAACATAAATAAACCCTAATTAGCCCTAAATTAACCTAATATTATACTAGCAAATAAGGTAAAAAGACATAAAATTGATATATTTCACGTGTATCAATGCCAAGTGTCAGTTTGGACTCCAATAGTGGGTTCGTTTAGCCAAGTAAAGGAATTTCAAGGTACGAAAAAGAACATGAGTTTCTAGCTCCCCGAGACCTGGGAGTTTATTGTTTATAGATCCTCTCCTTGAGGCTTGGAAGTTGGTTCAAATAGGTTGTAACTTTAAGAGTAGTATGACTCAAGCATATAGTAACAAACAAGTTGTCAGCAATCATAGAACATCAAGAATCTTGACTACCTAGGTCCATGAGCCCTTGTAGGCCTTTACTTCATAGTGTGGATAAAATGGATAACAGTTTTCAATAAGAGTTGAAGCTGCTTTGTAGAGTGGTATACATTTTGAGGAATCATGAAAATCTCCTTAATGCTGTCATGACTTATTAATGTTTGTCATTTTATAACCTATAATTAGGTTTTAAGAAACTATTTGTATAACTATAAATATATTATCGTTGTGAACATGGTGATTTTTTAAATAATATAATATGATAAATACATTACTTTATCCCACTGAGTATATTTGATATACTCAGCATCCTTGTAGTATAGGCCCTATGTTGTAGGTAGAAAACATTTACTCCCTTGGGGCAAGGAAGGACGTAGAGGAGTAGCAACTAATTTTACAGAATTCTTTCCTATTTTTATTAGCAAAATAATTATAAGAAAGTGAGAGTGTCAATTTGTTTTGACTTAATAGTTAGAATAATGCAACGACAAACAAATGCCCAATTCATGATCTTCTGTTTTCTTTAATTTGTTTATTTATTTAAGGATTATATTATTATATCTTTGTGCAATGGATTGAATAAATGGCTAATCATGCCCCTAATATTTTCTAAGACATAATTTTATGAATATTTTTGAAAACCTTTATTTCCTTAAAATTTTACTTTGTTGCACAGTTTTTTGTTAAATAAAAATATTATACTTTAAAAAATTGGGGGCGAATAGAGATTGTCATCATTAATGATGTCATTGAGAGACAATGTTAGACAATTTTGTAGGCTGGTGTGGCCTCCATCTACAAAACAAAGGAAAACTTGGAAACTATGGAGTATTTTGTTGCCGCCACTTCATAAAGATATCACCTTTTCCTTTGTTAACAGCTAAAGAAGGGGAGGTCCCTATTGTATTAAAATTGACCCGGCCACCAATCCAGGTCGGTGGCTAGTTCCTGATTTTTTCGGTTCAACTAAGTATAAATAAGGTCAATTGGGTAAGCCTGGATTTATTCGGTAAATAACCCAACCCAGAAAGCTTATCAGGTCTAGTCGAACCTGTTGAATTGGCTGGGTTGGGTCATGTTTAAAACACTGCCCTATAGTCCTCTCCTAGCTGTTGCCATGGTGGTTGTGATAGCGTAGGTGGAGGTACAGGCGGTTGTGGTACTATGAAGATTATTTCCTCCAACCCCAATAGATTTGTTGGCCCACAAATCTTCTTATTGCACATGTGTCTCAGCCCTGCCAACTTTGAATGATATTGTTGTGCAACCTATTTACTTGAAGAGGAAGATGAAGCAGCAATAGGCAAGGACATTGGCATCGATAGGGCTGCCATTTGCTGAGGTTCATGCAACCATGGCTATAATTAACAAGCACATTGTTGTGAATATACCTTTCAGGGACTAGGTGCAGTGGAAACAAGGCCACCAAGGTTTGAGTTTTGGTTGGCTAGCGGACATTAGGGTTGTTTGGGTGTGGAAGTTTTAGAAATGGAAGTAAATTTTTTTGGAATTAATTCAATTAATTCAACAACGAATCAAAATTAAGGTTGGTAATAGAATTTTTTAGAATCAATTCGTATGCAACCTCGAACCCATTTTTAAAACTTTAAACTAAGCATGACTCTCTTCCCCAAACTCGAGTATACATAGTCTTGATACTGTTGCACTCTTATTGATAAGCCCTATTAAACAAGACTCTACATGGGTAGGTTGTTTTAAACTTTCAAAGTGGGCTCAACCTATATGGCACACTTCGCGATGTTCAAAATAATGTGAGAGGTAACAATTAAATAATAATATAACATTTAATTCCGAAATAGGTGGCTAGGAGACGAAATAGATGGAATCACCTTACAGTGGAAACATGCTAGAATAAGATTTTAGGTAGAATTTTTAATTCTGCCCAACTTCTACACCCAAATATGATTGATTCCTCATAGAATTAAGACAAAATTAGTTGAATCTGACCTAAATTCAAGAACCCAAATAGCCTAGCAAGTCATCACACTCTTGCAAGGGAAGTGTGCAATATCCCTTCTTCAACGGAACTAAAGCCTGTCACCTAGTTGCAACTAAACAACATTTTCCTTTTTTATTCCAAGGGGCCTTTATGATTCCCAAAAAGAATTACTATTTTGGGGGCCATTGTAAAATACATAAACACGGTTCGATAGCTACCACTCCAAAAAAGAAATGACTGATTTTTTTATGGCTGCCTATCCTGACACCCAGCATAGTTGCATGAGCCCCCAAATTCTAATGTATTTTTGGATTTTTTTTAAATGACTATTTTTTATTACTGGGCGTGCCCATGTTCTTCAATTTGTTTTTACAAGGTCCCCCATATTCTCATATCGAAGGGCACCAAAATTATTGGTCTTCCAAGGGAAACTTATTATGAAACCCTATATTGTAGTAAATGATTCCTCCAAATTGGTCTGATTTCTTGCCTTATAAGGTCCATTCTTTCTTTGCTTTTTTTTCATGGGACATTACGTACTTCAATGGTGGCTATCCTAGCACCCGACTAAATTACAAGGCCCTCAAATTATTCCTTATTTTTAATAAGTTTTTAGAAAAATAGTCATTTTTCATTTTATGGGGACACCCATGCCTCTTAGACAGAGTTTTGCAACCCCCCCCCGCCCAAAAAAAAATGAATGACTTATATCTAATCCGGTGGGGCACCCAAGGAATAAGAAAGGAAAACTTGTGGTCAAGCACTAATTAAAAATAGGTATCCCTCATATAGAAAGTTTAGGGGAATAAAAAAAAGAAAAAAAAGTTAAAAATACTAAATATTTCCTTACCTATACTTTCACTATTTCTCTGTCGAGATGACTTTCACTCATTTCTCATTGGACAAGACAAATTCCATGAAGAGCAATCACCAACACAAGGATCAAATCCCATGTTCTGGTACTGTTGCTATTTGATAGTGGTCATCAACACAAGCATTAGATATAGAGGTACATTTCTTCTTTAAAGAAATCCTAGTCAGTCAATGCAAGTGGCAGAGCTACCCTAGGACACTAGGGGGCCATGGCCCCCCTGCTTTTATTATTAATATATTAAGAGTTGTAGTTGGCCAAAGAGGGTTTTCTTCATTGGCCCCCCTATACATAAACTAACTATTCCTAAAACTGAAACAAATCTCGACTTTAACCATTGGGCATTGGCATGCTGCCTAATTACTTGTACCTGAATTTATTGGAAAATGACTCTAGATTTTAACCATTGGACACTGACACGTTGCCTAATAACCTGTACCCGAATTTATTGGGATTTGGATGCATTTAATTCCAAGTACATGGTTATTTCCCTTCCCAAAGCTCTCCCATTGTATCCACTTTTGTCCACGAGTTAAAATAAACTTCTATCATTATATTTATTCTTTTTTGTAATACAAGCCGAAAAAGTCTTTCCCTAATTCCCTTCTCAATTGTCCCATCATCTTCCATCTATTTTCCATCACTCAAAACAAAGTACTTCTTTTCTACCTATTATATTTTATATTTTTCACTACAAGTCAAGTAGAAGTTCCATCTCTCATCTTTGATTTATGCGTAGGTCTATCTCTTCAAGCCAAAGCAAAGTTCCATCCTAGGCCATCTATTTTCCATCAGTCAAAAGACTCAAAATCAAGTACTTTTTTACATATTATATTTTATATTTTTTCACTACTAGCCAAATAGAAGTTCCATTTCTTATCTTTGATTTGTGCGTAAGTCCATCTCTTCAAATTCAAGCCAAAGCAAAGTTCTGACCATGGGTTCAGAGTTCAAACCATGAAGGTAAAGACAAAATTCACTCTTCACCTATTTTATTCTATGCAAAAGGACAAAGGTAAGTCTAACCAAATTTAAACAAAAGTTTACCATTTTTATTCTATGCCCAATAAATTTAAAAATTTTCTTTTAGGTTATATCATGTAGAAGTAGCAACTTCTATTTATAATTGACGCACATGCATGTGCCTTTTCAAATCTACCAACTCTATTGACACTTAGCATATGTAAATTTTTTTATTCCCTTATCATGTTTAAAACTCTTAATTACAACGATAATTGGTTTAATTGCAAATGGATTGGGTTGCACTTTTTACAAATTAAATTTATTTTTTCTTCTTTTTGATTGATGTAATAGTGTCATCATAATGCTATATTCTTTATTTTTTGAGTCAAACTATTAGATATGTATGTAATGAATAATGTATATAATTTTTTTATTTGTAGTATGAAAAAATCATCTACAATTGATCAATTTTTCAAAAGAAAGAATGAAAGTTCTTCTAAAGTCAATGCTTGCAATGCTTCATTGCAAGTTTCTGATAACTCAAATTCTAGTAGCCCCACAAAAAATTTCAAAAAAATGAATTAAAGAAATTGATATTAGTTCATTGCGGCGGGGTCCAAGATTGCGTCAATAGATTTAGGGTTATAATGTTAATCAACGTGATGAAATTTGACAAGCGTATATTCAGCTTGGCCCATACCAACCTATATTTTCTAAGTATCTGAAGTCTGGATCAACTACTCATCTTCGTAGTTTTCAATCTTCATGGTTCAAGATATTTCCATCATAGTTGGAATATTCATTAGCAAAAGATATAATTTTTTGTTTACCATCGTTTCTCTTTAATAAGCCATATGGATCTAGATTTTATGGGCAACAAGTATTCACTATTGATGGATTTCAAAATTGGAAGAAAGTTAGAAATGGAAAATATTGTACTTTTTTGAAGCATATAGGGAAAGATATTAGCTTTGTTCATAACATTGCTAAGAGATCACGAGAAGACTTGTTGAATCAATATCAAAATATTCAAAAGGTGTTGGATGATTTCACTTCTAAGCAAATTGCAGATAATCGACTAAGATTAAGGGCCTCAATTGATTAAGTCCAGTGGTTTGCATTTCAAGGTTGTGCCTTTCGAGGTTATGATGAAAATCTAGAGTCAATTAATCGTGGAAATTTTCTTCAAATGCTAAAGCTTTTAAGTTAATATAATGACAAGGTTGCTAAAGTGTTAATTGATGCCCCAAGAAATGCCTCAAACACATAAAAAATTATTTAAAAAGAAATTTTGCATATTCTTTCAACCAAAGTGATAAAGGCAATTTGTGAGGAAGTGGGTGATGCAAAGTTTTGCATAATTATCGATGAAGCTTGTGATGAGTCAAAGAAAGAGCAAATGTCTACAGTCTTGATATTTGTCGACAAAGAGGGTTTTGTTCAAGAGTGCTTTTTTGGGCTTGTTCATGTCTCTAACACTGTAGCATTGAGCCTAAAAAATGAGATATATTCGTTCTTGTCTTAACATAATCTAGTTATTCAAAATATTCGAGGGCAAGGATACGATGGTGCAAGCAATATACAAGGTGAGTGGAATGGATTGCAAGCTTTGGTTTTGAATGATTGTCCTTATGCTTACTATGTATGATGTTTTGCCCATCGCTTACAATTGGCATTAGTTGCAGCATCAAAAGATGTTATCCCTATTCATCAATTTTATACTAAATGACTTTTATTGTCAATATTGTTGGTGCTTCTTGCAAACGTAATGATGAACTAAAAGTTGCTCAAGCTGCTCAAATTGCACATATGATTGCCATTGATGAACTAGAGACTGGAAAGGGTCTTAACTAGATTGGCACTTTACAAAGGGTTGGAGATACGCGTTGGAGTTCCCATTTGTAGTAATGTGTTTGATTTTTCTACGATTTTTTGTGATTTTTTTACTATTTTTATAATTATTTTCGGCGGGAAAATGTGACACTTTGGCATATTTATATTTGCATATTTAACCTCAGTATTATACATGTAGAGTCAGGTGTGGGGCTTAGTCACAGGCCGCGGGCCTTGCCGCACGCTTTCGGGGAGAATTTTGGAGGTACACCGCATAAATAGGAGGTTAGCTAGTGATGGGGACATGAAAGGAAAAAAAGATATATAAATATGGAATGAGTCGACTCATTCTAGAAAGATCAAAAACTTTGGGATGTCCAATACGTCCAAAAATAGGAGAGAAACCCGAGTGAGTCTTCAGTCTCTCTGTCGTGCCTCCTCCGTCATCGAATTTCACCAGTTCTTTCTGGGATATGCTTTGCTTTGCCAGCATGAGTCTGTTGGCACCGGCTAGGACTGCCGCCATGTCCTCCTTGCTCGTCCACAAGGTACCACTCTTTTCCTCAGTTTTTCTCACCTTGCAAATTCGTTTTTGGGCCACCGGAGGGTGATTTCAACGCCGTTTGTTTCCACCCTCAGCTAGACTTATCTTCTTTTGGTCGCCAGAAACCCATAGGCGCCAGCCAGGGTTGCCTCTATGCTTTCCTTGCTCCTTTACGAGCTGCCTATACTTTCCTCAGTTTTGTTTCTTTCTCATTGTGCCAAATGAATTTGGCCGTCGAACGACTTTTTCGTTGCCTCCGTTGGCCATTTTCGATCGCCCACCACCCCTCCATTCCATGTGTAGCCAGATCGACCTCCTATGCCCTCTTCGCTCATCTCCTCAGCCCAGTTCTACCTCCACCTCACTGTTACTCTATCTTTCCGCCAGGTTAGACGCTTTGGGTGAGTCTCAGGTCGTTGCCATCCACGAGCCGCGGGCCATTTGACCATCATGGACTCTGCCCTGGCTTGTCAATAGTGAGGGCCAGCCCCACTTGTCCCGATTATGCCTCCGCCCGAAATGGGCTGCTTGCCCTTGTCCTACACCATATGAGATGCACAGCTGTCTGCACGAAATGTGTTGGTTGTGGGTGGCAATCGGCGATGCTGCCACTTCGATTGGCCACTGCATCTTGGTCTTAGCTTTGTTGCAATTTTGTGGGCCTTGGGCCACTATTGTCCAACCCTCTCCCCCTCCCCTTTGGCCATGTGTGCATGTGGCCGTGCATGTGATTTAGTGTATAGGCGCCATTTTTTAGCCGCCAAACAATCGGATGGCTCTGCCATCGAGTGGATTTGACACCAAAGCCCTCTACCCTTATGTGGGTCCTTGTAGACGCAGAATCGATGTCATTGGGTGTTATCCATAGCCGATTTTGACTCTTGCAGTCCCTGAGTACTCAACCACCGACCAACCTTAGTGAGTACACCTTGACTTTCAGTTGTACCTACAACTTGTTGGCACGGCCATCCTCCCAGCCGCCCTTAGTGCGCCGTCGTGGATCATGGAATTTGTTGTGTTGATTTGTTTCATCCCATTTGCCCGTGAGTACTTTCGACGCTTCCTAAACCCTCGGGACAACAACTCTCTCAACTTAGCAATGCTTTTAGCCGCCAACTCCGCCGCCGACACCACCACTGTCATGTGCTTGCCATCAAACATCATGGATTACGAGGTAGGGGAACTTTAAACTCGTAATTTTGTGATATCATGCTTTGAATATGTAGCAGCATGCTAGGATTGTATGGTTAATGCTTTGGATGTTAAATCATGATCTATTTATAATTATGTAAAAGGATAAATTATGCCATGTTGAAATGCATATGACATGCATGTTAGCTCTAAGTATGGTTGATGTATGTGTGTGCTAGTGACAGCTAGCGAGTATGTTATTAACCTACATATGTGGAATATGTATGTGCTAGTGATGGTTAGCGAGCATGTTGGTATGCTACGTGTATGGATTGTGTATGTATATGCTAGCGATGGCTAGCGAGTACGTTGGTAAGCTAATGTATGTAGATTATGTGTGTGCTAGTGATGGCTAGCGAGTATGTTGGTAAGCTATGTATGAAAGTATGTGTATGTTATAAGTATGTGTGATGGACATACGTATGTATGATAGCTATACACCTGTGCGATGGATGTGTATGTGTGTGTGGGCAGAAGTATGGGCGATAGACAGTAAGAGGTGACAGAGTAATTGGTATGGAGTTAAATGTGGATGTGTAAGCGTATGACGGAAGACAAAGGATGTAAGTTTGATGGGCAAGGATTGGAATGGATTGGAGAGTATGTTGGGGAATTGTTAGATAGTAAGAGTGTTGCATAATTGTACAAGTATAATGTACAAATTATGAAGTGCAAAGTAAGCATAATAAGTGAGGTATAAGTAAGAGGGTGATAACTAAGATTGGCTTTGAGGAGCTCAATTTGATGACTTCCGAGTAAGATGTGTTGGCCATAAGGTGGATAGCGGAGACTGTATGAATATGTAAGGATTTGATGTATGGTGAATTATGATCATGAGATGGATGGGTTAAGTGAAGTCTATTGCCTTGATGAACTAGGGTTTCGGATCAGGCTTAGCTTTAGTTTGATCAGTGGAGTACTGTACGTTTGAGAGTTTTATACCATAATTGTACCTGCATAAATTACTTAATGAAAACTTGAATTATAAGAAAAACTAATATGATAGTGTTGTGAGTTTGAGACCTAAGGGTTTCAATGGATTAAGTTCTATGTTTGAGCTAGCCGATAATGAGTCGGTTAAGCATTTCTCATGTCTTGCCATGATGTTTATTCTACGGGATGTTGTTTGTGTATTGTATTATGCCCCAGACGTCTGATGCTCTGTTGAGAGTGATGTATTTTTTAATTTGGTCTGTGTGTTGTATTATGCTCAGTCGTTTGATGCTCTATTGAGAGCGTTGTATGATTCTACCCAAGAGTGGCGCTGTATGATTCTGCCCAAGAGTGTCACTGTATAATTTCTACGCAAGAGTGGCATTGGCACTATAAGCCCCTAAAGTGTGGGCAATTGTATGACCCCTAATGTGTGAGTGTTTATGTTTACGGCTTAGGTAAGTAGTATTATGGAACTACTCAGTAAGTAGTATCATAGAACTACTCTTACCTGTTTGATCCTGTGCCCCATGAGCATTGGTGTGCCTTGCCTTCGGAAATGTCCATGGCGTCTAGTCACTCCCCAGATGTTAAGGTGATGCCCCAATGACATTCCTTTCCATTTTGACGCTGAATCTTATTAGTTGTAATGAGCTTCAGTGGTTAATAGTATGTGTATGACTATATGAGTATGTATATTTCTGAACAAGACTATAAGAGTAAGATTGTATGAGTAAGGTCGTATGAGCTAGACTGTAAGAGTAAGACTGTAAGAGTAAGATTGTATGAGTAGGTTGTACGAGTAAGATTGTATGAGTAAGGTTGTACGAGTAAGACTGCAAGAGTATGATTGTACGAGTAAGGTCGTACAAGCAAAACTGTAAGAGTAAGACTATACGAGTAAGGTTGTATGAGTAAGACAGTACAAGTAAGAATGTATGAATAAGGTCATACAGTTATGTGTAAGTTGTATGAGTAAGCATACGATTGTATGAGTAAGTTTGTAAGACTCTGATTGGTTTGATGGTATGTATTTGGCATGATTGTATGCGTATGTGCATGATTATTATATGCTTGCCTACTTCATGTTTGAGTTGCATGAACACATCTGTGTATGGCCTTACAGAGTTCACTATTTAGAACTCCCCTACTGGGTATTTTCTTACTAAGTATGAAAATACTCATTTACCCTATTTTTTAGCCTCGATGGTTGGGAGGCTTTTGCAGGTATGTGACAGAGAGCTCCTGGAGATGGATGCACGTTTCTATGGTGGTTTGATTTCCTTTGACTAATGTATATTTTTGACTCACTGCAAGTATTATTTTATGTCACGATATGATGTATTGGTGAAATAAGATTTAAAAATGTATGCTTTATAGACTTGTAATTTGGAGTAGATTGTGGACTGTTATGAGACTTGTACTGAGGGATGCCTGAGAGAGATTTATATTTAAAGTATAAGATCATAGCAATTTACTTCATACGTTTGTTTTCTAGTAGCGCCTGAGGATGTTTGGTTTGACTGTACAATGTTTGAATGAGTAAAAATTTGTATGGGAAAAACTGATGTGTGATGTTTTAAATTATAAAATTGCTTTCACAGGTTTTGTATTTATCATTTCCCCCTATTTACAGCCATTATAGTGCAAAAATTTTTTGTGAATTTTAAAGAAAATGTGTTGAAAAATGTCGGGCGTTACACTTGTAGTCAATTTCTAGCTTGATAAAAATGTTTAGTCCAACATGTGAATGTTTACTTTAGATCATCGACGAAGGGACTACTTCCCAACGAGGAGATGCAGATTTTGCTTATGAGACTATGACTACATTCGAATTTATGTTCATTTTGCATCTCATGATAGAATTGCTAGAGATTACTGATTCACTTTTTCAAGCTTTACAATGTCAATCTCAATACATTTTTAATGCCATAAATCTAGTTTCATCCATAAAAGCACTTATGCAAAAGTTCATAGATGAAAAATGGGATGGTTTACTTGCCAATGTTAAATTATTTTGTGTGGTACACAATATAGATGTTTTGGAAATGAATGTTCATTATATTAGGAGACGAGGTTGAGCACGTCATCAACAAGATGATATTACAGTTAAGCACCATTATCGAGTTGATGTTTTTTATGCTGCAATAGATTCATAATTGCAAGAACTAAATGGTCGCTTTAATGAGCATTCAATGGAGTTACTTAGCCTTAGCTCAGCTTTAGACCCTCAAGATGTATCTAGAACTTTTAGAATTGATGACAATTGTCAATTAGTAGACAAGTTCTATCTGCAAGACTTCACAGATTATAGAAAGAACCATTGAAAATGCAACTTCTCCATTATGAGCATAATGTAGTTCAACATGCAGAGTACAAAAAAATATCAACTATTTCTGAATTATGCCAATGGTTGGTGAGGACTAGAAGATTAACAATCAATCACCTTGTTTATCGAGTAATAGAACTTGTGCTTACTCTTCTAGTTTCTACTACAACTATGGAATGATCACTTTCAACTATGCATATTATTGAAACAACGCTTCGAAACAAAATAGAGGATGATTTTTTGACAGATTCTTTGCTTGTATACATTGAAAGAGAGATTGTTGAAAAAATTACTATAGAGTCAATTATTAAACACTTTAATGATTTTGAGGATTGTCGAGTTCCATTTTGATAGATGATGAATCAATTATTGAATAAATTATTTTATCCATAAATTTTTAAGACTTAATAATACTAATTTTTATATAATAATTTAATTTTTATTTATATGTATATATTCATTTATTTCTTGGCCCCCTAGACATGAGGTACCGCCCCTGGTCAATGCACTATAGTTGCAAAGTTGTAGAGGAAGATTTGACACAAGGCTCGATCACCGCCCTAGCCAGTGAATGCACTATAGTTTTAAAGTTGCATAGGAAGATTTGACACAAGGCTCGATCACTGCCCTAGCGAGTGAATGTACTATAGTTTGTTGTATTTTGATTTGAAATAAAACTGGGTCCATGCCGCTTTGTTTGACTTGGAATAAAACCAAAATGATGCTTTGATCAGCTCGTGATAGTTTTTGAGGATTTCAGCTGTTTTGGCTCCTGAAATTGTGTGGTGACAGTTATTGTAAAAGATGATCCGTTTTGGCTCGATAACATTGCATCTCTTCATCTCATAGTCTCTTCTTCAATATAACAACCAGGAAGTGTCTTTCAAGAAGAGCAGAATAAAAATTTATAGAAAGAATAGAGACAACTCTAGAAAAATCTCTCATTTCTACTCTCTCTTTGAGTCTGTCATTGAGTAATAGCATCTCCTCTGATCGAGATCCAGTCAATTTGATTGGAAGTGTACCATTAAATTGATGGAGTAATTCATTGTATCTTGGGAACGAAACACAGTTGAACGGCTATGCATATAGGGTGGCATATTTATTTCAAGGACAGCGTGTAACGTGCCTCGAACCAGGTTCTAATTCTTTTTCTCTTTGGTATTTTTCTAGATAAATTAGCAAACATATTTATATGTGATTAATTACATGATAATTGAGATTAGTATTCAATTACCCTCTTTTTTTGTGATAATCCCAACATAGTTTTGAAGGTGCATGGGAAGATTTGACACAAGGCTTGATCACCGTAGGTAGGGTGGATTGCTGTTTTATGTCCATTAGTAGTATCAGCGTTTGTCCATAGTTCGTTTTATTAAACTTCTTTCCAAAGGCTAGGGGCTAGGGTTGGTAGGAATTTGTTCAAAACTATAGTAGGGTTAGAAGTAAGTACACAATCATGAAGGGCTGATGGTAAGAAAGGGCTCCTAGGTGTTCCACATGAGAGACTTACGAGATTACATTTTAAGAAGGGTGCCTCAACATATACCTTTTCTCGGTATTTTATACAAAGTATTAATTTTTTGGAATGGGGGCCTTGCAATGTTGGGGGCTCCTGCAATTTTGCCGGGTGTGAGGATAGCCGACTTTTTTTATTGAACTTACCAAGAAATGATAAGAATTTGGGGGCCCAATAAAATATCTATGAAGAGAGCTTCAAGTCCTCTCTCCATACACATTATGCAAGATTCTCCTGCAAATTCTACACATAGGGCTTGTAGAAGGGAGAGAAGACACGAGATATGAGAAGGGCATTGAAGATAATCAACAAAGATTGCGGAAAATATTCTAGAATGGCCGTCGGTTTCATGTTGAAGATAATCAACATAGATCTCTTGGCACAGATGTTCTGGGCAACCATAAGGGAAGTTGCAGCTTGATTTTATTTTTCATGTTGTTGATCAGTACTCAACATATCCACTTCCAATTTCATGTGCAACATTGTGATTTATAACTGATTTATGTACGAACTACTTTTCTTCAGCTTAACTGAAGTATTTAGTTTACTTTCCCTCAATTAAGCCTGGATAGAAGGTACAAACAAATAGAACAGAGAAGAACAGAGGCTGAGAAGCAGAGCAAGTCTGAACTTGAGCAAATGACCACCTTCTTGCTCTTCTCTAACAGCCCCACCAGAAGGACCGTCACAATGACATGCCCCAGTTTGGTCTTCAGCTCATTCACTGACTGAATATGCAGCCACTTAGGCCGTTCCTGTGATCCAAAACTGCAAAACATTAGTTGCAGAAGAGTTAGTTTCAACAAAAATATGGATGGATTCGTATTCTGACCTGGAGCTTGAACAGTCCAAAGAGATTTGAGCTGTAAGAGTTCTCTTGAGGAGTTGGTTGATCAGCTACATTCAGATTACTGATGAAGAGCTCATACAGACCCATTCCGAAGACGAGCATAACTGTTCCAATCAGATAAATATCTGGAATCAGAGAATTTTCTGGTTAGTACTAACTAGTCATGGCTGATGGAGTTGTAAAACAATATCTTGATATCTTCAGCAAATCCTTGATTATAAGCAGGGTTCAATAAATAGCTTTGTTTGATGAGTGTTGAAGCACAATTTAATGATGGCTAGAGGCTAGAGCTTAACTTTTTCCCAAAAAGTGAGTTTAGTTCCTATATTAAGCATAAGATTATGTTTCATTTCCCCAAAAATTTAAATATTCGTTTTTTTTAATTACTCTCTTCCCCATGGGTCCTCTCCCCTTGTTCTCTTAATGTTGCCCCATGTTTCCCTCCTTATTCTCCTTCTCTTTCTCTCGTGGCTAACACAACACTTCTATTGACGGTATTGGTTTCAACATTGTTGCCACCATGCCTACCCACAGCTGATTTGTGCTACCCAATCCCACTGGCTGCCGGGAAGAAGGAGAACAAGAAAAGGGAGGTGGAGGAGAGGAAGGAGGAGAAAAAGAATGAGGAGCCTGAGAAGATGGAGGAGGGAGAGAGGAAGCGGCTGGAAAAAAAAAAAGAGGAGGATAAAAAGATGAAGGAGGAAGAGGAAGAAGAGAAGGTGGAAAAGGAAGAGGAAGAGGAAGAGGAAGAAGAGAAGGTGGCACGGAAAGGGTGGACAGGGAAAAAGGCTTTGGTGCCATGCCATCTCGGTAGTGTGAGGAAAGGAGGAGTGGGATTGGTATATGAGACATATTTATGTAATGGGGAATGAAGAGTAGAGTGGGTGAGAGATTTAGTAATATTTAATTGAGAAAAATGAGTAACCAGGAAGTGAAACGTTGCTGGGGTGGCAACAACAAACTTCCAACATTAATATTACGGCTAATAAGATGTTGCTTACCAATGGATTCAACGAGTAACAGTATCACCTTTTCCCCTCTTCCACCCCTTACGAAGTATTCCACGAAGGAGCTCGTTACATAGGAGCAACCCTGCGTTGAAAGATATCTACAAATTAAAAGTAACTTCGCAAAAAAAGGCCCAAGGTGGACTTTCACCAAGGCTTTTATTTGAAAAACCAAATAGGATACTGCGACACCAAGAGTATATAGTATTTGAAAATTGGCAGTAATTATGAAGAGCAATGCTACGATAACGTTAGGTTTCGAACGTGATGAACCTACTTCATCATTGAGATATTATTGATGAGTGAGGTCCAAAAAAGTGAGCACTACTAATCAATGGTGTTTAGATGATAAAATACGGTCGTATAATTCCTCACATCAGTAAAGCATTTTTCAATTATGAATTGTCCACAACAAAGTTCAACATATAGTTTAAATAAGTTAATCAAAATGGAAATTTGGTATTTCACAGTAACTAAATTAGCCCATCTCACGCCATTTGGTGCATATTATTGATACTGATTGAATTACATATGCTTGGCTTATATCTTTTTCTTTCTTTCATATAAGGAGGGATTTTCAAATCCTTAAGATTTAATAGCAGGGTTAGGGCAACCAGCCTCTTAAACTATCTTCAATAGTAGATGTCAAATTAAGTTGTTGGAGATGCGCAAGTGGCTCAAATTGACATCTCTAATTGCCTACATAGCAATTTGACAATGAGTAAACTTTAACCATAGATGCAATATACAAGCAAGGGAGGCCAAAACCTTGTGAAACAATGATTAAAATATAAAAAATAAAGCATTTAAAGTCTCAGCTTGGGATGCTATTGTATGAAATGACATGCGGGTTCGAGTTCGTTGGAGATGCTCTTATAGTGCCATATCCAACTACTAATCCCCTTCGGAGTATGTGGGTTGACAGCTTAGTGGCTGGAGTTCGAACTCAGATTCTCTACTTATATCTAAATCTTTACCAAACAGGTTTGTCAATGCGCTGGTAGAAAATTTGACCATTTTTTCATTGGATATTAAAAAATAAAAATAGGAAAAACATACTGCAAGATACTTGTCTGCAGTATATGGGTTGACAGCTTTTTTTAATTGTTTATAATACTCTCTCTTGTCCCATATCATCTAAAAACCCACTTTGTCTCATATTAATAGCTCTATTTAGTTTGTATTTATAGCTCCATTTGGTTCCATTTAAGTAGTTAGGTTCTTAAAAATTAGTGCTTGAAGTTATCTTTCATTCTCTTAGCTTGGGTCTTAACATGCATTCATTAAAAACCACAATTTTTATGGAGCTATTATATTAATATGGAACAGAGGGAGTAGAATCTGTTATCTGATTTCTTACCTTGATAAAACACAAGAATGACCCTACCAAAGAGCCCATTACCCCAAGAAAGGCCAAGAATCTGAACCTGTAAATGGCCTGCAATCACAGAGGATACCGTCTTGAGCTAGACCGAAACCCAGTAAAAAAGCTTTTTCACGAAATGTAGGGAGTGGCATGGGTCAATCAGATCAAGATTTATGAGGAACAAAGCAAGATATCATGAACACCTCTCCATATGGATTTGGGTAAATGCAGAAAAGCTTCACCTTCTCAAGTCCGTCTTCCAAGGTCTGGAACTCGTCGGATGTGCTGTGAAGCACTCCAGGGGAGATATCTGATTCTATGTAAGATGGGGGAGAAGCTGCTGATGAGCACCTTAAGACTGCAGGCATGGAGGAAGCTGCAATATTGGGCACCAATAACCGGAGTTGTGCCTCTTGCTTACTGCTCAGCCTCCTCCCATGTCCGGCAGCTCTCCTAGTAACATGGCCTTGAAGAATCGGCTTCAATGGTCTTGTGACCAGTATCCTAGTAGCTCTCATGGCTTCCAGAAATGGCAAGGTCCACAGCTGGGGAAGATAATGGAGGTAAAAGAAGAAAACCAAGAACGAAGACAGTTCCCCAGAATCCAATAGAAGTACAAAGAGCTCAAAGTCTGTGTCTCTCAAATTGCTTTTTACTTGTGAATCTCCTGATGGAATTTACAGTTCGGTCACTAGCTTGGATTTCCATGTCTCAATTTCAAGTTGCATAGTGGTTCTAAATTTCTAATTATGTGCAGGCCAAAAAAGAATTGTTCTTTGTCTGCAGTGTAGAGATCCTCGTCGTTATGGACCCACGTCACAGTGGTTCTTGAAGCAGAATCAAAGCATGCTTAGTCTCATAATCAGAGACGATGACTGTAGTCTCTCATTCAGAGACAAGTGGCACCTTATCTCATCAAATCATGTCTCCGTTCAGTGAATGAAAAGCCAACCATCTCGTTGTTTGTTTCTTTCTTTAATACCCCAAAAATGATAGAGAGAAACTCATGTCAAGAAAAGAAGAAAAATTAGAATCTTTGCACCGGATGTTTTAAACTAGTAAAAAACTAGGCTGACCTTGAGCCATGGGCTAGTTCTTGAAAATCGCAACCAAAATGAAGCCCGATTCTGAGATGAATTAAACTCTTAAAATATATGAGATATATATATTATAATTAATTATATTTTAATAATTAAAATTATATTATATATATATATATATATATATATATATATATATATAAAATTTAAGTTTTTAGAGTCTGATTAGATTAGTAATGTGTTGAATTAAGGTGTCAAAGAGCTAGCCAAGCCCTACTCTCATCTCCAAAATTAAGCTCTGAACTGTAGTGCCGAAGGCCGGTTGGCCTGAGAACCTACCCTTGGGACAACTTTAAAAAAAAATTAAAATTATTTTTTTAAAAAATATTTCTAAAGGCCCATAAGGCCTAGTGGGCTTGCAAAGGCCTTTTGAGCTTTTGGGCAAGCCCAAAAGGCCTTATAGGCATGCTTATACATCCATGACTATATTTAGGGCTGTTCGGGCCCAGACCTAAAATAAAGGCCCGACACGACCCTTTATACATATAGGGCTGGGGTTGAGCCTCATTGTGAACAAAGCTTATCTAGTTAGCAAAAGGTCATGTCAACCCATGGGCTTGCCAGCCCCTTACTACATTTTGTATCGAGTTAGATTTAAAATTTAATGACTTAAAAAATATGAGAAGACGTGTTTAGTTAGTTTCAAAGTCGAAGGCTTTGTTTAAGTGCTTGGCTATTGAGAACAAAAAGTTAAACATAATGCACATACATACACAAACACATAGGATTTTAATAAAAAATATCTTATATAAGTGTTGGGACGGGAATAAAACAAAATGGACAAAAAAAGCAATAATATTCATAAGCAATTGATCATCCTTGATCTAGCAATCAATTGGGCTGAATATAAGTTGAGATTTCTTTCAAAAGATTAAACAATTTTATATCGATCGACAATATAATTTGTTAGGTCTAGGATGGTGAACAATATATTATTAGTGTTTGATTCATAAGTGTTTATGAATTGATAAAAGAGTGCTGTTGAGAGTTATAACCACATCACAAATACAAAGAGATTAGTCTATTTCTTCAAAATGGAATTTGATTAAAGCTTAAAATAAGGATCAATGAATGATAAAAGGGATTGTGTAATCAAAGAATAAGACGAAGGCAACGTTTGAGAAAGCATGGTCAATTGAACTAGAGATTATTTTTAGGTTGGGAAATCGGAAACTTTTGTCTTTTAAGTTCTTAAGACTTCATAATGTATTGGTTAAATCAGCCTAGAGTGGCTGCATTGTTTTTTCTTGGTTGGTTTTTAAGTAAAAAGTGCTCTATATGTTTTTTTGTGTTGTGATTGCTTGTAATTAAAAGCATAATTAGAAATCAATTCCTCCGAAAAGAGCCCACAACTAGTAATTTGTTACATTTTTAGGTTTTGGGGTAGAGGCACTACAAGATATATCTCCTCCTCTAATAAATTTTTTTATATGCTAAGGCACCAAGAAATCCATATGTATAAAGCAAATAAAGATATAAGAGAATTTACTCATGAAAACCCTCATCAAGAAAAACTACAAGACACTCTATCTAGACCAAAGTAAGCACTATTATAAAAAAATATATAAAGCTACTAGTTTACTAAAATAAATCCTTTTTTACGACTGGCTCCAACACCACTCTAAATTCTTGTATCTCCACCCCGGTTGTTTATTTGCATTAATTTAGTCTTCATCACCTTAAATGCTTCTAACAAATCTTGATCTTCACCGTAGCTTCTTTAGCATCAATGATCTCCTTCTTTTATTAACTCATCAACTTTTCAAGAAAGAACTTTATCCTTCAAGTGTGTGTGTTCTCTATCAACTAATTTATGAAGCTAAGGCATAAACACGAATTCTAATCACTCTTTCTATTTTTCCCTCAAAATTTCTTAGTCAAAGAAACTATTTTACTCTTCAACTCTTTAGAAAAGTTTCACACTTTTTCTCTAAGGTTCCCAATACTTCTTCTCTCTCTCTCTTCTTGCATTCACAACCCATTTTTATAGACCCTTAAATTGGTTAAGGAGTTGTACCTTGAATAAGACTCTAATTCCACTTGGAAAGACTTATTTCAGGAAATTGCGCACTCAACCTATCCTTCTACCGGGCGATTAATCATCTTTATATTGTTTGAACACAGACTTGCGACCGATTGATCATTCTGAACAATGATCGATTGTTTATTGTTATGGAATCATACAAGACCAAATTCTCATCGATCTCACCATCTAGTGATCAATTGTTCAATGTTCTAGAGTACCTTATGAAATTCATCCAAGGCTGATCGATCAAACATTAAAGAAAGATTGATCGCTTATGAACAGAAATCACACTCTTTTGCAAATTCTTATCCATTTGTCTACTACACTCTAATATAATATTCTCATTACTATGAAGTGTGTTCCTATTTTTACTAGTAAAAATTACAACCTAAGTCTTTTGTTCAGCTTTATCTTTACCATGTGATCTTTAACAATACTATGAATCAAAATTACACACCATTGACATTATCTTCATCACCGAAATAAGCTAAGGCATTACATATGACCACATATATACTTACAATCTCCCCCTTTGACAATTTTGTGACAAAATACTACAACCAATTAATATGAAAGCGAAAATTACAACTCAATAATGCATAAATCAAACTACAACAATTCTTTTAACTTGACAATGACTCTCCCTATTAATCTCTAATTCACATATCGTAATATGGTGTGATCTTAAACCTATAATCAACCTCAACTTCACAAACAATAACATACCCGCATAATACTACCAAAATGGGTAAATACAAAATTAAAAATTTCAAGTTCATGTGACAAGATCAATCCAAGCTTTCTCCCTATCAATTAACACACAATTTTTCTCCCTTAAGTTATCTTTATCTATCTCTCCCCCGATAAAGGTGGAATAAAAGAAAGAATAAGACAAAATAAATGAGAAAACATAAATATTTTGACCACTTTGAAATGTACAAATCAAATAAAGTCAAAGTTTTGAGAATAATTGTATTTAAATCATATAGCAAGATCGCGAAAAAATGCAATTCACAATTTTTACTTTTCACATAATATGTGTGAGCCAGCTTGAACATAACATAATTTTACTAGTCATTCGACAAAAATATTAGAGGATTAAGCAACAAAACTCATACTAGTAAGATATGCTAAGGTGTTTTGCATAAGTAAAAACCTTGACCTTGATCACTCAAAAATTTCTTTGCTGGTATCAATGGATAATATAGTTAAAAACTTCTATTCACTTTGAATACTTAGCGAATAAGTCCATCAAGAAACTTGACCCATGTGTTCACCTTTTTTATTTTTTATTTTTTATTTACAAAGAATTAGAATGGGTAAAAAATAATCAATGTGTCAAAAAAACATATTTTTTAATTATAATTTTGCCTCTACCTATTTGAATATTTGGCTTTTTTTATTTTCATTCTTGGGTTAATTTTGGTTTTTTCATAGTTCTCATTAACATGCACTTTTCATTTATTTTCATTGTCTTTTTCTAATGTTGAGGGGATGAAAGCTATCACACTAATATAAGCCAACACATGTAAGCAACCCTCTCTATCATCTTTATGAGAACTATACTTGCAAATGTTTACATAAGATAATCAAGTATAACATAAACATCAAGTCTCATCCACGTTACAAAGGAATCCAAATTGTTCAACTACCTTATGATACTCTAATAATATTCAAATAATCCTCTTAGCTTAAGATTGTCAGTACTTGCATAGCATATGCAATATTTTTTAAAAGTCATTTGTGTTGGTCATGATTATCATGCTATTTATTAACAATCATAAAACTAAAAACAAATAAAAAATTTAAAACCTAACACAAAGAAAAAATAAATGTGTTGTCTTCCAATAAAATTTTTAACAAAAACAAGAAACTCAAAGTTTCTAAGGATTTACTCTAGGCAAGAGATTCCCATAGTTTTTTGTTAAGCTAATAAACCTGTTGCAATACAAGGGTTTTATAAACAAATCAGCCAATGGAAACTTTTCAAAAATATGTTCTAAGTTCACAATATTATCCTAAGCCAAATCTTTAATAACATGCATTTTTTTTAAGCTTAGACAAAGCTAGTTGGTCCGACCGGGTTCAACCAGACCTCTCAAAAAATGGGTCAGTTCATCTGGATCACCTAGCCGGGTCACACTAGCATGGTCAGTTGAACTGGTGACCTAGTCAGTTCCGGTTCACACACTTCTACATAAAATAGTTTTTGTGAAGAGAGGGGAGGAGGATTCAAACATGGGGTCATCCTTCCCATTACATGGGTCTATGACCAAGTGGGCTATAACTTACATTTGTGATGGGCTATATATATATATATATATATATATATATAGACACACACACACACATATAGGGCAAACAACAAAAACTTGGTTCATGGAGGGATTCAAACCCTTCGTATGCCCAAACACATCACACAATTTTACCAACTACACTATCTTTTGTTTCGTGCTATACATGGTACTCAATTATATATAAATTATTAAAATTTTCAGGGAGATGACTTACTTTAATCATTGTTGTCAACAACAGGTCGACTTTGGGTTGACCAGTGGTTGAACCGAGTTGACCTAGCCCCGCAACCAATCTGGGTTGGTGGTCGGGCCAAGTTTTAAACATTGCTAAAATAATGTATAATAGTAGTTTGATATGGTACAAGAATATTGAGTAGGATTTTGAGAAATTTTGATAGATCTTAGATTATCACAATACAAAGTCATCATGCCATGATATATCCCATAATATGCCAACATGCATTTCATCCATATTATTGAGTATAACCACTTCCAATAACTATATATTCAGCTTCAACCATATATAATTAAAAATAATTTTATTTTGTACTATAATGACACAAAACGATACGATTTCCTACATAAAAACATCCAGCTGTGTTTTCCCATCATCGTTTCCTGCTCAATCAACATTAAGAGTACCTAACTAGTTCAAAAGTAGCAACATGGGGGTACCACAAGCCATATCATGTAGAGCCACTTACATATTTAATAATTCTTTTCATACAAATCAAGTGAGACTCTTTAGACTCAGCTTTATATCTTGCACGTACTCCTACATTGAGTGACATGTCTAGGTGGCTAGTAATTAAATACAAAAAAACTATGTATCATGCTTCTATAAAGAGTTTGGTCTACTAACTTACATGAGGTGCCATTGCTCAACTTAATTGTAGGAGACATTGAGTGTTTTCATGTTTATCATCTTGGAGTCCAAAATTTCTCACAAGTTCTTTTGCAAATTATTTGAGAAATAAAAATGCTAGAATCTATCTATTGTACCTACAAAACAAGGAAATAGGTTTGTAAACCATTCATACTTATCTCAATTCTTTACTCCATAAAATCTTTGCAAGCTTGTCATTGGTAAAACCAAAAATAATATCATCAATATAAATTTTCACCATCATATCATGCTTCCCAAATTTCTTGATGAAGATAGTTTTGATAGTAATGCCTCTAATATAACCTTGTTTTGCTATGTATTGGGTCAATCTCTCATGCTCTTCCAGTTTGTTTTAACATAAACAAAGCTTTCTTCAATTTATATACATATTTTAGATGGTGTAAATCAACAAAGCCCTTTGGTAGTTCAACATATGCTTCTTTTTTGACATTCCCATTTAGTAAGACTCTCTTGACAACTATTTGATAAATTTTGAATTTTAGTTGTTAAGCCATAGCAAGTAATAGTCTAATACACTCAAGTTTTGGTTAGGAGCAAAAGTCTCATTAAAGTCAATGCCTTTAATATGTGTGTAGCCTTATTCAAGTAATTTAGCCTTATTTTTTATAATATTATTTTGCTTAATTATTTTGTTCTCGTAAATTCACTTTATGCTAATTACATTTTCTTCCTTTAGTCCTGGTACATAAAACCAAACATTATTCCTCATGAACTGTCCAAGTTCCTCCAGCATGGTATTTACCTAATTTTTATCTTGCAGAGCTTTATCAATTTTTTTTAACTCAATGATTGACATATAACAAGTAAAATTTATTTGGTCTTCAAGTTGGTGTCTAGTCCTTACACTTTCTTTTATATCACCAATGATATTTGTCTCAGGATGATCTTTTTGAACCCAAGTTAGTACTTGCAATTGTCTAACTTTTGATTCCACATGTTCTTTATTAGAGTGTTGTTCTTCCACCTACTCTTCAAGGTTATGATTGTGATCTCTTTTATGGTTGTCATTGTTATCTTTTAGAACCTTATCTACATCACTAAACTATGGAAGTGAATCACAAGCATCATCAAAAGCACCATTCCTTTGCTTACCTGCCCTACTGCATTGTTGTTGCTTCTCAAACACATGTACATCATTAACAATGACATTAGATGATTCCATAACAATTTAAGTTCTTTCATTGTACACCATGTAAGCCCTACTTGTCAAGGAAGGAGTAACCAAGAAATTTTTTATCACTCTCTATATCTCAAAATATAATGAGGGATTCCAAAGATTTTAAAGTATTTAATGCATGGTTTATTTCCTCTCTACAATTGATAAAGAGTTTGAATTGTCTCAAGTCTTAAGTAAACTCTATTGAGGATGTAAGTGACAACATTAATAACTTTTCTGTAATAATATTTAGCCAAGTTTATCTCATTGACCATAACTTTAACAATTTCTAGAATAACTCTATTCTTCCTCCCAGCCACTCCATTTTGTTGTAATGTTTTAGACAAAAAAATTCACTATGAATTTCATATTTGTCACAGAATTCCTTGAATATATAGGCAAAAAACTCACTACCCCTATCACTCATGATGTTTTTAAATATCAACCCACTTTTATTTTGAATGGTCTAGACAATAGTTTTGTATGCTTCAAAAGCATTAGAATTTTCTCTTAAGAAATTAACTTAAGTGAATCTTGACAAATCATCAACTATCACTAGAGTGTACTTTTTTCCACTTCATATACATGTCTACTTGGGTCCCATTAAATCTGTGTTTCAACTTAAGTGGTCTCTCACTTTTGACATTTATCACTTTTTGTGAGATAATTTATTTGTTTACCCTTTTGATAATCACTATAAACTATATTTTCAGGGGTTTTCAAAGAAATTGCATTTCTAATAACATCACTTTGTTATCTTGATCAACTCTCTAAAGTTCACATGCCTTCATCTTTGATGTCACCTAAAAGTATTTTTCAACAAGGACAAATTTGCAAAGTTGATAGAATAATATTAGTTCTCATGTTCTCTAATGCCTTTCACACAAGTCATTCTAGAATCATTCATGATATAACAAAATTTTGAGTAAATTTCACAATGAATAAAACATCACATATCTAACTAATGCTTAAAATAATAGCTTTTTAATCTTTAACATACAAAACATTATCAACGTCTGGCAAACCATAAGCATGTAGTACCCCAACAACTTGATTGTACTTGCATCACCGAAAGTGACCTTACTAGCAAGTTTTCCATAGTGTGAACCTAGTTTTGTCATTAGTTATGTGCTTAACACAACTACTACCTAAACTACATGTTAATGTGTTGGGTTTCCAAGGCATTTTGAATCATATGCCACTTGAGATCATCTTTCTTTACTCAAACAATTTTTGTCTTCACAAACATTGTCAATTTGTTTGGAAGTTTCAAAATTAAAGTTTGACCCTTCTTGTAATGTGACTTATGAACATTTAAAGTTTGTGAAGATCTTGGTGAATGTTGTGTGTGACATTTGTCCAAATTTTTTTGTATTCTCACTAAGATCTCCAAGGTTTTTGCCCATCCAAATAATTTGTTTAACAAAACTCTTTGAACATTGTTTCTCAAAACTGGTGTCTTCTTCACAAGATTGTTCATGCTAGACTCAATTTAAATCAATTGTTCTTTCTTAGGAGATTCATATCTAACAAAAGGTGTAGAATTTGAAAAACTAGTATCATTCACATTAAATTTACTAGCTTGAATAAATTTAGTGTTTCCTAAAGAATTAGTTCTTATGAAAGAGATAGCCTAATCCACTCTTGTCATTCCCATGTTGTTTAACAAAAGAATTATAATAAGTTTTTTTTTTCCTTTAACAAATTCTTGCAAATTTTCTTTAGAGATTTACAAGTCCTTCTCCAACTTCTCAACTTTCAGGCTCAATTCTTTATTTTTAACACCACATAAGTTTTGGGCATGCAAGATTTTAGACTTTTCACCAGCAATAGCATAGAATTTTGACATATGAGCTTCAATTCAGCAAACATGAGATAAGCAACAAACTTAGAAACAAAGAATGACAAACCAACGATATTTTTAAATTTCATATTGAAAGAAAATAACCCAAACCACACAAGATAATAATCTTACTCTTCAATTGCAACTTGTTCATCTGAAAAATGGCCAAACTGAGTAGATATAATGCCTCTAATTCAAAAACAATTTAATAACTATAAGATATATCTCTTCCCCTTTCAAAAATAAAAAAATAAAAATTTCTATACTAAGGTGCCAACAAATTCCTATGCATCTAGCAAATTATGCAAATTAAAGTAAGTAAATACATAAGAATTTTTTTTTCGTGGAAACCATCCTAGGGAAAAACTATAAGACACTATCTAGGCTAAAGTATGCACTAACAAATACACAGAGTTACCAGTTTACAAATAAAAAATCATTTTTTTCTTTTCTCGGATAGTTCTAACACCACTTTAAACTCTTGTATGTCCACCCTAATTTTTCAGTTGCATCAACTTGATCTTCTCCACCTTAAATGCTTTTAACAAATCTTGATCTTTATTGTCGCTCCTTTAGCATGAATGATCTTTGCATCAACTATTTGAGCAAATACGTTCTCCTTCAAGAGTATGTATTATATCTCTTAACTAAGTCATGAAGCTAAGACATAAACATGAATTCTAATTACTTGATTTTCCCTGTAATGTTTGAATGTACACTTGTAACTGATCGATCATTCATTATTATGGAATCATAAGAGACCATTTCCAATTCATCATTAATCATTCTCTAGAAAACCTTATCAAATTCATTTAAGGTCAATCGATCAGACTAATGTAATGAAATAATGTGGAATTAAATATCTTGAACTCTTGTATTTTATTCATTTTTTGTGTTGATTTGGGTTATTTATATTTGTTATAGGTTTATTTGAATAGTATCGAGAGATGAGTTGGACTTTTACTATATTCACATGATTAATGGGCTTCCATAGGATCCAAGTAGAAGAGGAAGAAAAGTCCAACTACCTAAAGTTATTTAAGGGTCAAGAATGAGTTCTTAATGGTCTAAAATTGCATGAAATGGTCGAACACAATCATGTGGACCTATTGGATTTTAGATTTACATCAAGAGAATGAATTGATTTTGACAGATTGATACATCCTCGGTATTTTGGTCATATCGTTTCACAGAAAATTCCAATTGTCATGATTTTTGTACAATTAGTAAGAAGATTTTTGTGGCTACAATCTCTATTGTACAAAAGAATTCATAATTTCAAAATTTTATGGGTCTAAATAGACGTGCAAATGAACAACTAGTCATTCAACCTGAGCCCAACATATGGAGGACCTTTTTGATGGTTGTGATTGTTATACATAAGGAAAGATGACGAGGCTAATTGAATGGTTAGAGAAAGAGTAAAAGATACTTATTTAATGAAGAAATATTTAATTTATTTGATTGATATATAAACTAATTATTACCAAAGAAACAACAAATTGAATAGTCAATTAAGAAGTAATCAATGGATGTGATTGGACATTCATTCCCCTTTAAAACAACCCCCTCCACTTTTATAAATAGAAGGGAAAACATAGGAGAAGCACCATCCCCTTTTCTTTGGAGCTCTCTTTACATATGTTTCTTCTTTTCTTAGTTCTTTGTTTATAAGTTTTATTGAAATGATTTGCTAAGCCCTTTAACTAAGGCTAGAGGTGATTTGTAACAATTTAATGAAGTTTTATTCCTGTTTCATCATTTGTTTTAAACAAGTATTAGTTATTTCAAGTGATGCTCATTTAATATTATTCAACTTCTTGTTTATGTGTGATCTTAATACACAAGATGTTTAAAGACTCTCCTCCTTGATCTTTTGTAGTTTTCATATATAAAATTCTTGAAAAAATAATTCTTTTAATTACAGATATTAATGGACGTCCATTGTCCACTAGTCCATTCGTGTCTGAGTCCGTATGTATATAGGGAAAACATTTTTTATGACCGCAATGAACATGAACACAGACACAAACCAACTAATTTTATTTACCCTAACAGGTAGTTATTGACATGGACAATTGGTTATCTGTGTCTGTAGACATTTGTGTCTGCCCATTTTTAATAGTAATAGGGACCACAGTAGAGAAAACATAGGGATTTTGTGGTTATGTACTATGATAGAAGTTGCCCTAACATGGTACATACTTCTAGACAATGGTAAAAGGTAAAATAAATTGCAATCTAGTAGCTATGTGGCAAATTAGGACTTGGCTTAACATATTACAAATCTATTGGACAATAAGAATTGGGTTTTTAGTGTATATCTATGTTTGTGGATGAGCTTGGATAAAACATATAGTGTATGTTTGAGTCTGTGGATGAGCTTGGATAAAACATATAGTGTATGTCTGAGTCTGTGGATGAGCTTGGATAAAACATAATACGGACTGGGGCAAACATAGATGTACATGGACAAAATATATGTATATAGCTAATAGACATGGACGTCTGCATCCATTTTTTTTTTTGTGCACCCCTACTTTTAATTTTTTATTTATCTAAAGTATTATTTATCTTTATTTATGCTATAATGTTCATATCTTCCAATTAGATAGAATCTTTATTTAATTTTAACTAAGATAACATAATACACGAAGACAATCATTAAATGTTATAAGAACCTTCAATGTCTTAGTATTTTATATTATTAAATTTTATTTTAAATTTTTCATTGCATAAATACTCTTTTACTTTCCCTCTAAATTTTTCTTAAATTCTTCTATTTTGTAACCATTGTCATAGAGACACATAAGCAATTCTTGCGGATTCAATCTTAGAAGACTATATCATGTGTGTACTTGAAAGTAATATAACCCTAAATTTTGGTTAAATTTAATGAATCAATAGTTTAGGTATAACACAGGCATTCAAGAGCAATCAATTGCTTATAAACAAAGATCACACTCCTTTGTGAAGTCTTGTCCATTTTTCTTCTATAGTCTCCCACACTCTAATATAATGTTCTCATCATAATAAAGTGTGAGTGTAATGTGTGTGTGTTTTTACCTATAAAACCTCCAACAATATTGTGTCCTAGAATTACACATATTGACATTGTTTTGATCATTGAAATAAACTAAGACATTACATATGACCACATATGTATTTACATTAAACTCACAAAAACTATTGATTTTGAAGCATATATTACCGCCCTCTAGTGCACAGGCTACTCTAACAGTTCACTCCTAATATTACAACAAACCTCTTTTTTGGGGCTTCGCATGCACTACAATAAGCCCAATTCGAACTTAAATTTTTGCAAATGATTTAGTTGCACAAAGACTTGCTAAGAATAGGGGTGTTAATAAACTGAGCCACATCGAGCTTTCGACTATTTTAGCATGAGCTAAAAATTTTATTTTCAAGTTTGAGTCAAGATAGAGTTTAGATCGAGTCAAACTTGATTTGAGCCGAGTCACTTTAGGTTGTGATTATTGTTTGGTTTTGTAATTGGTGGCCCAAATGTATTTAGAAAAAAATATCTAATACAAACATAGTCATAAATAGGGTATAGGTCAGGTAAGGCTTTACCCACATCCATACCCACTTCTGTGTTAATGTGAAGTCTTGGTTTCTAGTACATTGATTTAGTTCCTTTGAAATTGCGATGGTTTTTTACCCTAGTTAGGGTTTTCTCTATAAATTGTAGTGATCATGTGTGGATTATTTTGTGGTTAATTGATTGATATATCATGAGTGAAATTGGAGAGAACATTAGGTTTTAATCATTTCTATTTAAAAAAAATTTAATTCAAAGAGGCTAGAACTCTTAATTCTTATTTGTCAAAGTGCTAGTTTTGGGAGCAATCTAGTAATCTACTATGTCGATTAGAAGGATATTAAACTCTCAATTAGTAGCTGAGGTTTAATTATTGAATATTATGATTTTGCGATATGATATTAATTACATTTTCCATGATATTGCTTTATACTTACTTAAATTTTCATTGTTTGATTTCTGGTACTAGGCTTTGAATTCTAAAGTGTGCTTAAGTTTATTTATTTTTCTTTTAAATATACTAGTTTAGACTTGTTGATTTGTATGCCTTAGTTTGCTAGTTGTTTCACTCATAATTTTTCTTTATTTAAGTGCATAAAATGTGGTGTTTGGGTTTATTTTTGTTATTTAAATTCAATGGATGGCTTGAACAATTCAATGAATGAACATGAAGACTTGGCAAATTTAATTAATAGACCTCTTTTGTTTCATGAAAAAAATTTCATATTGGAAGAATAAGATGAGAGCATTTATACAAGTGCTTGATGAGAATGTTTAGAAAGCAGTTGTTAAATGTCGAAATCCTCCAATAACAATAGATAAAGATTGAACCTCAATTCTAAAAGATGAAATTGAATGGGATAAAAACAAGACTAGACTTGTTAATCAAAACAACAAAGCCCTTAGTGCATTATTTAATGTCGTAAAAAAATCACAATATAGATTAATCTCTAATTATGTTTGCCAAAGTTGCTTGAGAAATATTAGTAAAACTTAATGAGGGAACTAAAGATGTGAAGGTGTTTATGCTTCAAATGTTGACTCTAGAATTTAAAAATATAATAATTAGTGAAGAAGAGATAATTTTTAAATATTATACTAAAATTTAAAATATAGTCAACATGTGAGATCAACTTGGGGAGCTTATTCCTGACTACCTTGTTATGAAAAAGTTTTAAGGCCCTTATCATCAAAATTTAAAATTAAAGTGGTTATCATTATTGAATCAAAGAAAATTGAAACCTTAGACATAGAGGATTTGGTTGAGAACCTTAGAATATTTGAGATACAAGAAGAGTCCTATGATAGTAAAAAAGAGATAATTAAAGAATCCAAAGGAAAACAGAATGCCCTAAAAATATCTAGAAGAACTTTTATTAAATGAATGTGAAGTATCTGAAAATAATAAAGAACTAATGCTTTTATTAGCTAAGAACTTCAAGAAATTTATGAAAACTGAGAACTTTAGATTTGATAATAAGATGTCAACTAAACAAGATAAAAAGAATTTAAAATATTTTGAATGTGGTAAGTTAAGTCACTTTGCTATTGATTGTCCTAACTTGAATTCTGATAATTCTTCCTATGAGAAGCCCAAGAAGCAAAAGGGATTGATCATATTAAAAAAGAAAAGATGTTTCAAGCAACTTACTATGATTAGAGCTCTTCTGAAAAAGAACTTTGTGATTATACTGCCTTCCATGTAAGTGTGAAGGATGATAGTTCAGAAGAAGATTCTCATGAGTCCACTTCTCTTTAAGAAAACTCAAAGTTTGAGGTTGATTCTTCTAAGTTTAAGGGATTCCTCCAATAATTCTTTGTTTTGACTAACAGGGTGTTAGTCTTTCTGTATTTTAGACTGCTGCATTTCAAATTCTCTATTTCAAAATGTAGACCAAAATCCTGTATTTCAGACGCTCGATTTCAAAATACAACAATAATCCTGAGCATTTAGAATGCATGACAAAATAATAGATAGAATTCAACTTTCCTCTAAGCATATGATCAAGTATGGTAATCGGTCTTTTGGATATGGTGAAACACTGATTGTGACTATGTCAGACTATTCTCACTATTTAAGCTTTTTACTGTGTTTGTGTCTAACTGTACCAAAGACACAAACTGTTTGTTTTGCCTTTTTTTTACCTCTACTTGAGTGACTCACTCAAGTAACCCTACTCGATTTTTTTTTACCACATGAAAGTTTCTTACCTTCATTGCAGTGACCTTGAATCCAACCACATAATTTCCCAAAAATGTCTTGATAATAAAGTAAAACACGTATAATCTTCCATTCCTATTATAGGCCAAGATAACAAACACAATACATGATTTAATTGGATAACAAAGGAATAATAGATCATATAACAAAAGTTGAAAACAATGATCATTCTACTCCTCAGATAAGTAGCAGTAGCTTCATATTGTTCAATGAAGCTTCTTTTTAATTTCAATCTTTTCACCATACACCACACAATTTACAGTTTGATACAAGCTTATTTAGACTAGGTTATGCAACATATGCATAAGCAGAAACTCTACTAAAGGATGTCACATTTATATTTAATCTTTTCACCATACACCACACACTTTACAGTTTGATGCGAGCTTACTTAGACTAGATTATGCAACAGATGTGAAGTACAAACTCCACTAAAGGATGTCACATATATTAACAGACTTAAAGCCAGCCAGCGTGTATCAACCAAAGGTTCTCACAATTCACAAAAATGAAAGTCCCTCAACACCAGAGATGTTAAGTCCACTATATCATTCTTCTCTTTTGAAAAATGTCTCTAACTTGTGGCTAACAGAAAAAAAGATCTTCATCCACAAGTCCTGTTAAGGCACTATTATAAATCGTCTAGTAGCCTTAGTTTATTAGTATCTTTCTTTATTTCTTTTTTGTAAACCCATAAGCCCATTAGGTCTTTTGTTTATTTCTTGCTATAAGCCCATAAGACTAATTAGGCAAATAAGTAGGCCCATTAACAGCTGAGATATGTAATAGGCTTAGTGCCTTGATTGAGATTAAAAAATCAGTTACCCCTAATCACTCTTCTCTCTCCCCGACGTCTCTAACCTTTTCCTTTCGTCCCTTCTCTAGTTCTACTTGAACCAGTGGAAGAACCTCTCCTTCGTCCCTCATTCTCCAAATTTAGGACCCTAATTTGCAGGGTTTATAACATTGGTATCAGAGCATCCATCCTCCATGTGGGCAACCAACGATGGTGCAGACCAAGAGCATGTCCACCAAGGAATTGCAGCATCAGAATGAATCGTTGTCTCATGGCCCAGAACAGGCGACCACTGCGTCAGAAGGGAGCCCGACCTTATCTGTTGGGTCGGCATTATATTATCTGCACTGATCATCAACCGTTGAAGTATCTATTGGAGCAAAGCATCTCTTCTTCGGCCCAGCAGCGTTAGATTTCTAAACTCTTGGAGTATGATTATGAGTTAGCTTATAAGAAGGAATCAAAAAATGTTGTCGCTGATGCTCTCTCCAGGCAATTTGCTATGGCTCAGGATATGACTTTATTTGGACCAGTCCTTCCCTTTATGGACCAACTCTGCCAGGCATATTCTCAAGACCCAGAGGCTGTGGCATTACTAGACCTCTTACGAGCTAACCCTTCATGTGTGCCCTTTTTTATTTTGCAAAGTAATTTGATATATTGGAAGGATCGTCTATGGGTTCGAATGATTCTCAGCTCCGCACTGCCATACTCTCGCATTTCAATGATTCTCCATTTGTGGGACATGAAGGGTCATTTTGTACCTACAAATGGGTGACTCAGAGTTTTTTATGGCAGGGTGTTCGCCGTGTGGTACATGATTATGTTACAACTTGCAATGTTTTCCAACATGCCAAGGCTTCTACTACGGCTCCCGCAGGATTACTCCAGCCTTTACCTATTCCTGAGCGCATTTTGGAGGATGTTTTGATGGATTTCGTTGAAGTTTTACCATTGGTTCAAGGAAAATCAGTTATTATGGTCATGGTGGATCAGTTATCTAAATATGTTCATTTCGGCCCTCTTGGCTATCCGTTCACAGCTAAGGATGTTGCAACACTCTATGTTTGTGATGTGGCCAAGCTTCATGAGATGTGTGTTATGCTTTGCTTACAATCTGCAGTTAGTTAGGCAGTTAGGTTACATGCACATAGGTAGTTATGTTAGTGTGCATGTTGCTCTTGTTTATTGTTCTTTTTAATTAGTACCTGATTAGTTATAGTCTATGTAGTTAGTTTTAACTATGTAGCCCAATGGGCAAGATTAGATTAGCCTATTTTAGGCTAGATCGTTGTAATGAGGGATTAATGATAGGTTAGCCTTTTTTCTCTTTCTCTCTATCGACTTCTCTCCCTTTCTCTCTCAACCCATCATGTTCTTCAATCCAAGAATCGCACTTGCAAACTGTAAGTGCGTCTCTTCATCCTTGTCTCAACTTCTTCCTATTGCTCATCCAAATCCCTATCTCCCTCCTCTCTCTTTCCCTTCAGATTCAGGTTCATAACAATTGGTATCAGAACCTCCCAAACACAGCCACCGATTCGCTCCCAGACCTAGCGGCGAAAACTTCACAGGACGCCGCTGCCTAGTTGCCCACCGGAGTAGGTCAATCATCCACAGGCTGGGACCAAATTCTAAGTGTGCTCTCCACTCTCCAAGTTCAAACAGTAGAGACACAGCGACTGTTTCTCCAGGAGTTGAAATCCGATCTTTGATCATCTGTGGATTGCTAGCAAGCAACCTGAGACCAAATACAAAAGGACCAGGCCATTTGTTTGGTTGCATTCATAGCAGAGTCAGTGCTTGCTCCTCCTTCGGTCACACTCCCTTCGTTGACAGCAGCCCGCCCCCATGGCAAGGGAATTCGCCATCAACCCTTTGCAGCCCTGTTTCTCCAGGGGACAGGCTGACCTGCACCCAACCCACTTCCTGTAGACCTTCACCAGTGATGTGAGGATGCCGGCCCCTATCGCTGGGCCAAGACACGCCCCATCTGCATCCGTAGTGGCAATGAGCCAGCCCCAATTCATCAATGACATGATAATGATCTCTATTCGGATGAAGCGACAAAGAAGGAATATATGGACTGGCCCCAAAGGTGAGTAGTGTCCGCCTTAATTTTTCAGAGTATTCAGGGGAGGATAACCCAAGTGAATGGGTTTCAGGAGTAGAGCGTTTCTTCTCTTATCAGGGAACGCGCCAAGATCAACACATGTTATTAGGATCCTTCCACCTTAAGGGGGATGCACTAGTGTGGCTATAATAACTTGAATAGCAGGAGGGTGTTATCACTTGGGAGTATTTGGTAGCCGAGCTTTGCACCTGTTTTGGCCCCAATGAGTATGAGGACCTTGATTCACGCCTACATAATCTCTGCCAAACCTCGTCTATCAGGACCTATCAGATAGATTTTGCGCAGCTGGCTACCCGAGTGGAGTGGACACCTTCATTCCTCTCCAAATTTGTGAGTGGACTAAGGGAGGATATCCAAGCCAAAGTGCGGCTGTTTGAACTAGCCAGTCTTTGCCAAGCAATCTGCCTAGCCCACATCCAAGAGGAGTGACTCCAACACCTATGGAAGGGCAGCCGACCCTTGCCAGGAGGATGGATGACCAACACCGGCCCTCCCCACCCCAGCCACGGGACTGATACGACACTTGACTCCTGCCCAAATTGAGAACCTCCACTCTAGCGGCCTCTGCTTTAACTATGACGAGCGCTTTGTCCCTGGCCACAAATGCAAACGGCCAAGTTTGGTGTTGATAATGGAAGAGGGGTTGGACACAGGCAACAGTTATGTTCCAGATGAGCAAGTGGGCATCCCAGAGATATCTATGCATGCTTTTTATGGGTCTTATGAACCACGCACATTTCGGATGGATGGTTCTATAAAACAGCAAGTCGTCACCATTCTTATTGACAACAGCAACACCCACAATTTTATTAATGACAGAGTGGCTCATAGGTTAGGATGCACCATTCAGCCCTCTACTACATTCGATGTGCTTATAGGCAATGGATGGTATTTACATAGCAGCGGGATGTGCCCCTCCATTTCTTTGTTAGTTCAAGGCCATTTATTTCATATCGATCTATTCTTGCTTCCCACCAAAGGGGCGGATATTGTGCTTGGGGTACAATGGCTTCAAAACCTTGGGCCCACTACTTGGGACTTCAAGCAACTACACATAGATTTTCTCTATGGGAATGCTCAAATACAACTTCGGGGACAACAGCCAGGTACACTTCATTCAGCTCAGCCTGTGAATTCTCTTTTTAAATTTGCTGCCAAGGGGATTTCATTACAGCTGTGCACTGACACTCCACCTGAGTCTACTAGTGTCCCACTGGATCTGGGAAATTTGTTGGCTGAATATGATAGGATTTTTTAGCCACCCTCCACTTTGCCTCCCACCTATGAGCACGATCACCGAATTCACATCTAGACTAGCTAATGTTCATCCATATCGGTACCCTTAGGTGCAGAAAGATGAAATAGAGAGGTTGGTTCATGAGATGCTTGCATCAAGGCTCATTTGTCCCAGCACTAGGCAATTTTCTTCTCCAATGCTCCTTGTCCATAAAAATAATGGCTCGCGGCATTTTTGTGTTGATTATTGTGCCATGAATGCTATTACTATTAAAGATAAGTACCTCATTCCTATGATTAAATAGCTATTTAATGAGTTATCAGGGGCAACTATCTTTACTAAGTTGGATTTGCGTTTGGGGTACCGCCAGATTCGAATGCATCCACCAAACAACCACAAGACAACTTTCAAGACACATGATGGGCATTATGAGTTTATGGCCATGCTATTTGGCCTTTCGAATGCTCCCTCCACTTTTCATAGTCTCATGAATGATATTTTTTGGCCTTTCCTGTGACGATTTGTATTAGTATTTTTTGATGACATTTTGATTTATAGTCACTAGTGGTCGGAACATCTACAACATATTCGTGTGGTTTTCTCTACATTACTCAGTCATGATCTATTCCTTAAGAAATCAAAATGTGCCTTTGGATTACCACAGATTGACTATATGGGTCATGTCATATCTGCTTCAAGGGTGTCTACTGTTCCTTCAAAGATTGAGGCTATTATAAAATGGCCTACTCCCTCTACTATTTGGGCACTTCGTGGGTTCTTGAGCTTGACGGGGTATTATATGCATTTTATCCAAGGTTATGGCACGCTGGCCGCTCCCCTCACTGCCCTCAAGAAGGGGACTTTCCATTGGACTTCTGCAACCCAAACGTCTTTTGAAGCTCTCAAGACTGCCATGTCATCGCCACCCATGCTTGAGTTGCCTAATTTCTCCCAGTCATTTGTGATTGATAGTTATGCGTCCTCACATGGATTGGGTGCAATACTTATGCAAGGTGGTCGGCCCATTGCTAATTTTTCTAAGGCCATTTTAGGACGGACTGCTTAGCTCTCTGCATATGAGTTAGAGATGCTAGCCGTCATGCATGCGGTTACTAAGTGGAGACCATAACTCTTGGGGCAGAAATTCCTAATTAGAACATATCATCACAGCCTCCAAAATTTTTTGGACCAGAGGGTGGCAACTCTGGCTCAGTAGAGATGGGTTTCTAAGCTCCTTGGGTATGATTATGACCTGATCTATAAAAAGGGGAGTGACAACCAGGCAGCAAATGCATTATCTCATCAGTCCGACAGCTCTTGCCTTTCTACTTTGTCCATGCTGACCTTATCCTTTATGGATGATTTGATTAACGCCTACGAGCAAGACATAGAGATGGTTTCTCTCATCTCTTAGTTGCATGTTGATCCCTCTTGCTCACCACCTTTTCTTTTGTAAGGTGATTTACTCCTTTGGCGAGACTTCTTATGGATTCCTGCTATCCTTCAACTACGACATCAACTTCTTCATTATTTCTACTCCTCTCCTATTGCTGGCCATGAGGGGCAATTTAGAACATACAAGCGGATTGCTCAAAGCTGTTATTGGCAAGGCCTCAAGAAAGCTGTCCATGACTTTGTTGCTTCGTGTGATGTATGTCAATGAGCCAAAGCCCTTACTTCCTCTCCCGTTGGGTTACTTCAATCACTACCTATTTCAGAGAACATTTGGGAGGATATTTCTATGGACTTCATTGAGGGGTTACCCCTAGTTTGAGGCAAAAGTGTTATTTTTGTGGTCATCAATCGCTTATCCAAATATGCAAAATTTTCACCATTGGGCTACCCTTACACGGCTAGCCATGTTGCAGAAGTCTTCGTGCAAGATATTGCAAGGCTGCATGGTACGCCACATTCCATTGTTTCTAACCGTGACCCCGTATTCTTATCCAAATTTTGGAGTACCATCTTTGAGTTGCAGGGTACTACCTTGAAGATAAGTATTTCCTACCACCCATAGATAGATAGTGAGAGAGAGGTTCTTAACCACTGCCTTGAGTAGTATTTACATTGTTTTGCAGGCGATCATCCTCGCCGTTGGCTTTCGCTTCTCTCTTGGGCTGAATGGTCGTATAATACTACTTACCATACCTCCCTTGGGTCAACTCCATTTCAGGTTATTTATGGGCGGCATCCTCCAACCATCCTCTCCTATGTGCCACATCGTTTAGATGTGGGAGCCGTTTATCAATCCCTACTAGAGCAGGATATACTTAGTTCTCTTAAATTGAATTTGAAGGCTTCTCAAAATAGAATGAAACAGGTTTATGACCGCCGCCATACAAACAGGGAGTTTGCAGTGGGCGATTGGGTTTATGTGCGGCTCCAACCATATCGTCAGGCTTCAGCCCGTTCCTCAAGCCATCACAAGCTACTGTCCATTTTCATGGTCCATATTTGGTGGTGGAAAAGATGGGGAAAGTGGCTTACAAGCTCAAGCTGCCGCCTACAGCACGCATTTATCTCATCTTCCATGTCTCCCGTCTATGTCGGTTCGTGGCAGATCCCACTACTGTCACACCAGTTCTACCGCCATCTACTCCACTTTCAAATGATAGTCCACCTATGACCCCAGATTCTATTTAGGTCACTCGCCACATTTGTCATCAGGGTCGAATTGTCATTGAAGTTCTCATTGCCTGGAAGAATCATTCTGTCGAAGATGCCACCTAAATACGTGAAGATGAATTTCTCAACTAATTTCCTAATTGGTCGCCTTGAGGACAAGTCGTGTTCCATGGGTGGTGGAGTATTATGCTTTGCTTACATTTTGCAGTTAGGTTTACATGCACATAGGTAGTTATGTTAGTGTGTAGGTTGCTCTTGTTTATTGTTCTTTTTAATTAGTACTTAATTAGTTACAGTCTATGTAGTTAGTTAGTTTATCTATGTAGCCCAATGGGCAAGATTAGATTAGCCTATTTTAGGCTAGATCGTTGTAATTAGGAATTAATGAAAGATTAGCCTTTTTTCTCTTTCTCTCTGTCGACTTCTCTCCCTTTCTCTCTCAACCCGTCCTATTCTTCAATCCAAGGATCACACTTGCAAACTGCAAGTGTGTCCCTTCATCCCTGTCTCAACTTCTTCCCATCGCTCATCCAAATCTCTATCTCCCTCCTCTCTCCTTCCCTTTAGATTCAAGTTCATAACAATGTCGCACACCATTGTCTCTGACCGTGACCGTATTTTTGTTTCCCACTTTTAGAAGGAATTCTTTGCTCTCCAGGGTACCTCCTTCCATATGAGTACTACGCATCAACCTAAGACAAATGGCCAAACCCAGGTGGTCAACAGGTGTCTGGAGCAATATCTTCATTGTTTTCTTAGGGGCAATCCTCACAAGTGGCTTCAATTCTTGCCTAGGGCTGAATATTCTTATAATACAACTTTTCATACAGCTGCGAGATTTACGGACTTTCGGGTAGTATATGGTCGGATCCTCCTACTATCCTGGCTTATGTTCCCCATCGAGTTGTCGTGGGTGAGGTTGACCATCTTCTTCAAACTCGTGATGAGTTATTGCGCCAGCTTAAGCATAATTTGTTGGCGGCCCAAAACCGTATGAAGCAAGTGTATGATGGCCATCGTATAGATCAAGAGTTTTAGATTGAAGACTTGGTTTATGTCAGCTTAATGCCCCATAGGCAATCCTCCGTATTTTAGCCTATGAGTGCCAAGTTAGCTCATCGGTTTCATAGTCCCTACTCTACTGTTGAGTGTGTGGGTGCTATCACATATCATCTCTAATTTCCAGCCGACTCTCAGGTTCATCCCGTCTACCATGTTTCGCTTCTCCGCCGCTTTGTAGGTGATCCTTCACGAGTTTCTCAGAGTCCACTGCCCCTACTACTTCCAAAGGCTCCGCTGCTTGTTCCCTCTTCCATTATTGACACTCGTCGCATTCTTCGGTCAGGATATCTCGTGTTTGAGACTCTAGTTGTTTGGCATGGTCGTTTGCTAGATGAAGCTTCATGGATGTCGAAGGATGACTTCTATACCTATTTTCCAGATTTTGCACCTTTAGGTCAAGGCAGTAGCAGAACGTGGTGGATTGTTATGAATCGTCCAGTAGCCTTAGTTTATTAGTATTTTTCTTTATTTCTTTTTTGTAAGCCCATAAGGCTATTAGGTCTTTTGTTTAATTCTTGCTATAAGCCCATAAGGCTAATTAGGCAAATAAGAAGGCCCATTACAAGCCGAGATATGTAATAAGCTTGGTGCCTTGATTGAGATTAAGAAATCAGTTAGCCCTAATCACTCTTCTCTCTCCCCAACATCTCTACCCTTTTCCTTTTATCCCTTCTCTAGTTCGACTTGAGCCAATGGAAGAACATCTCCTTCTTCGTCCCTCATTCTCCAAATTCAAGACCCTAATTTGCAGGTTTTATAACAGGCACATACTCAACGAGTTACTAAAGAAGCAGATCAAATCGAGCATCAACAGCATAACCAACACAAGTCTTGTTCAGCGAGCTTGCAATCTGACATGTAGGAAGTCACCACCAATTGTTTTCTAGTAAGTTATACATCAAAACAAGCGAGCTTCCACTTCTACAAAAACATATCATCCCATGACCATCAGCTACATTAAAGTGTCCAAGGTGCCCATTTCCCAGTTCTGCAAAATAATGATCAGGCATGAAGTAAACTGCATTCCACAGTCTCTCCAACACATCTAGTGGCCAAATCCCAATCCTCTTCATAGTGCCCATCTCCTCAATCCCACCAACCAACAACAAACCTCCATTATGTTCAAGGATATGGGAACAATTCAGATTTGGCATAGTTACATTAACAATACCCCATGTACCAGAACTCAACTGATAACACAAAAGATGGTCTGGACCATGGCTAAGGCAAAATAACACACTGTCCAAACACACTGCATTCCCTAACATAGCATACCGCCCCTGGCAAATTCCTTTTACCTCCCAAGAGTTGGTCACTGAATCATACATTTCGGAACAAACTCTATCAGCCGTACTAACTGAAATGATCTTGAAGGAAGTTTTCAAATCAATCAAGGCCAACACGTATGCCTGTAATGTCGGAGCACATATCATTGGCGATAGAATTCTGCAGCTTCCAGTAAACAGATTGGACACAACCAATTCCTTTTTCCAGCCCTCGGCCAATACAAGGCCTCCAGTGGCAGCAAGGATGCGGTGGAACATGTGAAGCGAATAATGCTGGTCAAGAGGGATTACACCCAACGACATTCAGCAAAATTGAATGCCACAGCCATGTTTCTAAAGGTCAAAATTGGTGAAGAGTACAAAGTAGAAGTCATGGTGGGGGATTGCCCGATATGCTGCCATATAAGAAGGGGAGTTGATGATAGAATTCAAGGTTTTGGAGACAGATTTGACTCTCAAAATATCTGATAGTGGGAGTAGGGAGAGAATGGTCTCCCAGACATTAATGGGCAGCAGCTGCCATGATGCATTTGATGAATTTGGTTCCAAGGCATCTGCATTTGATGAATCTGATTTTGTGGCTTCATCTTTAGACAATGCATTTGGTGACTCTGCTTCTAAGGAATCCACATGACGGGAAGGTTGCATTAATGAATACGAATTTATGAAATTTTCAGTATGTAGAAAAACTTAATGCTGTCAAATAGGATTATCAAAAGAAATATTTAGAATAGGTTCCATAGAAGAAACAGGATAATCAAAAGACAAGTCTTTTATTCAAATCCATGGGCAAACATTGAGTCATTCGTTCATATTAATACAGAAAAGAAAATTCCTGTCTCGTTCTGAAACAATTCGAGACGAGCCCAAATAAAGAAAATTAACAAAAAGAAGAGAGAAATTTCTTCTTCACCATTAAACGGGATGGAAGTTTTGATTAACCTGTGTTTTCCGAGAATTTTTGAAATGGGAGTTGGGAAAGGATGCTTTCCCACACATAATTGGGAAGAAACTTCCTGAAACTTGAAATTCACTAGCGATTTCACGCATCGATGATGCACTTGAAGTCGAACTTGAATCTACGCGATTCTCAGCATATGGGGAGGGGGAAGAAACCCAATAAAGCAATGTGTTCCCAAGCAAAGCCAAAGAATGAAAATAGAAACAAATAAACAAAGATAGAAATTAACCTGTGCGAACCTGGAAGTCATTTCCTGTGTTTTCTTCGATTTGCCGAGTTTTCTTCCATTTCAAAGATCACTTCTAAGCAACACTAGATAAGATCGTCGATCGTAATGTTGATTTCTATATTATACGTAGAAGGGGTTGGAGAGGAGAATACGAAGGAGGAGAGAGCCTACGCCCGATTCAAACCTCAGACCACCTGAGATGGTCGGAATTGAAAATCCACGAGTTAAGGTTATTTCACGTTGTAAGCTTGGGTTTGGAATGCACAAGAGTTTAAAAATTACTTTCATATTGACTACGGGGTAATCTGAAATGGATATGTGAATTTTTTAACGATTACTACCTTATTTTGAAATATGCACTCTAAATTCTAAATAACTAACGCTGTAATTTAAAATTGATGAATTATAATATAAAATACGTAACGACTAACACCCTGTTAGTGGACCTTAAATCCCCTTAAATTCACTTCTCCGAAGCTTTGGGCACCTCTCATAAGCATAGGGTTTATGTTCTAAGACAAGGAGTCATTTATATAAGAAAATTAATTTTTTTACGTCAAAAAGCATACGTCAAAAGTATATTTCGATATTTTTGACGTAAGCTTTTTGACGTAAAGTTAGCATTACTTTTTATATAGTGAGCAAACTTGCTAAGAAAATTAAGGTATCATTTCTAAGTCGGTTAGGATCATTCAAGAAGTCAAAGCCTAACCATTAATGTGTCAGACCTCATGTCAAAGGTCACTCTCCACAAGCTTTTAGACATGTCAGAGATGCATGTCGACAACTAGTAACTTCTCTCTTTCTATCCACTCTCCCTCTAGCCTTCTCCCATCCTTATTTAGAGAGGAGTGCCACCAACTCCTCCATTATTACGCTCAACTCATTATCAGAATCGGGCATTATAAACGCTTCCCTCAATGGAGTGGAGCAAGAGACCCCCCATCCTATCCTGTCTTGTCATCACCACTATGGGAAAATCCACCTTATGGCCTAGTAGAGATGCCACTTTCAAGCCAACTTATGAAGAGCATAGGAGGGGTGGGACAAAATAGGGGTAGCAGAGTAGGAGGTGCCAATGTCAAAGAGGGAGCTGGTAGGTTGTTTGTGACGGCATGCAAGAGAAAAGGTGAGATGGGGTGGGAAAACTGTAATCTAAGGGGGTGTTTAGGAATTGAATTAATTTAGTGTTGAATTAATTCTAAAAATTCACCGTCGAATGTGAATTAGGTTTGGTAATAGAATTTGTTTAAATAAACTCAAATATCTCATTAAACCTAAATTTAAAACTTTAAACTAATATAACTCTCTCTAAAACTCGGATATGCATGTTCTTAGTACTATTACGCTTCTAAATTCGAGCTCTACCAAACAAGACCCCACAAGGGTAGGTAATTTTGATCTGTCAAAGTGGGCTCTACTTATTTAGCATGTTTTTCGAGGCTCAAATCAATATAAGAGATTACCATTGAAAAATAATAGAATCTGTAATTTTTTAAAACGGGGAGTATGAGACTGAATCGACTAAATCACCTCATTCAGTGATTCTGGCTGATTCTGGCTTGAAACGGCCTAAATCAACTTTAGGGTTGAATTTTTAATTCTACGCAGCTTCTATACACAACAAATAGGATTCTAATAATCTAAATCTGAATTAAATTAATCTTCTAAAAATTCATTACCCAAACAACCCCTAAATCTAAAAGAAGAACATCAAAAACATTGCAGACATAGGATTTTTGCTTCATTGGGGGGTAAAAAATAAATAGATTAAACTGACAAAAATAAGGGGTGAAGGAACAATTGTCTATTATCACTTAGAAATTATAGATGATTTATTTTTTAACATGCAGTTTCTTACCTTTGAGTTTTTTGCAATGGCTAACCTTTTTTTTGCCAAAAAAAAATAACCAAGCTAGGTGCTAAATGCATCAGCTCCAAAGAACATGTGGTTTTCTAATTCCAGCCATACTACCAGCTTATTTACAGAAACATTTCTAATGTTCCACTTTGACAATAAGCCCAATATAAGAAATATATGAAAACTCTTTATCTATAAGATCGACAATATACATGTTAGTATACATTAGTACCATAGATACTGGTGCTAGAGTACAAGCTATCAATTTCAAATATAAAGGGTTCACATGCATTTTTTACGCTGCATTCATTATTAGAGGAGATCATAAAAAACTCTTCTTTTATTTTCCTTCGTAAATATTATTTTTTAAAATAAAAGTAAACCAAAAAATTTACACAAAATTAACTAGCCTCTTCGTATGAATAGGAACATTTTTATATTTACCCGTATATTTTTACAAGGATAGGAACGTTTTGAAACATCTCTTATGCGTACTTCCATGTTTCAAACGTTACCAGTCAATTGAAATGACATGGCCTAAGATTTATTGGTTAGACTCACTGCCTCTTCCCCACCCCGCACTTAATTTGTACCAAGGACTTCACCCTTGATTAGTAAAGATCTAATGCTCTTGACATGACATAATTAAATGACCCTTTTCATGGAAAGTCCGGATGGCCTAGGGTTGTCAAAACTTGCCCCGACCCATGACCATCATAACATGACTAACCCGATCATATTAATATAAAAGTTTGAGTTAGGGTATGAAAAGTGGACCCTATTAATATAAAGGTTGGGTATGGTAATTACCTGACTAATCCACCTTACTTGCTACACCCGTTTATCTTATGTGTATTTTTATACCCGGCTAGGGTTGGGAGGCTATGGGCAGTAAAGTCAGAGAGACGATAGAGGTAGAAGGTGGTTGGTGATGCCCATATGGAGGAGAAGAGGGGGGGGGGGGGGCTAAGTGGTCTAAGGGTAGGGGTAAGATGGTCCAATAAAATTTTATAATTTAAATATGGGTAAATACTTAATTATCATAAGTCAAATATGCCTAAGTCCACAGCTGATAAGGGTTCACCAAAATTCATCACGTTTAATTTCAATTTACCCAAAATAATAAAAATTAATATTTTCAATTTAGGACAGAAAGAGTAAAACAAAGCCGAAGAATTTACCAAACCGCGAGCCAAAGCCAGAGAAAACCACCGGCCCAGCCGCCAGGCCAAAGCAACATGCCCACAGATTTTTATCACTTTCCATCAACTCCTCCGTTTTCTACATGTATGTAACAAAGCAAACAATATCCATATAAGCCAACCTCTCCTTGTCAATCTCTGCCCACATTCTCACCTCCACCCCTCTCTTGATCATAACTAGTACTTGCTCATCTTCACTTCCAATGTCTCCTACTGCTGCAATGATGCTCCTCTCCCACCACAGGGAAACCACCCATACTCCCACCAACGCCCCTCCACCCCCCAAGACTACTTTCAGCTTCAACGTTGCTGCCAGCACGTGGTTTCCCGGTGGGTGGTTTTCGGACGTCTGCCAACGAGTCAACGCCTATTTCGAGTCGAACCGCCGGGACGATCCGTCGGTGGAAGAAAGGTTTCAGAAGGCAATGGAACTCAGCTGTTGGTCTCTGTGAATGCTCAAAGTGTGTTGCTTTCTAAGTACTGTTGCATCGTTCCAGCTCTGGCCCTCCGAATCTCTTCCAGAGGTGGACAACCCGGTTGTTGTTTCTTTTTTGTATAGATATGAAATGTATAGATAGAAATGTTAGATAGAAATGTAAAGGAAAATTCCATTTTCCTTCTTTTATTTTTTGATTGTGTAGGGATGAAGGTACAAGCATTTAAAACTGGAAGTTTAGCAATAGTGACTGAAATGCAATTAAACGTGGATCTGACACAAAGACTCCATAGACGGATTTTCTGTTGGCTGAGCGGTTTATTCAGTGATAGAGTTGTTTATTTACTAATCACTATATATGAGCCATGTTCATGTTAACATGCCACATAGTTGTATGTCTATTATCATTGGACTCGTGCATTGTGGATTTCCCTGAAGTGTTTTGGCCGGTTTGGAGAGCTAGCGTTTCTGGGAAAGGCCGCTCGTCCAGGTCGGCCAGGTTGTTGCAGATGAAGTTTCTTGTCGGTGGCATGGCTGTTTGGGCCTGGTTGGGGGCGTACGTTTCATGGCGGTGCATGTGTCGTCGCTCCATCTGCTGTCTTGGCTATTTTCTCCCTATGGCGGCCTTCGTCTAACCCCCTTTCTTCCTATTCCACCTCTCAGTTACCCATTATCCTTCCCTACGCCGCCTATGTTTTGTCCACTTTGTTTGCAGTTCAGGTGAGTTAGTATAGGCTACAACGTCCAATATAGGGGCGGTCATGCCGACCTCTAAGAGAACCTCACATGAGCCACTGTGATATGAAATTATGTAGGACTTACGTATGTCACATATTAGGAATGTGATTAAAGTGTACATTATTACATTATGGGGCCTGATTTACGAATTAGTGTTAATAGTTGGACCCGTGATTAGTGAGAGATGGTCGGACCCGTGGTTAACAAGGGGTCGACTCTGTCGTAGGTTTAGTCGTGTAGAACTTGTTCCTATTATGTCAAAACCTCTAAGAGAACCCCATTAAATCAAAAGGAGGCCCGTTCATCTAAAGCCCGCTTAGGAATAGAAAGAGGTATAAATAGGGAACTTGAGAGAAGAGGAAGTCCTAAGTTAAGGGTCACCCCCTCTCCTCTCTCTCCCATTCTACCCCTTTTCTATGATTATTGTTTATGGTTATACATGTATATGTATTTGTGTAGCGAATTCAATTAAAGTTGGGATTTTTATATATTTGCGCCTCCACCTGGGCTAACCTAGTACCACGCTTCCAGTTTAACACCACTCTACTGTGGTATCAAAGCCCGATAAAGGGGGTTTTGTCGCTGATTTGCATAAAGTTGAGATTTTTACCCAATTTAGGGTTTTATTACATATTTGGGGGAAAACACCCTAATTAGTTCACTATAAATCATTCTACGATAGGGCTTTTGAAATTGAAGTGAAATTGAGTTTTTTTTAAATGATTCATGAAATTTTCTTGCAGGAATTTCCATGATTAGATTAATTATTTGAATTTGGCATGTCTAGGGGTAAAATAGTAAATTCACATGTGTAAATTTTTTGCCCAAAATAAATTTTCTAATTATGTATTCACATACTCTCTGGTCTGTAGCATTTAATCAATTTTATTGTGCTAATTTAATTGATTAATTGGTTTGGAATTATTGTAAATTGACCAAATTAGCCATAAGGGCATTTTGGTCAATTCACATGGGCGTTGTGTGTACTTAATTGTTTACTGTCTAGAATATTAATCATGATCTTTCATGTTGATTGAATGATTATTGATTGATTTAAAATGGTGTGATTATTTGGGTGAAAAGACTGAATTAGCCCTAGGGCTATTTTGATAATTTTATATCACTATTTTTGGACAGAAAAAAAAATGTTTTTTTCTGGCAACTTTAATAGGTGTTTCTTGCTGATTGTGTGTGATTAATGGGTAGCTTAAGCTATATCACAAATAATTGCATATTAAGTTAACTTACCTTAAGGGAGCTTAAGGGTAGTTTGGGCTTTTCACGTACTAATGACTTGAGCCTAATGTATATGTAATTAAATTGATTACATCAACATAAAACATTTATCCCTTTTCTGTGTGTTAGAGTAAGTGAGACAATACATAATTAACAAAGTAGTTATTGGCCATAACGTAATATTCATTCCTGTGTCTTTGCCTGTTTTTGTAGTTAATATGTTTGTGTCAAATGACATCAAAGATGATTACCTGTGGGTTAAGAAAGACAGAGAAACTTAATGCTGATAATTATCAGCTATGGAAGAGGAGCATACACCATATTGTCACTCTCTCTGGCCTAGCTCATGTCATGGAGCAGATCATTGAGCCATGTCTAGAAAATTGTACTACAACTCATAAGAAGGCTTATGAGAAATTGAAGGATGATAACAAAAAGGTCAGGTCTACTATTCTTACCTTAATGGAGCCTAAGATGGAGAGACTCTTTGAGAAGTACAAGGTTGTCTGAGAGATGCTAGAAGTTGTATTTGTAAGATATGGGGAGCAAGCTGAGGCTCATAAAAGGATGTTGCACTCAAAATATGAATATTCTAGGATGAATGAAGGAGATGATGTTAATGAGTATATGAGTGTTATGTCTATTATTGCTAATAATCTGGAGACCCTGGATGACCTCATCTCTAAGGGAGTTCAAGTGTCTACTGTGTTGAATAGCCTCCCCAACTCGTGGGAGAGTATTGTGGTGTACCTCAATATGAGTGACCAGAAGCAGACTATAGAGGCTCTGACTGCCAAGCTTGGGCTTGAGCAAGAAAGGAGGAACCATATCAATGCTTCAGGTGTTGCTACTGTCAACCTGACACAGAGCTCTGGTGGAAGGAAGAAATGTTGACAGAGGCCAAGACTTTCAAGGAAGAAAGCTTTCAAGAGAAAGGGGAAGAAGCTTCACAACAAAGACAATAGCAAGGGGAATAACAAACCCTAGAGTGTCTGCTTCAAATGTGGCCAGGTGGGCCAATTTAAGGCAAACTGTCCCTAGAAGGATGACCAAGCTGGCAACAACAAGGACAAGAACAGAGAGATTATATGTGTTATTTTTAAAGTCATGATAGCTTACATTAAGGAGAAGACTTGGTGGCTAGATTTTGAAGCCACATTGCATGTGTCTCATTCTAGGAAGTCTAGGGGTGAGATGATCAATATCCTCTGAGGCCAGAGCAAAGTCTACATGGGGAACAACACTTACTGTGATGTGGAGACCATGGGGACTTATCGAATCCCGCTGAAGGAAGGATCAACTTTTGTGCTTACTGATGTATTATTTGCTCTCTCCATTAGAAAGAATTTGATTTCAATTCCTATTCCGACAAAGAAAGGATTTGAATTAAGATTTAAAGGGAGCGAAGCCATATTGGGCAAGGGTGGCTCAGTTCTTTTTAATGCTACTTTGGTTGATAGATTTTATTGCTTAGATGTAATGGACTCATTTACTACTAATGAAATGAAATCTTCTAATTATATCATTTTGTATGTGGATAATGTATTGCTATGGCACATGCGATTGTGTCATGTAAATGAGACAAACAATATAGGATGTCGAATGCAGGGTTATTACCTAAAATATCCAAAGACTTACGTGTGTGTAAAGATTATTTATCAGGGAAGATGAGCAAGTAATCCTTCTAAAAGGGGCAAAAGGGCAAATGAACAATTAGGGGTAGTTCATTTAGACATATGTGGGCCCCTGAATGTTCAGACCTTCAAAGGTATGACTTATTTCATAACCTTCATAGATGACTATTCAAGATTCAGATACATGTATCTAATAAACAGGAAATCTGATGCCTTAAATATATTTAAGGAATTTAAAATTGAGGTAACGGCTTTGCAAAAAACCCAAACCCAACCCGACTCAGGTGGAACCTACCCAAAATTGACGTGGTTCGGGGCGGGTCAGGTACTATCTCTGGGCGGGTAGGGTTTGAAAAAAAATTGCATCCTTTTTGGGTCGGGTTAGGTTTAACAAAAAAAAATTGAGAACCCGACCCAACATTATACATCACTATATTAACCCAAATCACATTACTCTAATTGCTTTGGATTGGGCGTCATGATGTGGCTAACTCCATAGAAATTTCTAATATGCCTGATACAATAGTTATCAAGGAACAATAATTTATTATAAGTAGGAATTCTTATTTTTTTTTTATAAGTAAAAGGTTTAATGGTACTATGTGATAGTAGATTTGTTATTTGAATTGTTAGGTTTAGTAGAAAATTAATTTGACCCGGGTTTTATCTCGGATTCTTAGGTAGGGTCGGGTTTTATCTCGGGTCGGATTGGGTATTGATATTGCGAGTTCTATCTCGGGTAGGGTCGGGTACTACATTACCTGACACCACCCTATCCGAGATGCAACCCTAACTGAGGTAGAGACCCAGTTAGGCAAGAAGGTAAAAGTCTTGAGGACTGATAGGGGTGATGAGTACACCTTTGATCAATTTAAGGATAACTATACCTATCAAAGAATAGCGTATCAATGCATGCTTCCCTACACTCCCCAACAAAATGGAGTGGCACAAAGGCATAATAAAATGCTTATGGACATGGTCAGGTTAATGTTGAATCAATCTGAATTAGGAACCAATTTTTGAGGTGAGGCTTTTGACACAGCCATGTACATCCTTAATCGTGTACCCACAAAGGTAGTCAAACGGACACCTTATGAGCTATGGATGGGTCAACGCCCAATCATAGGGCATCTTAGAGTGTGGGGTAGGTCCAGGGCATACGTAAAGGTGCCTGACCAGCATAGGTCTAAGTTAGACCCTAAGATCATAAACTGTAACTTTATTAGTTACTGTGATCACTCTAAGAGGTATACAGATTTGTGGTTCACCACACAGATGGGATAGTGGAGGTTATAGAGTCTAGAGACACTTATTTCTTAGAAGAAGAATTAAACCCTAAAACGCCTAATAAAAGAGTAGATTTATTTGAAATAGTAACATAGACTGGTCCTAGTACTACCTTAGAGGAAGTAATTGGATCAGGTCAAAATCAAACCGACTATGAACCAAGGGCATTGAGAGAAAGAAGAGATTCAATATGGTTGAAGGACTTTTATACAATGCTAGGGGAAAACAATGTCACATTAGATGAACTTGTTTTAGATGACCCAATTACCCTTGAAATAGCTTTAAGTCTTCCAAACGCTCAAGAGTGGTAGAAAGCTATTCAAGAGGAGATGGATTAAATTGTAAAGAACAAGGTCTAGGAGATAATGGATCCATCTAGAGGGCAGAAGCCCATAGGGTGTAAATGAATATTCAAAAAGAAGCTTAAGGCAGATAGGTCAATAGACAAGTACAAAGCGACATTAGTAACCAAAGGGTTCACCCAGGTGTATGGGATGGACTTTAAAGAGACATACTTGTCTGTGTCAAGATTTGACTCAATCAGATGTATCTTGGCATGTGTTTCTTACTTTGATTTAGAGTTGCACTAGATGGATGTAAAGATTGTCTTCCTAAATAGAGATTTAGAGGAGGCGATTTACATGAAATAACCTGAGGGTTTGTAGTTCCTGAATAGGAACACAAGGTGTGCAAGCTCATAAAATCATTGTATGGCCTCAAACAATCTCCAAGGCAATGGTACTTCACTTTTTATAAGGTGATTAGTGAATATGAGTTCATAGTAAATAAGCATGATCATTGTATCTATACCTTCCAGGATGGGACTAGGTATATAATATTGTCACTTTATGTAGATGGCATACTCTTGATGGGAAATTACTTAAGTATGATTGTCAGTCTAAAGAAATGACTTAAAACCCAGTTTGAGAAGAAAGACATGGATGAGGCATCTTATATCCTTAGGATGAAAATTAACAGGGATAAAAAAGCTAGAAAGCTAAGTATATCTCAAGTACATAGAGAGCATTCTAAAACGTGTCAATGTCACTGGTTGGAAGACCATTGAATCCCCTATATATAAGGATATAGTGTTATCTAAGAGTATGGCTCCTTGGATAGAGGAAGACAGACTCTAGAAGGAGTCAAAGCCATATGCATAGACTATTGGCAGCTTGATGTATGTCATGACCTGTAACGACCCTGAATTTCCAGTACGTTTTCTAATATGTTAATTTTGGAGTTGGTAGCATTATTTTAATTAGTTATAGTTGTTACATGTTTAATCTTATTAGAGTATGATAGAGTGAGGAAAAGTGAGTGTAACGGCTTTGGAAGCGCTTGATTCGGACACCGGGGCCGAAAGTTATGGCCTCGGGAAACATGCCATATAGGCTGGACCCACATTGAGGTGTGGGATAACCTACCCATGTGGGGTCTAGTTTTGTAGGGCTCGTCGATACGAGCCTAACGGTATAAAGAACGCATGAATCGGAGTCCGGGTGACAAAGATACGCGTGTTTAAACTTTATGTGTTTAAAAAAAAAATTTATTATAAAAATGTTGGCTGACGCAAGCGGCTGGCATCAGCCGGCGCCGCGGTGGCGGCTCCGCGTGGACCCGGGCCCACGGGTCAGGCGCGTGATGCACCGCAGGCCCGCGTGGCGGGTCTGCATTGCGCGGGGCTGGGCTCGAGACACGCGTCGCCGCGCGTGTCACGACTATGAAGAGCGCGCGCGATGTGGCGCGTACAGGCCCCACGGGCGGGCGCCTTTAAATAGTGCACCTGACCCCTTTTTTTTCCTGATTTTCTGTTTTCCACTTCTAAACCCGTTTTCCCTCTGTTCTTAACCATTTTAAGTCCGAATCAAGTGATTCAAAAGGCATTTCCTATTGAATTCGACGTTCTGGACGCTGTGGTGGGGTCGGTTTCTTTATTCGGGGCTTCTACGGTTATGAAATTGTAACCAAGGGTTAAGGTAGGGGACTTTAAACTCTAAGTGTGTGCGTAGTATAACTTCTTTACGCATGATTTAACATGATTAAGCGTATGTGATTGATTTATGTGAGACATGTTATGTGATGAACTATTTTAGCATGAATATTGCTATATTTTGAACGATGTGATGATTATTTCTTGGGCTTAAGAACCTGGAATAATCATAGAGTGATAATGCTCGCCGAGAAAAATAATCGGCAAGTGGCACGCACAGGGTAGGGCATCGTGGGAAAGCCCTGTCCCTAAGTGGCCCTCGTTTGCCCCACGAGTGCTGAGGGTAGGCCATAGGGTGTCGCGGCTTGTGGTTTTGTGTTGATTTGGAACCGGTTGTTTTATGCATAATTTATCGTGGTAGAGGTTTTTAAAGAAAATGCGTAGGGTTTTCAAAGGGATTTCTGCTTAGCACCTCTATTAAAATTTAAAAAACCTGCTGAGTATTTTAAAATACTCACCCACCCCCAGATTCTGCAGGCAATGCAGCGAGGGCAAAGGTGAAGGAAGAGTAGCGTTCCAATTATGTTGTCTGCTCTCTAATTTTGGAAAGTATGTAAATATTTATATGATTGTAGTTTAAGGGCATGATATGCCCGAAGACTTGTAAGGCTTGTAACCTTTCAACTCTACGAACCTAAGTCCATGGTTGTGTGAAATATATTTTTAAGCACATGTATAATATGTTTGTTGTGCCATGACTCCGTGATATGCTCATGTTTAATATAAAGCATATCTGACTGTGATCCGCACTGACGGCCATCGTGTTCGGATGCGCATGTGTTGGACGAGCGTGTCGAACATGGTGATGATATATTAATAATAATTAATATAAAAAAAAAACAAGCGGCCATCACATGACCTTTACAATGCCTAATTTTAGTTTTGTGGTAGGCTTGCTAAGCCGTTACCAAGCAGACCCAAGACTTCAACACTGGTAAGCAGTGAAAAGGGTATTTGGGTACCTTCTAGGGTCTAAAAATTTAAAACTCACTTATTAGGCAGATTGTCTGTCATTAACTGGATATAGTGATTTAGACTCTGTGGGGGATCCAGATGACATGAAATCTACTGCCGAATTATATTGTGCGCAAGCAAGAAACAAAAGTGTATTTCTATGTCTATGATGGAAGCTGAGTTTTATGCATGCAGTATTGCAGCTTCCCAGGCAGTATGGATAAAAGAATTTCTAGCAAGTCTGGGGCTAGAAGACTGGACTGATGCTCCTGCCCAAATTTATTGAGATAATCTAGCAACTGTGCCAACACCTAAGAATGGGGAGATCAATGTCAAAGGTAAGCACATTAAAGTGCATTACTATTATATTTTTGACATGCTACAAAGAAGAAAAGTGATTGTGAGTCATATTCCTACTGCTGCGATGTTGGCAAATTTATTTACTACGGCCTTAACAACGGATCTATTTTCTAAACACACTTATAGTATTGGTCTTTAACAGGATTAGCGCAAGTCCCTCTTGGACCATATGAGTCATTCACCTATAGTGGGGGATATTGAACCAGGGTATGTGCTCAGGCCCATGTCAGTCCACTTTGTTTAAGGTTTAGGTGAGCCTGTACGGGCCACAGGGTCCAAAGTTAGCAGGGGCGGTCACTCCCCACATGAGCCATCGTGACACGAATTCATGTGGGACCCACATACGTCACACCCGCATACTAGGCATGTGACTAGGATGTGCATTATCACATTATAGAGCCTGACTCACGAATTAGTGTCGATGGTCAGACCCGTGGTTAGCGAGGGGTTGACCCTATCATGGGCTTGGCCGTGTACAGCAGTTCCAGGCCCACTCCTGTTGTGTCAGAGCCTCTAAGAGAACCCAGTTAAATCAAAATGAGACCTATTTATTTGAAGCCCGCTTAGGAATAGAAGGAGGGGTATAAATAGGGAACTTGGGAGAGGAGGAAGCCCTAAGTGAAGGGCTGCCCCCTCTCCTCTCCTCTCTCCCATTCCACCCCCCTCTTCCCTTGTTGGTGCTGCCCCCTTGTTTTTTGAGATAACAAGGGGCTGGTCGCCCCTCTCCTCTCCCTCTAAGAAAAGGGTTGTTTGAGGGATCTACATACAAATCAAGGTAATCGTCTCATTTTCTTGATTGTTATTGTGATTCAATTGAGAATGGGTGCCGGCGTGATAGTAAGGGATGTCCCAGAGCTGATTAGCCCCAAAGTTCCGTCCATATCTTTCTTCTATTTCATTTTGATTCTTTTTATGCCCTGATTTGCATGATTATTGCATATGGTTATGCATGTTCATATATTTGTGTATTAAAATTATAATTTTTATGCATTGCGCCTCCCCTGAGCTGGCCCACCACCATGCTTCCACGTTGACGCCACTCTACACCTCCTCCCCTCTAGGTCCCCCACATTTGCCCCTCCATCTTTCAGCCTCCCGCCTCTTTTTTCATTTCAGCTTCTCTGATCTTGGTCATGGCATTAGGCCGGATTTAGTTATGTTTACTTATTTGTTTTTATGTTGTTTGGCTTTTGGTGCTGGTGTTCATTGTACCCTGATGACGTTGATGGGGGTCATCCTTATGGTGATGGGGAGTTTTTGGCATTCTCTGCTCTTATGGTGTGCGCCTCATCCGTTCCCGGGGTTCCAGGGGCTCGATGGCCCATGGCTTCTTTGATGGTGGGCATGCAATCCTTTAGTTGTTAGGGCACATGTGGTATATCCAGGGTTCATCTGTCCAAGGTGCTATTGGTTTATACTCAGTATCATTTGTTGGCATTAGTACGTTCTTTATTAACTTATCAATTCATTTGAAGACGTTCATATTAAAATGTCATGTACTTTTTCCATATTAATATTCATTTCAATTTTATTAGAGAAAATTTAAGAGGAGCCCTGTCTCAAGCACGACACATCAGCCCTACCATAATGCGCCATCATATATGTTAAGAGGGAAGCATTTTTTACGGATGAAGAGCCAGCCCAGCGTATGGAACACATAATAACCATATATATATATATATATATATATATATATATATAGTGCATGCTAACATCAATGCCTTTATGTTAACTTCCGCTAGTGTGTTTGCTATCAACTTTTAGGATGCAGGGTTCTGCATTCTTTATGTTGGGCTATATCAATAAGGAGTATAAAAAATATTTCCTATTAAAAGAGAAGGGTAGGCATGTTTCCCTGGAATGTGTTCATCATATCAAAATTCAATGACATGGTTGTATATAATTGATACTCATTTTATAATGTGATATTTGTGTATTTCTAATCCTTTAAAACTAATCAAAATAGCCTAATTGTCTCATGTGGGAGACTGAAAGGTACAACCGCAAGCTAACATGCATTGCTCAGTATATATTGTGACGGCAAACTTTGAACCAATATTCATCCAGTTTCACTTACATAAGAGTTTTTATTTCGGTAACTCTTGCATAAGAGTTGCAACAGAAAGGAATTGCAATCACAAGCCAACTATGTAAGGATCTCATGTAGAGTGGCTGGCCAGCAATGGAAGCTATGGTGGGAGAGGTTGGCCCACATCAAAATCAAAACTTAAATAGATCTACACCATAAGTATATATAATTAAAATAAATTAGCAATAAACATGCAACTTAAAACAATTAATCAAAAGAAGATAATCAAAATAGGAGTGATGATGAATTGACCTGGGCTAAACTAGCCCTAGCACTCCCTCCTCACACAGATCTAGCACGCCAATGCATAGAACAAAACAAGTTAAGGATGAGAGAGAGTTACCTATGTGTTGATCCCTCTTAAACCCCACTTCGATGAAGAAAATGTTGTAAGATCTCAGGCCAATCAATCCTCAAAGCAAATCAGCGATAAAGGAGAGTCCTCTCCTTCCTTTCAGCCCCCCTACAAAGCCTTGGATAGGGAAGAGAAGGGGCAGACAACAGCTTCTCCCAATAGAGAAGTAAAACACACCAAGAAAAGAGGGGGGCGGCTAAGAGAGAGAGAGAGAGGGGATGCATGCAATTAGAATTCTTAAATCCACAATAAGGGGGGGTGTAATTGGGAATAAGAGAGAATATTCTCTCTTATTCTCTACCTCTAATCAATCCCCTTACTTTCCAAGTATAGAACGGGCCTGAATTGAGCTTTTAAATAAATTGGGCTTACAAGCTAGAATTCTTCCGGTTTCTAATAGAGGTTCAAACACAACTGGCGCGGGCTCTATCTCACAGAGCTCGCGAAGGCCTGGACCCCTGCATACTGCCAAGCCCGCAACAGGGTCGACCCCTTGTTAACCATGGGTCCCACCCTCGATACCTAATTTGCGCGACTGGGCCCTACAATGTGTAAATGCACACCTAGAAATCTGTCTAATATACACGTGTGACATGTGCAAGTCCCTTTCAAATTATGTGTAACAAGGGAACATGTGGCATTGGCGAGTCCGCCCCCACCACCCTTGGACCTCGTGTCCCATACCGGTTCACCCAGACCACGATATGTTGGACCAAACCAGGCCCGAGCTCATAGCATGATCCAACATCTCAGCCTCAAGAATAAAGCTGGAGATAAAATAATAAAATTCAAGTAAATTATTGTAACGATGCATAGAATGATTGAATGCTCTACATGAATCTGTAACCCAGGTGTTTTACACGAGAGAAAGCTTTCCAGCAGAGACTGGACTGTTCTCTTGATCAATTTTGCCCTAGATCCATATGTCTCAGTGATGACCTTAATTAAGAGCATAATCCTCTTTATGAAGAAATGTTTACATCAGCATCAGTTTCAAATTTAAGTGAGCACAAAATGTTAATCTATTTCATTAAACTAAGGGATTCAACAGTAATTTTTGGAGAGAGAACCATTATAATATACACTGATTTGACATAAAATTAGGAGTAGAGGATGCCTATCCAGTTAGAACAATGTATGAGGTCGTGCATATCAAGGCATTACCAGACCAAGTGACGTACGCCATGTAGAAACATAGTTATCTTAGTAAACATATCATACTAAGCTCTAATATTAATCCTAAATTTAACACGTACTTAAATCTTTAGAAAGAGAAAATACGGGCCTAAAGTTTGATAAATAATTCAGTGTTAAATTGTGATGGCTGACATTTTTTACAATAATATAATTATAATATCCTTGTCGGACGTGTAATTTTTACATGTGACCGAATGTGACAGCCATTGGTGTAAAACATTCACGGATTTATCATTTTTAATTCTCGTCATTATCATAAAAATTAAACAGAGTTATTGCATAGCCAGAACAACTGATCGACATTGTTAATAAAATGTAAAATTATTACGCATGCCAAGGACTACTGTGTGTAGAGTTGATAGTTATACAGAATTTATAAATCTCTTGGCACATCGTGTGGTTCAACATTAGTCACATAAATAATTTACAAAAAGTCTAATACAACAACTAGATAAATTATTCGGAATCTCTTCCACTTCCACCTGTCCTTGTTGCAACATCTGCAGGATCTGGTGTGGGTGAGTATATTTATACTCAGTAAGTTGAGTAAAAATCTAAAATGACACTAAGCAACAAACCTTCAAAAACCTTATAATCCTTTCACATAATCTTTATCCACAGTAAATCACCCAGAAAATCAATTGGTTCAAAAATACATCAAATCCACAAGCTCAAATCCAAACCACATCAAATCTACAAGCTCAAATCTGAATCACATCAATTCAACAACCTCAATTGCAAATCACATCAAATTCATTAGCCATAATACCCAATGGCTTAGCCCCCCGCACTCAAGAGGTAAAAACACCTCTTAAACTGGTTGAATCCGGGCTTCAAACGAATTAGAATGAAAGAAATGAAGTTTCAGGAGTGGGAGAGATAAAATTGGCAAAAAAATGAGCACACACACAAAATAGCCATGGAAGGATGCTTAGGACGCCACTCGTCACGTGTGTCCCAGGCTGGGTGACACGCATGACGCTCATCGCGTGTTCATGGTACCGTTGGGCTTGTATCGATGAACCATACAAAACTAGACCACACATGGATGGGTTATCCCAAATTCATTAAGTAGGTCTAACCCATGAGGCAGACTTCCCAACGCCTGATTTGAGTGGTTCATGACCCGTTACACTCATCTTTAATTAATAAAAACTCGATCATAAGCATAATTAGAGGCAGAAAAATCATATCCAAAAATCAAGGTCATTACACAAATTGTTTTAAAATTTTTGTCAATTTTTTTTATTGTTGTTGAAATAATTTTTGTAACGCCCTCAAATTTCAACGTTTTGAAATCTAAACGTTTGGGCCCATTAGCGAGTTTTAAGGCCCAATAATAGTTTTTCTAAAAATTGGACCACTTTGAGCTTGATTCATTCAGATGAGCCTTAAGATATTTGATAGGTATCGGAGAGTCGAATGTACTGAGCTTAAGAACGTGTCAAACGGACACTAGGATAGCAGGCTATGGTTTCAAGAAGCATCTTGTGGGCATGACCCACTTTAAATTAGCAAGAAAATGTACTCTTGTTTCTTGTTTCGAAGGGCTCGTCTGTAAGAGTCCAACAATACCAAGAACGTATGATTCCGAGTTCGGGGTAAAGAGTTACGCCTATTTGAAGTCTTAATTTTTATTTTATATTAGAAAACGCAAATTAAAAAAAAGATTTGTGCGTCAACCAATGCATTAGCTTGGCTGATGCAAACACGTTAGCCAGAGCTAACGCCTACAGCTAGCCTGCTGCTGCAGGAGCCAACCGGCTCCTACAGTAGCCGGATGTGCAATACATGTCATGCATCCGATGGGCCATTTCACCTATACAATGGGAGGGAATGGGGAGGTCTAACTCGCCCCATGCCCTTCCTCCTCTCCTTTCCTCCAATTTATATCCATTTCTAAGTGTTAAATGTGCATTTCTAAGCAGTTTCTCGCCCATTTTCGACCATTCAAAAACCTATCCTATCTTCGAGGGTTCCCTACATTGTGAGGGGATCCATTTTTCAAGTTAGATACTCTAAAGGGGCAGAAACAACCCGGGGTAAGGGGAGACATCATCCGCCACTTTTGGGCCGAGAGGAAGAAAATGTCCAAGTTATATGGGAGACATTGTCCGTCACTTCTGGTTCGGAAGAAGAATTCTTCCCAGTGCAAGGGGAGGCTTCGTCGGCTGCTTCTGAGCCCGAAAAGAGATCTTGTCCCGACACAAGGGGAGGTTCCGCCCTCTGCTCCTAAGCCCGGGAATGAGACAAGGCTCTGACCACTGACTGTTACTCCGATCAATCTAAAGAACAAAGGGTAGGTGGTTTTAAGCTCAAATTTTGTGCTACGACTAGGCATTCTATTTTGTCATTTATTTGTATCTTAAATAAAATATTATTTCAAAAAATGATGATATGTATTAGGGGTCAGGCAAACACTAAGATAATAGTGTATCATATACCTCTAAGATTGATTTATCAAGATATGAACTTAAAGATATTATTATTATTTGCATTACATTTACTAATGATTATGACCGGATTTGAAAGGTAGTTATTTAGTATAAAACACAAAAAAACTATCATTGGTTTTTGAAGGGTAACTATTTGGTATAAAGCCTAAAAGCTATCGGATTTATGACTCCTAGGCAGCGCCTATTATGACATTTCGTGCACCCATGAAGTTGCATATCGGGGAAGATTCTCTTCATCATGATCCCATAGCCCCACGAGCATAAGTGTATGTCACACCAATATTAGCGACATTCTGTGAATGATGTTTTATCTAATTTTTAATTATTTATCGGATTCTGGTTACGAACGATTTATTCGAGTTTACCAGATTCTGTGAAGAACTATTTTAGTTGACTTTTCGTATAAGAAATGTGTTAGATTCGGTTAGTCGATAATATTATTTTGAGTTGACTTTTGAATATAAATTATTGTGAGAATATTTTATGCATATTTATTTATGCTTTATGTTTTAGCATCTTAATATAATTTAACTTTATCTACTAAGTATAATTATACTCATCCACCTCTAAATGTTGCAGGTCTCAACGAAGTTGATGTGAAAGAAAATTACATGTAGAACTTCCAAAGATCTATATTTTTATTTACTTTATCACATTTTTTTATTATATATTAATTTTAGATGTGCGCGACTTTAATTTTTGCTAAGGCATGATAAGCTTCGTTTTGTAATTTTTTTGTAATTACGCAAATTAATGAATAATTATTCTTCTATACATGGTTGATCTTGGCTTGGTTTTAATTATGAATTGACGGCATTCCAACCTTTAAAGTAATTTAAAATGTTGTGGCGCTACAATTTAGCAGTTAAAATAATATAATAGATTATTAAAATATTTTGACATTGTTATCAAATTGATTTAATACTGTTGTTATAATATTTTCGTTAGTTGATGAAAAATTAAATATTTACTTAAATTAGGGTTAGACTAACTTAAATTAATCACTTTACATTTGTTACCTAGATTAGAGGAAAATCATATCATATTAAAGAAATAAAAACTTAATTCCATGTTTTATGTTTTTCATGAACCTTTTCAGTAATTTTTTGTCCTTAGATTAATATTTTATAAGTGGAAGACAATAAAAGTATTTAACCATATGTGCAAGACAACAAGGGTCCTCTCTATTGACTACGAAGTGTAGGAAATAAGCATGATGAATATATTTTATGTTTGAAATTTTCACACTTATCATCGGGTTGTCCTATTAAAAAAATTAATTTATTTGTTATTTAAGGGTCATTAATGTTAATGTCAATGATTGCACACACTTCTTATGAGGGCACATAAAAGAAAAGTCATAAGAGTATGACATTTGTACATGACATTGTGGTTTAGATGATGTTCTTTGCCCTTGAAATATCTTCTCATAAAGAAGTATGTGTGATCATGTTGTGCCCGGTATAGGCACAAACGGTACCTTGAACTCTCACATAGGAAAGGGGAGAAAGGAAGAAGAAATGGGAGGAAATCATATCAGTTTTCTATTACATAACCAAAACACAAGGAAGGGGAGTTGCGCCCTCTCTCCTTGGGAAATGTGCTAGCTAGTGAACCTGGCTAATCCATGGTCCACTAGCGGTTCCAACACAAATATTGTCATATTACATAAACAAATACAAAGGAAAATAACCAAATGCACTGAAATAAAAGGTAAATGAAGAGCCTGGTGAACGTGCACAACAAATCATTGATTATGCCATGAAATGAAGATAGACTAGTATGAAAATTTTCGCATAGCACAAAATGCATTCATACATTTTTTTGCTTTTTGATTTTTGCATATGGTTTTTATTGTCTTCCATTGGTTAACAACAAAACTAACAATAACAAATGATTTTAAATTGTATTGGTTGGACTTAGAAGAAGAGTTACCATCACAGTATTTATGAGAACATATATTACATCTAAGGAAGTGTATATCTAGTGCTACAATGCTATGTAAAAAGATGTCTTTGTAGATTGATTAATTGACTATTTTGACATATTGAAATATATGTTCAAAGTGTTTAAACACATTTTAAAATGTATTTTTCATATTGGTTAATTATTTTTCCACATTTGATGATAGACCTTTAGTTAACATGATGTAGGTGTAGGCATTGAGCTTCACCCCATAGAAGAGCATCTTCAAGTATGACTTGAGAAGTGAAGGCCTTCTTGCTGCGACTAGCGTTGGCATATGCCTCGATGATGACAACAATGTGGGCCACCATGTTGAGCATGGCACCCACATCAGGCATGAGAGTGGAAGGAATGTCGTAGGTCATTAGGCTTGCTACGCTTGTGGATAAATGTCTTCTTATTGCTAGCTCCATCGTATGGCAAGGGGAGCTTTGATGGGTCAACTGGGCCAGAAAAAGGAGAGATCTACTGAGATTTTAGCCATAAGAGAGGAAACAAAGGAGGTGGAGTGTGGAAGTGTTGTCACCATTGTGACAATCCTGATTTTTGATATGTTTATAAAACCAATAATAGAGTTTTTAATATATTTTTATTGTTTTGGGTTCAGTGTCTAAAGAGTTGTGGTAGAACTTAAAAAGACAAACATTAAGGCATTGCAATCATTTAAATCGAACATTAGGGCTATAAGTAATAACCTCAAAAAGTGCACCTTATGGGTGGGACTCATAGTAAAATTATAGCAAAACCTATCCATGAGTAGTCTTGTTTTGAAGGGCTCGTCGATACGAGTCTATTAGTACCAAGAACATGCGTTTCTAACTTGAAGTTAAAAAGTTATGACAATTTAATGTTTTGAAAAAGAAAAAAATATATTTTATTATAGGCTTACGCATGCATTGAGTCAGCTGCATCAGCCGACGCGGTACTGTGCGATGCACGGGCCGCATGGCGAAACTACGGCACATGGTTTCGCCCATGTAGCACACATGACCCATGTGGTAGGTTCCAGTCGTGCAGAACCTCTGCGCGATGCATGGTTTTTGCATGGTGGAACCACGTCATCTGTGGAGCAGCACGTGATGCACATTGCAAAATGCCACGTATGCCTTTTTTATAAATACCGACTTTTTCCATCAGTTGTTTTCAGTTCTACTAATTTTAGAACTTTTTTTCCTCCATACTAACTTATACTAAGTCTGAATCAAGTCGTTCAAAAGGTATTTTCAACTATTTGACCGTGCCAAAACACTGTGATGGGGATAGTTTTTCAATTTGAGGCTTCTTCAACCACAAAATTTCTACTCAAGTCTAAGGTAGGGTGTCTTAAACTCTAACTTATGCTATGCTCATAAAGTCAAATTTTTATGTATCATTTTTATTCAATTATGCTTATTTGTCATAATTTCTGAAAAATGTCATACATGTGCAATGTTTTACATATACAAAATTATGTTTTGGCATGTACATTTTCTGGGTAGTTATGGGGTAAAACCTAGAATTATCATATATTATATATAGATACCTATTGAGGATATAATCGGTATCAAACATGCTCATATAGGTGTGGAGCATCATGGGTAAGCTCCTAGCCTTTTGAGCCTCTCGTTGCCCCATGAGCATTGAGGGGAATATCGTTCAATATCACAGCTCTAGATTTATTGTCATTAGACGAACTGATGTTTTATGAATTGGCGAACCGATGTCTTCTGAATTTATTTTTGAAATAAATTCTTTTCCGGCAAAGATATTACTTTCATAAGTTTTTTCTGCTTAGCATTAATTTAGATTTTAATTCAACCTACCAAATATAAAAATACTCACATACCTTCAGACTCTGCAGGTGATGCATCTAGGGTAGAGGTGAAAGCAGAAGAATTTTTTGTATAATTAATTGGATGCTATTTTGGCTACTTCATGTAATTATGTGACTAATATGTAAAGGCTTGTTATGCCTAAATTTTGTTGTCTGACTACTCTACAAACAGTGGCCTTTAGAGTATGTAACTATTTTATTTTGTTATGATATTTAAACTTTTGGTTGTGCATCGACTCCTAGTTATACTACGTAGTATTTTATGTGGATTTCTTGTTGTGGTATGTACTGATGGTCGTCACATTCGGCTATGTGTGTGACATTAACACGTACCAAGCGGAATAATAATCATAATTATTATTTCATATATTATTTTAATGGTGGTCGTCACGGCCATCGCTATCATGGTAATAACAAGGAAGGGGCAAAAGATACAAGATGAAGCATAATAATGGAAGAACATGCTAAAAAGGTATTCAGAAGCTATACATCATATATAATAAGAGATCATACGAAGGAAAACGTGAAGTTGAGGGCAAAAAAGTAAAAAAAAATAGGCCAAATTCTAAGAAATGAGAATTCTTGGGAAGAAAACTAAAAAATAGAAATTTGTACCACAATTACCTAAACTTTGATAAAACCTTTTACTTTAGGGGCAATAAGGTCTTAATGAGTAAAATTTCACAAGTTAAATATAAGTTATGTGCATAATTATCATAAAGGCTAGTGCCTAATTTCTCAAGAAATAGGGGTTAAAGTGTCATTTCACCAAAATTCATAACGTTTAAGTCTAATTCACTACAAATAAATCAACCAAAATTCATAACGTTTAAGTCCAATTTATTAAAAAAATAAACATGAATAAATCAAGCCGAAGAATCTACCAAACCTTGAGCCAAACAAGAGAAAACCACCGGCCCAGCCGCCAAGCCAAAGCAACATGCCCACAGATTTCCCACTTTCCATCAACCCCTCCTGTTTTTTACATATACCGAAGCAAAACGGTATGTATCTTAAACCAACCTCTCCTTGTCAATCTCTGCCCACTTTCTCACCTCCACCCCTCTACCTTGATCATCACAAGTACTTGCTCTTCTTCACCTCCTATGGCACCTACTGCTGCTATGCTTCTCCTTTCCCACCACTGGGAAACCACCCACACACCCACCAACGTCCCTCCAACCCCCAAGTCTACTTTCCGCTTCAACGTTGCAGCCAGTACGTGGTTTCCCGGTGGGTGGTTTTCCGAAGTCTGCCAACGAGTCAACTCCTACTTCGAGTCAAACGACCGGGACGATCCCTCGGTGGAAGAGAGGTTTCAGAAGGCAATGGAACTCAGCTGCTGGTCTCTGTGAATGCTGAAAGCGTGTTGTTTTCTAAGTGTTGCATAGTTCCAGCTCTGGTCATCCAAAGCTCTTCCAGAGGCGATGGAACCCAGTTTTTTTCTTTTCTTTTTGTATAGAAATGGAAATGTATAGATAGAAATGTAAAGGAAAAGTTCATTTTCCTTTTTTTTTCTATAGGGATGAAGGTATAAGAAGTTAGAAATGAAAGTTTAGCAATGGTGACTGAAAGCAATTAAACATGGATTTCACACTGAAGATTCCAGAGATGGATATCCATACCTGAAACTAGGAGCCCAGTTTTGGTTTTGGTTATGGTTAGTTGAGCGGTCTATTCAGTGATAGAGTTGTCTTGTCATTAATCACTATCTATGATCATGTTTGTTCATGTTAGAATACCACATTGTTGCACGTTTATTATTATTATGTTTGGGCATTAGTACGTTGTTTATTCACTTACCAAGATAGTTGAGGGCGTTTAATATTAGGAAACGACAAGGTACCAACGTGGCATGCTTATCATTAATTAAATTAAATATATTAAATCAGATACATTAAATATATTAATATTTATTATTATTATTTAATGTGTACCGTTTTATTAAAAACCAACCTGACGGGGCAGGTGGGTTTCTCCTTCAATAATGTGCACCGTCATATTAAGATTGAGATCCAAGAGGGCGGTCCTAAATAATTGGGACTCATTTTATTATGTGATATTTGCATGTTTCTAATCCCTTAAAAATGATCAAAACAGCCTAATTGTCTCATGTGGGAGACTGAAATGTACAACCGCAAACTAAAATACATTGCTCAATATATATTGCAACAGCAAACTTTGAACAAATATTCATCCAGTTTCACTTACATAAGAATTGCAACGTAAAAAAATTGCAATCACAAGCCGACCATGCAATCAGACTCTTTGGTACCTTTACCAATCTAATCGCACAATAATTATCCTTTTTAGTTTTATCAAGAACTAAGCCGAGTCCTGAAGATAAAAAAAAGAAATTTAAGTAAATTACTCAATGATGCATAGAATGATTGAATGTTCAGCATGAATATGTATCCCGGATGGTTTTTACACGAGAGAGAGCTCTCCGGCAGAGACTGTTCTCTTGATCAATTTCGCCCAAGATTCATTTGTCTCAGTGATGACCTTAAGAGCATAATCCTGTTTATGAAGAAATGTTTACATCAGCATCGGTTTCAAATTTAAGTGAGCAAAAAATGCTAATCTCTTTCATTAAACAAGGGATTCAACAGTAATTTCTGGAGAGAGAACCATTATGTAGCCATACTGATTTAACCTAAAACTAAGGGTAGAGATACCTATTTAGTTAGAATAATAAGGGCATGCATATCAAGGCATTAGCTGACATCTGCACCCAAAAGAAAGCCAAGTGACGTACGCCATGTAAAACATGGTTATCTTAGTAAACATCTCATTCTAAGCTCTATTACTAATTCTAATTTAAACACATAAAATATGGCTACGTAAATTTTTAGGAAGAGAAGACACTAAAATAGGCTAAAGTTTGATAAATAAACTGCAGGAAGAGAAACCGTTGGGTCACTCTGTATTTACTCAGCTTACAAGAACCATTGGAACAATGGTAATTGTGGTTGTTGTGGCCAACTTTTGGGAGAATAAAGATAAGTACAAGTACGACATATTCATACATCCACCATCCCAGTCCCGATCATAATAGGTTTACTGTTATCAACTTCATTGTCTTCTAGTTTAAGGGAATATTAACAGTAGAAAGTAGTAATTAATTTAAGGGATAATTCCTGCTAAGACCTAGAGGTCATCCAGATTTACGAATAAGTTTATGGTAAAATTATATTGTACATAATAGTATAATTTTATTATTATCTGCTTGTGACAATAATAAAATATAGATAACCAATGGGTCTTAGCTAGAGACTGAGTCGTTAAGCTTCTCATTTATTATAGCTAAGGCCTTTTATGGTGGATATTAGTGCACAAACTTTTTTTTCTAGATTTTTAAAGAGAGAGAGAATTACTTTATCATCGAGGTCCTTTGGGCTGTCTTATGGGTCACAACTGGCTTCACAAGAGAATTCATCGCAAGCAGATAATAATAAAATTATATTATTGTGCATAGTATAATTTTAATCTAGACCTATTGGTAAATTAATTAGGTTGTTTGTCTTTATTGGGAAGAACCCCTTAATTTAATTTGGCGAGGAAAAAGTTGCTTATTGCTCTCATGTTACCTGCTACTTGTCTTGGTCTAATAAATCATTTTTAGGGTATAGAGGAAACAAGAGCTGCTAAAAATCCAATTGCAGGTGCTGGATACTCTATTATAGATATTGCAGCATTTCTGGGCATCGTATCCACGAGATATATGCTCTACATAAATTCAATTATGGCTCCTTTCTCCTATATCATCTTCATCTACATTTATAAAAGAATGAATGCTCTTTACTCATCAACTTCACATATTCTTCTTAATCTTCTACTTTTCTTGTACATACACCCTCTATAAAGTATAAACTATTTTTGTATTCCATCCTAATTCCCAAGTTTGGTTGGGGTGCATCCCTTCAGTTCTTCCTTACCCAACAAATTTCGGAGTCCATCCAATGCTAGCAAGGCTATTAAATTTCATGTCACTATTGCCTTCAGCTTACACATGATAGGTTTTCCATTCAATTGGGAACTAAGTAAATGGCCATATCACAATTTTTCACCTCATATTTTTTCACTTTTTTTTCCTCACAGGTGCTGCTCCATTATGCATGGTAAAACCTTTAAGAAAGTACACAAATGAACAATAATTTGAACAAACCTTATTTGCAGCCTTATTGCCTAATCCAAATTTATTTGCTGGTTTTCCATCTGGGATCTTGTAGTCCCGAAACCAGTCTCTGATGGCAGTAAGTGTTCCCTGACAATTATCATGCAGAAAATTTCCTGGTTAATCAAAATTAATCAAGACTATTGGATTTAAGTGGACTGAAAATATTGAATACCGGGAAATGTTTCTCAACATCATCTATATCGTTCACAAGTGATGCCTTGGGATCGTCCAGCGAAATTGCAACTATTTTCCAGTCAAGCTCTCCCTCATCAATCATGGCTAGAGCTGCTAGAGGCTTCACCTTCATAATCTGACCAATCTTCCCACGGCTTTCACCAATCTCAATAACATCAACTGCAAAGAACCATACACTGGACATCAATCATAACACTAATAACACAAGCACTTTCATGATATTTCATGGATCAACTGTGGATGTTCTAATTACTACACACCTGGATCATTATCACCAAATGCCCCTTCAACCTCTAAGTTTGAGTGAGAAGGGTCCTCCCAAGTTTGCGGTAGCAGTCCATAATTCCAATTAATGTTGTATCTGTACAGTATAAGGCAAGAGGAAATAACCAAACACAAAAACATAAAATCCACTTGAAAGAACCAGAGCAGTGGTAGAATAGGATTGACAACACAAAGAAACTATTAATAGAATTGATTATGTGCTTTTCCTCTTGCTAGATATGCTTAAATAAGATTTGAATGGTGCTACTGATCACATTCATCTTCCAAGTTGCAAAATTTTCTTGCCAATATATTTTTTTTTGCTTAAGGAAAATTCCATTGGCAATAGCCACAATGAAACTTGAATATTTAACTAATCACAGTCATGTAAAAGAGATGAAAAAAGGACACAATTCGCCTAATTTTTACTAAATCTATGGAAAAGATGTAAAGATAATCTGGAAGTGTTTAATTTTAAGCTAAAAGAGATGATCACCTTTATTAAACCTAATCAATGCTTTAAATCTTAACATGTAAACCTCAGCAGTATAAGGTAATGTAAGTATAACTCTCATTGTGATAGAATGTGCCATCTACCCAGCATCCAGCTTACCAGTTCAAGATAAACATCATACTGCCTTATGATTTGTATAGCCAGACAATGATAGCGCTAAAGACCTTTAGCCTGTTTACACTTCTAATGGAATTTACCAACAACGTTTTGTAAATTTTCATGAAATCATGCAACTCATTTCATGGTCAATCAGCCATTTCTTGGCCTCATCCAGGTAAAACTTGAATACAAATAACCCAAAATGATTGCAGTGCCAGGAATTTGTATATTCTTTCATGCAAATAGCACAATGTGGAAATTAGGGATCAAAATTCAAAGCCTACATATAGGGGCAGTTAAGATAACTTAGATCACGGGAGTCCAATATACACGAGTCCCCTTCTTCACTGAAATTACATGTATTTATGACTAGCTGGTAGATTCCATCACTAGCACGAGAGAGAAGATAACTAATGAGGCTGTTCGCATATGAGTCTTATGCACCTTTTGTAAATCACTGACCAAATCCATGCACTATTTAAAATCAAAATCCTTAAAAAAATTATAATGCTTATAAACTGGATTCAGCAGCCTTTATTACGCAATCTTCTATGGAAAATTTCAGCTGGTACTCAGATTACTGAAAAAGGAAAGTGACCATACGGGTAATATCGAAGCTTCCCCTTTTTTGTATCCTGCTTTATTGGAGTATATTGCTCTTCCGTGGCAACTTCCATCTTCGCACTTGACTCCTTCGGAATTTCAACAATAAAACTAAAAACCCCATTACCTAAGTGCAACGGGATGTCATGCCAAGGAGAAACCTGCAGATAATAAAAAATTATGTGCATCAACTTTAAAGGCCATTAGCATAAAATTTATATCATTATTGATTTAGAAAATCTTCATATTTTCAACATATCAAGATGAAAATTTTCAGATTTACCAAACCCAGTAAAGAATTAAAAAATATTTAAAAGGCATAAAATTGCATTGTATCGTGTAGCAAATTCAATAATCACTCTCTTGACTAGCACAGCCCATACATTATACATTGGAAACCATGCATATATCACCCAGAAGAAAATACAGTATTTGGTGTACATATAACTACCTCAGAGGCAAATCACCTAGCAAGTCAAGTTAGCAGAAAATACGGTCTTGCTGTTGGCACTTACATAAATCGCTTTCACTACGTCATGCACAGCTCACATGAGCGGAAAAAAGGCTATCCATATTGTTGTCTCTATTGATTTCTCTAACTTTACCATATGTCATCTAGCTGCAAAAAATGGTCACATTTTTTGGCGTTTGTATTGCCTATATTCAGAGCTCCAGTTACTTCAGGAACATATCAATGTCTATTCCTCTCTGTAATCACCAGTCCAACTGTCATGTTTCGTTCTCTATGACATTTGTAATGACTGTTACCCAAAATGTGTTGAATCACTCTTAGGAAGGGATTAGAGGCAACTATTGTCTTATAGATCGAAAGATCTGAATCCATTAACCCAATTGCAACACAAACACAATAAGAATTTTGTCCTCTGAACAGAAAAAAAGCGTCCAGGTATAAGGATGATAGATTAGTTAAATTTCTATCCTACAAAATAAAGAGGAGACATGAGCTAAAAAATAACTTAAGGCTAACACTAACAGATAAGATCATAGTAAAATTCAACGGTATGAAAAATGATACACTGAAAATACCCACCAAACGAAAGCTAAACCTCATCATCACGAAACGACCCCAACGAACGCTTAACCAGGAGCAAAGCTTTTTAATTTCTTTGAACCAACAGCAAAGAATTCAAATAATACAAAAATCCAGAATCTCAATTAGCGAAAGCATCTAACAAAGATCCAGAATTCATACAATCATTCATGCCAAACATCACATTGTGCCCAAACAATTCCCGCACAAAACACATTGAATCGCTGCAATCTACCCAACACGACCCATATAAGAAAACAACAAAGCATCCACCGACATATGTAAAAAAGAAGCATCCTCGGCGCAAAGAAGTGCAGTAAAATTAACCCTTTTTCCGGAGTCGTCGACGAAGAAGACCCGGTAGTCCAACGTTTCCGGCTGGCCGTCTTCGTGGACCCGGACTACCTCCGGCCTGTAGAGCGCCCTGCAGCAGAAACGCCGCCGCGGTCGCACAGAGAACAAGCTCTTCCCGCCGTTGGTGGGGAGGCTGCGCCGGAGGAGGGCCGGGCTCCCGCCGTGTAAGCCGTGGAGAGCTCCCGCTGCTAAGACTCTCGTGGCTGCCATCGCCCCAACCACCACTCCGACACTCCGACCACCCACTGCTGTGATTGGACCCACGTTGAAAAGCTTGGACTTTTATGCGCTCCTTTCCCTACTGACCCCGCCCGACGCGACCCGACGTCCCGGAAGGGTCGAACCGGAATCACCCGCCCGGTTTCGTTAGACAAGTCCAATCCGATTCGAATGTGCCTAAAAGCGTGTCTAACAACAAAAACACCCCCAAAAATTTATAAAAAAGTTTTGATTTAACTTCACAAGTAACGCCTCACATGCTCATTTATTTAGATTAATTAAAATTTGTATATAAAATTTTTATGTAAAAATATTATTTTCCAAAGGTTATTTTATATTGCCATAAAAAATATAATATTTTATATTTCTTAAATTTTTTTTTAAAATACTAACAAATTTGGATTTACATAATATAAGAAAAATTTTGGACATAGATACCCCTATCAGGGTTTAGGGTTTTATATCATGTAAATCGCTTACACAGTTGCACTTACACAGAAACAAATTCATAGACTAGCGATTTCTCAGTAAGATGCAAATACGCAGCCTTGGTTCCGATTTTTGACCCATCTCACTGGCAATTTCGGTAGTCCGAGCAATGACAAGCAAACACACAACGTGAATTCTGGTTTTCGACCCAATCCCACTAGCGAATTCGAAAAACTCCAGTCGGTTTTTTTTTTGCAAAGTCAGGTTTTTCTTGTTTCCAAAAGGCGATTTTGAAAGTTTTCGCCCCAAAGCGAGTTTTGTTCGTGAAGTGATGTTTTGTTGGTTGTATATTGATGCGATCCTGGTAAAGTAGTGAACTTTGGAGAAAATCATTGGCTGATCAAGGGGTTAATCCAGCTTGGATCAATTTCGTGATAAAGCCTTTCTCTAGGTCTAGATTGTATGTTCGTATGCGTGATTTTTTATATTTCGTGTTACAGAACACACGAAGTAGTCACGACATTTTCTCTACAATAGCATATCATATGATTTGGTATAAGATAAGTAATATATCGTGTGTTCAAGAATATGACAATCTATATAGATGTCCTCCTATCGTGTATGCAAGCATACATGATGTGTCATTAATAACATGACAAGCAAAAGATGGCATTCAAGTGTTATGCTATTGCGTATGAGAAGTCATCATATCATGTATCCGATAACATGATATATGAACTTAGCGTATATAAGCATGTTAGTTACATAATGTGAATCAATACATTTTGGTAATGACCCATTGTTCATATGCATATATATACATATATATATATATGTATATATATATATGTATGTATGTATGTATATATATACATATATATGTATGTATGTATATATATATCTATATATATATATGGAAAAAGTTAATAGAGCCCTGGCTCATGCGCGCCGGCATGCGCCCGGGCTTATTAAGCTGTCTGATTTATATCGACGGCCCATCAAACTTACGAGTTAAAACGCCCCGTGAGTTTGATAGGCCGTCGGATGCCCGGGCGCACGCCGGCTCGCATGAGCCGGGGCTCATATAAACGGGACTCTATATATATATAATACTATCTTTTGTAGATGAAAAGCTAAAAGAATACAAGCAAATGGTGGAATCAGTGAGCACTGAATGGTTACTTAATCTAACAGGAGGTGCGTATTTATAATTGCCGATTCAGAATTGGAAGCATTGGAAATTGGTGATGACTCCTTGCAAATTGGTTATTCGGATTTATGTTTGCTACACTAGAAATTGTATTGAATCTTCGGGAAATGGTGAAGCCATAAATTGGAGTAACTCTTCGGAAATTGATTGTTCATTTGATGCCATTGTCGTGTTATCGATAATACGACATTACCTATATCGTGTAATTGGCAGCATGTAGCACGAAAGAAAATATAATATTCATTGAATGCCTTTTCTTATCTTGTAATTGGTAACATGCAAACCTTTTGGGCGTGTTTCTGATTACATGATATGTATACATTAGAGAATGTTAGCAAACAAAAAATCAAACTATCGTCTTATCTACATCACCATAATTAACTAGGTTGTGCTACCGATAACACGATGCATATACAAAATCGTATACCATAACACAACACTTTCTAGAAATTGTGTTTCTAAGAACACGATTGTCATTGTCATTTCCGTTCATTAGATAAAGAAAGGGGGTGGAAAAGGCAACCTCAATCGATGTTCCCCTTCCTTACGTTGTTTTCCTACTCTTTTATTTGCCCTCCTTTGGCTTGTAGTTGGACCATCTACCACATTCGGAGGTTCCTCTTGTGCGTTGGTACATCATTTGCGGTTGTAACCCAATTACCCACATGTTCAACATTTTTGTGGGGCTTTGATCTTTGTTTGTGACTATCCAATTTTTTCGTGGATGCCCCCGCTGCTTGAGTGGGATATGTGGGTTGAATGTAGGGAGAACTCCAGTTGGTGTCCATTGGTGCCTATATGTTGTTGGCTATACTGGCTCTCGATGTGCCAATTTTTATGTTTCTGTAGAGTACCATTTTTTGCAGTAGTCAGACACATAGAAGTGTCTATGATCAATTGCTACGATTGCATGTTTACATGATAGCCCCAGATGCTGAAACTTTCCACATGTTCAGCTACATTCGACCAGATTGACAACATCATGTTCAATACATATCGTGTAAATGAGAACACGATAAATAATCAATGTCATGTTACAGGTTACACGACCCGTAATGCTAACCATACGATCATGTAAGTATAACAAATAAACTTACACGATATGGACAATAATGTATACATGTATACATGCTATGGACAATAACATTTAAATGTATTGTACCTGGTGACAGAGCGAGTTAACGTGGAGTTCATACATTGACACAGGCAATATATGCACATTCCTTGCTTCTTCTTGTCTATTTTCGATGTGTTTGAGGGGAAATGGGGTTAAATATTTAGTCATATTCTATTCATCTATCCAATGTTTATCAAGTAATGCAGTTGTGTCCTCCCTTGTATACTCAATTAACTAAGTTATAGGCATTGACTTGGCTTTTTTGAACATTGCATTGACACTTTTAGACTTGTATGAGCTGAGGGTTCCATATCTTTTCATAGAAATGCGACATTGGCCCAGTGCTATGAACCTATCTTGTTTAGCTAAGCAAATGCTTTAGGATTATGTTCTTTAATGTTGCTCATTGTTTCATCATACACGTTCTATCTTAAAGTTTCAGTTGCAACGTGGAGATGGTTTTTTAGGTAGTTGTCCTTGAATCTATCCAACATATTTGTTGCCATGTGACGGATGCAATATCCGTAGTGTGTAGATGGGAAAAACTGTTTAACAACATTTGCCAAACTCTTCATTCTATCAGAAACAATTGTATCCAACTCGGCTAGAGGATCAGAAAATAGATGATTTTTAAGCAATTCAAGAAACCATCACCATGTTTTCTCACACTTGTTCTTGACCACTACAAATGTGACACGTAGCATATTATTGTTCCTATCCAGTGCAGTTGCTATCAATAGCTATCCAGGATACTTTCCCTTCAAGAAAGTTGCATCTACTGTTAGCAATGACCTCAATGTTGTTCTGAACGCTCTTGCAATAGGCCCAAACATCCAAAATACTCTTTTGAAATCGTACCCTTTATGGGTCTAGGAATATCACATAATCTTATTAGAACAACTACACTTCCTAGATTTCTACATTCTATTAGACTTCTAGAAGCAGGAAGTATGCGATAGGATTTGTTTGAGTCCCCATATATTAAATTAGTTAGTGCTTTACCTACACAACCGAATATTAAGTTGTTAACATTCTAATGAAGGTTATACAACAAGTTCATTTGTTGTGTTCCCGATCACAAGACAAAGTTTGTAGTTATGATATCGTAAACTAGAACTGATTAAGCATCATGTTCATGTTAACATGATATGTAATTAAGTCGTGTGATAAGAAAATGCAATTGTATTCTTATCATGTGCTTAATACCACATCATAATTTAAATTTGTGTTATGAAACACACACTTCAAGGAGTCTCCTCAGTTTATATTACATGTACGCCAGCATTTCTTGTAGTTTGCAGTTTTGCCCAAGTGCTTCAAAATATAACTTACTATGAAATATAACACGTTAATTAGAGCACTTTGCGGCATATGTAAAACTGTTTTCATCCACAACATGGTAAGTGAAATTCGCCTTTATTGCTAAGTTAGTCAAAACCCTCTTAAAATGCAACATGCTTAGAAAATGTGCATCCATTTCGAGGAGCTTCCAGTAATCCTTTGCTTGTAAACTGCCAGCCATTAGCTCGCCTTCACCAATATTTAGTTCAAATAGGTTGAGATCATCGACTGTCTCCAACTTTACCTTGGCCTCAACGTAAAAGTTACTGGGACCTCGCTGATTTTGAATTCTTCGTAGTCAAACATACTTTTTATGTCAACTTTATCATTCTTGTTCCACTAATCATCACACCACACTTCAAATTCTTTACCATCATAATTACAAGGATTATATGGGGGTTCATAGTTATTAAATGAAGTCCTTATCACATCCATCATTGGCAACAATTCTTCTAATTTAGTGTGATTGACTTCTATCACAAGTTTTGTAGTCATTGGATTGATGTTTGAAGAATGACGATGTAAGAAGAATGACATTGATTTGTTGAGGGCAAATTTCTCAGTTCTCCCAATCTACATTGGATATTAACGTGTTAATAAATATGCGATATAACTCGACATTGTGTATTCGGTTACTGATCGTTTATAATTAAACCCTTTGCAAGTGTACAAGGTAATTGTACTAGGATAAGTATTTAAGGGTTGTCGAACCTCAGGGACGGATGGGTTATTACTAAATCTAAAGAGGAATTTGCTGATTTAAAAACTAAAAACAACTTAAACTTAAATTAAGCAAAAGAAAGGAATCAACTAGTTTAAAATAAGAGATTAATTTGATGGAAATTACTTAGGAAATTGAATCCACTATAAAACCATAACAATTCCTTAACTTTTAATCTAAATCTAGTGTGAACATGAACAAGTATTCTCAGCTACAAGCTAGAATTACTTCAAAAAGAATCATTAATTAACTTCCATGGCATGAACTATTTTCGACAATAGCACGGATCATCTACACTAAACTAGCTATAGGCATGACCCGTCTAATCTTAGTATAACTCATCCAAGTCATTAATTATCTGAACATTAAAACTATTATATGACCATCTCATCTAAATCATAGAAATTAGAATCGATGCAAATATCAAAACCACATCAATCTATCATCTACAAGACAATAAATCAACATAGAATTGAATAAACATTAAAAGCTCTTCCATTAAAAAGGAAATCCATATCATACAATTGTCATCATTCACAACTGAGATCTAAATTAAAAAGAAAAGAAACTGAAACTTATCTATAGCTTCATCAACTCCTAAGTAAAAGAAAAGTCTAGCCTTCCATTGTAGAAGAAAGCACTTGAATCTCCATTAGAAGCTTTGAATTCTCTTCCATCTTCTTCTTCCTTTTTCTCTTCCTAAAATCTACTGGAATCCCCTAATTCTAAGCCAAATATGTCTTTTTATAGGCATAAGTTCCGTAGAAAGAAGTCCAATATGAAAAGGATTGGAATTTGGGTCAAACAAGGAAACTGCACATTATGCCGATCGATCGCCCTGCATTCCCGATCGATCAGCTACACTGAATTTTCATCTAAATTCACGTTATCCCGATCGATCGGTAAGTGACCCCGATCGATCGCCTACAAGATGTTCTGTTTTCTGGGTGTTCATATTCTGTTCATTAAGCTTTCCTTCATGTCCATATTAATTTCTAACTTGTTTATAACTCCAAAAAGTTGTCCAAATCACTTTAAAGCATGTGAAGACTATTTTTAAGCATTTCAAACATCGTCCAAGTACTTTGATAAGCGCACTTTACCTACAAAACATAAAATACCATATTTTAGACATGTAGAATATAATTAAAATTCCAACTTTGTTTAAATACACATCTAAACTACTAATAACTACAAAATTATTAATAATTAAACTAAAATACTAATATCTATCTTAATCTAAATAAACCATAACTAACTCTAAATTAACCTAATCTATACTAGCAAATAAGGTAAAAAGGCGTATAAAATAGATATAGATTTCATACTTATCAGTTACACACTTACAATTCATATCATGTTAATGATAACACGATAGGAATACATGTCGTGTTATTGCATCTACATTGAAAATCATTATTGTTATATCGCAGGTGTATGTCGCATCATTACTTATGCAATAGAATAAAAATCAGGTAACTCCTTCAAATGATATGCTTTTAAAGGAATATACTATGTTCTATATCGTGTGCTCAAGTACACAATAAAGTACATTCTCATGCAAACTTATAATTGATTGTTACCTCATAGTTTCAAAAGTAAACTGTGTATCATTGACTCCCATTTGCATTCCGAAATTAGAGTTGGGCTGAGCAATTACAACCAGTGATTTAGCTCTATTGAATGTCTAGTTCCTTTCTACTAATGGTGATTTGTCACCATTGTCGGGCTCTTTCATCTCGGCATACAATGATAATACCTCCTTATTTTCCTTCTTATAAATGGAGAACATTGATTGCATGTCCTCATTGTCTTGTTATTCATATATCATGGATGATTGGGAAGATGGAAATAAATACTTCAAATTCACATTATCATTAACAGCAAGTCGTGCCTTGACTTGAAGTAGCAGCTCACCGAACCTCACCGATCAATGTTCATCAACTGTGCCTTTCCACCTCTATACATACCACCATTGCCTACCTCTCTATTGTAATATATGCAAATACTAACCCTATCCATAATGGGTGTAAAAGGGTGATTGAATCCGCGAAATGAGGCCTTTGGAGCCCTCAACAACTTTTTGGGAGTAAAAAATGGTTTTTTAATGAACAACGACACTCACCGGTGAGTCATCGCCATTCACCTCCTGCCAGCGACATTTGTTGGTTGCCGATGAATCCCAACACACTGGAACAGAGCCGCATTGTTCCAGTGTTTATTTATTACAATATGTGGGGTATTGGGTTTATTTAAAACCTAAGGCTACTTTCATCCATAAGTAGGTAATATGTCATTTGTGTTTAAAATCTAGGGAATATGGAATATTGTGTTCTTCGGCCAGGCAATATGGAAAAAACTCTTTTCCAAAATATATAAATTATCAAGGATTAAAAGTAGGGAAATGATATTTTTAAATAAAAAACTCGCACATGAGTTTTGATTAGTCTGGATAAGTGAGCCTATATGAATTTTGTGTGAGACCCATTTGTTAAGTCCAATCAAAACTTTTGTGTAAATTTTTGTGGATATTTTTATTGTGGGAATATTACTATCCTTAGAATTATACATAATTTGTTTAAACATGAAAAATGCCAATGAACTAGTCAATCACTAGTTAGACATTATCAAACGACCTGAAAAAAACTTTAAAACAATGCTCATTGAATTAGATGCATTTCATTGTTGTTAAGCATGACCGTAATATTTAATAAAATGCTATTTAACTTATACGCCTTTTTTTTCAATAATAAGCTACTATTCAATCTTGTTATAAAGTGGCATGTGAGGTTTATCGAGTTAGCCAATAGAGTGTTGTTGGGATGGTTTAGACCATGCCTAAAGAACCGGAAATACTGAATTTGAACCCCCATGGTTACCCACAAGGATTAATATCTTGACTTACCCAATGAACGTGATGAGTAGATGTTGCATACACTTGACATAATTGACAACATTGACACTTCTTCTAGGGCATACCCTAACCCAATGGAGCTCATTAGGCACTCTATAAGAGGCCCGACTTTGATACCATGTTAATATCACTTTCCTCTGAATCTCAAGTTGTTAATTAAATGACAAGGCAAAATGTGGATAGCCACAACTACGGCTTGGCTCAAAGAGGTTGGAGAATGGTGAGAGCCCGATTGAGAAGCCTATGATGGATATTTTAACGAAGGGCCACTTCAACAAAACCAATTCTCTATGGGGTTGGGACTTGGGCCAATCCCAAACCAGCCTATGAGAACCAAATTTAATGGTTTTTAAGGTTTCCCCATCCACATGTCCATTGGTCATGCGTTTTGGTCATGAAAATATTTTTCAAATTGAATCCTATCATGGGCACTAAAAAAGTGACCTACTTGTCTTGTGAGTTATGACATCACATTTAACCCTTATTTACTCTATTTTTATTAATCACTAGTTGTAACACCCGATATTTTTCATCATATTTTCTTAAAATTCATGGAAATTTTTTGCAATATAAAGGTTGTAAATTGGAGGGAAAATGATGAAATCAAAACCTGTGAAAATATTTTATAATTTAAAACTCTAAACATCAATTTTCCATCCAAATTTATCTTTATTCGGTCATCCCTAAGTACTCAAAAATAAACATACGACTAAATTACCATGATCATGGATTTTTAAATACAAATAACTCCCAAGCATCCCTGAGTACAAGTCCCATAAACAGTCCACTATCTGATCCAAATTAAAAGTTTAGAAGGTATAATCACTTTAATTCTCATCTCATCCAATACATTAGATTGTGGCACAAAATATACTCTCATTGAGTCAAATATACTTGAATCAAAAGGGGAAACAATCCACCGCAGAATTGAGCATCCATCTCCAGGAGCTCTCCAACACAACCTGCAAAAGCTTCTCGAACAATGGGGCTAAAAAAGTAGGGTAATGAGTATTTTCATACTCAGTAGGAAAATACCCAGTAGGGGAATCCTAAACAGTGAACTCAATAAGTTTATGAATACACGCGTTCATTAAACTCAAACATGAAGCATACAACATATAATAATCATATACATATGCATATAATAATGCATAACAAACCATGAAACCAAACTTATACAAACACCCTTAATCAAGGTCTTACAAACTTACCCGTACCATCGTATGCATACTCAATACCTTACACATACTCGTACGACCTTACTCATACAATCTTACACTTACAGTCCTTCTCAGAATCATATACTTACAATCGTGCCTAGAATCGTACACTTACAGTCTTACTCATAAACTTACACTTACATTCTTACTCAGAATCATCATCTTACAGTCGTGCTCATACTCATACAACTTACACGTACTTATATGACCTCAATCATACACTTACTGTATTACTCAAGCATACATTTACAATCACACTCATACTATCGACCACTAAAGCTCATTACAACTAATAAGCTCCAGCGTTAAAAAGGAAAAGAATATCACTGGGGCATCACCTTAACCTCTGGGGAGTAACTAGATGTCATGGACTTTTACAAAGGCAAGGCACACCTATGCTCATGGGGCACAGGATTAAACAGGTAAAAGTAGATCCATGATACTACTTACCTAAGCGTGCAAACATACACCCACACATAAGGGGTCATACAATTGCCCACACATAAGGGGTCTTATAGTGCCATACAATTGCCCACCATTACGGGTCTTATGGTGCCAATGCTACTATTGTACAGAAATCATACAGTGCCTCTTGGGCGGAATCATATAATGCCACTCTTGGGCAGAAATCATACAACACTCTCAACAAAGCATCAAACATCCAGGCTTAATACAACACACAGACCAAATCGAAAACATACATACAGTTGCTCTCAATAGAGCATCAAACATCTGGTGCTCTATATAGCACACAGACAACATCCCGTAGGATAAACATCATGGCAAGACATGAGAAATGCTTAGCCGACTCATTATCCGCTAGCTCAAACACGACACTTAATTCGTTGAACCCTCAGGTCTCAAAATCACAACGCTATTACTAGCTTTGTCATAATTCAAGTTTGAATTAAGTATATTACGCGGTACAATTATGCCACACAAACTCACAGTGCTCGATTAATCAAACCGAAGCTTAGCCGTATCCAAACCCTAGTTCGTCAGGGCAGCAGACTTCACTTAACCCGTCCGTATCATGATCAACTCACCGTACATCAAATCCTTACATAATCATACAGTCTCCACCATCCACCTTATGGACAAAACATCTTACACATACGTCATCAAGCTGAGCTCCTCACAATAGATCCCCGTTATCACCCTCCTACTTAATACCTCACTTATTATGCTTATTTTTCACTTCATAATCTGTACATTATGCTTGTACAATTATGCATGCTCTTATTGTCTAATAAAGCTCCATAAGGCTCCAAGCCTAAGTACTCTTACTTACTGTAATGCCCAAGATTTTTCTACGATTTTTTGTAATTTTTTGATCATTTTTGGCAGAAAAATATGACGCTTCGGCATATTTGGTCATGATATTCTTACCCATATAGTCAGGTGTGGGGTTTAGTCGTAGGCCACAAGCCTAGACGCGTGTTTACGGCTTAAAAATTTGAGAGAGGAGACTATAGAAGATAAGGGAAAAAGGAAAAAAAAAGAATAGAAAGATCGGGCTTGGTCGAGCCCAATCCAGAAAACTTTGGAACAGTGCACACTCCCCCCTCCGGTTTCTCTCTATTCCCAGCCGCTGCCGGCCGCCGGTGGGCCACAGGGCCATCGCCACCCGCTCCGCCCTGGCCGTGCAACGACAGGGGGCCTCCACCCCAACCACCACGGCAGCTCCGTCTCCACCGATTTACCACCCGGTTAGCCCTCTTTCTCACTGTGTTTTGAGTTGAATAGCCGCCATGGGCCAGCAAGGGCCGGCCGGACGCTGGGAGCTCCACCCCGGCCCGAACCTTCCCTCCCAGCCTTCTGGACCCTTCCTCTGCCAGATTTCCCCCTCCTCATCAGACCCCTCTCTCTCGTATCTGTTGTGATACCGTCGCCTCCGTGAGCCGGCGAGGGCCGGCCGGCTGCCCACAGCTCTGCCTTGGGCCGGTGATGGCTGGAGGACACCCCTCCCGGCCGCGCGACCCTGCCCTCATATTCCCTTCTGCCCTATTTTTCTGCCCCCTTCCATTGAGCTCTCTGGCTGGCTTCAGCTGCCGTTGGACGCCCCAGCTGGACTCAGTCCGGACACCCTTGGTCTGGTGTTGGCTATGGACTCCTACCTTTGTCCGGTACCACCTCCGCCCTTCCTCTTTCATCCGACCAGACACTTTCATCATCCCCTGTTTCTATCTGTGACGGAATTTGGGGCTGCGCCGGTGAGAGCCAGCATCTAGCTCGCCTCTGGCTGACTAGCCTTGGGTTGATGACAGTAGGACCACCCCCAGCCAGCTCTGCAGCCCCCATGGTTGCTCCACCCTTGCTGGTCTTCCTCGGCTAGACCTTTCCGCCCTTGTTTCCCTATGTGATGGAAATTGAGGATGTACCGACATGAGCCAGCCTCCGATCGGCTAGCCTTGGGCTAGCGATGATAGGGTCGTCGGCTCAGTTGAGCCCCACCACCCTATTGTTCTTTTTGGCTCCCTCCGCTCAGTCGGAACTAGGTATGCCCTCTCTCAGTTGTAGTGTTCCATCCTAACAAACCGAGCCTTTGCTCCTCACTGTCCTATCTGTTCGGCGTGTCGCCACTGACTTTGGTCATCACCTCTGGCTGGAGATAGCTCGTCTTGGCATCTAGGGCCATGATGGAGCCAGCTTGTAACCCCTTCTCCTTTGAGCCCCAGGGTTTTCACTTGTTTTGGGCCACTCTAGCGTCTCCTCTAGACGCTTGTAGTTTGGTGGGTCTCATCCTAAAGATGGCTAGCCGCCCTAGTGTGGCACCACCCCTCTTTTTTTGACATGAGCCACGTGTTCCCTCTGTCGGTTATGTATTTGACTACACTATTCAGAGAGCCATTGTTTTACCCTCGCTGGATACCGATCGGCCTCTAGTCGGTCTACCTTGACATGGCAACGGCAAAGGCCGTCTTTGTTGTCACTACCCTTGGGCATGGCCCTACTGCCCTTCCGAGCTTTGGGCCGACACCATCTAGCCCTCTACCCCTCCCTTTGGCCGCGTGTGCAAGTAGTCGTGCATGCAGTTTAGAGTTTAGGTGCCACTTTGGCACTGCTTGACCATCGGATGGCTCTGCCATCATCTGGAGTTGACATCGGAGTCCTCCACCACCTCTCCTCCATCCTTGAGTGTCGTCCACACCCTTCGCCCTTATGTGGGCCCTTGTAAATGCAAAATCGATGTCGTTGGGTGTTGTCCACGACCGATTTTGACGTCTTGTGACCGGTTGGGTATTGTTCAACCGTCGATTGAATTTTAGTGAGTACACCCTGCCTTCCAATCGCACCTGCCACTCGTTGGCACGATCTTTCTCCCGACTGCCATTAGTGTGCCACCGTGGATTGCGGATTTTTTGCATTGATCTGTGTCACCCCTATTTTGCCATGAGTAGTTCTAGTGCTTCCTAAAACCTAAGGACAATAGCTCTCTCAGCTAGGCAATAGTTTTGACTGCCAACTCCGCCACCATCATGTGCTCGCCATCAAACGTCATGATTACGAGGTAGGGGAGCTTTAAACTCATAATTTCATGATAGCATGCTTTGAATGAGTAGCAACATGCTAGGATTGTATCATTCCATATTTTGGATATTAAATCATGATCTGTTTGCATGATGTAAGATAATGAATTATGCTATGTTGAGATACATATGATATGTATGAGTTGCACATATGTTTTATGGATGTAGAATATGTATGCACTAGTGATGGCTAGCGAATATGTTAGAATGCTATGTATGCGTATTATGGACGTGCTAGTGATGGCTAGTGATTGTGAGTAAGTTACGTATGTGGACTATGTGTGTGGGTAGAGGTATGAGCGATGGACGGTAAGAAGTGGCAAGGGATTGGTACGAAGTTGGATGTGGATTTGGATGTGTAAGCATATGACTGAAGACAGAGAAGATAAGTTTGATGAGCGAGGATTTGAAATGGATTGGTTTGGTTTGAAACATAAGTTAGGGGTTCGATAAGTAAGAGGACTTAGGCTTGGAGCCTTATGAGGGTTTATTAGATATTAAGAGTGTGCATAATTGTACAAGCATAACGTACAAATTGTGAAGTGAAAAGTAAGTATAATAAGTGAGGTATTAAGTAAGAGGATAACAGGGATCTGCTATGAGGAGCTCAGTTTGATGATGTAAGTAAGATGTTTTGACTATAAGATGGATGTCAGAGGTTGTATGATTATGTAAGCATTTGTGTACGGTAAGCTATGTTGTGACTTGGACAGGTAAGTGAAGTCTGCTGCCCTAACGAACTAGGGTTTCAATTGGGCTCAGCTTCGGTTTGATCAGTCGAGGACTATGAGTTTGTTTGGCATAATTATACCACATAACTTACTTAATTCAAACTTGAATTATAAGAAAGCTAATGATAGAGTTGTGAGTTTGAAACCTGAGGGTTCGACGGATTAAGTTTCGTGTGTGAGCTAGCCGATAATGAGTAGGCTGAGTGTTTCTCATGTCTTGCCTTGGTGTTTGTCCTGCGGGATGTTGTCTGTGTGCTATATAGAGCCTGATGCTATATTGAGAGCAACTATATGTATGTTTTCAATTTGGTCTGTGTGTTGTATTAAGCCTGGACGTGTGATGCTATATTGAGAGCGTTGTATGATTTCCGCCCAAGAGTGGCATTGTATGATTCCGCCCAAGAGGCACTGTATGATTTCTGCCCAAAAGTGGCACTAGCACTATAAGACCCATAATGGTGGGCAATTGTATGGCACTATAAGACCCCTTATGTGTGGGCAATTGTATGACCCCTTATGTGTGGGTGTATGTTTGCGTGCTCAAGTAAGTAGTATCATGGATCTACTCTTACCTATTTGATCCTATGCCCCATGAGCATAGGTGTGCCTTACCTTTGGAAAAGTCTATGGCGTCTAGTCACTCCCCAAAGGTTAAGGTGATACCCCAGTGACATTCTTTTCCTTTTCGATGCTGGAGCTTATTAGTTGTAATGAGCTTCATTGGTCAATAGTATGTATACGACTGTATGACTGAGTATGTGCATTTCTGAGTAAGCGTATGATTGTGAGTATGAGCATGACTGTAAGAGTGAGTATGAGCACGACTGTAAGAGTTTGAATATGAGTACGACAGTAAGTGTAAGACTGTATGAGTAAGGTCATACGAGTAAGTGTAAGACTATACGAGTAGGGTCGTACAAGTATGTGTAAGCTATATGAGTATGCCTATGATGGTACGAGTAAGTTTGTAAGACCCTGATTAAGGGTATTTGTGTAAGTTTGGTTTGATGGTGTGTTATGCGTGCTTATATGCATATGTGCATAATTATGTTATACGTTGTTTGCTTCATGTTGAGTTGCATGACGCATGTATTTATGAACTTATTGAGTTTACTATTTACATTCCCCTACTAGGTATTTTCCTACTGAGTATGAAAATACTCATTACCCTATATTTTTAGCTTTGTGGTTTGGGAGGCTTTTGTAGGTTGTGTTAGAGAGCTCCTAGAGATGGATGCTCGTTTATGCGAAGAAGTGTTTCCCCTTTGATTCAGGTATATTTGACTCAATGCGAGTATATTTTTGTGCCACAGTCTAATGTATTGGGTGAGATGAGAAGGAAGTTGTTTATATCTTCTGGACTTTTAGTTTGGATAAGAATGTAGACTGTTATGGGACTTGTACTTGGGGACACCTGGGAGTTATTTGTATATAAAAATCCATAATCATGGTAATTTAGTCATACGTGTGTTTTCGAGTAGCGCTTGAGGATATTTGCTTTGGCCGTACGATGTTTGATCAAATGAAGAAAATTTTGGATGGGAAATTGATGTTTAGTGTTTTAATTATAAAATGTTTTATCAAGTTTTGATTTCGTCATTTTTCCTCCAATTTACATACGTTATATTGCAAAAATTTTCCATGAATTTTAAGGAAAATGTATGAAAAATATCGGGTGTTACACTTACCGAACCCCTGATGTCGTTCCAAACCAAACCAAACCAATCCACTCAAATCCTCGCCTGTCAAACTTACGTTTGCCGTCTTTTCTCACATACTTACACATCCAAATCTACATCCAACTTCGTACCAAACCTGTAAGGACTCTCATTTCTAAATCGGTTTTTGTTTTCATTTAATTATCGGTTATCGTGAGGTTAACACGTTTTCTGATTTATTCAGTGGTTTCAAAGATAGATGGTGTTTGTGATGGTTTTAATCAAAATTAACTTCACGATTAGTGGTTTTAAGTGATTTTGAATCAAATGTGAATTTTTGGGATTTTTCAAAATTTTTACTATTTTCCAAAATTTAGGGTTTTGGCGGGATCCCTGTGGGCGCCACCGTTGAAATTTTGGTTTTTGTGTCAAATTAACCCTGACATCAACTTAAGCTTATACAAAAAATTTTAGAATTTTCTCAGATTTAATTAGTGCTCAAATTTGTAAAATACCCATTTTTAGCCTATTTTTCTATTTATACCCCACAACTTACCCATACACACCCCAAAGCTTACTATAAAAGGCCAAACATGAGCCATTCCCATTTTGGGAATAGGCTGAGGAGGAGAGGTAAGGCCTAATCCCCAATTAGGCCCGGATTAGAAGGTGTTTAAGGTAAGTCCATTCTAATTAAGCACTAAACCCTAGCTTTCCACTTAATCCCTTCTAAATCTACCATTTCCCCTTCGTTTTAATTCGTTTTTAAACATCAAAACTACTGATTTACATTTTTTACTACAAACCCTAGCTCTCAAAATCTAATTTTTATGTTCAACAAGCCCTAGATCTAAGTTTTTAATTAGGGTTTTCTTTGTTAAATCGGTTTTAATGGAGTTTAATTCAAACACTATGTTTTTGTAAGGTTTTCAAGAAGGGTGACCATCAAATCCAAGCCTAATCAAGGGATAAGGTAACGAAGTTTCAAAATTTTAGTCTTTCTTTGGTAAAACTCTTGATTTTGTGGTTTATTTTGAATGGAGTTACTTGATTTAGTGTTCTAATGGCATGATTAGAAAATAGTAATATTTAATCCCGATTTCATAGGGTTTTATCTTGTTATGATGTGGTTTAGCATTCTTGAAGTCATGGTGGGCTTTTAATGGCATTTAGGTTGTTCGATGGTGATGTGGAGTTTTATCAATGAAGTTTCGGTTTGAAAATTCGAAAGGAAGAAGAAGGTCGTTTCTGCCTTATTGGCTTTTGAACGGCCCATCTAGGCGTCCGAACGGCAACACTGTCAGATTGACATATTTCTAGTTTAGCCCATCAAACGGCCCTCCTGGGCGTTCGAATGGCAATACTGTAAATTCAAAATTTTCCTATTTAGCCGATCGAACGGCCCTTCTGGGCGTTCGAACGGCTACACAACAGATTTTTGTTTTATTTGCATGATGTTTATTTTCATGATTCCACTTTAACTTGCCAATTTTATATGAATGTGGAGTGTTTTGAGCTATAATATACTATTGGAAAGGCATACCATTGAGGTTATGAAGTTGAGATATATATTTAGATATTGGTGGAATGACTTTTGGTTTGTGGTATGATGTTGGAATTGTCATCTTGAAGTTATGAATGATTGATTCTCTATGGTTAAGTATATTTTCAGTCGAGCTACAGCCTACAAATGGATTGATTTGTCATGATAGGATGTAGTTAATTGATGTGTGGATGTTAGTGAATGTCATGGCCTAAAGATGAAGTGAATGATCTTATATGTATTTAGCCTTTGTGGTTGAGCTTTGATTTAAGTTATGATTTCAATGATTCTTCTTCTATGATTTCCACTGGAATTCATGATTAGATATTAATTCACATGTGTAGTGTGGTAGTGAGTTAATTTCAAGCATGTTGAAATGCATTGAGTGAAGTGCTTCTACTAGGTACACACACATGTGGGGATTAATGATGATGTTGAAGCTTGATATTATGATTATGAATGATGCATTAGGGGCTCATGAGAGCACTTATCATGGATGAGGATTCATGTATGCCTTGCCCACGTATGTACATGCTGCATGCATCATGAAAATAGATTTCCAATTGAGGCTTTATCGAGGTTAATCAAATTTGACTGATTGGATGCAATGTGGGAAATTGTGTGCCGGATTGATCGGTTGTGGCTTAATCGAAACTTGATTGGTCCGAAAGGACATGTTTTGCTTTGAGTTCCTGTGTGGAACGAGTGCACTCCCCGGGTTGAGTCTAGAGAAATGGAATTATGTGGGGACGAGTTGTGTACTTGTCTTGCAGATGTGAGACTGTTATCATGAGTCTCATCTGGAGCCTGAGAATCCAGTGTGGTATGCCATGTGCACCCGCTACCACATGTTCCAAGGTTCCCTGTGTAGGAACTCGGGCTCTCCCCTCCGCAGGAGATGTCCCTGGGTGAACACCCCTGCTCTAGATTCTCTGTATGAGAATGGGACATCCTTGGCCAGGATCGTCCAGGGTGAGCAGTTTTAGGGATTGACAACCCCAAACTTTCTTTAATTCTTGTGTAGAATTTTGGACCATGACACGCCTTCGTGGCCTTGTCTGTGTTCCCGTATGTGTGACAATAAATTGTGATTACTCCTTGATGGAGGTTGACATGATGTGATGCATGATATGACATGTATGTTAGAGATATAGTTCATGCAGGTGAATATGATGTGAAGCATGATTGAATATGTATGTTAGAGATATAGTTCATGTAGGTGAATATGATGTGAGGCATGATTGGATATGTATGCTAGAGATACATTTTATGCAGGTTGTTATGATGTGATGCATGATGGGATATGTATGTTAGAGATATATTTTATGCAGGTTGTTATGATGTGATGCATGATGGGATGTGTATGTTAGAGATACATTTCATGCAAGTTGTTATGATGTGATGCATGATGGGATATGTATGTTAGATATGTTAGAGATACATTTCATGCAGGTTGTTATTATGTGATGCATGATGAGATATGTATTTTAGAGATACATTTCATGCAGGTTGTTATGATGTGATGCATGATTGGATATGTTTGTTAGAGATACATTTCATGCAGGTTAATATGATGAAATGCATAGTTGGATATGTATGTTAGAGATACATTTCATGCAGGTTGATACGATGTGAATAACATTATATGGATTATACACTATGATGCAAGTTTAGGTGATATGTATGTGTGATCAGAAAATGATACATCTCGTCAATCTTAGATCTGAATGAGTTTATTGCTATGCTATCGTATTTTCGATGATGATAGTTATATTAAAAACCATAGCTGAGTTTGTTAAACTCACCCCTCTTTCTTGTGTTTTTGCTTTGGGGCTGCATGGTGCGACACACAGACGGACAAGATCTCCTCTTTGAGGAAAGATCGGAGATGACTTGGATGTGATCGTGGAGACTCTTGTGTGACTTATTTTCCTTGGTTTATGCTTTATGTTTAGAACCTTTGTGTAGGGTTCTCTGTTGGATTTTTATGCTACTTTATATAGTTGTGATGTTTAAGACTTATTTTGAGCCAGTTTGGGCTATGGTTGACTAAGCACGTGGGTTCGAGACTAGTTGTTTACTTTGTGTTAAACAACTCTCTTTCTTTTCTTCTTATTTACTCTTGCTCAAAGGAATGTGCGTACTCCGTAATTCTGTTAAGTTGCCCGTGGTTAGGGTTAAGTCTTCTGCTAAACCGTTTCTCAATTTTCCCCTCGTCGCCCCTGCGCGCTTGACCAGCCCTTGGACCAAGTTTGGCTTGGGTCGGGCATCACCGGGGTGTGACAAAACCTCTGTCATCTCTTATCGTTCGTCGCCCGAACTTCTATCCACACACAACCCTCATACATAACTAACTCATAATTGCTAGCCATCACTAGCATGCCCATAAAACACATATGTAGCATACTAACACATTCACTAGACATCACTAGCATGTCCATAAAACACATACATAGCATACTTACATATTTGCTAGCCATCACTAGCGCATACATATTTTGCATACATAAAACATGCTTACAACTCACATACATATATGTATCTCAATGTGGCATAATTCATTATCTTACATCATGCAAATGGGCCATGATTTAATATCCAAAACATAAAATCATATAATTGTAGTATGCTGCTACTCATTTAAAGCATACTATCACGAAATTACGAGTTCAAAGCTCCCCTACCTTGTAATTATGACGTTTGATGGCGAGCATACGACGGTGGCGGAGTTGGCTGTCAAAACCATTGATAAGTTGAGAGATTTGCTGTCCTGAGGATTTAGGAAATGCTGGAAGCACTCACGACCAAATGGGGTATCAGAGATCAACGCGAAAAAATCCGTGATCCACGGCAGCACACTACAAGTGGCCGGGAGAAAGGTCGTGCCAACAAGTGGCAGGTGCAACCGAAGGTCTAGGCGTACACACTAAAATTTGACTGGTGGTTGAACAATTCTCAACTGGTTATAAGACGTCAAAATCGGTTGTGGACAGCACCCAACGGCATCGATTTGGCGTTTATAAAGGCCCACATAAGGGCGGAGGGCGTGGGGTGACGCTCAAGGACAAAGGAGAGGTGGAGGAGCTCTAATGGACAAATCCTGACGATGGTAGAGCCATCAGACGGTCAGGCGGCTCAAAAGCGGCACCTTAACCCTAACTCGCACACGCGACTACATGCACACACAGCAAAAGGGGAAGGGGAGAGGGCTAGATGGTGTTGGTCCAAAGCTCATAAGGGCAGTAGTGCTGAATGGAAGCAGCCCAAGGCCCACAAAAGGCCGACAGAACTAAGGCCCTAATGGTGGCCAATCAAAGCGGTGATATCGCTGATCACCACCCACAACCAAAACAATAGGTGTGGGTGGCTATTCATCTCACATGGAGAGGACGAGGGAAAGGTTCAGGGTTGAGCAAAGGCCATGAGGCAGTCACTGGCCAAGGCCTATGCAGGTGAACTCATCTACCTTCGGTAAAGATAGGCCACACAGAATCTTTGTTAAAGGTCGTTCGGTACCGACGCGTAAAAAGGACAAGAGGGGTCAACGAGCGACATGCCGGTGAGGTGAAACTAGTTTGGGGCTACGGACCATAGGGAGGAGCTGGGGTCAGACAAGGTCATACCGGCCAAAGGTGATGACCACTCATAGTCATCAGGCCACAGCAAGATGACCAAAATCTGGCCATCAGCGGTTGCCAGGGATGCACCCCAAAAAGGGCATCTCGCTCAGACAAAAAGAGAAATGCGAAGGGGCACTGGAGCTAGAACAGCCTGGGTGGGGCCATTCTTGGCTGAATCTGGGGCTGAGCCCAAGGTGGCCGACTGGCCACTACCAGTCTGGCAGCTGCAGAGCCCAACATAGAGGGCGGATGGATATGGGTAGAAGAACAGGATAGGAAAGGGTGGAAGAGAGGGCTAGGGAGGGAAGGTGGCCGGAGCAGGGTGGGGCTAGGTGGAGGCGGCTACACTAGTGTTGCCAGGCCGAGGCTAGCCGGCCATAAGCTCACTGGAGCTTGCTTCCACCAGCACGTCCACAATTCCCGTCAAACAAAAAAAAATTAGGGGAGAAGATGGGTCTGGCCAGAGGAAAGAGGGAGGGTGGAGGCTGAACTGGTAGGGGGGTGGTCCACTAACTTTGTCATATCAAGGCGGTTCGGACTGAGTCTGGCCAGGGTGTCCAACGGTGACCAAAGCTGGCCAGCGAGCTCGATGAAGGGAGCGGAGGCCCACTGGCCGGGAGGGGTGGCCTCCCTTTGTCTCCGGCCCAAGGCAAAGTTGTGGCGGCCAGCCAGCCCTCACCGGCTCATGGCGGCGGCAGTATCACAATAGATATGAGAGAGGGGTCTGACTATGGAGGGGGAAATCAGGCAGAGGAAGGGTCTAGAAGGCCGGGGGGGAAGGTCTCTCACTGTCGCCGGGCCAGGGCGAAACTCCCGGCATCCGGCCGGCCCTTGCCAGGCCATGGCAGTGGCTCAACTCAACACACAGTGAGAGAGAGAGCTAACCGGGGGGGAAATCAGCGGAGGGCGGAGTGACTGTGGTAGCCGGGGCAGAGGCCACCTGCCATCGCACGACTAGGGCAGAGCGGGCTGCGGCGTCCCTGCGGCCCACTAGCGGCCGGCGACGGTTGGGGATAGAGTGAAACTGGAGAGGGGGGGTGTGCACTATTTCTCTTCCAGAAAGGTCTGGATCGGGCTCGGGCTTGTTTTCTTTTTTTTTTTTTTTTTTTTTACCTTATCTTTTTCTGCACTTTCATTGTCTGTCAATTTTTCGCGCTGTAAACACGCATCTAGGCCCTACAAATGAACCCCACACCCGACTATGGGTACAAATACCGAAGCTAAAAACGCTAAAGCCTGATATTTTTCTGCTAAAAATGATAAAAAAATAGTAGAAAAATTACAATAAATCGTAGGGAAAATCAGGGGCATTATACTAGTCAAAGTGCATGCGTAAAACTTAAAGCACTTTACGAATTTTTTTAATGTATCATACCAATAAATCTACTTAGTAATAAATATTATTATCAAATATTTATCAATAGGTTTTGTCCAAAAATATCATAATTTACTATATAAGTTGATAAATATGTAAACATATAGTTCAATAAGGCACACATCTCATACATTAAGTTTATGTATTTATTTCTTGCATATAATTATATATTTATTTAATAAAATTTTAAATATCTCCCATTGTTAACAAGATACAATATAAACATGGAAATCATAGATATTACTATCTATAACATTTTTTACTTTTAAAATAAAAAATTTATTTTCATATTAACTAACTATAATATTTGCACATAGACACAATAGAAATACATAAAGTTTCTTTTTATTTTTTCATAATTTCTAATGTTAGAATGACAATCTACAATTTTTTTACAAAATAAATCTAATGTTATATTAAATGCAAACCATCCTACATGTAATAGCTCACTGATAGCTATTGGATTGAGAGTCAACTTTTATATGATTGTATAAGTATTACTAGCCCACAATTATCTATAATTATTTTTCAACTATTTGGTACATTTTGGGGTTCACACCAAATGTGGTGACCAACACTCCGGTGAAACAAAATCTTTTCAATCGGTTGATGACAAAACATTTTATGCAAAATCTATCACTCTTCATTACTCATGCTTTTTTTTTTGTTCACACCAATAAATCTAATAAAATAGAAAAAATAAATGTTAGCCTTTATTCACCAGTTAGTACATGTGATATGATGTAAATGTGCATTATAACATTTTAACTTGAGAAGGGCTGACCACACATAATCTATAATCAAATCTAATAGATTCTATTATAATAAAATCATAATAATTAGCTCACAATCCCATATAGCTCATTGTGATGCATGGCTAAGGCATGAGGCCACACATATGGTCAGGAGATGATCTTAACATTTCCATTAGACTCATTCTTATTATGCTCAACTTTTCATTGGCTTTGTTCCTCCCACTGGGCAAAAACCCATACATGCCTTAGGCTTTCCAACTGCCTCACTTGCTATGGGTGTATTCAATTTAAATTTTAATTCTAAGGAGACAATCTATCATTTCTAGTCCTTCTTAATTTACATTTATATGCCTCCTGGAGGATCTTAATATTTTAGTACATATCAAGACAAGTCTTCAAAAATTCCAATAACTCTATTAGTCATGCTTATTAGAAGTCCAATTATGCCCTTGAATATTGATTAGCTTTGTTTTAATCAATTCACGAGATTTACATATTTTATCAAGTATTTTTTGTTTGTCTATAAAGATTTGGATATTTGTAGATTTTATTAAGAATCTAGGTTTTACCCTAGTGCTTACAAGATTTGAGTATTTGTTGAGATTTGGTTGGTAAGCAACAATCTACGATTAAAGGTATCTACTAAGAATAAGAATCCTACCTTATCCCATTTATGGAAAGTCTGATCAACCTCCTTTTCTTTCATGAGGATACACAACAAGAGCTGACCAATCATATATATTTTTTAAACACACATATTTGAAAAATTCAAAAAAACTTAATGTAGTAGGGTTCAAAAATTTAATGCATTAGGAATCAATTAAGACTTCTATGGAAAAAATATCTCCTCCCATTTTCTAATAGTATAGGTTAGTTTGTTTGACAAAGACTTTGCAAGAACTATGATTGTCAACCTCTCATTTTTTCTTGATAGAATTCTCAACATAGTAGGACTTTGGGTGCTGAGTTAGAGTTGAAAGCAAGCAAAACTATATACATGTAATTCATCATTGATTATTACTTCTTTATCCCTAATTATTCACTAATATTATTATTCACTATAAATTACTTTTTATCCTTTATTATTAACTAACATTGTCATTAATATCTATGGGCAACTAAGTCAGAACAAAGAATTTCCGGTCCCCCATTTTACTTTTAATATAGTATAGATTACAAGTTTGTGGGTATGATAGGTTTTTTTAATTTTAGTTGTCACCTATGACATTGTATTTAACCCTCATCTACTAAAAATAAGTTGGTGGGTACAATAATTTTCTTTGTCGAGGTGTTAGACCTTCTTCTCCTAACCATCGATACCCTCATCGATGTGTCGGTGAATGTGTCAATGGCTTAGAGTAGAAGAATAAGCAACTTATCGCAGTGGTGCTAACCAAATTCTCCCCATAAAATTTTATGAAAAACTAGGAAAGTGCATATTAATCTTTATACACATTATAAATATAGATTCATACATGAAATCCTCTATCCTTGTCTCTACAAAGACTAGTATTTTTTTTAAAGGTGATAACTTCCTCATTTGAACTCCAATTTGCTTCTTGGTGGTGTTTCGAAGATATGTCTACTTTCTAACACCTAAGTTTCAAACCTACAACCCATATACATGAAAAGTTATTCTACTAAGAAGGTAGTTTCACATCAATGTGTCACCAATAGTGCGACAAATCCCACTTTGAATGGTCATAATTTCCTTAACCAAACTTTGATTCACACATTCTTGGTGACATTTTAAAGGTCTTTCTATCTAATTTCTAAAACCAAAGTTTTAGACCCAAAACTTATCTACAAAGGAAGTTATTATACTGAAAATTTCTAAGGCTCAAACTCACTATTTTTCACATGACTAAATTTAGAAATTTGAGGAAATTCATGGGTGTTACAATTACCCTTCCACATAGATTTTTGTTATCCTATATGTACTTGATAAGTATGAAATATATATATATATATATATATATATATATATTTATATATATATATATATATATATATATATATATATATATCTATTTTATATGCCTTTTTACCTTATTTGCTAGTATAGATTAGGTTAATTTAGTGTTAGTTATGGTTTATTTAGATTAAGATAGTCATTAATATTTTAATTTGATTATTAATTAATTTTAGAAGTTATTAGTAGTTTAGGCATGTATTTAAATCAAGTTGAGATTTTAATTACATTCTATGTGTCTAAAATATGATATTTTATATTTTGTAGGCAAAGTGCACTTATCGAAGTACTTAGACGATGTTTAGAATAATTTAAAATAGTCTTGACATGCTTTAAAGTGATTTGGACAACTTTTTAAAGTTTTAAACATGTTAAAAATTAATATGGACATGAAAGAAAGAACTTAATAAACAGAAATTGGACATGATACTATCTAGAAAAACTATCTAGATTACAAAAACAGTGTAGCCAATTGAACGGGGCATTTTAAGTATCAAACAGCTAAATGTGATTTTGAAGACAAATTCAGTACATGCAATTGAAATGGCATGCAGGGCAATCAATGGGGATAACGCACAATTTCCTAGTTTAAGCCAAATTTCAATCCTTTTCATATTAAACTTCTTCATATGGTTCTTATGTCTATATAAAGACATGTTTGACTCGAAATTGGGGGATTCTAGTAGATTTTCTAAAGAGAAAAAGGAAAAAGAAGATGAAAGATAACTGAAAGCTTTTAATAGAGATTCAAGAGCTTCCTTCTACAATGGAAGGCTAGACTTTTCTTTTAATTAGAAGTTGATTAAGTTATAGATAAGTTTCAGTTTCTTTTCTTTTTAATTTAGATCTCAGTTGTAAATGATGACCATTGTATGAAAAAAATTTCTTTTTTTAATGGAAGAGCTTTTAATGTTTAATCAAGTCTATGTTGATTTATTGTCTTGTAGATGATAGATTGATGTGGTTTTGATATTTTGATCGATTCTAATTTCTTTGATTTAGATGAGATGGTCATGCAATAATTTTAATGTTCAGATAATTAATAAATTAGATGAATTATACTAAGATTAGACGAGTCATGCCTATAGCTAGTTTAGTGTAGATGATTTGTGTTATTGTCGAAGATAGTTCATGTCATGAATTTGATTAATGATTATTTCTGAAGTAATTCTAGCTTGTAACTAAGCATACTTGTTCATATTCACACTAGATTTAGATTAAAAGTTAAGGAATTGTTATGGTTCTATAGTAGATTCAATTTCCTAAGTAAATTCCATCATATTAATCTCTTGCTTTTAATTTAGTGATTATTTCTTTTGCTTAATTTAATTCTAAGTTATTTTTAGTTTTTAATCAACAAATTCCTCTCTTAGATTTAGTAATACTCTATCCGTCCCTGAGGTTCGACAACTCTTAAATACTTATTCTAGTACAATTTTCTTGTACATTTGTAAAGAGTTTAATTATAAACGATGAGTACTCCCAATTGATTTGTAATTACTATTCTACATGTTTATGTCATTATTATTATACAAAAGTTAGTGTAAAGTTAATTTGGTTTCTTTGATTTTGGATCAATTTAGTTTAGCACTTGCATTCTTGTTAGTATTAATTAAAAACAATTTCCACTTGTTTGTTAACATATAACTTCATTTTGTAAGCTTTTTAGAGAAGTTTGATGCTATGCACGCACTTCTTAAATTCTTTGTAGCAAGTTTACACTTGCTTTTGGTGGACTACACTAATATGTATTGTCTATGTTTATATGCACCAACACACACCCACATGCATGCGCGGAGTGCATTTGGTCAGCCAAATTTCAATTGTGCAGTCAATAATACTCATAGGGCATGTGGCAATTGATCCACAATAATACTCATAGGGCATGTGGCAATTGATCCGCTCACCTGCCTTGTGATAAATACATAGCGGGTACATGCTGACGTGGGTGTAACGCTGCCTATTAACTTTTCCATATGCAATTGTAGCATTAGATATTTACTTTTATTATTTTAAAATAAAATTATCTTAAAATAATTTAAATTTGTTAAAAGTTTAATGAAATTACATGTTACTGTTTTCAAAAGGTGATGAATGCTATATGCATTTTTCAATCGGTAATGGGTTATATGCATTTTGCACTTAGGTTAAAGGGGGTAATTGATCTACCCTATGTATTGACACAAAAGTAAATTTCTAACCTTCTCGTTCCAATTTTAGGGGAAAAATCAATGGGTCGGTTCTAATAATTCAAACCAAACCAAACTAATGCTATATTGAATTGGTTTTCTCTTAGAAAAATTACAAAAATGGGTTAAATATGATTTTGGAAGTTAATTAGGAACTTGGGTTGGGTCTTGGCTTTTTTACATGCTAGACTTGACTTGATCCTAAATTTACCTGAGTATATTTTCTTTTGCCCGATCGACCTGACCTAGGCCAATCTCAAGTCAATTCCAACTAGATCAGATTGGGTCTGAGTTTTCAATGCAGCCCTACATTCAACTCTTCCTCACAAATCTTTCCACCTATTCCGTTGTCTGCTGTGAGTTCTCTTCATTAATATGAGTGCATATTGTGGACAATTGTAAAACAACAATTAGTTATAATACTCTATTTTATAAATGTCTTTTATTTATACTATATATTTATGCTGACAAGATGATTGTTGTGTTATCGCATTCTTTTTGAAAATTCTGTATATTTATAAATTTAAAATTTTGTAAGGGTTACTTGTTTATACACAGTTGATTTAGGCCCCTCTTTGATTTCATGTTTACAAAATTTTGACTTTTAAGTTAATTTAAAAAATTGGGGCACAACACTTATTTCATGATAGAGAGATTTTTTTTATTAAATGGTAAACATCACATTTAAAAGAATAGAAATAGCTTAGAAGTTTTTTTAAACATTTACTTATATTAAGTTAAATAGTTTTTTTAGTACTAAGTTGGGATGAAAGGAGTGTCAAATTTAGGTACATAGGTAACTATAACAAATTGATGTCAGCCAACAATACAAGAATTTTATAAAATAAATTAGAAACTCACATCTCCTACATTGCATCATATCCATGGTAGGGGTGCGTGAAAGGAAAAAGTATCGAGTGAAACTATTCAGCTACGTGGTACATATTATTTATCTTTTAACTTAAATTTATACTTTAATTTATTTAATTTTTTTTAAAGATCAATTTACTTATTTTTAAACATGTACAAATTATCTAAAATTAAATATTTAAAGGGCGTATCTACCACTAAGGGGAACGCAGAGCCGTAAGGTGGCCGGAGACGAACCCGATGGAGGACGGACAGTGTGAGTAGGAGGGGTAATTTGGGGATTTTACGTTACACCCCAAAAGATCGAACGGCCGACGCCATGCCCCCCGCAAGTCGTTAAACCGCAACGTCGTAGGTGAAAATTCTCCCCCAACAGAGAGCAAAAAAGGTCGTTCCTTTCTCTGCAGCCTATCTCGCCGTCGCGGTTGCAGGTCTCTCTCTTTCTCTCAATGTCCGACACTCTACCGTTGTGATTGATTGACAAAGTTGCAATCTTTTCAGAAACATGAATCTTAAATCTAGTAGAAGAATATCAGAGTTTTACTTCGTTATAATTCGGTTTTCAAGTAAACTTTTTAAATATAACACGCTCACCAACTATTCGATAAAATGTGTTGGTGAGTGTTTAACGTTAGCCACTTCCTGGCTTTTTATCAAGGATATGGGCAATGTTTTCTTATCCAAGCCAGCTCAGGAGCTTGGCATTTAACGATATTACTGATTGTTTAATTTGATGAGAATGTGGTGCGTTCCGCTTGTAGGGTCTTATTGTTCTCTGGATTGCTACTTCGTGCTTTTGTGAGGAGTTGGATCGACTTGGAATAGACATGATCCCCGTTTTGTTGAAGTTGAGTAATTTGTTCTCCACAACTACTAGGGCTTCAGGTGCCCGCTAATATTTGGTTGTAGACTTCAGGGACGTGTAACTGTTATCAAGGCCATACTACCTAATCAAACCTTTTTCTCTGTTTTTAGCTCATTTTCTTAATTTTAACTAACAAAATTCAATTGGTTGCATAGAAGTAACAAGAACTTTAAAAATTTTGATTGTATTCTTGTTGTCGTTTGATAGGAGATTCTGATTGAGGTAAACTATTTGTGGAAGGGAACAAGTGCTAGGAACTATTGTAGAAGCAATTCTGATGGTATTTTTCTTGATGATGGTGATATTGTTGATGCTTATGACGACTACACTTTTAGGAGCCTTTTTTTGGGTCGTTATTAGGAAGAAACTATATGAAAGTTGCTCAGGATTACTAATTATCCTCATGTTAGATAATGAGATGAGTACAAATGTGGCACCTTTCTTGGGGGACTAGAAAATTGAACACATGATACCTTAGGAAATCCAAACGATTTACAGATTTAAATCATGTAAGTTACCAAAGTCTGTAAGCTTGTCTTGTGATTCTCTTCAATCTATAGGTTAACAACTGCTCTTTGTCTGTTAAGCTACATATGCCTTTTGAGAAAATTGATTTCTGATATTATAAAATGTGTTTGTTTTCTCTGAGCTCGGTTGTCTATACTTATCTCCATTCTATTTACTTTTCCGCTTTTAAGAGAAGTAATGGTAATCCCTCCACCTTATTAACCTCCAAGAATAGCAGACTATCTGCAGCAACACATAAAGATGATGCATATTTCTAATGTAATAGTTGTTTAGGCTCGATTTAACTATATAGTGAATCTGGAAAATCAATGAGCTAAAAATAGATAGCATTTTGGATGCAAATTTGTTATTTTTATTGGATGAGAAAGATACCACACGGATAGTTACTTGGAGAATGAATGATGGTCTGGCTGTTTTATTCTCCATTCACCGGACTATTGGGTTTAAAACAGTTCTTTTGTAAGCTTCTTTTAGAAAATTGCTCTCTGATAATATCACAATCTCTAACATTAACCTCAATATAAGACTTTTGTTGTTTTAGTGTTGTTGGTTATACATTTTCATTGAATTAACCTTTCTTCTTCACAGAGGAGCAGCCATGGTAATTCCTCCACCAGTTCGACCCCCGAGAGTAACAAACTTTCTGAAACCATATGTACTGAAGATGCACTTCACAAATAAGTTTGTCCATGCCCAAGTCGTCCATTCCCCCACAGCTACTGTGGCCTCCTCTGCCAGTTCACAGGAGAAAACACTGCGGCCTGTCATGGAGTCTACTCGGGATGTTGCTGCTGCAGCAAAGATTGGGAAAATCCTAGCTGAACGACTTTTATTGAAAGGCATTCCTGCAGTTTCCGTTTTCTTAAAGAAGGAACAAAAGTATCATGGAAAGGTAAAAGCCATAGTTGATTCATTGACGGAAGCAGGTGTGAAACTTCTATGAATTTTTAACTTGTGCCTCAAGATGTACTTTTGGCTGTGGACAGCAGAATGACAATTAAACTCTAGTCTAATCTTTCTCTTTGATATATGCCATTTAAATTTGGACATGCGTTTTATTTTTGTTGTCTGAAGTTTCATCAAAATTGCATTGGTACGGACATGGCGAATAAGCCGAGGAAGACAAGCCTTACAATGCAGCCAAAGAAAACGGCCGCTCAAATGATTGATTTATTGCAGAAGTGACAATGAAACACATAATACAACAGACATTAGTGTGAAGCACACCCCTCGTACATTCCGTTCGCTTCCTTAACATTTAAGGATCGGCAATATTTGCAAGAGTTCACCAAGAAGAATTTTGTAAAATAACATGAAAAACATCTGGGCGACTGTAAAATAGTGGCAACGAAGAACTAGGTCTGCTGAATGCCACTAGGCCAGGTCTGGTTTTTCACTGGCTCGAGAATAGCCTCCACCTCCTTCAATGTTTCTTCATCTGTCCCGGCAGTCGACAGTTCTAAAGCAGCGGCAACATTTTCCTCTACCTGCACGAATTTATCATCAATCATTTTTCTAGATCGACGTTAAAAAGGTAATTAATACTTTCAGCTGTCCAATATGTTCAGTACAGCATCATCCTATTCAATAAATTGTAAAAAAATCAAATTACCTACTAGTACAATGTGACCAAGATTAGCACACAAGGGAACCTATATGCTGTGGTAATGTGTTGGAGAGGCCATTGCAGGCTCAAGCAAGATTCAAATTTTCTCTCATTTGTCGGTTTCAATCACATCAAGTTGTGGAAAGAAATGGTACTGGTGTTATAAAACGTATGTTTCTTGCAAGTCCATGAGCTTGGGGTTAACTAAGAAGCTTTTAGTTGATAAAATATCATTGAAACATGTAACTGAATTTCTCAGTATTACATCAAGTATGTAAATCTGCTTCTCTTTATCATTTAGATGCCACTTAGCAAAAATTGCGTTCCTTAATTACAGCACTTATTATCCATTTGAACTAATATAGCAATATCCATTTGTTTGAATAATTGGAAGAAGAAAATCCTGACACAACTTGGATGGAATATAAAACCTGTTTGACAGCATTCATGCCCACTAGCACTGACGAAATTCTTTTATTTGCCAGGCTGTATTGGAGGGCTATCTTTGAAATGTTTTTCCCTTTGGCCTTACAATGTTCTGCTGCGGCTCGACATCTTGACTGTCACATATAACAGTTAATTGTAAATATATAAAACATGGAAAATATAAACTTTTAAGGAAAACAAAGTATACAAGAAACGTAAATGGAGACTAAACAAAGCCATTGAACTCTAATATGAATATTTTTACCAATAACTAAAAGAAAGTTATTGGACTGTTTTAAATCTAGCAAACTTGACATTAGGATTTCCAAGAAGAACTTCAACGAGCTTCCCGTTGCCATGGGCTAAGACATCGCATAATGTCTAAGACTGTTCAGCTCACCACATAATTCGCATGCGAAGAAACATTAGATTTTCTAGACTATCTTAGACTTCTAAAGAACGAAGGAACTTACTTCCTCATCTTTGGAATTGGACAAGACTTTAGCAGCCCCAAAAGTGCATATAAGTCAGCATTAGCAATAAAGAATAAATTACCTTGAGCTCTGCTGAAGCAGGGTGCCATTCTGGTGGGCCACTCTCCGTTAGGAGTCCCATGGCAAGTGGGGAAGCACTTATCACGCCAACCCCTTTGCTCTCCAAGTAAGGGAGCAAATCTTCAAGGGTTGAGTCATTTATACTATAATGACAATAGGAAAGGATCACATCAACTGAACCAGGCGGAACCCGATCAAGCACGTAGGTGAAAATGCTCAAAGGGAGGCCGGTTATCCCAATGAATCTAATCTTTCCGGCTTGCTTCAACTTTTGAAGTGCAGGAATAGTTTCATTGACTACCTGTCAAAACACGCAATAAATTTCTAGTTTCGCAATTGTCAAATAAAATAGGAAACTAAAGAACTTAACAAAGCTGCAATTGCAGTCATTGCAGACACGAAGTTGCATGTTAAGGGTCTCTTAGAAGCACAATTCCACAGTATTATCTTCAGTGTTATAGTTTATATTCTGTTTGAATCTACTCTCCATGTCAGATACAATGCTCCAACTTCCAAGGTACAAGCACTACGAAGGCATCATTATCTTGACAAGATCCAGTCTATCCCTCAACGGATCTATTCAGAAACTAGCTTCCTCAATACCTATTTAATTAACATTCCTATCCAAACTCCACTTTTAATCTTGAACTTCGTATCTGATGGCATTTGCACATTATAGACAAAAATTGCAACATTTTTCAGTGATGCTCCTACTGAGATCTATTTCCAATTCCTCATGCATTTTTAAATAACATTTCTAACAACAGAAATATAATCTCGATCTAAAGCATATCTCTTTCTACCTGATCCAAAGACCCAAATTCAATATCGTGACACTGCAATATGTCCACATAATCCAGCTTCAACCTCGACAAGCTCTCATCCACACTCCTCGTCACCCTCTCCGCACTGAAATCAAACCCTTCTTTGTACCGCCCGCACTTCGTCGACACAATAAATTCTTCCCTTTTCGCCCCCAGAGCTTCAAGCGCCCTCCCCAGAACCGTCTCCGACAAGGTTCCTCCGTAAAACCTTCAGCGACCCAGATGCCCAAAACCCAATAAAATTCAGCAAATCAATCAAACCAGGGATGAAAATGAAAAAAAAATACGATGGAAAACAGACGGAGAGGTGTCGAAGAAGTTGATGCCGAGGCGGAAGGCATCGCGGACGGAGGCGTTGGCGTCCTCTTCGGAGACGTCGCCGAAGACGTTGCCGAGGGGGGAGGCGCCGAAGCCGACGCAGCTCAGGCTCAGTCCCGTCTTGCCCAGCGGCCGGCGCTCCAGAATATTAGTCATTTTTAGGCCTTGAGTAGCAGAGGAAGAGAAGATAGGCGTGCAGGTGAGGGAGAAGGAGACTGCAGAGTAGAGTTCGCGCATCAGTTACGGTTACGAACATGGCTATATGAACCCCAATAATGTACCGCTTCCCCTAAATGAATACTCCTTCGTCCTATGTTATTAATTTTTTTATTTGTTAAAATAATTCTCACTCCTTTTTTAAATAGCTCTATTTAATAAAAAATTATTTAATATAGTTATATTTTATTTAATTTAAGTAATTAAGTACTTAAAAAAGGATATTATAAACTTATTATTTTTTCTTATACATGAGTTTCACTGTTCAATAAAAATTATTATTATTTCAAATAAAGCTATTAATCTAAGATAGAGGGAGTAGTTTTTATTAAAGCTCACATATAAAAGAAGGAAAAATAAGTTTATAATATTTATTTTTAAATACCCAACTACTTAAATTTAACAAAATGAAGCTACTAATATGAAACAAATATTTTTTATTACTCTTTATCCCCACAACTTCTCTCACAATTACCCCAAGCCCATTTTCTCTTTTTTTCCTCTTCTCTTCCTCTAGTGCCTTAACACCTCTTTCCTAGAACCAACATATTAGCACCTTGCCAAAGTCCTTATCTTGACCCACTTGTGTCTCCATAGATAATAATTTTAGCTGCAAACAAACTGGGGCCATAGTCATTGCTTATGATCCATTGCTTTGTCCAGGTTTTAATAGAAAGCCATTTTAGTTTGGAATAAAAGTCCCAAATGATGTTCTTTTTTGTGACACCACATGTTTTTCAAAAGGAAAATCCATCCTTTTTATATAAACAAAATTTTATTTTGGCCATCATGACTATTGACATGTCGATGAGCTACAAATGAAATTGCATATTTTCACTGTCGATATGCATTGATTGGTTTCCAATAATAACTATATACGTGCAATTATTGCAAAAAATGAGACAATTTATCAGTTTCGAAGGAGTAGTTATCCCAGTATAAAAGTGAGTGAAATCTGATTTTTGGGGGAAAAGGGAGTCCACGAAGAGACCGATTGCCGGTGGGGAATGCCCAGAGTCGATTTGGGAAGAGCATGTCTCGGAGAAGAATAAGAAGAAGATTTTTTAGAGAATGAGGCTAGATTGCAATCTATGTTTGATTTTCAAAGAAAAGTACTTTAGTTCTAGTTTTCTTCAAGTTCTTGATGATCAAGAACTCATGAATTTTTTATTTTGAAGTAACCCATTGATAGTACTTTCATGACATATTCAAATTACGTGTAATTTATTGTAAAAGTGGCTTAATTTCTTCTTTCGGAATGATTTTCAATGGCTTTACATGCAACGAAAGTGTTTGGTATGAAATTGAAGTCTCTGTTATTAATTTTTCGATCACTATTAGGGTCACCTACATGTCAATGATTGCATTGATGCAAGAAAGATGATGAACAATACTTTGCATGCATGTAGTAACATGCATTAATTATTTAGTCATCAGCAATGTGTAGACTAGCCAACCAACAGTTGATAGGATTTGATGCGTCGACGATGTAAGATAATTTTTATTTATCTTAATTCCTTTGAATTGTGTGAATTTGTGTGGTTTTGCTTGTTTGCCAGCTTTATTTAATTTTGGGGGTTATGAGTTAGTTAATTATGATTTTATTAAGATTTAATTTCATTTTTAAGTTTTTTATTGTCAAGCTTAATTTATCTAATTTTTTTTATTTAATGGTATTTTCTCTAATTTTTTTCTTAATTAAGAGCATAGACCCCGCTATAGGCCCCACGTCCATATTGGATGGAGTGCCACCCATTTGACTCTCTAATATTTTATTATTTTATTTAAGTGGGTTTGGGTATGATTAAATCCATTTTTAAGCCAAAAATAACCTTAATTAGTCACTTAGGGCGCTTTGACCTATTTTCTAGCCTAACAGTTCTTATACTTAGCATAAAACACTTACTATATAAGGAAAACTGTAGCCTATTAACCAAATGAGGAAGGGTTGTGTTAGAAGAGAGGAAGTGCTCGACCCTCATTTCTCAAAGGAGAAACTTCGATTAAGGTGTGTTTTCTTCTCCTAATCATCCATTATCTTTCAATTTCGGTCTTAATCATTTCTGTTTTTATTTCCCCTATTTTGATTTTCTTCCATTAAAAATTTTATTTTTGATTTCGATTTAGATCCCTATTTAGGTGATTTTCATTTTTAACCTAAGGATATCCTAAATCTATCTATTTTCAAGTTGATTTGAGTTTATTAACTAATTTTAAGTACGTTTAACTAAGACCCTAATTTTTGGGGTAATATTTCTTGAGGATTGAAGCACTTTCATAGATTGAAAGACTTGTTAAAGGTATGGTATTTTTACCATGTGTGGTTTTTTATTGGAATGCATGATTATAGGTGTATTTGAGTTTTTGCTTCATTTGAGGTTTAATAGTAATTTGTTAAAAAGCATGTGATTTATGATTATTTTCTTATGATTAAACATGAAAATGATTAGATCTATTATGTTTTAGGTTTAGATTTTGAATATATGGTGTTCTATAATGATTTTTGAATTTATACAAAAGTTTAGAATGTTTTCACTTTGAATTTTGAAAGGTTGAAGATGAACAAAAAAAGTGGACTGTTCCGACCGATCGAATGGGCTATCTGGCCATTCGAATAGCCAGACTTTCAAACGGATTGCTAGGGCGTTCAAACGACTGTATTGCAAAATGGTGCAAATGACCATTTTTGTGAGTTTTTGGCCATTTTTTTTTCTTTTATTATACATCTAATTCTTTATGACGAAGATGAGTTATGATTACCTACAAATATCACCTTAATTGCATGTGAACCCACTTTGAAATATTATTTAGCTTAAGCATGATGATGATTATACTTGTTTAGGTTTAGCACGATGTTATATTTGTCTTGAATCTGCATTTTGATGATTTCCTCACATTTATTCCATGATTACAGTCGAATATGACCATGATAAATTATAGATGCTTGCACATATAACAATATAACATTAATTATAAGTGATTCATGTTTCATATGTTTTAACCTAAGTATGAACACTACTACATATGTACACTCTTGCATATGCTTATATATGATTTTATTTGTAAAAAATGGACCATGTTTCATGCACATATGGATTGATTAGAGTATGTTTACCTATGCTTCTACTCATTTAACATTTGCTCACGTATGTATCATGTCACATATATCATAAAAATAATTTATAAATGAAGGTTAATCGTGATTAACCATAATTAATTGATTGGATGTTATTGGTTGCCAGATAAGTTAATCGGAGGCTTATTAGATAGGTTTTACGTCCGTCCAAATGGACAAGGTTTTCATTTTACGTTGCTTTGAGGATGTGTTGCCTCCCTGGGTTGAGAAGAGTGAATTTTTTATATGAGTTAAACTGATGTATTATCCTAACCCTGAGAATCCAAGATGGTATGTCCATGTGCATTGGCTTACCAGGCTGCTCTAGTTTTTCTTTCTAGGAATTTAGACCTTCCCTGAAAGGAGTGTCCTAGGTGAACAGGGGTTCCTCCCAATTAGGGAACTTACCCAAACCGCTATAGTTTTTCTTTTTAGGAATTCGGACCTTCCCGACAAGGGATTGTCTTAGGCGAGCGGGTTTGATTGCTTTCTCAATTGTAAGACATTCACCTATGGTTGTTACATGTGTATGGAATATAATGCTTTTTAACACAGGTTATGTAGGAATAATGATGCTTATGTTACATGGTGTATATAATATGATTATACTTGAACATGCAAGATGGAATGTGATTTGATATAATTGATTATGCAAGGTGAATGTGTATATTGAGATATGATTATATAGGATGTGAATGTTGATACTTGATTCATGCAGAATGTGAATGCTACAATGAAATTCATATGATTACACGTGATGTATACATGTGTTATAAACTATGGGCGAACCCATGAAGTGCAGGTGGCATGAATATGTGTTTATGGAATGTAATTTACATCATGATGTATAGGTGGCATGAATATGTATTTATGGAATGTGAATTATGTGATGATGTGTAGGTGGCATGAATATGTATATGAAATTTGATTCATCTCATGATGCACAGGTTTAGAGAATAGCTATGTGATGCATGTTTAGATTGATAATGCATGTGGTGCTTTTCATGAGTTTATATTATGTTTTAAAACCCTTGCTGAGCTAAGCTCACCCTTCTTTGTTTGTGGTTTTTGTTTTGTGGCTGCATGTTGTGTCATATAGGTACTTCGGCTGGGTCTATGTTGAGCATGAGGATGGATACATGCCATGAGAGGGTCTAGAGTTGTTGGGTTATATGAGATTTGTTTTATGACATGTTGAACTTATATTTGACTTTACTTCACACTATGATTAGCCATTGTTGGCTTAGACTTGTTTAGCCCTTGAGGCTTATTATTATGTGTTAACTAGGTGATGTGGGTATGTGTGGACAAAGATTATTAATTAGTCTCATTTCTATTCATCTATTTGCTTTTGCACAAAGGGCACATGCGCTCACTTTGATGTGTGTTTTACCCAAGGATGGGTTAAGTCTTCTGCATTTTCACTTCACTTCATCGAGCCGTGTACCACCTCCTGCTTGGATTGGGTTCAAGGCAAGGGTGGTGTGTGCCGAGGCACGACAGATGAACTCACCAATGGTCATTGGTGAGGCAGCGGACTTGGCGATGAGGTTACCGTTGGTGCCTTATATTATGGACTTTCAATGAGATTTATAGCAATGATAAAGCTATAATAATTATGTATATAAATGCATGATTTGGAGGATTTTGTGATGTGAATAAAGTGTCAAATAAGCACATACTAAGGGTTAGTAAACCCTAATGCATTGTATGAAACCATGTGATGTGATGGATGGGTCACCTTGAGAACTTATGCAGATGCACAAGAGGTCAGAGATTCCTTAATGCCTTAGCTCCTCAAGTGAGTTTTTGGTCACATCAATTGATGGGTTTGATATGAAATAAAATCGAGGTATTCTAGCTCTCTATAAATGAGACTTATATAGAACTGCTTCCCTACCTAGGAGTTAGGTTCTAATTGACTAGAGCATCAAAAGATGACTGGTTTTGCATAGTGTAATACAGAAGGTTTTATTTATCATGACAGATAGAATCTAAGCATTAGAGTCTAAGAGCCCTAGTGAGCTTTACTTCATGACATGGATGGGGTAGGGAAAACTTTCGATGAACTGAGATTGGATTGTGATGGTCAATATTTAGTAGAGTAGAGCTCCTATATGAGGCGATCATATTTAGAGAACCTTGAAGTGGAATCTTATGGGATTTTCATGCTTACTGATTAAAGGTATGAGTGATTATGACTTTGTATTGCTCTCTTGGTTTTACAAACGAACATTTCTCAGTATATTATTTGGAAATCGTTTTGATTTAGATTGTAATTCCATTGAGTATGTATGTATACTCAGCATATTTTGTGATGTAGGTATTAGAAAGGAAATTTAGGTTCTATTTGTTTGGTCTAATTCAAACCTGAACTGAATAAGCTACTGAAAAGCCACTTAAAAGATGACTTTTCAGTGTATTTGTTTAGCACTTAATTTAGTCATTGAATTGGTCCCTAAATAAGATCTACATTGATAAATTAAGGTCAACAGTCATATGCAATAGATGCTTTTTAGGAAATTTTTAGGAATTTGTGGTTAGATTTTGAATTGGTGATTTGGGTTTATTTTAGAGATTTTTACTCTTGATAATTTGTTGATTGGCGTTTATTTTAGAGATTTTTATGCTTGATTATTTCTTGTTAAACCTAGTTTATTGCGATTGATGATATGTGTTTATTGTACATCTATATGTGATGATATGGATGTAATATGAGGTAAGCATCCATATCCTTTACAATAGCATGCAAAGACTTCCCCATCGTTCGCCTCTTTTCTTTATACATTCTTCCCCAGTCCCCTCTTTGTTTTTCTGGATGTTTTTTCCTACTTCTGTTTAATAGAAGCATGGAAACCTGCATTCATGTCTACTTTCTTAGTAATCTTAAGTGGGCAGATCCAAATTATGCTAATGAGCAATGGGTCTCTGTGATTTTTTTGTTGATTCCCCCATCATTAAAATGGTTAAATGGGTGTTCTAGTCTCTCTATCTTCTCTTATATTCTTCTATCGTATCTTTACATATGACATTTACTTCAAATGGGTTTTTTAGAGCAAAATAGTGCTTGCTACCATTTGTTTTGCTTAGCCGTTTAATTTTTGGTGTTAGTAATTTGATTTTCTAGTGGTTTTTGGTATGATAGATGTGGAAGCAACTGGTTTTCTTTGTTTTCCATCAAATTTACATAGTTAGGTCCAAGGTAGGGAAATGGGTGTCTATATTTTTGACAGGTTTGGTCCTGGTTAAGATCATTTACATTCTTTCTAATTATTACTTAAAAGTCTTGGGTACTTATGACATTTATTTTACTTACATAGTGCAATTGAGATTTACTTAAATAGATCTCATATCTCTGTATTTAGCCTCTCGAGTTTTTTTGCCTTAAAGGAACACTTTACTTTGAAGTATTTATTTACTCAAATAGATTCATAGTGAAATTCAGATGGTAGGCTTTTTAGAAATTTTGAATGGTGTTTCATATTCAGATTTATATGAAACAAACAGACCCTTAGCGATAACGGGGAGGCCTTAGCAGTAGCCCTGACTTTTCTTTTATAGTGTCGATAAACTTCTTTTGTTAAGTTTGCTTAGGTACGAGAAATTATTATTTATTATTTCATTCACTTCAACATGTACAACATACAAGTATGTAGTTGTGGATCCTATAAATATTTTAGTATGATAAAATTTTAAAAATTTAAATAATTTATGTTTATCACAACAAATATTTGTGAAACTGATGATCCTCGTGCCCTTGATTCATTTTTTCAATGTTTTTCCCTTTTATGGGTATATGAATAATTTAATCTGCTGCATGTATGGAAGGGAAAGGAATTTTAGAATAATTTTCTCATAAGTGGAGATAAATATTTTTCATAAAAGGAAGTATAAAATTAGGGGCGTTATACTTTTATTCCATTTAGAGTCTCCATTTTATGGTTTCTTTGTTGTTTAAGATTTGGCTTATTTAAATTATGATTAGTTGAATGTGTTTTAGTTGTATAATGAACTTTATTATTTATAATATGTGCCATTAAGGTATATATAAGTACTAGGTGACTCATTGGTAGCCATTAGTGTGTAATTTTCTCTATAATTTTATTGAGGATTCCTTGTGTAATTCACTGGAGAGAAAGATTATGCACGCCTATAACCAGATTCTTCTAATGAAGTGATTTCCCATCAAGCTCCCTTGCATCATCTCCACACTGCTTACCCAACCCCGCTCTTAACTTTGAAGATACCATTACCACCAATTTAGTAGCTCACCCTTCACCCTATTCCTATTTGATTTATGTGTTATCCTTCCCATTGACCCCTTCAACTGGAAGTTCATAGTTTGGTCCCTCGATAAGCTCCAAATTAGTTTCTTTAGGGTTGCCTCCATAGTACATTCCTCTACTAATTTCTCCGGCTTGGTCGAACTCTCTCACAAATTTAGAGAGCAGACTTGCACTCCTTCTGGTGCTAGTAAGGCAAGCTTTCGCTTGACCGCCGACCTAATTGTTGTTGGGTTACCACTTTCGTTGAGTGCGGTCCAAACTTTCTCCCAATGATAAACTTGCTGCAAATAGAGTTACACTTCGAAGACTGTCTTTCAGGTTATTCTTATTTCCATCCCTCATCTTGACGGGACTCAAGGTAGATGCGGATTGATTGATAACATTGTTTCCTCCACCCAAGGATGCAATTTCTGTCAAATTGACTGGAGACAGAAGTGCGTATTCTCATTAATGGGGCCATATATATAGGCCTTTGAGTACAAATTTAGTTTACAAGATAAACTCAGAAAAAACAGAGAAGATAACTAAGAAAACATAGAAGATTTCATGAAGATCATCCGGTTGGCATTAGATAAGCCCAAATAACACTTATCCCAAATATGTTAACAATAAGATTAGTATGGGAGGATGAATCCGTTAACACTCCCCCTCAAGTTGGAGTGTGTAAATTATGAACACCCAACTTGCAAAGAAGGTTAGAAAAATGAATCCCACCTAGAGGTTTAGTAAAAATGTATGCAACTTGCACATATGCGGTTTTTATCAAACTAGCTTGGAGTCTTTTTCCAATAAGATGACAATCTAATTCAATGTGCTTTGTCCTTTCGTGGAATACCAGATTCAAATCAATGTGAAGAGCTGCTTTATTGTCACAAAATAATAAGGCTGGTTTGGGATGATAAATGTTAAAATTATAAAGTAAATAGTTGATCCTTTATAATTAAATCCTTTGCAAGTGTAAAAGGTAATTGTACTATAATAAGTATTTAAGGGTTGTCGAACCTCAGGGACAGATGGATTATCTCTAAATCTAAAGAGGAATTTGCTGATTGAAAACTAAAACAAACTTAAACTTTAATTAAGTAAAGGAAAGAAATCAACTAGTTTAAAAACAAGAGATTAATATGATGAAAATTACTCAGGAAATTGAATCCACTATAGAACCATAACAATTCATTAACTTTTAATCTAAATCTAGTATGAATATGAACAAGTATTCTCAGCTACAAGCTAGAATTACTTTAGAAAGAATCATTAATTAAATTCCATGGCATGAACTATCTTCGACAATAGCACGAATCATCTACACTAAACTAGCTATAGGCATGACCCGTCTAATCTTAGTATAACTCATCTAAGTCATTAATTATTTGAACATTAAAACTATTGTATGACCATCTCATCTAAATCACAGAAATTAGAATTAATGCAAATATTAAAACCACATCAATCTATCATCTACAAGACAATAAATCAACATAGATTTGAATAAACATGAAAAACTCTTCCATTAAAAAGGAAATATTTATCATACAATTGTCATCATTCACAACTGAGATCTAAATTAAAAAGAAAAGAAACTGAAACTTATCTATAGCTTCATCAACTCCTAAGTAAAAGAAAAGTTTAACCTTCCATGGTAGAAGAAAGCACTTGAATCTCCATTAAAAGCTTTGAGTTCTCTTCCATCTTCTTCCTTTTTCTCTTCAGAAAATCTACTAGAATCCCTCAATTTCAAGCCAAATATGTCTTTATATAGGCATAAGATCCATAGGAAGAAGTCCAATATGAAAAGGATTAAAAATTGGCTAAAACTAGGAAACTGCGCGTTATCCTGTTTGAATGCCCTGCATTCCCGTTCGAATGCTTGAACTGTATTTTCTTCAAAATCACGTTATCCCGATCAAACGGTAAGTGACCCGTTCGAATGCCAATAAAGAATCTACAAAATAAGCCAATTTAATTCAAATCATCATTGAAGTTTTTTCTAACCTAATTAAATTTAATTTCTAATTATTTAACCTATATTAACTCTTAAATGAGACTAAAAAATAGAATAATTAAGGGTAAAATAACGTATAAATTATACTTATCAACTACCCCCAAACCTATATTTTGCTAGTCCTCGAGCAAAACAAAACAAAACAACTAATCTAAAAAATAAATAAATGCCACTTTCATACGGAATTATGATTGCATTTAGCGTATGCAACAAGCCTTTAAACCCCTAGGTGTCGCTAGTTGGACGAGTTGTGTCTCGTGAGGGTTTGCAGTAATGATACCCACAAACATCAAAACCTAAAAAATAAAATAAAACAAAAAAACAAAAATTCTAAAAACAATCCTCTATTAAAAACACATAACTATTTTTAAAAAGAACCAACCACAAATACTTGAAACAAGTAAACAAAAGGAAGGAAAATAAATATATCAAAAACATGGGTTGCCTCCCAAGAAGCGCTAAGTTTATTGTCTTTAGCCAGACATTGCCAACATTCTGAAATATATCAAGACGACTAGTAGATATTAGCATTAGCTCTTCTCTTAAGTCTCCAAAAAGATGATGTAGAAAAATTAGAAGACATGACTTGATTATGGGTTGATGCTACAAAAGATGGACCTCTATCATAAGCATCAAATCTAAAATTGTCTACCATAAAACATTCAGCATTAAAAGTTGCAGGCAAATGGTTAGACACATCAAAAACATTTAGTTGCACTTTCATGTTCGCAAAAGTCATCTCCATTAGCCCCGTCCTATAATTTATGCATGCATTAGCTGTGGCAAGGAATGGATGACCTAGAATGATAGGAATCTGATATGTGGAGTCGGCACCGGTCTCCATATCTAAGACAATAAAATCAACAGGGAAAAAGAACTGGTCAACCTTCACTATGACATCCTCAATGACTCCTTGAGGCTTACGCACAGAACGGTCGGCTAGCTGCAAAGTAACTGATGTAGGCTGCAATTTACCTAACCCTAGTTTCTCATACACCAAGGGAGTAGATTGACATTCACAACCAAGGTCAAGGAGGGCTCTATGGATAGAGTGATCGCCTATGACACAAGAAATAGTGGGTACTCCAGGGTCCTTATACTTAGGTGGGGTATCAAACTTCAAAAGAGAGCTTACTTACTCGGTGAGAAAGACCTTCTTAGACACATGGGTCTTGAATTCACGCTTTTGAGTATATAGGTCTTTAAGGAACTTAGCATAAGCAGGGACTTGCTTAATGACATCTAAGAGGGGGAGATTAATTTTGACTTGTTTGAAAGTCTCAAGAATCTCATCAGTCCTAGCTATGCTCTTTCTAAATGGTGGGGCCATGTCAAGACACTAAGGAAAAGGTGCCCTATGGATATAAAATCCCTCGGAAGTGGTCTTAGACTGTGGCTTTGAGGAAGGAGAAGGAGATACAAACTCCTTCTCATGTGGTGCACTAACTTCTACTTGAGGTTCATTAGGGGCTGCCCTCTCTAACTCCTCACTCCTATCATCTGTCACTGGTGTCCCCCCAATACTCTTGTCAACAATCCTCCCACTCCTAAGGGTCATTATGGAATTAACTTGTTCATTAGAGGGAGGAGCTCCTTCTACCTGAAATTGACCTTTAGGGTTTGGTAGGGGTTAACTTGGCAACGTCCCTATCTCTCTCTTGTTAATAACACTAGCTAGTTGTCCAATTTGGGCTTCTATCTTTGCTATAGATTGTGTGTGAGAGTGGAGGAGTTGGGATTGAGATTGAAGGCCTTGTAAGGCACTCAAGACCTTTTCTTCAAAACTCAGACTCCTATTAGGTTGGACATACGGAGGCTGCACTTGAGGTTGGTGGATAGGGGCTGGTGGGACTTGGAATGAGTGCCTAGGGGGTTGGTTACCCATAACCCCTTGGTTTTGTGTGCACCAAGAAAAGTTAGGATGATTCATCCACCCAGGGTTATATATATTTGAAAATAGATTGTTCTCAGCCCTAGGGAAGGATTGGGTGGCATTCACATGGTCTTGGACAAGCTCAAGAAATTGAGAGGCAGAGGGGCACTCAATGATAGTATGGGCTGGGCTAAGGCATATTGTGCATGCATCTTGAGTGAAGGGAGTGGGCTGATGGGTTGAAGTCATAAGAAGGTCCAGCTTCCTACTCAAAATATCAACTTTGAAGGAGAGGTCTGATCGGTTTTTGACTTCATACAAGCCACCCCTAGAGGGGGCATTGTTCAAGGTAGATAATCCACTCTCATTTCTATTCAACGCAGCATGTTGAAGAGAATTTTCACTCAAGTCCTAAAAAAGTTTTCATGCCTCATTTTCATTTTTTAACAAGAAGGTACCCTCATAACTTACATTAACAAGATGACGGTTTTGTTCAGTAAGACCCTCATAAAAACGTTGAACTAATTGCCACTTAGGGACAGCATGATGAGGACACCTCCTAAGAAGGTCCTTAAGTCTATCCCAACTTTCATGGAATTGTTCAGTGGGAAGTTGGGCAAAAGTGGTTATGGCCTTTCTCATTTGGTTGGTCTTACCTATGGGAAAGTACTTTTTAAGGAACTCTTGTTGCATTTGGGCCCATGTTGTGATAGTGTTTGGCTCTAATGAGTGAAGCCATTCCTTAGCCTTATCTTTCAATGTGAAAGGAAAAAAGTGAAGTTTAACAGCTTCATCAGTTAAATTTGAGAGCTTAAAAGTTGTGCATAGTTTTAAGAAGTCATCTAGGTGCCTATACGGGTTTTCATTATTAAGCCCATAAAAGATGGAAGCATTTGAATGACATTGGGCTTAATTTCATAATTTTGAGCAGTGACCGCTGACAACCTAATGCATGAAGGAGAGGTGTACTCATTGGGAGTGTAATACTCCCTTAGAGCTTTAAGTGGTACATCTACTAATTGATGTTCAGCCATGATGAGGGAAGTAGTGTGGGTGGAGGAATTGGTGGGAGAGTTTGGGGGTGTAGGGATGTAGGTCGAGGGCAACTCAGCTCTCCTAGACGTCCGCTCAGGCTCAGGGTCAAATGGTACTAATCGGGGAGTAAGGAGCGATGACCACGCATACACCACAAACACACCACACAATTTTAAGTGTAAAAAAAGGGAATAACAAGGAAAAACTAACTAAAAATAAATAAAAATAAAGAGAGAAAAAGATCTTGCAAACCAAAGAGAAGCACTATGCTTGTCGATCCATTTGTGGCCACAAGTGTAGAGAGCAGGGTCTTCAACTCAACCTACAACATTAAATTAAAAGAAGGTAAGAAACTAAGAGTAACCTAAAAACTAAAATAACTAAAACTAAAGTAGCTAGAATTATCCTAATTCTAATTTAGTAACAAATCAACACTATCCCCAGCAACGGCGCCAAAAACTTGATTGTTTATAATTAAACCCTTTGCAAGTGTACAAGGTAATTGTACTAGGATAATTATTTAAGGGTTGTCGAACCTCAGGGACAAATGAATTATCACTAAATCTAAAGAGGAATTTGCTGTTTGAAAACTAAAACAAACTTAAACTTTAATTAAGTAAAGGAAAGAAATCAACTAGTTTAAAAACAAGAGATTAATATGATGGAAATTACTTAAGAAATTGAATCCACTATAGAACCATAACAATTCTTTAACTCTTAATCTAAATCTAATGTGAATATGAACAAGTATTCTCAGCTACAAGCTAGAATTACTTCAGAAAGAATCATTAATTAAATTCCATGACATGAACTATCTTCGACAATAGCACGAATCATCTATACTAAATTAGCTATAGGCATGACCCGTCTAATCTTATTATAACTCATCTAAGTCATTAATTATCTGAACATTAAAACTATTGTATGACCATCTCATCTAAATCACAGAAATTAGAATTGATGCAAATATTAAAACCACATCAATCTATCATCTACAAGACAATAAATCAACATAGATTTGAATAAACATGAAAAACTCTTCAATTAAAAAGGAAATATTTATCATACAATTGTCATCATTCACAACTGAGATCTAAATTAAAAAGAAAAGAAATTGAAACTTATCTATAGCTTCATCAACTCCTAAGTAAAAGAAAAGTTTAGCCTTCCATGGTAGAAGAAAGCACTTGAATCTCCATTAAAAGCTTTGAGTTCTCTTCCATCTTCTTCTTCCTTTTTCTCTTCATAAAATCTACTGGAATCCCTCAATTTCAAGCCAAATATGTCTTTATATAGGCATAAGATCCGTAGGAAGAAGTCTAATATGAAAAGGATTGAAAATTGGCTAAAACTAGGAAACTGCGCGTTATCCCATTCGAACGCCCTGTATTCCCGTTCGAATGCTTGAACTGTATTTTCTTCAAAATCACGTTATCCCAATCGAATGGTAAGTGACCCCGTTCGAACGCCAATGAAGAATCTGCAAAATAAGCCAATTTAATATAAATCATCATGGAAGCTTTTTCTAACCTAATTAAATTTAATTTCTAATTATTTAACCTATATTAACTCTTAAATGAGACTAAAAAATAGAATAATTAAGAGTAAAATAACATATAAATTATACTTATCAATAGTGCAACCAAGTCAATTCGAAACTTGTAGTCGCCATGGCACGATACTTAGCTTCAGTGGAGGACCTAGAAACTATGGATTGCTTTTTAGTCTTCCAGAAAATAAGAGAATCACCCAACATAATACAAAACCATGTAGTAGAACGTTGGGTTATAGGGCAACTAGCCCAATCAGAGTCACAATAGGCTTTCAATGACAGTGAGTTAGTTGAAGAAAAGAAGAGGCCTTGACTGGGCGAGTTGTTAAGATACCTTAAGACCCTCATGGCTACTTCAAAGTGTGGCTTACGAGGAGCATGCATAAACTAGCTCAACATATGGATGGAAAACATAATATCAGGCCCGTAATAGTGAGATAAATAAGATGACCAATGAGACGACGATAGGAAGATGGATTATGAAGTGGAGCTCCTTCTTCATTGGAGAACTTTAGATGTTGTTCCATAGGAAACTTGCAAGGGTGTGCACCTAGTTGTCCTATATCAGTTAAAATGTCAAGGATATATTTTTGTTGATAAATATATATACCTTTTGTAGAGCGTGCCTCTTCAATTACAAGGAAGTACATAAGAGGGCCGAGGTCCTTAATTCGAAAATGATCTTGAATAATCTTCTTTAGGTTAGTGATGGCAAGATGATCATTTTCACCAATGATAATATCATCCACATAAACCAAAACCATTGTAATCGAAGAACCATGAATATAAGTAAAAAGAGAATAATCAGCTCGTGATGGAGTGAAACTAGTCTCCATGAGGGTGGAAGAAAACTTGACAAACCCAGTTTCTAGATACTTGCTTAAGCCCATAAAGAGATTTATGCAAGCGACAAACACGACTCTCCCCCTGTTTGCCAAGTCCCGGAGGGAGAGACATATAAACCTCCTCATGTAAATCATTGTGGAGAAAGGCATTGTCAACATCAAGTTGATGAAGAGACTAGTTTCTCGCAGCTCCAATGGCTAACAAACAATGCACTATAGTGAGTTTGGCAACAGGCCAAAAAGTTTCAAAATAATCAAAACCTTCTTTTTGTGTGTATCCCTTGGCAACAAGATGAGCCTTGTAGCGGTCAGTTGTCCCATCCACCTTATATTTGATTTTATAAACTCACTTACAGCCAATTGTGTTCTTTCTAGGTGGTAAGGGTACAAGAGTCTAAGTACCATTGCCCTTAGTGCGGCCAGTTCGCTATCCATGGAAGCCCTCCAATATGGGTCTGCACTGCTTTGTCAAAAAAAGAAGGTTCTGTGTGTGCAGAAATGGAAAATAAAAAATGACGATGTGGGAATGAAAAACGATTATAAGAAAGAAAATGACAAAGAGGATAATGGGTACCTGCTTGATGAAAAAGCAATAAGGAAGAGGAAGGAGCCAGATCAGAAGACGGCAATGTGGGGCAAATGTTGTCTTTGAGGTATGGAGGGGTTTGGCGCAAACGAGTTGAGCGCCAAAAAGGTTGTGGTTGAAGTGGGGAAGATGGAGTAGCCAGGTGGGAAGGTAGTGTGGTAGTTTTGTCTGGTGGAGAAGAGGAGGTGATCAATTGGATAAGGTAGGGAGGGAAAGGTTTGTGGCAGGCAGAGGTAAAACAGGTGAAGGGGGGAAGGAAGGGTGGGTGAGCTCAGCCATTGGAAAAATTGACTCATGGAAAATTACATCACGACTAGGTAGAGGTAAAACAGGTGAAGGGGGGAAGGAAGGGTGGGTGAGCTCAACCATTGGAAAAATTGACTCATGGAAAATTACATCACGACTCATGAAGGTCAGTTTTCTTGCTAAATCATATAGCTTGTAACCATTTTGACCATATGGGTACCTAATAAACACACAACAATGAGCATGAGTGTCAAACTTATGTTTAGCAGAAATATTTGTGGCAAAATAGAGACATCCAAATACATGTAAATGAGAATACATTGGGTGCTTGTTCATTAAAACCTCATATGGTGTTTTTCCTAAAAGAGTGGGTGTGGGAATTTTATTGATGAGATAGGAAGCAGTGAGGATGCAATCACCCCAAAATGGTAGTGGAAGAGATGCTTAAAACCATAAAGCTCAGGCCACCTCAAGGAGGTGTCGATGCTTGTGTTCCACCACACCATTTTGTTGAGGGGTTGCAATACAACTATGTTGTTGCAAAACACCATGTTTGCAAAAAAAAAAAAGAGGTTAAATCATGTGAAAAAAAATCTGCACCATTATCACTACGCACCATTTTAATGATGCAATCAAATTGTGTGTGTACCATTTTGAAGAAGGATTTTAATAAGGTACAACTTTCAAATTTATAGTGCATAAGATATATCCATGTACATATGGAGAAATCATCAACAATGGTTAAAAAATAGTGTGCGCCCAATAAGGAGGGGACTGAGAGTGGACCCCAAATATCACAATGTATTAAATCGAAAGGTTTAGAGGTAGTAATAGAACTATGTGGAAAATAAAATCGAGTTTGCTTAGCCAAAGGACAAGATTCACAAAGTAAATTCGTATCAAAAGAAATAGTAGGATTAAGGGTAGCCAAGTGTTGAAGACAATAGGAGGAGGGATGGCCAAGCTGCTGATGCCATATGGTGGGGGAAAGAGGAGTATGAGCTGCATGAAGGTGATGGTATGAAGGTGGCGGAGTGAAAAGGTAAAGACCACCGACTTCCTTACCTAGTCCAATCGTCGTCCTCGTTGCAAGGTCCTAAAATAGACAAAAATCAGGAAAAAAGTGACTGTACAATTAAGAGATTTGGTGAGTTGGCTAGCAGAAAGTAAGTTGACATTAAAAGAATGAACATGGAGAACATGGTCTAAGTGAAAATTAGGTGTAGCACCCCGTGTTCCGAGTACGCCTAAACCGATGGGTTAGGGATAATTAAGTAATTTTTAAATTAAGTTTTAGGGGGTTTGAAGGGATAAAATTCTTGTATCTAGTTAGAGCTTGAAGTAACAAACACAATGAATCGATGAACAAGTAAAACGGAGGTTAGGAACGAAAGTTATAACCTCAAGAAGCATGTTACATTGACGGGACCCACTTTAAAGGTACGAGATAACCTACCTATGTGCAGTCTAGTTTCAAAGGGCTTGTCGATATGAGTCTATCGGTACCAAGAATGTACAATTCCGACTTCGAGATAAGAAGTTATCGCGTTTTGAAGTTAGAATTGTATTTTAATGAAATAGATGACGTCAACCAACCGAGCCAGAGCTGGAGCCAAGCCGCCAAGCCATGGATGCACCACAAAATCGCACGTGGGTCGCATGCACCGCATGCCGTTACACGCACGTCAGGCGCACCGATCACTTCGGTGGTCCATTCATATTGTGCCACATGGCGCGAGTGCATGCGCGCGTATCCTGGCTTCCATTATACGCTCGCACGTCCTTCTCCTAGAAATATTCATTTCCGTTCATTCTTCCGGGGTAGTTTCTGGAGTTGTTCTGAGTCTGCTTTCTTCCATTCAAAAGGCATTCTTAGCTAATTCGAGGGTATTCTACGCAATGAAAACATCTATTCCTCGAGTTAATAAGCCTATATAGTGGAATCACTCTTGGCCAAGGAGAGGTTCTATTTGCTGCCTTCAAGCACGAGAAGGGTAAAATGTTTTCAGATAAGGGGAGGTTTTTCTCCGCCGCCTACCTATGGGCATGTGAAGGGTAAAATGTCTCTGAGCAAGGGGTGGTTCTGTCCGCTGCCTATGGGCGCATGAAGGGTGAAGTGTCTCTGGATAAGGGGAGGTTCTGTCCACCACCTATGGGCACGGAAAGCAAAAAGTGTCTCTTGGGTAAGGGGAGGTTATGTCCGTTGCCTATGGGCTTGTTGTGAGAAAAGTGTCCCAGGTAAAGGGGAGGTTTTGGTCGTAGCCTACGGGCACAAAAAGAGAAAAGTATTCCAGAGTTAGAGGAGGTTCTGCATGCCGTCTCCGGACTTGAAAGGGGGGATGCCCTTAGGAAATGAGTAACTCCGAACATCGCCACTTCCAGAACTGCACGGGAGTACACTTTTCTGAACTTCTAATTTAATATGATTTATATGTGTGCACATCTTAATTAGTAATATACTAATTAAGACATATAATTTGCTATGATATGATATATGTTGATATGTTCCTATTTGATCTACTTTGATATATTCTATTGTGATCCACATTACTCTAAAATGCTCTATTGTGATCATATATACTCCGATATGATCGGATGGTCGGATGAAATTTGATATGATCTCATAGGATCTGATATGATCCAACATGCTCTGTTGTGTGTTCTGCTCCACTCTATGATAGAGTGGGATGTGTGATTTTGTTAATATCCTGCTCATCTATGTGAGATGCGTATTTCACTGATTTATTGGCTTCTATTTGACTCTAATTATTTATAAGATTTTTATCTAATTCTGAATGATTATTCGGATATAAGGATATACATATTTTAACGTATATGATTTTGTGATGCCTGATGCATGTATTAACCATTAGGCAGAACTACGTTCGGATCAGATCATATTGGAATAACGTTAGAGAGGTATCTAATACGTATGTAGGCAACCAATGGTATAACAATGTTGACCCGATCCAAATTAGTTATAAAATTAGGTTTGTTCTGATCTATGCACAACGGAACGTTAAAGCTTCGTAGTGTGTGGAAGAACGTTATGACTCTCGCACTCAAAGTCTGCAGCTCCTGGTCGTATGGTTTTGATATTTTTCTGTCATTAATACACTCTGATTTCGGTCTTCCGAATAACCCCCGGTCTGGGTCAGGTTTTCCGGGTCGAGGTGTTACGTTAGGTCCCAGCACTAAAGAGCCAAAAGACGTAACGGGAATAGTAGCACCATTAGGTGAACGAATGGGTGGACTAGAATGAGAGGAGGCATTGATCAATTGAGTATCAGTAGAAACCATATGATTGGTAGCACTGGTCAATGATCCAATAAGGATGAGAGGAAGAACAAGAAATATGTGACACGGATATGGGAGAACAAATACCTACGGCATTGACCAAGGGTTGCAATGTACCTTCATCAAGGAGTGACTTGATTTGCTTATATTGTGCCAGAGTGAAAGAAGGAACGGCGGAGGAGCCATCAGTTTTTGGAGCATTGGTCTTGTTGTTAGAGGCAACATTGGAGATACCATGTCAAATTGACTGGAGACAAAAGTGTGTATTCTCATTAATGGGGCCATATATTTTGGCATTTGAGTACAAATCCAGTCTACAAGATAAACTCAAAAAAATAGAGAAGATAACTAAGAAAACAGAAAATATTTCATGAAGATCATCCTGTTGGCATTAGGTAAGCCCAAATAACACTTATCCCACATATGTTAACAATAAGATAAGTATGGGAGGATGAACCCGTCAACAATTTCCTTTGGAAAAACTCTTATCATAGGCTATTAGGCCACCAAGTTTTTTCTTTTGCTTGAAATTTATCTCTTTGGCCGACAATACGCACCTTATCTAGCTTCTCTTGCTCCCACTCCCTTCACCTCCCCTTTCTTCTCCACACTTAATCTCTAATTTATTTTATCATACTAAAAACGTTTATATGTGTAATGTGCAAGGAAGCCTCTTATTGATATACACATTATCTCTAACTAGCACATACAATTATGTGTGTAAATATATATTAAATAAAATAAATTATAAATAAAGTATGTATCGAGCAACGGTCTTTCTTGAATGTTATAGTTACAATTAATACACGCTTTCATTATCACAATGATCATAAATTATATGCACAAACTCTATATTAACCTAAATATAGTGCAACTAGGTTAAATATTATGTCATAAATCGGCAAAGATAATAATGTCAAAGGACTTTGTTTTGTAAAATATGCTATTCATATTTAGGACAAGTTTGGCAACAAATCTCATTTGATAGAGAACTTGGAGCATTTTCCACAGGCATAAAAAACGTGCAAATCTAAATATATATATATATATATATAATATAGGCTAAAATATAAAAAGTTATTATTGAAAAGTATTTTTACATGTGAGGCCCACAAAAAAGTTTGAAAAAACATATCATGTAAGTATCTAAAAGAATCTAAGTAAATACCTTTACTAAAATATCTTCAAATAATATACCAATTTAAACTTGTATTGAAGGCATAAAGATATAAAATGTAGGTAACAATTACCTTAAATAAGTTCCCATTTCCCTTCACGTTTTACTCACTCAATAAAGTTGCAACTAGGGATAGCAATGGGCTGGCATGGCCCTCATATGTGAACCTAGCCTGGCATGCCAGTCAGGTGAGCCCTATCGTGCCTTGGTATATCTGGGCCTTGGCCCGACATTCCCAGACTCCACGGGCTATGGGCCAGCTCGCCTTAATGCCCAACGACTCATTTTTAGTTGTTAGGCCTTGCAATTAAAGACCCAATGACTCATTTTAAGTTGCTAGGCTTTGTAGTCGTGAGGCCCAAACAACTTTTTATAGCTATTAGTAGGGTTGGGAATCGTTCGGGTTGGCCTTGACCCACAATAAAATCGGGTTGGGTCATGAGCTGACCCTATTTTTAAATCAGCTCGAAAATCCAAACCCTAACTCTACTAGAGTCGAGTTGGGTATGTGGGTAACCCTACTTTTTTTCCTCAATTTTTTTTGTTAGACTCGTATTATATACCTTCTTTTTGCAAAGTCTAAACACAAAAAAAATTTAAATATATTACATTAATTTGTAATGTTTGGTTCTTTGGCTGATTTCTAGCTGACACGTTTTTGTAGTAACTATCAATGAAAACCTTAGAAGTGTAGTGTTGCTTTTCTTTCATTCTAAGAGAAGGGTAAACAGACCTTCAATGTTTATTTACTCAAGATTAGCCCATTTAGCTTTCGATAACTCACATACAAACGCAAAACAGATTAAACACAATTTCTTTGATGGCCAGAGAGGATCATGCGATTCAGCATGTCTTAATTCCAAAATTCCTATAACTGCTTCTCTATGGCTGTTTTCACCCTCCTCAGCAACTAGTGACACTTGTTTATAATTTTCCTCATCCAAAAACCTTTATCATCCACTTCTCTGATTGCATGCTCCTAACTTGTTCCCTATTATAATTGTGAAGCCTTTCACACATAGCTGAGTCTAATGTGTAATGTGTGCTACCAAAGGAGATAGAAAGGGTAATGAATATAACAAAATATGACATATTTTCGTTCTAATCACCACACCCAAAAGAATAAAAAAAAAATTAAAGTATATATAAATTAACTACACCTTAAAGATATCATCCTTTGTTATCCTAAAATAGATGCTTACCACAAAGCAAAATACATGTGATCACACCTATGCTCTAAACATCTTATTTATGCCCAAATTTGTGTTTAAGCACATCTGGTTTAATATACTATGCACTAAACAAACACCATAATAATAGTACAAATAAATCCAATAGACTAACACTACAATAATAGTTTATTATTATTATTTATAGTCCAATAAAAGTCTGGTTGGCAGGGTTGTGCGGGTCGGGTTAGACCTGACCCTAAATCGAAAATGGATCAAGAACCTAAACCTGCACCCTGATCCTACATGTAGTCAGTTCAGGTTGGGGGCAGGGTTAGGCGGGTTAGGCAAATGGGCCGGGTTGGATTTTCTCAGTCCTAGCTATTAGGACTTGCTGCCATAGGCCCAACGGCTGTTGGGCCCAACAACTAAAATATCCAATGGGCAGGCTTGGAAGGCCGACTGACATGGCCGTCCAGCCTGTAGACCCCTCCAGCCAGGGGGCTTGTGGGCTGTCCTGGGCCAACCCCTCAGCTCACAAGGCCAGGCCGATGCGGCCTGCTCAATGAGAGGGCCCGGCCCAGCCTGCTGCAGATTTTATTGCTTCACTTGATTGTAGTTGCCTTGCAAACGGCCTGCCTTGGCCTCACTTTGCACTTTTATTACTTCACTTGTTGCAGCGAACCGCGGAGCTACCCTTGGTTTGAAAAATGGCCACAAGCAACCAAAGCTAGTTGCTAAAGACGGTAGCCACAAGCACATCTGGTTACTACGATGCCCTACTCAAGAGGGATGCTTGGGAGGAATATCCTCCGCTGATTGGACTTTGATATAGACTCTTGGAGGAGATCTGACTTGACTGGTAGGAGGACACCAATTTTCTCATCTAAATGATTACCTTAAACAATGAAGTTAACTATGCGCACAGGAAACGTACATCACAATTTACAAAACAGAGTAGGGGTATACATATGTTCCTTGCTAAGAATTAACAAATTTAGTTGGTTGATGTATCATATTTCTGAATAAAGGAGGCTCTAATGGTGTAAACTTCACGAAGAACATCTCGAATTGCAGGACGCTTATGGGGGGATATGGCTGAATAGTTAATTCCAATTTGTAGAATTGACTTCAAACATTCACTGATTATTTTGTCACAACAGTTTTTGTCACTCTGAAGCATTTGGTGATCCACAATCTCTGTTACTAGATCAGGAAGGGCACTCTCAACATAAGTATGAATGCTTAGTCCATCAGAAAAGGTTTCATCAGTCGGCCTCTTTCCTGTAAACATCTCCAACAGGACGATACCATAGCTATAAACATCCCCACAAGTGGAAACATCACCACTAACACCATACTCTGCAAGACAAACATTCTTATCAATATAGAAGTGCTCATTGAATTTGATAAATGACTTAATTTTATAAGAAAAACATACAATTACCTGGAGGTACATAACCAATAGTGCCTTTAATTGTCATAGAGCTACTTCTTTCATGATTGACATAGCTTGATGTTTCAGATAGAAACTTTGCTAAGCCGAAGTCACCCAAATGAGCCGCCCAATCATCATCAAGAAGAACATTACTGGGCTTCAGATCACAATGAACAATTGGGACAAGAAACTGATTATGAAGATAATCCAATGCAGAAGCCACATCCACAGCTATATTTAGCCGATGCATAATACCCAAAACTTTTGTTGGATTATCACTTTCATTGTTCATATGCAACCTTCTCTCCAAGCTCCCATTGGCCATTAACTCATACACTAAAGCTTTAAATTCACTACCTTGACGGTCTATGCTAGAACAATATGTTATCATCTTCACAAGATTCCGATGTTTCACGTGTCTCAAAGCTTCACATTCTGCTATGAATGTTTTCGATGCTCCTCTTAGTTGAAGGTTGAGCACCTTTACTGCAACAACAGTTTCTTCATGAGCCAATCTACCCTTGTACACAGAACCATATCCTCCCAAACCAATTAAATTCTCTGACGAGAACTCATTAGTAGCTCGTCGTAGATCTTCATATGAAATCCTCAATTGCCTATTGTTGAATAATAATGAGGAATTTGGCACTTCCTTTTTAGATGTTCTTTTCCAATAGTAAACTATTGCTATGAAGATCAATAATAAAATGACAAAGGATGAACATATCAAAGAAATTAATAAGTTGTGAGTCTTTGGGCTTCTTCCTCCATTAACTTTTACTTGGCAAACAGTCAGGTGCATATATTTTGGACCCCCACATAGCATTTTGTTTCCAACTACTGAAATTGCACTGGCATTCTGAAAAACTCCTCCACTTGGGACTAATCCCTCCAAGGAATTGAAAGAGAAGTTAAGATACTCTAAAGACCTAATTTTCTCAAGAAACTCTGGAATCTCACCCGACAAGTTATTCTTTGAAAAGTCAATCCAACGGAGATTCCTTACATTGCTTAATGATTGAGGAATGGTTCCAGTAAAAAAATTGTTTCCGAAATCAATTATCTCTAAACTTTGGCAAGAGCCCAATGCACTGGGAAGCTCACCTGACAATTTATTGTGATTAGTACGAAGTTCACCAAGATTTACCATGTTTGAGACTTCCATAGAAATAGATCCAGAGAGAAAGTTATGAGAAAGATCAAGAGAAATTGACAGAGAGTTAATGGAGAAAATTTCTCTGGGTATATCACCATCGAGCTTATTTCGGCTTAGCTGTAGTAATAGTAGTTTTTTGCACTTTCCAATAGTAGATGGTATGCCTCCCTCGAGCTCATTTTCTGATGAATGAAGTTCAAGCAAGGAACTAGAATTGCATATAGAAGAAGGAAGTACTCCTGTAAGCCTATTTATAGATAAGTAAAGAGTGTGCAACCTAGGAAGCATCCCAATCCCAAATGGAATATCACCTGTCAAGGAACTATTCTTCAAAGATAGGTGTTCCAAGCCTACCAGGTTACCAATTCCTTTGGGGATCTTACCATAGAACTGATTTGATCCCAAACTCAACCATCTAAGTTGTGCAGAAAGGTTTGATATGGATTCAGGCAAGAGACTGTTGGTGTGTCCCCACATGTGGACTCCATTAAAAACCCAAAAGTCATGAAGAAAATGAAGAGTCATTTGGAATTGAAAAGTCATCTTTTACATTTATTAAAATAGAAATTCGGAATTAATTTGGTCGGTTATGAGGGGGTGTGTGTGAGGCCATTTATTGGTGTCCTTTTGATGGGAAGGGTCACCATGAGGCTATATATATGCCTAGTCCCTTCACTCACTTGTCAATCTTAAGGTTCCCCATCTATTCTTGACAAGAAGAGTGAAGAAGACTTGGTATTATTCATATTGTTGGATCCTCTTGTATCTATATATGGCAAAGGAACAAGGTACGCTTTTTATCTTTAGATATTATGTCATTTGCCTTATGCTTTATGCCTAAGTGAAGATCCTATGAATAAATTTACTTCTAACAGAGACCACTGAAATAATTGCCAGAAATGGCTAGGCTAGTCAAGCTCGAGCAATTTGTCAAAGAAGTTAAAAAACTTAAGTCGTTGTTACTGGCTAGTTTATTATAAGAGAGCCCCAAATGCTCAAGGTCTTGCAAACTTCCTAGATTGGATGGAACATTTCCAATGAAGTTATTATTATAAATTTGGAATATTAGGAGGCTTGATGCATTGGACAGAGAAACTGGAATATGTCCTGAGAAATTGCTGTGTGATAGAACTATACCCCTTAAATTTGGAAGAAGGAGCGACAAATTTGAGGGTAGGCTCCCATGGAGCTGATTATAAATCAGACCAAGTGCTGTTAAAGAGTAAATATTATAGATAGACGATGGAATTGTCCCAGAAAGAAAATTTACAGAAAGCTCTAGATCCGTTGAACTTTTCATTTTTCCCAGGCTAGGTGGGATGGGACCCTCGAGGTTGTTGTATACAAAGGAAAGTAGTTCAAGAGAAGAGATCGAGGTTGCCAGTGGATGGTGGAATTGTTCCTCCAAGTTTGTTTCTAGTAAGATTCATGACTACAAGTTTGGGAAAGGTGGTAAGATCAGCATGTATATTCCCAACTAGTTGATTGTAGTCCAACTTGATGACACTTAGTTTGGAACATTGGGACAAGTTGGCAGGGATCTCACCTCCAATGCTGTTGTAACTGAGATTGAGATGTTGGAGGCGACGCAACTGACCAAGCTGTGGAGGAAGGTGGCCATGAAATTGTTGTAGTCAAGATTGATCGCCTCCAAAAAGCTGAGATTTCCAACGTAAGGAGATATTGGGCCATCCAGGCCAAGGCCATGCAGGTCCAACCATGTGACTCTTTGATGCGCCTGGCCCCCACAGATGATCCCTTCCCACTCACAAAAGTGGTCGGAGTCATTCCATGAACTCAGAATTTGCTGGGAGCTGCTAGATAGCCCAGCCTTGAAGAACTGCAGGGCAGCAAGATCAGTTTCATTGCCCAGCAAGGCATTTGAAACTAAGCTCATATTAAATGTAAAGATGCAAATTAGTTCTTGCCTTGAAGGGCTATATATGTAGCAATTTTCATCTGGCAGTCGGTTGGATTTGTTCATTGAAGTATATGTTGTTAGATGTCAATTATTTCGGACAAATGAATAATCTTGTGTGAACCCAAGTGTGGGGAGACTTTCATCCGCACCTCAGTACATTAATGTTGCATGTGGCCGCCCTTGTCTTGTAAAATGGCCACATGCTGACAAAGCTTATAATTGAAACGTAGTTGCTGGGAGACGGTGACCACATGCACATCTGGTTACTGAAATTGCCGTGCTCAAACCTCCCCTGATTGGACTTCGATATGGACTCTTGAAGAAGATCAGCCTTGATTGGTAGGAAGGCACTAATTTTCTAATCTAATTGATTACCGTAAGATGTCTAAATGCTCGCTTCAGCAGCACCTGCACTCTTCGTTCTCCGGTACATCTTAAAATTATGTTACTCCTTACGCAGGGATGGGAGAACTTTTATTCTCTACCATGCATAAGCATTTTGCACAGTTCGTCTTCAGCTTGAACAGCTCCCATCAATTGAAAGACTGAAAGCAAATGCCACCGGGTGAGTTGGGAAACAATCAAGTTGGGGTGGGGGTGTGAGTGGGGGCTCTTAAAAAAGAATGTGAAAGGGCATGGGGGGCCACGACATAGATGTAGAGTGGCCAGACCAGCGAAAGCTTGATGGGAGGGGGAGGGCGCATAGATTAAAAAATTAAACTTTAACTTGATCTACACAAAGCATGCATCAATCTAATATCAATTAGCAAGATAAACATGCAATCATTCAAATCAACCAAAGGACAATAGAATATAGGAAAGAAGATGAACTGACCTGGGTGTTTTCAGCCCTAGCACGCCCTCCAACAAACAATCATTTCTCGCTAATCAAGAGATCTAATCAATCAATAGAGAAGAGATTACCTCTAATAATCTTTCTTATGTATTGATCCCTTTTAGCCTTGAATTTGGATTCAATCTCAGCAAAACCTCTCCTTGAAGCCCCAAATCAGTGAGTACCTCTTCCAATCTTGCACCACATGCTATAGGAGAAGGAAGGAAGAAGCTAGAGGGAGAAGAAGGAGGCGGCCAACCCTAGACCAAGGGGAGGCCGCACCACCCAAAGAGAGGAGAGGCGGAATTGGGGAGAGAGGAGGAGAGAGTGGGGCAAATTAGGGCATCCTCCTCTCCCTTTCTCCCTTAAATACCCTCTTCTCTACCTCTTAATTGGGCTCACTTAACGGGCTCTAGACAATGGGCTTCAACGCCAAAATTTCGGCTTATAACTAAGGGTCATACACAATAGGTGTGGGCTTTGTCTCTCAGAGCCCGCGAAGGCATGAACCCCCTGCACACGGCCAAGCCTGCGACAGGGTCGACCCCTCGCTAACCACTGGTCCCAACCTCGACACCTAATTCATGTGTCTGGGCCCTACAACGTGTAAATGTACAACTTAGCGAATGCCTTATGCACGTGTGTGACGTATGTAGGTCCCACTCGAATTATGTGTAACAAAGGTACATGTGGGGTCGGCGCGACCGCGCCCAACACCCTTGGACCCCGTGGCCTATGCCGGTTCACCCGGACTGAGTCACGTTGGATTAAACCGGGCCCAAGCCCATACCATGGTCCAACAGTAGAGGTGTTAATGGGTTGTGCCGGTCCTAGCCCAGTCAAGACCGAGGTTTGTGATAAGGAACATGTTGGAACGTACATGCAAAAAAAATAGGTTGAGCATGGCTTATGGGCTTGATATGTAGGTTCCGACCTAATCAGAATTTTGTTAAAAAAAATTATATTGATATAATATCTTATAGTCACACAAGCATCACATACACATATTTGCGATGCTTACACAGTGTTGCCCAATGCATCACATATACTATGACTCGCAAATGTTAATTTGTAATAAAAAATGGCGTGTCTTCAATAATTTTTAGTGACACATTAGAATATATTATAAATAAATATTAATGATGCTTTATTTGATGTCATTAATATTTATTTCTATTAGTGACATTTTTTCGCTAAAAATATAGGTTTTAGCGGCATTTTCCTTAAAACGCCATTAATAATAATGTTTTGTGCAAACATTGATAAGCATAACTAATACAAGTATTTTAACAATAAAATAAAATAAAAAATCTTATTAGTGAAACTTTTGATAAAGCCTCCCTAATAAGAGCTAATTGTGGCATTTTAAGTGTGTCACAAAAAAAAAACATGCATGGACAAACATTGTCAGATGGTGCCCCCCATCTAGCCTAGCCCTAGACTAGCACTAACCAAGCTAGATTTGGAAGGCACCATTGGACAACGTCCAGCCATGCGGAATCCTATTCCTTCCTCACGGTTGGCCACAACCAACATGGACTAGCACTAGATATGGCCAGCTAGGCTCAGTGGCAGTGCGGCTTGTAAGATCTCTAAACTAACTGGTTTAATTAATTTTTACTTCGTGATTATTGTGTGGTTTAATGTTAACTTTGATCGGTTTTTACTTATTTTTTAATTTAAGTGGTTAACAAAGGTTTTGGATCAAATTTTATTCACTTTGATGATGTTTATGTTAATATAAGTCAATACAAATTTTTCTGGAAATTTTGACTATTTTTCTCGAAAAGTTTGCAAACGGGACCCGCCGTGGGACCCACATTCAAAATTGGGATGATAGGTCCCAAATGACCATAACAACATCTTAAGACAGTAACTAGATGTTTTAAAATTTTCAAACATCAATTTGGGCTTAAAATAAGCAAGTTATCTATTTTTAGTATTAAATTCTATTTATACTCTACTTATTTGTTAGGTTTACCCCAAAGCCTACTATAAATAGAAAGGCACAACCACTTTTCCAATTGGGAAGGGCTGAAATCTGGAGCTTAAGAACCCTAATCTCCATTTCCAAAGAAGGAAAGGTGATTAAGGTAAATATTAGTTTAATCTTTCACTAATTTCTTAGGGTTTCTCCTAAACTTTCCAAATCTCTTCTATTGCTAAAGTTTAATCTTGATTTCTACCCATAAAGCTACTTATTTCAAAATCTATTTCAAACCATTATGAAAGGAATTTCGTTTTTGCACTCAATAAACCCTAGATCTACAAGTTTTCAAGAGATTTAAGTATTTTTAAGCGGATTTATACAAGTATTAATGAAAACCTTCTTGTGGGTAAGATTTGAAGGTGTTGGAGTATCGATTTCAAGTCAAGAAGCTCGCCAAATATAAGGTATTTCATCCTAAATAGATTTGTGATTTCAGATTTGATGTTTAATGAAGTTTTATGTGGGTTTCCATGGAGTTGAGCTTTAATGGTGGATTTAGAAAAGCTTAACATTTCTTGTGATTTCTTGGTGTTTTTGGTTGTAAATGGCTAGATTTACTGTTTCATAAGTATGGATTTCATTATTATGATGTTTGGGAGTGAGATTTGAAGGATTATAATGTTTATGTTCATTTTCGGTTTTGGGTTTGAAATGGAGAAGACAGACCAGAAATTTTTGTTCTAGCGATTGAACGGCTATGTAGGCCGATCAAACGGCAAGGCGTTTGAACGGCCTTGTAGGGCATTTGAACGCCAACACAGTAGTTTGGCTATTTTTTATAATTTTGCTCATTTTTGAGTTTTTATTCTCAAGTACCATTTCTTATGTTCTTGATGAGTAATTTATACTAAGATGAGCTACTAGAAGGGTATGAATTTGATGTGGGAAGCTATGATGAATGTTTAAGTATTATGTGAATTACATGATTGAATTGGTTAAACATGTGGTAATTCCTTATCTTGAATACATGCTGGATGATTCCTTATATTTTAAGCATGATTCCAACAAGGTTATAGCATGAGAATGGATTTGTATGCCTTCACATATTATATTTGAATTATGGGTGAATGATGGTGTCATGTCTAGCTTCAAATGTGGTATGAATATGCTTACATAGGTCTAGCATGATGTTGCACTTGATTCGAATTATGCTTTTCGATGGTTTTCAGTCATGATCTTAGCAAGGAGCTATGACTAGATGTTAAAGAGCATGTGTGTAGTATGTGGATGAGTTATTTATAATGCATGTTCATATGCTTAGAAATGAATATTTGTACCTAGTACATACGCATGTGGGGGTAATCATGGTAATAGTTGATACTTATGATTAGATATGATGCATGTATGGTTGAGGGAGCACGTTCCATGAATTAGGACCCATGTAGAGGATTACTCATGTATGTACCATGTTGCATGCATCATGAAACGGATTTATGAATGAGACTTTATCGAGATTAGTTGTTGTTGATAGATTGGATGTAATTGTGTGATATTGCTTGCCCAATTAATCGATCAAAGGCTTATTGATTCAGTTTTACGTTTGAAAGGACGGGGTTTTATGTTCGAAAGGACGGGGTTTTACGTCCCTAGAGGATGGGTTTTCCTCCCTAGGCTGAGAAGAGCGACAATGTTATAAGGAGAATAAAATTATTGAAACCATCTAAACCCTAAAAATCTAGGCTAGTGTAGCCGAGTGCACTGACTTACTAGGGGGTATTATTCTCTGCTAGGGAATTTACCCAAACTGTGTAGTCGGGGATTGTTCGGAGTGAGCAGGGACTGCTTATGCTTTGGCCGTTTAAGCAGAGTTGCTTTATCGATTTGCATGGTTGTGATAGTGTGATTAGAGGTACTATACATGCAGGTTGATTGATTTTGATTATGCATGATGTGATTGTTTAGAGACACTTCTCATGCAGGTTATATCTGATGATTATGCATGATGTAATTGTGTGTTAGAGACACTTCTCATGCGGGTTAAATGATATGAATATGAATGATATAATTATGTATTAGAGACACTTCTCATGTAGGTTGAATGTTATGAAGGAGAATGGGTATGCATGGATGGTTAGGGTGTGTTGGAGATACTCTTCATGCAGGATGAATGTGTATGATAGTGTGATTATTCATGCCATGAGTAGTATGTTTGAGATGCTATATGCAAGATAATTGCTTATGAGTAGTATGATTATGGTAAAGGAAGTAATTAGAAATAGGATATTATGTGATATGTGGATCTGATAGACCATGTTGGTGTGTCGTGGATGTTTTTCTGATTTATCGTTGCCGTACTGCATGATACGACATGCAGTCGAGCAGGATCTTCTGTATGAAGAACGGTCAGGGAGTGCTTGGGAGTAGGCGTGGATGCCTCTGGACTTTGTTGTCTTTTCTGATTTACTCTATTATGATAATATAACATTATGTATGGTGGATCTTGTTTCATACTCGTGTAACTCTTATGATTTTATATCTGTTTAAGGCTTTCTGATTCGAACTATGTTTATCGGTTTAGTATTCTAAGTTGTGGGTATACGACTTGTGGACTAGATCATATTTAAAGTCCTCTTTTATTTTACTTATTTCTCTTGCACAAAGATTTAAAGGTGCGCAACTCCATATGTATAAATTACCAACTAGAGGAGTTAAGCCTTCTGCAACGTTAAACCAACTTTGTCGCCCCCGTGCGCTTTGACCATCCCTTGGACTGGGTTCGCCTTGAGTTGGACAGGTGTCGAGGCATGACATAGCTGGCCAGGGCGAGTTGGTCTCCCTAGCCGCTCAAGCGGCCTAGGTTAGGATCTAGCCTTGCACCAGCACTATCACTAGTTTGCTAGCCTCGCAACATTGGCGTTGGCACTAGCCTCGCCTAGTGGCCTTACGAGTCTGGTGTTGCCCTCACCAGGCTAGGATGGTGCCTAACGAGTTTGGTATTGGCCAGGCGGCAGTCGAAATCACCTCTGGAAGAGAAAAACGAAGAAACAAGGGGAAGGCCAAAGTTGCCATCAACAAAAAACGGAAGTCTCCCATGCAATTTAAAAAAACACATCATGCACCCCACCTATGCGTATGTGTATATATGGTGGGATGAAAACAATGGGCAGGAAAATTTTGTTGAGAAAGAAACTATTAGTGACATGTATCAAATGTCACTAATAATTAAGCAAATGCTATATTTAACATAATGTAATATTTATATATTACATAATATATTCTTCAATTTATAAATATGTTATTTACAATGTATATAACTAAACGTTGTACATAACATACACCCCTAAATGTTACAAATAATAGGTTATTTGCAACGTACACCCCTAAATGTTACAAATAATAGGTTATTTGCGACGTTTACAAATATACATTGCAAATAAGTTATATGTTGCAAATAATGATATCTCATATTTAATATATTATAATTAATAATTTTTATTTATATCACATAATATATTATTAAATATATAAATAAATAATATATAATTACATAAAAACTAAAATAATTTTCTCAAACCCGTTTTTATGAGCCCAAGCTTTGAGAATCGTAGGATCGACATCCGATGATGCAAGGGGGTGTTCAACCTACCAACCCCTGAATTATGTGCATCATCGGATCGAAATATGACATCCCAATAGACCACGACTCACACGAATGTGCGTGACATCCGTACTCACACAAACAGGACTAAAGAAATTAAATTAATTTCTTTTATATCTGACCACATGAGGGGGCATGCAACTACCTGCACCCTATGTTATGTGAGTCGTCTGATTGAAATTCGACTGCCCACAAAGCCAAATCCCAGTCATATCGAAATTAAAAAAATTAATTTAATATTTCCCAAAATTATTTATTATATATTTATAGAATAAAGAATATATTTTACAATCTAAATAACATAAATTAAAGAAAATATATATTATTCGCGATGTTTATAACTATTATTTGCAATGTACATAACTATACATCGCAATTAACGTAGGTTATTTGTGACTAAATCCCTAAACGTCACAAATAGCCTACATTATTTGTAATGTTTATGTATATACATTGCAAATAACATAGGTTATCTATGACGTATAGTTAGATACATTGCAAATAATGATATTATATTTAATATAATATGATTAATATATTTTATTTATATTACATAATATATTATTCAATATATGAATAAACAATATATAATTACATAAAAAGATTAAATTAATTTCATCATTCCCATTTTTTGAGTCTGGGCTTTGAGAACCATTGAATCAACATCTCATAGCATAAGGGGGTATGCAACTTGACTACCCCCTGATGTATGTGTTCTTCTTCGGATCGAAATATGACATCTCAATGGGTCGGGGCTCACACTAATGCATGTGACCCCTTTTCACATAAACAAGACTAAAGTAGTCAATTTAATTTAATTTTTTTATATTTGACAGCACAAGGGGGCATGCAACATGCTTGTCCCTTAAGTTATGTGCATCGTCAGATCGAAATTTGATTGCCCACATAGCCGGAGCTAATGCTAACTAGTGTGATCCTAGTTACACACAGAGTCACAAACAAGACAAAAGAAATTAATTTAATTTTTTTTCAAAAATTATTTATTATATATTTATATAATGAATAATACATTTTTTAATCTAAATAACATAAATTAAAGAAAATATATATTATTTGTGAATTATAAAGTTATGTCTCAAATAATGTATTATTTGTGTTGATGTATATAACTATCGTCTCAAATAATTTAGGCTAATTATTTGTGACCTATATCCTCAAATGTTGCAAATAACCTAATTTATTTGTGACATTTATGTATATACGTCGCAAATATAATAGGTAATTTGTGGCGTTTAGTTATGTACATCGCATATAATATATTATAGTTAATATAATTTATCTATATTACATAATATATTATTCAATATATAAATAAACAATATTTTATTACATAAAAAATAAATTAATTTCTTCATTCTCGTTTTTGTGAACTCGGGTTTGAGAATTGTTGGATCGACATCCTACCTGCAACTTGCCTGCCCCCTTGAGTTATGTATGTCATCAAATCGAAATCCAATGTCCAATAAATCGAGGGTCATATTGACGAGCGCAGTCCCATTCTCATACAAACAGGGTGAAGAAATTAATTTAATTTTGTTAAGATTTAATGGCGCAAAGGGGCACGTGTTGTAAATGTCCTATGAGCTGCCACTGGGGCAACGTGCTAGGGTAATTAAGATTTTAATTATATAATAAAAATAATTAGGTTAATATATTCATTAGGTTATTAATAATTTCTTTTAATTATATTAATAGGTTTTAAGTACTTATTAATGAGCCGATTAAAATTATCTATTTAAGTGTAAGTATTATACCCTAATTTATTTAATAAATAAATCAATTAGTATCTAATCTTTTTTTCTTTTTCCCTTCTCCCTCCTATCCAGCGGCAATGCTATTTCTTCTCCCTTCCTCTATATCTGTTGCCTGTAGACCCCGGTCCCCAACATTGGTATCAGTGTAATCGATGCTTGAAATCATGGCCATTCAGAGTCGCTCCGCTTGTGGACCAAGATCGTCACCAAGATTGTCGCCTCCATCGACTTTGGCTCCTGGCCATTCAAGGTCGTCTCCGATAACCAAATCGTCGTTGAGGCCGCCTCCTTCATCGTTGCCACTGGCGCCGTTGCCCACCGTCTCAACTTTCCTGGGTCCGGCGATGGCACGGGGGGTTCTGGAACCATAGGCATTCAGTCTATGCTGTTTGCGACGGCCCGACCGTACTTCCGGAACAAGCTGCTGCTCGTCATTGAGGATGGGTGCTCTCTGGACCTCCCAACAGATATTCGGCACTGGACGATTGCTAAACTGGAAGCCATCGCCAATCGTCAAATAAAAAAAGCGGTGGCTTTGCTGAGCAACGCACAACGTCCCCTCGTTGTGTTTGGCAGAGGCGCGGCCTGTGTGAGGTTCGAAGATGAATTGATGAAGTGTGGCAGGGAAGAAATACCCCTCTTGCCAACCCCGATGGGGCCTGATTTCTTCACTGGATCGTCAAGTCTCCACCAATGGCAAAGCCTCCAAAGTTGGGGCCTTTACAGCAGTCGCCCCATCGCCTGAACCCCGGCCTCCTCCTCCGCCGTCGCCGGATCACTTCCATTCCCAAACAAAGCCACAGTACCGCCGTCTCTCTGGACTGTCAATTCGCGACCGACCCATCTGCCCGGCCCGAGTACCGGAAGCTCTGATCTCGACACCGGCTTCTTCTTGGGCCTACCGCCCTTCTTTCCTTCCGTGCCCTTCTTCACCTTCCCGAGTCTGTGCAAGACCTCCTCCAGACAAACGATGGATGAAGGGTCGAAACTGTTACGGGGTCCAATTAAACACTGGGTCAACAGGGGCGGTTTGCATCCGCGAGATCAACGAGATGAAGGGGAACAAGAACAACCCGGAGATGAACAAGCCGGCTATCCGTTTCGGGTGGTTCCACACCGGCAATGTCGGCTATTAGGACGCAAATGGCTACCTCCACCTGGTTGGCCAGATCAAGGAGCTCATTAACCGCGGAGGTGATAAGATATCCAAGATCTTAGGGGATTTACCTTTCCATCTGGGTCAGATTGCCCTGGCTAGAGATGATCCTCAATTGCTTAATCAGCTGATTTGGGAAAGACAGAAGCCTCTGGAGAAGTAGCTGCAAGTCCTCCTATACTCTATGCATACAGCCCTTAGGGCCTGGTCAGGTCCCGTTTTAAGTCTGGCCCTTCACATTAGTCGATGGCTCACCCTACACTATCATCTTTAGTCGATTCTTACACTTATTTGATTGTTGCATTTAATTCACCTTATTATTACTGCTGTCTGATGCCCTTTGTGGATAGTCTTGGGGCGCCCTATAGCTCCTATAATGACCCCGCTGATTAAAGACTTATACAAGTACTCCACGTTATCGTGCACCCAATAAGTCGGGCCTGCTTCTTTGCTTTGCCGCATCTTTTATCTTTTGTCTCTACCACCCACAGCTATGCCTTGCCCTTGGGATCAGTTAACTATACTTCCATCGTGGTTGCACTGGCTTATACACGTCTATTTTTGAGTAGTGACCCACTATCTCCATCATTGTACATGTCTTATCCATGGTTCTGAACTGGTTGTTTATAGCGGAGCTATGGTGGGCCAAATACTTGGAATTTTAGGTCACCTCAAGGACGAGGTGATGCAAAAGCGGGGTGGAATGTTGTGAACGTCTAGGGGCTACCACTGGGGCCACATGCTAGGTTAATTAGGGTTTTAATTATGTAATAAGGGCAATTAGGTTAATAGATTAATTAGGGTATTAGTGGTTTCTTTTAATTATGTTAATGGGCCTTAGGTGCTTGTTAGTGAGCCCATTAGGATTATCTATTTAAGTGTAAGGGTTGTGCCTTGATTTGTTTAATGAATGAATCAATTAGTGTTTAATCCTCTTCTCTCCTTTCTTGCTCTCCCTCCTGTCTGGTGGCCATGCTGTCCCCTCTCCCCTTGCCCAACTTTCCTACGCCGCTCCCTTCCCCTACGTCGGCTTCCACGCTGTTGTGGACCCCAGTCCACAACACCAGGTGTTCGGGAGAATGCCCCAATAGTGCCGCCCCTTAGAAACCTATTTCCAAAGATGGAGGACGACTGGGAGGAGTACCCGGGGCCTAGTGGAGAACCACGGGGTGGAGCAGAGCCCCATTTGTCCTGCCTGCAGTTTCCCTGCCACAGTGGGGATGGCAACCAGGTAGAGTGGTTGTATAAGGCTGAGAATTTTTTCGCCTACCAAGGAACACACTCTGAGGTTAAACGACTGTGCATAGCCGCGTTCCACCTGGATGGTGACGCTTCAGTATGGTTCAAGAGTTTCGAGAAGGAGGCGTGCTACCCCACTTGGGCCACCTTCTCCGACGAGCTGTGTGTCCAACTTGGCCCAAATGAATTCCAGGATTTCAACGAGATGCTCTCCATGCAGCGCCAGACCACCACCATCTGGGCCTATTATACAAAATTCATGAAGGTAGCCAACTGCCTTCCCGACTAGCCGGTGGTAGCTTTGGTGGGCATGTTCAAGAGAGGTCTCAAACCCGAGATTTCTGAAGAGATGCGCCACTTTCCATGCTCCAGCATGTGAGACATCATGTGCCATGCACGAATTGAAGAGGAGCAGTTGGCTAGGCAGCGGCGAGGGGGGCGGCTTGGGCCTTTTCCTTGGTCTATTGTGAGCGCTAACCCCCCTACCACCCCGGCTAGTAGCCCAGTAGTAGGCCACTCTGGCCAGCAGCCCGCTCAGGCCGACAATATTGTTCATCGTCTCACACCGGCACATATAGAGGAACGCCGGTCTAAGGGTCTCTTATTCCGCTGCTCGTTCTAAGCCACCGCTGTTCTGTCAAGGGCAGCCTCCTCATGGAAGAGGTCGACGAAGAGGAGGATGTGGAGGATGGGGCTGACTCGTCCCACCATGACAACGTGCTGCCCGAGATCTTTGTCCGTGCCTTCTCGGGGGCATTCACTCTACGTACAATGCGGGTCCAAGGCCACCTCAAGCGGCAACAAGTAGCTATCTTGATAGACAGCAATTCCACCCACAACTTTATTAACGACATGGTGGCCCAACGACTGGGCTGCTTTGTGTCAGATTCGGAGCCCTTTGATGTGTTTATTGGCGACAGAAAGCACCTCAGGAGTGCCAGGGTATGTGCTCAGGCCACACTCTCAATCCAAGGCCACACATTTGTTACCAACCTCTTCTTGCTACCTACAAAGGGGGCGGACATGGGGCTAGGGGTGTAGTGGCTCCAAGAGCTTGGGGACGTGGTCTGGAACTTTAGAGACATGGTAGTGGATTTCGAGATTCAGGGGCAGCGGGTTCGGATTGAAGGATCCTGGCTGAGCACCCTCCTCTCAGCCTAGTTAGCGAGTTCTTTCTTCCAATTTGCACCCCAAGGGTTCCTCTTGCAGTAGCGGGCAATAGTCAAGGTGCCTCAGGATGAGCCACCTCCGGATCTTCTAGAGTTATTGACAGAGCATCGGGATGTGTTTGCTGAACCGACAGGTCTTCCTCTAGTGCAGCCTCACGACCACCATATTCCCATCATTCCTGGGGCATCACCAACTAATGTCCGCCCTTACTGTTATCCTCACAACCAGAAGTCAGAGATAGAGTGTCTTGTGGCTAATGTGCTTCAGCTCGGTATCATCCGCCCTAGCACAAGCTCCTACTCTTCCTTGGTGTTGTTGGTTCGTAAAAAGGATGGTACTTGGTAATTTTGTGTGGACTACCGAGCCTTGAATGCCATCACCGTCAAGGACAAATATCCCATACCTGTGATTGAGGAGCTTTTGGAAGAGCTGGCTGGTGCAAAGGTCTTTAGTAAACTCGACCTTCGATCGCATTACCATCAGATTTGGGTGCAGCTAGCCGATGTGCACAAGACTGCCTTTCGGACTCATGACGGTCATTTCGAGTTTCTTGTCATGCCATTTGGGCTGACCAACACCCCCTCCACATTCCAAAGCCTCATGAACAATCTTTATAGGCCTTTCCTCCACCGCTACATCTTTGTCTTCTTTAACGACATCTTTGTTTACAGCTAGTCGTGGGTGGAGCACCTCAAATCGGTCTTCTCTATTATGAGAGATAACTCTTTATTTCTTAAGCGTTCAAAGTGTTCCTTTGGTAGTGCATAGGTTGATTACTTGGGACATATTATCTCGCAGGACGGCGTCGCCACTGACCCGTCGAAGGTGGCTGCCATGATCTCTTGGTCGCCGCCCACTTGTGTCCATGCGCTACAGGGCTTTCTGGGCTTCACTGGCTAATATAGGTGGTTCATCAGCCGATATGGGGAGATTGCTAGGCCCCTTACAGAGCTTCTCAAAAAGGGGGCATTCGGTTGGAATGAGGTTGCCCAAGCCACGTTTGAGGAGCTAAAGTAGGCTATGGCATTGACCCCTGTTCTGATTTTACCCGATTTCAGCTGGCCCTTCGTGGTTGAAACAAATGCTTTAGAGACGGGTCTAGGGGCGGTTCTGCTGTAGGACAAGCGTCCCATTGCCTACTTTAGCAAGGCTTTGGCTGGCTGCTCTTTGTCCCCGTCCGTTTATGAGAAAGAGATGTTGGCTATTGTCCTCATTGTCGACAAGTGGCGACCTTACTTACTTGGCCACAGGTTCTTGATAAGCACTGACCACCAGCCCTTGAAGTATTTCCTCAAGCAGCGGGTGTCCACTCCATCACAGTAGCGATGGGTCAGTAAGTTACTTGGCTATGATTATGAGGTCGTGTACAAGAAAGGGTCGAAAAACACCGTGGCCAATGCCCTTTCTCATAGCTCTACTCCGTGATCGTGCTTGACATTTTCTAATCCGTCCTGGCTCTTCATTGATGAGTTGAGGCAGGCCTACATTGATGATTCTCAGACACATGCCCTAATTATAGCTATCTAGGCTGACCCAGCTGCTCGTCCTTTCTTTGTGTGGAGTGATGACCTTCTCTTTTAGAAGGACCGCCTTTGGGTACCCGATGTTGATGATCTTACAGGAGCGTTCTCTCCCACTTTCATGACACTCCAGTCGCCGGACATGAAGGAGCTTTCCGCACTTATAAGCAGGTCAGCCATAGCTTTATGTGGCAGGGTATTAGATGGTAGTCCAGGCATATGTAGCTGCTTGCGATGTTTGTCAGAGAGCTAAGGCCGCCACGACCTCTTCTGCAGGTTTGCTTCAGCCCTTGCCTATCCCTGATAAGGTTTGAGAGGAGATTCGATGGACTTCTTGGAGGCCTTACCCTTAATGCACGGCAAGTCGGTGATTATGGTGGTGGTGGACCAGTTGTCCAGGTATGCCCACTTTTGTGCTCTAGGATACCCATTCACCGCCAAGACAGTGGTAGAGCTCTATGTTCAGGAGGTGGCCAAACTACATGGCATGCCTTGCACTATTGTCTCCAATCGTGACTGGATCTTCATATCTCAGTTTTAGCAGGAGTTCTTTACTTTATAGGGTACTTCTCTCCACATGAGCACCGCTTATCACCCTTAGACGGATGGATAGACAGAGGTAGTAAACCGATGCTTAGAGCAGTACCTCTGTTGTTTCACTATGTCTCAGCCCTGTAGATGGCTTCAGCTTTTTCCCTAGGCGGAGTGGTCATATAACTCTGCCTATCACACTCGTGCCAGTTTCACTCCTTTTGAGGTGTTGTATGGCCGTCCACCCCCGGCCATGTTATCTTATGTTCCTCATCGCTCCTCCGTGGCTGAGGTAGACTACATGCTCCAGACATGGGATGAGGTTCTTCGACAGCTTAAGGAGAACTTGTCCTATGCTCAGAACTGGATGAATTAGATTTATGATGGTCATCACACTAATCGGGAGTTCGCGGTGGGTGACTTGGTTTATGTCTTTGTTCTTCCTCAGCGCTAGACATCTTTGTTTCAACCCGAGCACTCCAAGCTCACCCCCCATTTCCATGGTCCCTATGCTGTGGAAGAGCGTATCAACCTGGTGGCTGCCTTGCTCTACTGCCCGATTCCTTAGTCCACCCCATCTTCCATGTCTCCAGGCTGCACCGATGTGTAGGTGACATGTCCTTGGCCACTAATGCTTCACCACCCCCCTTAATGGGCCTGGTCTAGCCTTTCGACCCTGTTCCCACCTCGGTGCTTGATAAATGTTGCGTCTGTCGCTCCGGTCGCATCATTACAGAGGTGCTCATTGCATGGCAGGGTCAACCCCTGGAGGATGCTACATGGATCTCTGAGGACACGTTCATGGCTCGTTATCCGACTTGGTCACCTTGAGGTCAAGGCGAATAGCGGAAGCATGGTGGAGTGTTGTGCACATTTACCAGACTCTACTTTTTTTCCTTTATCTCCTTGTTATTCTAGTGCATTATGCTATTTTCTTATGTATTAGCTTAGTATTTTCTTATGTAATGGGATGCTAAATTGTCATTGGACCAGCTAGTGGCCCTGAAATAGCCTAGCCCACTAGCTGGCGTGACTCCCTAGGAGAGTGGTCGTCTTCCTATATGGGTCGACCCTTCCTATTTGTTTTGGTTATGCAATTGATTATTCAGAACTTCTTCTATTTCTTCTTCTTCCCTTCCCTTTCACTGCATGAGCATTCAAGGTACCGTTTGTGCCCACACTGGGCACAACATAATTCCTGGCCACCAGACAGGGCATGGCTGCAGGTTACATAATGTTGTGGACCGGTATCCACAACGGCCTGGCTAGCCGGTAACTAGAAGGGAGCGGCGTAGGAAGGCCGGGAAAGAGGGGAGGGAGCAGCATGGCCACCAGACAGGAGGTAGAAGCAGAGAGGAAGGGGAGATAATTAGAGAGACAATAATTCATTCCATAATCAAATCAGGGCATAGCCCTTATACTTAAATAGATAATCCTAATGGGCTCACTAACAAACACTTAAGGCCCATTAACATAATTAAAAGAAAATACTAATACCCTAACTAACCTATTTACCTAAATGCCCTTATTACATAATTACCAGTCCATGCAACCTACCTACCCTCGAGTTATGTGCTTCGTTGGATCAAAATTTTATTGCCTATAGGGCCGGGGCTCAAGCTAATGCACGTGAGACAGTCTCATACAAACTGGACTCAAGAAATTAATCTAATATTTTTCTAAAATTATTTATTATATATTTATGTATTAAATAAAATGTTTTGTAATCTAAATAACATAAATAAAATAGAATAAAATATATATTATTTGTGATGTATATAACTACACAACATAAATAACATATTATTTACAACATATATAACTATACATCGTAAATAACATAATTTATTTATGACATATAGACTTAAATGTTGTAAATAACCTATACGTATATATGTCGCAAATAATGTAATTTATTTATAGCGTATAAACTTAAATGTCACAAATAACCTATACATATGTACGCCACAAATAATGATATATTATATTTAATATATTATAGTTAATATATTTTATTTGTATTACATAATATATTATTAGATAATTAAATAAATAATATATAATTTGGTAACAAAATTTGAAATAATTTCTTCATTTCCATTTTTGTGAGCTCGTACTTTGAGAACTGTCGCATGGACATCTAATGGCGTAAGGAGGCATGCAACCTTCTTGCCCCTTGAGTTATGTGTGTCTTCAAATCGAAATTTGATGTCCAAAAGCGTGGGGGCTCACGTTGATGCTCATGACCCCATTCTCACACAAATAGGACTAAAGAAATTAATTTAATTCTTTTGAGATCCTACGATGCAAGGGGGCATGCAACTTGACGTCTCAAAATTCAATAAGAACAACTCATCCATCTAAGTACAAGTCTGTCATCCATTTGAAAATAAATAAATAAGTTGATTCTCATGCTAAAGATACACTTACATACCAGAGTTGTAGAAATGAAGAACTTTATCATGTGCTCACTTGTCATTGCCTGGAGAACCTGCGACCAACCACAACAACAACTGTCACACCCTGGGTTTTTCAAACCATTTTCCAGTAAATTTCATGAAATTTTTTTGCAATATAACAACTGTATTTTGTAAAAATTGACGAAAATTGAAACTTGTGAAAACATTTTATATTTCTCACATCATCAATTTAAAATCACACAACTTGAAACTTTCTTTTAAATCATCAAAACACACTGACTAAACACCCGGGTGTGAGATTAAACAAACACACATAAAAGCACAAGTGCCATGGCCATGGGCTTAAATACACATCTCCTAGGCATAACCAAGTACAAGTCCGATAACAGTCCCAATATAAACAGTCCATATATAAGTCCAAAATAATACATGCAAAAGCTCTCAACTCGCCCAATACATGTATACTCAAAATTTACATCAGATCGTGGCATAACTAAACAAAAGAAACTAAACAGTCAAAAATTGACCTGAAGTCTGTAAGTCTGTCTTCTCCTCCAAAACTAAGTCCCGCCTACGAAGCTCTTGTGCTGGGACCTGCAAAAGTCACTGGAGGATCTAAAATTCAGTAGAGGGAAAGTGAGTATTTTCATACTCGGTAGAAAATACCCAGTAGGGGATTTCTAAACAATGAACTTGTAAGCCTAAATGTAGTTGCCTTCATGAAACATAACATGAAGCAACAAAATATGACAATCAAAGTCTCTCAAAATATGATGCTCATAACCATACACATATCACGCACTCATGTTCTTTCCATCTTACCACACAATCCTACGCATATACATACACTTACTGTCTTACTCACACTGTCTTACTTAACTTTTACACTTACAGTCCTGCTCTTACAGTCTTACTCAACACATACACTTACGATCGACACCTAGAGCTCATTATCAAGCTAATCAGCTCCAACGTCGACGGAAAGGAATGCCACTGGGGCGTCACCTTAACCTCCGGAGAGTACTAGACGCCATGGACTTTTCTGAAGGCAAGGTACACCTATGCTCATGGGGCACAGGATCAAACAGGTAAGAGTAGTTCCATGATACTACTTACCTGAACGCGCAAACATAAATGGCCACACATTAGGGTCATACAATCACCCACACTTTAGGGGTCTTATAGTGCCAATGCCACTCTTGGGCATAATTCATACAATGTCACTTTTGGGCAGAAACATACAGTGCTCTCAATAGAGCATCAAACGTCTGGGCTTAAATATAGCACACAGACAAACTCTCATAGGATACACACCATGGCTAGACATGAGAAGTGCTTAGCCGATTAATCATCGGCTAGCTCAACCACGAAACTTAATCCGTCTAACAACTAAAGTCTCAAACTCACATGGTTAACATTTTAGTTTTACTTAACATTCCAGTTTGAATTAAATACTTTATGGTCGTGTAATTTTCCTATGAAATCATACTATCAACAAGTCTACTAGTAAACTCGAAACTAAGTCTGTTTGCCTTGAGAACTCTGAAGCTTTCCGCTCATTGCATCAAAGCCTGATCCAATCCAAACTAATTTCAGCCTATCAAGCGTACATTTATCGATGCTATCGATATAAATATCCACCATTGCGCATATCAAACCACACAAAACTAACCAAACACTACTTACAATTATAGCACATCCAACATGTGCCTTTACCATTACAAATGCATGCAGATAAATGATCTTACTAGCATGAAAATACTTACACTGCAAACGTGTACAATCCCTCATTTGCCAAGCCAATAACATGTCATTTAATTAGCATTTGTATAAGCTAATATCATACCATTACACGCGATATCCATAGCATTACACGTTATGAAGCATGTAATTAAATTGACCCTAGCATGCATTCTAACATACCAAGTACGCTACGATAGAATTACAAATTCAAAGCCCCCTACCTCACTTTCCGGGTGTACGAATGTTGTCGGGGTGCACAACTGTGCCGGCGTCAGTGAAAAATTTGGCGAACCCAAGAGTCGCTTTCTATAAACGAGCTACCCCTAGGTGCAAAAGTGTCATAGGCTTGCCGGGGTTTTACGCGATGAATGGTCCGGTCCCGATTCAATGCCCGTCGATCTTCATGCCTCCTGTTGTTGCTGCCCAAGAGGCGATCATGGGTGGACACTACACCCAACCGTGCTGATTTGCAAACCCAAATCATGTGCGACGTTTATCTCCACACTTGATCACCAGAAGATCATGGCGAACCGTTAGAAGCCGGAATCGTCTCGGGTAAAGGTCGGCAATCATTGTTCCAGAGGCCGAAACCCATGTATAAGGGCTGGAGGGGCGTGGGTTAAGGTAGAGAGGTGAGGAGGAGGAGAAACAAGGCGATGGTGACCAGCCACGGCTGCCGGCAAGGCCACATGACCGCCGGACAGCAAGGTTTTTGCTTCCTGATGTGAGTTTTTGGGTGCAAAAACAGGGGACGGTGGATGGGAGGAAGGTCGGAGAGGAGAAAGTAGGCCATGGGGAGGAAGCCTCTGACCGGAGGAGGGGTGGTGGCCGGCCAGAAACGACGCACGATGGCCACCAAACAAAGCTCCGATGCTCCAACGGCCAAAAGGGTGAAAACCGAGCCAAAATCCGGTAGCGCGAGGAGGAGCAATGAGGAGACGGCGGAATCTCTAGTAAGTACCACCGGACTCGTGGCGGCCGGGTGAAGCGAGATCTTGCAAGAAATAGCAGATTCCGACCAAGGAGGAGGAGCGACGGAGGGTTCGAAAAAGCCCTTGTTTTTCTTCCCGGACTGGAATTTCTCTCTGGAGTTTCTGGAATGAATAGTGGGTCGTGGCTGAAAAGCCACGATCCACTATTCATTTTATATGCTTTTCAACTTATTTACACATCAGCATCTCTTTTTACACGCTGCCGCTCCCGTACATGTGCCATGTTGCCTCTAACGCGCCCAAATGCTAGTAAAAACTTTCGGCCTGCCTATTTCGCACCAATGCCTCCCTTCGTGTGGTGAAACTTTATTTTATGCACCAAAGCCTCGATTTACATGCCAAAAACGTATCTTAGGTGCAAAATCCCTTTTTGCGTGTTAAAACCTTCTCTTCACGCCAAAGGTTTAATTTACACGCAAACCTCTCCACTTACTCTTAAGCTCCAAACGTAACACACATACACATACATATACGGAACAAAATACAAGGTAAATATAATGAACAACTTGATTTTTCTTTTCCACAAAAACAAGTAGAATCTGCGGAAAAATCCAGGTCATTACAACAACAACAACAACAACGAAACCTCTCCGCCCTCAGGAGAAGAGCTTCCAAAGGGGTAAAAGGTTTAATTAATATTTTTCGGATCGGGGCAACATCACCCGATGTTAGTTGCCTACGTACTCATTAGACAACATCTCCAATGTTTTCCAACAAGATCTTATTTAGAGATAGTTCTGCCTAGAAACTACATTATCCTAAGAAGCATAGTATCGCACATGCAATGCTTAAGTATTTTCAATCAACGTACATTTTATGCAAGTCTTTTAATCATTCTATTTGTCTAATTAAACAAACAATATCAAACAATGTTATTAATTATCTCACAACCCTTGTTCAATAATTAATACTATCAATATGTATTCACTTAGAGATAACTCAACTCTCGAAGAAATCTCCATATAAAAGACTCTAACATTGGAGTAGACTGCTTAACAGTAACTTGACCTAAATCCCTAAGGCTCTCAATAGCCTGTCACAAATTGAAAAGTGCAATTTCTCAGCTAGGCTGGTTGTGCTACACTTATCAATTCTTCTTTAGTTCCCAAACCTATTTGTTTGAAGTTGGTGTCCGGGTTTCCATCATCTATATGTGGCCTTATAGACAAGAAGATTTGTCATTTTTTTTTCGTGGAGTAAGGATTATCAATCGTTTCATACTGTAAGTTGGTCTTTCCTCGTCCAAACCAAGAGGCTTGGAGGCTTAAATTTTAGTAGGCACGCCTTTTCAATGCCTCCTTACTGAAAAAGATATGGAATTCTTCATCAATTGTCGATATATCTAGGTTCCAAGTCACATGTTGTGATGCATGAGGATCCCCACTCTTCACATTCTCCCTTCTAGAAATTCCTATCTTGAAACATCTATCTCTTACATTAGTGCCCTGGTTGGTAGATCAGCAAGGGACAATCCATTTTGGTTGTTGATGTTCCATGGATACCCTGTGATGTTTTGCAACCCATTTTTCCTACATTCCCATTGAATGTCTTTCCTATTGTAGATCTTAGTGATTTCCCCTCCCAATCTTGGAATGTTGACATTATAACCCGTAATTGTCCAAAGATATGAGTAGCTAGAATTCTTACCATTCCCTTTGATCTAAGCTGCTATGACACGCATGCTTGCAAATTCACCAGCAATGGACAACTCATGGTGGCATCGACTTATCAAATTCTTGTCAATTTGTCACCAACTACGAGCTCTCCATCCTTGTTGTTTTAGATCCATTTGTGGCATCAACCAATTTCACAACATATCAAATTCTTCACATGTAAGGCATGTTCCAATTTTCTATGTATAGAGGAGGTTTACACCTGAAGGTTACGTCTTCATCCTACTCTTTACATTTTTTGTTTCCAGGAAATTGAATGGCACGTCTCTACAATGCCCTTTTTTTCCACTGTATGGTCTCAATTACAATTTGTGCTTCTCCTTGATATAAATATTAGGCGATGGATATATACTTTACTATGGCTATCTAATTAGGCAGCTTATTGTGTGCTTCTTCCCCAATATATGACTCTCATTTGGCTTCTACGACATTTGTGTCACTATAAACAAATTTCAGAATGCTGATATTTCTCCCACCCAGCTTTGTCATGCATAGATTATCAGTGTTGTTAAATGTCAGTTGATATCTACTTAATGTTAAGAACGCATCACACTCCCATCTCCTAAAGTGCATTGTGGACTGGATGGTATTCAATATGGTTTGATGGTACATATCTCTCATCTTTGATCCAGGCATCGATCGTGGTTGCCATTGTAGACCATGGACAACAATTTGTCTATCCTATTTGGGTCACACCTTGCCATTGAGACCATGGGCAGCAATTTGTCTATCCTATTTCGGTCACACCTCTACAATAGTTGTAGAAGAAACCACTTGCCTTCAAGGAATCCCTCTGGCCAAACATTTAAATCCATATTAATGTTGTTCTACAAGGGGACTCAACCTTAGTCATAAATTGTGTTTGCATGGATTGAGTCATCCTCCATGCTGTCTTGCTGTGATTCTTTCTCATATCCGATGGCTGCTTCAAAGCTTTCATCCTGTTTAAGTTCAGCACATCTATTGCAAAGCCCATATGGTTGCTGATTTCTTATTGAACTTTGCATTTAGACTGTTCTCTTTGTTGTTGGTTGTATCACCCTCCATCATGTATCTCTCATATACTTTGTAAAGACTTTCTTGGTTGTACTCCACTTCGTTTTATTCCTAATAATTTAATCATAGTAGGGGTTTTTCAGTTAAAAAAAACAAAAAAACTTACACTCGCTATCCCATATTAGTGGGTCTATTTGATCTTTCAAAATGAACCAATTTTAATTCATTTTAAATAATTAAATAGAGTTATCAATGTGGGATGGAGAGAACACGTGGTCAATAATCAACGTACTTAGGGGATCTCGCATGGTATATAGATACCTAACGTGATACATAATATAGTCATATTTACATGTTAGGCCTCTATGTACCATGCTAGGACCCTATGTAGACGCTAGTCATAGAGTCCAATCAGGAAAATATTTTCCTTTAGATTTCCACCATGCAAATAGCAATGGGATTACAATCCAATAATTCCCACGAGGACAATAACACCCCTTTAAATCTCTACCTTTCATGCCATTATCCATGCCCCAAGAGCACACTTGGCTCAGGAGGAGCAATCACAGAGGGGCACACAATGATGCAAAGAGTTTCTACCTCTTTCATTACATTTATCAAACTATAGCCGTTGAAATGGGGCTACAAACGCAAAGTTTTGAAGCCTAGAGTTTACAAGAATCTCATAAATCCATGATCCGTGGCATCTAAGATCTATCACCACTTTATATATCAACAAGAAGTTGATGAAGTGATATCAAGGTATACTGGTGCAATTTATTCAATTTTTCTTCCAACGCTTTTATCAGTTCCATAAGATTTTGACAATTGTCCCAGGCAAGTACTTATTGATTTCTACATTAAAATATAATTATCATATCATTCACAACCTTAATCACCTTCAACGCGAGGAAGGCACAAGACATGTTTTCCTGTTCTGTCAATTGATAAATAAACACTTGAATATCCAATTTAAGAGTTGTCAAGGCATGCAACTTGATAGTCTCCAGCACCCATGGTAGGAGCCTTAAATATGCAATTTTGACTGGCCTCTAGACCACGTTAAAACTGCCTTCCTACATGGTTACTTGCAAGTAGTTGATGTGTTTCTACCTGCTAGTTATGTAGTCAAAAGAAATCTTATAGGGTTTATTGTTTTCTCAAGTTAATCTGTGGGTCAAAGGGATTCTCCAACTCTTCGAGCAGAGTTCCATGGCCTGCAGATGTGCTATGTGATTTGTTTTCCATGTGCACAGTTGGTCCTCAATTTTGTAAATGGTATTTTTGTTGCTGGTTGTAACTTGGAATGATGTGCACACTATGTATTTATTCATATTAACAACATAAATTATATACATATTCATCAAACATGCAGGAAAAACAATAAAGCCTCATAAGTTTCTACAAATAATATGAAAATTATTATATAATTTACATACATGATCTACACATTTTTTATGCAGATTAACCAGATGTACACACTACATCTCCATGAAGAATGCAAGAAAAAGATTATGGCCTCATAAGTTCTTTACGGACATGTATGCATCCATATGTGTGTCACAACATTCAGCATTCCATGAGAAGTCCATGGACATCCCTTCCTTTATCATTTGACTCCATCCCAATTGGTCATTCTTCTGTGAAAAGAACAATAACATTAGTACACAACCAATAAAACTACACTTCCCATTGTTCAAGCCTATTTAAGTCTAATAACGGATACTTTTAGTATCTGGTGATGAAGAACCTTATTAAAAAGTAGCTTTTTTGCTGATAACATCGATTTTAAGGTTTGACTCAATTAAAGAATGGCATCTACCACAAGCTAAACTAGCTTAATACAATGCCAAGTGAAATTCAACTTACAATTTGATCAAGGGCTTGGCCCAAGGACAAATCCGCAAAGTTAGAGAAGAGAAACTTGGACACGTTTGTGTTGGCATGTTGCTGCTTCTCAGTACGCCTACTTACAAAGAATAATGTCCTTTATTCTTTATAAATATTCAGGGAATTCACAGCTTAAGCTTATATTGATATGTAGATACCTGAATTCATTACTGTGCATGGTTATCACCATAGGAGCAGCTCCATATTTGATTGCCTTTAGCTACATTTTACCAAAGTTAATGTCATAGAAGGGTGTTAAATGCACATCATAATAGCAACTAAAATATTCTAGAAAAATCGGAGAAGTAACAACTTTTCCAACTTAATCCTCTAATCTTTAGGAAAAGGGAAGGTAAGTCATGAATATCAGGAAAATATTTGTTCTCCAAAAAAGACATTGTAAAGTCAACATCGACAATAGGAACTGGTTAAAAGAAAGTGATGAAAGACAAGAGTCCTGTGGATGGGTAAGCAAAGTCCCAAAGTTATGAAAGCAGATACTTTGTAACGTCTTTTTCATGTATCAATTATTAGTTGGACAAATAGAACAGAGAACCTGGAAGTACTACATGCCAGCCATGAGCTCTATTACGTTGAGCAAATGAACTATTTTTTTTTTCAAAAATCAGATTGTAAGTTAAAAATCAATTTCCAAAACATTGAAATGGATTCTCATATATGAGTTACTAGTAATATAATCAGCGTAGCCAAGAATTATGTGCAACATACGGGAACTTGATGCAGCGGATCATGATAAGATGGGCATAAGATGATATCAGAACCTGCAAAAACTAAGCGCATTAAGGCCTCGTCACACTGTTTTATAAACCTCATTTTGTCATCCTGCAAAAAGATAAAATATGAGAATGTCAATTCCCTATAATGACAAAACATGGAAAAAATGGTAAATGTTTTTCTGGATCATTTTTTGCCATCTAAGAGAAATATGTGTCCACATCTATATGCCTACATATTTCATCTCTATGAGTGTGTATGTGCATGTACATCGTGTTCATTCCATATTAACCCAAATCCTTCAAGCAACCACTCGTAATCTCCCTCTCTAGGGAAAAAACCAACCAATTGGAAGTCACCAATGATCTCAAGCAAAACGTCACCTTAAGATCTTCATAAACTTTCTCAGCAGAAACTGCACTCTTTGTTCCAAAGTACCCCAAAATTATTACCTGCATAAGGTTAAAAAACAACTAGTTGACTTAAATCTGGGAGAACTCTAAGTGGTTATGTGTATCTTTACTTAGAAAATAACAACCTCAGCTCCCTTTCTTAAAGCAAGCCAAATAGCTGCCTTGAGATTCTCCAAGTCGGCTTCTGAAGCATCAGAATAGATGCATCCCACCTGATAGGTAGAGATCCAACATAAATGAGACAACCTGAAGAATTACTTTAAATGGTGTACCATTCAATATCAAACATATGCATGGTGGAAAGTTGGATTAATGACTTGTACAGTGTAAATCTGGGCAGGCTCAAGACCAAATCTCATTTAACATTCAGGCCATCCATTCAATATTTATGTGCCTGTGAACCTTACGTTGTTTCCATGTACAATAATATCATTGAAATTATAATAATCATAGTCATAATCACGAAATGCCTTTCCCAACAATTTGGGGTAGGTAACACATCTTGCACATCCACTCTAGCTTATTTTATGCCAACTCTTTTATAAGGGAAAGCATAGTCAATCCTCTCTTATAAACTCTAACCATGTCTTCTTAGGTGTACCACTTCTTTTGACTCTTTCTTAATAACTTAGTACACAACTGATCACTTACAACTGTAGAAGCAAGTCCAGAGAACTCCAGCCGCTGTCTCAATATATTTTTGCAGACAATTTTTCCCTTCATATTTTCAGTTGAATAGGTCGCAGGAAGGAACTTGTCTTTTGAAGGGTCCCAGTTGTCATCATCATAGCCATATGGAGTGACCAACAACTTATCTCTAAAGAGAATGAAAAAGCAAATTGGAAAAAAAAAATCAGTACAACATAAAATGTTTAATATAAGCACATTAAATAGTCAAGAATCTCTGGAAGTGCTTGAGAACTTACTTATGAATTGCTAGAGTCGATTCCAAACCAAAGCTCAAGCTATGAATTATCTTTTCTTTTGAATATATGGAGGAAACCATAACAACTTTATTGGAATATACAACTCCACCCTTCATACGAAAACATATCAACATATCACTAAAAACAAAAAAAAAATCAGCTCCTTTACGACATACATGACTTGGATAAAGGTGGTGACCTGCTACCTAAGTAACAAGATATGCTTTATACAAACAATGAAGTCGTCCATTAGATAAATTCATGAACAGTAGTCCAGGGATTCTAATTAGAACTTATGAGGAAAGGTATTCGATTTCTTCTGCAAACTATGCATTTCTAAGAGTATCCAAAGCAAGGTACCTTCAAAATGTTGACAAGATGTGATTTCATATTATCTTGCAAACGATCTGGACGATGAAGCCGAGTAGGGTCAAGTCCACACAGAGCTAATTTTTCTGGCTTCTCTAGACACTATACGGAAAATATATTGTCAGGGTGATAACAACCATGCATGATCCAACTACATAAAAACCCTCAAGAGCACTTTGTATTCAGTATTAACAATTTTTTGTACCATCATCTTGATTTTAACAAAATTAAATTGATAATCATTACAATTGTTTCATATTACTCCCTCCATCCCATAGTAAGTGCCTTATTTGTTTTTTCAAAATGAATAAATAAGACACTAAATAAGGGATGATGGGAATATAATTTTTTAAAACATTGTTAAATAAACTGAATAAAAACAATTTTTTAACAGTTATTTTACCTGATTTTTTAGTCCATGGCATGTCAGTAGCACTCTACAACCACTCAGCCCCTAAGAGATCAGTAAGTATTTGTCAGACATTCTTCCACCCCCAGCATGACAAGAGAGAGAGAGAGAGAGAGAGAGAGAGAGAGAGAGTTGTAAATTAGATGGATTCTTCAAGTTATGATAAATTAAATGCAAATTATCCTGGACAGAAGCTATTTACATCTTAGAGAAGTCATTGTTTATCATTTCAAAATAAATTTGTTTGTGTCTTGTGTCCATCTATGTCTTGTGTATGTGCATGGGTGTCTGTGTGCACACATTTACAGGTGTGTGTGTGTGAGAGAGAGAGAGAGAGTCATGGAAAAAAGCTGCACCTGATTAACAAATATATCCCAGAAAAGTGGCCCAACAAGAGATGTTTCCCAGTTATGAATATGCAGCACATCAGGCTGCTTTCCAGATTTTACTATATAATCCAAAGCGGCACGGGAGAAATAAGCGAACCTGAATAGACCTGATTAGGACTGTATTAGAAAGTAGACCCCTTAAGCATTAGCATTTATAATGTTTTACACGTCTATAATTAGAAAATGAACACAAGTAAAAAAAAAATACCACAGAGGCACATATAGACTGGGTGAAGATGGGACTTGTTGACAATATCAGGAAGATTAATAGACCATACTCTTGATCGTATGGCACAAGCTAAACATGTTAGAAATAAAAAATGCACTGACCTTTCAAAGTCATCGGAAAAGCCATATATCCTGCTGCGGTTGAAAAATGACGTGTGGTAGATAGGTTCAATGAATGTAGTTGCAATACCACAGACCACACTAAGAGACAAAAAGAGAACATCAGGAAGTGTAGGCAATACACCAAAAAAAAGAGTAACATCAGATTTTAAATGTGTTCACGCTAGAAGAGGACCATCGTAGAACATATATGAACAATAAAAAGTCTCACCCCGTCCATATACTGTTCCCATGCCAATTCCCCTCAAAATAAGAGCTAAACCCTGCTTCAACTTTTCGCAATCCCCAAGCTTCATTTACAAAGAGTGTTGCATACCTGATTTCAGATAGGGCATTCTGTCCATCAGTCTAGACCAAAATTCAGTTTAAGCTAGATCAGCCGTAAGACATTTTATTGGTCCTACACTCACTTGCCATATGCAACAAAACCCATATACGAATGATATTAACACTATCAATAATTGCCACGATCATCTTGAACCCCCTCAATATTAGCAGTCAGAAAAACGTTATCCAAGTTCAACGATCCTTTGCAAAATTATAATATGGAGACTTGGGCTCTCAGTAAGAGTCAGAATATGAGACCAACTTTACAGGAATGCTTCATTATTAAGCCGTAATCTTGATTTAACAGATTCTGAGAACTTTAGTACTCAAATAAACAAAAGGGAACAGACAGAGGAGCTCTGCGCATAATACCATGCACTAGGAGGAAAAAAGACAAAATCAGATGCTTCTGAACTCCTCTCTCAGCCAATAAGAATAGACCGATTGTTTTTATACTTTAGTGCAAAAGAACATATAAGTCAATTACAGAATCTCCAAACAGATCGGTATCCTCATGGGGCATTCAGGATTTCCTTTCACTGTAGGTGTGAAGTTTGAAGAGTCCCCTTCTAACAAAGGACTGAGTAAATAAAAATTGTTTTACCCAAGAGTATAGCTTGGGCAAGCGGACTCTCAATGTCATGCAACGAGGAATTTTTCTCAATCGAAAGTTAAATCTGTCATATTGTGATCACCTAGCATCTTCATTTCTATCCCTGAAAATTTTGGGAAGGAACACTTTTCACTGGTTAGATTGCTTGAGTTATGTCTAAGTGTGTGTCATCCTTAACTATGGAACATAAACATCATTGATCCATAGTATGTTTATGCATGTCCACTAACAAAGCAATCTGAAAAGAATGAAAAATAATTGACGATTTCCATACTTTGGTAGAATAACTTCCACAAAGTTACCCTTTCTTTGCAGTGCTTGAGATATGCCTCTAATATATGATGCCAAAGAACCATTGGAAGTCACTGGAGCCATTTCAGTGCATATATGTACAATGTGAAGACCTTGTCTGCATTTTAAAATATAGAGAAATCACAAATGATAACCAACAATTGCCATAGTAATACTAACATATTAAGCAAAAATAAATTCATTTTGTAGAAGTTAGAGGAAGAACATATTTCCTTACTAATAAATGATGTTTAATCTAAGCACTTTCAGAAGCTTGACTATGGACAGGGAAGACAATATAAGGTTTACTTTCATATGTTATTTACAAGATATTGTCAGAGAGAGAGAGAGTTATTTTCGTATGCTTTTGAGAAAGATATAGCAGGGAGAGAAAAGCTGAAAGTCATGGAAATTACCTTTTGTCGCTGTCTGAAAATTGACGCAGCTCCCTTAGTAACTCTGTATTACTCTTCTTCTGTATGTCATTAAATATATCAGAGGGACTGATCGTCCTACCTATAATCAGTCTTCGGAACTCAGTCGCATCCCCAGTGCCAATCAAACCGGAAAGAACCATTGCATCTATTTGAAGCAGCAACTCACTGGTAAAGGATGGACTACCAAATTGAGATATAGGACCTGACAAAGTACACTTCAGTCAGCATGCGTAAGACACCTAGTGTGTAAATTTTCATATAGCTCACCTTTTACCCCATTTGCCTCTACTTTAGCACCCAACTCTTCTATTTTGGCACGTAACATATGATTTTCTTGCTGACATTTGTTAAGCTCTTCCATTGCAGCAAGGCGCTTTTTGTTCATGTATAATATATCTAAACAATCATCAATGAGTTATTAGAAGAGAAATGGCCACAAGATCTACACTATAGCTTCTAGTACTCTATGGCATTCTTATTGGTGGATTAGACATGTTACAAACAATAAATAAGACCCACATAATTTTGCATTGAAAACCAACAACAATCAATATTTTTAAAGCATAGTAGTGCTTCTAACATTATATATAAAATGGAAAATAGACACGAGCTTAAAATGATAAACAACTATACTTTACAGAACTGATCTGTTAATATTCTATGAACAAATAATCAATCATTCAGACTTAGCATGCATATGATTGAATGTAATATCTGCAGTGTGCCTGTTAACAAAGGACTTGAATTGCAACAATTCAAACTACTGTTAGGCATACCCAGAAAAATTGTGCAACAGCAGCGCAACTATTTCCATTCATACAATTTGAAATTTGAATTGACCATTTGTAGTTGCAGATCAGAAAATATAAAGAAAAGATTCAGTGAAAGGTCATTCATCACATATGAAGAATATTATGAGTAGACGCCTCAGCTATCACGTGCATTATACACTATGTTCCGGACTACATGAACTTGTCACTCTTCTCCTCTGCATCTTCATCTTTGGAGTTTCATACCTACAGTGATTTAAGCTATGCTGGCTCACCGAGCAAACGACACTCACTTACAGGTTTATGTATTATTCTGGGAGATTCTCTCATCTCCTGGACAAGAAAACACCAGGATCATGTCGCCAAATTTGCTGCAGAAGCAAGATACAGGGCCATGTTACAACCACTTCTTAAGTAGTTTGGCTTCATTTTGTTCTTGGGAATCTTGGTGTGATTTGTTCAGCATTCACTCCATGTTATGCAATAATACTAGTGACATTCAATATGCAAAGAACACTGAGTTTCAGGAGCATACTATGCACATAGGAATAGATTGTCAATAGGATCTACAGGAGTTGCTTCGTGGGATTTTCCAGCTTCCCTGCTTGCCATCTCCAGATTAAGTTGCAAATTTTTTTACAAAGTCTCATCCTACCCTCCGACTTCGTTCTCCCCTCTCAAAACTCTCAGTTCATTCAGTTGCAGTGTCAAATACAATACTACTAGAGGGGAGACTCTTTTCTTCTTCACATGTCATTGGAAAACTCTACTTACTCACATTAGAGTTTGAAGGGGAATGTGGAACTGTATATGATTGCTCTCATTTCTAGTATTTACCCTCATTTGACATTTTCTCACATTTTGTAAATCGGACTCCTCTCATTTTCTTACATTTTGTATACATCGTAATACAATTGCAGAGTTCCTATTCAAATCATCTACAAAAAAGGATATGCGAAGAATATATTCATGCAAGCATTGGTACATGCTATAACACCAACCAAGAGACAAAACCTTAAAAAATGATCTCATGGGCCTTACTCTTTTGAGCAGCACGAAATAGTTTCCAAATGTCATTATTGTTTGGGACACTTGTTGCAAATAAGTTCTGGGAATATGCAGAAAAAAGAAACATATACCCTTAAGAAATAGACTAAAAAAGAAGATCAAAATGTATAAAAATGGCTTATAGCATACCTGATCATCTCTATCATCATCCAACCTTCAAAATAGTAACTAGTTAGTCATCAATCAAACAATTAAAATTGCATATACTTGTTAAAATGACAAAGTACAGCTGCTTGGTTTTGGCAGATCACCACCATGGAACTAGATGTTCAGATGGGACACGAATAGCAAATAATGAAGTTCACTCATACAAAATTGTAGAATTCGTTAATAAATGCCCTAAAATCAACTTTGATTTAGCAGCTGACATAAAAGTGGTTTGAAGTAATTCTTTTATAAAAAGAGGGAAACATAGAATAGGGGCCTGGAATTGTTGGGCACCAATTCAAGTGGTGCTTTCATCATCTAACAGGTTCTATGGTGGAGATCTTTTCGGATGAAAGCCTGCGGCAAAGTCCTCACCTTGCACAAATAAATAAGCTAAAACTTACTTCGACTGCAAAGGCTCTAAGTAGAGACTTGTGTCAGTGTCATTCTTCCTGTAAAAAGAAATATATGCTAGTGATAATGTGTTGGATATTCCAACAAGAAGACCAGATTCTAGACATGTAAATTTATGAGAAGCATCAGCTTCATTCCCAAGTACATGTACTTGGAAATTTGAAGAAAGCTGGTGATTGCTTAAACGTCCAAAAATTGCATCTACCAATTAATAAACAAACTTCTAAAGCACGCCACAGTCTAACTGAATTCCTAGTTGATCCTTAGACAATCACACATACTCACAAGTGATGTGTATAAGCACAGCTACAAAAAAGAGCCCTAAGTAGAAGAGCATTATAAAGCAAGTACTGAATGCAGTACTCTTTTACTTACTCCCTTGACTTCTTAAAGCCAGTTCTTTGTTCTTTGCCAGTTGATTTTTATCCTTCTTAATTGTAGAACATATGGTAGTTCAATGTTGTGTCTGTTAGATTTTTGTGACGGTTATAGTTTTTCTGAAAATTTTGCGTTTAATCAATATCTGAAAATATAAATCATCATGGGTATTGCTCACTGAATAACAAGATCACCAGTTTTGACTTAAGCACAAAATACTCCAGCAGTCTCCAGATATCATGTATATTCTCAAGGTCACCATTCTCTGCCCTAGGGTATTTTTCCAGTTCCAAATTGAAAGACAACTAGCAGATGAAACAATGGAAAAGCATAGCAATATGAATTGTTCAAAGGAATTGTAGCAACAACAGACTATAAGATTGAAGACACATCTTAGAAATATACACATGATACAGAGACAATTAATTTCTATAATGTGCCAGAAATCAAGAGCAAGGATTTATGCTACCAACCATTTCCTGAAGATGCAATTTACAATCCTAGTTCTGTTTTTAAACTTAGAACTAATTGCCATAATTAGATTATTTGAACCTGTTAGTTCTGGAGGATATGGGCGAAAGAACCATATTGAACAGCATTTTTTATTTGAAAACAGAATGCATATTGGAGTTGGAAAAGGTGGGCCACAAGAGTTGTTTGAGGATAGGATTGAGTTCTATCTTCCATTATCACGTAGGGCAATTAGAGTTTGGGATTGGACTCCCCTCTTCATATCTCACATCTCTCTCTCTACGGTTCTCCCTCTCTTGTAAAATCTCTATCTCCCTCAAGCTATCTCCTTCTCTTGGGAAAAAAGCAGCAGCATCAAGTCCTTCCTATCTCTCATTCTCTACATCTCCAAGGCATAAGAAAGAAGAAATAGAAGAACACGGGAAGTATCCCCTTTGTTGTGTGCTCTGTATTGTGCACACACTGTGAGAAGAAGAGAGGAGAAAATCGCTGAAATCTCTTCAAGTGGTCTATTCCAGTCCAACTCCAAAGGTTTTAGTATTCCCGGTTGAAGATTACTTCTAAACAGGTATTTCTCAATTAAAATTGAATTGTTTACATATATTACTTATGTATATGTTGTGTTTCACGCATGACATATGAGAAGTAATCGATGAACAGTTGAAATTTGGCATCTTACACCAGCAACTACCACATGCTTCCGCTGCACCCGTACCCTTCAGAACCATCATTGGTAGACCAATCCCCATATAGATCTTACTGAATACGTCCATGAAACACTACCCAACACATTTTACACAATTTGTTTGCTTTAATTAAAACAACTACCTACACTTTCATGGCCCTCTTTTTTGTTCAAAAGTTCCATTTTAGTCAATGCAGTATATGTAGCATCTGAAATTGGATAAAGTACAATTTACAAGCAAATCCTCCCAGGTCAAAACAGTCAGCCAGGAAGACTCCGCTAGAAATGAAAAATAGCAAGTGAAAATTTTAACGTTTAAATTGTTATACATAAGCTCCTCAATACAGTCTGTTGAGGAACTACGCCCTTCATCAGACAGTGATCGGATCCTCTGTTTACAGTTAATTAAACGCAGGAAAAGGATGCACATTTCAAGTTGGATTACAGTTAATTTAATGCCGGAAAAGGATGCGCATTTCAAGTTGGATAAATCATAATGCACCGCTCCAATCAAAACAATCAGCCAGGCAAATTCCACAGGCTAATCAAAATATAAAATAAAAATTTCAACATGTAGATTGTAAGTGCATGGGCCAGCTGCCCACTCAGACTAAACTACCTCAGCTTGATCAAAAACTATTTCAACGCTTGGAACTAAAAGCAGAATGCTACAACAAAAGGCAAACAAATATTGAGCATAATTCAATCAAATGGTAGTTGCTTGAGTTCTGTTACCACCTTGAGCAACCAGTCTTCTGTCGGGATCTAAGGGGCAGCTTGCCGGGCGCCAAGAAGCGGGGAGGGGCCAGAGCTGTGTTCAGCAGAGCCTCCATTGATTGCCCCGTTGGAGAAAGAAGTTCCTGAAAGAGTTTGGGCTCTCTGTAATTAGACAAAGGAGAGTCCCAAAGGGACTGGCAAGGATGACGATGAAGGGATAGGCCCATGACGACAACATTAAGGGAGGTTGTCTCGTGATTTGTAGTTGGGAAGGGACAGCAGCTCATGCAGGGGAAGAAGACAGGATCGAGGGCCCCACCTTCACGGGCTCAATCAGTGGCCATTACATTTACTGTTGAGTCAGTGTCCAAACGGGGACTGATGAATCTATCACAGCTCTGACTTTGAAATCTACTTATTATTCTTATAAAAAGTTTAATTTTTATTTTTATTTTTTTTACTGCTACATGGAAACTACGTTTATCCTGATTTGGTATGAGTCCAATTTATGTGTCCGACGATGTGAATGCCTGAATGGCGTACTTCGGTCACCTTGGGGCAGCACCAATTTGAGCCGGATAGGTGACGGACCAAGAATCCTGGATCCCCTGTTTTTGCAGCGAGGCAGAGACAAGGTTCGTCCAATCTCTCTTTGCGGTCGACGACATGAGGTTATAACTTGTAATGAAAAAAGCTTACTCGTTTGGTTATCTAAGTATTATTAATGGTACTTCTTAGGTACCTTCATAATAGGTAGTATTAGAAATAAGGTTTTATTTTGTTTAATAATTAAGACAAATTTTTAGATAAAGAATTAGAAGGTGTTGAATAGGCTAATAGATGAATATATAAAATACAAGCTGATGAAAATGTGGGTTGAAACATATATAAATAGATGATGGCTGATTGGGTTTTTTTATTGTTTTAGATTGAGTTTGCAGTATTTATCATTGTGAGTGTAATTTTTATAAGGACCGCATGTAGGAGTATTCTTGTTCCTTAGACACTAATGCTTCAATACTATTGAAGTAATGTATACTCATGTTGGGGACACAAAAAAAATAAAAATAGTAGCAAGCTGTTACTAAAGGTGTAATATAGGATGTAATGGTAGAAGGAATCCTTTGTGATCTTGAGGCTTTATTATCCGATGATGTTGTGGGTGGAACAGTGTATCGAAAACAAGTTGATGAGTATGTAGTCACTATCATTACTCATAAAATGTGCGACTCTTCGATGTGAGGATGTGATGTGGATGAAAATGCCCTTCCCAGTTGAGCTTTGAATAGAAATAATGATGGTGGCATTTTAGTTGTTCTATTGGCAAACTGACATGGCAAGTTTAGCTGAAACCTGAATTAATGACCAATGGCATTTCAGTTGAACTTGGTTGGTTATAAAAGGGGAACGAAAGGAGGGTTTCAGGCGATTTTGTGAATTAAAAATTTGATTTGTGATGGAGCTATCTTCATGGAAATTTGAGAATTGATCATTCTCGTGGATTCGAGCTTGTGAAATCTGTATTTTCTTTTTCATGAATATCATCAATTGTTACATTATAGTGACGTAATTTCATTCTCTATTTTTCGTTTTACTATTGAGCTGAATTGAAATTCGTTGGAACTCTATTGTTCGATTCAATTTAGTTACAGAATACTTGTATTTCATACATTTGATTTACAATTAGAAATACAACTTTGAATTCTAGAATTTGTCATTCTCTATCAACTAAAATTCGAACTAGAGAGCTTTGAATTTCCTATTATCATCTTCATCATTTGGTATCAGAGAGAATAGATTCAATTACTTCTATGGAAACTAACAGTTCTAAAGCTCCAAATCTACATCAACTGATGGCTCAACTATTGCAGTCCCAATAGCATACTCAAATCCAATTGCAATAGGTGATTCAACAAATCCAGCACATGAATGTTGCTCCGATAAACCTACGACCACAGATTCTGACAAGAGGTTGCCACAGATTTGATCGAAATGCTCCTAATCTTCGAAATCCTCTAGTTCTGCACCAGTAAATCCAACCAATGAGAATCTATCGAGTGATCAAAATTCTTCTAACAACATCATAGAGGTGACTATCAAAACCCTCAAACTTTTTGACCTAAATTATATTTGCCAACTTTTAATGGTCAATTGAATATTGAAGAGTTGTTAGATTGGCTAGTTGTTGTTGAAAACTATTTTGAATGCATGGAAGTGTCGGAAGATTTAAAAGTGAAACTAGTGGCTTATCAACTTAAAAGTGGAGCTTTAGCTTGGTGGAATCTGGTTCAAACTAACACAATAAAGCTTAGGAAGCACCCTATCAAATCTTGGTTGTAAATGAAAAGGTTGATTCAAGATAGGTTCCTGCCTATGGATTATAAACAAACTTTGTTCAGGCAATACCATGATTGTAAATAGGGAAATCGAAGTGTTTCTGAATATGTTACGTAATTCCAAAGATTATAGGCCAGAAATGAGCTAATGGAAAATGAAACTCAGTTGATTTCAAGGTTTACAAATGGTCTAAAATATATCTTGCAAGACAAATTAGCTTCATAGCCTTTATGTACTTTAAATGATACTACATAGTTAGCCTTTCAAATTGATTACTAGATGGATAAAAATAGTCACAACGGTTATATGGGAAATAGAAATAACACTACAGCAGAACTAGTTGACAAGAGAAAAACTGTCATTTCTGGAGGAATACAAGAGAAGACAGTTAGAGCTGAAAATACAAAAGGGTATTAGAAGAATATTGTGCTAGCTTCAACTTCGAAGCCTAATCCATATGCTCACCCCACACCTAACATTTATTATAAGTGTCAACAACCTAGACATATCTCTAGTCAATGTCCACTGAGGAGAGCACTACAGTGGCTACAACATAAGTTCTCAACAATAATGAGGAAAATGACTTAGGAGATTCAAAACTACCTCTAGAAGAGATTACAGGAGATGAAGGTCTATCCTGTGAAGAGCACCCATTGACCTTTGTGGTTCAAAGACTTATGCTTGTTCTAAAATAGGAAGTTCATAGTCAAAGGCATAATATTTTTCAAACTACTAGGATAGTTCATCAAATATTATAAAGTCATCATTGATGGAAGTAGTAGTGAAAATATCATTGCTAATAGTGTGGTCGATAAACTTCAGTTGAAAACTGAGAAACATCCACATCCCTATTCGATAGGATGAATTAGGGGTGTGGGAGAAACCAAAGTCACTGAAAGATGCAAGGTGCCTTTTTCAATTGGAAAAGTATATAATGCTGAAATCCTTTGTGCTGTGGTAAATATGACAACTTGCCATATTTTGCTTGGTAGGCCTTGGCAATTTGCTATGGATTCACATCATGAAGGAAGGAAAAACATCTATTCTTTTATCCATCATGGAGTGAAGCTAGTTTTACTACCTAACAATGGTAAATTACAAAAATAGAAAGATATATAGTTTGATTCAGCTACAATGTTGGTTCAAAATATACACTTTGAGAAGATTAGACATTGATATATATGCTTTAATTGTGAAAGAAAATGAATCTGAGGTCCAAGGACAAGAAGCACAACAACCACTTAAGGAACAAACCACAGTTTGGACTGAAAGTTGAAACAACTACTAGTACAGTTCAACCAATCATGAATGAAGAATTACTACTGACTTTACCTCCAATGAGAAGCATTCAACACCAGATAGACTTTATACCAGAAGCAAGTCTACCTAACCTACCTCATTATAGGATGAGTCCATTTGAGCATTAGGAATTACAGATTCAATTGGAGAATTTGTTGTCAAGAAGATTAATACAAGAAAGTCTACGTCCTTGTGTTGTCCTTGCTTGTCCCAAAGAAAGATAGGTCTTGGAAAATGTGTGTTGACTGCAAAGCTATAAATAAGAAAACTATAAAATAGAGGTTTCTAATTCCAAGGTTGGATGATATGTTAGACAAGCTAGGTAGTTCTAAAGTGTTTTTCAAGATTGATCTAACGAGTGGCTATCATCAAATTCGAATGAAGCCTAAAGATGAGTGGAAAACAACTTTCAAAACCAAAAATGGACTTTATGAATGACTTGTTATGTCATTTGGCCTTTCAAATGCTCCCAACACTTTTATGAAGGTAATGACAAAAATTTTAAAACCTTTAATGGGATGGTTTGTAGTTGTTTGTTTCAATGACATATTGGTTTATCGCAAAAGTGAATCAGCTCACATCAATCATCTTAAGGAAGTGTTTATCTTACTTCAGTTTCATTCCTTATTGGTAAACTTGAAGAAGTGCAGTTTCATGAAAGAACAGCTTCTATTCCTGAGATATATAGTTAGTTTAGGTATAAAGGTTGATGACACTAAAATTCAAGTCATTAGAAACTGGCCTATGCCTAAATAAGTAAGTCAACTGAGGAGTTTTCATGGACTTGCTACTTTTTACAAAAGATTTATTAAAAACTTCAGCACTGTGGTAGCTCCTGTGACTGAATGTTTGAAAAATAATAAGTTTCATTGGACTAAAGCTGTAACTAGAAGTTTTGAGATGATTAAATAGAAACTGATTGAAGCTCCAATCTTGTCATTACATAATTTTAATAAAATTTTCAAGGTAGAGTGTGATGCCTTAGGAATAAGCATTGGTGCAGGGAGGAAAACCTATTGCATACTACAATGAAAAGTAAAATGAGGCTAGATAGAAATGGTCAACATATAAATTGAAATTGTATGTTCTAGTTCAAGCCTTGAAACACTAGAGACATTATTGATACATAGAGAATTCATTTTACACACAGATCATCAGTCTCTAAAGTATCTACAGCCCCAAAACAAATTTGATAGCATGTATGCAAAATGGGTGACTGAAATCTAGAAATAAAATTTTTTGATCAAGCATAAATCTAGCCATTGATGCCCTTAGTAGGAGAGTAACTCTTTTGACTACCTTGCAAACCCAAGTTTTTGGGTTTGAGCATATACAAGAACTGTATGCTCAGGATGAAGTTTTTCATGGAATTTGGGAAAATTGCAAAAAGGAAGTCATTCAACACAATGGTTACAATATCATTCAGGGTTACTTATATAAAGGACAACAACTTTGTAAACCACTGCGTTTATTGAGGAAGAAAATTTTAATAGAATTACATAGTGGGGGTCTGGCTAGACATTTTGGAATACACAAAACTATTCATCTAGTGACATAAAGATTTTATTGGCCAGGAATTAGAAAGGATGTGGGAAAAGTGATTCAACACTATTTCACTTGTCAGCAGTCTAAAGGACAACATCATAATACATGTTTATGGACAACATCAGAATACATGTTTATATGTGCCATTACCTCAACCTCAGCTACCCTGGGATGACATCTCCATAGATTTTAGTCTTGGGTTACCAAAAACACAAAGAGGATTTGATTCAATTTTTGTGGTGGTTGACAGATATTTGAAACTGACACATTTTATACCTTGTAAGAAGACCTCAGATGCAACATATATAGCATGTTATTTTTTAAAAAGGTTGTCAAATTACATGGAATTCCGAAGACCATCACTTTTGACATAGATAGTAGGTTTCTTGGTCATTTTTGAAGAGCCTTATGGAAGACGCTTGACACACAACTACAATTCAACATTGAGCACAACATGCCATCCACAAATAGATGGGCAGACTGAAGTCACCAACAGAACCTGGGAAATTTATTGAGAAGTCTCTCACATGATAAACCAAAGTAATGGGATCAATGCTTGGCTCAGGCTGAGTTTTCCATTAATTTGAGTGTTCACAAATCCACAGGTAAATCTCCTTTTGAAATTGTCTATGAAATCAACCCTAGTCATACGTTGGATTTGCTGCAACAAGTTAAACAAGCTCATGAAAATAGTGCTACTTATAATGCTTTAGCAAAGAACTCTTCCATTCTCCAGGAAGTAAGAAAGAACTTATAGGCATCAACTAATAAATACAAAAGTCTTGCAGATCAACATAGAAGAAAGAAATTTTCTTTAGTAGGAGATAGAGTTATGGTGCATTTAAAACAGGAAAGACAGCTGACTGGATCCTATAATAAACTAAATCAGAAGAAAGTTGGACCTTATTGTATTTTACATAAGATCAACGTCAATGCCTATGTAGTTGATCTGCCTGTAGAGTTGTCCATTTCCAAGACCTTCAATGTTGTTGATTTATATGAATTCTTTGATCCAGAAGAGCTTGATTTTGGAAGGAATTTGAGGTCGAATTTTCAACAAGAGGGGCAAAACTAATGTGGACAAAAATGCCCTTCCTAGTTGAGTTTTGAACCAAAATAACAATAGTGGCATTTTAGTCATTCTATCGACCAGATGACATGGCAAGTTTAGTTGAAACTAGAATTAACGACCACTAGCATTTTAGCTGAACTCAGTTGGTTATAAAAGGGGAATGGAAGGAGGGTTTCAGGGTGATTTCTGAATTCAAATTTTGAATTGTGACGGAGCTATCTTCATGGAAGTTTGAGATTTGATCATTCTCGTGGATTCGAGCTTGTGAGATCTACATTTTATTTTTCATGAATTGCATCAATTGTTGGATTGTAGTGACGTAATTTCATATTCTGTTTTCTATTTTACTATTGAACTGAATTGAAATTTGTTGGAACTCTGTTGTTCGATTCAATTTGGTTAAAGAAAATTTGTATTTCATACATTTGATTTGCGGTTAGAAATACAAATTTGAATTATAGAATTTGTCATTCTCTATCAACTAAAATTCGAGTTGGAGAGCATCAAATTTCCTACTGTCGTCTTCATCAGGATGGGCTAAGATTGGGAAGCATTTTTTATGCTCTACGCACACTGTGAGCAGAGCGTAAGGAACACCGGTGAGGTGTTGATATTACTTGCACTAACTGTGCACCATTGATTTTGAAAATCAATGCCTCATAGGCGTTTCTTATGCTCGGCTCACGTTCTTCATAGAGCAAAAAAAATGCTTCCCTAAGATTGAGCCATAAATGGGGCAGTCGTGTTGCAAATGGATGCGCAACTTGTTGAGAAATGAAGTGTACCACCAAGGGAAGTCAGTTTATTCTTGCTAATAAGGTATGGTACTCATTGGCAAGCGATTTAATGTTTTACTTGGCACCAAAGAGAAAAGGGGTGTTGGAAGCCATAGGTCCTAGGATCAAAACTTATTGGGCCGACAAATTGAGCAATGTTGGACATGAGCATAGTGAAACCTGTCAAGTCCAACTGATGAAAATAGAAATAGAGACTGGTAAAACAATCCACTTGGAGTGCAAATGTGCATCTTAAGTATGGACAAAAGAAAACAAAATAAAGAAGAAAAAAAGTTGGCACATGATTGCAATGAACAACTGTGTATTTGGTTGGGAGCTATTGCAACAAGAGACAACACAGTTACTTGAGGTAAACAAGAGTAAAACATTCCCACCCTTGGGTTCTTTGTGTCAGTATGCAAGCGGCGTATCTGAAGCATGTTTGATTGGGGTAAACTGGAACAGATATTCCCACCCTGGGTTGCTAAGCATGGCTCTGTATGCCACACTTGGTTAGTAGGGTGGCACCCATGGTTGTTTGTTAGTTCTAGGTAGTGGCTTAATTAGTTGGGCTAAGTGACCTTCATTCTTCAGCAGGCAACATATGCAAATCTTGTAGTAGTTTGGAGACCATACCAGTCATATGGAGCTTGAGCAAAGTTACTACTCCTAGGGTGTAGTAGAGCTCTCCAATTGATCATGAAAGGAAACTTGATCGAATCAAATGGCCTGAGCTTTGTGAGCGGTGGAGACCCAAAAGTTACTAGACATGATAGGGATGTAGTTTGGCTAGACTCTTGGTTATTAAAGGTCCAGTTCAAGGTTAATGCAGCAATATAATAACAATCTTTGGTATAAGTAGCATTAGATCATTAGGAGAAGTCAATGGGAGCAAATAAGGGTGTTGACTTCCGATGTCATGGTGTAATATTGTCTATGAGAGCTACAAAGTTTGGCCAAAGTGTAGGCAAAAATTGTCTAAAGTGTAGGCAACTTGTTAGTGTCTATAATGCACAACCAACTTCAAGAGAGGAAACTGAGTATCATTTGGTTTATCCTTTCTTAGTTGATGTGCAGCACCAACTTAAATGGAGTAGTTGGGTGCACCTTCTTATTGAAGTAACCTTTACAACAGAATACTTTTGCCTTTGCTGATGTAGGTAAGGCACATGGAGTAGCAGAGTTTCATTATGCAATAGTTTAACCAAGGCAAGGGCCCTGGGTAGAAGTTGGTTTACCAAAGTATGTAATTTATTGGATTATCCAAGTCGTGGTATGGGTGTATATCAAGTGTCACAAGAGAGAAGTCAATCATTCGTTGCAATTATGTTCCATAGTTAGAAATAAGAGTAAGACCCCCTAGAGGTGCAGCGTTGACGAAGGCATCAGTGGATCAAGTGGGGGAGAGAGTCATAGGGTATCCAAGCGTACTATCCTTGGCACGTGCTGGGGTGCACACATGCGTGGAAGTGTTGTATACTAGGTGTGTATGCATTGCAGAAACTGCCTACAACATTGCATACCCCATATGCAGGCATTGCGGGGAAGGCCCGCAATGTTGTGCAACATGTGTGCACAATGTGTGTAGAATGCAAGCAATGATGCACATATAGAATTGGCCATGTTGGGGCACTTGGTTGGCTAGATATTTTTGGAGTCGTAAGATGTCCCACCCCCTTAAATAGTATTAGAAAGTTTGGTAGAGTGTTTTAAGGCCATTTAGCAAACTTTAGAGAAACCATGCCTGTATAGCCACTTTGGCTGCCACTTTAGCAGAACGCAAGAATTCTCTTATGCTATTATATAAGGGGGACTTGGTGAGCTAAAATATCTAAGCTGTTGATATGATGCCTAGCCTTGCAACCGGCTACCACGAAAGGTAAGAAAGGATTGTTGGGTTGCTAGGCTTCATGTTTATATGTCTCGTTCACTTGGGGATGGGGCTCTCCAACCCACGTGTCAACCGTCCCGCCTTATTGCCTTGTTGGAAAGAATAGCCTTTGTGTGTACTTGGATGAGATGCAATATTGAGATGTCCAAGTTGCCTAAGTTGGATATGTGCATCGCAAGGTTACCTCCCCCTTTGACTAGCTCGCTTAAAAAATATTCTAGCACAAATGCATATCTTGGGATAGGTTCATTGCTTAGTTTCAACGGTTAGATGCTTGGTCGAATAGCATGAAGCCACGATCTTGACAAAAAAGGCTTACCCGCTTGACTATTTGGCCTTATAACAACCATATAAATAGTACTTTTCAAGTGCCAACCGCTCCTAGTTGGATCATAAGGATTTAAACACCCTTCATGAGAGAGAGAAAGAGAGAGAGAGAGAGTTGGCCCACTGTGGCCACTAAGCTTATGTTGGAGGCTATTTGGTAGGGACTCAGAATTCATTTTTTTCATAGGACTTTTAAGATTGGTCATGTTTTCCCCTACTACTTTTATTGGGAAACTTTCATTGAACAAGATATTACATACAAAGCTTGCTACAAAAAAAGTTGTAAGAAGTCAAATGGAAAATAAGTTTCTCAGCTTTAACCCAAACAATAAAAACTATAGCAAAAAAAGGAAAGCTCTATAGAGTGGTGGATCAGGGGAGGCGTTGCAACCCTTGAGCTCAGGGGGAGGCACAGAGTATAAAGATTCCAACTTGTTACTGATTAACTACACAAAAAGCATAAACATGCAATTATATAAGCAATAAAATATGTAATTAAGGGCAAGCAAATAATCAAAACTAAATTCTTGAACAAATACGGACTGACCTTGGGCTGATCAGCCCTTGGACGTGCTTTAGTCTTCACACTAACATTTGATCTCAATTTATTCACAATTGATTAAGCAAAGGAAGGGGTTTCACCTTGTTTATGCATAGATCCCTCTTGCCCTCTTTTCTTGTATTGAAATCACAACAAGGAGTGTCCCAAACCTTGTCCTTGAAGCCTCAAACCAGCGAGCAAGAGTCTTCCCCTCTTTCACCACACACCAAGGAGGATTAGAGGAGGAGATGGGTGGCCAGCAATTGTTCTCACAAGAACAAGGAGGGGAGGCTGAACCAAGAAAGAGAGGGGGGGGGGAGATTGGGAGAGGGAAGAGGAGAGGGGGGAGGCACACACCACTTAGGGTTCCTCCTCTCCCCCTTCTTTCTCTTTTATACCCCTCCCACTTACCTCTTAAGTGGGCTTCATAAGATGGACCTCTTGCTGAATTTCCTTGTTCTACTTAGAGGGTCTGACACAACTGGAGCGAGCTCTACTCCTTAGAGCCCACGGGGGTATGGACCTCCTGCACATATCCAAGCCCGCGATAGGGTCTACCCCTCACTAACCACGGGTTCAACCATCAATACTAATTCGTGAGTCGAACCCCACAATGTATTAATGCTCACCCTAGTCATGCCTAGTGTGCGTGTGTGACGAATGTGAGTCCCATTATAATTTGTGTCATGATGGCTCATGTGGGGTCGGTGCAACTGCCCCAACTAACCTTGGACCCTGTGGCCCATACCGGCTCACCTGAACTGCAAACAATGTGGACCAAAATGGGCCCGAGCTCATACCTTGGTCCAACATCCCCCACTTTGGGTGAAGGGCTCATATGGTCCAATAATGACTTACGCTAGTCCTATCGAAAACCAATACTATGAGAGTGCATAGAAAATAAATTTGTTGTGCCTTAGTACACAGATCTGCCAACATCGCAGCAGTAGGAATATGACTCACAACCACTTTTCCTCTCTATAGCATGTCAAAAATGTAATAGTAATGCACTTTAATGTGCTTACCCCTGTCACTGATCTCCCCAATATTAAGTGTCGACATAGTTGCCAGATTATAAATCTGGACAGGAGCATCAATCCAGTTTTCTAGTCCCAATCTTGCTAGAAATTCCTTTATCCATATTACCTGGGAAGCTATAATACTACTTGCATAAAACACAGCTTCCATCATAGACTTAGAAACACTCTTTTGTTTCTTACTTGCCCACGATATAGCCCCGCATCCAAACATGAACACAAATCTAGGAGTGGATTTCTTGTCATCTGGATCCCCTGCATAGTCTGAATTACTATATCTAGTCAATGACAAACTTATTGCCTAATAAGTGAGTTTTAAATTCTTAGACCCTTAAAGGTACCAAAATGCCCTCTTCACTACTTGCCAGTGTTGAAGTCCAAGGTCTATTTGGTAACGGCTGAGCAAGCCTACCACAAAACTCAAATCAAGTCTCTACAAGTCATGATATACATCAAGCTGCCAATAACTTGTGCATATGGCACTGACTCCATCGCAGTCTATCTTCCTTAGTCTAAGGAGCCATATTTTTATATAACACTTTACCCTTGGATATAGGAGACTCAATGGTCTTCCAACTAATGACACTGAAGCATTTGAGAATGCTCTCTAGGTATGATTCTTGAGATATACTAAGCTTTCTAGCCTTTCTATCTCTATCAATTTCATCTAAGGATGTAGGATGCTTCACCCATGTTTTTCATTTCAAATTGGGTTTTGAGCTATTCCTATAGACTGACAAACATACTTAATTCATTCCCCATCAAGAGTATGTCATCTACATAAAGCAACAACATCATATACCTAGTCCTATCCCAGAAGGTATAAACACAATGATCATGTCATTCACTATGAACCCATACTCCTAATCAACTTGTGAAAAGTGAAGTACCATTGCCTTGGAGATTATTTTAGGCCATACAATGATTTTATTAGCTTGCACACCTAATGTTCATCTCTAGAAACTACAAAACCCTCATGTTGTTCCATGTAAATCTCTTCATCTAAATCTCCATTTAGGAAGACAATCTTTACATCCATCTAGTGCAGCTCTAAATCAAAGCAAGCAACACATGGCAAGAAACATCTAATTGAGTCAAATCTTAACACATGCGAGTATGACTCTTTGAAGTCCATCCCATATACCTAGGTGAACCCTTTGGCTATTAAACTTGCTTTGTACTTGTCTATGGACACATCTTGTAATGACCATGAATATGCCTATAATAAAGTTATTTTATGAGTTGTTAATAATTTAAATTATTTATAGGTAGAAATTTGGCGGGATTTCATATGGGTGTGTTAGAGATCAGAGAGACGAGAGTAACGAGCCCAAGAATGCCTAAATCAGACACTAGGGTCGAAAGTTACGGCCTCGAAAAGCATGCCATATGGGTAGGACCCACTTGAAAAGTATGGGATAACTTACCCATGTCAAGTTTAATTTGTAGTGCTTATTGATATAAGCCCAACGGTTCCAAGAACGCATGAAACGGAGTCTGGGAGAGAAAATTACATGCGTTTGAAATGTATTTTTTTAAAAATAAATAATAAATAAATTATTTATTGCGCCAGGCTGGTGTTGTTTCAGCGAGATGCATGCATTACGCATGCCGCACATCGGCACTGGACATGCCCCAGGCAGCACTATGCACCACATAGCCGACTCCATGTCACGAGATGCATGCATTACGCATGCTGCACATTGGCACTGGGCATGCTCCAGGAAGCACTATGAGCCACGCAGCTGGCCCCTCATCACGCACAATGCACATGATGTGTGGCACCTGTTCCCACTGCCTCATGCCAAAGAGCGCCCATTTTCCTCCATTTTTCCCATTTCTCTTTTCCTACGTTCTTCGAACTTCTTTTCTTCGTTTCTCCCTCATTTTAAGTCCAATTTGAGTGGTTTAAGAGGCGTTCTTATCTAAATCGAGCATGCCGAACATCGTGGAAGGGCTATTTTCTGGTTAGAGACCTCTAAAGCCCCAAAAGTGGACCTCCAAGTGCGTGGTGTCTGGTGTATCATCTTTAAATTTGCGCAGAGAGTGAGGTAGGGGCTTTTATCCTTTCTTAAGACATGATTATGAACTTTGGTTGTGTTTTTAACTTAATAATTATATGTCTCTCATATGTTATGCGTTAGAGATTACTTTCAAGTTATGATTTATGATTTCTACACATATTTGATTTGTTGAATGATTAATCGTTGAGAAAGAATATGAATTATATACCATATGTTTATAATTCTATTATGTATATTCGATTAGTCGAATGATTAGCCGCTAGAAGCGGATATGTTTTATATATTACATGTTTTATGATTTCCTCATATATATGATTCCTTTGGAAGTGGATATGTTATATATATTGCATGCTTTATGATTGCCTTATATATATTAGTTTGATCAAATGTTTGCCCATGAAATTTGATGTAAATTATACACGTTGGAGCATATGAGATAGAGACAAGCTAGCTTCGCCACTATTTTCATTGCAAATGAATACAGTATGTTTGAAAGATGATTTTAGAGAACTCGTCCTTGTTGAAAGGAGAATTCTCAAGATTATTTTAAAAAAGGCATATAAGCATGGTGATCGAGTCACTGAAGAGAAACAAAAAGGAGTAACTGTCTCGTCGGAACTAGTGACCAACCTTTCCTTTGTAGTCATTGATACTGATGCTCCCATGGCTTGTAGAGGTGAAGCTAGGGTTTTTAAATAGTTAAACATTGGGATAGAATGTTTTAAAAGAAAACTGCCCTTTTTGGAGTCTGGGAACTCTAGGATATTTTGATTATGAGTTTGGGACTCAAGATTGTTTTGGTTGTCTGGAGCTATTGTTGGGTTCCCCGATAAAGCCCCATTGACTAGATGAAGGCACAACTTTAATCCTATTCCAAATCGGATGCATGGTAACTATTTTAGCCTGGTGAGCCCCTAACGTAGAACAATACCCTTGATTAGCCCCTAATGAAGGGCACCTACCAAGGCTACACATACTAGGGTAGAGAGTATCATGGGAAAACTCTATGCTCTCTAGATCATAGTGCCCCATGAGCACGGGTGGCTCTTCCCTCTACAAGCACGAAGTGTTTTACGAATAATTTGTAGAGGAGTAAGAGGTCATGCTTTGTACCCGTGGAAAATTCCTTATAATAAAATAAGTGTATGACACACTAGTAGTAAGCCATGAGAGGTTACAAACCCTAGAAGCATCTTTGATACATAGGAAGAAGCACTAAGGGTGGTTTTGGGTAAGATGTACACCCTGTTTTTATGAAAAATATTATATATGATATGTGTTGTGCAATTGCCCTGTCTTTACTTAATGCCTGATATTATAAACTCTCCTACTTTATTATTGCATATGGCAATCGGCTCCAATCATGGGCCCGGGTTAACTCCGATATCTTTATGAAAAGAAATTTTAAACTTCATAAATCCTGGGGCATGACACATTTGCCTTTAGCTTCTTTTTGAAGATCCATTTATACCCTGTGAGCTTTTACCCTTCCAGTGGATCCACTATCTCCCAGACCTTGTTCTTTAGGTTAGAATCCATTTCCTCTTGAATAGCATTCTGCCATTCTTGAGCATCTGGAAGACTTAAAGCTTGCTCAAAGGTAATAAGATCATCTAGAATGAGTTCATTTAATGTGACATTATCTTCCCCTAGCATTGTATAGAAATTCATCAACTATGTTGAAGGACTTATTTCCTTCAATGCCTTTGGTTCCTATTCGGTTTGATTTTAACCTGATCCAATTCCTTCCTCTGGGTTAGCACTAGGACCAATCTCTTTTACAAGCTCAAATAAATTTACTCTTTTATTTGGTATTTTAGAGTTTAATTCTTCTTCCACAAAGTAAGTGTCTCTAGACTTAATAACCCTCATTGTCTCATCCGTGAGGAGAACCACAAATTTGCACCGCTTAGAGTGATCACAATAATCAATAAAGTTATACTTTATTGTCTTTGGGTTCAGCGTAGACCTATGCTAGCCATATACCTTTATGTGTGCCCTGAACCCCCATACTCTAAGATGCCCCAAGCTTGAACGTCAACCCATCTATAAGTCATAAGGTGTCTGTTGGACTACCTTTGTGGGTACACGATTAAGGTTGTACACATCAGTGTTTAAAGCACTCCAAAAATTGGTACCTAATTCAGAGTGATTTAAAATGGACTTGACCATGTCCATAAGCATTCTTTTATACCTTTCTGCCACTCCATTTTGTTGTGGAGTGTAGGGTAAAGTATACTGATGCACTATTTCCTGATCAATACAGTAATCCTTAAACAAGTTAAAGGTGTACTTGTTACTAGGGCTGCCAACGGTACCCATTTTTACTGTTCTACCATCTATACCGTACCATAAAGAAGTTAAATGACATTGTTAAATTTATTCGATGAGTAAATAAGAGGATAATTTTATCTGACTGTTATCTTAATGGAAGGTAATGGAAAAAGTTTTTCCATACTGGTTTGTCATATTAAAAAATTTTATATATATATATATATATATATATACACACACACACACACACACATTTGTCTTAAGTGGTTTAATTTCAAAAGAGATTGACTTATGATCTTTTACAATAATCTTCATGTCATGATTCACCACGGTGATTTACTCAACCCAAGATATCATTCAAATCCAAATATTTAATGAATTTATTTAACTACTTACAACCATTTATTATAGTTGTTATAAGCTACTACTTGGAAGATAATTTGCTCTTTCTAGCATTTCATATCTAATTGTATTTTTTTAATAAAAAATATCTAATTGTAATTTATATTTTATGTTCTCTTGAACTCACTTTGCTTTGATGTTTCCCATTTGGTTGCTTTGTCTAATTTTTATGGTCTCGTTAGGTCACAATTCATCTTTAAGCATACGTGATAAATCTTAAATAGCTACATAGACACTTTGTACAAAATATTTTTACAAGTCTCAGGTTAATTTAGATTCCATTTTGATAACTCAAACACATGAGTCATTTTTTTGTTTTTGATAATTAAACTTGTGGAATGTTTGTTTGTGCAAAGAAATAATTGGTGGGTTTGGAGTAAGAGTGTTGAGTCAGCTCTATTCTACTCGAGGCTAGACTCATGTTAGCTCAAATCAAAAGCTGAACTTAGGCTAATAGAACTAAACTCTTGTTTGGCCAATCTTGAATAGCTTGGTTTCAGTGTTGGTTAGCTTAACTTTGAATGAGTGGTATAAGTGGTTTATTTTTAGATTTGGCATATGTTGGTTACAATCATAATTATGTTACAAATCATATTTGTATATGAGATTTCAAAATTTAGAATGATTTAGTTATTGAAATAGGTTAGAATCAATAATTTTTTAATGACCAAATAGGTTTATGTAAAACTTTATCTAAAATATGGGGAACTATTTTAAATTTTTTAGGTGATGATGTCATCATCCAATCAACCCAGGTTGACTTAGCCCATTCCAATGTTTTAAAAACTGGCCTGACTATTAACCCAGATTGGTCATCAAGCCAGGTTTACTGGGTTCAACCACGGGTTAACCTATGTTGACCCGATTTTCCAATATATTGGATTAAATAGAAAATTAGGTACAATATTCACACAAAATCATTATAACTCAGCCAGTAGAGTGCAAATGTTATTTTTTTCACATCCTAGGTTCAAATCTCACCATGGAAAATATTTTTTGGAGCAATGTAAAGAAAATAAATATTAAATAAAATAAAAATATGTATGAACAAAATTGTTGCATCCCAATGGGTTAGGTGATGCACTGAAATAATGTTCAATAAAATATTTTCAAATTTCAAATTGCAATCCTATTTTGTGTTAATTCATTGCTTATTTGGGCTATTTATGTTTTGAATAGGTTAGCTGGACCTTAATTGAGTTTACATGTCTAAACAGGCTTCAACAAGATCCAACTAGAAGAGGAAGTGAAGCCTAACTACCCAAAGCTATTTAAAAGTCTAGAATGGGCTCTTAATAGTCTAAACATGCATGGAATGGTCGAACACAACCTTGTGGACCCGTTGGATTTGAGATTTGCATCAAGAGAATTAAATTAGGAAAGAAGCTAATTCGGACAGATTGACACAACCATAATATTTTGACCATATCTTTCTATGTATAATTTGGATTGATACGATTCTGATGGAATTGGAAAGAAGACTTCTGTGGCTACATTTGTTATTGCATAAAAAAATTCCAATTTTAAAGATTTATAGGTTAAATTTGGCATGCAAACGGACAACTAGTAAACTAGCCCGAGGCCAGCACATAAAGAATATTTTCATTTGTTGTGATTGACACATAAGGAAAGACAATGAGGCTGGTTGGATATCTAAAGGAATATTCAAAGATACTTATTTGCTAAATAAATCATTGATTTATTTGATTGATTTAGAATCTAATCATTGCCAAAGATACAACCAATCAGGCAATCAATCAGGATGCAATCCAGAGATATGATTTTACTTTCTTCTTTGAAGCAACCCTTTCTATTCCTATAAATAGAGGGGTGGACGTGATAGAGGCATTATCTCCTTTTGGAGTTCTCTTCCCTTATTTTCTTCTCTCATTTTGTAATTTTATTTTTAGTTTTATTGTAATGGTTTTCTAAAGCTCTCAAGCTAAGGCTAGGAATGAAGCTTGTACTTAATGTTTAATGGATATTTTGATTCAAGTAAGTTCTTTATCATTTTAAATTGATGTTTCATATTTAAGGAGTTTATAATCTATATAATTATTTGATTCAGCATTGACGAAAGGTACGTCGAATGCTTATAATTCCCTGTAATTATACACTTAATACTTTCACGTAGTAAACAATCAATTACTATTGTTCTATTTCAAAGTTCTTTAAAAGATAAATTTTCCGATTGAGACAAATTTTTATTTGATCTTAATTGAGTTATCATTTGAATGAAGTATACATTAGAGATTTATTGCAAGTGGATTTTCGATGCCTTAGCACTTTCTCTTTGATTGTCTCTTATTATCTATTTCACTTTCCTTCTCTATTCTATTCTCTTCGTAATAGTTTTCTGTGTCACACAAGGCTTTCCCTGTGGATCGACCTTGTTTACTATAGTTGACAAGTAAAAAAGAAATATGAACTAGACTACTTCATAGTCTTAGTTTGGACGTAACAACATTAGGCTTGCTGATGGGCTCTCACATAATGTGAGTTTGAAACTTGTCTCCAACATAAATTTTTTTCATGAGAGAATTAAACTAGTATGACCTGGGCAGAGGGTTGGCTATTCAACCGATAGACTCGTGTTCACCCAGCTGGGTTAACTTAACCCATTAAAGTAAATGAACTGGCCCGATTTATCAACTAGGTCCAATTAGCCCGGTCCAGCCAGCCGGGCTAACTGGTTTTTAAAATTGGCCCAACCACTAATCTAGGTCAGGGTCCTAGCTGAATTTTCAAACATTGCTTCAAAATGAAAATACTAGATAATATGATCACTACATATTGTCTCATTCTTGCATTTAATGCACCTTTAAAGACAATTGGCTATGAGAAGGCACTTATTATTCTCACATTGGGATTCTTCTTAAATAGGTAGTAGATGGATATCTTGAAGCTAGACTCATGTGATATGAAATAATTATTAGAAAATAAGTAGTTTTATTATATATATTTGTCAAATATATGTATCCATTTATGTTTAATGTTCAATCTTTACAATTTATTTGTAACAACTATAAATAATAGTTGTAATTATGTTATTTTTTAACCTTAGCAATATCTAATTAAGTGAATAAAATATTTTAGCCTTTTTTAGCACATTTTAAAAAATGTAATAGATAATGGTTATCTGATTAACCGGCCGATTATTAGTGGAAGGAACAGTTATGGAAGTACTTGTATTGTTTACTTAATGGAACTGTTATGGATAATGATTTGGGAAATGATTATGGTAAGTGAATAGGTTATAATGTAACCATATCATTCCATTGGTGGCCCTACTCGTCACCCCTGTCAGTCCTCAAGACTTTTACCTTCCTGCCTAACTAGGTCTCTACCTTAGTTTTAAATTCCTTGAGTTTTCTAAGATATCAGATTTCTAGTTTATTAGATACATGTACCCATATCTTGAATAGTCATTTATAAAGGTTATGAAATAGGTCATATCTCTATGGGTTTGAACATTCAGGGGCTCACAAATGTCAAAATGAACTACCCCTAATAGTTCATTTACCCATTGTCCCTTTTGGAAGGATTCCCTGCTCATCTTCCTCGATAAGTAATCCTTACACACTCATAAGTCTTTGGATATTTTAGGTAATAACCTCGCATTCGACATCCTATGTAGTTTGTCTACATTTACATGATACAAATGCATGTGCCATAGTAGGGCATCATCCACGAACAAAAAATATACTTAGAATAGTTCATTTTATTAGCAATAAGTGAGTCCATTACATCTAAAGAATAAAGTCTATCAACTAAAGAAGCAGTAAAAAAACTGAGCCACCCTTACCCACTGTGGCTTTACTCCCCTTGAATCTAGCTTCAAATCCCTTATTGGTCAGAATAGAAATTGAAATCATATTCTTCATGATGGAGGGAGCAAATAGCACATCTATAAGGGTAAGAGTAGACCCTTCCTTCAAAGGGATCTGGTAAGTCCCCATGGCCTCCACATCGCAATATGTGTTGTTCCCTATGTAGACTTTGTTCTGGCTTGGGAGGAGATTGTTCATCTCACCTTTAGACCCCTTAGAATGAGACACATGCATTGTGGCTCCAAAATCCAGCCACCAAGTCTTCTCCTTAATGTTAGCTATCATGACCTCTGAGACAACATATATGATTTCTCTATTCTTTCCCTTATTGCTAGCCTGGTCATCTTTCTAGGGATGTTTGCCTTGAAATGGCCCACCTAGCCACACTTGAAGCAGGCACCCTAGGGTTTGCTATTCCTCTTGCCATTGTCCTTGTTTTGAGGCCTCTTCCCTTTTCTCTTTAAGGCTCTCTTCCTTGAAGGTCTTGACCCCTACCCACCTTTCTTCCCTCCACTAGAGCTCTATGTCAGGTTGGTAGTAGCAGCACTTGAAGCCTTGACATGGTTTCTCATTTCCTGCTCAAGCTTAAGCTTGGCAATCAGAGCCTCCATTATCAACTTCTGGTCGCTCATGTTGAGGTACATCATTGCACTCTCCCAGGACTTAGTGAGGCTATCAACATAGTAAACACTTGGACTCCCTTAGAGATGGGGTCATCATCCAGTGTCTCTAAGTCATCATCAATAATGGTGAACATGGCACTCAAGTGCTCATTTGCATAATCTCCCTCCATCCTAGAATTTTGGTATTTTGAGTGCAACATCCTCTTATGAGCCTTAGTCTACTCCCTATACCTTACAAATATAGCCTCTAGCATCTGTTTGACAATTTTGTACTTTTCAAAGAGCCTCTCCATCTTAGGCTCCATGAAAGTAAGAATAGTGGACATGGTCTTGTTATCATCATCCTTCAGTTTATCATAGGCCTTCTTCTTACTGTTGAACAATTCTCTCGACATGGCTCAATGACCTACTCTATGGCATGAGTTAGGTCAGAGAGTGTAAAGATATGATGTATCCTCATCTTCCATACTAAATAATTATCAGCATTAAGTTTTTCTATCTTTTCTAGTTCCAAGGTGATCATCTTCGAAGCCATTTTACAACTAAAAAATATAAGGCAAAGACACAAGAATCAATACAACATTATGACCAAGAGCTTCTTAGTTAACTATGTATTGACTCCCTTACTCTAACAAGAAGCAAAGGGACAAGTATTTTATGCTGATTCAATTAGTTTAATTGCACAAAAATTAGGCTCAAGTCACTAGCAACTGAAAAGCCCTAACTACCCTTAAGTCCCCTTAAGGTAAGTTACCTTAATTATGCAATTACTTGTGTTTATGGATTATGTAATTCCTTAAACACACCCAACCAACACTAAACAGCAAGAACATACCTATTATGGTTGCTGAAATTATTACTTTTCTATCTAAAAAATATTGGTGTGAAATTACCAAAATAGCCCTAGGGTAATTCGATCTTTTCACCCTTGAAAAACACACCAAATTAAATCACCTAATAATCATTCAGTCAACATACAAGATAATGATTAATATTCTAGATAGAAAACAATCAGCAACACACATAGCCCTTGTGAATTGACAAAAGTGCCCCTAGGGCTAAATCAGTCAATTTATAATTTCTTCCAATCCAATTAATTAATTAAATTAATACAATATAATTAATTAAATCTTCTGGAACAGAAAGTATGTGTGTGAACATGGAATGATCAAAAAAATTATTTGGAAAAAAATCACACGGTAAATTGATTATTTTGCCCTACACATGCTAAATACACAAAATCCAATAAATTGACTAATCATGAAAATTCCAGCAATCAAAACATATGGATCAGTTACAAATAAACTCAATTTCAATTAAATAACAAAAGTCCTATCAATAGATCATGTGTAGTAATCCAATTTGGGTTTCCCCCCTTTTATATATCAAAACCCTAAATCGGGTAAAAGATCCAATCTTTATGCAAATCAGCAGCCTATCCCTCCAAATCGGACTTTGATACCACTATAGAGTGGTGGATCAGCAGAGGTGTGGCATCCCTTGAGCACATGTGGAGGTGTAGAGCATAAAGATTCAAACTTTTTTTCGATTAAATGCACAATGTGTTAATGTATGCCCTAGTCACAACCAAACCTGCAACAGGGTCAACCCCTCATTAACCACGAGTCTAACCATCAATACTAATTTATGAGTTGGGCCCCACAATGTGTTAATGTATGCCCTAGTCACATGTCTAGTGTACGTGCATAATGAATGCGAGTCCCATTAAAATTTGTGTTACGATGGCTCATGTAGGGTCAGCATAACTGCCCCTACTAACCTTGGACCATGTAGCCCATACCGGCTTACCCAAACCATAAACAATGTAGACTAAAATAAGCCTAAGCCCATACCTAGTCCAACAAGCTCGCACACATCATTGGCATACTAAGTAGACTACCACCCCTATTAAGGACCTAAAACACTAGCCACCACATAGTAATCTTCTAAGGGTAGACATATGTAGTAACACAACGCCGATTGAGGTGTGGGCTCCAGAGTTACCCAAGGATAACTTGAAGACCAGAATCATACTATAGGGGTATGGCCAAGCTCCAATAAAAACTCAGTCTGGATTCTGGAATGTCCTCCAGGGAATACCCACCGTGATGAGGCAAGGGTATACACCCATCATTGTTACAGGAGTATTTTTCTATAAGCCAGATATAAGAAAAAACATGTAAAACACTTTTTTTAAGTGGTGTTGCTTTTTGCCACACAAGTGCCAGCTAAGCAGCTGGCGCCTGCGTGGCTTTTTTTTCAATTTTTATATGAAGAAATCAAGTTTAAGTTAAGGCGATTTCATTTTTCTAAACGACAAAATCACGGCACTTAACATTTCAGCCATTAGCTTCTATGAACCAAAGACAATTTCATCCTTTTAAAGGACAAAATTGTGGTCATCTTAATCCGCTCCCAATCATGTTGTGCTCATTTTGTTTCAGCTATGCACGATCCGCCCCACTGCCGTGCATTTTTTGCTATGCCCAATCCGCCCCGCCGCCGTGCATTTTTTGTTGTGCTCGATCCACTCAGCCGCCGTGCATTTTCTACTGTACTCGATCCACCCCACCACCGTGCATTTTCTGTTGTGCTCGATCTGCCCCACCACCGTGCATTTACTACTGTGCTCGATCGCGCCCTGCCGCCGTGCATTTTTTGCTGTGCTCGATTGCGGCCCGACCCGTGTTCTTCAATTGGTCAGACAAACTCTTCAATTCAACACACACTGACCTGTGTTCATCAATTGGTACTTCTTCCACACGGACTCTCATATTTGCATTTTGCTGTGAATTTAGCATGCTATTTTTTTGGTTTTTGTACCTTTGATGTAGATTAACTGAGATCGACATAAAGAAATTTCAATTGTATCAGATACTTAGATTAGTTTATCTTTGTCGTTGTGTTTTGTCTTCACGTAACTCATTGCTAAGGATCTCCTCTGGATTTATAAAGGAATTGTTTTTGTTTCTGAAATTAATTGTGACTGTGGCCATTAGCTTCTTAGTTTTGAGACAATTGCTTAATCTAATATTAATTTAATCTATTGTTTATGAATTAAGTGAATATAGATGGCAGAAGAAATGATTAGATTTTTACTTAACTATGATGGATGCACAGAAGGATTATTAATTAAGAAACTGTCTACATATGATGAATTTGAGTTGCAAGTAGCTAGCAAGACTAGGCGGGATCGAAGAAGATGGAAAATCACTATAAAATGTGTTATTCCAACATATGGATCGAATTTGAGACAAATATGTATAAATGATGATGCATCAATAAGTTTTATGTTTGATCTCTCATGTCACATAATTTGTTTCGACATATTTCTTGAAAATGTCGCCCGAGTGCCTAGTGAAAGGCAAAGTAGTTCACATAGAAACTCTCATAGGAGCTCACACAGGAGCTCTGAAAGAATTGTGAACAATGAAAGACATATGAAATATCACTGGACGATGAAGAAGAAGGAAATTTATCTATGACAATAGCTACAAATGAACGTTATAGGTCGTCTGCCCCTATTTACGATGGAAGTGGACCTAATTGGATGTAAGGTTTATTAAGTTGTGAATCCTTTTCAAACCTTATAATTATCAATGAAATATAGGATGCTAAATTTTGAATTTTGTGTGTAATATGGAAGGTCCACAACGCATGCACACGGGCCATTTAGCTTTCAAATGTCTCAAGGCGGTGCATGGTATGGAACTCAAAGTTCGATGGGCATTCATCACCCCTACATAGGTGTTGGTCATACCAATGCTAAACTATCTAATCAAAGGTGAAATATATATTCATAAATGAATATAACATTTTTAGGCATATAAAATTTAATACATATGCAATGTTCATATGTAGGGGCGCATATGTCCATGATGAAGATATTGATGGAAATGAGGATAATGAAGGTGAAGATAATATTGGCAAAGCAAGTGGAGAAGATTCTGACATGAACGAAGAAGGGGTAACAGGTGAAGAAAGCGCTCAACAGATGGTTGACGGTAAGGGGGTGATGCGGTAGACAATGCTATTGCCACAAATGATATGAAAGTGGATGATGAAGAGCCCTACTATGAAGTGGAGCCACTCTATGCACACATCATAGATGAGGAGATAGATGCGGCAGTTAATTCTACCATGGATATGGACCAGCTAAACGAAGATGAATTATATGTTGGCTGCATATTTGAGAATAAAGAAGCATTTGTTACAGCCTTACATGAGTTTTTTATTCAAAATCATGTCGAATACAAGGTTGTACGAACAAACTTGTAAGAGTATACATTGAAGTGCACTGATAGTACTTACCCTTGGAGAGTTCATGACTCAATAAAAAGGGGTGGAGGGTACTTTAAATTGAAGACATACAAAGGTGACCACACATGTCGGAATGCCTAGCTTAGCACAAATCATAGGCAGTGCAGTGCCTCCTTTATTTCGAAAGTCATAATACCCGTTATCCGAGCTGAATTAACTCTCACACTAGGGGATATTATTCAAAGAATGAAGAAAAAGTTTCATGTTGACATATCTTATAAGAAAGCATGGGCAACAAGGAATATGCCATAAAGGCTATTTATGGGGATTGGGTGGAATCATATAAATTGTTCCCATACCTCAGGGTGGTGCAAGAAAGAATCCTGGCACCTACTACCACTTAGAGGATGATGAAGTACTTCATGCATATGGTGGCATATGTAGGAGATTTAAGCAGTTGTTTTGGGCATTTGGGCCATTTATAGCAGGGTTTCGACATTGCATCCATGTGATTGGTGTTGATGCCACTCACTTGTATGGCAGTTATCTTGGTGCTCTTATGGCTGCAACGGCTACAAATGAAAAGAATGGGTTATTTCCTCTAGCATTTGGGCTTGTCGGAAAAGAAGATAGAGACAATTGAAAATGGTTCTTAATGGAACTAAGGGATCATGTACTGATGGGCATGACGAGGATCGTTGTCATTTCAGATCGACATAGGGGGCTTCAGAAGGCCGTGCCTGAGGTTCTTCCCGAGCCTATGTACCACCATCGTTATTGCATCCGTCACATAAAAGCAAATTTTCAGGAGTTTAAAAATGATACACTGACGGATTTGATTGGGGCAGTAGCTTGTGCACTTACAGTAGAAAAGTTTGATACTAAAATGGACTTGATTGTTCAGGAGAGTCACAAATCCTCTTAGGAGGAGAATTGCATCCTGCAAAATGGTCTCTTTCCCACAATGGTTTTAGGACATTTGGCATAATGACTAAAAATATAGCTAAAAGTTTAAATAGTGCCTTGAAGGGGGTACAACGATTACCCATGCAAGCTTTAGTGTCAGCTATTTTTCATCGGGTCATAACATTTTTCGTTAAACGATCTTCTGCCGCATCTGCCATGGCCACCCCATATACTCCCAGAGTGGAAGTGATAATTAGAGAACAAACAAGAAAAATTGGGGAGTATATAGTGAATAGGATCAACAGTGGTCATTATGAAGTGATGTCAATTCGTGGCCGAAAGGTTATGGTAAATGCGGCAATGCATACTTGTACATGCAACATCCCTCAGGTTTATGGTTATCCTTGCTTGCACCTTATCGTTGTGTGGGCAAAGCGGTAGGAGCCGATACAGGCATCACTGTTTTACACATGTTCCACTTACAAAAATGTGTACTCGGTAGAATTTTATTCTCCTCGTGGTTAGGAGTATTGGGAGAGGGATATACCTTTCGTGTTATACCCTCTGAAAGCAACAAGGCAACCCGGTCGCCCACGGTCTGTTCGCATTAGGAATACAATTGACCCTAGAACTATGGAGAGAGATGGTAGAGGAGGATATAAATGCAGGAGGTATAACAAAGTGTGCACAATAGTAAATCATGTAGAAACCCCTCTTGTTGATTGGTAAACATATAATCAATCTCTTTATGAATTTTCTATTTTACGTATGATTATATGTTCCTAACAATTGATGATATGCTCTTAATTCTCCACAGATCATATGGATCATGTAGAGCCTTCTTATGGGTCAGGCCTGATTGATGATTCTATACTCGCATAGCAGGAGTCACATAGGTCGGCTACTATTTAGAGAGAAGAGGTATGATAACTCTTTTTAAAATTTGTTTTATTTTTTTGGACTATATAGTATGTTGGGTTCTAATTTTTAAATTTATTATAAAACCCCGGGTGCCTTGAGTGCACCGAACATTTTACATATCTCCGCCATTGGGCTGTGGATGATCATATGTTACCTTATATCGAGCGAGCAGGATATGGGCATTTTATTCATCTACAGTATGTCTGTCTTGATCGGCCTTTATTGACAGCTCTCATCGAGAGATGGAGGGAGACACAGACATTTCACCTGCCCTATGGAGAGATGTCCATCACGCTCATGGATGTGGTAGTTCTGTTAGTACTTCGCATCGATGGACATGCGGTGACGAGCATGACAGGAGAAGGTCATGTGGACATATTAGTTAAACTCCTTAGTAGAGCTCCTCCTACTACACTGATGCGTGGTAGCCGAGTAAGCCTTCGATTGCTTTTACATGAGTTTCGTGAGCTCCCAGCCGATGCTACGGAGATAGTTATCGAGCAGCATGCACGGGCCTATCTATTACATTTACTTGGAGCCACGATATTTGTGGATATCACAAGTAGCCATTAGCACATGGCCTATCTCTCTCTCCTTGCGGACTTCAACATGGTGGGTGCTTATTCATGGGGTAGTGTTGCTCTTACATTTTTATACCGAGAGTTAGGTAAAGCATGCCAGGCCATGACCTCGGGGATTGCAGGTTGTACCCTTCTTCAAGTAAATGAATTCGTAACTTTAAATATATTTTTATGCGTATAATTCCTTAATTTTATTTAATAATTGTTATCATATTTTCTAACATAGCTATCGTCGTGGGAGCATTTACACGTCGGACAACCAAGTGTTGATATGGGTCACTTAGTCGAGGGTGCTCCATTAGGAGCGAGGTAGGTTATATTTATATTTAACACTTAATTTTTTTAGCAAGGTTTTATGTACATATGCTAAACTCATTTTTTTAATTTAACTCCTTAAGGTGGAATGCTCGAAAAAAGAGAACCGAAAATCCATAAGGAGTCCTCCGATTGTATTGAGGGGAGTTAGACCACCAGCAGCCATATTAGGTAATTTTATTATCATGTTGAACTTTTTTTGTAATGATTATAAAAAATTTCATCATTATTTAAACAAAATTATTTTTATATATTGTATTGGTTATTTGGCAGCTGTACTCACAGGAAGTATTGGCTGTGTTACCTCCTCTATGCACCGATGGTCAAGAGGTGTGACTATCTCGAACTCCACTGATATGTTACGAGATTATAGAGATGTATGGGCCGGATCGTGTAATGCTCCAGTTTAAACTGGAGCAAGGGGTCCCACCTTCTACTGTCGAGTTTGTCCATCGCATCACTCAACAGGGCCGCCATATTACCAACTGGGTTTGACATCATGCCTCATATATCACTCGATGGGAGGATAGGAGAGCCACTATTATTAGAGGGGAGATGGCTACAACATTGCGAGATGTTCGTAGCGCTTATATGCAGTGGTATTTACCGATTACACGACGATATATTTTACCGTGCGATGATGTAGAGGAGATGACATATCAGCCTAGGGGAGCATCTGAGGCAGCTTTGGTAAGTACAACTTTGTTAATTAATGCACATATTATTTTTTTATATCTTATTAATTATTTATCTAATTTTTAGTTATTTTTTTATAGCTTTGTCTAGTTCGACGTATGCATGCGCATTTGACTGACGCAATTAACACCTATACTTCGGGAAAGGTCTTATTAGCAGCATGTGAGTCGGTGCTTAGGGAGTCTCATGATGTCATTCGTAGCTTGCCACTGCTTCAATCGGTGATTATGGATGTTCATAGAGATTATCATGTCGACGAGGATGCTCAGACATACCCAATGCACGATTCATTCCCTGATATTCTATCTTCATCAGCAACGCATAGCTCTCCTCCCCGTTCATCTTTTCCAGTCACTGCACCTGTAGCTCCGCCAGATCCGATTTTATATTATAGACAACATTGGTCAGCTCATGTTGAACCATCTATTACTTATGTCGAGCTGGAGCCAAAGCCACATCAGGAGCCAGAGCTAGAGTCGGAGCCAGAGCAAGCAAATCATCAAGAGGAGCTCATATAGCACCATCGAGGTCGAGGACGTAGGAGATTGTGACATTAGCTTTGTTAGGACGTAGGAGATTGTGACATTAGCTTTGTTAGGACGTAGGAGATTGTGACATTAGCTTTGTTATATGTTTCTTTTAAACTAAACATTTTTTCAACATGTGATGTAATATATTTGATAAACATTTCTATTTTATGTATGTTTTTATTAGTTGATGTCAATATGCAAGAAATGTGTGGAATGAATGAAATTGTCTACGAGTTTAATGAATGAACAAGGATAGGTGTTAAAGTTAGTTTAAAATAGTTTTAAAAAAAATTTAATTTCATTTTGTCCTTTAGAAGGACGAAATCAATACATAATCCTCATTTTTAGCTAGGGTCAGCAACTTATGTGATTTCGTCCTTTTAAAGGATGAAATCGTCTTCGATCTGCGACAATTTCCTCGTTTAGAAGGACAAAATTGCCTTAAGGTGATTTCGTCCTTCTAAAGGACGAAATCGGGTTAAGTAATATAAACCCTTAAACTGATTTCATCCTTTAGAAGGATGAAATCAACTTAAAATTTATTTTGTCCTTCTAAAGGACGAAATCATCTAAAAATTGTAATAAAAAAGCCATGCAGCGTGGCAAAAAGCAACACCACTTTGGGTAATATTTTCCAAAATGATCCAAATTGATAAATAAGTTTTTTAAATTATCATTTAAATAATTTTCCCTTTTTTTAAATCGATAGCATAGTACAAATATTTACACTATACACATACACTAATGCTACACAGACATGTTTTCACGCTCTGCTCACAGGGAGCACAAAAAAGTTTCGCAAGCATAGAGCATCAACCAAATCTCCAACCTCCAATGGACCTCTACACATCGTCTTGAAGAGCAGGTGGGGAACACCCAATGGAGAGGCTGAGAACAAGATTGGCATTCCCAGCGAACAAACCCATCCATCTGCAACGAAATGGCCGTCAAACACCAAACATATGCTACTAAAAACAAAGAAGTTAACTTTTAAAAACGTAATTGGTCGGCGATATGGGAGGAGGAGGCAAAAGAGGGGGAGCTGACGGTCAAGGGGTGTGGTGGAGTCTGGTCATGGAGTTGCCAATAGGTAGATGCAAAGGGGCATGGAGTCAGAGCATGGAGAAGCAAGGTGGAGTGGATGTGGGAGAAGGTAAAGCTGGTCCCTTTGAGACTAGAGAGAAAGAAGGTTGGAGCTTTGGGCAAGGGAATAAGTAAAGGTTGTTGGAGAGGAAGAACAAGTGTGATGCCCCGACCTGCAAATCGAGCCAGGCCGGGGGTCCAAAAATCGATAAAAACCAAACCCAGAACCAAGAGCAGCACACTCTGAGTGCGAGAGCTTCTCGTTCCTCTACGTGCTACGGAACTTTAGCGCTCCGTTGCGCGTAGGCAAGAACTGGCCTAATTATATAACTAATTCGGACCGGGCCAACGTTGCATTGCCGTTGGTTGCCTACGTACATATCAGATAACATCCACGATGTTACTCCGATACGATAGGATCCGGACGTAGTTTTGCCTATTGGCTACTACATACAACCGGCACACCAAAAACACATACATATAAAATACGTATCTCCGAATATTTAATCGGAGTTATACAAAAGCCCAATAAAACATCGGCAACACACATCTCGCTCTATCATAGAGACGAGCACCACACAACCACCACAACATTTCTCACTTTATCCTAGAGCAAGACCACACATCACACGTCTCGCTCCATCACTGAGCCGAGACCACATACAACACACGTCTCGCTATATCACTTAGCCGAGACCGCACGCATCACACGTCTTGCTCTATCATAGAGTGAGACAGAACACAATCATAGGTCTCGCTCTATCACTGAGCCGAGACCGAACACACACACAACACATCTCGCTCTAACCCAGAGAGAGATGGCACACATCATGGCATATAAGCAAAGCATATCATAAGATAAATACACACACAACCCGTCTCTCTCTAACCCAGAGGGAGACGACACACATCATGCCTATAAGCATAGCATAACAATATATAAACATACACACAACCCGTCTCTCTCTCACCCAGAGCGAGACGGCACACAACATGGCATATAAGCAACACATATCATAATATAACACACGCACAGCCCGTCTCTTTCTAACCCAGAGCGAGACGGCATACCTCATAACTAGCACATGTCATTCTATAATTAAAATAGGAGATAAGAAACTCTTACTCCCCTGATGTCTCACGAGGTAGCGGTATTCGGGACGCTCGTTTCTGGGTGTCCTCCCCTTCAGATTTGGAGACAGCGGACAGAGCTTCCTCTAGCCTCCACGCGTTCATCGTCTTACACCGAAAGACAACCCAACCAACTCTCCCCTTTCCCGGAGACCTCGTTTTCTGCGCCCGTGGGCGGCAGACAGAACCTCCCCTACTCGGGGTGTCCTTCACACGTCATGGCCCTTCAGTGGAGAACGGAGCCTCCCCTACATCGGGCCACTTCCCTTGATCTAGCCCAGTAACGGAGGACGGAGCCTCCTCTCTCACCGGGCCATCTCTCTCTCACTCTCGGGGCAGGAGGGCAGCTGACATAGCCTCCTCTTGCCCTGGGTCGTTCCTCCCTTATAGGAGCACCAACTCGAGGAATGGACCATGCCATTGCGTAGATCACACTCGAATTAGCTAGGAACGCCTCAAGAACGGAAGAAAACGGACTCCAAACGAGTCCGGAAACTCCTCCGGAAAATAACGGGAATCCGGTATTTATAGAGGAGGAGCCGGGGCGTACAAGACGCCCCCCGGTACGCGCACTCCACGTGTTGCGCGCCTGCGCGGTGTGCAATGCGCTGGGCGCGCACGTGAAGCACTCGGCCGTGCGCTGCACCCGCGTCCCGCGGACGCGCCCTGCATTGCGCGGGGACCGGCCCCGCACCGCGCGGGCCAATGCACAGCTCCCGCGCGTCGCGCGGGACGACGCGCGGGTCACTGCGCGGGCCCGTGGGCGCCATGCCGCACGTCAGGCGGCACCGCTGACGCAGCTGCTGGCATCAGCGCTAACACCAGCTAATTTGTCTTTACATGATTAAAATAATATTTTCCATATTATTTTAATCCAAAATTATCCTAAACTTCAACGTGCGATATCTCCTTACCCCGAAGTCAGAATCGCGCGTTCTATGTACCGATGGACTCGTATTGACGAGCCCTTCGATACAAGACCACACATGGATAGGTTATCTCGCTCTTTTCGAGTGGGCCCTGCCCATGCGGCACGCTTCCCGAGGCCATAACTTTCGCTCCCGACCTCCGTTTCGCGCGTTCTTCGATTCGTCACGCTTGTTACTCCGAGCTCTACCCATCTACAGGGGTTTTATCCCTTGAAACCCCGACACTTAATCACAAAATTATCGAATTACCCTTAACCCACTCGGGTTAAACGTAACCGGAAAACGGGTCGTCACAACAAGTAGGGAATCACTAGTGAGATCACACAACAAGCCACCGTGGGGGAGGGGTGCCAGAGTAGCGGTTGACGGCTGGACGAATACCACTCGTGAGGGGCACTCTACCCATTGTCATCCTCTCTTGCCTCCCCACTAGCTGAGACATATCTCCTTAACCGCCAGTGCAAGGGACCCTTGCCAAAGCAGGGGCGGATTGAGGATTTTGGGGTCATTAGATAAAGAAACTTTAATTTTTTTTCTTTCATATTAGAATAATAAGGTTAATAATTAAAGTATACTTAAGTAAAATATAAAGTTAAGAAGAAAAAGTAAGTAATTATAAAAATTGTTAACAAAACACAATAAATATTTAATATGAGTTAAATACATACCCATTCGACGTCCTTGTAAACTTTATTTGCAATAAATTTTAATATTCATGAATCATCAATGTCAAGAAATCAAATGCTTCTTGTTTCAAAAAGACAAATATTAATACGAGACTTATTTCATTTTAAAACCTAACTAGTAAAAACCTCATTAATGCAAGGAAAAATAATAATATACAAATAAGAATAAAAATTAACAAATAAATAGATATAATTATGAGGATAATATTACCATTGAGATGGCAATTGCCCTTGACGAGGTTTCATGTTTTGGAAGCGTTCGATGATCTTCTCATTATCACTTTTCTTAAAAATGTCATTCGCAATATATATAATCAAACAATCACTCATTAACTTATCTCTCATTCAATTATGAAACTTATTCTTCACAATATTCATTGTAGAAAATGCTCTTTCAACTATAGCAATTGCAATTAGAAGGGTTAATGCTAACTTTATGAGCAAATAAACCAAAAGAAATTGTAAATTTTTTTGTTCTTCGCCATTTTCTTAGCAAGATTAGCATTCCCAATTAAGTTTGAGAACTTATTATCAGACTGCATATCCACAATATAAATATTAAGTTGATCATTAAGGGTTGAAATATCTATTATAGAGAATTTACATAGATAAATTCTAGCAAGACAAAATAATTTTTATTTATCATAAGCTAAGAAAGAATCTCTTAGATCAAGACATGGCATACAAAGAAGCAACTCTATATTCTTTTATGTGAAATGAGTGTTAAGTTCTTGGAGTTTCATATCAATAATAGTGTAGAACAAACAACCATGATAATAATATATGTTTTTCATTTGCCCTCCACATCGTGACTTTCCTCGTGCTATATATTTGTTATCTATACAAGGAATATCAATATCATATTGGTTACAAAACAAAAAAATTTCAGTCATGATAGAGTATCATCCATTGTCTCTTCGTTCCAACAATGTTTCTTTAGATGATTCAACCAAAGCCATCGTATTCACAATATGTTGGTCCTTCCATTGCAATGCTTTTGATAGATGATTGGTTACCCCTAAAATCATTTTCATAATATGCAAATTGAAAATAAATTCAAAAAATAACATATTATCAATTAGGGAATTTGTTTTAGCTCTCAACTCTCATTCTTCTCCATCTTTATCAATAATATCAAGTACTAGAATCACAACAGAAAATATGAAAATAAAGTTTTGCAATATACCATAATGTAAGCCCCAACATGTTTCACATGGCCTTCTCAAGTTAGTTTTTTGGTTAAGTCCTTTCTCAGTCGCTAAGTCACCACTCTCAACTGCTTTAGTAATATCTTTTAGTTGTTGTTCTCTAAGATTATCTTTACACTTACATGATGCTCCAACAACATTCATTATAGTGGAAAGCAAGTCAAAAAAATTACTTATTGTGTTGTTAATTTTTTCAATGACAACAAGTGTTAATTGAAGATGATGAGCATAATAATGAATATAGTGTGTGTATTCATTCTCATTCAAAATAGCGCTTTTAGCCAATTAAACTCACCTTGCATATTACTGGCACCATCATAACATTGTCCTCACAATCTTTGTATACTTAATCCATGCTTAGAAAATAGTTCTTCAATTGTCTTTTTAAGTTCTATAGTCGTTGTTTCTTTAACATGTATGAAGCCAATAACACGCTCAATCACACAACCTTGTTGATCCATATAATGTATAACAACAACCATTTGTTACTGAATGGACTCATCACAAGATTCATCAACTAAAATAATAAAAAATGAATCCCCAAGATCATTAATGATAACTATTATAGTCTTCATTACAAATAAATTTATAACATCTTTTTGAATACTTGGTGTTGTCACTTTGTCATTTTGAGGAGCATTTTTTAGCACAACCCACCCCACATCTCCACTTTTATGTGCAAAAAAGTTTAGAAGTTCAAGAAACTTTCCTTGATTATCTGAATCTTCTGATTCATCATGACTACAAAAAGGTAAATCTTGATTTAAAAAAAATCTAGTGTACGCAATTGATGCATCTAACCGAGTAAGATATTCAAGTTTACTTTGATCTTCTTGTTTCTTTAAAATTGTTCTAATGTGTTGTTCTTGATTTAATAAATATTGACCTATCTTGTAAGCTTTATGGTGAAAAATGTCCACTCCTCCTACATGAGCATCAATTTTTTCATGTCTCTTCTAATTTTTAAATCCTTTGACTACAAAAGCATCTTTACCCCCCATCTCTCCAAAAAGATAACAATATAGACAAAATGTTGCATCTTTATTCATGCTATATTCTAAGTGAAATGCTTATCAAACCAATTAGGATTAAAGTATCATTGTACTCTTAAAAATTTACTTTTAGGGAAAGAGTGATTGCCAAGTTAACAAGGGACCTTTTGCAAATAATATCTCCTAACAATGTCTTGGTCATTGGGATGAAATATTGAAATCAGAGTTCGTGACCCAGGATCTGCTATGAATTCATCTAGATTGACCCTTGTCATATGTGTTTCATTCTTTTTAGTTTGATCCTTATCACCACTAGAAGTTGATGGTGTAGAATGAAGACACTCAAACTTTCCTTTGAGAAATTTATCCATTATTTAAGCAACAAGACTAGCTACTATAACATGTTAAAAATCTATTATAACACAAGTATATGCGCAAAGATCTTTAATAATTAGCAACCATGACTTTCAACTTTTAATAACCAACAACCATTGCTTTTATAAAATTGTTTTTCAAAATACAAATCCAATTAAGTAAAGACTATAGTATGAACTGAAATAGTTATTTAGGGTTTAGGGTATAGACCGAAATAGGTATTCATTCAAAGAGTAAAAAATGAGTAGAATAGTAATTCAAAGAATTAAATTGTTGAACAATATGTAGAATAGTGACTCAGTCATTCAAATAATTGAATAGTCAAAGAGTAAGTGAAATAGTGATTCAATGAATTAAATAGTCAAACAGTAAGTAAAATAGAGTGAAATAGTGATCTAGGCATTTAAAAATTAAATAGAAATGGAACAAAGACATGGATACAAAAATTTTATCTTATACATTAAAAACTTATCAAGTAAAGACAAAGATCAATGGTTTTCTAAAAGACAAGAGTACAGGAAGGCATAATGATTCGGTACTTCATTCAATTCATTCAAATTTAGTAAAAAACCTATCAAGTAAAGAGAAAAGACCTATCAATTAAAGACAAAAATAAATTATTTTCTAAAAGATAAGATTTGTACTTTAGTTCACTCATTAGAATAGAGATTCAATAAAAAAATTTATCATTAAGAAAAGACAAAGTTGAATCATATCATAAGAAGTGTAGAACACATTTTTGGAAAAATAAACCGGGGAGCGAGAAACGAAAACGGGAAAAGTAAGAGAAGCACAAAAGAAAGATTAAAAGATGCAGTAGACGAAATAAATTGTAAGCGTAAGGACCGGTCCCGATAACAAGATGACTAAAATAAAATTATTGTGTGGTTGGGTCGGGTTAATGTTTAAATAATTTGTACATGACTCAACTAGGGTCAGTTTATTTTTCCATATGGGTCAAATAATAATTACTAGCCCAAAGTGCATATAAATCAAGAGGGGGTTCTTAAGAAAATTAAAAAGTCAAGGGGGTCATCTAACCCCAAATTAGATCCGGCCCTACCAGCCAATCGAGAGGAGAAAACCCTCAACTGTGAAAACCCCTGGTGGTGCTTCTTAAAACCCTAGAGTGGAAGCCTTACACAGATTTACCCTTTGGGTTGAACAATATCATTAAGGATGATAAATAAATTGAAATTGATCTATTATAATTTATGAATTTATATGTAAATATATTATTATGTTATCTTATTGGGGTATATCTTGAAATATTGAGCCACCTTAGTGGTGGAGATTAACTTGTTTTGTAGGGTAGGAAGTTGCTACAGGACGAGATTATGAGGATCACTCTAAAGCCCCAATTTTAGTAGTAGTTTTTACTTTATGTTTTAAAATTAATTATAGCTATGTGAGTGCTAGCTTATTTTATGACTAATAATTAGAAGTGGAGCCGTGAGACATGTGAGCAATCAACAATAGTGATTTCTATGTAACTTCATTAGATATTATCTAGTATATGCTTTGATACTTGAAGATTATTGAAACTAGAACTTATGCCCTGAGTTGATTTTAACATCACAAAGCATGGTTTGAAAGAGAGAATTTTAACCTTTTATGTTTTCCACTTTCATGATTTATAGAGGAAAATGTTTTATAATAGCTTGAGGTGTAATAGCTTTGGGATTATGTTCTTTAATATTGTTCATTGTTTGATCATACAAATTTTGTCTGAAAGTTTTGGCTGCAACATGGAGCTGGGAAAAACTGCTTAATAGCATTTGCCAATCCCTTCTATCTATTAGAAACAATTATATCCAACTCGGCTGGAGGATCAGAGAATAGATGATTTCTAAGCAACTCAAGAAACTAGCACCATGTTTTCTTGCACTCGTTCTCAACCACGGAAAGTGCAATGCACAACATATTATTGTTCCCGTCGAATGGAGTTGCTACCAATAGCTGTCCAGGATACTTTCCTTTCAAGAAAATTGCATCTAACATTAGCAATGGCCTTAATGTTGATTTGAAAGCTCTCACAACGGGACCAAACATCCAAATTACTCTTTTGAAATCATAACCACCTATAGGTTCGAGAATATCATATGATCTCACTAGAACAACTACCCTTCCCAAATTTATATATTATATCTACTTTCCGTAAGTAGGAAGTATGAGGTAGGATTCGTTTGGATTCCCATCTATTAAATCAGTTAGTACTTTACCTACACGACCAAATACAATTTAGTAAAGGTTATATGATAGTGGCTTATATCGTGTTCCCGATCACACGATAATGTTTGTAGTCGTGTGATCAAAATCAATGCACGTAGCTGATCGTGTTCATGTTAACATGATTTATACGTATGTCATGTGAGCACAAACTGCAACTATATTATAAGCATGTAAACGATAACACGCTAGATTAACATATTGTGACACTAAATCAACATTTCGATTATTGTCATGCATTATCTGCACACCAACATTTCTTGTAGTTCGCAGTTATGTGCAGTGTTTCGAAATATAACTTTCTATACTCTTAGGTGTAATATCCACTAAATCTTTAAATAGGCCATAACATTTTCTTACAATCCGAAGGTATGATGCAAGGGGATGGTCAGTTGACTTCCTTAGGGTTCCACTGAATGGTTCAGCAGTAACCTCGTCATAGTCACATAATCTCCTATATTTCAAGCCCTTATGTACCAGTTACAAGAATGATTCGAGCACTTTGTGTCATAAGTATTCTTGTTTTCATCCACACCACGGTATGTGAAATTCACCTTTATTACTAAGTCGATCAAGACCCTCTTAAAATGCAGCAAGCTAAGATAACGTGCACCAAATTCCAGGAGCTTCTAGTAATCCTTAGCATGCAAACTGCCAGTCATTAGCTAGCCTTCACCAATATTCGATTCCAACATGTTTAAATCATTGATCGTATCCCAATCTACCTCTGCCTCAACATCAGCGTTACTAAGGACCTTGTTGTATTCAAATTCTTTTTGGTCAGACATACTTTCCATGTCAACTATATCATTATCATACCATTGATCCTCACTCTACATATTTTCAACTTCTTCACCATTGTAATTATAAGGGATGTATGGAGGTTCGTAGTCATCAAATGAAGTCTTTGTCCCTCCCATCATTGGCAACAATTCCTCTGATCTATTCTTATTGACTTCTATTTTAGATTTTGTACTCATTGGATTGGTGAAAGAAGATTGACATAGATTTGTTGAGTGCAAGTTTCCCGATTCTCCCAATCTGCATTGCACATTATCCTATTAAAAAAATGCGACATCACTTGACATCGTGTATCCGGTTAACAAGCTCACAATTTAAAACGTGTTATAGAAACCACGACATGAATGTATGTCATGTTATTATATCTACGCTGCAACTCATACTTCATATATTGCATGTGTATGTCATATAATTACAAATGCGATATATTACACATCGTGTTTCTTTCTTCACACGATATGATTTTCACTTAACACGATATGGTCGATATCGTGGTTTAGAGTACACAAAAAAGTTCACTTGTGTATAATCTAAAGATTCATTGTTACCTGACAGTTTCAAATGTGAACTGTGTTTCATTGAATCCAGTATGAAATCCGACATTAGAGCTAGGTTGAGCCATTAAGACCGGTGATTTAGCTCTATTGGATGTTTGGTTCCTTTCTATGGATGGTGATGGTGATTTATCACCGTTGTTGGGCTCTTTCATCTCGACATACAATGATAACACCTCCTTATTCTCCTTCTTATAAATGGAGAATAATGATTGGAGGTTTTCATCGTCTTGTAATTCATATATCATGGATGATTGAGAGGATAAAATTAAATACTTTAAACTAACATTACTATTGACAAAAAGTCATGCTTTGACTTAAACAAGCAGCTCGCCGAATCTCACCGATGATAAATGTTCATCAACCGTGCCATTCTACCAATATACACATCATCATTGCCTACCTCTCCATTATAATTGATGCAAATACCGATCCTATCCATGATCGGTGTAAAAGAATGATCAATTTTGTGAAATGCAGTCATTAGAGCACTCACACAGTGTCTGCAGTGTCAAAAAATATTTTTTTCTTGTTCATCAATGCTTACTGGGGAGTCACCGCCAGCCACCTCTTGCCAGCAACTTTTGTTGGCCTCCAATGACTCCCAGTACACAGGAACGATGTAGCACTGTTCCAGTGTTCATTTATTACTCTGTACTTTATAACATATGATATAGTAGAAACCTAAGGATATTTTTGTCCATAAACAGGTCATATAACATTTCTATTTAAAAATTAAGGAATAAGAAATTTTCCACTCTTTGACTAGGCAATATGGAAAAACTCTTGTTAGTAACATGTCTCTCTCTCTCAATACAGTAGTCTATACTCCAAACACGATTGACAACTGATGCACTGAAATAATGTTTAATAAAATATTTTTAAATTTCTATTTGCAATCCTATTTTGTGTTAATTCATTGCTGATTTGGGCTATTTATGTTTTGAATAAATTAGTTGGACCTTAATTGAGTTTACATGTCTAAACAGGCTTCAACAAGATACAACTGGAAGAGGAAGTTGAGCCCAACTACCCAAAGCTATTTAAAAGTCAAGAATGGGCTCATAATGGTCTAACATGCATGGAATGGTCGAACACAACCTTGTGGACCCATTTGATTTGAGATTTGTATGAATAGAACTAAATTATGAAAGAAGTTGATTCGGATAGATTAACACAGCCTTAGTATTTTGATCATATATTTTTATGTATAATTCGGATTGATACGATTCTGGTGGCAATGGAAAGAAGACTTCCGTGGCTACAAGTGTTATTTCAGGAAGAAATTCCAAATTCCGAAGATATAGGGGTCGAATTAGGCAATCAATCAGGATGAAATCTGGAGATATGATTTGATTTTACCCTTTGAAGCAACCCTTTCTTTTCCTATAAATAGAGGGGTGGACGTGATAGATGGGGCATTCTCTCCTCTTTAGAGCTCTCTTCTCCTATTTCCTTCTCTTATTTTGCATCTTTGTTTTTAGTTTTATTGTAATGGCTTTCTAAATCTCTCAAGCTAAGGCTAGGAATGAAGCTTGTACTTGATGTTTAATGGATACTTTGATTCAAGTAAGTTCTTTATCATTTTAAATTGATGTTTCATATTTAAAGAGTTTATAATCTATACAATTATTTGATTCAGCGTTGACGAAAGGCACGTTGAATGCTTATAATTCCCTGTGATTATATACTTAATGCTTTCATGTAGTAAACAATCAATTACTATTGTTTTATTTCAAAGTTCTTTAAAAGATAAATTTTCCGATTAAGATAAATTTTCATTTGATCTTGATTGAGTTATCATTTGAATGAAGTAAACATTAGAGATTTATTGCAAGTGGATTTTTGATGCCTTAGCACTTTCTCTTTGAATTGTCTCTTATCATCTATTTCACTTTTCTTCTCTATTCGATTCTCTTCGTAATAGTTTTCTGTGTCACACAAGGCTTTCCCTGTAGATCGACCTTGTTCACTATAGTTGACAAGTAAAAAAAAAAAAGAAATCTGAACTAGACTCCTTCATAGTCTTAGTTTGGACATAACACAAATTGGCGCCGTTGCCGGGGATTGCAACGTGTGGCAAGAATCCGTTACGAAAAACTCACTCTAACTTTACTAATTCTCTAACTTTTATTTTTGCACACTAACTCTTTAAATTCAGTCATTTACTTTATGTCATTTACTTTTTGTATTTAAATTCTGTAATTTTTTTTTTTTTTTTTAGACCGGAGGCACTACCCACGTTACTACCGAAAATTTTTCGGGATCAAACGTGTACCTTGATAGTGCCTTTGGCCTTATTTTTGCAATTTTAATTTTTGTCTATTAACTTCTAACCCTCTAACTTTTTAATATTTTGTCATTTAATTTTTGCACTTTTACTTTTTTTTTGTTATTAAAAAAAAAAAATAATTTGTGTTGCATGTTTACATGGGTGCGTGATAATTCTGGACGATTGAAAAGAGTGAACAAATTTTTTGAAAATTATCTTTATTTTGATACAATGGAGGATCTAAGAACTAATGAGGAACTAAGAAGTAATAATGGGGATAATAATGCACAAAATATTGAAGTTAAAACCTTGCGTGATTATTTGCAACCAACTAGATCAAGTTCTCCTTCTTGCATGATTTTTCCAACTAATGTAGGCGGTTTTGAACTCAAGCCGGGTGTAATTCAATTACTACCCAAATTTCATGGCCTAGATTCAGAAAGCCCATATTTGCATTTAAAAGAGTTTGAAGAGGTTTGTGCAACTTTGCCAAACCAAAATGTTTCAAATGATGCTATTAGATTAAAACTCTTTCCCTTTTCTTTAAAGGAAAAGGCAAAAAATTGGTTGAATTCTTTGAAGCCAAGATCCATTGGATCATGGCAAGAAATGCAAAGAGAATTTTTGAAAAAGTTTTTCCCCACCCATAAAACTAATACACTTCGAAAGAATATCATGAATTTTTCACAAAAAGAAAATGAGACTTTCTTTCAATGTTGGGAGAGATTTAAAGAACTTTTGTTGTTGTGCCCACATCATGGATATGAAACATGGCGTACAATAAGTTTCTTTTATAATGGTTTGACTTCTCAAATGAGGCAATTTGTTGAAATGATGTGTAATGGAGAGTTTTTGAGTAAAGAACCTGAGGAAGCATGGGACTATTTTGATGTGTTAGCTAAAAATGCTCAATCATGGGAAGATTTTAATGAATTTGAAAGTAGTAATAAAACCAAATCTAATGGGGCAACTAAGGGGGGCTTGTACCTTCTTAAAGAAGAGGATGATGTAAAAGCAAAAATTACAAGTTTAACTAGAAAAGTTGAGGCTATGGAAATTAATAGGGAAAACATGTCTAAAGCTTCTCAAAAAGCACAAGATATTTGTAGTATATGTGAGAGTGATGGACACCAAACACAGGATTGTCCAACAATCCCTGCTTTTCAAGAGGTGTTGCATACTCAAGCAAATGCTATGAATACCTACAAAAGGCCATTTTCTTCTCCTTATTCTGAAACTTATACTCCTAATTGGAGAAATCATCCCAACTTTAGTTGGAGAAATGACTCTAATGTGCAGGTACCCCCTTCTTCCTCAAATTATGTTCCACCACATAAGAAGACTTTTGAAGACACATTGCAAACATTCATGCAAAGTCAAGCAACAATCAACAACCAAACAATGCAAGCCATCAATGACTTGAAGACTTCTATCACTCAATTGACCATAGCTTTGAGCACTCAAGAAAAAGGGAAGTTTCCTTCTCAACCTCAACCAAATCCTAAAGGTCAATTTGTAATTGAAAATTTAAATTCTTCAAGTTCACAAGAAGAGCATGCTAAGTCCATCACCACTTTGAGAAGTGGAAAAGTCATTAACAAAGACATTCCAATGAAGGTTGTTGAACCTAAGGAGTCTTTGAATTCTAAACATGGTGATGAACTTGACAACTCTAATTGTGTTTCTCCTATTCCTCCTCCTTTTCCTCAAAGATTACAATCTTCCTCTAAATTGGTGCCGAATGGTGACATTCTTGAAATTTTCAAACAAGTGAAGATTAACATTCCTCTCTTAGATGCCATTAAACAAATTCCATCTTATGCTAAATTTTTGAAAGATCTTTGTACAATTAAGCGTAAGCTAAATGTACAAAAGAAAGCATTTTTGACAGAACAAGTAAGTGCAATTTTGCAACACAACACCCCACCCAAATATAAAGATCCTGGTTGTCCAACCATATCTTGTATAATTGGGAATTATAGAGTTGAAAAAGCTTTGCTTGATCTTGGGGCAAGTGTTAATCTCTTACCTTATTCTGTTTATGAACAATTGGGACTTGGTGAATTGAAGCCCACAAGCATTACACTTCAACTTGCAGATCGCTCAGTTAAAAGGCCAAGAGGAATAGTGGAAGATGTCCTTGTTCAAGTGGACAAATTCTATTTTCCAGTGGACTTCATTGTTTTAGACACACAACCGGTTTCAAATGCATCTTCTCAAATTCCTGTGATTTTAGGTCGTCCATTCCTTGCTACATCTAATGCTTTAATAAATTGTCGGAATGGAGTGATGAGGCTTTCTTTTGGGAACTTAACATGTGAGTTAAATGTATTTGATGCCAGTAGACAACCATCAGACTTCGATGAAACTTTTGAGGTTGACATGGTTGAGAGTTTAGTGGAGGATGTTTTTCCTTTAATTTATTCTGATGATCCACTAAATATTTGCTTAACTCACTCTGATTTGATTAGAATTGATAAAGAGAAGATAATTGCTTTGAAGGACCCTGGATGAGTTTAGATAGAGGTGTGTCTGGCTGAAGACAAGAACTTAGCGCTCCTGGGAGGCAACCCACTTTTGGTTTTGATAGTTATTTTTGTTTAATAGTTAGTTTTTTATTTATTTATTTTCTTTAGTTAGTTTTTAGTTTATTATCTTTGATGATTGCTCTAATCATTATTAGGGTATGCTTATATGGTTCATTATTGATTTACCCTAATGTGATTATGCTTGTGCTTTATTGACTATTTTTCTTTTGATAGCTATGTATATGAGCACATCAACTAATATATTATCTCTTCTTTCCTCTTTTCTTATATTGCAACATTGAGGACAATGTTTAGTTTAGGTTTGGGGGTGTAGAAAGAGATTTTTCTTTTATGTTTTTAGTTTTACTTAAAAAATGAAAATTTGAAAAAATTAAATAGATTTATTTTATTTTATTTTATGTTTTTTGCTTATTTACATTGATTCTTATTCTAGATATGTGACTTTATTTAATGACATCAGACTACTTAGAATATGACTTGACAGATTTAATGATTTTGAGTTCTGATTACTTCATATTGGTTTCTTGTGCTCTTATTTTAAAAATAAAAATAAAGCAAGACATTTGCCTAAGTGAGAATTCAAGCCCTTGATTATGGTCTTACATCTTGGTGGATATCATTGAATCTAAGTAATTATTTTCTTATGAGAGTAAAACTTTGGCATGATCTAGTAGTATTCATGTTATCATGATAGAGTTTTGAGCTTCACTATTCTTGGTTTGTAGAACAATCGAGGACTTGTTGTCAACACAATTCAAGTTGATTGTATAATGTGCTCAAGAAAAAAAGAAATGTGAAAAAAAAAGAATGAAAAAAAAAATTAAAGTCACTCTATTGAGTAGACCGGGACTCGGCGTGCCTCACTAAGCATAGGGTGTTCGAGTCAAAAGGTAGAGTTGACTAATTTATGACATGCATAGCCTTGAAGCCTATTTGGTTCAAGTTATTAAGCCTGAGGGGTGTTTTAACACCTAGTGCCCTGAGCCAACTGGATTGGGAGTCACTGGCCTAACACTTGTTACATGGATCTTATAGAAAGCTAAAAAGGCTAAGCCTTACACATGTCATGTGAGATGAGCATAAAATTCTAGTAGGACACTATGCAATTATATCTTGAATGTGTTGGCAGGTGATCTAGGGTGTTTTACTTTTCAAGGAAGGTTTTGCATGATTCTCTATTATGATCTCTTGAAGATGAATGGATGCCAATGCCTATTTAGTATTAAAATTGAAATTGCTGAGTGGACATGAGACACATTGAGTTGTTCGATTCATAAGAATGGGATTGTATAATTACTTGGCAATGTCTGTTTTTCTAAAACTATTATGTATGTATGAGTACATGCCACCAATATGAAGTTGTTAGAATGAATTATTGTTTTAGAAGACAAGTTATATTATGCATGATTGATTTTACTAAATGAAGTTACATGTTAAATAGGTCATATAACATTTCTATTTAAAAATTAAGGAATAAGAAATTTTCCACTCTTTGACTAGGCAATATGGAAAAACTCTTGTTAGTAACATGTCTCTCTCTCTCAATACAGTAGTCTATACTCCAAACACGATTGACAACTGATGCACTAAAATAATGTTTAATAAAATGTTTTCAAATTTCTATTTGCAATCCTATTTTGTGTTAATTCATTGCTGATTTGGGCTATTTATGTTTTGAATAAGTTAGTTGGACCTTAATTGAGTTTACATGTCTAAACAGGCTTCAACAAGATACAACTGGAAGAGGAAGTTGAGCCCAACTACCCAAAGCTATTTAAAAGTCAAGAATGGGCTCATAATGGTCTAACATGCATGGAATGGTCGAACACAACCTTGTGGACCCATTTGATTTGAGATTTGTATGAATAGAACTAAATTATGAAAGAAGTTGATTCGGATAGATTTACACAGCCTTAGTATTTTAATCATATATTTTTATGTATAATTCGGATTGATACGATTCTGGTGGCAATGGAAAGAAGACTTCCGTGGCTACAAGTGTTATTTCAGGAAGAAATTCCAAATTCCGAAGATATAGGGGTCGAATCAGGCAATCAATCAGGATGAAATCTGGAGATATGATTTGATTTTACCCTTTGAAGCAACCCTTTCTTTTCCTATAAATAGAGGGGTGGACTTGATAGATGGGGCATTCTCTCCTCTTTAGAGCTCTCTTCTCCTATTTCCTTCTCTTATTTTGCATCTTTGTTTTTAGTTTTATTGTAATGGCTTTCTAAATCTCTCAAGCTAAGGCTAGGAATGAAGCTTGTACTTGATGTTTAATGGATACTTTGATTCAAGTAAGTTCTTTATCATTTTAAATTGATGTTTCATATTTAAAGAGTTTATAATCTATACAATTATTTGATTCAGCGTTGACGAAAGGCACGTTGAATGCTTATAATTCCCTATGATTATATACTTAATGCTTTCATGTAGTAAACAATCAATTACTATTGTTTTATTTCAAAGTTCTTTAAAAGATAAATTTTCTGATTAAGATAAATTTTCATTTGATCTTGATTGAGTTATCATTTGAATGAAGTAAACATTAGAGATTTATTGCAAGTGAATTTTTGATGCCTTAGCACTTTCTCTTTGAATTGTCTCTTATCATCTATTTCACTTTTCTTCTCTATTCGATTCTCTTTGTAATAGTTTTCTGTGTCACACAAAGCTTTCCCTGTGGATCGACCTTGTTCACTATAGTTGACAAGTTAAAAAAAAAAAAGAAATCTGAACTAGACTCCTTCATAGTCTTAGTTTGGACGTAACACAACAACCGGTTCTCATTTTCCATTTGCTTACTTTTCGACCTGGATACATGGTCTATAGTTTATTCTTTTCTACTTATGATTCAATATATTATCATCATTCTTGAGAAAGCAGCTATTAATATTAGAGGGCCCCTCGATGACTTATGAAGAAGATTCCTATCTCAATACCGTAGTCAATGCTCCATACGCGATTTGACAAAAGGTTCTCATTTTTCATTTGCTTCTTACGTTTTGACCTATCCATGATCCGTAGTTTCTTTCTTTTCTTCTTATGATTCAATATATTATAATCTTTCTCGACTAAGCAGGCATTAATTTTAGAGGGCCCCTCGATGACTTATGAAGAAGACTCCTATTGTAAGTCCTATGCTTGATGCACACTAAAAGAATAGCAAAGAGCGGATAATAATTTTTTTACACCAATTTCTATTTAATAAAATGTTTTGATTGTACATAAAAACATAGTTCTTCTTATTGTCGTATAAGGCCATTTTTTTCTATCCAATCATGACCTAAGCAAAGTTTTGTTCTTCAAAACTGTTGCTGGGTTATCGACGCCCTCCGGAAGCATGACAACAATATAGAATGAAATTTCCCCAAGTGCTGTGCGAGACTTCTCTGTATTCTTCTCAACCACGAGGACTCCTCTATATGTTCCCCTCGCTCTTGATAACGTCCACATAGTCTACAAACTGAAGTTTGTGATTCTTGATTTCAATTATTGTGGGGCGGCCACCAAAATAGTCCACCTAGTCATTTGAGACGAAACTAGGTTTATTGGACTGAAAGGCCAAAAAAACAAATGTTTCTCCATACATCTCCATTAAAAAAATGATGCAATATTGAAGGAAGATTATATAGACCACAAGGCAACCCACCTCAAAGTCAATAACCATATGTAGGTTAAACACTTCGGCAAAACTGTCTAGCTATGTAGGCAAGGAAAAAATTAGCCAAAGCTACAGCTTTGAGCTCTGGCTAGTGAGATGGAGCCCTTTGCTATCAAAACAAGATCGAGATCTGCCCTTGCTTATGTGATTAAAATGAGTATAATATGTATTTTATATACGTAATTTATATTTTTCCCATCCCAACGTAATAAAACTTTGTATTATTTACATTTAAAAAAAACATACTAAATGTTTTATACATATACTTTGCATTTAATATTCGTATGTCATATTTATAATACATATTATACTCACACTTTGTCACATAGCCCTTTGAGAGTTTCTTCTTCCAAATCTATAATCTTTTGGCTCTAACTTGCTAATGAGCTCTACAATGATATTTTTTATCTACTAACCTTCCCCAAAATTATGATAATGGAGCTGTTATTTTTCAATGCATTATTTTATGGAAGAAGACATCATATATTTAGTATTATGGGTTACATTTTTACATATATTTTTTATTTTTTGTTATATTTTTTATGTCTCCCCTAGCTGTATTATTTTTGTACATATACTTTGTCACTTAGGTGCTTGCCCAATCATGGTCAGGCCTGCCATGATGTGACAACCTGCAGGGTAGGGCCAAGAAAACTCATTGATCCAAAAACCAAACTTGCTGAACCCGCATCCGACCCAATTAAAAATACGGTCAGGGTAGGGGTTTTAAAATTTTATTTATTTTAAAAGGAGGCTCATGTCAAGATTTACCTACTAAATTTGCACAACCCAACCTCGACCCTATTATTTAACGATGTCATGACCTAAGCTTGAGAGATGAGAAAGGAATTTTCTTATAATTTATTTTTTTATTTTATTTCTATTTTATTCAATAGTCAATTAGTTAGTTTTGTAGAGTATTTATAGTTTTCATATCTTATAATGCCACAATGCTCTCTCTCCAATTCTAATTTTCTTAAATAGCACAAAAAATATTTTACATCTATTTATAATGTTGTAATGTATTTCAATTCTTTTTATGATTGGCTCCTCCAAAGATAACGAATAAAATATTAAATTAATAAAAATATTATTGATGAAAAAATAGGGTTACCTGCATACCAGACCTAAAGAGGGTTAAGGTTTGCATTTTTGACCTATTTAATTAATAAGGTTGGCCATGACCCAACTTTATTTAAGTGCGCGTCAAGTCCGACCTAACCCAAAATAACCCGATCCCACCCGATTTTCAACCCTAGGCCAGGGACTCTATCACTATATATAGCCGACAGTGAAAACTACTATACTAGGCATCCTCTTTTGGTAATACCATGGAGAATGCTATATTGGGCTGGGATTTGGGTGAGGTTAGGTCAAATTGGGTTGGGTTGACTTTGACCCACACTGAAATTGGGTCGGTCATAACCTGACCCTATTTGTAAATCGGGTCAAAAATCTAAATTCTAATCCTACTTGAGTTGGGTAGGGTTAGGTAAACGGGTAACCCTACTTTTTTTCGTCAATTTTTTTGTTAGACTCATATTTTATACTTTCTCTTTGCAAAAGTCAAACTCAAAAAAATAAAAAAATAATATATTATAACATTAATTTGTAATGTTTGGTTCTTTGGTTGGTGTATGGCTAATACACATTTTTAGTAACCATCAATAAAGGCCTTAGAAATGTAGTGCTAACTTTTTTTTATTCTAAGAGAAAAATAACTAAACAGACCTTCAACATTTGTTTACTCAAGATGAGCCTACTTGGCTTTTAATAACTCACATACAAACAAAAAATAGATTATAGATCATTTTTTTGATTGCCAAAGAGGATCATGCAATTCATCATGCCTTAATTCTAAAATTCGTGTAACTACTTCTCTATGGCTGCTCCTAGCCCTACCCTCCTTAGCAGCTTGTGATACTTGTTTACAATTTTCTTCCTCTAAAAATTATCTCTTGTCGAGCTTTATCATCTGCATCTCTAGTTGCATGTTTCTAACCCGCTCCCTATTATGAGTGTCAGGCCTATCGTACAAAGCCAAGTCTAGTGTATGATGTATCCTACCAAAAAAGTGAGAGGATGAGTAATGAATACAACAAAATATGAGATATTTTCATTCCAACCACCACGCCCAAAAAATAACAGAAAAGAAATTAAACAATATAGAAAATAACCACACCTTGAATATACTATTCTTTGTTATCCCAAAATGGATATTTACCACAAAATAAAATATATGTGATCACACCTATACTCCAAACATCTTATTCATGCCCAAATATGTATTTAAGCACCTCTACTTCAACATAGTATGCATAAAACAAATACCATAATAATAATATGAATGAGCCTCAAAGACCAACATCATAACAATAGTTTTTTTATTATTTGTAGTAAGGTAAAAGTTGGGTTGGTCAGGTTGTGCAGAACGGGTTCAACCGACCCTAAATCTAAATTAGGTCAAGAGCCTAAACCCATACCCTGACCCTACCTATAGTCATGTCGGGTCAGGTGCAGGGTTAAGTGGGTGAGGTTTGAGTCCAATAAATGAGTTGGGTAAACGAGTTGGGATGGATTTTCAGAGCCCTAAATGCTATAGTCCTTGGAATCAAGAACCTTACAACCACTTCCACTAAATGGATGTTCTTCAACTTACAGTCCAAATCTTGGCAATTATGTTTCTTTTACTTAACACTATCATGATCAGCTCAGTTTCAAATTCCCTGCTGAGCAATGCAATAAAGCTGCCTTGCAACACTTCAAGGTCGGGCTATCACAACAACTCCCAGCAAATTCTGAGTTCATGGAATGACTCCTCCCACCACTTCTGTGAGTGGGAAGGGATCACCTGTGTGAGACGGCATGTCAACATGGTAGCCCCCATGGCCTTGGCCTTGAAGGCCCCATATCTTACCTGGGAAATCTCAGCTTTCTGGAGGGAATCAACCTTGATTACAACAACTTCCATGGCTACCTTCCCCCACAGCTAGGACAGCTGCGTGGAGATGAGATCCTTGCCAACTTGTTTGACTGTTGCAAACTGAGGATCCTTGCAGGAAGCATCCCGACTACAACAAGTTGGTTGGGGAAATACATGCTGATCTTACCACCTTTCTGAGTCTTGTAGAGGTGAATTATACCACAAATAACCGAATCTTTTTTAGAAATAGACTCAACAAATGTCGGAATTACAAAAATAGGCCAGGTACTTCGATTTTAAACAATTAGACTTACGCACGCTCCACTTTCCCATACGCACGCTTGAATTGCCGATAATACCCTTAGGTTATATATATATAATATGAAAAGCCCTCATGGGAGACGAAAAGACCGATGGTGGCTACCAGAGTCCGCCTCTCCTCCTCCCCTGTATCCTCCAACATTTTCTCCTAGATACGGGAGTTGTCGTCCTCCTCCCCCATCTCAACCAACAGCTTCGAAAAGACCTGAGGGAGCCGCCATCTACATCTCCTCCTCCCCCATCTCCTCCGGCATTTTCTCCTAAATACGGGAGTTGCCGTCGTCCTCCCCCATCTAAACCATCAGCTTCTCCTAGATACGGAAGCCGTCGTCTGCTCCTCGTCATTTCGACATCCGAAACCGTCTAGTCAAAGAAGGTCCCTCGTCCGCTTAGATCGTGCACTGCAACGATCTAACCCAATTCGTCTGTCGTCACAAGGTGATCGGAAAGTGGCTACAAAGTGAAGATGCATGGCGGGTTTGAGGTGTGTAGTTTTTGAAATATTGCTTTGTTGGAGTCCGTTAAAAGCAGGGCGATTCGTGCTTGGTTTGATTTTCACTAACATAAGGGTGTAGAGCTGGGGTCTTGTGACTTGGCTGAGTAATGTTAGTAGTAAAAAATAGATAGTTTGTGAAATGTTTAGTTATATGGTTTGTACTAAAAAATATATGAGAGAAAAGGGATTCAATATTTATTTTCTTTGTTTCTGGTTGTTTGCAACAATTTTCCATCAAATGGGTGGTTTGATTGTATCAATTCTATTTGTAATGTATGGTTGTATTTTGATAGTTTATGATGGATTATGTTTTTCCGGGGTTGTATAATAAACAAATTAAGGGTAAAAGTAATGGATTATGCATTTTGCTTGTATGTTTAGATTAATTAATGATTTGATATGATATCTAGTGAGGAGGAGACAATTGGACCTAGTTTACATAGGTAGCACATAGTTAGCTGATACATCCTAACTATTGTTTGGTAGATGGTAGGAGGCTATTTTTTGTTGAAGTACATTGCATGGTCATTAGATTTAAGCAAGATAGGTTGAAAATGTTGGTTTTCATGATGTGATCAAATATCTAGCAAGGAGGGGACCATATGACCCATTTTTTATGGGCAAATCAAACTTAACTGATACAGCCTAGCTATTTACTGGTATATGGTAGGATGGTTAACTTTGGCCTAGCTTATTTTGAGGTAATTAGATTCGAGGAAGATAGGTGTAGAAGGTAGGTTTAAATGATGTGATCTGATATCTAGCGAGGAGGAGACCACATGACCTATAATATATGATTAAAATAAAGTTAACTGATCAAATGAACTGTTGACTTGTAGATGGTAGGAGGTTTTTTTGTTTTTCGAAGTACAATGTGTGGTAATTAGATTTGCTTAAGATGGGTTTAGAAGGTAGGTTTTAATGCTATGATATGATATATAACGAGTAGTATACCATATGACCTAGTAAATGGAAGAAAACAAAGTTAACTGATACATCCTAACTGTTGACTGGTAGATGGTATGAGGCTTATAATTTTTGAAGTACATTGCGAGGTCATTAGATTTGCATTAGTTATGTTTACATATGGGTGGATAAATAAGAATGTTATTAAGTAAATATGTCAACTTGATCTTCTGTGTTGGGTGCTTAGTTAGTATGCTTATAATATATTTTAATAGATGGAAAGTAAGTAAATGAATATATATGTTTTGTTGTTAGGGTAAGTAAGAAGAATATACGTAATTAGTTTTACTCATGACCATGATGTGATCTTATATCTAGCGAGGAGGAGACCATATAACCTAGTTTATATGGTTAAAACAAAGTTAACTGATGCATCCTAACTATTGACTGGTAGATGGTAGGAGGCTTTTTAGTTTTCGAAGAACATTATGTGGTTATTAGATTTGCTCAAGATGGGTTTACAAGGTAGGTTTTAATGCTTTGATATGATATATAACGTGTAGTATACCATATGACCTAATAGATGGAATAAAACAAAGTTAACTAATGCATCCTAACTGTTGACTGGTAGATGGTAGGAGGCTTATATTTTGCGAAGTACATTAGGTGGTCATTAGATTTGTGCAATTTGTGCTATACTATCATGAGAATGGTGTGATCTAATATTTATTGACGATGATACCATATAACCTAGTTTATATGGTTAGAAGATGGTTAACTGATTTTGATTAATTGTTGACTGGTAGTTAACTGATTTCGACTAAATCTATCCATTTACTTTACCGCAGTACACTTATATGTCCACCTTCCCAAGGCATGCAAGGGGCAGCGGAGGAGAAGCTAGAGCAGAGACCAAGTCAGTGGAGGCCAACATCAAGGTGCCAGACAGTTTCATAGTGTATAGAGTGATTATGCTAGATCAAAAGATGGGATGTATTTGGAGAGCAAACATTCTGCACATAACATAATTTCTTCATTAGGCGTTGGTGGTTGCAGGTGAAAGTATAAAACAATAATTACTATCGACTCAGACGATGAAGATGTTAAATTTGAGGTGGGAAGCATAGATACCACTTGCCACCAGCAACCTCCTAATGATGAAACTTTGTAATGTGCATTACTGATTGCTCTACAAATCAACTACATTATCTGATCCAGAACAACCACTCAATATAATCAACAAAAGAAAAGGTATGAACATATTGCCATATACTGCCAACATCAAATCATATGCCTCACATGATAGAGTTAATGATATTTTGTAAGAATATATGTAATTAGTTTTATTCAGGATGATGCGACCATATGACCTAGAATATATATCTATATGGTTAAAACAAAGTTAACTGATATGGGCTACCTGCTGACTGGTAGATGTTAGTAGGTTATTTGTTGAAGTAGTAGGTTATTTGTTGAAGTACATTGTGCGTTCATTAGTTTTGAGCAAGATAGGTTTACATGGTCGGTTGCAATCATGTGATATGATATTAGTGAGGACGAGACCAATAAACCTAGAGTATATAGTTAAAAGAAAGTTAATTGATACTGGCTAACTGATGACTGGTAGATGGTAGCTAGCTGATAAATTTTGAATTAAATTTTGGCTCATTAATTTTATTATTGATTTGAAGGGGTAGTTGGAGTTGGACGTTGAGGTGCCGACAAGCTTCGTAGTGGATAGAGTGATTATGCTAGATAAAAAGATGGGATGGACTTGGAGAGCAATCATTCTACACATAACAAAGTTTCTTTGTTAGGCGGTGGTGGTGGCAAGCGAAAGAAGAAAACTATAATTGTCATAGACTCAAAGTCTGAAGATGCTAAATCTAATGTGAGAAATGATATGTTATACAATCATGACATATCGGTTCTCACCTTAGACTTAGCATCTTCAGACTCTGAGTTTATGATAATTATAGGTGTGTACTTCTTTTTCTTGCCACCACCACTTCCTAATAATTAAACTTTGTAATGTGCATGACTAATTGCTCTCCAATTCAGTTACATGTAATCACATGCCGCACATCATAGACTTAATTATATTTTGTATCTTCAACATCACTTGGACACGGTGGATAATGTATACCCAAATATATTTAATGGTTAGAAAATGTCTTCGTATACAGTTTGGTTGATATTGTACAAGCAAATGTTTCACATGGTTCGAACTGCCTGAATTTATTGATTATGGTGAGTGGATTGGTGGAAATAGAAATAGTGTTTAATGCATTCATATACAATTTAGTTGTTCTTATGATCTTGATGATAAATATTATTTAGAAAATATAAAATGAAAAGCTACAGCTTCCCATAGACGTCATTAAAAACACAGATAGAATTAAATAAATTCAATATCGATGGTCAGAAATGTTATTTTCATTGGCTGGGGCACTTAAGAAAGCGTCATGTTAATATGAGCCCGGGCTCATGCACACGCGCGTGAGCCCCGGATCTATGGGCAATCAGATATACATCTAATGGGATATGCAACCCAATGTCTCATGATGCACATGTCCTCTCCAGTAAAGCTAAATCGGTACCCATGAGACAGGTACCACATATAAATGCATACGCAGACACTGCAATCATTGTTATTGATTTGTTGTGGGTGTCTGGTTATCTCTCTCACCCGGAGGCGCAAGGTAGCAGTTGCATCATATCCCAATTTCAACAAACCTATTGGCAAAACATGTCTGAGAATCACCAATTTCTTGTAGTACTGCTCTACCTCAATGCCAGAGTAATATGGGTCCATTATGTATAGGACATCCTTCCTCAAGTCTAGAAGAATGAGAGTCCAATGGTTACCGTTTACATGAAGAGGGAAGTGGTGGACCTCATATTCCCAGAAGTCTTTTTCATTCACCTTCATCAACTTCAACATATTGGACGACACTTCTGGCCATGCGTATGCAACGGCGGCTCTGGAGATAGTTGCATCCTTTTCCTTCATCGATGCGTAAATGTTGAGGAGGGTAGATGCATCCATCCTCATAAGCTCCTGTGGAATTAGAAACAGACGTTAGTCAAGTAGTTGGCAGTTGTCAATTAAATATGATATTAAAAACAAATGAAGGCCTACCATAAAATGGACAAGATGGAAGGTTTGCTTATTAGTTGGGTTCCCAAGTGCCTTCTTCCGCAATGCCAGCACATACGCATCAATATGCTATATTAGATGAATCGAACATCAAATGAGTATCGTATATAATATCTATGAAAATTAGAATAACTATTATTGTGTACAACACAACCGACTACTACGAATACAACTCAAATTCGCACATACATTATCCCAAAGCCACCTATGCTGCTACATAATGGACCGTATAAACTCCAATGTCAACTGGATTCCACCAATTGCCGACCGACTGATCAATTATGAATGCTCCAAATGTCAACACATATTTATGGCAATGAAAAATGAAATTAATCAATATGAAATGGAATGTATATGTAACCTAGTACTATACTATAACTTACTCATATTTCCAACCCTTTCTAAGGCTCTTTCGAATGGTTTTTTCTTCTTCCGGTGTTAGGGTATGTGGTTTAGGACATGCCAACTCCAACAAGGCTATCTCTAAGAGAGCAACGAGTTCAAATATCTTGCTTCTCTGGACTTCTTGCCTTGCTGGATTTTGTCCCTTAGGTGGGTTGGCAATACCTAAATCTCCTCCATCTTCAATTTGATCCAGTAAATGGTTGGCCAATTCAATGTTAGCCTGCCCATCTTCTTCTCCCTTGTAGTGAACATCATCGTCGTTTAAGGGCTCTCCAGCAATCTCATCCTCTTCCACATCACTTAGGCCCCTCACCAACCTCCTCTTGCTTCTCCTTGGCGCCGTATAAGGGGTCCCTACATATTTGATGACAGTCCTCTTCCTCCCATGGACATCGGGGGGCACAACCTCTTTGACTGTTGGGGCATCACTCCCAATGTTGACCCCTGCCTCCCCAACTACCACACTAGATGCACCATCAAATGGGAGAACTACATCTGTGACGATTTCCTTCAAAAAAATGCACATATGAGTAGAAGTGCAAATCATAATATAAAATTATTAGGACAATGTGCGGCAATAAAGAAAGAAATGTATAACATTGAGGCAAGAAAATCATGTCCTTCATATGAAAAAAAGTTTGCATTCACTAACCTGCGGATAAGAAGATTCATTGATGGGGTTTTCATGGGCTCCATCTTCATTAACATAATCATATCTAGCATCCTTCCCGTCCTGGTCAATATTAAATATTGTAAACCATACTATGATTATTGTCGAAATATAAGAATAATAAAACTTAACACTAGTAAGAAGTCATAATAATTAATATAATGTAGCTAACCTCAAATGGGTCTAATGACCTCCCATGCATGAACAACAAAGCTGAAACATCTTGAGACAATTTGTCTACCTTGGCCTCCAACCGGTCGAATGCATCCTGTTTTAGCTGAATGAGGTCAATTGTGCCAGCAAGCTTGACTAATGTGTCCTTTATCCAGTCCAATTGGATATACACATTTCGTCTTTCTGTAGCATGGGGTTGTCCACTTCCATCTTGCGGCACCTCATCAACAAATGAAATAATTGTTATGAGCTTGCCGAGGCTCCTCCTCCATATCCACTTCTACATGTTCCTCTGCCCTTTGCAGGGCACCACCAACAGGGACCTCAGATTTATCAAAAATTATCCGGTCCCCCTTAAGAAAATTCTTCAGCCCTATGGCTGATTGGACAATCTCCTCATCAGACTCAGCCTGGGCCAACTCCAAGCGCCAGTGCACCAATGCCTAAAAGACAAAATATTTTCATTATCAGTCATCATATATGTTGTTCGCAAATTATAAGTCATAGTAAGACGACAACTGACAATATATTACCTTCTCCTCGCCAAAAATTGCTTTGTTAATTGCATCATAACTGAGCTTCTTATAGTTAGCCCAATTCAGCAATCTAGGATAAACATCATGTTCATGTCTCGCACATAAGTCCCCAAGCAGAGGAATCATTTCCATTGCCCAAACCTGCATATTCAAACCATGGACATAAATGTCATAATCGTATATACAGCATATTACATTAAAACCTCAATCAAAATACCCAAACAGCATACCAATAGTGCCAGTACAAATCCATGCACAATGTAAATGGTTTTGGTTAGGGCCTTCCTTACTTCCTCCAAGCCGTGGAGGGTGTCCCAATATGCAATGTTACCCCATGGATATGAATCGAACTCCTCCACATCATCAGCCAACAAAAAAAACCATCGGTCCACCTTATGCTCCCACCCTCTTCCCACAATGAAAGAAGCCAACACCAATATGCAGGCCAACTTCACCACGTCTTCATCACTTTTGCTTATGATGATCTTCTGGTATATCTGCTCCTTCATAATGTGAAGCTTCTCCTTGCCGAACACCCTACAAAGTAGGGAGTCCTTTCTCAAAACTTTTGGCAATGTTGGAAGGGATGGGAGCACATCAGCCATACGTAGACTGGTTACTTGGGCAAATTTGGTGGGTAACAACTTCATCGAATAGGCTTCTGTCACTTGAAACCTATACTCTCCCTGATGCATTTTTATGATGTGGTGCAAGGCTTAAAGGGGGAACATGAACTTCTCTATGTCTAGCTGCAAGTATTTGCCGAAACATGATCTTTCAAATAGTGTTGCTTGTTGTCTATGCTTATTGAAATGCTCTTTGAGCCTCCGTATGTAAGCATATGTTGATTTGGGTTGAGGGTCGCCCTCATGGGCTCTACCCTTATCACTTTCCACTGGCTTGAAGATCACTTCGGCATTACTTGGTATCTTCACCCTACAATATTTAACAATTCCAAATGGCCATTACTCGGTATACACAAGCTGAGCATGGGTCATAATTTGGCATGTAACCCACACGCACCACATACATATTGGCAAATATTTAAGTAAACAACACCTATTTTGCATCACACAATCAGAATTTGTAGTATATCAAATGCATGCACACTAAGCACCAAACACACAATATCAGTTTGACAATATAACTTACATACACTCTCCAAAAAATCTTTATCTACACTTATATAAACCTCACTTGATCAAATTAACTTACCTCACAATGTAATATTAGTACAAAAATAATTATCAATTGTAATGCACTATAAGTTGACTATGTTAGAAACTTATATCATAAGACATCAAGTCTAAAGTTGGCACAATGTACTTTGCAAAGTAATAAAAGATGCCTAAAGCCTACCAGTCAACAGTTAGGCCCTATCAGTTAACCTTGTTTTAAGCATGTGTACTTGCTTAAATGGTCTACCCTTGATTTTCATCATATCACAGAGAATGGTAAAAAAAGGCCAGTAGTGAGCAAACAATTTACAGATGTAGCCTAGCAACTACATTTCGACCCTTCATTAATTTTGTCACTTTGGTTTGCATTCCGTAAAAGCCATCCATGTAAGCTAAGCCCCAAACACACATTATACAATCGAGAACATGAAAGACCCACATTGTAAGCGTCGCTAATAGTTATTAGCGACATTTACTAAGCGTTGCTACATGCGTCGTTAAAAGTGTTGTCGCTATTGCATATTAACGACACATAAAGCAAGTGTCGCTAAAAGTATAGTATTAGCGACGTTTATTAAACGTCGCTATTAGTGTGGTATTAGCGACGCTTTTGATTCAATGTCGCTAATAATATAGTATTAACGATGTTTATTAAACATCGCTAATAAAAAATATTTAAAATTTTTTAAAATATAATTTTTTTTAAAATAAATTAAATAAATAATTATTAACGACACTTATGTAAGCGTTGTGAATATAAATAATATTTTAAAAAATATTTAAAAATATATTAAATATAATTATTTATAAATAAAAAAATAATTTTATACTATTAGCGGCGCTTAGTAAATGCATCGCTAATAGTATATAAATAAAAAATAAAAAATAAAAAAACCTCCAAACCGGGTCAGTACCTGGTTTGGAAGAGGGGGGAGAGGGGGGTCTTGGAGCGAGGGGGAGGGGGGACTGGAGTGAGGGGGGCAGGGAGGGGGCGTGGGGAGGGGGCAGGGGGACTGGAGTGAGGGGGCAGGGAGAGGGGGGAGGGGTGCGGGGCGTGGGGGACTAGAGTGAGGGGGGCAAACAAGACGGCGGGCGGCGGCACAATAGGGAGTAGAAAGGGGAACGAGAGGGGTAGGGGGGCGGCCCGGAGGAGGGAGCGGCAAAGGCGAGTGGCCGAGGAGGAGGCGGGGCGGCGGGACGGAGAGGAGGTGGGGCGGCAAGGCTGGCTACGTGCGGCGGACGACAGGGAACAAAAAGGGGAACGGAGGGGGTGGGGGGGGGTAGCACCGGAGGACTGAGCGGCGGGGGCAAGTGGCCTAGGAGGAGGCGGGGCGGTGAGGCGGCAAGCGGCGGCGGCATGGCGGCTGGCAAAGGCGGCGGCGGGAAAATGGGGGAGGGGGCCGGGTAGATTTATAGGAGCAGGCGAAATTTTGCCCGGGATATTTATTTTTAAAAAATAACATTAGCAACGCTCAGAGTGAGCGTCGCTAATACAAACTAATAGCGACATATAAGTGTTTGGTCGCTAATACAACACGTAGTAGTGACGTATCCACTTGTACATCACTAATATTATGGTTTTTGGCGAGCTAATACAGCATCGTATTAGCAATGTATAATCCTATACGTCGCTAATATTATGTTGTTTTAGCAACGTATAGCGTATATGTCGCTAATACTCCGATTTTTTTCAAAAAAATTCCATATCCCCTACCCTCCCTCTCTTTTCTCTCCTCTCGCTCCCTATCTCCTATCTCTCTCCTCCCTCTCTCTTCTCTCTCTACCCTCCCTCTCTCTTCTCTCTCTACCCTCTCTCTCTCCCTTCTCTCCCTCTCCTCTCTCGATCTCCCTATCTCCGCTCTCTCTCTCCCATTGTCTCTCCCTTCTCTCTCTCTCCCCCTCTCTCTCTCCTCCCTTCTCTCTCTCTCCTCTCTCTCCTCCCTTCTCCCTCTCCTCTCTCTCTCCTCCCTTCTCTCTCTCTCCTCTCCCTCTCCTCTCTCTCTCCTCCCTTCTCTCTCCTCTCCCTCTCCTCTCTCTCTCCTCCCTTCTCCCTCTCCCTCTCCCTCTCCTCTCTCTCTCTCCTCCCTTCTCCCTCTCCTCTCTCTCTCCTCCCTTCTCTCTCTCCTCTCCCTCTCCTCTCTCTCTCCTCCCTTCTCTCTCTCTCCTCTCCCTCTCCTCTCTCTCTCCTCCCTTCTCTCTCTCTCCTCTCCCTCTCTCTCTCTCTCCTCTCCTCTCTCTCTCCTCTCCCTCTCCTCCCTCCCTCTCTCTCCCCTCTCTCTCTCCTCCCTCTCCTCTCTCTCTCCTCCCTTCTCTCTCTCCCTCTCCTCTCTCTCTCCTTACTCTCTCTCTCCTCCATCTACTCTCTCCTCTCTCCTCTCTCTCCATATCCCCTCTCTCTCTTCCCTCCCACTCCCACTCTTCCCTCCCTATCCCCTCTCCCTCTCTCTCTCTCCCCTCTCCATCTCTCTCCTAATCTCTCTCTCCCTCCCTTCTCTCTCTCCCTCTCTCTTCCCTCCCCTCCCTCTCTCTTCCCTCCCTCTCTCTCCCCTCTATCTCTCTCTTCCCTCCCCTCTCCTCTCAATCTCTTCCCTCCCCCCTCTCTCTTCCGTCTCCTCTCTCTCTCTCTTCCCTCCCCTCTCCTCTCTGTCTCTCTCTCTCTCTTCCCTCCCGTCTCTCCTATCTACCTACACACAATCTCTCGTCTAATTTCAAATTTTTACTATTTTTTATTCTTTAAAATTAATTTTTAAAATTAAAAAATATTTAAATGAAAATACTAATAGCAACGTATACATCTATACGTCGCTATTGGTACACTTAGTAGCAACGTATACATCTATATGTCGCTATTGGTACACTTAGTAACGACGTATACATATATACGACGCTATTACATGTGCTAATGGCGACGTATAAATATATACATCGCTATTACTATTTTATTTTAATTATTTTTTTATTTTAAAAAATTAAATAAAATTTAAAAAAATTTAAAAAATCAAAATAAAATTCTTCTCACCCTCCCTCTCTTCCCTCCCCTATCCCCTCTCTCTCTTCCATCCCACTCCCACTCTTCGCTCCCCTATCCCTCTCCCTCTCTCTCTCTCCCCTCTCCTCTCTCTCCCCCTCTCTCCCGATATCTCTCTCCCCTCTATCTCTATCTTCCCTCCCCTCTCCTCTATGTCTCTCTCTCTCTCTCTTCCCTCCCCTCCCTCTCTTTCTTCCCTCCCCCCTCCCTCTCTCTCTCTCTCCCTCCCTCTCTCTCTCTCTCTCCCTCTTCCCTCCCCTTTCCTCTCTCTCTCTTCCCTCCCGTCTCTCCTAACTACCTACACACTATCTCTCCTCTAGTTTCAAATTTTTAATATATTTTTATTCTTTAAATTAATTTTTAAAATTAAAAAAATATTTAAATAAAAATACTAATAGCGACGTATACATCTATACGTCCCTATTAGTACACTTAGTAGCGACGTAGACATATATACGTCGCTATTACATGTGCTAATAGCGACGTATAGATATATACGTCGCTATTACTATTTTATTTTAATTATTATTTTTATTTAAATAAAATAAATAAATAATTTTAAAAAAAAATCAAAATAAAATTCCTCTCACCCTCTCTCTCTTCCCTCCCCTATCGCCTATCTCTCTTCCCTCCCACTCCCACTCTTCCCTCCCCTATCCCCTCTCCCTCACTCTCTCCCCTCTCCTCTCTCTCCCCCTCTCTCCTGATCTCTCTCTCCCCTCTATCTCTCTCTTCCCTCCCCTCTCCTCTCTGTCTCTCTCTCTCTCTTCCCTATCCTCTCTCTCTCCACCCTCTCTCTCTCTTCCCTATCCTCTCTCTCTCCACCCTCTCTCTCTCTTCCCTCTCCTCCCCTTCCCTCTCTCTTCCCTCCCCTCCCTCTCTCTTCCCTCCACTCTCTTCCCTCCCCCTCCCCCTCTCTCTTCCCTCCCCCTCCCCCTCCCCCTCTCTCTCCCCTCCCTTCTCTTTCTCTCCCTCTCTCTTCCCTCCTCTCTCTCTCTCCCTCTTCCCTCCCCTCTCCTCTCTCTCTCTTCCCTCCCATCTCTCCTATCTACCTACACAATATCTCTCCTCTAATTTCAAATTTTTATATATTTTTATTCTTTAAATTAATTTTTAAAATTAAAAAAATATTTAAATAAAAATACTAATAGCGAGGTATACATCTATACGTCGCTATTAGTACACTTAGTAGCGACGTATACATATATATGTCGCTATTACATGTGCTAATAGCGAAGTATAGAGATATACGTCGCTATTACTATTTTATTTTAATTATTTTTTTTATTTTAAAAAATAAAAAAATTAAATTTTTTTAAAAAATCAAAATAAAATTCCTCTCACCCTCCCACTCTTCCCTCCCCTATCCCCTCTCTCTCTCCCCCTCTCTCCTGATCTCTCTCTCCTCTCTATCTCTCTCTTCCCTCCCCTCCCTCTCCTCTCTATCTCTGTCTCTCTTCCCTATCCTCTCTCTCTCCACCCTCTCTCTCTCTTCCCTCTCCTCTCTCTCCCCCTCCCTCTCTCCTCCCTCCCTCTCTCCTCCCTCCCCTCTCTCTCTTCCCTCCCCTCTCCTCTCTGTCTCCCTCTCTTCCCTCCACTCTCTCTCTCATCCCTCCCCTCTCCTCTCTGTCTCTCTCTCTCTGTCTCTCTCTCTCTTCCCTCCCCCTCCCTCTCTCTTCCCTCCCCTCTATCTCTCTCCTCTCTCTCCTATCTACCTACACACTATCTCTCCTCTAATTTCAAATTTCAAATTTTTAATATTTTTTATTCTTTTAAATTAATTTTTAAAATAAAAAAATAATTAAATAAAAATACTAATAGCGACGCTTATTTTTAAATGTCGCTATTGTTGAAACTATTAGCGACATTTGTAAAATACATCGTTAATAGTGTTGAAATTTTGTTAAAAAAAATTTAAATATATATCTTTTAGTGACGTTTATAAAAGCGCCACTAATAATGTAAGTATTAGCGACGCATAAATGAAAGTGTCGCTAAAAGGTTACGTATTAGCGACGTTTCTTGTATGCATCGCTAATAGATTATCATTAGTGACACTTACTATTATGCGTTGCTAATATTGGTATTTTTTGCGACAGTTTATTATACGTCGTTATTATTGCCTTTTAGCTACGCATAGTATTGCGACGCTTATATAAGCGTCGCTAATACCCAAATTTGTTGTAATATATAAACCTAACTATATCAAGTCTAAAGCCAGCACAATGTACTTTTGCACAGCAATAAAAGATGCTTAAAACCTACCAGTCAACAGTTAGGCCCTATCAGTTAACGTTGTTTTAAGCATGTGTACTTGCTTAAATGGTCTACCCTTGATTTTTATCATATCACATATCACAGAGAATGGTAAAAAAGGCCACTAGTGAGCAAACAATTTACAGATGTAGCCTAGCAACTACATTTCGACCCTTCATTAATTTTGTCACTTTGGTTTGCATTCCATAAAAGTCATCCATGTAAGCTAAGCCTCAAACACACATTATACAATCGAGAACATGAAAGACCCACACTCGTATGAATCTACATAAATATAGACCTAACTATATCAAGTCTAAAGTCGGCACAATGTACTTTGCAAAGCAATAAAAGATGACTAAAGCCTACCAGTCAACAGTTAGGTCCTATCAGTTAACCTTGTTTTCAGCATGTGTACTTGCTTAAATGGTCTACCCTTGATTTTCATCATATCACATATCACAGAGAATGGTAAAAAACCACTAGTGAGCAAACAATTTACAGATGTAGCCTAGCAACTACATTTCAACCCTTCATTAATTTTGTCACTTTGGTTTGCATTCCGTAAAAGCCATCCATATAAGCTAAGCCCCAAACACACATTACACAATTGAGAACATGAAAGACCCACACTCGTATGAATCTACATAAATATAGACCTAACTATATCAAGTCTAAAGCCGACACAATAACTTTGCACAACAATAAACGATGCCAAAAGACTACCAGTCAACAGTTAGGCCCTATCAGTTAACCTTGTTTTAAGCATGTGTACTTTGCTTGAATGGTCTACCTTGATTTTCATCATATCACATCACATATCATAGAGACTTAGCCTAGCAACTCAATTTCTATCCTCAAAGACTTATGGCCCATGTTTCTATGGTTCTTCAGAGCCGTGACAACAAACTAAGCACCGAACACACAATCTACGTTTGACAAGATCAATCTACCCATGTATATACCAGACTATATAGAGTTTATTGTCCACACAATTTATTTTCAAGACTAACCTATAATGTACTAGTCAACAGTCAGGTCATATCAGTTAAATTCGTCTATAGCATACAATAATGCTTCTATGGTCTCCCCCTTATTATTCATCATATCTCATATAACATAGCACGGGTCCAACTTAACTAATCCGCTACATTTTTCTTCCTTATCCTACCTACAATATTTTTTTCATCAGAGATTTCCTTTTCAAAATTCATCATGAGATAACATCCTTCAAATATTTAAATCAAATTTATCTTACGACATCAAATACACTAATCATAGCAGTACATACGGCCAATTTACACACCTATTATGAATTTCATCACACAATCTCAATAAATTTCAAACCAAACCATATAATACAACTAAAAAGATATTCGCTTCTTCAATTAACCATACAGAGTTGTAGGATCTCACCTTGCTATTTATGTCGTCTTCTATTGATCAACGGATGGGGAGATTGGTCAGATGGCCAAGTGAAGAGGCAGAATGTAGATTAGGGCCAAACACCGAAATGTGGGATGCGGCCGGCTAGAAGAGAGGGACGACAGGAATGGAGATTAGCAAAATGTCTTCAGAGGGGGGAAAGGTGGCCACAATGTATGTCTCTAGTTATCAAATGACTGCCGCAGTGAGATCACCGGAGTGGATAACGAAGGATGGAACAAAATGAGAACTTTCTCTACAATAACGGAGGAGTAAAAAATGTGGGACTGGATGACCGATAACGGAGAAGAAGAAAGAGGTGATGAATGGGATATAAAAGGCTGGATGAGGGGTTGCCGAACAGGAATGCGATTCTCGTAATGGTCGAGAGTGGTCGCGAGCGCCGGAAGGAAAACTGAAATCTGAATTTAGGATGCAACTGGTAAAGTAGGGTCGAGTCTATTCATTTCCATTGCCCTAAGGGTATTATCGGTAATTTAAGCACACGTATAGAAAAGTGGAATGTGCGTAAGTCTAATCGTGCAAAATCGAAGTACCTGGCCTATTTTTGTAATTCTGACATTTGTTAAATATATTTCTAAAATTTTTTCCAAATAACCTTATAGGAAGCATCCCGCCTTCCACTGGTAACCTCTCTTCGCTTGATTATCTTTCTTTTGCAAACAACAACCAGGAGGGCCCCATTCCATCTACCTTGGCAAAAGTGAAGGGTTTAATCGCGATCAATCTACGTCTTTCTCTAAATTATCTTTCTTGAACAATTCCCCGGTCCATCTATAATGTGTCCTCTTTAAGAATTTGCTCTGACCGGAAACCAACTTCATGGGAGCCTTCCCTCAGATTTGGGGAAGGTCCTCCCTAATCTGAAGGCTGCACTTCTATCAGACAACAGATTCTCAAGATCTATTGCAGTTTCTTTATCCAATGCTTCAGAAGTTTTGGCGTTTCAAATTTTTGGTAGTAGTTTCATCGGAATTGTTCCGTCTAATTTAGGAAGTTTGCAAAAACTTACGTATTTGGGGCTCTCTGGTAATAAATTAGAAAATAATGGTGATTTGAGTTTTGTAACATCTTTGACGAATTGCTCCAGCTTGACTAGGCTACAATTTGATGGGACTTGGTTCGCAATGGGGTCAAATCAGTTTCTAATCGATGTGAAGTCTGAAATTTAATCGACACATTAAATTCACTTTATAAGAAATTATTTAATACATTCTAACAAACAAAAGCTACTTAAAATATTATTACCTATGCCAATTACCACCAGCACAGGCACAAAAACTAAGGTTCCAAGAGCCATCCAAGAGCAAAAATATTGCATTTGCTAAAAAATTTGGTCGGGTCCTGATAAAGGATTGCATGTCGGCCACTATTAATCCAGGCAAATATTGCACGTCATCCATTCATTGAACAGTTAAAACTATGTAAATAATATATAAACGATGTGTAATGATATCACCTAAGAAATCAGCCAAAAGTGCACTAGAAGGACCCTATCAATGCTATTACAAGAAATATTAATCACAAAACCTCATATATATATATATATATATATATATAATAGATTAGAAAATCTGAAAAATAAAATAATTATATTTTCAACTTTCTTGCATAATGTTATTAGCAAGATCAATCAACCAAAAATCATGGTAAAAACCTCATGGTTTACAACCTATCTATAGCCTTATAAACGCATGGTTTACAACCTAGTTATCTATGCATAAGGCCTCCTTCTTCTACACAACATTGTCTCAGTTTTTTTAGGCTTCCCTTGTTTACAACAACAAAATAGGTGCACATAGTACTTACCATTTAAATCTTTATTGCTTGATCGCTTTATAGCACAAAACCCTAAGACTAGCAGCAAAAAAGGAGCCATATTAGGGGCACATAAACTTATAAGTGGATTTTTAAGCAAACCCTATGGGGCCTGCTAGGTTTATATATGTTTTGAGTGGTACATTAGTCCATTGAGTTGGGCCACTTATCTTAGAAATAAAGATGCATTTACATCGTCAGTTTTGGCAACTTGAAAAATGAGTTGGATAATGAGCTTAACTACCCATTGAGTTGGTAAAGATAGATCAACACAACAAACTACACATACAACAGCAGTACACTTCTGTTCCATGCTAACAATTAGCTAATTTTGTAGGTTGAAGATTCATGTGTCCCAGGGAAAGAGGCTCTGATGGCGCGAATTTCATTGAGAACATCATTAATTGCAGGACGTTCATGAGGGGACATGACTGAACAGTTGATTCCAATTTGAAGAATTGATCTTAAATATTCAGCGATTATTTCATCACAATGAATCTCGTCATTCTGAAGCATTTGGGGATCAACAATCTCCACTACTCGGTCGTGTATACCAATTTCAACATAAGTACGAAGGCTTAATCCATTGGAAAATGTCTCATCAGTTGGCCTCTTTCCAGTGAACATCTCCAGTAAGATGATTCCGAAACTGTACACATCCCCACAAGTTGAAACTTCACCACCTACACCATACTCTGCAAGCCAAACATTTCATTAATATAGAAAAAAACAGTTCATTTTAAACAATGACTTCATTTGTTAGAAAATTTTTACTATCCCCTAGACTAGCATCACTTAAAGTCATTCAAACATTGCTAATATTGAAAAGTTCATTAAATTTGAAGTAGTGACTTAACATATAAGAGAAATTTGGTATCACCTGGAGGAACATAACCAATAGTGCCTTTAATCGCCATAGAACTACTTCTTTCTCCGCTGAAATTGCTGGAAATTTCATTTAGAATCATAGCTAATCCAAAGTCACCCAAATGAGCTATCAAATCATCATCCAGAAGAATATTACTCGGCTTCAAATCACAGTGAACAATCGGGATGTGACAGTGATTATGAAGATAATCTAATGCAGAAGCCACATCCACAGCAATATTTAGCCTCTGAACGATGGCCAAAACTTTTGGTGGTTTCTCTCTGTCATAGCTCATATGCAACCATCTCTCCAAACTTCCATTGGCCATAAACTCATATATTAAAGCTTTAAAATCATTTCCTTCACGGTCTATGCTAGAACAAGATGTAATCAACTTTACTAGATTCCTATGCTTCACTTGTCTCAAGGCTTCACATTCTGCTACGAAAGTTTTAGACGCTCCACGTAGTTGAAGGTTAAGCACCTTCACAGCAACACCATTTCCTTCCTTTTCTATCCTGCCCCTGTACACAGTGCCAAATCTTCCCAAACCAATTATATTCTCCAGAGAAAACTCATTGGTTGCTCTCCTTAGTTCTTCATATGAAATTCTCAAATGCCTGTTGCTGAAAAATAATGAGGAAGCAAGTTCCTCATTATTGGGTTTTCTTTTCCAATAGTAAACTATTCCAATGAACATCAAGAATACAATGAAAATGGATGAACATATCAAAGGAATTACTAAATTGGGCGTCTTTGATCTTTTTCTTCCACTGTCTTTTACTTGGCAAACAGACAGGTTCAAATATTTTGGACCCCCACATAGCATTTTGTTTCCTATCACCGAAATTTCACTTCCATTCTGAAAAACCCCTCTGCTAGGGACCGGTCCCTCAAAGAAATTGAAAGACAAGTTAAGATACTCTAAAGACGTGATATTCTCAAGAAACTGTGGAATCTCTCCTGACAAGTTATTTTGGGAAAGGACAAGCATGCGAAGATTCTTTATATTGCTGAAGGACTGAGGAATAAGTCCATGGAACAAGTTGTTTCCTAAATTAAGTATCTCTAAGCTTTGGCAAAAGCCCAATGCACTCGGAAGTTCACCTGATAAGTAATTGTTATAAGCATAAAGTGCCCCAAGATTTTTCAAATTTGAGACTTCCGCAGGCAGAGATCCAGTAAGAGAATTGTCAGAAAGATCTAGGAAAATCGACAAAGAGATGATGGAGAAGATTTCTCTGGGTATGTTACCATGGAGCTTATTTTTGCTTAGCTGCAGTAGTAGTAGTCTTTTGCACCTTCCAATACTAGCTGGTATGCTTCCCTCGAGCTCATTTTCTGCTGCAGAAAATTCAGACATAGAGCTAGCATTGCAGAGGGTGGATGGAAGTACTCCAGAAAGCTTATTTTCAGTTAAGACAAGAGTATGCAACCTTGGAAGCATTCCAATCCCAGGTGGAATATCACCTGTCAAAGATGTATTCTGTACTGATAAAACTTCCAAACCTACAAGGTTACCAATTCCTGAGGGAATTTTTCCATAAAGCTGATTTGACCCCATTGCCAACCAAGTAAGTTGTGTGGATAGATTTGATATGGATTCAGGCAGGGGGCCAGTAAAATGATTCCGATCAAATTGTAGCCTAGTCAAGCTGGAGCAATTCGTTAAAGATGTTACAAAACTCAGATCACCACTATTTTCTAGTTTATTACCAGAGAGCCCCAAATACTTTAGTTTTTGCAAACTTCCTAAATTTGACGGAACAATTCCAATGAAACTATTACCAAAAATTTGAAATGCTAAAAGTTCTGAAGCATTGGATAGAGAAACTGGAATAGATCCTGAGAATCTGTTGTCTGATAGAAGTACAAAATTCAGATTACGGAGGAGCCCCAAATCTGAGGGAAGACTCCCATGAAGTTGGTTTTCAGTCAGAGAAAGTTCAATTAAAGAGGACACATTATAGATGGACCGTGGAATTGTTCCAGAAAGAGAATTCACAGAAAGAATTAGATAGTGTAAACCCTTCACTTTTCCCAAAGTAGATGGAATGGGGCCCTCAAGGTTGTTTTCTCTGAAAGAAAGATATTCAAGAGAAGAGAGGTTGCCAGTGGAAGGTGGGATGCTTCCTGTAAGGTTATTTGTGGCAAAATTCATCACTGCAAGACTGGGAAAGAGGGTAAGATGAGCATGTATTTCCCCAATTAGCTGGTTGTTGTCCAACTTAATGACCCTCAGTTTGGAACAGTGGGACAAGTTGGCAGGGATCTCACCTCCAATATTGTTGTAGCTGATATTGAGATGTTGGAGGCGAAGCAACCGTCCAAGCTGTGGAGGAAGGTAGCCATGGAAGTTGTTGTTATCAAGGTTGATTCCCTTCAGAAAGCTGAGATTTCCCAGGTAAGAAGATATGGGGCCTTCAAGGCCAAGTCCATTTAGGTCCAACCATGTGACTCTTTGATGCCGTCTCCCACAGGTGATCCCTTCCCACTCACAGAAGTGGGAGGAGTCATTCCATGAACCCAGAATTTGCTGGGAGCTGTTGGATAGCCCGACCTTGAAGTGCTGCAAGGCCACTTCATCAGTTGCATTGCTCAGCAGAGCGTTTGAAACGCAGCTGATCATGGCTGTGCTAGGTAAAAGAAACACAATTGCCAAGATTTGGATTGTAACTTGAAGAACATCCATTTAGTGGAAGCGGGTGGGTGCAAGGTTCTTGATCCAACGACTATATATAGCTAGATTTCCCCATTTAGCTACCTAAATATACACTATGTTTCTGTTGTGTACTTTCGATCCCCAAGACGGCAGCAGACCCAGCTTCTTCTTCCAATCCTTACCTTTTGACCGAAATATTTTTTAGGTGTAGATTGGGCAACATCTTGGCCGGCTTAACAAGAATCGTATATCATCGCAATTGGTAACGTATTACGTCATTTTATGATTGGTGTCAGGTATTACATAAACATACATGTAGGTATCTTATTGCACCTAATATTTTATCCGGGTGACGAGCTCGTCCTTGACCCAGTCACGCTCCCACTTCAGCACTGACTGTAAGTCCTGCTCTGACGGGTCAGCGCCAACACTCGCCGTACTAGGTTCAATGAACACCATTTGTCTTCCTCGGCCTCACTTCTTCCCTCCCATAAAGATACCCTTTTGCAACATTAATGTGTCTTTGTCGTTTGGATTGGTCCACGGCTAAATAGTCGATACAAAACTTATTTATCTTTATGTTCGTTAATAATTTATCCCTTTGATATTTTATCTTTAGATAAAACTTATTTTTCAACAAACACAGCTATTATCTATAAATATAATTTTTTAGGCAATTTAAAGTGGCTAAAGAGAATGAAAATGGTATTAATGACTTTAACTAAGTATGACACCTAAAATAAAGATCTCTAGATTAAGTAACTTAATATATAATAATAATTTTTGGACTTATAGATATATTATTTTTTTATTTGTAGTATTACTACTAGATAAATTAGTTCCTTTTTAAAGGCCAAATAAAGCTATTAACATGGGATAAAAAATATTTAATAATTAACTTTAAAGAAGAACTCAAATATAATATTATCATGATTGTATTTAAATTATTAAAGATTTAAGTATAAGAAAATAATATTTAAGAATAATTAGAAAAGAAATAAAAATTATCCTTTATATAAGAATCTACATTGTATTTGAAAGTTAACTAGAGTTCGGACAAACAGCCGGACAAGGTCTTTGTCCATGGCCATGTCCAAAAATTGACGGGCAAAAGAATTCAGCCGAACACGACTATGTACACCTTGAACAAGGACCAAACATTAGACGATGGACGTCCATGACTAGCCCTATTTGTGATGAGAAAGTTATCCTAGATGAGTTCCCTAGTGCATTTACAAACTAAAAAAATAATAATTCTAGGTCAATTTGTAGTAAATCCCCCAAGCTTTTGATCGGAGAGGAGTGTCAATTTTTTACTGGAGGTTGTAGATAGTTAGATTTGAAGAAGGCAGGGAGCAAACGGGTTGAAGCGAATGGGTTGAAGCTGTTTGGAGATGGTAATTAGAGATTGTCAATAACTGCCATTGTTGCCCATAAAGTTTAGAGGAAGAAGACGTAAGAATCTAGTTCCAAAATTGGAACCAGGAGAACCTAATTCTATTTTCGTAAGGAGTCATTGAGCTTTGTGTAATCACCACCAGAAGCTGAGTAGGAATTTCATTATGAAATATTGTTCTTATCAAGCTTCTCCTCAGTTTCAAATTCCATCAGCCTGTTCATGTCTTCATCCGCTTCTCCCTCTTGTTTTGACTTTCTAGTTTCCAAGTGGGTTTGGGGTTGCAGATGATCACCCCATGCAGATGATTGCAGGAGATCATTTTCCTTAAAGAGAATACCTAATCCAGAATTCAGATCAGATTTTTGGAGGGGCAAGTAAAATACATGGTAGATGCAACATCTGAGGTAGCAGCCATTGCAGGGGCAATGGTGGCTCCATTGGCAGAGCCATAATGTACCATCTATGTATATACACAAAATCGACTATATAGAAGTGGGGTGGGTTGGACAAAACAAAGGGGTGAGAGACTCCTCATCCCTTCATCCCTCTTCTATTCCCTCCTTGATGTTGTAGTTATATTGTAAGACTAATCTCCTTAATGTAGCTATATGTTTATACTCACATTATTTTGTGTTTCTTCTGTACTACCCTAACAAGCTTTTCTTCTAGAGGATCATGTTATGTTGCACCTGCCATCCATTTGCTATCAAATATTATTTCACTTGTAATATAATTCCATCATTTTAAATTATCAATTTTAAAAAATTTTCTTTTTAATAATGTAATTGCGATTTGCCATTATTATTTGAGTCTGGTTCACCACATTAAGGAGATAAAACCTTCTATGCACGCACTATATTTTTGCCATCTATGCAGAGTTAACCTTCCTCAATGGCAGGTCTGTTTGCGGTCACCCAAATGCAAACCGAGCCATTTTTTTATCCCAGGTTTGGTTCAATTCCCATAGTACCCCATTTTCCCAATAAAAAGAAACCAGTTGGCATGATTTAACCCTCTCTCTCTCCCCTCTATGCATTTCACTTCTTACCTCTCTGCTACCAATTTACCAATTGATGGCCTTTCCTTCCCATCTAATCCTCATGCACAAACCCCTCTCCTTCTCTAAGCCCAATACTAGTTATTTTGTTCCAATTTCCACTCTCAATAACATCTTCCCCCCTCTCCCCTCCCCAACACTAGAGCAAGAAGAAGTCTTGCCACAATTAAGCTACGGTCTAATGCCTGTTTCAAGAAACTATGTAAGATTTTTTATTATGGACATCCACTAGTAAGGCTTTTGAGATTTTTTACTTTAGTCTTTTGAGCATTTGCCTTTTTTTGTATTTTTCTTGGTTTGTGTGATGTCATGCTCTTTTGATTATCTATGTCGCCACTCACCATGTTACCAAGCTATAGACTAACTCAACAATAGGGCTTTAGGAGGATCAAGTAAAGGTCCCACTCCTCCAATTTATTTCTAGTGCATTTTGAGAGTTTAATATCTAACTAGATGGTAGTAGTAAATCACTAGAGCGCACTTCAAACTCATACTTCATAGAAGTAAAAATTTAAAGTTCGAGCCTCCTTACATAGGAATTTATACTAAGCAAAGAAAATAAATAAACTACACATAAACTATCAATATACCATATATTCAACCAAACTAAGTATACAAATCACATGTGAAGACACAGTGATATAACATAAAAATTCCACTTTGATGAAAAACTATGATAACCAACTCAATGCACTAGAAATAAAGAACTTATATGATACTTAGGACAACTAACCAACTACTAGAAACTCTACACAAAAGCAAATGTATTTTCTTTGTTTAGTCCTCTTCATTATTGGCTTTCAATTCTTCCTCCCTTGAATCCTTGAAGCTTTCTCTTTTTGTATTTCATTTTCATCTCTTTTTAGTAACTTAGTCAAAGACTCCTTCAATTATTGATCCACCTTTGTGATTTTTTAATTCCTTTGAAGAATTTGTTGTGATTTCTCTTTTGTTTATTATTTGAGAATCTTCTTTTCAGTTATGTATCTTTATGAATCCACCATTAATATGTGCATGAAGCTTCTTAGTGAACTCTCAAGGTAAATAATGATAAAAGACCTCTTTTTTCTTCTTTATTATTTCTTAAGTTTTACTCTCTTCAAATTCATGATACCTTAGATTTTTATATAGGTTTTTAAGTCGGTTTAAGACTTTGACTATAACTATGAATAAAATGTCTTCCAAAAAGACATAAACTACTAGTGATTCATCGTCCACTATTTTCTTAGGGGCATGACTTTGATAGCAATAGATCAAAGTCAATGGCAATCGATTAAGACTCTCAATTTTATTTTACAAAGGGTTAATTAAAGTGGTGAACAATGGATTGAGCCTATATATTTTGCAGCAATCAATCGATGATACTGCTAATTTATAGTTTTACCATTTTTACCTTAATTAGGTAAACTTTCAAAATCACTTCTAGAACTCTTCCAAATGATTTTTGTATGAGAATACATGCTCAATAAACCTCTTTTACCTTCAACACTATTTAATCTTTAGCTTTAATCCATAAGAATATGTATGATTATATTTTTTAAGTTTATCAATTCTAAACATGACTCGACTACAAGTACATCTGGTCAGATTTCTAAGACTAATTACATACTCAAAGATTGGACATAGTTTTCATCAACAAAATTAGTCAATTATATAGCATATGTCTCGTATGTTCTTTCAAATCCTTCCTATCAAAATAACAAGATCCAAAAAAAAGGTAAATTTCTATTGCATCTCATTTAATATTTGTTTAGGTGCTACATATGTCTTTCTCTATGTTATGTCACATTGAAGGCATTTTACTTATGTTGCCTATATTTCTTTCCATTGATTTAATTCCTTTCAAACTTGTCTTTCTTGTTTCCATTTTTAACTCCTTAAGGAAAGACCTAAAATGAACTCCTCAATGGCTACCACAATTGTACAATGATCTTACACTCTTTAAATATGAAAAGTAAAAAAAGCTTTTAACTCTTTCTTCATTAATCTTTTGATATGTTTTATGTTAAAATAAGTGACTAATTGTAGGAGAATTGCTCATTCTAGAGTTAGCTTGCATGAAAAATAAGTGAATGATTACATATTTTGTATAATTACTTTTGATGGATCTTTAGCTCAACGTTGAAGAGCCCTTGACAAATAGGGAGCATACGATTTTTTGAGAGATGGTGGTTCAAGTCTACCAAGATCCTTGTTAATGAAATCGAGATAATTATAATAATTGCACTTAGACACAAGTGTTAATATAAACGGGACCCGAACCTGCTTGAAACTCTAACTTCCATTTCACCAACGATGGAGAAACCAAGCAAGAGGTAGAAACAGGAAACAAAATATCATCCAAAGGGTATCTGGGAAGGAGGAGGGATAGGTTCAAAAAAGAAACAAACAGTGGTTGGAACGAAGGATGGGTCAAAGCAGAAACAGGGAACGATAACAAAGGAGAACCCGTTGTGTGTTTTTATTCTCCCGACCCTGATGAATGTCTTTCAAATCAAAGCACCTCAGGGGATATTTCTTTTCCGAGGACAGTTAATGAAGGGTAGTGGGCCTTCCCTTAATTTGGGAAACCCATCACCAAATGGGTTTTGGGCCCATCCCTATTCCCAGTTTAAAATTTAAAAAAATGTAGAAAACTTCAAAAAACTGCTCCCAAACACCCAAATAGCAGTTTGGTGGTATCCATAGACCAAAAACAAGCAAAGAAATATACATTTATTACTCTAAATAATTCATGTTTGAAATAAACAACTTGCAACGACATCCTAAACTTTAATAACCAATTATATCTCACATCGACAGAATAGTGAGATGTCTAACAGAGAAAAGAAGCATTCAATCTTATATGGATCAAGTGCTTTCGGCTAAATATATTATGTAACAGATAGACAACCAATATCGTTAATGCCATTGGCTACCAGACACAACCCTCTACTTACAAACAGATAGACAATCACTTACTGGTTCAGACATCAGCTTGTGATGTGCCAACTTTTCAATAGGATTGGCAGCATGAGAATGAAATTAGAATAAAACAAAGATAGTAAGGGGGAAAAAATTCAATTTAAATAAGAGCAAGTAAGACCAACACATACAAATCAATCAATGTTACCAACACATAAGAAGATGTTAATCACTTAGTGATCTTGAACTAAACCAAATCCCATATCCAATTAACAAGCCATACTATGGATATACCACCAAAAAATAGTAAGCAAACATAGTACATAGCATGAAATGTCATCACAAAGAACGTGGAAAAAAAATTACCTTCATCAAATATTCGATTATCAGTTTGCTGTTCACAGCCACAACATGGTCTTGCAATAAATTTTGTTCTCAAATGTTGCATATAACAGAACAACATACCTCCAATATTACAATTACAAACAGACAGTACAAAATCCAGATAATGGTAGAAGATAGAAAATTTCAACTACCAGTTCTTGTAATATAACCACAAAGTACATACACATTCAACAACAGGAAAACTGAAGAATTCTTCAAATATATTTCACATTAAATGATTACAACCAACTGTATTGCGTATGACAATGATAAGAAGTTATATTCCGAGCTGCAAGTGGAAAATGGCAGAATTCAAGCTAATAACATCTTTCAATAGGATGTACATGTTTACCAAACAAATAAAGGAAAAAATGAATTATTACACTTAACTATATTTGGGAATTTCTTTCTTAACTTCTGACAGCAGACAAGTCAAAATTCCATATGAGCTCTATGTTCAATCAATAGTAGTGTTCAAAAATTAGTACAAAAATAAGTTCATAAACTGAATTAACACTTTCAAACTTCACATGAATCACTTGAATTGAAAAAAAATTTGAAATATTAAACGAAATTTTAGATTGACATTTAGGAGATTGATATTAGCATATGACAAATAAAAACCTATATCAACTCTATGTCCATTAACAATCCTCAGTGTTCACAAACAAAGTCAGCCACTAATTAAATAGACCAAAACGGGGAAAATACTGAATTGCTAATTTACTTACTTCAGTGAAGTTTAAAGTAGATACTATTAAGTCATATAAGAAGCATCAAACACAATGAGAAAGATACAATTATAGTATACTAGCGCAAGTAACCAACAAAGTGTCTCATCACATACCACTACAATAAAAAAGACTATTAGCGACGCTAATAATAATATAAGTGTCGCTAATGACTATTAGCGACGCTTATAAACCATCGCTACTTATGTCGCTCAAAAACGAGTCGCTATCGATCATTAGCGACGCTTAAGGCAAGCGTCGCTAATAGTGCACATTAGCGACATTTATACATACGCGCTAATAATTTTAGTATTAGCGACGCTTTCTTATATGTTGCTAATATAAAAAATTATGTTAAAAAATAAATAACAACTTATTAGCATCGCTAATATAAAAAAAATTTGAAAAAACCTCGTTAATAAAAAAGCATATTTTTAAAAAAACATTTTTATGTATTAGCGACGCTTTGTCAAGCGTCGCTAATATTCGTAAATTTTTTAAAAAATAAAAAAAAGTCTTTAGCAACGCTTGTATCACTTTAAAAAAAAAAAAAAAAACGGCACCGGAATCCGGCGGAAGTGCCGAATCCCGTGCCGGTGGGAAGTTGGGGCACGGGGGGTGTGGTGACCCTGGGAGAGGGAGACCGGGACCGGACCAGAGTGGGGTGGCCAGGAGCCGATGTGGGCGGCAGAAGGCGGCTAAGTGGTGGGGCAGAGGAAGGGAGGAGCGGCCGGGAGGGAGGCTGGGACTGCGAGGGCTGGGGACGGTTGTAGGGTGGCTAGGACCTGATTGGAGCAGGGATGCCGGGGCCGGAGCGGATCAGGATGACTGTGGCCGGACGCGGGCGGCGGAAGGCGTCTAAGGGGTGGAGGATGGGAGGGGAGGAGCGGCGGGGGGTGTGGGGCGGATGGAGGCAAACGAGCGGCGGAAGAGCGGGAGACGAGGGTGGAAGAAGGGAGACGAACAGCGGCGGCGGAACGTCAGCGGCAGAGGGCAGACGGCGATAGGAAACGAGGGGAAGAAAAAAACCCGCACGGGTGAAATTGCCCGTGCGGGGGATATATATCGCTTGTGCGCGGCAAAAATTTCGCCCCACGCGGGCCATTTTTGCCTCGTGTGCACGCAAAAAAATTGTGTGCATTTAACGATGCTTACTAAGCGTCGCAAATGGAAATCATTTGCGACGCTTAGCTTAAATGTCGCAAAAAGTAATTTTTATCAACGTTTCCGAAATGTCGCCATTATTTAATTAATTGCGACGCTTTCCAAAACGTCGCAAAAACCATAATTCCTCCCCCCTTCTCTCTACATATTCTCTCTCCCCCTCTCTCTCCTCTCTCACCCTCTCCTCTCTCTCTCTCTTCCCTCTCTTCCCTCTTTCTCTCTCTCTCTTCCGATCCCTCCCCACTCTCTCTTACCTCCCCTCTCTCTATGTCTTCTCTCCTCTCTCTCTCTCTTCCCTCCCCTCTCTCTCTCTCTCTCCTCTCTCTCCCCTCTCCTCTCTCTCTCTTCCCTCCCCTCTCTCTCCCCTCCCTTCTCTCTCTCTTCCCTCCCCTCTCTCTCTTCCCCCCTTCTCTCTCTCTTCCCTATCCTCTCTCTCTCTTCCCTCCCCTCTTTGTTTCACTTCCCTATCCTCTCTCTCTTCCCTCTCCTCTCTCTCTCTCTTCCCCCTATCTCTCTCTTCCCTCTCCTCTCTCTCTCTTCCCTCTCCTATCTCTCACTTCCCTCCCCTCTCCTCTCACTTTCCTCCCCTCTCTCTTTCCTCTCCTCTCTCTCTCTTCCCTCTCCTCTCTCTCTCTTCCCTCCCGCCTCCTCACTCTTCCCTCCCCCTCTCTCTATCCTCCCTTCTCCCTCTCTCTCTCCACCCTCTCTCTCCCCCTCTCTCTCCACCCTTTCTCTCCCCCTCTCTCTCCTCCCTCTCTCTCTACTCCCTCCCCCTCTCTCCCTTCTCCCTCTCTCTCCCCCTGTCTCTCTCCTCCCACTCTCCACCCTCTCTCTCTCCACCCTTTCTCTCTCTTCCCTCCCCTCCTCTAATTTCGAAATTTTTTAAGATTTTTTATTTTTTAAAATTAATTTTAAAAAATAAAAAATTTAATTTAAAATAAAATACTAATAGCGACGTATAGGATTATACGTCACTATTAGTATTTTATTTTAAATTAATTTTTTTTATTTTTTTAATTAAAAAATTTATAAAAATTTAAAAACAACATCAAAATAAAATCCCTCTCTCTCTTCCCTCCCCCCTCTCCCTTCTCCCTCTCTCTCTCCTCCCTTATCCCTCTCTCTCTCCACCCTTTCTCTCTCTTCCCTCCCCCTTCTCTCTCCTCTAATTTTAATTTTTTTAAGATTTTTTATTTTTTAAAATTAATTTTTAAAAATAAAAAAATTAATTTAAAAATAAAATACTAATAGTGACGTATAATCCTATACATCGCTATTAGTATTTTATTTTAAATTAATTTTTTTATTTTTTAAATAAAAAATTTTATAAAAATTTAAAAACAACATCAAAATAAAATCCCTCTCTCTCTCTTCCCTCCCCCCTCTCTCTCTCTTCCCTCCCTCTCTCTCCCTTCTCCCTCTCTCTCTCCTCCCTCTCTCTCCCTCCTCCCTCTCTCTCCCACTCTCTCTCTCCTCCCTCTCTTTCCCCCTCTCTCTCTCCTCCCTCTTTCTCTCGTCCCCCTCTCTCTCCTCCCTTTTCCCTCTCTCTCCTTCTCTTTTCCCTCTCTCTCCTTCCTCTCCCTCTCTCCCTTCTCCCTCTCTCTCTCCCTTCTCTCTCTCTCTCCTCCCTTCTCCCTCTCTCTCTCCTCCCTCCCCCTCCCCTCTCTCTCTCTCACTCTCACTCTCTCCCCTCCTCCCTCTCTCTCCCTCTCAACCCTCTCCCTCTCTCTCTCCCTTCTCTTTCCCCTCCCTCTCCCTCGTCCCTCTCTCTCTTATTTTTTTAAATTTTTTTATTTTTTAAAATAATTTTTTCTCCCCCCCCCCCCCCCTCTCTGTCACTCTCTCCCCTCCTCCTTTCTCTCTCCTCCCTCTCCCTCTCTCTCCTCCTTCTCACTCCTCTCTCTCGCCTCCCTCTCCTCTCTCTCTCCCCCCTCTCTCTTTGTCATTATATTTCTTATTTAAAAAATAAGTATTAGCGACGCATGTAACTATGCGTCGCTACTACCAAGGGTAATAATGACGCATAGATATACGTCGCTACTACCTGATAGTAGTAGCGACGTATGTAACGTCGCTATTAGTTCATAATTTTTATTTTTTTCATTAAAATTGATAAATATTATGGACGCTTATTTATAAATGTCGCTATTGTTGAACGTATTAGCGAAGTTTGTAAAAATGCGTCATTAATAGTTTATTTTTAAAAAAAAATTAATAGATATATCTTTTAGTGATGCTTATGCAAGCGTCACTAATAACCTAAGTATTAGCGACGCATGAACTTAAGCGTCGCTAAAAGGTTATGTATTAGCGACGTTTTTACTTATGCGTCGCTAATAGGCTATTATTAGCGACACATAATATTATGCGTCGCTAATATTAGTTTTTTTTTGCGACGTTTTTTAATATGTCATTATTAACACTTTATAGCGACGCATTTTATTGTGACGCTTATATAAGCGTCTCTAATACCCAATTTTGTTGTAGTGTACACATTGGTTCGTCACTAGTCATTAGTAGAAAGTATATGATGTCGTGAATAAAACCCAACTAACTTCCACAAACACAAATTTCACGTTTTCAACATCAATTTTTGTCAACTAAGTTCAACCCAGAAATAAGTATTTGATGTCGTGAATAAAACCCAGTTAATTTCCACAAACACAAATTCCACATTTGTAGCATCAATTTTTGCTAACTAAGTCCAACCTAAAACTATAAAATACAGTAGGTTTAGGCATATCTATAGCCATTAGAACCTTCAACTAAGCTTAATCCCTCTGACAAAGTCTTATCTCTACTAATCTTCTTCAAACCCTCACAATGAATTTCTTGTTCAGAACTTCACTAAGAATAATTTCACTTAAGGCACTGTATAAAGATGGCTAATGATATATTTATAACTAAATCAGGACATCATTGTTAAAAACCCTAGAATCTTCACCTTCCATCCAATGGTCAAATAACGGATCAGATTTGCTACTTAAAACCACAACTTAATAGGTATTTTGACTTAAGCCCATTACCAAGACAGTTTAAAAAAAACCCAAAACAATGTCAATTGAGATAGTTAGACCACTTGATGTTTTAATACAAAAATAAGCCCAACATTCTCCCACTTGACACTTCTCAATTGAGCTATAAAAATAAAATCTCCCACTTGGCTCAATTGAACTAAAATTTAAAAAATATATATAGTTAAAAAATAATAGAGTGGGTAATGGGAAAGTTTAAAATGACCTTCATATGCACATATATTTTTTGTTGAAAAACAAATAATACCCTTCAAGCTATATGTGGTAAGTTTATACGCTTACAAAAAGTCATAATTGCACAAATCAGGCTGGTTATGTCTACATAGGAGAATATTATCTTTCATGTTCACAATGCAACTAGTTCATTCTATTTGAGTGCAATATGTGGCAAAATGTATTTATGAGTGAAGGCATGCCCCTACTCTTTTTCCAAACATTGTCTCATATTTAAGTGCATAGAAAGTGAGACAACACGAGAAAATAAAATATAGCTGCTATGATAAATGAAAAAGTCTAGAAGTACATAAGCAAAATCAAATGTATGATAAACTAATAAGACCCATACGATCTACATGACTCCTAAATAGAGAAGGGGGTAAGCCCTGATTTATTTAATTAGTAATCATAAGCATGGTACCTATATGCTTAATAACAATTGTCCCTTCTTTAACACGATCCCAAACAACATGATACTTGATATCGATATGCTTACTCCGACTTCTACTCTTGTTGTTCTTCATGAAGAAGACAATAGCACTGTTATAATAGAACATCTTCAAAGGCCTAGATATGGAATCTATAATAGTAAGCCCTATCATTAAGTTCCATTAACTAAGTAGCATGTGACGTACCCCATAGCAAGCAACAAACTTTGCCTCCATAGTCTACGGCATTGTAAGGGTTTGCTTGATACTTTTTCAAAAGACAACAATGCTTGCCAAAAGAAAAATATAACCTAATGTCTACTTTTTTGAGTCAACACAACCAGCAAAGTTTGCATCTGTGTATCTAACCAGCTCCAAATGATCAAAATGTCTATATGTAAGCATATAATCTTTCGTTCTTTTTAGATACCTTGTAACCTTCTTTGCAGCTCCTCAATGATCTAACCCTAGATTTTTCTAGTATCTACCTAACATTCCCATAGCAAAGGTAACATATGATCTTATGCTGACCTCCAAGTACATCATACTACTAACTGCCTATGCATAAAGAATTTTCTTCATGCTTTCCAACTCTAAAGAATTCTTTGGACACTAAAACAAGCCAAATTTGTCACCCTTTAGGAGGTACACTAGGTGAGCAGTTTTTCATGTTAAACAATTTCAAAACTTTATTGATAGAGTCCTATTGAGACAACCTAAGGATCCTTCTGGATCTATCACAATAGATTTCAATCCCTCTAACACAGGATGTCTCTCCTAAATCTTTCATGTCAAAGTTCTAAGAAAAAAATTGCTTAGTCTCATGCAACATCCCTAAGCCACTGCTTGCAAGTAGAATATCATCAACATACTAGACCAAAAACGTGTAACAACTCCCACTAACCTTAAGGTATATACATTAGTCAACAATGTTCTCCTTAAAACTAAATGAAGTAATAACATCGTTAAACTTAAAATACCACTACTGGGAGGCCTATTTCAGTCCATATTGACTTCTTGAGTCTACAAACCAGATGACTTCTTTTATCTAAGGTGAATCTTTCAGGCTAAATCATATACATCTCCTCCTCAAGTTCTCATTCAAGAATGACATCTTTACATCTATCTGATGTAACTTTCGGGCAAAATAAGCTACAAGGTCTAAAGTCACTCTTAATGAATCCTTTATAGAAACTAGAGAGAAGATTTTGTTATAGTTAATACCATCTTTTTAAAGAAAACTTTAGCTACAAGTCGGGAATATATCTACTAATGTTAATAGATAGATCTAATTTAGTCTTATAGACCCATTTGTAGCTAATAGTCCTCGCACCCTGCAGTAACTTTACGAGATCCCAAACTTAATTATCAGCCATAAATTTTATCTCATCTTGCATGACATTGTACCATTTACTAGAGTTATCTCTAGTCATAGCCTGTAAATACATAATAGGATCTTGAATAAGTCCAATATTCTCGTCGGTCTCCTGGAGGTATACAACATAATTAGAAGGGAGTGCGGGTTTCCTTACTCTTGAAGACCGTCGAAGTCCTATTTGATCCATAGGCAAAGGTGTTTGTATAATAGGAACTTCAATAACCAATTCCTGAGGAGACAGTGGAGGAATGATAGGCTGCTCTGGAATCACTATAGGCGATACAACATGTGATGCTCCACCGAATGTGGGCATAAAAACCAGAACCCGTATTTCCTCAAATATAATGTATTTTGGGGAAATACTTCCACTGAAGTTGTCATGCTCAAGAAAATGTACATTCCGTACTTCAACTACTATAGAGGTGTGTGGGGATAATAAAACCTATAACCTTAGACCATTCTGCATAGCCAATGAAAAATTCACTGACTGTCAAAGGGCCAAGCTTCTTCTCAAGTGGATTGTACACCCTAACCTCTAACCTCAACAGGACAATCCTAGATGTGTACATGATCTAAATTAGGTTTCCATCCATTCCATAGCTCAAAGGCTATTTTAGGAATAATTTTAGATGGAACACGATTTAAAATGTACACAACTGTCTTTAAGGCTTCACTCCACATATTGAAAGGAAGAGAAGACTAATTGATCATGCTCTTTACTATATACATTAAAGTGTAGTTTCTTCTATTAGCCACTTTATTTTGTTGTGGTGCACCCAGTATTGTGTATTGTGCAAAAATATCATATTTCTTCAGGAACTACGCAAATGGTCCAAGTTTTTGTCCACACTCTGTGTATTTACCATAGTATTCTCCTCCCCTATCTGATATAATAATTTTGATACTCATGCCAGATTATTTCTTTACCTCTGCCTTATAATTCTTGAAAGCATTAAATGCTTCAGACTTTTCATTTAAGAAACAAAGATACATATATCGGGTAGGATCATCTACAAAGATAATAAAATACATTTGCCCATTCAAACAAGGTGTACTAAACGATCCATAGATGTCATTGTGTATGATACCTAATTTCTCATCATGCCTCTTAGCACCCTTAGAAAACTTGTTATTCTGCTTTCTCATTATGCAGTCTATACATGTCTCAAGATCAGTAAAGTCAAAAGTTTTTAAAACAACTTTCTTGGCAAGCCACTTCTTATATTTAGGGCAATATTTCTTTATGTGTCTTTTCTTCTTGTAAAAAAGGTATTTGGTTCTCCTTGGTGATGCCAGTAGATTTCATTGACACACCTTTGCCAACTTTCTTCTTTAGAGCATCATGATTCTCTTCTTTTGTCCTTTACGAGAAACTAGTCATGCAGTTATTAGCTTCTTTTGCTTAAGTGTCCTTTTTTTTTCTGTACACACATACTAAGAAAGTCATTGACTAACCATTGAGTGTTATGTGTATTATAATTGACCCATATTGTGCAGGCAGGGAGTTCAGAATAAAGTGGACTAAAAAGGTGTCATCAATCTTTATTTTTATGTTGTTCAAATGATTAACAATATCACTCATCCACATGATATACTCTCTCACCCCTTTTTCATCGTTAGCCTCATGGATGATAACATGGACATTAAGGTGTTGGCCAAAGTTTTATCAGAACTCTTGAAATGCCCTTCAATAATTTTAAAAAGTTTTTGAACTCTAACGTATTATGGGATGGATCCCCTAATGCTTTTATTTATGTGAGACTTTACAAGCATCATAATTAAGAAGTTAGATTGCTCCCACTTTTCAAATGATGCTACCTCACTTGCCGTACTTTTTTTTGTATGAGTGGTGGGTACATCCATATGAAACACCAAATCCAAGTCCATTACTCTAATAGTAAAAGAATTTTTTCCTTCTAATCTAAAAATGTGTCCTCAAATAATAATGGAAGGGGTTGATTAGGGTCAGAAATAAAAGACAAATAAGTTGTAATAAAAAAAATAAATATATGCAAATAATTAATAAGGGCAAGAAACAAAAACTTAAGAATGAAATAGCCAATGCTAAAATCAAATAGTAAAATTTTGAACCTCCCTTTGGGCAAAGGTTGTAATTTGCACCAAAATTACTAAATTGTATAGAAACATACGTTCTTTTTGTTTCATGATAAGGCTAGTCGGTTATACATAAAACATTAAAGAAAAATTTCCCACCTTTGAGCCTAGGGATTCACCCTTGTTCTAACATATAATCCTCCACTGTATGCTGATTATGTGATGTTACCTACTACCTCCCTTTGGGGCCAGATGATAATCGTCATCACATAATCAAAATTTGATGATAACACAAGTTTTATGTATGTGAATCTATGCACCCCATGATAGTATTCTATATGATTCACACATTGAAAATAACTTAGAATGGTGTGGCTACTCCTTAGTCAACTCAACAGATGTGGGAACTGAATTTGTGCTATTCACCTTTTCATATAACAAAATGAATTCAAGTAATTATCAAACAATCAAAGATATCCAACACAAAATTGACAAGGGTCATTTTGTCAAATTTGTCATCAGGCTTTTGGGACTTGGCCAAGGGCCCATTCATCACACACTACATATTAAAAAATATAGTCTACAGTCCTTAAAAAAATGTACAAGATGTAAGCTTTAGGCCCATAAAATGAAAAAAAATGTAGATTAATTCTTCGTGACTACATCTGCCTCCTGATGTGGTCTCTGAATTCTAATGTCACTTACAATATGTGTAATGTACACCCTCTCACAAAATTTATGTAAGTGGTGCACTCGATAATTTTTTTAAAATGATAAAATATATTATTACAATTTAATCTCTTGGCCGACCCATGACATTAATAAACTCCTTAAATGATAATTAAAACACATCCACATGAAATCACAACTATATATAAAAAAATTTCGTATAAAAAAATCAAAATTTTTTTTGTGACCTACGCCACAACTAACCTACAAAGCAGGTCAGTGCAAACCCGTGCCTAGGCACTGGTTAGTATAAGACCCATGCCCAACGCTGGTAAGAGGTGACCCACAGAAGCAGGTTGAGGCGACCCACTTTAACCTCTTGATAGAGGGGTTAAGAGGGCGGCCTTGGACGAAACATGGCCTCCCACCCATAGTCCAGTGAGGCTCACTGGCAGTCAAAAACAGGAGAACATGCCACTTGATGACAACAATATCAAATAAGGCAAAAAAAATTAGAGGACGGTGACTTGTAGGAGCAGTCACAAAATGCGCAGTGCAAGACCAGAAACCTTTCCACCCGCAGTCGGCAGTCTATGAGACCATAAATTGTTCCGCCCAATGGTGGATGTTCAAGATCCGGCCCATGAAAACAATCTTTCGCATCTGACAGTTGCAGGTTTAAAATGAACCAGTAAACCACCGGAAAACAAAAGAACAACAAGCGTAACACTGAGTGCAGCAGCGGCATCAGCTAGTACCTAAATAAGGTGAGAAGGTGGAACGGGCCAGCACTAGGCAGGATCGAAGATAGGGGCGACAGCTGGAGGGCCACAACAACCGAGAAACCAAAACCGATGCACGTGAAGAGAAAAAATTGAATTTCATCCGGACTGTACAAACATATTCGGAGGGCTGGTGACCCTACAGAATAGGCCAAAGCCCAATGCCTAGCAGCGGCGGCTTTGGCTAGCGCATCTGCTCCAGTCAATAGTTCAGCAGCTGTCCGGTGCACCAATAGCTATCTGGTGGACCGACAGCCACTCAGTTACCAGGACAGTGAGTGAAAAAAAAATTCACTATTGTCGAAAACCTTGCCTTGATACTAATTGTTAGTATAAAATATAGTAGGTTTAGGTATACTTATAGCCATTAGAACTTTTAACCAAGCTTAATCTTTACTAAGTTTCTTCAAACTTATATAACGAGTTTCTGGTTTAGAACTTGACTGAGAATAATATCACTTAATACACTATATTAGGATGACTAATAGTGTATTTAAAACTAAACAAAGATATTATTATTAAGAACCTTATAATCCTAACATTCGATCCAGAGGTTAGCGAAAAGTCTAGATTAACTACTTAAAACCACAACTTAATGGTAGGTCTATTATCCAAACAGTTTTACAAAAGCCCCAAATAGTGTCAATTAAAACATTTGGGCTACTTAATATTTTAATACTCCCTCCATCCTATTTTAATAGCTCCATTTCTATTTTTTGTTATTTTTATTATATCCTAAGTACTACGTACATATTTGATGTAATAAAACCCTCTATCGTAAGATGTTCATGAGACGCTTTGAGTTTTTTTTTCTGCGTCCCCGGTGACGGTCGACAGAGGCATACTATGCAGTAAGAGGCTTCCTCCGTCAAGCCCCTGCGACCTCCCATTTTCCGCTCCAGAACGGCGGCGGATCCTTCACAACTTTGGCTGGCTAATATCGGAGCAAGGCCCACCTCTGCTGGGGTTGGACTGGGTCCTTCATCTCCCTCGTCGGCATTTCGAGACTGAGGCACAGCTCCTTTCTTGTGAGGTTTGGTCGTACCCCCAAAATTTTGGGTTCCGTCTGTTTTTCGTAGCAATTAGGAAGAGATTCCTCATCTGTGCGCTCTATTTGCAGCCCGGTTTCTTCCATTCAAGCATTTTTAAAAGAATTTCAGCTGTTTGGTTTGAGTTGTTTGACTGTAGGACATTGCATTTCTGCACAGGAAAATGTTAATCTATATTGTCAGCGTGTGTGTGTGTGTTTTACTGCTACAACATCAGCCTGGAAATAATCCTACTAATCCTTCGTTCCAACTAGAAGCTCCATCGAAGACATCTCAATTACAGTGCTATCAGTCAGTATTGATGCCAGAAATATAACGCAAAAATCTGGAATGGAAGAGCTCGAGCGCAGAAAAAAGATTTTATGTAAGAAGCTTTCGAGACTGCAGCTAACGGCCTAAATTAGAGAAATGGAGCAATTAAAATAGAACACAATTTCTTTTCTATTGGAGCTATGAAATTAGGACGGAGGGAGTAAAAAACAAGCCTAACACAACCTAGAAATAATTTAAAACAAAACAAGAGGGAGCACGTGATGTGCCCGAAGCAGGCATAATCGGTACCTAGGAGAATTGCACAGGGAAAGGGGAGAAATATTGAAGAAAGGGGAGAAGTCTGAGAATCACCAAATTGCATAACTGGAAAACAAGAGTCAAGGTCGGCCCTTATGGGAGACGACCCCCCTAGTGAACCGGACCAACTAAACCAACCCAGCCCGGTTCATACAATATAATCTAATTAGCGGTTCGGCTAATCCAAGCCCTACTGAACCAATAAGTAAAAGACTACAGTCACAACTAAATAGTCAAGGCAATAAAGTAATAAAAGGAGTCTGGGTATCGTGCACAATAGCACGGTTGGAATTAAAAAAACTGACCTGCTTGGAGATAACATCAAAACTAAGGGGACTTTCCTTCACTTTTCGACATGCCGGCACAGCCTCCCAGTAAGTATACCTCAGTACCACTGCCTGCTCCCTCCCCCACTTGTTCTCTTTCGCAAACTTTTCCCCGCCATCCTCGCTGTTTGCCTCCACCCCTCCCTGCCAAATCACCCGCCAGACCCTGACCTTCCTCTTCCCCAGAGCTTGTCTCGATGGAGGACTCCGCGCTCGAGTTCAAATATTCATTGGTGGCGGCCACAGCCGGCACATCAGTCTTAGAGGAGTCACAGACTTGGGCAGCGAGTTCGGCCTTCAACTGCGGAGGGAGTGTTGAGGACACCGGGGTTGGGCTTTGTTCCAGAAATGTTGTCATGGAAGTTGAGGAGAGGGAGAAAGCGGTCAGTCTAAGTTAGCCAAGCCCAAATGAACCCGTTCCATGGTTGGTCTGGATGGGTCGGCTAAGTCCAAACGGAGCCTCCCCGTTAGGCAGCATTAAAGAGTTGGAGAGAGGTACAAGGGGCTGATCTGGACTCGAATATTTTAACCAAATCGGGTTCTACGACGAGTCTTTGTATATTGGTGTTTGCACTTCTTTGCCACCTGCGCGATTAGGGATGTTCATGGACGTCCGTTGTCCGTATGTCTGTCTGTGTCCGCGTCCATTTTTATATAAAATGTACATTATTTTTTGTCCGGGCCGGACATGGACAAAGTTTTTTGTCCGCACTAATAGGGAGCTACGGACGCGGACATACCCTTGTCCGTGTCTGCGGACGTCCGCGTCCGCCACTTACGTAAGATTTTCTTAAATATAAAAGTAATTATTGCTAACTATTAGAAAAAAATAAAATTCAGTTCCTATGTAGCATCTTAGGACAGTCCTAACATGTTACATAGGCACTTGATAACTTGAAAACATGAATCCAGTACTTATGTACCATATTAGAATAGTCCTAACATGCTACATAGGCACTTGACAATTTGAAAGCATGAATTCAGTACTTACATAGGTACTTTGACAATTTGTAAATATAAATCCAGTACTTATGTATCATGTTAGAACAGTCCTAACATGCTACATAGGCACTTTGACAATTTGAAAACATGAATTCAGTACTTATGTACTATGTTAGAACAGTCCTAACATACTACATAGGTACTGGACAATTTGAAAATATAAATCTAAAACTTATATAACATGTTAAGATAATCTTAATATACTACATGAGTATTAGATAACTTTGAAAACATAATTTTAGTATCTATGTAACATGTTAAGATAACTTTTACATGTTATAAAAGTTCTAAAAAAATTGGATTGGGATAAAAATTTTGGTGTTGAAATATTTGTCCATGTTCGTCCGTGTCTGTCCATGTCCGTAACGGACGGACTTGGACAAAGTATATTATAGACTAAGGCGAACACGGATAAAAGTTATTCAAATGACGGACGGATACGGACAACCCTATGTCTGTGTCCATTTCCGTCCATGAACACCCCTATGCGCGATAATGTGCTTCTTCATCTCCCATGCATGCCCTTGTTAACTAATATATATCTGCCGGTCATCTTAGCATCAAACACGGATGATAATAAGATCACATCACACAGTTATAGAATTCATTTTATTTGCGATTATGCATCCTCTCTCTTCTTTGTTATTTCTAAAATTAACAAATAGTTAAGCCTCATGTTAAGGCAAAATGTTACGTCATTTTTAAGCCACTTTGATTCTCAACACTCTTCGTTACGTCATTTTTAAGCCATTTTGTTTCTCAACGCTCTTCGTGGCTTAATACAGAGGAAAAAGTTGTCTTGGTACCCAACTCTCATTTTTTGCCTCTTTCATTTCCCAACCAAAATATCAAATACTATACTAATATCATTTCACAAGCCATACTAATATGAAAAAACAATACACTTGAATGCTTGCTAGTTGATAGTGTTTCTCAGAATACTTAGTCTAATGTTTCCCATCAAATTATTCTATTACAATGTGATATGAAAATTGTTCAGTACTCTTTATAGCTGTTTGTATGCATCATTTATTTAGGCCAGTTTGGGCTTAATATAAATTGTTGAATTGCTCCTTGAAATGCTTGGACTTTTGAGGTAACTTAGTTTCTCTCATATGATATTAGTGATAGAGAGTCCAAATTTCAATCCCCCTGCCCTGCAAAGTATATGCACGTCTAGGCACATGTAATCATATGTCTGTGTGCATTGTCTATTTGGGCTAGTTGGGACTTACCTTCACAACTGTAGCTTTTAAGACAACTTAGTTTCTAATAAAAAACTTAAAGATAAAATGTACAATCATCTAAAAAGGAGGTGATCTCTTGTAGTACTCCATCTAATAAGTTTTCTTTTGTTCATTTGATTGTGGTAGACCCACTCATGGGGCTGAGTATGGTGCTAGCGTCATAGTTCATTAAGCATCGGTTTATATAAGAGTAGCTTGGGGTGGCCAAGACTTACGAGTGGGTTTAAAAGTAAACTCTATGTGCCGGTTAGGTTTATGCTTCAATAGCTACATTTAGTTTTTTAAAATAAACTAACTTTATTTTATTTTAAAAAATAAAATATAACTATTAATATAAAAAACAAGGGAGTATATGATATGAGTGGATCATTTGTCCAGTGAGAATATCTCACAATGAGTTGGGCCACTTGTCTTGGATAAAAAACTGTGCATTGTACATTCTCAGCTCTGGCAACTTGAAAAATTGAGTTGGACGATGAACTTTAGAGTTTTTTCTATATTGCTTAGCCAAAGAATAAAATATTTTATATTCCCTCGATTTTAAATGGAAATGTCATATAACTTGGTTGTGGACCAAAATACCCTTAGGTTTCCACTATATAGTATTTTAAATGTTCATAGTAATAAATGCACACCGGAACATTGTTGCGTTGTTCCGGTGGGCTGGGAGTCATCGGCGGTGAACGAAACTCGTTGGCGGGAGCTAACCGGCGATAACTCACCAACGAGAGTTGATGAACATGAAAAAAGTGTTTTTTGAGACCACAGACATTGTGTGAGTGCTCCAAAAGCTGCATTTCATAGAAATAAATTATTCTTTCACACCAAATATGGATAGGATCAGTATTTGCATCCATTATAACGAAAAGTTAGGCAATGACAATATGTATATCGGTGGAATGGCACGGTTGATGAACATTCATCCATCGGTGAGCTTCAGCAAATTGTTGGGGCAAGTCAAAGCACAACTTTCTGTCAATGGTAATGTTAGTTTGAAGTATTTAATTTCATCATCCCAATCATCCATGATATATGAATTACAAGACGATGAGGACCTTCAATCAGTGTTCTACATTCATAAGAAAGCGAATAAGGAGGTGTTATTGTTGTATGCCGAGATAAAATAGCCCGACAATGGTGATAAATCACCATCACCCTCCATTAAAGGAACCAAATAGTCAATAGAGCTGAATCACCCATCGTAATGGCTCATCCCAGCTCTAATGTCGGATTTCATACCGGATTCAATGAAACTCAGTTCACCTTTGAAACTATCAGGTAACAATATTGAATCTTTAGATTATACACAATTTGTATATTTTGTGTACTCAAGACCACGATATTGAACTTATTGTGTTAAGGGTAAATCATATCGTGCGAAGTAATAAACACGACATGTAATATATTGTATTAGTAATTACACGATATACACGACATGCATCCATGTCATGGTTTCGATAACACGTCTTGAAATGTTTGCACATTAACAAACTACATGATGTCGACTGATTTTGCATTTTTTTAACACGATAATGTGCAATGCAAATTGGTAGAACTAGGAAAGTTGCCCTCAACAAATCCATGTCAATCATCTTTCACCAATCCAGTGAGTATAAAACCTAAAATAGAAGTCAAGCAAAATAGATCAGAGGAATTGTCGCCAATGATGGGTGGGACAAAGACTTCATTTGATAACTATGAACCTCCATACAACCCTTGTAATTATGACGGTGGACAAGGCGAAGAAGTTAAAAATATGTGGTACAATAATGATATAGTTGACATGGAAAATATGTTTGACCACGAAGAATTTGGAAACAACGAGGTTCCCAGTAAAGTCGACGTTGAGGCGGAGGCAGATTGGGATACCGTCGATGATTTAAATATGTTGGAACCGAATATTGATGAAGGCCAGCTAATTACGGGTAGCTTGCAAGCTAAGGATTACCAGAAGCTCCTCGAATTGGGTGCACTTTTCCAACTCTATTGCATTTCAAGTGGGTCTTGATTGACTTAACAATAAAGGTGAATTTCACATATCGTGTTGTGGATGAAAACCGGAATATGTATGCCACAAAGTGCTCCAATGAATCTTGTAATTGGTACATAAGGGCTTCAAATATAGGAGATCATGTAACTGTCACGAGGTTAGTGCTAACTCATTCATGTGGAACCCAAAGGAAGTCAACTGACCATCCCCTAGCATCGCACCTTTGGATAGCTAGAAAATGTTATGGCCTCTTTAAAGACTCTATGGACATTACACCAAAGAGCATAGCAAGTTATATTTTGAAGCATTGGGGCATAACTGCGAACTACAAGAAATGCTAGCAAGCAGGTATGCATGAGAAGAAACGAAGTGTTGATTTAGTGTCATGATATGTTAGTCTAGCATGTTATCGTTTACACACTTAAACTATAGTCGATATCGTGTTACCACACGATGTATGTAAATATCATGTTATGACGACATACGTCAATATCATGTTACCATAAACAAGACCAAGCATCGTGTATGGATTCTGATCACACAAAAACATAAAATGTCATGCGATCGGGAACACGATGTAAGCCGGTGTCATATAACATTTACTAAATTATATTTGATCGTGCAGGTAAAGCTCTGACTGATTTAATAGATGGTGACCCAAACGAATCATACCACTTACTTCCTTCTTACAGGAGGCAGATAGAATATATAAATCTGGGAAGTGTAGTTGTGCCAATGAGATCATGTGACTTTCCTAGACCTATGGGTGGGTACAATTTCAAAAGAGTATTCTGGATGTTTGGCCCCGTTATGAGAGCTTTCAGAACAACCTTGAGGCCGTTGCTAACAGTTGATACAACCTTCTTGAAAGGAAAGTATCATGGACAGCTATTGATAGCAACTGCACTGGACAAGAACAATAATATGTTGTGCGTTGCATTTGCAGTGGTTGAGAGCGAATGTGAGAAAACTTGGTGCTAGTTTCTAGAGTTGCTTAGAAATCATCTATTCTCTGATCCTCCAGCCGAGTTGGATGCAATCGTTTCTGATAGACAGAAGGGATTGACAAATGCTGTGAAGAAGTTTTTCCCATCTACACACCACGAGTATTGCATCCATCGCATAGCAGCAAATATGCTAGACAGATTCAAGGACAACTACCTAAAGAATCAGCTCCATGTTGCAGCCGAAATGTTCAAACAGAATGTGTACGATGAAATAATGAATAACATTAAAGAACATAATCCGGAAGCATATGCTTGACTAAATAAGATAGGTTCGGATCACTGGGCTAATGAGTCATTTCTGGGGAAAAGATATGGGACACTTGGCTCCAATAGGTCTGAAAGTGCAAATGCAATGTTTAAAAAAGCCAGATCGATGCCTAGAACACATTTAATTAAGCACACGAGGGAGCACACAACGACATTATTTGAAAAATGTCAGACGGACAAACAGAATATGATGGAAGAGTAAACCCCATTTGCCCAAAAATAAATCAAAAATAGGAGAGAAGAAGCAAGGAATGTGATTGTATTGCCTGTGTCACTGTATGAATTCCAGGTTAATTCACTACATCACCAGGTACATTGAATTCATACGGTGATGTACATAGCTTGTGCTCGTTTGTGCGTTAGGGATTCATATCGTGTTAGGTTACACACGTTATTGTCCTTGAATGTGTAAGTCGATGTGTCTTATGTAACGATCGTAAGACATGTTGTGTACTCGAGAACACGATAAATTCATTTATCATACTCTCTTACTCATGATCTTTTCTTCGCAGGATGTGGTAAACTTGGTTGATCGTACCTGCACATGTAGAAAGTTTCAACATCTGGGTCCACCATGTAAGCATGCAATCGCAGTAATTGATAATAGACACTTCTATGTGTATGAGTACTGTAAAAGATGGTACTAAACTAAAATCCATAAACTGACCTATCGTGAGCCCTTACACCCAATGAAGGATCGACACCAGTGGGCACAGGCTAGAGTTATGCCTACATTCAACCCACCTATCCCTCAAAAGCAGCGGGGGCGTCCATGAAAAAATCGGATAGTCACAACCGCCTCTCAAAGCCCCATGAAAATGTGGAACATGCGGTCAGTTGGGTCACAACCGCAAACTATGTACCAGTGCACAAGGAGGTCCCCCCAATGTGGCAGATGTCCCAAAGACAAGCAGAAGGAGGTCGAATAATAGCGTACGCAAACGGCGTAAGGAGGGAGAGCATTGATCAGGCTTACCTTTTCTACCTCCATTCTTCAGCTAAATTTTTTTGTATATGCATCGTGTTATAATCAACATGAAATATTTAATTAATGTGTTCCTAAAATCACGACATGTTGTACATAGGGTATAATGTATATGTGTATCATGTAAGCGACAACATGACCAAAAGGGATTATGTGTTACTAATTACACGATAATATATATTGATTATTAATTCTTATGTCAAAGTGTCTTTTGCGTACACGATGTTAAAGTGTCCTTTGCTTATGCGATGTCAAAGTGTCCTTTGCTTACACGATGTCAAAGTGTCCACTTACACGATATTGGTCATATTATGTGTTCAAACCCACGACAATTCCATTCGTAATGTTTCAATTGCTGAGGCATTATTCCTGAGGCATCAATACCTTCAATAACCTGGCGGTCCATAACCATCTCACCTTGCATATATATATATATATATATATATATATATATATATATATATATATATATATATATATATATATATATATATATATATATATATATATATATATATATATATATATATATATATATCTTCGCGGAGATGGGTTATTGCAGAGATTGCTTTAGCGACAGCTGGTGAATTGGTCCATCATCAGATACATTCCTCACCTATATCCGATGGTGGGCATGGTTCACTAGATGGCGATATATCAATGTCTCTAGTCTCTAATGATTCGTCACATGGGTTCGAGAGTCTGCAAGAAGATCGCACGCCAACTAATCGCTAGCGACGAGACAGATTGTTATTTTCTTTGTATTTTTAAAGTACGTATTTCTTCCCATTGAAAGTTGTCTTTCCCGTATATTGAGAGTAATAATGTGACAATTTTCTACTTTCTAACACGCTATCCCAACGACAAGCCAAAGGAGGTCAATTAACACGAAATAAGCAATTAACGTGTTCCTAAAAACACGAAATATGTAATTAACGTGTTTCTAAAAACATGAAATATGTAATTAATGTGTTCCTAAAAACATGGCATGTTGTATGTAGGGTATAGTGTATATGTGTATCGTGTAAGTGAGAACACGACCAAAAGGGTTTACGTGTTACTAATTACATGATTAGACTTACCTTTTCCACCTCCGTTCTTCAGCTAAAATTTTTTGTATATGCATTATATTATAATCAACACAAAATATGTAATTAACGTGTTCCTAAAACACAACATGATATAATAGGGTATGTTGTTTATGTGTATCGTGTAATCAACAACCGACCTAAAGTGGGTATGTTACTAATTACACGATAATATAAATGGATGATAAATTTTGCAGTCAAGAGTGTCCGTTACTTACACGATATTGGCAATACGTATGTTCGAATGCATGACAATGACATGATCGTACTGATCCAATTCCCGATGCATTATGCCCGAAGCACCATATTTGATTTAGGTTATGACCAACGACATGTGTCTTTTTCGTTTAGTTGATTACACGACATCACAGACATCCTAATATGAGATGTGAAGTAAATGATAACATGACCTCATACGAGTTGGCGTGTATGCGATAACACGACCTAATAGGCAATCATGAGAACTATAATACGATCGGATATTATATGCTTACTACCATTTTGCACTGTTGAATACACGATATTGATACAAATCGTTTGATTGATTATACGCCATCTGACATTTGTACAACAACTAAGTACAAAATAATTGGTACAGTAATTAATTACAAAATAATTGGTACAGTCATCAATTACAAAATAATTGATCATAGTAATTAATTACAAAATAATTGGTCTTTTTACAATTCATCAAATTCCTCTTCAATTCGGGCCCGAAGTATAGCAATGCATATCATCGGCCTAACCAAGCCTATTATCCTGAGTTATCTAAAATCCAGCTGAATGACGCCCCCTACCAGTTTCATTATATAGTACATGACAAACAAATCACAATCTTCATTTGTTTCCTGATACGGGCATTTGTTGATCTTAGTCTGTGGCCACGTCTGAGCCCCCTTTATCTTAAGTGCCTTCTCCATTCCATTGGCAACATGTTTCCTGACACTATCCACCTCAGCAAAGTGGTGACTGTGAACACCCTTTAGAGGATTGTACCACCTGAATCGCTTCTCCCTGCAGCGGACAATAAGCAAGAGAAAGTGGCCTTTGATGTATACAAGAATGAAGCCGTTTTCTATGTTAACATTTAGGCCTCTCAACAATATGCCAAAGAGTTTGCCCTCCTTCTCCGCCAGCCCTTCCGCCATGCCAATGTTAAAGTAGTGCTAAATAACGAACTTGCCAAAAAAATAGTTGGGGTACCTGCATGGATTTCTCATATTTCGTTCATCTAGGAGTTGGAAGAAGATGTCGATGACCTACACAATACCATATGTGTTAGTAATGACACTATAGGCTACCGATTGTCATATGACTTTACATGATTAGTGACTATACCGTGTTTACGATCACACAACGCATTTACAAGTCGTGTATGAATTAACACGCTAGTTTTACTTCAGCATTACAAGTCGATAGTTAGCGTATATGAAAACCAACAAAATGATCCTATGTCGTGTAATCAATAAAACGATAATTCATTGTAATCTACGTAAGATATTTAGTCATTTGATTGATAACACGATAGAGCTTAAAACGTATGAGCAATGAATAGATATTACCTCATTCGTTATGCACTCCTGCTTTAATAGAGATAGGTAGTCGGTGTAGAAGAGTGTCTCTACGAGCCACGACTTGTATGGGTTCGACAAAAATTCCGTGATAATTTCCTTAACTGTCGGGGCCTGAACCTCCAGGTGAAACGCCAACTCTTTGTCAAGATAGTCCTTCGGCCGCAGACTTGTCTCCTCCTTGTTTGTCTTAGTCGCAATTTCTTCTTTGACATCTTCAACATTGCGGATACTCTCCATTACATGTGCATCTATTGGAGGAGTATCCAATATAGTGCCTTCATTGGAAACTGCGATTAGGGCTGCTGGTTCCAGGGTGGGAGACTTTGGATGTGCCTGATGGATAATGCTTGGGCCAAGGACCAAAGCCAGAGGTAGTTTGTCACTAGGCTTTCGAGGCTGGTGATTGTATCTAGACTTTGCTAGCTTCTTATCAATGTTGCTACTGAAATGCTTTGGCTTCTTCGATACCTAAGTTGCAACTTTCTTCATAGGCTCCTGATCTTGAGCAGATGGTTCAACTGCGGTGGACCTCGACTTCCATTGTGCATGAGGTACAATGGGAGGGCTAGGAGAAGCTTTCCGCTTCACTATGATTTTTACTCGTTTGGGTACTGCTCCTTTATTCACTTGCTAGGGTGCTTCCGGTCCCTTCAAGGGTTGTTCCGGAATATCCAGTTGGTCTACGGGTCCCTCAAGAGATTGTTCCAGCATATTGCAAACTTGAGCCACGACCTCAAGTGGAAGGTCCGGTTCCTCTACCTCCCTGGGTTGTTCTTCAACATCTCGGGGCATTTCCATGAATTCTGCATTTATTTTCATCAAAAATCTAGTTATTACGGTCCTTTGCAACTTCGGACCAATCTTCTTCTTCGGTTTGGTAGCAGCTTGTGGTTGTTGTTTCTCTGTATTTAAGAACTAAGTCATCGTGTTAGTAACCACACGATATCCACACAAGTCGTCATTTACAAAACACAATACAGATGCTTATGTATTTGTAGAAACACGACAGAAAGCCTAATCATGCTCACGATCACACGACCACGCAGAGATGGTTCTCACAACTCCTACTTTAATGATTGTGTGATCGATGACACGACAATCCAACCATCATCTTTCTTACTCAACGATATGATCTCTTATCGTGTACTCAACTACATGAATATCCCCTAATGAAACACAATACATTAAACTGTTGTACTTAAAATAAATCCCTCTTCCACCGGTTGAGGGACTTGTACTAGTTGATCTTTGGGGGCAGATGGTTAGCAAGCTTCTCTTGATTTTGAAGCTATTGCCTTTGAACGAACCGAAGGTGATCCTTCGGTTCTCGGAGGACGGGTTGATGCTTGGGCGACCACCGGCTGAGTGGGTTTAGGCAATTGTTTTGTCTCTCGCTCCTCCGAGGGTTGCATCTATTCTATGAGGCTAGTTGTCACCTCTAGATCGTTCTTAACACACTGGAGTGCAACTGCAACTCGATCCGTGTTCCATCTCCGCTCACCATATAGAACAGCCTTCTCCAAAATAATTTCTCATATTCCCACCATGACATCAACTGGCATGACGAATGATTCAATGACATCATGGCCGGAATGTACATGCCCCGACATCTCGCCGTGGGGGGCATGGCCGGGTCTCATTGTTCGGAAAGGTTGCATACCCACCTTCTTAGATTTCAGGGTCGCCCTTTGTCCATCCATCAAGGGCACCTCTTCGGCAATTGGTGTGATGCGCATAACAATTTGAGAGTCTGGCTTCAGCCTCATGAAGACATCCTCATACCACTTCCTCATCTAGTGATGAGCTAGAATCTTCTTCCTCCCCTTTTCATCGGTCGGGTCAAGTTTATCGACCTTCTCCACGTCGCTCAAAAGTTGGGTAAATCCGAGCCACCTCTTGCACCTCGAGCTACATGGAGGACCACTGGGAGCCCATATGGATGTATGCTCATAAAACCATACCTGGCAAACAATACAAAAGAATATAAACATTAGTCTAAAATGTTCAGTATCTTCACTATAACAAATTAGTCGTATTACGGATAACATGCCAGTAGCCACATCATGTTTTCGTAACACGATACATTACGATTGTCTAATGTCCTATCCACGATATAATACATAGTCGTGTTTTCGAGAACACGATATGTCTACATGCATGTTAAATGTCGTATGTCTGATAACACAATTGAGAGTTCATATCGTGTGACTGATGAGGCGATATTCATCTCTGTAAAACATATTGTGTCATTATAAATACGATATTAGAATTTGCGTATTATAACACATACGAGGATTACTTGGAGCACTAATGAAGCCCCTACGAGAATTCCGGGCATGGCGGAATGCTCGTCTTGTGTACTCATGATGTTCTAGTGGGTTGCCGATATGCCTCTCATCAGCAAATCATGTACGGTGTCTGCCCAATTGTAGCTCCCCACGACGGACATGTCATCTAAGTAATCACACAGAGCTAGGGATACGGCTCTATTGCTCTGTGTGAATAACACAAGGACACCCATATGCACAATCACCAACCGTGCTAAGTCCTTGTCTGAAACATTCCTTGTTTCTGCAGCCATTTCTTTGAACAATGCTTCCAGTCCTGTCTTCTCCAACCACTTCCCTTGGAAGAACCTCTTGTAGAATTCCTCCTTGCCTTGGGCAGCCTTCCCCTCACTGCTTTCCAATTTACATAGGTTCCCTTTTCCACTCAACCCTGTGATCATAGCCACTTCAGCCACTGTAAGGGCTAGTCTTTTGCCTCTTATGTTGAAGACCTCCAGTAAGTCGTCCCAACAATCACCAATGAGTACATCCAACAGCGGTCTGGAGATGATGATGGGCTTTCAATCATATACTAGGTAAAACCCAGACTCCACTAAAATTGCCTTGCATCCCGAACGTAAATCTACAAGGTCTTTTGATAGATGCAGTCCAGCAGGGAAACTATTCATTCTCAAACCCGGTCTTCTCCCATAGATTCTTTTCTTCTTCTCTTCTACAACCTTCACTGATTCTGCCATTTGATGTAATACTCTAACTTTACATTTGAAAATTTGGATATATATATATATATGTCAATCAACAATAGGTCATGACCATAATTAATAGTCGCGTCGGTTCACACTTTCTAACTAACTTCTATAGAGACGATAAGTATATGTATCATGTAATCAAACATACGCTAAGAGGCTGTCGCATACACGACATCATTATGGTTAAACATCGTGTTTCCACCATCTTATTGAGCACATGATATATGACGTATCGTCTTTCTAATGCAACAATAGACTGATTTGACAGCCTCTGTCGTGTGTTCTAGTACACGTTAAATCAAAAATCGTGCATACAAATATCCAAAATGCCTTACCACGAAACCTCCAATGTTGTTCTCTGAGCCAGATTGAACACTCGTTTGGCCACTGCCTTTTCGAAATCGCCGCAAACCCAATCCGCACTACAAAGAAGAACTAGCTTTGTGGTATACAGTTTCAAAACTCAGCTTACAAGAAACCCTTGTTCAAAAACTCGTTCTTTGCTTCGAAAACTCGTTCTTTGCAAACTCAAACTCGTTCTAGAACAGAAAATCCCTAATCTTTGATGTTTTGGTCGAATAGGTCGCAAAATCTTCTCATACACCGCTTACATGGTGCTCAATTAGGGAACTTTCCAATTGGAAGTGAGTTTTTAATCGAAACAGAGTTTTTCACTTGGAGGAATCGCCAGCATTTGAAGTTGTATGCCAATAAATATAACTTTGTGAGGGTTTAACACGATATAAAACCTTACCTCCGGTCAGGGGTATTTTAGTCTAAATTTTAGCTTATATTGTGTTATTCCATGTCATATGGCATTTCTGTTTAAAATTCAGAGAATATAGAATATTTCATTTTTTGGCCAGGCAATACGAAAAAACTCTGAACTTTAACTACCCATGGAGCTGGTCAGATAGGTAAACAAAGCAAACTACAAATATAACAACAGTACAGTTATGTTTCATTCTACTAGCAATTGTTATAGGTTAGAGATTCATGTGTCTGAGGGAAGGAGGCTCTGATGGTGCGAATTTCATTTAGAACATCACTAACTGCAGGACGTTCATGAGGGGACATGACTGAACAATTGATTCCAATTTGAAGAATTGACTTTAAATATTCAGCGATTGTTTCATCAGAATGAATCTCCTCATTCTGAAGCATTTGGGGATCAACAATCTCCATTACTCGGTCACATATACCAATTTCAACATAGGTATGAATGCTTAATCCATTGGAAAATGTCTCATCAGTTGGCCTCTTTCCAGTGAACATCTCCAGTAAGATGATTCCAAAACTGTACACATCCCCACAAGTTGAAACTTCACCACCTACACCATACTCTGCAAGCCAAACATTTCATTAATATAGAAAAAAATAGTTCATTTTGAAATAATGACTTCCATTGTTAGAAAAATTTTATTATCCCCTAGACGAACATCATTTAAAGTCATTTAAACATCATTAATATTGAAAAGTTCATTAAAGTTGAAGTAGTGACTTTGACATACAAGAGAAATTTAGTATTACCTGGAGGAACATAACCAACAGTGCCTTTAATCGCCGCAGAGCTACTTCCTTCTCCGCTGAAATTGCTCGAAATTTCATTTAGAATCTTTGCTAATCCAAAGTCACCTAAATGAGCTATCAAATCATCATCGAGAAGAATGTTACTGGGCTTCAAATCACAGTGAACAATCGGGATGTGACAATGATTATGAAGATAATCTAATGCGGAAGCCACATCTACAGCTATATTTAGCCTCTGAACAATGGTCAAAACTTTTGGTAGATTCTCTCCGTCATAGCTCATATGCAACCATGTCTCCAAACTTCCATTGGCCATAAACTCATATACTAAAGCTTTAAAATCATTTCCCTCACGGTCTATGCTAGAACAAGATGTTATCAACTTTACTAGGTTCCTATGCTTCACTTGTCTCAAGGCTTCACATTCTGCTACGAAAGTTTTAGACGCTCCTCGTAGTTGAAGGTTAAGCACCTTCACAGCAACACCATTTCTTTCCTGTTCTATCCTGCCCTTGTACACAGTGCCAAATCTTCCCAAACCAATTATATTCTCCAGAGAAAACTCATTGGTTGCTCTCCTTAGTTCTTCATATGAAATTCTCAAATGCCTGTTGTAGAAAAATAATGACGAAGCAAGTCCCTCATTATTGGGTTTTCTTTTCCAATAGTAAACTATTCCAATGAACATCAAGAATACAATGAAAATGGATGAACATATCAAAGGAATTACTAAATTGGGCGTCTTTGATCTTTTTCTTCCACTGACTTTTACTTGGCAAACAGACAGGTTCAAATATTTTGGACCCCCACATAGCATTTTGTTTCCGATCACCGAAATTTCACTGGCATTCTGAAAAACCCCTCTGCTAGGGACCGGTCCCTCAAAGAAATTGAAAGACAAGTTAAGATACTCTAAAGACCTGATATTCTCAAGAAACTGTGGAATCTCTCCTGACAAGTTATTTTGGGAAAGGACAAGCATGCGAAGATTCTTTATATTGCTGAATGACTGAGGAATAAGTCCATGGAACAAGTTGTTTCCTAAATTAAGTATCTCTAAGCTTTGGCAAAAGCCCAATGCACTCGGAAGTTCACCTGATAAGTAATTGTTATCAGCATAAAGTGCCCCAAGATTTTTCAAATTTGAGACTTCCGCAGGCAGAGATCCAGTGAGAGAATTGTCAGAAAGAACTAGACCAATTGACAAAGAGATGATGGAGAAGATTTCTCTGGGTATGCTACCATTGAGCTTATTTTTGCGTAGATTCAGTACTAGTAATCTTTTGCACTTTCCAATACTAGCTGGTATACTTCCCTCGAGCTCATTTTCTGCTGCTGCATAAAATTCAAGCATAGAGCTAGCATTGCAGTGTGTGGATAGAAGTACTCCTGAAAGCTTATTTACGGATAAGTCAAGAGTTTGCAACCTTGGAAGCATTCCAATCCCAGGTGGAATAGCTCCTGTCAAATAACTATTCCGCACTGATAACATTTCCAACCCTACAAGGTTACCAATTCCTGAGGGAATTTTTCCATAAAACTGATTTGACCCCAACGTCAACCAAGAAAGTTGAGTGGATAGATTTGATATGGATTCAGGTAGGGGGCCAGTAAAATGATTCCGATCAAATGCTAGGGTAATCAAGCTGGAGCAATTCGTCAAAGATGTTACAAAGCTCAAATCACCATTATTTTCTAGTTTATTGCCAGAGAGCCCCAAATTGTAAAGTTTTTGCAAACTTCCTAAATTAGACGGAACAATTCCAATGAAACTATTACCAAAAATTTGAAATATTAAAAGGCCTGAAGCATTGGATAGAGAAACTGGAATAGGTCCTGAGAACCTGTTGAATGATAGAAGTACACCTTTCAGATTAGAGAGGAGCCCCAAATCTGAGGGAAGGCTCCCATGGAGTTGATTTTGAGTAAGAGCAAGTACAGCTAAAGAGGACACATTATAGATGGACTGTGGAATTGTTCCAGAAAGAGAATTTAGAGAAAGAGCTAGATTGCTTAAACCCCTCACTCTTCCCAAGGTAGATGGAATGGGGCCCTCAAGGTTGTTGTTTGCGAAAGAAAGAAATTCAAGAGAAGAGAGGTTCCCAGTGGAATGTGGGATGCTTCCTGTAAGGTTATTTGTGGTAAAATTCATCACTACAAGACTGGGAAAGGTGGTAAGATCAGCATGTATTTCGCCAACCAGCTTGTTGTAGTTCAACTTAAGGACCCTCAGTTTGTAACAGTGGGACAAGTTGGTAGGGATTTCACCTCCAATATTGTTGTAGCTGATACTGAGTTGTTGGAGGCGAAGCAACTGTCCAAGTTGTGGGGGAAGGTTGCTGTGAAAGTTGTTGTAATCAAGGTTGATTCCCTCCAGAAAGCTGAGATTTCCCAGGTAAGAACATATGGGGCCTTCAAGGCCAAGGCCATGAAGGTCCAACCATGTGACTCTTTGATGCCGCCTCCCACAGGTGATCCCTTCCCACTCACAGAAGTGGGAGGAGTCATTCCATGAACTCAGAATTTGCTGGGAGCTGTTGGATAGCCCGACCTTGAAGTGCTGCAAGGCCGCTTTATCAGTTGCATTGCTGAGTAGGGCGGTTGAAGCAGGGCTGATCATGACTGTGCTAAGTAAAAGAAACGCAATTGCCAACATTTGGATTGTAACTTGAAGAACATCCATTTAGTGGAAGCGGATGAAAGGTTCTTGATTCCAAGGACTATATATTGACTTTGAGATAGGTCGCCATGTATCATTTTTCTTATTGAGATGTACAGAGAAACGTATGTTTTCTCGGCGTTTTAGTCCAAGAATGTTATTTTTACGTCAAAAATACACAATAAAAACTTACATATAGTTTTATAATTGAAAAAAATTTATATGAGCCCAGAGCCCACTTATGAAAGTTAATCAAAACTCTTGTGGAGCCCATTTGTAAAGGCTAATTAAAACTCTTATGTTAATTTTTATAGGTACTTTTATTGTGAGAATATCACTATCCGTCTAATAAACTTAGTTTCGTCTCAAATGACCAGGTGGGCTATTTTGGTCACCGCCCCACGATAATTAAAACCAAGAATTTCAAACTTAAGTCTGTAGACAATTTGAGAAGTATACAGAGAAATCTGGCCAAGCATGGAAAATTTCCTTTATTCTTGCTATGCTCCTCGAGGATGTCGTTGACAACCCTACACTACTTTCTAAGGAACAAAACTTTACATCAGGCAGACATAAAAAAAAAGGTCTTACATGACAATAAGAAGACTAGTGGTTTTTGGTTTGTGCAAGATTTGGATAAAGAGTAATGTAGGAAAATCATTATCGCCTCCTTGGTATTCTTTAATTGTGCATACAAAAATACAGCCATATGAATCTTCTAGTACAAAGAACGACCTCATGCATAGGAGTCTTCTTGATAAGTCATCGCAGGGGCCCTCCAAATGGCCTCTTCTACGAGGAGAAAAATTATTTTATATTGAATCAGAGGAAGAAACTATGGACCATGTATGAAGTATAGACTACGGTATTGAGAGAGGGCGACGTGTTAGTAACAATCAACTCGTCCATTCCTGGGCCTACAATATTGGACCTATAGTGCACAATATGGGTTGTTCCAACTCGTCCATTCCTGGACCACAGCCGCTGCTGTCCCATTCGGGCCGCCTGGCCATTCGCCACTCATGCTCAGTCGGCCCACCAAATCTTGGCACAGGCTCCCACTTCTTCTTCACTGTCTGACCTACCGTTGATGCCCAACGACTCGTAGAAGTGCGTAAATTTGCTTCAAAGTTCGTTGTAGAGCAGGGACATTCACCTACCGTAGCCAAATGTGTCCCGTGATGCTATTCTCTGTTCCAATTCTATTATCACCTATATGTTGGCTTTAGTTTACGTGAAAATTTCTAAGATTGGTCAGGTTGGTGATTATGGGTTAGTGTTAGACGCGTAAAAGAGAGACGTTATTACTATTTTAATAAAAATAACAAAATTTAGATATGGAGCTATTAAAATTGGACGGAGGGAGTAATTAATGACCTTGAAGAAGAAACTACAGCTCCTAGTTCATTATAGTACACAACAACCCACTTTGTTTTACTTTCAGTTGAAAAAAGCTCTCTTAGAGAATTAGTGTTACCCTTTGATACCGGGGATGATGATCCACCAGGGGGGCAGATCCTTTTATGTCCCCTTACTACCTTGGACCCCCCCCCCCCTCTTTCTATATATGAGAAAATATTAGGTACCGATAAGGTACCAAGGTGGCATGCCTATCCCCAATCAAAATTTAAGACACCACTCTATTTCCTATTAAGTAGGCTACTCTTAATTAGGAGGTAACTAAAAAACCTATAAATAAGTTCATTTGTGATTGGTGATAAGCACCGTCACCTTGGTACCCTATCCGTATCTAATAATCTCTAATCTATATATAAGCATATAATAAAATTATTAAGAATATGTATAAAAAATAAAAAATAAGATTATTCACCAATTTTACAACTACCATATGAAATTTGTAAAGATCACCATAATAATAACTTTCCTTATTTAAATTATATAAAACTATAAAAAATCACGAATATTTTAATAGAATCTACTGGAAAAAAAAAGTACTATATAAATTATTGTACCCCAAAATTTGGCCGTATAAATAGTAAAATGATAAATTCATCCCAAGGATCAATTTGGTCGTTTGACCTATCAGACAGCCGTGATATTTATGAAAAAATTATATAAAATAAATACAATCATAATAACATCACAACTAAAATTTCAAACAAATAAGAAATAATATAGAAAATAACTTTATGAAGAACAAAACTTTGCACAGGTCTCTCACTTAAGTTCGAAACTATGGACCATGCATCTAGGTCAAAACGTAAGAAGCAAATGGAAAATGAGAACCTATTGTCAATCATGTATGGAGTATTGACTATGATATTGAGATAGGAGTTATTAAGGGAATCAAATCATTTTTCCCTCACATTTGCTTTTTTTACTCACACTACGTAATTCTATGTAATATTCTCACAAGATGCATAATCTATTGTAATATTCTTAAGTGATTCACCCTGGATTTGTCTCCAAGGGTCTTCCCTATAAATACTGTACAAAACACCACTACCAATGCTATTGAAATTCTCTTTCTCTTTATGGTATTGAGAGCCAGATCAGGCTAAAGCCTAACAAACCGTGCGACCATCCCTCTCCCACAATCTCTTTCTTGTCCCCCCTCGAGCCCATCACTTTGCAGTAGAAACCCCCATGTTCCTTCCCATCAACTTTTCCCCGGTTCCCCATACAACCCCTATCTCTCTCGCTTGCAGCCTCGAGCCCATCCCCTGTGTTGCATCACTATTCACCATCTCTTTCCCATCAATCCCTCCTCACTCTCACTATTCCTCGCCGCCGCTCGCCCAGTCACTGGCCTCCCCCATTTCCTCTCCGCCCATCCATCACTCCCTACATTTTTCCTCAGTCCCCCTGGTTCGTCCTCTCCACCCTCTGCCTACTCACCGTCTCCTGCACCTTGACACCAGTAGCATCTTCTCCGGCCTTTTCACATCACCCTCCACTCGCTCTCCATCCAATCATTCCTCGCGCCTCACATTCCGACTCGTGCCTCCCCACACTCCAACTAGTCATCCAGTCGTCTCCTCACCCCTTGACTTGTGCCCCTCTGTTGTCCCTCCATGATTTGCCCCCTTCTCCAACAAAGATCCCATCTTTCTCTTCTCCTCCCATCATCTGCTTGTCCCCTTTCTCCCCATGGATCCCTTAGCCTCACCAGTGCCCACCATCGCCTCCACCTCCTCCGACCACCCACTGCCATCCATTCCTCCCACCGTGGCCGATTTCCTCTAAGACCATCCCTACCTCCATTAAGTTTCTCATCTCCAACCTGGCCAGCCTCATCGCCATCCATCTCGATGGCTCCAACTTCCCAGTCTGGCGCACGACCACCGCCTCCATTTTGGCGGCCTACCACCTCCTCCCCTATGTCAACGGTTCTCTGCGATGTCCCTTGCCGACTGACTCATCTGGCCAGCCTTCTTACTCCAACTGGCTCGCCACGGACCACCACTTGCTCGTATTTCTCCTGTCTACCATCGAGCCTACTCTCATCCATCACTATCTCACCTACACTGCCACCGCCACCCTCTGGACCACTGTAGCCGCCATATACCTTTCCACCTCTCCAGCAGCCATCATCCACCTCATGGGCGAGCTCTGCCGCTGTCGCTTTGGCCCAACCAGGATGGCTGCCTACCTTGACCATATCCACCAGTTGGTCGACCAGCTGGCAGCCGTCGGTGTTCTGGTCAACGACGCTGATTTACTACACCAGACTCTCGCCGGACTCCCTCCCGACTACACCACCTTTGTCGCCGGCATTCGTGCTCGCGGTGCCCTCGCCCCTCTCGCTGAACTGTGGAATCTCCTCCTAGCCGAAGAAGCCGCACTGAAACTCTAACAAGCTGCTCCCGTCGGACCGCCGCTAGCCCATCCAACGGCCCTTCATGTCGCCGCCGGTAGCTCTCCCTCCACCTCCAGTCCACATGCCCTCCTGGGTCCACTCATAGCAGCCCTAGGCCAACTTCTCCTTGGCCCCCCCTCAGGTGTCCCTTTGGCCACCACGACCCCCTCATCGGTCACTGCTACTGCATATGCCGCTCCTGGACTGCTTCCCACTCCCCCTATAACACATTATCAACCTCCCTACCCCAACTTTTGTCGCGGGGGTGGGGGTTACCCGCGCTATGGTGTGGGCATGGTGGTTTTCATCCCTCACGCCCCACCTGCCAAATCTGTGGCTCATTTGATCACAGTGTCATTAAATGCAGTGCATGATACAACGCCTCCTACATGGGTCCCACTGGGAACCGTGCCCTAGCCATGACTGCTTAATGAGGGGTCCAACACCCCTCTAATTGGCTCCTAGATTCCGGTGCAAGCGAACACATTACCTCGGATGTGACCCAACTCACCTCCACCTCTCCCTACCTTGGCCCCCCTTACGTAAACATAGGTAATGGTCAATCCCTTCAAGTCTCCTCCACTGGCAGCACTTCCCTTACCTTTCCCCACTCCACACTCCACCTTCCTACTATCTTCCACACACCCTCTATTGTTCACAACCTCCTCTCTGTCCACAAACTTTGAGTCTTCTTGATAAGTCATCGAGGGGCCCTCTATTAATAGCTGCTTTCTCAAGAATGATGATAATATATTGAATCATAAGAAGAAAAGAGCAAAGTATGGACCATGTATCCAGGTCAAAAAGTAAGCAAATGGAAAATGAGATCCGGTTGCCGATCGTGTTTGGAGTATATACTACGGTATTGAGAGAGAGACGTGTTACTAACAATCAACTTAGTCCATTCTTCGGCCTACAATATGGGCCCTGTAGCACACAATATGGGTTGTTTCAACTGCAAGCATTTCGTTTCCAATACAATTGATGACCTTGAAGAAGAAACTACAGCTCCTATTTGTCAATATAGAAGACAACAATCCACTTTGTTTTCTTTTCTGTTGAACGAAGCTCTCCTAGACAATCAGAATTAAACTTTGATGCATATGTTTTTTTATCTTTAATAAAACTTTTGATATTTCATGGGGAAGGCCAGCAACTACATACTATAGTGACACAGATGAGATGCCAATTTTTTTCCTGTGCAAACTATAAAATCTATATTATTGGTGATTTATCTTTAGGTTGTACTTTATATTTATTATGTAAAATTGATTGTTTTAGGGAAATGGAATTTTTTGCATATGGAAAAGTCTAACCTAATCGGGCTCCATTACCAGAGTGTCTGTTACCATGGTACATGTGGGTCCTAAATTTTTTTTTGTAGAATTTGCTTTCATTTCTCGTAAAGTCATGGTCACCAGCTTTGGTCATGGTGCCTGGTTAGGAAAACTTTTTTTCTAGACTGATTCAAGTGAGATCCATCAGGAAAATATTTTTTATTCTTTTTTACTTTTTATATAAGATCATCTATTTATTTTGGCAAAATTCGAGAAAAATAAATGGCTACTACTTAACTCAATAAGACATCATGCATGCCCCCCCTTCACTTGTAAATTTGTAATTCATCAAAGATATAACTTCCTAAGTATACATCACAAAAACCCTTTTTGGAATGAAAATATTTTCCTTACCCACCAATATAGGGCTTCGAATATGATACATAAGAGTGTAGCTGCACATAGATGACAAGTTGCCCTCTATATACCATATTCGGAGGCCTATGTGGGCTGGTCACAGCACTCAAGTCACAAAGCCCAGCCAAGCTAGATGCGCCTTTTTTGGAACAATCTGTTTTTACATATCCTTGTTTATGCGCTTATCTGACATTATGTACATGGGCTTCTTCGACGAGATGGTGCAGTAGCGTGCTTGCTTCTTCATCTCCCATGTCCTTGTCAACTAATATTTGGCCATCTTCATAGCATGGAACGTAGTTGATAACAATCGCATCACATAGTTGTAGAATTCATTTTATTTGCAATTCCGCTCCGTCTTCTTTAATGTTTTCAAAATTAGCACTTTGTTATGCTTCATGTTAAGGTAGAATGATACGTCATTTTCAAGCCATTTTGTTTCTCAACACTCTTCCTGGGTAAATATGGAGGAGATAGTTGTCTTGTTTCCCAAATCTCAAGTTAAAGAGATTTAGATGTTAAATCATTTTTCGCCTCTTTCCTTTCTTATCCAAACTGTGCCTAAGAGGCGAGTACCATATCAAAAGGTTGCTTCGCAGATCACACTAATACGAAAAAATGATACATAATTGAATTAAAAGTCTTTTCTACGTAGTGTCCACTTTATCAAACAAGAAAAAAAGACACTTGTAAACTTTTAAGCACAACTAATAGTCATAAAAGCACGGCTACCGATGTTTAATAAGTATCACTAAATGCATCGCAAAAAGTCCCATTAATTGCTAATTTTTTACGCATATGAAAAAGTATTGTTAATATTACTACTATTAATTAGTAGCACTTTTCTTTACCTAGTAATTAGCGACTCTTTATAAAGTATTACTAATATAAAAAATATTTAAAAAATAACAAAAATTCTTAATAACGACGCTTTTTTGTGCATCGCTAATAAGAAAAAACAAAAAACTCTTATTAGTGACACTTTTAAAAGTGTCGTTAATAGGAAAAATAATTAAAAAATAATAAAAATACTTATTAGCAACGTTAATTAAAAAAAATTTAAAAATAATAACTCTTATTAGTGACACTTTTAAGAGCATTGCTAATAACAAAAAAATTATTTTAACTCTTATTAACCATGATTTTAAGAATATCCCTAATAAAAAAATTAAAAATAAAAGTGTCAAAGGCAGGATGAGGGGAGAGGGAAGAAAGGGGGGTTGTGGGGGGAGTCAGGCTGAGGGTAGGAGGGGCGAAGCCCCTCCTCTAGCAATAGTAGGGGTAAGAGGGGCTCCGCCCCTCCTACACCAGCCAGAAGAGTTGAGAGCAAGGGCAAGAGGAGGGGCAAGGGCAGGAGGAGTAGGGGCTTTGCCCATCCTGCTCTGACTGGAAGTAGAGTGGGGAGCAGGGGATCGGAGGAAGGGGAAGTAGGGGAAGACAATTTGGGTGGAGGAGGGGAGGAGCAAAGGAGCGAGAGTAGGGGAAATGGAGGGTAATACACAACGATGGCATGTGTTAGATGGCGATGGAGACACTTCATGAGAAGCATCACAAATAGTTAATAATTTGTGATGTTTCTCTTGAAGCGTCACAAATCTTATCTTTTTTAGAAAAATTAAAACCTAAGGAAATAGTAGGTTTTTGAAAAAAATAAAACCAAACTACTTGTGATGCTTCATGAGAATCATCACAAATAGTTGTCCATTTGCGACACACGTTACAAATAGTAACAGTATTTGGGACGCTTAAACGACAGCGTCACAAATACTATTTTTTTATAAAAAATTAATAACTTATTCACTCTATTCTCTCTCTTCTCTTTCTCTCCCTCTTCTCTTTCTGTATCTCCCTCTATCTCTTCTCTCCTCTCTCTCTCTCTCTCTTTCTCTCTCCTCTCTCTTTCTATCTCTCCGTTTCTCTCCCTCTCTCTTTCTCTATCTCTCTCCACTCTCTCAAAAAACTCTCTCTCCTCTCCTGCAAAAAAGAATGCTCTTTTCTTTAAAATTATATTATATATTATATATATTTAAAATAAAAAATTATATATTGCAAATACTAATTAATTTTAAATTTTTTAAATGAACCTAACTCTCTCTCTCTCTTCTATTTCTCCCTCTCCCTCTCTCTCTCTTCACCGTCTCTCTCCTCTCCCTCCCCTCTCCTCTCCTCTCTCTCTTTTCTCTCTCTCTTCTCTGTCTAGATAGATCTCTCTTTCTCTCTCCCCTCTCTCTCTTTTCTAAAAAAATATAATAAATAGAAAAAAGTATTTGTGACACACGTATATGCATCGCAAATACATAACATATTTGTGATGCAAATGCCATTTTAAAAAATTCTCTTCTTTCTCTCTCTTTATCTCTCTCATCTATGTCTCTCTCTTCTCTGTCTTCGTCTATGTTTCTCTCTTCTCTTGCCTCTATATCTCTCTTCTCACTCACTTCTCTCTCTAGGTCGATCTGTCTCCTCTCTCTCTCTAGATCGATCTCTCTTCTCTCTAGATCTCTCTCCCCCTCTCTCTCCTCTCTCTTTCTTCTCTCTCTCTTCTTTTCTCTCTATCTCTCTCACATGTGTTAGCATGAGCCCCGACTCTATGGGTCGACAAATTTTCCCACTAACTTGGCTACTAGTTGACCTTGATATTTAAGTAAAAGAAAAACATGAGTTACGTTAAAGAATAGACATGAATAGAAGAAATTTTACACATACCAAAATAGGGGGAGCGGGAGGAGCGCTAGACTCTGGCAAGAGAAGGAAGAGAGTGAAGAAAGTAGGGGAATTTAATTATTATTTTTGTATTTATATATTATATATTATGTATTATGTATTTAAATAGTAAAGAAATAAAATTAAATTAATTTTTTTAAAAATAATAATATATGTGATACTTTTCCTTTGCAAATAGTTTTGCTATTTGCATCGCTTTTATAAAACATTGCAAATAGTTTCATATTTGCGACACTTTTATAAAAGTCTGAATTCATAGAAAGGTACCCCCTACTTACCTAGGACAATCCTTGCAGGGAAGGTCCAAATTCATAGAAAGGAAAACTAGAAAAGCCTGTTCACCCAGGACAAACCTTACAGGAAAAGTCTAAATTCCTAGTAAGGAAAACTAGAGTAGCCTAGTAAGCCGGTGCACACGAACATACCACCATGGATTCTCAGGGTCTATATAACTCATAATTTAACTCACATAGCAATTTGCTCATCTCAACCCAAGGAGGCAACATGTCCTTGAAGGAACACAAAGCGAAACCCTGTCCTTTCGGACAAAAAATTGATTCGATAAGCCTCAAAGTGATTAATCTGACAACCAATGAGATTAATATCACCCAATCGATCAATCATGGCTAATCATGATTAACCTCTATTAATAAATTATTTAGATGATATATGCAATATGATACATACGTGAGTAAATGATAAATGAGTACAAGTATAAGTAAACATACTCTAATCAGTCCATATGTGTATAAAATGTGGTCTATTTGTGTCAAATAAAATCATACAAGTCTATGCAAGAGTGTGCATACGTAGTAGTGTTCATACTTAGGCTAAAACATGTGAAACATGAATAACCTATAATCAAGGTTATATATGCAAGCATCCATAATTTTATCATAGTCATATCTTACGGGAATCATAGAGTAATGCAAAGAAAATGTCTAAATACAGGTTAAAGGCAAGTATAACATCATGCTAAACCTAAATAACTATAATCATATCCATGTTTAAGCTAAATCATAATTCAAAGAGGTTTTACATGTAATTAGAGTGACATTTATATATAATTATAACTCATCATAGTCATAGAGAATTAAATTTATAAGAAGAGAACAAGAAATGACTGAAAATCTACAAAATTAGGCCAAAATCATAAAACTGCAGTGTAGCCATTTGAACACCCTGGCAGGCTCTTTGAATGCATGGATTGAACAGATAGATAGTCCATTTGAATGGCTGACCATTCGAACGCTTGTTAGCCTGTTCAATCTGTAACATCCAAGTAATTTCTAAATTCCCAAAGTCGACCACGTGGAATTAGAGTGTTGGACACCTTGACCTTCTCCTAGGAATAACTTTTTCATTGCTTAGAATTGGTTGTCGAAACTATATTCATGGAAAGTAGACAAAAATAGCTTCAAAATATCACCAAGAACACGGAAATCAGAGTTCAGATGAGGAAGATACGACTGTTTAAAGTTAAACATAATACACAAGGCCTGTTTACCTGAATTAGATGCTTAAATTGTCTGTTTAAGTCACTTTACAGGCTCGATTAATTATGATGACGGAAATTAATAAAAATAGGCCTAAGTAGTCTATTTAGCCCAACCCTTAAGAGGATTAGGAACCCTAATCCCTATGCCTATAAAAAGGCTAATTAGGGCTAATGAAAGAGGGGTTAGCTTTGACCGTTAAGGGAAAGAGGAGCCGCCATTGGAATTTTCCAACGAGACTCCGGCAAGGCTCCGGTGGGAGTGGATCGACAACAAATCGGCCATTGAGGTAGGATTTCGAGTTGAGATTAACATAGATTTCATTAAGTAAATTAGAATATAAGTCATCTTTGTGATTTAAATGAACAATGATTTCTGCAATCACTGTTCATGTAATTTTTTTATGTTATTCGACTGTGAGCTAGCCACCGGGCAACCGCTAGTTGCTAGACCCATTGTGAGAGGGGTGCGCTGGCCCTAGCTACCCTAGCTACCGTAGCCCTATCTGCAGCAGCCTCGGCGGCAGCGGATGCTGTTAACCAAAAATGAAAAAAAATCAATGTGGCAGCGCGGTGCAGCCCCCGGCCGGAGGCAGGACCTAGGTTGCCAGAATCATCGAACGATGGTGATCCGGTCAAGCCAATTTCATCAGCCGGTCGTGGTGGCATGCCGTCCCGGCACCTTTGGCGGATAAGAAAAAAAGCTTGTTTTTGCCCCGGACAATGGCGGGGATGGGCTTGTCGGATCACCGCCAGGCGGCGATCCAATTTTGCCCAACCCTCACCTCACAGCAATGGCCTAGGGCGGTGCCAATAGAGGCTAGTCAGCCTCTGGCCAGCTGCGTAGAAGATGACCCATTTAGCGGGTTGTCAAGTTCGATTTTGGGTCGGGTGAGCCGACCTATTCGGCCCAAGTTTATTAAAAAGAAAAAGGAAAGTGTCAAAAAAATTACTGATGTATCTAGAGATAGGTGGGAGTGTCCTGATCAAGTTTCAAATCGGGGAAAAATCTCAAAGCCTATTTTACTTACCCGATTTCAGGGCTCCGGTTCAGGGGCCTATGAGTGGATTGAAAAATTAGAGAAATTTTTGAGTAAGAGCTTAATGTGTACCCTAAATATAGACAAAACCACATAGTGAGAAAAAATATTAGTAAGTAGATAATTGACCATTTTGTCCCTAGGGTTTAGGGTAAACCATTAGGCAAACCTAGGTCGGTTCAAGGGGTTCACGACTCCGTCATATGCCAGGAAAATTACATCGAGTCCATGAAGTCAAGTAGTATCCTTGAGCACAATTTTGGACCTATTAGATATTAATAAATCTTTAAAAAATGACAAAAAATACCCTTATGAGTGACCGCCCATATTTTTGTGAATGGAAACACAAGTCAATTTGAGAGTGCAACCTTGAGAGAGGGTAAGGACTCAAAATTAATAGATGAGAAGTGAGATGACCAGAATAACCTAAGGGAGGGTACCATACCTAAGGTGGTAAAATTACCCTAATACCCTTAGGGGTAGTATATTCTATTTTTGCCGAAACATATAACCTAGATAACTAAATATTAGGGTACCCTAGAATGACGTTAAATGGATTTAAAAGGAAGGGATGTGACTAGTTAGTGACACAAAGACCTGGACAAGTCACGGTGTCACTTGAAACAAGGAGAATAACCCTAATTCTCAAGGTTTAGGGCAATGTATTACACGCATTTGCAACGAAGCTCAAAAATCCATTAGGGTATTATATACGTAACTCGTGCGATGCATTAGAGTTATTTACATTCACATGCTTGAATTCACTAAGACCTAGCCCTGCAAATGAGCGCAATGGGCCTTTATTTATTATTTATGTACTTAAGTGACTGCATATCATTATGTTGATATTCTGATGCATGCTTTTATTATTGATACACTAAATTATATCGGTAACTTAAGGTTAATGAAGACTAATAAAGAGATATTGGCTTTCATTGGTTTCAGGGGGAGAACATCTAATTAAGATACAAACTAAAATACCCTCAATAGGGTTTAGGACCTGTTCATAGAGTGAACGGGGCCCTGACATAGAATTTTACCTTAGTTAATGAACTAAGGGTGGTTATGGGATGTTCTTTGAGTCATAGCTCAGTGGATGAGCTATTTATTGGGCCAATTCACAAGGTGAAGAGGATCCAAATAGTTGGGTGAACACTTAGCTGGATGAAAATAACCTAGTTTAAGTTTTGAATGTTTGGAGGAGTTAAGGGTCATAAAGATCTTAGGCTTATATGGATACATTAGTAATGTCTTAGAAGACATTTTCTCCCTAAGTTGGGATGGTTGAAATTGTTGTCATGGCGGTTTGGGTATTGATCAGAGAGGTCTCTACTGCGGGTTTCTCATAGGTTTGGCTATTATCCAAAAAGGTCTCTATCGCGGGTTTCCCGTAGGTCTTCCCAGGACCATTTAGTGCAAAGGAAAAGTGGAGTTGTATGAGCATCATAGAAGGCTTGTGCTTCTTGCCAATCTGTGTCCATGAACACAGTTTGGGTCCTCTTCTCCTAATTTGTAGCAGGCTATTGAGAGCCATGAGGATTTGGGTCAGCTGCTTTTAAGCAGTCTACTCCAATGTTGGAGTCCTACATTTGGAGACTTCTTCGAGAGTTGAGTTATCTTTGAGTGAAAACATATTTGATAGTCTTAATTATTGAACAAGGGTTGTGAGATAATTAATAACATTGTTTGATACTAATTGTTTATTTAGAAAAGTGGAACAATTAAAGGACTTGCATAAAATGTAAGCTGGCTAAAAATACTTAAGCATTGCATGTGTGATGCTAGGCTTCTTAGGATATTGTAGTTTCTAGATAGAACAAGGTCTAGATCCGATCTTATTAGAAACATTAGAGATGTTGTCTGATGGGTATGTAAATAACTAACATCAAGTAATATTGGCCTGATCCAAAAAATATTAATTAATTCTTTTGTCCTTTGGAAGCTCTTCTCCTAATGGTGGAAAAGTTCAATTGTTGTTGTTTGGTTTGTTTGGTTCCAGGTTCTCCAGGCGATGACAAGTGGGACCAAGATTGACAAACACAGGAAGAAGTTCCTCATTTTTGCAATTCTAGTACATAGTGTATCTTTAGCATGAGAGTCAACTTGTTATTTATTTTCAGATGGATAACAGACTTGCACTTAGATGGATAGACTGTTCTTTATTAATTTTTCTGACGTGTAATAATATTATATGATTTGATATATGTATTTGTGAACCTCAGTTATTACGACCTGGATATTTAATCGAATGGTTTGTTTTGCATTTATATAAAAAAAATTCTCTTGACTTACCATTCATATTATTTAAAAAGGCTTTTAAAAATCCAAGTCATGACACAATTAGTCAGAACATTTCATTTTTCTGGTTTGTCTTCAACCTTCTAAAATTCAAACAAAAAATATTCTAAAATTTTATATAAATTTAAAAATTACTATAGAACATCATATAATTAAAAATCTAATCGTAGAATATGATAGATCTAATCATTTTCATGTTTTATCACAAGAAAATAACCATAATCACATACTTTTAACAAATCATCATTAAACCTCAAAATGAAAGAACTCAAATAAATCTACAATCATGCATTCCAATGAAGAAAACCATACAAGGTAAAACTCCCCTACCTTTATCAAGCATTTGAATCCAAAAAAAATTTCAATCCTCAAGAAATCCTACCCAAAATTAGGGTTTTAGTTATAACCTAATTGAAATTAGATAGTAGACTCAAACCAAGTTGAAAATAGATAGATGTAGGATATCCTTAGGTTAAAAAGGAAAATCACCTAATTAGGGTTCTAAATCAAAATAAACAACAAGATTTTAATGGGATTAAGTCAAAATCAAGATGGGGGAAATGAAGATAGGAATGATTAAGACCAAAATTGAAAAATTAGGGGTGATTAGGGGAATAAAATACATATTAATCCAAGTTTCTCCTTTGGGAAATGGGGGTAGAGCACTTCCTCCCTCCTAACACAGCCCTTCCCCATCTGACAAATAGGCTACGGTTTTTCAAAAATAGTAAAGGATTTTGGGCCAGGTATAAAAATTGTTGGGCTGGATAATAGGTCAAAACGCCCTAAGTGGCTAATTAAGATTATTTTTGGCTTAAAAATGAATTTAATCACACCCAAACCCATTGAAATAAAATATAGAAGGACAAATGGGTCGCATGTCATCTGTCACAGGCACGAAGCTTTGCCTAGCGTTCGCACACGTGATGGCCTAGCTACACCGCGCAGCCAGTAGCCACTCTCTTCCCTTCCCACTAGTAGGTGCAAGGGAAACACAAGCAAACTAGCAACACAAGTCCAACCTAGTGCAAGGGTCTCCCAAGCTATATTTCCGTCCGCCGAAATACAAGATAGGGAGAGGGTAAGGGCTGATCTACCAGGCTGAGAGCCCTCCTCTCTTGCTCCCTGGGTTGCTGTGCATGAAAAATCATCCACCAACTAGCCATGGCCGCCCTGCTCTTCTTCTTTTATAGACTCAGGTTGAAGCTGGTCGTCCTAGTGCTACTAGGAGTACAAAACCCACCCAATACATGAGTCCTCACCCTGACCAACTCTCAGCCCATAACCAATCCGCCCCTAGCATAGAATAGGAAACCTGCAAGAGTTTGTCTTCCGCTAGAAGTCCATCGCCATGCTGCCTCCAAGAGTTTGTCAATCCAAGGAAACCAGCCACTCTAACTACCATCCGCCCAAGGAGTGTGACCAGCCTGCCTATGTGAGTCCTGTCCGTCCTAGGAACCTGCTATCTAAACTCCTACTCAAACTAGGAGTGCAGCGAACCATCATAGGTGAATCCCGTCCACCTTAAGAGTCCTCCCCTAAGTCCAAGTAGCACCCAACTTCGCTGAAAGAGTCCCGCCCGCGCAAGGACTCCTACTCAGCCTGCTCCGCAAGGCGAGTAGCTCGACCGGAACATCTCCCGCATTGTCCCAGCATTCGTTTGTGCCCAAGGGACTGCCTAGGTTGTCCGTCGCATAGCAAACTTGGCTGTCCACTGCCATGTATAGGGGGTAGTCGCCCCCTTTCAGCATCCATCAAGTTAAGGGGCTAACAGGCCTCCCGCACTTGATTCTTTGACGCCCTCGTCGAATCCCCAACTTTCCAAGTGCACCGATTGAAGCTATGAAGCCATCCGCCTCGTTGAACCCGCTAGCAAGTAGCCAACACTTCCCATCACACCATGGACAAGTCTACTTCCGCCCAGCCTAAGTTATCCTTCAGCCAAGTTTGAACAACACCCGCTGCCCACGAATCCTGCGAACCACTGCATGAGTTCGCCCTTTAGCTGATTCGATCAGCCAAGGCTTGGGGAGTCCGCTCCTCTCCTTCCTTTGAATCCTCAATGACCCAAAGCTGCCCCCTCAACTGGGGACTCCATCAACTGAACACATCCAATTCGCTGCAAGGGACTCATCTGGGCTACCTCCTCATGCTCAGATTCCTCCTTCTCCTCTTCAGCGACAAGTGCATTCAGCCTTTCCCGTTTTGGACATTCCTTGGCACGGTGTGCCCGTCGCATATGAAACAACCACCACTTCTGTTAGGCCGGCTAGGCTGGTTGTTGCCCTTTGCTTTGCCACCGTTACCACCTTTACTACCCTCCTTGTTGGATGCCTTCATTTCCTCATTCTTCTTCGCTGGCTCAGCATGAGTTTGTTTGAAATCCGCAAAGCTATCAGCCGCTGCAATAGCTGCGGGAAGGTCCTCCACTTCCCTCCATCTCAGCTCGTTCTGATCCCAAGTTTGCAAGCTTGCCATGAAGTAGAATAGCTTGTCATCCTCCGTCATGTTTATCACACCCAAGATTAGTGGCTGGAACTCCTTAGCGTAGTCTTGGACTACCCCTGTATGCCTGAGGTTCCTCAATGCCTCTCAAGCCATCCAAGACACGTTTTTGGGAAGGAATTGCGCTTGCAACTCCCTCTTGAACGTATCCCAGGTCCCTATTTTTGGCTGACCTATAGCTGTATCATCCTCCAACCGTGTCTACCGCCACAACTTTGCATTCCCTTCAAGGTACATCGCTGCCATGGTAACCTTCTCCCCCTCTTGGGTATGGACCCACGTGAAGTAGCTTTCCATGTTCCAAAGGAAGTTCCCGATCTCCTTGGTGCCTCGCATCCCAGCATACGCCTTCGGTTCAGGGACCTTTGTCTTCTTCGTAACCTGCTTGGATGAAGGTTTGCCCCCATCTCAGGATGGAGCGTTGATGACTGCCCATGTCAGCAACAACACTTCATCCACCAACTCACCCAAATTTGCTGCCACTGTCTCCTCAACCTGTTGCACTCGCAGCCTAAGATAGTCCGTTGTTGCAGCCACATCAGCCGCTAATGTGGTGAGACGTGCTACCCCTTCAGCCAGACTGCTTTCTTCCTGAGACTCGTCAAGGTGTGGTGCAACTTCCAGCAGGGACACTCGCTGGTCAAAGAGGGCCAAACACTCGTTGATGTTGCGCAAAGAGGTCTGGACTTCAGCCAACGTCCCATTCCCTGTGGACATCGCATCCACCTTCACCTCGAGCTCAGTAATGCGAGTTAGCATCAAGCCTACCATCAAAGCTCTCTGTTTTGTAGCAACTCGTCAAGTAAAGGAGTGCACGCAGCAAAAATTTCGATCTGTCCAGCAACAACCCGCAAGGATTTCACCCCTTCCGAGTATCCCAGCGATTCAGCCACTTTCAGCCAACTCCTTCGCAGAGACAGTACAAAGCTTTCACCTCCTTCAGTATCATAGCAATGGAGCCAACTGCCACGGGCATGAAGCTTTGCCTAGCGTTCACACACGTGATGGCCTGACTATATTGCACAGCCAGCAGCCACTCTCTTCCCTTCCCACTCATAGGTGCAAGGGAAACATAAGCAAAACAGCAACACAAGTCCGACCTGGTGCAAGGGTCTCCGCCCAAGCTATATTTCCATCCATTGAACTACAAGATAGGGAGAGGGCAAGGGCTGATCCACCAGGCTGAGAGCTCTCCTCTCTTGCTCCCTGGTTCGCTATGCAGGAAAAATCATCCACCAACTAGCCATGGCCGCCTTGCTCTCCTCCTTTTATAGACTCAGCCTCAAGCTGGCTGTCCTAGTGCTACTAGGAGTACAAAACCCACCCAATACAAGAGTCCTCACCCTGACCAACTCTCAGCCCATAATCAATCCGCCCCCAACATAGAATCGGAAACCTGCAAGAGTCTGTCTTCCACTAGAAGTCCATCGCCATGCTGCCTCCAAGAGTTTGTCAATCCAAGGAAACCAGCCACTCCGACTCCCATCCGCCCTAGGAGTATGACCAGCCTGCTTATGTGAGTCATGTCCGTCCTAGGAACCTGCTACTCGAACTCCTACTCAAACTAGGAGTGCAGCGAACTAGCATAGGTGAATCTCGTCCGCCTTAGGAGTTCTCCCCTAAGTCCATGCAGCGCCCAGCTTCACTGAAAGAGTCTCACCCACGCAAGGACTCTTACTCAGCTTGCTCCACAAGGCGAGTAGCTCGTTTGGAACATCTATCGCTCTATCCCAGCATCCGTCTGTGCCCAAGGGGTTGCCTAGGCTGTTCGTCGCCTAGCAAACTTGGTTGTCTGCTACCATGTATAGGGGGTAGCCACCCCCTTTCAGCATCCATCAAGTTAAGGGGCTAACACTATCCAACATGGACGTGGGATGCATGGTGGGGTCTATGCCCATAATTAAGTAAAAAAGGATAAAATAACATTAAATTAATAAAAATTGGATAAATCAAGTTTGAAACTAAATCTTATAAAAATAAAATTAAACTTGATTAAAGTCAATATTAACTAATCCATAACCCTAAAATGAAATTAAACCAGCAAACAAGCACAAACCACACAATTCACACAATTAAAATGAATTAAACTAAAATAAAATTAGGGATCTTTCATTTATGCCTCTTTGGATAATCCAAGCGTTATTACATGTTCATACAAATCAATGAAATATTTTACTAAGGTTAAGGCGTGACAATTGTGCCCTATTGTAGCCATCAATCACGAGACATGATACATGTGAAATTTATCTATTTTATATTGTGTTTCACCTCATTTGCTAGTATAGGATGAGGCTAATTTAGGGTTAATTAGGATTTATTTATGTTAAGACATATATTAGTAGTTTGATTTAATTATTAATTATTCCAAGCAACATTAGTAGTTTAGGCATGTATTTGAATCAATTCAGGATTTTATTTAATTTTCACACATATCAAATATTGTCTATTATAAGGACTCAGGAAATCCAATGAATAGACCTTCCTTGTTTGATAGTTATAATTTCTCATATTAGAAAAATAGGGTAAGAACATTTATACAAGTGCTTGATGGGAATGCCTGGAAAGCAGTTGTTAAATGTTAGAGTCCTCCAATGACCAAAGACAAGAAATGAAATTTTATTCTAAAAGATGAAACTGAATGGAATGAGAATGAGACAAAACTTCAAATTTAAAATAGCCTTCCCTGCCCAAATGAAGAAAGACATGTGGAAAGCACTTCCCATTAGCCAAAGTCTACTCCTAGAGCAAATGACAGCGCGTTGATAATGGACGGTGAATGGGAACCCTTTAGTGCATTATTCACTGTCGTAGAAAAATTACAACACATATTGATCTCTAATTGTACATTTGCTAAGATTGCATGGAAAAATTGGTAAAATATAATGAGAAAATTGAGGTTATGAATATGTCTAGGCTACATATGTTGACCCTAGAATTTAAGAACATGATAATTAGTGAAGAATAGATAATTTCTGAATACTATGCTAAAATTTCAAATATAGTAAATATATGTGATTAACTAGGAGAGCTTATATCTAATTATCTTGTTGTGAGGAAGTTGTTCAGGTCCTTGTTCTCTAAATTTAAAATTAAAGTGGTTGTTATTAATGAATCTAAAAAGATTGATATCTTAGACACTAAGGAGTTGGTTGAGAAATTTAGAACTTTTGAGATATGAGAGGAGTCCTATGAGAACAAAAAGAAGTTGTTTGAAAAGTTCAAGGAAAAATATAATGCCCTAAAAGCATCAAAAATAATTTTCAAGAAAAATAAAGTGTTAAACACTTTAGAAGAATTTGAAAACTCAGAAGATGATGAAGAACTAATATTTTTTTTTTTGTTAAAAATTTCAAGAAGTTCATGAAAGCTCAAAACTTTAGGTTCGACAATAAGGGACAAAATTCTAGGAAAAAACAAGGAGAGAAGAGAGATAAGAGACAAACTAAACAAAATAAGAAAATTTTGAAATGTTTTGATTGTCGTAAATTAGGTCATTTTTCTGCTGATTATCCTAATATTAATTCTAACAATTCTTCTTATGATAACTTTAAGAAATCAAAGGGGTTTATTTATAAGAAAAACAGAAAAGTACTTCAAATAACTACTTTGATGAGAGATCTTTTGAAGAGAGAAGAAGAACTATATAACTATATTGTCTTTCATACAAATGTTAAAGATGATAGTTATAAATTTTTTTTTCTTGAGTCCACTTCTCTTAAAGAGAACTCAGAGTCTGAAATTGATTTTGATGAGTTTAAATAACTCCTCTAATAATTCTTACTGTTAATTAAGAAAGTCAAAAGCCTTGAGAGATAGTTAAAAAAGAAAGAAGATGAACTAGTATTATCTTCTTAAGAGGTAAATGGATTAGTGGAATTAAATAACAAATTTGAAAGAGAAGTACATAACCTTAAGAAGGACATGGATAATGAAAAAAAAAAGTCTAATGCTCTTAATAGAAAATTTATGTATTTTAATGAGAAATTAGATAGATTCAAGACTAGGAAAAAGAAGTTAGAAATTATGTTTAATATTGGTTAAACTAACAAAATGATCTTAGGTTTTAGAAATTCCTTGACTACTGCCTTAACAAAACTTATTATCTCTGTGAAGGTAAAATTGAGTGATAAAAACTACTATGGATGATAAGTTCTAGTATTGTAGGTGGATGTGATATTTGTCATAGTGAGACTCATACTAAAATAGAATGTCCTAAGTATTACCCTTTTAAATTTAGGTCAAAGAAAAATAAAAATACTAGTAACATTAAGTAAATGTGAAATTAAGAGGCATGGTATATGGTGCATCTAGACCATTTATTTCCTAACAGAATATATAGATATATGTAGCAACTAATATGAGAGTATTTTGTAACTATTTTAATGCTAATGTTGTTTTTGGAAGGGATTTGTAATGCCTATATTTAACTACATTGACAAATTAAATGAGGAAAATTATACACGACTTTGACTTTTGATAAAATAATACTTATATCCCATGATGTTTCAAAAATTGTATATATAACCCTTATTGTTAATAAAATAATTAATAATATTTATTAAATAAAAAAATACCCTTTTTACTTACCTGTTAGAAAAGTCATAAGTAGAGAATATAACAAAAGCATCCCTTTCCCTTCCCTACTATGCTCCCATCCGTTATGATAATTTTAGTGATTAAATGGATAAGAATATTTTATTATTTAAAAAAATTATTAATAATTCTATTAATAACATGAGGTATATGTATAACTTTTAAAACATTAAAGGTATAAGAGTCACTTACCAAAAATTAATGAATGCAAATGTAATTTACCCAATTAAATATAATAAAATTACCAATAATATGTAATAAATATTTTATAAAATTTTTCATTACATTGCGTTACAAATTTCGAAGTGAAACATTATTACCATAACTCGTAATCGTCATTTTACTCACACATGTACACGTGCCCCCGACCGTCCCGCGTATCCCGCTACAAAAATTTCCACAAGCCCCAAACAGACAAGCCCACTTCTAATCACCCTCTTAAACCCATTTAATTACTGGCTAACCCGAGAACATTTTTGTAATAGCGTCTAAGGAACAGCGGCATTTTGGTAAACGCGAATCTTCTCCATCTTCTTCGCCAACCCCCACCTTCCCCGCGCTGGATCTCGGCCGCCATTTCCGTACCCCTCCCACCGGCATCTGGAGTCCCGGAGACGGCGAAAGCGCAGACGCGAAATTCCATTAATACCCCTCGACCTCCTCCGGAATCCCCAACTCCTCCCCATTTTCTGTTGAAGTATGCAGTAAGCTCAGATTCTTGCTGACTGCAGCGCCGCGGCGGGGCAAGGGCTTTTTGGGTCCACTCCATCTATGGCCTCGATCCGCCGGACCCTGTCCCCGCACAACCACGACCGGGCCACCCTCAACGGCGTGAGCTCCCCGAGCCCCCTCTCCCTCTCCTCCTCCGCCTCCTCCAAGTCCCTTCTAGCCTCCGCCCATCCTGCCTCCCCCCTCGCCGCCCTCCGCCGCCTGCTTCTTGGTCTGCTCCTCCCCAGGTACTCCCGGAAGGCGGGCGGCGGCGGGAGCGGAGCGCCGCCGGTCTGGAAGCCCTTCCTTTACCGGTTCTTCTTCTGCTTCCTGCTTGGGTTGCTTCTGGGGTTCACCCCCTTCTTCAACCTCTCCGAGATCAAGCGCGGCGGCGATTTCGCTTTCGAGGCCGGATCCTCCTCCTCGTCGATCGCCGCCTTCCGCCGGGAGGAGCGGGTGATGGAGTCGCTGAAGCCGGAGGAGATTGTCCAGCTGGAGCTGAGGTCGAGGCGGGATTCCAACGTGGGAATCGTAGAGGAGCTCGTGGATCGGAAGCTGCTGATCGTGGTGACCCCGACGTACAACCGGGCGTTCCAGGCATTCTACCTGAACCGGCTGGGTCAGACGCTGGAGCTCGTGCCGCCGCCGCTGCTATGGGTCGTTGTTGAGTCGGACTCAGCGTCGCCAGAGACGGCGGAGGTTCTGAGGAAATCGGGTGTGATGTATAGACATGTAGTGAGCAAGAAGAATTTGACGGATATCAAGGACAGAGGGGTGCATCAGCGGAATGCGGCGCTCGAACTGATCGAATCGCATCAGCTGGACGGGATAGTGTATTTTGCAGATGATGATAACGTGTATTCGCTAGAGCTGTTCGATCAAATGCGTGAAATCAGGTATGTATTTTTCTGCTCTGATTTCTGTTTATGGCCATTCCTGTAATGATATGGAAAAGTTCAATTTTGATAGATTTGGTCTTTTATGACATATTGTATGAGATATTATCTAAATGTGTTCTCTTTTTAATGGATTTTCTCAGTTACTGATTTATTCACGTCCCTGAGAATGGAGCCTTTGAATTGATATTGATGGGGTTGGTGGTTTGAATTGATAATGGGTTCTCTTTTTAAATAGGTATTAAGCAAATGATTTTGTGGAATATGTCTAGAGCTGATTTTCTAGGAAAGGGGAAAGTGAGCTGCTGGAATTTGAATCATCACATTAGCACCTAATGATGCTAACTGCGGCAGTTAATATTGTGTATAGAAAAAACACGTCTGGAGAAGCTAACTGCAGGAATTTTATTTTCTCTCACACATGCTTGGAATTTCCTTTATAATCTTACGGCCCAATGTTGGTAGCAAATACATCATTCGAAGTTTGGATGATTTCCATTTAAATTGGATGAATATATTTTGAAACTGTGGCTACTTGTATGTATTTTCTTTTCATGAACCTTGTAGAATCAATTGCCAAGTTTTGTTTTCTTTAGAAAGTTTATTCTATCAATTTAAAACATCATGTCCAACCAACATAACTATTGGTGATTAGGTGATTTTGAATTTGATGTTGTTTGCCTTTATAATTTCACTGCCCATGTAGGGAATATTACTTTTCATTCTTCAGAATTTGGATAATTTTCATCTAAAAAATGAATAATTTATCTGAAACTGTTGGTACTTCTTTGTTAATGCAGTTGGTATTTGGTCGTTTTCAATGCAATAGAAATTCGTTTCTTTTCATAAGCCTTGTAGAATCGTCTCTTTTGTGTGCCTTGTTAGGAACCAAGTTGCCTTAAATACTTAAGATGTTAATGAATGACTCAACAATGTATATCAAGCCCGGATCTGTCCAAGCCTAGATCAGCCCAAACAAACGGATGCAAATACACAAATTATTTAATACCCCTTGCATGAGCAAGCATGATGTAATGGATGCAGATGCTTGCACGTGCATAGTATAAAGAGGAAGGGGCGTGGATCGAAAGTGGGACCTCTTGGCTTTAATACCATGTTAGAAACCAAGTTGCCTTAAAAGTTTAAGTTGTTAAGGAACAACTCAACAATATATATCATGGGCCCAAACAGACTGATGCAGACACTCAGATTATTCAACATTAGAGGGTCAATTATGTTATTTAATACATCACGTCCAACCAAGTTAACTATTCGTGTTCTAGGTGATTGTGAACTTCTTGTTGCCACTGCAATTCTGCTCATAATATCACAATTATACTTCTTGTTTCATCTCTTTTTTTTCCTTTCTTGTTCGTAGATAAGAGTCCCATATTTTGTCTAAATATGTGTTTCCTTGGTTGTTTGTTGTTCAACAACTATTGGTTTCATTTTAATTCTTGAAAGATCAATCGAACACAGTCTACACCAGCTAAAAGAGCAACAGAAAAAAAAACCATAGACATGAATTTTTTAGAATGACATAATGTTGAGCGCTATATGATGGTAGCTTTAGCCAAACCTATCATTCTGATAGGGAAACACAATTACTTTTTTATAGGCTATGTAAAGGCATGATCTTAGATTTTGTTCATTTGTTAGCTTGTTGAAACTTAAAGCTGATAATTCTTGAATATACAGGCGGTTTGGTACTTGGCCTGTGGCCATGCTAGCACAAGGAAAAGCCAAGGCTATTCTAGAGGGTCCAGTATGTAATGGCACACAAGTAATAGGGTGGCATACAAATGAAAAGAGCAAGAAGCTTCGAAGGTTTCATGTTGATATGTCAGGATTTGCTTTTAACAGCACCATACTATGGGATCCAAAGAGATGGAATCGACCAACATCTGCTCCTATACGGCAGCTAGACTCAGGAAAGGAAGGTTTTCAGGTATTGCTAACCCTTATATTCTTTCAAATTTTATATTTTGTTTCTATATTTGCATTGTAGACCTTTGTAAAAATGACAAGTGTATGCCTTTCTGAGTTATCTTATCTACTAATAATTTTCAGCTGTACAGTTTTAATGGAACAAATTTGGATCGTTGTTTGACACATCACTAGGTCTAGGCAAGCTTCATATGTTCTCTGATCTTTTTGTTGTGTGTGTGGGTGTTTTAGCATATTGGCTACAAGGGGTTTCCAAGAATGTGAATGGGGAGAAGAGTAAAGAGGGAAGAAGACAGTTAACTAAGTTGCTAATCCATTGATTTTCCATTGCATGAACTGTAGAGTACGTAAGTTACATTTAAATAGGCTTCAAAGCCTTACTCCAAATAGGACTAGCCCTAAGGAGGGGTTAGTTGTGATGGATTTTATTTCCACACGTTGAGTAGGAAAAATTTCCCCAACCCCCTATGTTTCTAGGATTACTATGATTTTTTGTGTAAAACAAAATTTCCCTATGGAAAAAAAATCTCATGAAACCACAATGACTTTTTTCTAGCGTTAGTCATGTGTCACTTTTTTCTACATATTACTATATGCTCCTGCTATCCCACATTAATAGCTCCATTTGGTTTTTGAAAATGAACTAAAATTAGTTCATTTTGGAAAACCAAATGGAGCTATTAATATGGGACAGAGGGAGAAGTATATGGGTTGTGCTATGTTAGGTCTGATGTGTGGTGATTTTTGCACACATCTAGAAGTGTGCAAAAAAAAATGCATAATTTTGAAGGCAAATTACAAAGAGACGGGGAAATTCTAAAATTATCACCCAAACTATTGAGGGAACTGACTAATGTTGGATGATTTTATCACACAAAAAAGTCCCACACGACTGACACGTTATAATTTTTTTCCCTGCATTCTGTGTGATTGTGGAAAAGTTATCCGCCGGGACTAAACCCCCAAGTGAAAATAAAAGACAAGTAGGACACTACCTTAAATAAAACATGCTTTAATTAAATTTAACTAAACTAGGAAAGCAATAAATAATAGGAATCCTACCTTTAATAAAACATAAATATTAATTGAGATCTACCTATACTAGGAAAGTCAATGATGAGTTATTTCTAATTGCACTACTGTCTTAAAAAGCTTAGGAGATTGGCTAACGGGTCATAACAGTGGGTGTGGGTATGGGTGAGGGTGGTTGCGAGTTTGCCAAGTTTATTCTGCTGGAAGCAGTTGATCTGAATAATGTTGCATCAGCCGCTGTTATGACAAAGTAGGAAGTAATAAAATGATTAGACTGAGAATATGCAAGCAAAGTGAGGAAGGATCAAATTCATAGACCCCAAGATGAACAGTTCATAAAATTCAACAAACAGCATAACCCATGTTATTAATTTGGGTGGAAAGATGCTAAGAATCTCTTAGATCAGATAGGGAAAAGGACCTAAGAGACATGAAACCATAGTCACACAGTCAGTATTTTGGTTCGTTTCAATAGGGGTTATTTTGGGTTTGGATCATTTTGTTTAGGGAAAATTTTGAAATATAAAAAGAGGAAGGAGAAAGAGTGGAGAAAGAAAAGTATAGGAAGGAGGAGGCTCAAAAAATAATTTGCCTGAAATGTAAAAACTCAAAAATAACTTGCCCAAATTTTAAAAAACTTAAAATATCTTGCCTAAATTGTAAAAAACTAAAAATTAACTTGCCTAAAACGTAAAACCCTGAAAAGAACCTGCCCAAAACATAATTTTTGCGAAATTTCGGGAAAATTATAAAAGTTTAGCAAAATAGGCGAAATTTCAAAATAAATTTCACTCCAGGCCCATGTCATTGAAAATAACGAAATTTCCCTAAATTTGTTACTATGGATGAAACTCTTCAGTGTCATTTTTTTTTGTTTGAAAAAAGCATCATCATGTTAAAATATAACAAAGAGAATAAGCTACATTTTAATTTGGTTAGAAAGATGCTCAGAACCTCTTAAGACTTAGGGGACATGACACTCTTGAGCATCATCATGTTTTCAATTTAGTCAGCATAGTCTTTATAGATGTGTGTATTCTAATGATTTTATGATTGTTTGAAATCAGTATTTGTGCTTCTAGATGTTAATATATACTCAAATTGTAAAATTACATGTGAAGAATCACCAAGATCATTCTCCCTTATCTCTTTGAAATCTCAACTCTTTAGGTGAGCGAGCTGGGACCGAGGTCGGAGTTATTGAACCTTAGATTTGAATTGGTTCAAGATAACATACAAGAATGGCTTGTTTAGATAGCTGAATGTCCAAGTATTTTGAGCTAGTTAAAGTGAAACCCTAGTGACAGTTACACTTCACTTGATAGAAAGGGTGGAGGAGTAGAGAATAAAGAAGTCATTGGCTCCTTTCTACATAACAATCCTTAGTCATCAGTAAGCATGCATATGTACATAATTAAGATTGTCAGAAAGAAGGAATGGTTAAGAATTATATGTGTTAGTCCAAATGCATTGCATTTTTTTAGTCATATGTACCTTCTTCTTATAATAAATTATTAACTTTTGCAGGAGACAACATTTATAGAACAGGTAGTTGAAGATGAAAGCCAAATGGAAGGCATAGCCCATGGTTGTTTGAGGATCATGAACTGGCATCTACATATTGAATCCAGTAACTTCGTTTACCCTAGTGGTTGGCTCCTAGAGAAGACTCTTAATGCTGTCATTCCTCTTGAGTTGTAACCAAAAGTAAACTAAAGTTTTTTTTCCTGGACAGGTTTGATTCTATCACTATTGCTGATCTTACATTTGAGATCTAGTTACGTTTGGGGCCAACTGGTTTAATCATCTTTTTTATGCGGGGACTTCCTTTCTGTTAGTAAAATTGAATAATACTAAGCAAGTCCGTCATTAAGTACCCTGGTTAGTAATGTCTATTTTAGAATGACATGTATCTGAACTATAGGGGGAAGAAATGAAAAAAGGAAGAATGTGCTTCCATCTTTCGGTTTGGATGTAGTATGTAAACCTTTCCAAAGATGAGGAAAGATGGTCTTTTAGTTTTCACTTTGCATTAGGGGTGGAAATCAGTGGGATGGACTTCAGACAAAGCCTCTGTGTCAGTCTGATATTATGCAGTCAAGACAATCTTGTCCGTTACTATGTCAGATTGTCCGATGGACACAGATACAGATGTGGACGTAAATAACATTTGCTTTTATCATACCTGCATGATTCTTCCCATAAACTGTAGATTATATTATCCAATCCTAATTTATTTGTTAGCTAATTGTAAGTGTAATAATATTCAAGATAAAAATATTTATAAGAATTTGGCATAACTAAATGGTAGTTGTTGCATATGATCCAGGAATCATGATAGTATTGTTTTTCTTTTTATCTTTCTGAATGACAGATTTTTGGTAAGGGATGCAGCCTCTACAAACTCAGTCCTCCGTGAATGGATGGCAAACCTCACTGGGCATAATTTTTTTCTGGCAACTGGCAAGTGACAACAATGAACTGGTTGAATTTTAGGAGTTCTATTGACTTTGTGGTTGGCATTCTTTTGCGGGACGAAACATTGATATGGTTAGCAGAGTGTTTATTTTCCTTTACTCCACAGGCATGCCCAATAGTGTTGCAACTGCATTGCTTGTGGAGAAGAATTGTTGTCACCTAGTCGTCTGCAAGCGATAAATCGCTATGTGGTCAGCAACTGAAACTGATATTGGAGCATTGGATAGTGCGATGAGTTGTTCTAAAACATGAGAATCGTGCTTAATGGTTTGGAACATATGAAGCGACCCATTCTGCTACATTTGGTGGATGGGGTTGACGGTATGGAATATCTCCAGTCAGGTCATTTGATAAATGTTTCTTTGTCACCTTTTCTCTTCCATATGACAATCTGTATTTGTGAATATCTCCATTCATGTCTCTTGATAAAAGTTTCATTCTTTAGTTATTTGCAATGCGTTTATATATTTAGGAAGTAGTGTTTTGACACTATTACACTTTTTATATAAACAAGGACACCATTAAGTAGTGAAAACCAACTAATGGGTACTCTGACCCAAGTCCTCCATATGTGAAGGCATTATATTATTTGTACAACACTGAATGTGTTGCAAGTTTGCTTGAGAAATGCTAAGCCGTCGGACACTTGGGCAGTGCTAATAAACTAATACGTATTAGGGGACAAACATTTGTCTTATTTCTTTGCACATTGGAACATGTTTCTTACGGCTTTTTAACGAAATATTTGGCGACCGCAAAAATTACTTTTTACTTCGGCACATTTTTTTTCCTGGCATTACAGCTCTTGCCTTTTTTTGGGTCTAAAGATGAAATTAGTAACAACACTGGTGCATCCCTTAGCCCTACCAAGCATGTGGATACCGTCCAAAACCAACAATGGTCAACAATAAGAAAAATCTATGCATTCTCATTAAAAAGAAAACTCTCCACTATGCACGCATTCAACGAGGAAACATTTTAGGAACTGCTTGTGGGGCGTGGGCTTCACCTCATCTAATGTGCGGTTTGAATCCATAACCTTCAAGCAATGACATGGTTTTGTAAGTCCTTGAAACTATCATATAGCCAATCTCATTAGTGTGCTGGATAGGATCTCTCCCTCGTTGGCTATGGCACCTTTTGGGGAAGATATATATAAAAAAAATTATATGTTAGTGTTTATCACTTTGCACCCTTTTATGCAATGAATGTTAACATTATACCCCTCCACATATTTGAATAAAAAAGATCTTTCTAAGATATCTTAATTTATGGGTGTGTTATATGTTTCAATAGATGGTATCTACGAGTTATTACTCTGATAGTTTTTAAGATTTATATTAAATAATTATTATTTAAAATTAATCACTTAAAATAATATTTAAAAAATAATTTAAAAGTTCGAAAGACTAAATACCTAAAACTAATGAAGAACCCATCAAACAATCATAAGTCACTTAACATCTAATTAAAACATTTCATGGCATGCATTCATATATAATTTTTACACTGTATAACTTAACTACTTAAAAAACATATGTATTTATTTAAATAAGTATTCATTAATATCATAAATTCATAAATGCTTAAGTCTCCTGAAATTTTTGGAATTAGTGGCGATTGGAGCCTCCACTTCCTTAAGGATGTTCTCCCTTTGATACCCTAAGATGACAGGTAGTGGCTATCTTTAGCACGAGATGCTTCTCTCTTTATGTTCTAAAGGCGGCAGAAAGAACTTCCCTTCACCCTGAGACAATTTTTTTATCAGCCCAAATACAGAGGGCAAAACCTCCCCTTATCCAGGGCGTTTCTTTCTTTTTGGTTTGAAGGAGGTGGATAAAACCTCACATTTCTGCGGGACATTTATTTCTTTGCTACCCAAAGGGGATGGACGTAATCTCTTATTTTCTTGGGATGTTTATCTCTTTACAATTGAAAGGAAGTAGACATAACCTCCCCCTTACCCCGGGACATTTCTTTCTTTGCGGCATAATAACAGTGGACAAAACCTCCCCTTATCTTGGGGTGTTTTTATCTCTTTGCGGCCTAAAGGTGACAGACAAAGTCTCCCTTTTCACAAGGACTTTTTATCCCTCTAGAAAGGTTATATCTCAAAATAAACTCACTTACGACATAGAATGCCCTCGATTTAGTTAAGTTTGCTTTTTGAATAAGCTAAAACAAGTTAGAAATGACTTCAGAATGGAGGAGAGAGTCAAGTGATGAACAAAAAGCATAAAGAAAGAAGAGGGAAATGGCATGTGCAAGGTAGAAAACCCACCTCTATCTATAGGGGTGGGGCTACCATGAGTGCATGATGTGGCATTGATGCAAAAAAAAAATTGTTCTTTTCTTCTTTGTTTGAAATCCGAATTTCTATTTTCAAATGGTCGTAACTCCTTATCCCAAACTCCAATTCGTGCATTTTTAGTACATTGGGCTCTTATTGACGAGTCCTACAAAACAAGACCCCACAAGGGTATGTTATCTCACAAATTTAAATAGGGTTAGCCTATAGTATGCTTTTTGAGGCTGTATCCTATGATTTCGACTTCTAATTTATGTGTTCTTGAGCTCGATATGTTGGTCTCTTCTAAGCCTTACTAAAAACTTTACTTGTTCTAATGAATCGAGCTAAAAATAGTTCTAATTTAAGGAAAATGGTTAGTGAGCCCAAAACTTGTTTATAGGCCCAAAAGTTATATTTTTAAAACTTCAGAAAATTTTGGATCCCTACAATATTGTTGCATGCTAGCAGAAGAAAAATGATTTCATCAACACCAAAATTGATGTGTAGGCTATGATGACTTCATTGATGTGACATTGTCAAAGACACCAAAAGTTTTTTTTTTAAAACAAATAAATCCATCATTCGAAATACATAAAATACTTCATAAATTCAGAGTGTCATATGGTCAATCCCACTTGACCTGAACTAAGTCAAGCAATTTGAATCAATAAGAAAGGATACTTAGCTCCTTGAGATAGTGTGTACATGCAACCACTAAAGCGCCACAATGTGCCCAAGCTCCCGCGATGTATGTGCATCTTTAGTGCACTCACACTATGTCACTCTAACCATGGAAAATGTCTCAACATCTAAAAGACAAAGCTTAAGGAAAAATATTTCCTTTTATACTCCCCATGTTTCACTTTTTTTTCTATGTAGGACTAATAGAAACTCTTTTGTAAAGATTATCTAAGTGAAAAACCTCCCTCCAACTTGAAAAATTAAATTGAACTTAAGAACGATGCTATTCATACCCCCTTAAATTCCTATAACCCCTGTTACTTAATCAGCCCAATTATAGATATCAATGTCTCTCATGTATACCCCATACCTCTAACATACATACTTTTTCATTGGCATATCTCCCTTACAATAACTACCCCATTTCTCTTTGGATGAGAAGTATTCCACCCTATTTTTAGATAGCCCACCCTTTTTAACACATATATCTACTGTCTCTACCGTCGATGTATAGCGGTGTGGGCTGGCTAAAATAAAAGGTGGCACCCCTACTGCTCTAACTAAGCAATGGCATCCCCAGAGCCGGCATCCCCAACTCTAAATAGTTCCAACTAGCTTCTATTGATGTCCCAGCTCCTTCGGTCCCTCCGCCTAGCCTCCATCAATGTCCGCAACAACCTGCTAGTTCAGTTAAATTGCTTCTTCTACTCAACCAACTTGGCCACTACTCAGGGAGGTGTGTGCAGGCTTGTAGTAGAAGCGGACTGTTAGCGGGCAGTGAGAGCTAAAGCATATTTGCGTCTAGTAGCTCCATCTATTTTCCCATACAAATCTCTTGCCTTCCACAAACAACCCTTCTTTACCCTATTTTTATACGAAAATCGATCGACCATGAGGGGGGAGAACTAGAGCAACTATCAGGTAGAGTCCTAGAAAGACGAAGAGCACACGAGGGCTGAATGCTGGTTTGGTTCAAGATGCCCACCGGAGGAGGCTACCCTATTTATATATTGCCTTCTTTAGCATTGGCAGAGAGAAAAAATACGTTCTGCCACCGCCTTTAATAGCGATTCCATTTTTCCACTTTCTGTAAGAACGGGAAAAAGCACTAGAAAAAGGTTTAATCTGTGCCACTCAACTTCTACATTAGAAGTGCTCCCGTAATTCTGATTCTGAGTAAATTGTCACTGGGTATATGTGATGCAGTCTGGTTCTGATGGTTAAAAATGCCCCTCTATGTGAAAGTGGAACTGAGTTTTAATAAGGACATTTCTATCTTTTACCCTCAAAACCGAAATAACAGCTAAAGGTATTTTATCTCAAGAGAAGTCGTTATAAAAAGGGCGGAAGCGAGGGTTTTAGGGGATTGGAATCATTAATTTGAATTTGAAATCTCTCTATAGATTCAGAGAAGTTCATGTTGTGGATTCAGCATTTGTCCTTAATGTTTCGTGGATTCAAAATAGCTCGTGCATTCGAGCTCAGTAAACCCTTTCTTCCCTCTATTTGAGTTTGTACAGTTCAGTTCTTCAAGGAATTCAGTGTTCATATTATTAGATCTGTGAGTTTGTTTCGTAAGTCCTAGTTTTTGTTGGACTACAGTTGAGTAAATTTTTACTCTATTTTTCATGTTTCCACTGTAATGAAGTCTGATATGAAGTTTCTATGTTGATTGCTGAAAATAGAAATACAATTTGTATTTGATTCAGTACATTTGATCAATATTTTTTAATACAAAATCATCCAAAACAGTTATTACAATTGGAAAACTCGAATTCAAATTACACAACTTCGAATTCTCTTTTGCGGCTTCATTAGTTTGGTATCAAAGCATGGTTGGTGTGTCTTCCATGGCAACCAACGATCTAGTATTTCAGGTGACAAGCAAGCAACTAGAGCAGTTTTAGATAAAACTTCAACAACTTTATGCAAGAGTCCTACAAGAAGTAAAACAATATGCTGATGATTTCTGGAATTATTTAGCTAACGAAGTCAATTACTATGAATATCGACGATAGCAGAGATGTGAAGATGTTTTTTATCCTATTCAAATGGTGAATTGACTTGAACAATTTGATTTATGTTTACAACAAAATTTTGATTTACTCAGGGTTTGAATAATCTCATTTCACAACTAAAGAAGACATTAGTGAAGAACATCCAATGGCAACATCAATATTCCATGGCAAGAATAAAACACAGCACGTGGATTCAATCTTAGTAGAAAATTTTGAAGTTGAAAAATCATAGCAGTCACTGAAAATCAATAATCCAGTTGTTGAATTAGAAACATATAGGTAAGTCTGAAAGTTGAACACAAGAAATTGGATGAATTGGAAGAGTTAGAGATTCATCTGAAAGTCACGGATCCAAAATTAGCAAGTGATATTGAGGAAGTGGATTCACAACGGAAAATTGAAGATTAAGTAGGTGTAAGTGACACAGAAGAATATTTAATTTCATAGTCGTTAGTGTGTCAAACTGTAGAAGATTCTCTAGCCACTAAAACTTTGACAGATATATGTGAACACAACATAATTGAAACTAACTTCAAATTAGAGAATGAAGCTTCCATTGGATTGACATTCAACGGAAGAGTTAGTGGAAAATAGCCTGTCATTCTCTATCAATTTTGACCGTAGCGAAATTTTAAGAGTTGCATTAGAAGATTTCAAATCATTGCTCAGATATGATTAGAATTCTTTGAAAATGGTATCTTATGTTTTATTGTTTGTGCATCAACAAGGTATTTTTGTCTGAGCTCTTAATTTCAGATTTGAAGAACTTTGGAACATGTTTTGGAAAGTTCTACTACAACTACCACCAAAGTCACCATGATGGAATCATATTCAAGTAGGTCAAATGAAGATAAGTAGATATTTTATTTTTAGTTAGTGCGAGTTGAAGCATGTACTGCCAGACAAATATGTTTCCGTCAGCTATATAGTTCAACAAATTCATAACTGCAAGCATTGGACTCAAGATGCTCGACAATATGTCAAAGAGTTTCAAAAGTTGTTAAAACAACATGGAGTGGATGAAATGGCAACATATCTAGTATTTTGATTTGTTGATGGAATGCATTTCAATATCCAAGAGGTAATTGCATATCAGTTAGTTTATTTTCTTGTCAAAGCTATTGAACTTGCTGTGTAGGCTAAGCTGAAATTTGAAGTGTTCGAGCTAAAGGGAAATGAAGCTAATAACTTCTTTTCAAAATTTGTGGAATATGAACATGCAAATATGGTTATTGACTATTTATTATCAAGTCTTTTAGGAGATTATGTGGTAGGACAGTTACACATGCCAGAAATTATTGATGAAAATGAGATAGAGCTGAAATGGGAAGAAGAAAAACTTCAACCATAAATGAAGAAACTCTTGGTCCTTTATATGATGGAAGAATTCACAGAAATATGCATCAAGACCATAGGACAAAATGTTGTTGAGATAACACATCAAAACTCACCCTTCTCTTTTCTGGATGATCTAGGAGAATTCATTCCTTCATGGGCTAAACCAGTTGGATATGAGTTTGATGGTACAAAATGTATACTAAGCTAAACTAGAGTTGCATTTAAGGTAAATGACAAAGTGGTCAATGCAGTGAAAGGATTCCAGAATTGTAATTGTTAGTCTATTCTATCATGCTTTCAAAGTTTCCTATTGTCTCTATATGAATATGCATTTGATGGACATTTTCTGGTAGTACAACATGGTTTGAGACAACAATTCTTATACATGAGTGGATATAATTAGTTAACTAGCATGTTAGAATACCTACAACTTCTAACTATTCACTTTGCGTCTCAAGTGTTTTTTGAAGTGCTACAAAGTGATAGCTATTCACTATGCTTGCTGGCACTAATTGATTTTGGAATATTTCTTAATTGTACATCACCACGGTCATTGTTGATATTTGTTGCTAATCAAGTTCAATATGGAATATCTCAATGTATGTTCAAGAAAGTTGTATGAAAAATCTCTTAGCATCATGTTTGGTTTGTCAAAACAACCAACATTATCAACATGTTTAGTTTTATGTGAGCCAAGCAGGACTTACTACAACAAATTGCAGTATTAGCGACGCATATAAGCCTCGCTAATGAGTATTAGCGACGCATAACAAACGTCGTTAAATACGTCAATATTACTACAGTCGCTACTGCTTATTAGCGACGCTTACTTAGCGACGCATATTAAGCGTCGCTAATACGATACTATTAGTGACGCTTAGGAATAAGCGTTGCTAATAGTTATTTATTAGCGACGTTTACTATACGTCACTAATGATAAAAAATTAAAAAATAATAAATAAAATAATAAAAATAAATTTCTAAAAAATAAAATAGAAAATTTTATTTTCCTATTAGCGACGCTTTAGTAAGCATCGCTATATATGAAATAATAATAAAAAAATTAAAAAAATCATTAGCGACACTTTAGTAAGCGTCGCAAATACAAAATAAAAATAAAAATAAAAAATAAACATAAAAAACTATTAGCGACGCTTTTTATAAACACTGCTAATAGAATAAAGTTTTTTAAAAAAATTCAAAACGTCGTTGATATTATAATAATAAAAATTTTAAATTCAATAGATGCTTTAAAAGCGTCGCTAATACATTTTAAAATATTTAAAAAAATATTTAGCGACGCATTTATATGCGTTGCTAAAGATTAATTTTTTAAAAAAAAATCCCCGGTGGGCCACCGGACCCACTGGTGAAGCGGGAGGGGTGAGCGAAGGTGGGGGAGAGGGGGTCTGGGGAGCAAGGGGAAGTGAGGGGGAGAGGGGGTCTGGGGGAGCAAGGGGAAGTGAGGGGGAGAGGGGGTCCGAGGGAGAATGGGGAAGTGAGGGGGAGATGGAGGTCCGGGAGCGAGGGGGAGGGAGGTCTGGGAGCAGGGGTAGAGGGGCGTTTGGGAGCATGGGGAAGGAGAGGAGGGAGTAGGAGGGCGGCACCGCCATCCTCCAGATCCCCCACCCCCCTCTTCTCGGCTCCGCCCCCTCCTCTGAAAATCAGAGGAGGGGGGGACTAGATCAAGGGGAAGGGGGGGAAGGAGAGGAGGGGACCGGATCAAGGGGAAGGGGGGAAGGGGAAGGGGGACCTGGATCAGGGGAAGGGGGGAAGGAGAGGGGGGGACTGGAGCAGGGGGGAGCGGGAGGGTGCTGCCGCCGTCCTCTGACCCCCCTCTCCCCGGCTCCACCCCCTCCTTCCTCCCTCCTTTGAAAATCAGAGGAGGGGGTGTCAAGAAGGGAAGGTGGAGCAAGGAGAGACCGGAGCACGGGGGAGGGGAGGGGGCAGAGAATGGGGAGGGGGGCGGAGAATGGGGAGGGGGCAGAGAATAGGGAGGGGGGCGGAGACCAGGGAGGCGGGACCGGAGGACGTCGCCGCGCCGCCGGCTTCAAGTCCCCTTGGACGGGAGAAGCAAAAACTGGAGGACGGGGGAGGAGGCACCGGAGGGGATGGGGCAGGGAGAAAGGCGGAGCATCGGCAGGGGAGCGGCGGAGGCCGTGGGGCGTCGGACGGCAAAGCAGCAGGGGACCGGGGGGGCGTACTTATAAGTGCGGGCAAAATTTTGCCCGTGCGCGAAATTTCCCCTCGCGCGCAAAATTTCCCTGCGCGGGCAAAATTTTGCCCAAGTTATTTAAAAAAAAAAAAACTTATTCGTGACGCTTGTTATGAGCATCGCTATTGGTGGTAATATAGCGACGTATATAATCGATGTCACGACTAATCAATCTTATAATCATATACGCCACAAAAATATCAAATTTATAATGACCTATACTTATGCGTCGCTAATACATCTTTCTCTCCTCTATCTCTCTATCTCCACTCCCTCTCCTCTCTCTACCCTCTCTCCTCTCCTCTCTATCTCCCTTCTCCCTCTCTCTTCCCTCCCCTCTCTCCTCTCTCTCCCTCCTCTCTCTCTCTCCCTCTCTCTTCCCTCCCCTCTCTCCTCTCTCTCTCCTCTCTCTCCCTCTCTTCCCTCTCCTCTCTCTCCCTCTCTCTTTCCTCCCCTCCCCTCTCTCTTCCCTCTGTCTCTCTCTCTCTTCCCTCCCCTCTCCTCTCTGTCTCTCTCTCTCTCTTCCCTCACCTCTCTCTCCTATCTACCTACATACTATCTCTCCTCTAATTTCAAATTTCAAATTTTTAATATTTTTTATTCTTTAAAATTAATTTTTAAAATTTTAAAAAATATTTAAATAAAAATACTAATAGCGACGTATACATCTATACGTTGCTATTGGTACACTTAATAGTGACGTATACATATATACATCGCTATTACATGTGCTAATAGCGACATATATTGATATACATCGCTATTACTATTTTATTTTAATTTTTTTATTTTAAAAAATAAAAAAATTAATAAATTTTTAAAAAAAATTAAAATAAAATTCCTCTTACCCTCCCTCTCTTCCCTCCCCTATGCCCTCTCCCTCTCTCTCTCCCCTCTCCTCTCTCTCCCCCTCTCTCCCGATATCTCTCTCCCCTCTATCTCTCTCTTCCCTCCCCTCTCCTCTTTGTCTCTCTCTGTCTTCCCTATTCTCTCTCTCTCTTTCCTCTCCTCTCTCTCTCTCCCTTCTCTCTCTCCCTCTCTCTTCCCTCCCCTCCCCTCCCTCTCTCTTCCCTCCCCTCTATCTCCTCTTCCCTCTCCTCTCTCTCCTATCTACCTACACACTATCTCTCCTCTAATTTCAAATTTTTAATATTTAATATTTTTTATTCTTTAAAATTAATTTTTAAAATAAAAAAAATTTAAATAAAAATATTAATAGCGATGTATACACATATACGTCACTATTACTATTTTATTTTAATTTTTTTTATTTTAAAAATTAATTTTTAATAAAAATAGGAATTAGCCACGCATGGAACTATGCGTCACTAGTTCTTATTTTTTTATTTTTTTAAATTAAGAATTATTAGCGACGCTTATTTTTAAATGTCGCTATTGTTGAAACTATTAGCGACATTTGTAAAAATACGTCGTTAATAGTTTTGAAATTTTTTTTTTTAAAAATTAAATATATATCTTTTAGTGACGTTTATAAAAGCGTTGCTAATAATGTAAGTATTAGCGACGCATAAATGAAAGCGTCGCTAAAAAGCTACGTATTAGCGACGTTTGTTGTGGGTGTCGCTAATAGACTATCATTATCGACGCTTACTATTATGTGTCGCTAATATTGGTATATTTTGCGACAGTTTATAATACGTCGTTATTATTGCCTTTTAGCGACGCATAGTATTGCAATGCTTATATAAGCATCGCTAATACTCAATTTTGTTGTAGTGACTTTTATTCCAGCTTCATTATATAAACACTTATGTCAAATTTGACTCATTGAAAGAGTTCTCAGCAGTTATAGCTCTTAAAGTGGGTTCTAAATGGAGAATTACAATGTAAGATCCCTAAACTTGAACCGGTTTATTTTATTCTATTTAATTATTTTTGTGTAGTTTAATGCTAATTCTGATCACTTTTAGACTATTTTCAAAATTAAAGTGGTTAACAAAGGTTTTAACCAAAATTTTCTTCACATTTCAGGTTTTTAAGTTAATCTAAGTCATTTAAAATTTTTCTAAAATTTTCACTATTTTTTTTAAAAATGTTAAGGGGCGGGACCCACCATTGGTCCCAAGTGCGAATTTGGGGTTATTAGCCTTAAATGACCCTAGCATTAGCCTAATACCCTAGGTAATTATTTTAAAATTTTTAGATATCAAATTGGGTTTCAAATAAGTAAAATTTACCATTTTTAATATAAAATCTTATTTGTACGCCCACTAGTTAATTAGGTCTACCCCACCCTTTACTATAAAAGGAATTACACAACCACTTTCCCAATTGGGAAAGGGCTGAGACCTGGAGCTTAAGAGCCAAATCTCATTTTCCTAAAGGAGAAAGGAGGTTAAGGTATGATTTTGCTTAATATTTCATTAATCCATTAGGGTTTTGCTTAAACCTTTCAAATCCATTTCTTTGCTTTAGATTAATCTCAATTTTCACTCAAAAACTACTAATTTTGGTTTCTATCTCAAAACCTAATGATAGAAAATTTGTTTTTAAGCTTATTGAACCCTAGATCTACTTGTTCTTGAAGGTTTTAGATGTTTTAAAATCGGATTTGAGAAGTATTAATAAAAATCATGTTTTGGATAGGTTTTGAAGGAGTTTAAGGCAGTTCGAATCAAGAACTTGCTGGAAGGTAAGTAATTTAGTCTTAAATATTATTGAGGTTTCATATTTGAGATTTATTGAAGTTTTAAAATGGGTTCCATGATTATGAGCTTTAATGGTGATTTGTGAAAAGGTGTAATCTTTGAAGTGAATTCTTATGGTTTATGTTTAGTAATGGCTTGATTTGAAGTTTTGGAAGCATGAATTTGATTATCATGCAGTTTGGGAATGAGATTTGATGTTCTGTAAAGTGTATGTGAAGTTTCGGTTTTGAATTCAAAGTAGGAAAGACGAACCAAAAAAACATGTTTTGGAGTTCGAACAGCCATGCAGGCCGATTGAATGGCCGAAAAACACCACCACCTCCCCTATAAATTCAGTTTTCCGGCCATTCTTCAACCACATCCGATTGTCAACCCCTTTCACTGTTTTCTTCATTCCCAACCCATTTTAAGTCCGAATTTCATAAACAAAGACCCATTTCCTATTAATTCGAGGGTGCTCTATGCACCGGAAGTGTTATTTTCCTAAGATGACATCTCTAAAATCTAGAAAACCCTACCACGTCCCTAATCCTCCCATTTCTCCTTTTTACTGTTTCTGGATCATTTCAAACCCTTTTCAGCCCGTTCAAAAGCCATACCCCACTAAATTGAGGGTTCTCTACGCATTGGGACTATTATTCTACCAAATTTCCTACTCGAAGGAAGGATCTTTAATGAGGGGATTTCTTATATTTCGTATGCATTATAGGTAGGCGGCTTTAAATTCTAATCGTATGCTGAGATTTTGACTCGCCAAAGCTTTGCTAAAGATTTTTCTAAAAGAAAATTCTGTCTTTAAAAGCTTCTCCTCTTTTTGAAAAATTCTCCAAGTTTTGGGTAATCGTACCCTCTGGATAGTCATTGGTTTCTTGAAACTAAGGGTTATTATGATGATTCTGGATACCGCCAAATTTGGCTTCCAGCACGCACATGACTAGGATATCATGGGAAATTCCTTTTCCTTCCATCTCCGTTGCCCCATGAGCACGGGTGTAAGTCGTCTAGTATTGTGACATTCTATAACGATGTTTTCAGATTTTGAAAGAAAGATGGCATGATATTTCTACGTGCATATTTTTAGAACTTAACTCAGCCTACTGAGTATAAATTTACTCACCCACCCTCAAATTCTGCAGGTGTGTGATTTGAATATGAAGAAGTCGATGAAAAGCTTTTCTTTGTAAAATTATAGTTTTTGTACTTTTTTGTATTTTTTTTGTAAGTTTTGTACTGACTGATGTATAAAGGCATGTTATGCCTAATTTTGGAAAACTTTATATAATACAAAGTATGTTGTAATTACTCTTTTGGTACACGGTGATCCTTGGCAATTATATTTAAAATTAGTTATGTTTTCAAAAATTATTATGATTATGAGGGGTGCTACATTATGTGAGTAATTTATGCTAGAATGAGCCACTGGAAGGGCATGTTATTAATGTTGGAAATTATGAAGAGTATTTAAGTATTATATGAAATTGCATGTTGTTGGCTATACATGTTTGAATTGCTATATTGAATTTACGATTGAATGATTCCTTATGTTTAAGTATGATTCTAGCAAGATAATAGCATGAGAATGAACTGGTATACCTTCATATAATGTGAATAAATTATGGGTGAATGGTAGTGCCATGACTAGATTCAAGTGTAGTGTGAATGTGCTTGCATAAGTTTAGCACGAGGTTATACTTGACTTTGATTGATAGTTTCTGATTGTTTTCACTCATGATTCCAGTTAGGAACCATGTTTAGATGTTAAAGATCATGTGTGGTATGATAATGAGTTATTTACAAGGTATGTTTATATGCTTAGAGTTGAATGTTTCTACCTTGTACACACACATGTAGAGGATAATTATAATGATGCTTGATAATGTGATTATGAATGATGCATGAGGGGCTTATGGGAGCACGATTCATGAATAGGTTTTATGTATGCTTTGCCCATATATGTACAATGTTGCATGCATCATGAAACGGATTTTCGATCGAGACTTTACCGTGTTTAGCTGTGGTTGATCGATTGGATGCAATGTGTGAGATTACATGCCGGATTAATCGATCATGGGCTTATCAAAAATTGGTTGGTTCGAAAGGACATGATTTCAATTTGAGTTTCTGTGTGGAACATAGATACTCTCCAGGTTAAGTCGATTTGAGTTGATATTTAGTTGAGTTGAATGGGGACGAGTTGTGTACTTGTATTGCAGTTGAGATTTCTTGAGATAGTCATCTGGACCTTGAGAATCCGGAGTGGTATGCCTTCATGCACCAACTACCACGTGTTATAGGTTTCTTGTATGGAATTCGGACTCTTCCCACCGCAAAAGATGTCCAGGGCAAACACACGTGCTCTAGGTTCTCTATATGAGATTCAGACATCCTTGGCTAGGATTGTCCAGGGCGAGTAGATTTAAGGGCTGACTACCCCAAACACTTTAGGTTTCCTTTGTGGAAATTGGACTATGTCCAGCCTGTGTGGCTTGATTTTGTTTCTCTCCATGATGGAGACATTCACCATTTGTTGATAATGCATGTGTATGAGATAATATTATGCCAGGTTACATAGGTTGTATAGGGATAATTGAGATTATGTGACACATGTGAATATGATTTATTATGCATGATTTAATATCGTGTAATTGAGATTTTTATCATGCAGGGTGAATGATCTATGGATGAATGATATGAATATGCATTATGTGATTACGTGTTGAAGACACATGTTATGCAGGTTGAATGCTATAAAAGAGAATGTCTTGGTATGCATGATTATGGATGTGATTGTGTGAGAATCACTTATTATGCAGGATGGATTTTATATCATATTGTTATTATCCATGTCATGATCGGCATGTATGAGATACTTGCACACAGGATGATAACTTATGGAAATAGGGGTTTGGTAAGGGAATTAATAAGAAATGAGAATATTATGTGAAATGTGGATCTGAATTGTCATGTTGATGTGCCATGACTATTTTTTTATTAATGATACCATATTTCAAACCTTACTGAGTTTTACTCACCCCTCTTTTTGTATTTTGTTTTGGGGCTGCATGACATGACATGTAGTTAATTAGGATTCCCTGTATGAGGGACTATCAGGATATGCATGGGTGTAGGCGTGGATGCCTTCAGACATTGTTTTGTCTTTTGATTTATGCTATTATGATTATAGAACATCTTGTGTGAATGATTATGTTTAATACTCATGTGTATCTGATGCTTTTAGACCTATCAAGGATTTTCTGATTCGAGCAATGTGTCAGCTCAAGATGTTATGTATGTGGGTTACACTTGAGGATTTATTTCAGAGATGTCATCCTCTTTTATTTTACCTTATTTATATTGAACAAAGGACTAAAGGTGCACGACTCCGTATATATGTTAAATACCCAATTGATGGGTTAAAGTCTTTCACAATGCAATCTTGTCACCCCCGTGTGCTTCGACTGGCCCTTGGACTGGGTTTGGCTTGGGTCGGGTGGGCACCAAGGCGTGACATACAACAGTTGATTCAGTGATGCACTTTACTGATGCATACAAGCCAAACTCTAAGGTCATAGTGAAGGCTTGTTATTACAGTGAAGTTTGCTCTTACTGCACCTTTGACTATTTGATTTACTTTTCACAATATACAATTGTTCAAAAGAGATTCTATTCTTTCTATGACAACTATAAAAGGCAGCATTTTGCACTTACAAATGGTCAACTGACATAGTTTGAGGAGCCTCCTCCTGTTTTGCATTTTCGTGATTCTTCATTGCTAATTGGCAATATAAGTGTGTTGACTTTCCTTACAAAATTGGAGTTCCATATGGAAAAATAAGCAATAGTTGTATGAAGTATTAATCAATTTGTTGTGGTAAAGAAGCCTCAAGTTACATGCCATTATGAACAAGAAATGGAAGCCAACGATACGGTCAAATGGACTATCACTATTTTTGAATATATTGCTGGACAAGATGACAATATGCAGTTGCTGGGTATTATGAAGGCATTAAGGAAAGACTTTCCATATGCAAGAGATGGAATATGTGTTTGCCAGAAAGGTAATTTTATTAAAATCAGCATTTTCTGTTGGCAAACTCCCAAATAGTTGTGAGTGGTGTGGAAGATATTTTGAAGACCCTTAGACAAGGTATGAGATTGAATGAAGTCTTTTCACTTACTTTGAAGGAATTGAAAATTCAAATGAGTAATTGGAATCTTCAGATGTTAATTCATGACAACAATTTTTTTGTTGCGATATGTGAATGGAAGCAAGTAAAGTTGATATAGGAAGGTCTGAAGAGTTGGACCAAAAATTATGCTTTTTAGCATACTGAACTTGCTGTAGTCATTATGCAAGTAGAATTCGTGAAGCTTAGACTTATATATGTTCAGGTTTTTTGATTCATCATTATTGAACATTTTAATAGATTTGTGAGTTGTCTAAGTGGAGATACCATTATGAAAGAACTTCATTTTGCTATGTTCCTAGTTGAAGACAACAATGTTCATCAGAAAGTCAGTCATTTTCTCTACCTTATTGTTCAGTGGGTGTTCATCAAGATACATGACATGTCTGAATTAATGATCATAAGATGGTTGATCCAAAATTCTTCTGTCAAGGGACTTTGTTATGTTAGCAATATGCATATGCTAGAAATGCATTTAGAGGTTGATGAGTTAGATTTTGCTCCACCAGAAATTTCTTTGGTCATTGAAAACATTACCCCTTTCATGTTGATTAATCCGTGGTGTCTTGTATGCATTTATGGGTTCTAGTTGAAGCTAAAGCCAAAGAATAGACTGGATACCATTACATTGCTGCTCTGCATATGAGAATTTCTCTTTGGATTTTTGATAAAAAAAATTACCAATTGAAGAAATTGCCTTGCTTTACAAGTATCTGCAGTTGATAGTTCTTCTAAGCAATTTACTTTGGTTTTAAGAACCTCCACCTGAATAGTTCCACTCGTTCAGCTCCAGTTCTTGGCCTTAATCAGCTTTTAAGCTTGAGGTCGAGCTTTTCGTAGGAGAGGATAACTGATGGAGTCTGGTTTTGATGGTTGAAAATGCCCCTCTATGTGAAAGTGGAACTAAAGTTTCAAAAAGAACATTTCTGTCTTTTACCTTGAAAACCGAAATAATAGCCAATGGTATTTTAGTTGAAGAGATGTCCTTATAAAAAGGGCAAAAGTGAGGGTTTTAGGGGATTGGAATCATTAATTTAAATTTGAAATTAGTTGTCTTCCTCCATGACTAGTGGATCTGATAAAGCTCTTCTTATCATCTCTATCGATTTAGAGAAGCTTATGCTGTGGATTCAGCATTCATCCTTAACGTTTCATGGATTCGAAACAGCCCGTGGATTTGAGCTCAATAAACCTTTTCTTCCCTCTATTTGAGTTTGTTCAGTTCAGTTCTTCAAGGAATTCAGAGTTCGTATTATTAGATTTATGAGTTTGTTTCATAAGTCATGATTTCTGTTGGACTACAGTTGAGTAAATTTTTACTCTATTTTTTCATGTTCCCACTATAATGAAGTCTGATATGAGGCTTCTGTGTTGATTGTTGAAAATAGAAATACAATTTGTATTTGATTTAGTATTTTTGAATACAAAATCATCCAGAACTGTTGTTACAATTGGATAACTCGAATTCGAATTACACAACTTCAAATTCTCTACCGTGGCTACATCAATATGGACCGGGAAATCATAGTCGAGAGGTTGCGAGCTGCAGAAATGTAATATTGGAGACATGACGATGAGAGTTGGTCCCTGAAGCTTCGCGTTCATTTAGCCTGATACAAGCTGGATATTGCTCCTGCGTTCGGGAGAGAAAAAGAGAAGAGAGAAAGAGAAATGGGAAGAGGGAGCCTTCCGTAAGTTTTCTTTTAGTTGGGGTAAGTGGCGGGAGAACAAAGTTGGGGATTGATATTATAAGCCAATCACAGTGGACTTCGAGAGGACAACCTACTTAGGCCCACTAGCCGCAAAACCTCACAGCTGAAAGCTTTAATTCAAGGACACTAGGATAAGTACCAGTAGGAGATTAGAGTGCAAACTCATTCATGTTTTTTGGGGGCAAAATCAGGTAACTTTTAAATTGCTAATTTTGATATGGATGATTTTTTTTGTTATTGGTTAATTAAAAAAATAAAATAAAGTTATTAATGTGAGATGGAAGGAGTTATTAATGTTTAAGTTTCTATTTTGTTCTATTTTTTTAGAAAGTTTTAGCTAAGGAACTATGTCAACTTGCATTTATACAACAGTTAAGTGTTGCAATTCTATCGCACATAAGGCATAATTATTTTAAAATTAGGTAAGTATTCAAAAGTCAAAATCCCATCTTTTTTTTGGGCTTCTGGTGTACATTATTTGCAAACAATAAAAAGTCCTTAGGGTTTACTCATTCCCTTTTGAGCTTAACTTTTTGATTTTTTTAAATTACTTCCTCCTTCATGGTTGTTGTCGACGTCCTTATCATACTGACGCCTGATGGGGCCACAACCAAGATATGAGATGGAGGACGCTTTTATCTTTCAACTAATTTTATCTTTTTTGAATGGTTATTTTAAGGTTTAAATTTTTAATATTTTATTATAGAAAACGTTAATATAAGATCAGGAGACCATCTTATTTAAATTTGATAGGCGGATGAAGGGCTATGATGACGTGTGCTAAGGGCATACTTTTCAAAGATGAAGGGCTCCGATGCGTTTGTTAAAACCTAAGCTCATTATCATGAAAAAACATGAGAAGAACTTCCTTTTTTAAATTCCCTTGTTTTTTTTTTTAAAAGCCATATTCTTTCCCCTCGCTTCCCTCCTCCCAAATCGCCGTCCAGACTCGCCTCCCATCTGCACCTCCCCCGGCGCTCCCAAATCGCTGGCGCCGGCCATCTCCGTCGATCCCAGGTGTGTTATTTCCCTCTTCCTCTCTTGGCCTTCACCCTTCCCCTCCAACGTCCCCCCAACCAAATCCCTTATCGTCGGCCTTTCCCATCCCCTGCGCCTTCTTCGTGCTAAGGCAGCTCGTTTTTTCATTCTAGGGTTATCTTTGTGTGTGTGTGTGTGTGTGTAGCGGTGAATCGAGGGGGTTTGGACTTTTGATATGCAGATCGATTGTAATCTGATATAATTCTTAAATTTGGGCTTGTTACGTTTTATTCTCATTCCAGTATTATTAAGTAGTTGTTGTAAGAGGATGATGATATATTTACTTTCATTGTTTACCATTGCTTGAGCATTCAGATTGTATGAATGTTTTCTTAAATCTTATTTGGAAATTGAATAACGTGTGCAAAAATGTACATTCTGGTTGATTGAGAAGCTTTCTATAATGGATATCTGTTGACTCTTTCGTCTTGATTGTGTTTCATCTCCTTCATATCAATTTGACTGGGTTTTGTTATGGCCGTCAAGCGAGGACCCAATTTCCTTGTCCGCCAAAAGTAGGCATGGACAAGACAGGGCTTGTAAGAGGTCCATTAGTCCGATTGCCGTCCCTAATTTCCATTAATTGTTTAATCGTCAATAAGATCTTATCATTATTATGTAATGTAGTTCAACGGAACCACAAGGGAAGTTGGAAGGGTATATAGAAGAAGGTTGGATGAAAGGGGAGGAATTGTGAGAGAAAAGGGAGAAGCAAAGACGAAGGGGAGAGAGAAGAGGAGTTAGGGAACCACTCACTGGACTTCAATTAAACAAAACTTGCGTACAAATTGAGAAACTGATTGCACTTATATAGTTTTAATTTTTCAACTACAGTCACTTAGTCCTAATCAAGCTAGGAAATAATTGTATGCCAAGCATAAACTAAACTAGGAAATATTAAAAATTGGGAAGCTATGAAACATAAAATCTACTCAAAATTGAATTAGCTTAAACAAGTAATCTCCTTATATAAGATGAATGTGTTGTGGCAGTAAAAGCCTGTGGTAGCAAGGGCCATACCATTTTGCTGAGTTGATATTTTTGCTCCTTCAAATTGTCATTCTCTCATAATGAACTACTGAGAGAGTAGTGAACTGCTACTTAGGAGTTGCCAGCTAAATTTTGAGATGAGTTGTAATTCTACTTGCATTGTTTTTTCTTTTATGAAACATGGGGCTGTTTGGATAGCTATTAGCCCTCTGATTCCATGGATTCTGACGTGATTCTGCCCCAATTTCACGGAATCATGTTTGGATGAAGAATTTTCTAGGATCGAAAATATTCATTCTATTCAACTGAATTTGCAAGTCCTCTTGTGAGGACATTCTGTCGATTCTGTGGAGTAGCTGGCTTTTTCACTTTTTCTAGTGCATTAGAGTAATACCTGTAGCATTCCATTCTGCGGAATCTAAAATTCCATTAGCAAACATAATTCCAATTCTCCTCAATTCCACTGGAATTTATTCTGTTGAATCTACATTCTGATTCTGCTCTAAATATTCACTCTTTTAGATGCCTTTGATACTATTAATACTTACTATTAGTGCATTGTCACTATTGTTACTGCCTCTATTACTGCTCTGTGACTAATATTAGTGGCAGTTCGCCAAAGAAGATAGGAATTTACTTGGATAATTGAATTGGATAGTGTTTGTGTTTAGTCTGTTAATCGAACCTCTGCCTTTTGCTCTGTTCTGACTCTTCCGGCCCATTGTTTTAGTAATGGATGTCGCTCTTTCTAATTGCTACTCCCTCCGTCCTATATTAATAGCTCCATTTCTAAATTTCATTATTTTTATCAAGATGGTAATCCCGATCTCTCTTCCGCCTCTAACACAAAACAATTTTCTTGTTAAAAATTACTATGGAAATAAAACACTGATCAAGATTGAGGTTCATTTTGTGGAACTTCGGCTCCGGTAATTTGCTTACCCTCCGGCCATCATCCTCCTGAATAGCTGCACCTCTCGGGTCCGGCCACTATCCAACTAGAGCGTCTGGTCCAAGTTCAGGAAGCCCCGCTGCACGAAGGAAGACAAATGGCATAGATGGGAGGAGTCCTGCCAGAAACTGAAACAGAGTTTTGGTTTCACGAGAAACAGCAGCTTCGGTCGTGGTAACTGTCACCTTCTTCTGGTCGTCCTGCTCAGGAATGTCTTCCAAGAGCTTACTAATCGCCGACGAGGAGGATTTTCATTGTCCTTCTTGCGAATCTCCAGCGCCGATTGGGTGACCATCAACGCGTCTCCAACTCCAACCTCGCCGACTCCTCTGTTCCTCCACTTCAAAGACTCCTTTGTGCTTCTGGGTTCAGTGATCGAGCTTGCCCCCTTCAATCCGGTTGCATCTTCTTTCCTTTGAGGCTCCTCGCTGCTATTCCGTTCCAGGATCACCAGATGACTACCCCAGCAAATTTGTTCATCACTTCCCCTATTTGTCTTTGCATATCCCTGAAGCTGCTGTTTCTCTTGAAACCGAGACTCTGTTTCTGGTCAGAGTAATGCGTTTGATCCTCTCCAATGGAGAGTTTGCTTTCTGCCGGCCCCGCTGCAGTCTCGTGGTGCAGAAATCTTCAGTCAGAGAGGAGAAGTGCATTTCAGAGGGAAAGGCGTGGTGGAATATAAGGGCGGTGATGGAGAAGGTGAAGGGCAAGAAGAGCCCATCTGTTTTGGAGCCCGGAGGGAGAAGCATATGCTTTGCGCGGGCGAGAAGCGTATGTTTTGCTCTGGGAGTGGCAGTGAAGAAGACGAGGAATATAGAAAGATGTTACATTTCCCGGTGGCTGCATGGGAGAAGGAAGCTCAGCATTCAGCAAGGCAGCGAGTGAGTTTCATAACGTGAGAAGCATCTAACGGCTTAAATTGAGCCGGATGGAGCTATTAATGTAGAACAAAAAAAATTTTCTATTGGAGCTATTAATATAGGACAGAGGGAGTATTTATTTTGGAAGCATGACATTATATTTGATGCATTTATAGAGAAGTTTTCAAATGGAAAATACAAATAAATTTTGTATTGTTGTAATTTTTTATATTTATTTAATTTAAAATTTCCATGCATGAAGCTGAAAAAGGAAACCTTACTTGGTGGATCGCTTGAATGGATAGAGAGAAAAATGAGCTGCCATCAGGATTTGCAGAAAAGACAAACGAACTTTTCTTGGATTTCATGACTAGGTGAGTTGATAATTAGTAACAAACACATGTTTGCATTATGAATATGTTGCTATTGATGTATGGATATTAAGGTAGATAAGTCTTTTTTGTAGAATTGCAAAGTTTGATGAATTGACATCAATTGGAAGCAGATTACTGGTTGAATTTCATCGTGAACTTGGTGAGCTTCTACTTATGTGTAATTGTCTCTTGATAGCATCTTATTGATCTAGTTGACATTTGGATATTTAAAGACTTTATATCTATAGTTGGAGCCATTTATTTTTTGAGACCTTTCTTTTGTTCCAAATATGATTTTCTGATGTCAGGAAAATGTTACATCTTAAATAGAGTGGGTCCGAAGGCCACCTCTGCACAAGACATCTAAAGTTGTTGAAGACATTATCAATGCTAACCAGACCGAGAGAATGATTACATATATTGAAGCTGGGTACAGGCATATGCACACCGCTGCACAAAAAGTGGCTCAGTGTAAGTCTTAATTTCTTCTCATTTTGCGTGGCAGTAATTTTTATGGGATAATTTAATCATTTTAAGATTTTTGCTTTAGAAATATGATATTTCCTATTAGTAGCTAATTATCTTGCTGTCTTGTGATTAGATTAGAAGATATTTACATTTCTGTTGGAAAATTAAGTTTTCAGAAAGAAGCTTTTGATACTGTATCTTCTCAATGAGCTTAAATGTTTCTTGGTTTGGGTGGCCAGAGTGAGCCACATATTTTATCTCATTGGGTCCTATAGTTTTTGATATTTAAGTCAACTTATGCTACATATTTTTATGGTGTGTTAAAGTTAATACCATGAGCTTTAGAGTAACTTGTATTAGCTCTGGTATTTTTATGCTGTATTGGTTTGTATTGCTTTGAGCTATGTTTTTCTAGGCTGTTGTTTAAAGCATCATTAGCATTTTGTAGGCCTCATTGTTTGTATAAACATTCCCTTCTACTTCTTTGTGCATACAGAAGTACACTCATGCAGACAGGATCTTTTGGAGAATTTGGCCAAGAGTGAGTTTTGACTAATCTATTCTCTTTTTGTTCTTAAAATCCTACATACATACTTCTCCAGTGTGTGAATGTTATCCTGCATGTATTTTTGGTTGAATGGTTTGATTTCTTTAAGTAACTATATTCTGAAAAGAGTTGGTCATTAGTGAGATGGTAATATATACAGCATCGATTTGTTGAAGTAAAAAGGGAAGTGGTGGGGTACTTCCATACAGCAGTTACAAGACAAGTTTTTTGCTCGGTATCTTTAGATAATATGGGGCTTTGGTTTATCTATTTGTATGGACATCTCATTCTTTTCAAATTACTTAAGATGAATGTTAGACAATAGCTTTCTTTGCTGTTGAATATTGTGGAAATGTGATGCAAATGTGATATGCCCTTGTCATCCCATGTTCATGTTTTATTTACGAAGCTAGATTCTTACCGCCCAGATTGTTATAATTTGGATGGAAAATTCCGGACTTTGTCCATCCTTTCATAACGGCTACTTTACCTTTAAAATATTTTTCTTTTGTTTTACTATGAAAAAACTCTCCTTCATAGGTACAGGCGTAAGTGGTCTACTTTAACACTGTATGTGAACATAGTTTACCATATTATTCAATTTGAAGTAGCCATTTTAAATACTGTATGTGAACTACCTTAAACACTGTATCATATTAATTAACTACCTTGTAAAGAATCTTGACCGCCTGAGCATAAGTCTTATATCAATTATTATTAACAGAAAATATGAGATATTATAAAAATTATTTTTCAGCTTATCTTGATATTTGGATTAGAGGAAGACATAGGGATAGCCTGTGGCCCAGGGGCTTTGAAACAAGAACTACAATCAGCCATTAAAGCCATTCTCAAGTTTTTCTGTTTGATGTTGAATTAGATGGTTATATCCTAGAAAAAGAATAGTGATAAGTTATTAGGAAAAAACATTGAAATCAGATTAGAATTGAAAAAAGGAGTTCTTTGATTATTTGATCACAAAAGTTTTGACCTTAAACAGAAGAAATGGAAGGATGAGCGCTTGTGCGCTGTGTTTAGATATTTGTATGTTTCTTTAGTATTTTGTGTGACAAGGTAAATACTTTTATATTAGATATGATAAGAAGTGTTAGACAAGTAGTTTGGCTCGCTGGCTAGCATTTAGGTTAATGTCAAATTTTAATGCCTCTGTAATAAGGCTATTCATTGTTGCGGGATATGATATATTAAGGATATTGCACAATATTTGAAATTTAGGGGCCGTTTGGGAGGCCATTTCTGCCCCCAAAAAGTGATTTGTTGAGGGTGGAAATCGCTTTCCCCTACGAAAATGGTATGGAAGGATGATTTGAAGGTAAATTCGTTTTTCTTGTCAGAAATCACATTTTGGGTCAATTCAAGCCGAATTGACCCAAAATCCGATTTCTTCTCGAAGAAAGTGATTTAAGATTTGAAATGATGTGAAAAGATATTCTGCCCATCATTTCTTTTGTATAATAATTATGTTGGAGGATATTTTTGTCATTTTACATGCAAAAATCAAAAGGGAGCTAAAATCAGATTTCCCTTTGAAATCATCCACTAACCAAACATCTTCCACTTTTGCCTTTCTTTTCAAAAATCGATTCTAAAACCAATCCATTTTCTTTCTACTTCAAATTGCCTCCCAAATGCCCCTTAATGTTAACCAGTGATTGAATATCGCTAAAACTTTAAACCTAATGTAAGTTAAACAAAGAATTTGTATTTGCTGGCACTATTATTTTGCAAATTTTTAAGAGATTGCAGACTAATTTTGGCATTAAAGTTCACAACTCACTTAGGTATATGTAGGGCCTGCTAAAGCTGTGTTCCCTGTTGCTGTTTTTTAGCAGGCTAGGATGTTAGTTTTATATGTATTAAATATACTAAACATCTAGTTAGGCTGGCAAGCAATTTTGTCATCTCTGGTAAAGAGAAAAAAGTAGTACAATGTCTGGAACAATTGTCTGATATGATAGAATTGTTGGTTGCTGAATTGCTGTACTTGTAAACTTTATCAAATGCCCATTTTCTCGTTTTTGAGTGAAAAGTGCATCTTGTCATATTATTGCAGTTAAAAATCTACTTGTTGAATTGGAGACCTTGGCCGAGGATGCTGTTGGTGCCATGCAATCTGTCTTCGAAAATGCCCAGGATGCTTCCATCCAAAAGGTTTTTTTTAGATGTGTACAGTTTTTGAATCATTTTTCTCTAAGGCATGCTCGATGTTTTAATGCATAAACCTCATCAGCAGTATAGGTGCACACGATGATAGCCAAAGTTCTTGTCAATTTTTTGTAAATCTAAGTGGCAGGTGTTTCTTTAATTCCATTTACACAATGAGGAAATATTATTTATAATACGCACGCTCACTTATATAGTTCTTTGTGCTGTGTTGTGGTGAAGAAATGATTGAAATGGGGTCTATGAGCCTATCCCAAGTGGTTAGGTTGTTGTGGGTTGGGGAGGACATTGAGCATACTAACCCCGCAATCCCTCTGTTGTCGCCAGCATGGTGATCTTTCTGTGAGGCAGGGCCTATGGTTTTTTGTGGATGAAAAATAAAAAATGAAACATAAAATAATTGAAATGGATATGCATGCAAAACAGAGGATATAGCTTTATAGATCAAGTTTCAAATTGGAAAGTGCTTATTACTAGAGATGATTAAATCAATTTAGAGGCTCTTACATATTAGCTTGAATTTTAATGATAATTTGAGTCCTTGAGAATACTGTTGATTCTTTCCTAGGAAGCGAGTTTAGTTTGAGTAGGGCAAAATCTGGTACTAGGATCTTAGTGGTGTTTAATGTATTATCTGGCTTGTTTATATTTTCAGGCAGAAGATGAGCCACACCAAATCCCTGTGCTGGAAGTTTCAGACTACACATTTTTTATGGTCGTCATAAAAAACATGTACAAACTTGACTATGCCATGCAGGTAATGTGGATAGTGGATATATTCTGCTGTTCCTTCTCTGTTCTGACTCCTTTAGCTCTTGCTCTTTTGATGCCATGGATTTGTGTTGAGTCTTGTGATCAGACTCTTACCATTGCATTGGAATATTGATGTACTGCAAGACTGTTGCTGCAATCATGAGCTTCGGCATCAGAAATAGGAGCATGTTGATTAAATTTTTAAAAAGGGGTTTTGCCGATTGTTTGCTTGAAAGGGTATATTATATTCTGCAGGAAAAGGTTGTGTTATCTTTGGGTTTGAAATCTTCATATGAGGAACTGGAGAGCTACTGTCTCTTATGGGATTTGCGGCCGTACATAAATGAAGAAACTATCCGGCGAGCTTGGAAGCATGTTCCTTAATTTTATCTCTGTATCTTCCCTTAAGCACTGTTAAAAAAATTTCCATGATTTATTTATGTGGTGGCATTGAATTTATTTATTTAGTTTACATAAAAACAGATAATCTTCTGTTATATCCCACAGGTCTGCCTATTGGGCCTTGAGTGACTGAGTAATTGGCTAGGGGTTGTTTATAGGGCTGGCAAATAAGACCCGAGCCCGACAGCCCAGCAGAGTCTGAGCCCAAAAAGGTCGGACGGGTTCTTATCGGGCTACACTAATTTGGACCAGGCTTAGGCTTGGGGCTTTTAGCTGGGCTCTTAATGAGTTTTGTTGGGATTTAGTGTATCCTTATGTCCACACTGGACATTGGAAGTAGGATATGTGGTGGAGAGGATTAATAGAATTCTTTTGGGATTTAGTGTATCCTTATGTCCACACTGGACATTGGAAGTAGCATATGTGGTGGAGAGGATTAATAGAATTCTTTTGGAGAGGGCTAGATGTATGAGACTCCAAGCAGGGTTGCCAAAGACCTTTTGGGCGGAGGCAGTAAATCATACATGTCATGTTGTAAATAGATCTCTTTCCAAGGCTCTTGACCTCAATGTAGTAGAAGAGGTGTGGAGTGGCTAATGTAGATTATTCTCTCTTAAAGATATGTGGGTGCCTAATATATATATATATTCTTTATGGTAAAAGGTCTAAGTTAGATTCTAAGTCACATAAGTGTATTTTTATTGGCTTTGAAAAAGAGGTGAAGGGTTATAAGCTTTGGGTCTAGTCAATAAGAAGAAAGTTTGAAGTAGATATGTGGTATTTGATGAAACTTCCATGTTAAATAGGAAGCTTGAAAAAAAAAAAAAGACATGACAAAGAGAAGGAAGTGGCACAAGAAGCTCTAATTACATTAAATAACTTTACTAAAGTTTTAAACTCACACATGGAGGAGGTAGTTCAAGTCGAGTGGAGCAAAAAGAATCTCAAATGGATATTTAGAAAGAAAGAAGCATTGAATGATAAAGAGAAGCCTACTTTTATGGCAAAGCTTGTAGCAAATGGGTACTCACAAAAGGTTGGGGTAGACTATGTTAAGATATTCTTTTAGATTGTGAATCACATTTTTATAAAAGTGCTTTTGGCTATGATAGTGAGTTTAACGTGGAGCTTGAACAATTTAATGTAAAGATGGTTTTTCATTATGGTAATTTAGAGGAAATAATTTATATGGCACAACCGGAAGGGTTTGAAGAAACGGGCAAAGAGGATTTTGTTTGCTGACTGAAGAAGTATCTATGTGGACTCAAGCAAGTCCCAAGATAATGATATAAACGTTTTGACTCTTTTAGGTTGTATATTGGCTATTATTGAAGCGAGTATGATTGTTGTGTTTACTACAAGGTGTTTGAAGATGGTTCTCTAATCATGTTATTACTTTGTGCATGGTATGTGTTATTACTTGTAAATATATATTAGTGGTTATTGAGCTCAAATCCAAATTGAGTAAGAAGTTTGACATGAAAGATCTTAGTACAGCCATTAGAATATTGGGCATGGAGATAAAGAGAGATAACGATGTTGGAAAGTTGTGGTTATCACGAAAGAGGTATGTCTCCAAAGTAATAAATAGGTTTGTTATGAAAAATGAAAAACTAGTCTCCACATCACTTACCTGCTACTTTGCTTTGAGTGCAAGACAATACCTAAGTACAGTTGAGGAAAAAGAAGAAATGGATAAAGTATAATTTGCTAATGTGGTAAGGTGTTTAATGTATGTCATAGTTTGTACAAGGCCAAACATTTCTTAAGCAGTTGGTGTGGTTTAAAAATATATATCGAATTTGAGTAAAGTTCATTGAAATGTGGTGAAGTGGATTTTGAGGTATTTAAAGGGCACCAAGGAGTTAGATCTTGTGTTTGAAAGTTTGAGAAGAATGAAGGCTCAAATGGTATAGTAGGATTTGTTGATGTAGAGTATGTTGGGGATCTTGACAAGAGGAGGTATACTACGGGGATGTTTATGCTATTTCTAGAGGGCCAATTTGTTGGAGGTGGGTGCTACAATCCGTAACGACATATTTCAATTGGGCATTAAAAAGGGTCTTACTAGCGTAATAAATGACATGGGGGACTTTGTTTACTCTTTGGCCAAGGACTATGTCAATAACATAGTTGGAGGCATAAGACATAATTCCAAAGGGTAGGGTGTAGTCCGGGGACAGAATGATAAGAGTGGTAGAGAGAAGTGTATGAAGCTTACTGAAAGCTTTCATATAGGCATCATCAAAATCAAAAGTTACGTCTTGAGCCAACAAATGACACAATGGCCGAAAAATCTTACTAGTCATTGATGAATTAATATAGAAACTAGCATGACCAATAAAGGAAAAAAATTGTCTTACTGTAGTGGGGGGGGGCGGGTTAGCTACAAGATCAACTTTGGCCTTGTCCAGTTTAATACCATATTTGGAAACAATATGTCCTAAAACAATGCCCTCTTAAACCATAAAATGGTTCTTCTCCCAACTCAACTAAATTAGTCTCTTCACATTGTTTAAGCACAAGTGATAAATTATGAAGATACTTATCAAATGAAGAACCAAAAATTTATCAATTATATCAAAAAAATATAAACATCATGTTATGTTGAAACATAGTAGGAGTATTACACAAATCAAATGACATATGTTTATAATCAAATGTCCCAAACAGACAGGTGAAGGTGGTCATCTCCTGATCCCCCTAAAATATAGGTACTTAATTATACCCTGAGTAGCCATCTAGAAAGCAATAGAAGTCCTAACCTGCTAATTTCTCTAAGATTTGGTTAATGAATGACAAAAGAAAATGGTTTTTTTGGGTCATGGAATCTAACTTTCGATAGTCTATGCACACTTTCCACCTTGTACTTTCTCGAGCAAGGACTAACTCTCCTTACGTATTTGGCTTGGACACCTACTCACTATTAGAGATATGATATATGATACATACATTTAAAAGTTTGACTACTTCCTTCATGTCTACCTCTCGCATGTTAGGGTTCAACCTCTGTTGTCCTTCTCTCCAAAGTTTGGACTTGTCCTCTAAGTAGATCCTATGCATGCAAATGGATGGGTCAATCCCATCCTCAGAATTTTTCTCCACCCTTTGTGTCTCCTCCTTAAATATCTATTGTAGTGTCCTTGCCCTAGCAATAATAGTACACAATATTTTTCTTTCTCATTGACTTGGACCAGTAGTTGGGTTTCTTATCTTTGCCTCTTTCATTACCCGTCCTCTATCACTTGATTCCCCTTTAACTAGGAGACCTTCTGTATTGGAATCAATTTTGGAAGACTTTCTTGCGGCATTTGAGATATGTCTTGGGTCACCTCCTTATACTTAAGAGTATCTTTCCCAAAACATAGTATTGTAACACAATGATCATAAGTTCGGAAGAGGACTCGTTAACAAAAGTGATTTATCTTCATCACTAAACCTTACTTCTAACTTCAAGAGGTCATTAATCATCTGGTTGAATGTATTCATGTGTTCCAACATATCCTTGCCTTCTTCCATCTTCAACCCGTAGAGTTATTTTTTCAAGTATAGTTTATTTGATAATGATTTCCCCATGTGGAGTTTCTCAAGCTTCTCCTATAAGTCTTTTGTCATTTCCTTTTCACTTACATTATACAACACTTCATTAGAGAGGTATAAATTGGATATTGTTCACCTCTCTTTCATCTACATCAACACATTCAGCAGTTGTGATTTTCTCCGTTTTCTTGTCCTTCCTCAATAAAGCACCCTTGATTTGTTGTTATATTAAAATATTTCTAACCCTCATTTGCCATAAGCCAAAGTTATTTCGACTATCAAACGTCTCCAGCTCGGACTTATCTCTCCGGAGATAGTTGTTCTCTTTGAGATCATTTGTCGAATACCTTGTGGGTGCCAAATTTCTCAATCTCAAAATTGTAAAATTTCTTCACCCCAAGTATACCAAATGAGTAGAAATAAGAATGATATAAGCCAAGATTTGTTACCAATTATTGGTGTATGAATTGGGTTTTAGAATCTACACCAAATACCCTCCCAAGATCTCCATATGTCAATCAACTACCACACATACAACTAGTAGTAAATTAAAATGTGCAATAAGTTGAATATGAAAGAACAAACAATAAAGAGCACACAAATCACACAAAGAGTGGAAAGAGATATGTGGTAACCATTATTGGCATTTACCTTGGAAAAAATATCACTTGAGCTTTCACTATGTGGTTTCCAAAGCACCTTACAAATGTTTGATTCCCAAACCTCTTCAACCTTGCTTCACCTTCATACACAGCTCTCTTCTTTCCCCCTTTGTCTTGCTCTTTTTTCAACCTAAAAGAAATTACAAGAGATATATACTAGTCTAAGTAGGTTATAAGTTTACCCCTCCAAGACCCAATTCCCAAGGAAATAGCCCATTGCCTTGAGTTTTTAATCCAAACCTAATAAATCAGATCAAGGACAAGGGGGGGAGTCTTGGGAAGAGAAGGGTGTTAGAGCGAAGCCACCAAAGATGCCTTAGGAATAAAAGCAATCCTACCTTGGGAAATGGAGTCCCTGAACACATTGTCGTCCTCAACACTGGTGCCGGTGAAGTTCGAGTCATTGAAGCTCCAGCCCACGCATCCATTCTGATGGCCATAAGTCTAGACAATCATGGTGCGCCCAGAAAATCAAATTAAAATGGAAAAAATGGATATTAAAATACTAATTCGGCCAGAAATGGATATTGGTGTCCAGCTTGCCATTCCCTTCCTTACATGCGTGAGATTACTAAGGTAATCAAAACATATGATAAAATATTAAGGGTACAATCTGAAACGGAAAGTTCTATTGTATATCAATCACACATTATGTGTGTAAATATAGATTAGATATGATAAAATAAATTAATTAAAAATAAAATATTCATTGAACAAAGGTCTCACTTGCATATTATAGTTACAATACATTGCTTTGAGGATAACAGTGATCATTAATTATAAATATAAATTATATATTAACCCATATATACTCATATTAGGCAACTATGAACACATATCTCATAGGTTAAATATTATAGCATAGATCAGTAAAACAATGGTGTCGAAGGTCTTTGTGTCATAGAGCACATTATTTATATTCAAGATCAATTTGGCGGTAAGCCTCATTTGATAGAGCTCTTGGGGGGGGGTTTCTATGGAAGTTAATAATGTAAATCTTAAAATGTATAATCTGTGCAAAAATATAACAAATTAATATTGAGAAGTGTAAGATATCTAACAATAACCCGGTTTAATTTTGACTTAATTATGTGTTATTGTGTGCTTCTGCCTTAATTTGTCAATTTAACTCAATTTTGGGGTTAAGTGTTGGTAATGATGGTTTTAGTAAGGTTTTCTCTCATTTTATAATTTTATATATCAAACTTAATTTGTTTTATTTTAAGAAAATTTTTAAAACTTTATGAGAATTTTTTATAAATTTAGGGAGAGGACCCCACTATAGGCCCCATGTCCACGTTTGGACAGTGAGCATCCCACAAGACCTTAAACTCCACTTATCTCATTCTAATGAGTCTTAGAATTTTTAAATTTATTTTTAGCCTTAAAATGAGCAAATATAGCCACTTAGGGCACTAAATTATATTTACAGCCCAATATTTTAGCTTTTACACCCTAATAACTTACTATATAAGGAAAACCCCAACCCATTTCCCAATTAAGAATGGGCTGAGATAGGAGGCTCAGAAGTGCCCTAATCCCAATTAGGTATGTTTTAAGCCCTAATCTTCACTAATCTTCCTATTTTTCTCTCAATACTTCTTAATCACACTTTTCCCCAAATGGGATCTTGATTTATCATATTAAAAATATTATTTTTAATCTCTATTTCAAACCCTAAAAGAGGGATTTTTGTTTTTAATCAAAGGGAACCCTAGATCTACATGTTTTCAAAGTTATTTAAGCTTGATATTTGATTTTAATTAATTATTGATCAAACCCTAACTTTGGGCAGGGACTCTTGAAGAATAGAGCTTCGATTTGGATCCAAAAGCTTGCTGAAGGTAAGGGGTTTTCATCTCTAGTGATTTTATGCTTCAGATTTTATGTTTGGAATAGTTTAAGTGGGTTCTTGCTTGTTATGTTCTTTAATGGTGGACTATTAAAAGCATGATCTTTATGCTGATTTTCTTGTGATTTAGCTTAAGAATGGGTATATCTATCATGTCTTAGGGTTGTATTTTGATATCATGAAGTTTTAAAATGTTTCTCAAATGTTTCTTATATTTTTGAATATTTTCGGTTTGAAGACGAAATAGATTTGAACTGTTAAGGGCGTTTGAACGGCCCAATAGGGTGTTTGAACAACCAAACGTTTATTTTTGCCATTCTTGTATATTTTGGTCATTTCTTATTGCCTTTCTATAAATCCAATATTTTATGGTTAGAATGAGTTATTATTACCTACATATGCTGCTGGGATTGTATTATGGTCATTTTAGAATTTATTAATTATTTCAAGCATGATTTAGGTTATGTTTGGTAAATTTTAGCATGAAATTCTACTTGCCATAAATTCACGTTTGATGACTACTTCATAATTTTTTTAATGATTTCAGTAGGTTTAACCATGAGTTTCTGTATATATGCTTGTACATGTTATGCTAATTATTAGTGAATCATGTTTCCATGTTCTAGCCTAAGTATAGTGATGATTATCCTTGTCTAAGTCTAGCATGATGTTAAATATATATTAGACTCATATTTTTGAGGTTTTCACCATATTTACTTCATGATTTCAGTAAAGAGGAATTATGATAAGATCATGGTTGCATGCATATAAATTTGATTATGGTTTGTTCATGTTTCACATATCTTTACTTAGACTCGAATATTACCATTTATGTGCATACTTGTATATTTATTTATGATGATTATTTGAAACAAATGGACCATGATTGATGCACATGTAGACTGATTTGAACATGTCTCTTGTTTTTGGACTCATGTAGCATTGCTCACGTATGTACCATATTGCATGCATCATTAAAATGATTTATGAATGAGATTAATCGTGATTAGCTTGTGTGCAATCGATTGGATGCAAGTGGATGCTATTATTTGCCAGATTAATCTATCAAAGGCTTATCGAATTGGTTTTGGTTCTAAAAGACATGATTTGTTTTGAATTCAATCTTGATGAGCAGTAGTGCTTGAGACTTGGTACCTCCCCGGGTTGAGATGAGTTAATGGTGTGTTGAAAAGAGCGGAATGTTATATGTGTTATTTGATGAGATATTTGGAGCCTGAGAATCTATGTGGTATGTCCGAGTGCACTGGCTTATCACGTATAGTTGCTTGGGATTTCGATCTTAACAAGTAGGGCTGCTTGGGATTTCAATCTCGAAAAGCAAGGCTGCTCGGGATTTATGTCTTGATAGGCAAGGTTGCTCAGGGGTTTCGGCCTTGATGAGCAGGTTTATTTGATATTGGGTTGCTTAGGGGTTTTGGTCTTGATAAGCTGGTTTATTCTCTCTGTTTTATGAGACATTCACTAATTGTTGTTGTTGCATGTGCACGTGATATTTTGCCCAATTACACAGTTGTTGTTTAGGGATAAGGGAGCTTATGTTACACATGTTGTGTTGGATAGTGTGTTTGAGATACTAGTATTGCATGATGAATGTTTTCGTTATGAATTAGTTGTGCATGAAGTGTTGATCTTGAGAAGTCATTCATGCATGATATGATTATATGTACACATGATGATGTATGATTGATATGAGTTATGCTAAACCCATGATATGCAAGAGGCATGAGAATTTGATGATGAGATGTATAGGTTATAGCATGATATGCAGATGACTTAAATATGTGATGATGTGTGATATGAGAATGTGTTCATGAGATATGCTAGAGATAGTATGACTTATATATGGCATGAGTAGATGCATATGGATGGTAAATTATGAAATGAATGCACAAGTTTATGTAGATATTCCAGGATGGAAGGGTATGATGGAGTATTTATTTAATGAGTATTTTATGTTTATGCCCGTGATGTCATCTTGAATTTACCTTTCGTATTTAAAAACCCTTGTTGAGCGTTGGCTCACCCCAGTATAATGGAGTATTTATTTAATAAGTATTTTATGTTTATGCCTGTGATGTCATCTTGAATTTACCTTTCGTATTTAAAAACCCTTGCTGAGCGTTGACTCACCACTCTTTGCTATGTTTTTGTTTTGGGGTTGCATGTCGTGCCATGCAGGGGGTCCGATGGACTTTACGAGGAGCATATGGGTGATGATGTTGCGTAGGAATGGTCATTTGGAGATCTTCAGATGTGTGGTTGCTTATGTAGCATTTTGTAATATGACTTTTATCTACTTTGTTATACTTTACATTCTATTAGCTAGTGTCGGCTTAGATTTTTCTTAGTCAATTTGGGCTTATATCTTAAACTTGAGTCATGTGTGGGACATTTTGGATTAAGTATGTGTTGATGTGTGGACTAATTTTTATTTAGTAGTCCTTTAATTTTCTCATTTCGCTCTTGTACAAAGTGGATGTGCACAACTCTGTAATGAACTACCCAAGTAGGCATCAAGTCTTCCACAAACATCCGATACTTTGTCACACCTCGCGTACCACCTTCCCCTTTGACCAAATTTGGCTCGGGGAAAGCCGTGCTCGGGGTGTGACAAGAAGTGTGCTATATAGCCCTAAAAAGTTAAAGAAAATATTGTCATATGGGATCTCATTTCACAAAGCTCGTCGAGAGTTTTCTAACAATAATAAGAATGCACAAATCCGAGTTTGAGAATAAGAAATAATATTATATAGTTAAAATCAACATACCCTAGAAAATAAAGATTAAGATTCTAATATTTTTGGCATTTTAAGGATTAGGTTGAGTCAAATAAGGGTAAAGTAGGATTAATAGTATAAAACATGGGTCACATAGTCTGAATTTGAAAGTTATATGATACACCAATTTGCTTTATATATTACACATATAATATGATAAATATGATTGAAGAAATTTTTGGGCAGCCCACAACTATGTAGATTAGTGAATGAAAATTTAATTTTGAAATAGCAAGTCTCCAATTTCAGCTGATATATTCTTTTGTTGGCTTTTGTAAGCTGAAAATGTAGTGGACGAAGATGGCTTGTTCATTAAGGTGGGGGGCTGGGGGCTAGCCCTAGGCCCTAGGCTTAAAACATGCTCTTAGGCCATAGGTGGGCTTAAATAAGGAAAATTAAATAAGGATGACCCTATCTAGGCTAAGCATGGCTTCAATCCCGGTGATGGTATACGCTTTCTGTAATTTGATAATAATATACAAAAGTTAAAATAAAAAGGAAATAATTATAAGAGTTCGGGCTCATGCGCTACCTTGTGAGCCTAGGCTCTTAGGGTTTTTGGATCTAAATCTGATGACACACATTACTCAGGGACTCCCTAAGTAGCATGGGCTGTTGGATTTAGATCTGATAGCCCTAAAAGCCTAGGCTCACATGGTCACGCATGAGCCCAAGCTCTCATAAAAGACCTCAAATAAAAAAGCTTCACACTTGACACTTATGATCTCTTGGGTGATGCATATGCATTCAATTTTTTCAAAGAAAAGAGGGCACAACAATTTTTTAAAAATTACTTGATTATAAATATAAAATACGAGATATAAAATAAGTACTCAATTTTATCTCTGATCCATAAGAAAATACTAATTTTTATTAAAATATAAATAAAATATAAAAAATTATATTTATAACTTTCATTAAGTCAGGTCAAGTTGGACCACATAAAACCTAAACCTAACCCAAATAGCTAGTTGGGTTAAATCTAGAAACCTAAACTCGATGTATTATTGTTGGGCCCTGACATATTATACCATATACCCAACCCAAATGGCATCCCCAGCTCTATCGTATAAGTTGTAACATTAAACCCTAATTTTAAGCGTTGCCCCAATTGAAATGAAAGGATTCTTTGAATCCAGCTTAAAATAGTCAGCCGAAGTGTAAGTAATACATTGGCGAGCAGCCACATCTTTGCCTCATTGACCCCGTGCAAAGAACAACGTGTCTCTTCATGCACATTTGTATCTTACCAAAAGCTATGGATGACTTTGCCTGCAGGCATCAATTGACTTCTTGCTCATTGACGTGCCTCCAATTCTTCACGATTACATAGCTCAATTAATTTAGCAAAAAAATTGCAGTCATCAATTGACTTCTTGTTCATTGACGTGCCTCCAATTCTTCACGATTACATGGCTCAATTAATTTAGCAAAAAAAGGGACTATGTTCAACTACAAAGTAGAATATGTAAACTTGACGTGTAATGTTGGTCAAGCATTATCTTCTATCATTTTATACTATTTCTTATTACTAATAAATACATCCTTTTCAAGGACCAACTTATGGCATAAGATTTCCCTAATAAGTGAGAATATACCCATTATTTGAGGATGTCTAGTCAGGCCTTAGGCCATCAGATCACGGGCTCAATAAAGCTGCAGCTCTTGCTAGTTTTTTTGTTTTTTATATTATGTCATTGCCATATTACTAAATTTACTAGTCTAAGTAAAATGGACTATTGCTCTAATACTATGTGTTGAGGGATTGTGAGAGGCTTTGCTTCTCTAAATCAGCCTACTTTTGCTTATGCTAATGGTTAAACACAAGAAAAAGGGAAATTTTGATGAAACCATGGTTTCCTTGGCAGATTGGGAAGGAGAAAGATAAATCATAGCCAAAAGGTCATGTAACAAAAATGATAATCATGATAATAATATATTAAATATTAAGTACATATTATACCTTTTCTTTTATAATATCTTGAACATGTTTATTTCCTAAAGTATATTATCGTCCAGTTTTTACACAACTAAGTCCTCAAGTAACGTCACAAAAGTGCCCATTTCTCTGAAGCCTAGACTAGATGGCTCATCGTTTTCTTTTTTTCAATACACATATAAATTTAGGAAGGTGTATAATGCTGACTTGCATGCAAAACCTGGTTAATGTGGTGGTTCAGTTTTTCTCCTCGAGGAAAATGGAATTTGTGTCATGTGACCTCGAATCAATGACTTCAATTGGTCTCCATGTTGGGTGAAGGGGTGTACAATTCTCCCCTCTTCCCATGTGAATTTATGTAGCTAATGAACTCTATTTACAAAGCGGCCTGGTAAGGTCAAGTCTACTAAAACTGTCATTAAGAAAAAAAGTCTACAAGAAACTCCTTTGTCAAGTCAATTTAGTGAGAACCCTTGGATGATGATCTGATGGTTGCTCACTAACTTAGCATAAAACTGTTGGATCACAATCCAACAACTCTGTCTAATTTGATTGGACAAAAACAATATTAATTGGATTCTATCTTTTGTGTATTTACAAAGAAAATGAGAACCCTCCTGCAAATTAACAACATTAAGTATTGACATGGTCCTCATATTAAAAACAACAAATTAACATGAGCTAAATGTCATAGACATACTGATAAACAGCTTTTGTTTTTTAATTAATTGTGGACCTTGTCAATACTTATCAAGAAAGTTGGAAATAAGTACATCAAGTATTGATTATATTTGGATAAAATAAAATCAGTATCTAAAATAACTAGTTTAATATTTTAGATGGGTTGTCTACAAGATATTTTCATAGTAGAAGAAGAGGGAAAGAGACATGGATTAGGGATAAAGAAAGCTAGTGTTGGCTGGTTGATCCTGTGCTAGCGAGACAAAAGTTGTCACCCCAGGGAAGCTGGAAGTGATGGATTCCAGCCAGGGTCAATTGGAAACTTGGTCCATGAAAGGTGGTGCAGTGTAGACAGGGGCACCAAGAAGCTGATTTTTCTCGTAGCCATGTCTGCCAGATCTATAACTATGACGATGGTATGTGCCATTTCTAGATCCTTCCATTTAGCAGCACCTTAGGATGGCATTGCCTTAACATTAATGGCGAGAGTAAATCCATCAGTTTCTCTCTCCATTTTCTGTGACGAAAGAGGACAAGGAGCAGGGTCGAGTTACCTAGGGGATCATGAATTTCTTTCTTAGAATTCCTAACAATAGTAAATCTGCATTATCGAAAAAAAGAAAAGAAAATAAGAATCAATAAATATGAGAAGAGCAGATTCTAGAGGCATGTAACGATCAACATAAAGATGGATGAGCCAACTTGATATTTTGGCATTATAATAAAAAACGGGATTTCGAATTTTGGTTCTTTCTTATGCTTAGGGATCATTGAATCAAGTAGTTAACAAGTTTCAAACTTTTGGCTATTGATTATTCCTTATTTCAACAAATTCATTTTCGCCTATTCTTGTTTTATTTATTTGATATAAATGAAAAATTAGTTGCTACAACTATATGGAGGCTCGACGGGAATAGGAATGTACCATGAGAGAAACAAGGAGGTCAATCTATTTCAAATTTACAACATGGATTTTGGCAATGCAATGGAGTTGGACTCTCATGTCAATTTGAATGAATGTCTTTCCACGAAGGTCAATCTTTGCTTGAAAGGCAAGAGGATAGCAGGTTACAAATTTTGTCTCGGTCAGACATGTATTTCTATTTCTATTACTATAAAATTCATAGGTAAAGCTTGAATCTTTAAACTCATCCCTACGTCGGATGAAGAACATACGGTGAAAAATATGCACCAAACTGACAATTTTCCTGAAGAAGGAACCCCAAAATGGATAAAGTTGACTACAAAGGAAGTATTCCATAAATGCTTTCGACAATTGGGAGAAAAAATGGCAACCCTCCATTGTATGGAACCATATGAAGAACGTTAGGGTGGATGACTCCAACAAGCCCAAAATGTTCTTCATAAGTGACAAATGCAACTATTGCAAAGAAATTCTAAGTGTGGGAACCGGGGGAGGGGGATACCAAACATATTCTTCAATATGCTTGAGCATGCTCCTCCAAGCATGGACTAAAGGATCTCAAACAAGTATAGCTAAGTGTCATAAGGGCCCCTTCTACCTCTCTTAATATTTTAAATTTTAATCAATATACAAATCGGAGTAAGCTCGTGAAGTACATTGTACGTGCTGAACAGCCCTTTTCCGTCACCAATGAAAAATTGTTCGAGAATTATGTAAGATAAGCTCTCAACCCGGCCTTCCATAAAATCTCATGTAACACTTTGAAGAAAGATATTTTCAAACTACATAAGGAGTACAATGTACAACTTATGAACAACCTACATACAATTCCAGGTACAATTTCTTTAACTAGTAACCAAGATATCAGATATACATGTGCTATAACTCATTTTTATTGACAGAGCATAGAGATTAAATAAGAGAGTAATATATTTAACATGATAGAATATCCTAGTTTTCTTCAATTATTGAAAAAATCATGAATTTTTGTTTTAAATAATATAAAATTAAAGATAAAATTATGTATATTACTTAGATAATGCCTCTAATAATAATTTAGTGGTAGAACTTTTAGAAACTCATTGTGATAACATTGGTACAATAGAGTCCCTTACATATAATATTAGATGTGCATGTCACATAATTAATTTATTTATTTAAGATGATTTAAATGTAGTTGAACCTCATCTTTAATCAATTAAAAATATTTTCTTACATATTACTTCTTCACCCTCTAGAATTCAAGAATTTAGAAACTTGTGTAAATTGCATGGTAGGAAATATAAAAAATTTCAATTAGATGTTTGTCATAGGTGGTATAATACATATTTAATGTTGAAATCTTGTGAAGGATTAGAAAGTTTAATCATAAATTGGGCTATAGAAAAGTAACCTAATCTAGGACTTAATGAAGGTTATCTTGCCATTTCCACTTGTTTAGTACATTTTAAATATGCTAGGTAATAGGTAATCAATATCTTTGGGTACCATAATTTTATTATCTTGTAATTTGATGCATTATTGAGATATTTATATATGAATTTATAAAGGATTTTGATGTATTCTTGATTTAATAACACTAGTATTGTGTAAAGATTTTTATTCATCTTGAAATAATGCTTTGTGGTGTTAATGTGAGGTTTGAGCTTTCAAAACCTTCTTGTGCTATGCTCACCCCATTATTTTGGTTTTGGGTATCTCTTGGGGATTCCCTGTGTGGCTGTGTCACGCAAGTACTCAGGATGACATATTTTGCATGCAAGGTAAAAAGTAAGGAGATGCTAAGTGGGGATAAGACATCTACTAAAGAATAGTTGGTACTTAGTGTATTGAAATAACTTTAAGACTTTATGGTTATGTTCTGAAAGCACCTTCATTTTGATATGGATTTGTCTAGTACTTTTGAAGGCCTTGGACTTCATTATGCCTATGAATTTAGATGTGTGTAAAGATGCTTAGTAATATGCTTGTTAATGATAGTTCAATATCCTTTATTTTTCATTAAATCACTTTTGTACAAAGTAGTGGTTGTGCACTTCAATCTAGCCCATGGACTATTGGGTTAGATTTGTATAATCCTCCAGCAAGTTCTGGTTAGGGGGCATGATAAGTATAAATGGCCAAAGGAAGCCTTCTCTCTTCTTTTAGGATTGGTGAAATTTTAGAGAATTTGCCCTAGCTTCTTCCAAGGTGAGTCAAATTGATTCTACTTCATAATTCCTTAAGTTTTTATTAATTTAAAGGTTCTTTTTACATATTCTCAATTTCCATGTCTTCTCCTATTTATATCCTTAAAATTCCTTTCTATTGATTCAATTTGTAGAGCCCTAGACCTTTGTTTTTAATTCAAAACCTTGTAATTCATATTTGGAATTCATTAGGTACAAGGAAATACATGATTTGCCTTGCTAATGGTAGTTTTGAGTACCAATTTGGTAGAAAATTATGGATTACACTTCGGTAGATCCTTATTTTTGGATTAGGGATCCAAAAAGGAAATTGAAGTGATTCTCTGATGAATCAAGGTATGGGGTTTTGGTTTGTTCATGGTTTATTGCATTAACACCAATAATGACGTTATTAATCATGATTTTGATAATTAATGGATGTTTGGCCTTAAATTCCTTATGTACAAATTTTGATGTTGTTTTTAGAAGTCTATGCATGGGTTTTAAGGGTTTTTCATATCTAAGGGTTTAATGATGTTTACACAAAGAATTATGATATTTTGATGGTTAATCGAAATAATTTTGGTTAAAAATTTTAGTTTTCAAAAAATTGTTTGAGACTAATCAATCGATTGAAAAAGTTATTGTCTTCTTATTCTTCTTACTATCGGCTGATCGATAGGTCAAGTACTGTCATGTATGTTTTTAAGGACCGATCCCAAGAGCCTAATTGATCAGCCAAACTTATTGTTACTTTGGTTTTATGACCAAATCGATTGCCCAAGGGCCTAATCGATAGGAAATCTTACTATTCAGTTTTTTGGCATACAAATCGATTGCCCTAACTCTCGATTGATTGACCCAATAGTTTTTTGACTTGTGGACTTGTTTTTAAATTGGACCTTTATGGTTTTGACATGTCTTTTGCAATACAGTTAGCAAAGTATTACCATCATATAGTAGGATTACTTATACTTACATGCATGTGACACTATTCACACATGAAATTCTTCCACATGCATCATGATTTAGCTTCATTGGATTTAATTTGTAAAACCATGTTTATTGAGGTTAGCCATGATTTTTTGAAGTCCTCTATTGATTTGAAGTACACAAATTTTGCCCTCATAAGAAAGTTAAGTTTTGATGAATCGTGTCTTCTGTCCAAAAATATAGAGTTTTCCATTCAAAATGACAGGGTTTTGTCTCTAGAAAGAGGCAAAAAATTTCTCCCTGGGTGAGCGATTGAGAACTTACTACTGTGATATTGGACCTATAATCCGAGATATTTGGTCATATCTATGTGCAATTGCTTGACTAGGGACTTTTTGGTACTTTTAGTTTAGGAATGCCAGGTAACAAGTAATGGTATCTTCAAGTACCTTAGATTTATTATCTTGTGATATTCCATGGTTGCACTATTGAGATATTTACACTAGTATTGTGTAGGGATTTTATGCATCTTGAGGTTATTTGTTTTGGTGTTAATGTAAGTTTTGTGATTATCAAAACCTTATTGGGCTAACCCCTTTGTTTTGTTTTGGGAGTCCCTGTGACACAAGTGCTTAGGATAATTTGCTTTCCGAGTAAGGCAAAAACTAAAGAGATGATGAGCAGGGATAGGATATCTACAAAGAGATAAATAATAGTTAATGAATTAAAGTAACTTTGAGACTTAATAGTTATATTTGATAGCATTTCTATTTTGGTAAATATGGGTCTTTCTATTACTTTTGAAGGCATTGGATTTCCTTATGCCTAATAATTCAGAGTTGTGCAAGGATGATCAGTATTATGCTTGATAACATTAGTTCAAATTCCTTTATTTTCCTTGAATTGTTTTAATACAAAGCAGTGGGTGTGTATTTTGATTTAACTCATGGTTTTGGGCTAAAATTGTTGCATCCTTTAAACAATTCGGGACATAGGGCATAACACTTAATGTGTGTGCATTCTTGCTAGTTATTATTAAATCAACTTATTTTGTTGATTTGGTACTCCGTCAATTTTTGTAAAGGCATTATAATCTTATACAACTTATTTAGACTTAGATTTCTGTGGTCCACCAAAAAAATCAATTACAAGCGAGGAGGCCTCCACCCTTAATTACTCCTTTATGGACTTTGGATTTGATTTATGTGATATTGTGACCACAAATTAATTGCTCATTGATTTCTTTAATTTAAATAATTGTTTCCTTGTAATCGCACACCGCAGCGAGCGAGACAGACACAGATCAGAGTTTGTCTGGAATCTAGCGGTGGCGAATCTACGCCGCTAGACTAAAATAGGGCCGTGTCTGCATTTTGGACTGAGCGAAGCAATGGGGTAGAGGAGAGGAGAATGGGCACGAGAGTTCGTCGTTGGCCCGAGGAAGAGCCGACAACAATGAGCCGGAGCTCCTTTGGCTACTCAGCCACATAAAACAAAAAGGGGGAGAAAAGGTGATCTGTCCGTATCGGAAAGGGGCATAAGGAGGGTGAAGGGCCGGGAGAGGCAACGGTTCAGGCCAGGGCAGCAGCCTTGCTGTCGCCAGGCCAGGAGAAGGCCAACGGCCAGTCGACAGTGGCTGGAGACCAGCGGCATAGCTGTGGTTCACAATGTACAGGAACGGGAAAAAGAAGGGATGGTTTTTTATCCCATTCAGAATAGGGCAGAGGGGGCTAAGGGAGGTGGCGGCAGCCTTGCGTCGCAGGGTTGGGGGAGGACCAAAGGCTGATTGGAGTGGCTAGCCACCAGCAGCCGCAACACACTGTGAAAAATGAAAACAGGGGGCGGTGGAATTTTACCTCGCAATGGCAAAGCAAGGGCGGGGAGGCTGTGAGGACAGTGACCGAAGGTCACTCTAGCTGGGGTAGAGTTGTGGCAGTGGTCTGGAAGCCATGCAAAAGGCAACAGTGGCGGATCGAGCAAAAATGGTGATTCATAGACCGAAATAGGGAGAGGAAGGAAGAGAGCAGTGGCAGGCGGTGGGGCTAGGCCAGTGTGACGGCGGCAGTGTCACCAGGCCGTGGCTGGGTGGAAGCCAATGGCCGGTGGTGGCGTTGCCTCTGGCTTCATGGAAGGAAGGGAACAATCCCCTTCCACTATTCCCTCACGATCGGGCGCTCTGCGTATGATCCGCTCGGTTTTATTTTTTTTCCATTTCTATTTTCATTTGTGTCTCGCTCTTTTTCTCTCTCGTTTTTATGCCGAACATTTTTGTGGCGCATTGAGGCCCGTGACATGCGACTAAGCACCACTCAAGACTTACAGTTACAAATATTGAGATCAATTACATATACAAATATACTAAAGCGTCAAATTTCTTCATCGGAAATATGAGCAAAAAATAGTATAACATTGCAGAAAAATGTAGAAAAATTATCGGGGATGTTACAGTGGGCTCTCACAACAACCCACTATCAGTAGGGGTTTGACAAGTTGATGGTCATCGATGTCATGGCCAACATTGGTACTTCAATACATGAGATTTTAAGCATAGTTTATGCTATTTAGTAGTAATATAATAACATTATTTTTCTTGCATTGGATGCATGATTAAATGATGTTGAGAACATATCATGTAAGGATACATAATCCCTAATGCATGTGTGAATCCCTATGATGGATAGTCACCCCTAATTGTTACATTTCGATACTTAAGAACAAGGGATCCTAGTATCTCATTGGCTCCAAATGTGAGTTGTCTTAGCTAGTAGAAGGGTATAGTATGAAAAGTGATCATAGTCTTTTGGCTCTCTAAAAGTGGGAGTGGTATGTAAGGCTGCTTCCCTTGCCTAGGAGTTAGGTTCAAACAAATCAGAATATAAAAAGATTAATGGTCCAATATAACACAATACAGGAGGTTTCGATAATTATGAAAGTCAAGATCTTGACTATTTAGCTCCATGATCCCTTGTAGGCCTTAACTTCATAGCATAAATTAGGAAAGTAGGCTTTAAGAAAAGACTGAAGTTGAGTTTGTGGTAATCTAATATCTAGTTTGAGTTGTTGAACTCCTTAGATGTAGCTATCATGTCTAAAGAACCCTATACTGTTAGGTTCCTTTTCTTGTAAGTTTGACTCTGACATTGAAAGGTATGTGTGACTTGGCTCAATCTTTATCGAGTTATTTTCTTAGTTTGATTCCATATCATTGTATTTTGTTAGATTCTTATTTTTCCTTTTCAGTAACACTGATTATACTCGTATACTTGCATTCTTTATAGTGCAGGTCTTTTAGGATGAAGAATTCGTGTTAAGGGATTTCGGGAAAGCTGTAGTGAAGAGTCTTCTCCTTTCTACTACAAATTTGCTTCATTTCCTTAGGTATTTTCTAGGCACATGAGAGTGTCATTTATTGTTAATATTGATCAGAGTATTGATAGACAAGTTCCAAACTTTATCCCCTTTAGCTACTTTAAATTGGCATAGTTATTTCAGTGATGTATTTCTAATATTTATCATAAATCTTGATTTGTGAAAGCATGATGTCATGTCCCCAATATTGTTTTTGTGTATTCCTATAACTCATGACAGAATAATTATTCAGCTGCATCTCATTCAAAGTTTTATGTCATATCTTCAAAAAGGAAATATTTTAAAAATGCATGTTTAAAATTGGGAATGTGACATATAGGGGTAGAACTGGCTCAGGCCAGCCTACGGTCCTTGTTAGTGAAGCCCGACCCACTACAATGTTGGGTCTGGGCAACCATGCCAAGGGACCAGAAGGCCTTGTAAGGGCAGGCTACAGGCCGACCTGTAGGGGAGCAAGCTCACCCCCCATGGGCAAAGTGTTGTTGGGCACCAGTCCAACAACTATTAGCTATAACTATCATTTGGCTGCTCTAACTCAGCCCAATGACACTTTTTTATGTTGTTTTTAAACATGAGGGGGAGGGGGTAGTTACAAAACTGCCACTCCCCCTTCAAAAGATAATTTTAGCCTTTTTAACATTAAAAAAAGGTGATTTTTAAGGGTAGGGGGTAATTTTAACATTTAAAATTCTATAAATAGAGGAAAGGTTTAGGTTTTTCTTCACCCTTTCACTTATTCTCCACCTCCCCTCCATCCTCTCAATCTCTCTAATTTTCGTGCCTAACTAAATTTAAAGATTAAGGATCTCAAAGACAAGTCTCAAGCTCAAGTCAAGTAACTCGAGTCTCCTCCTTTCCAACTCTCACGCCTCAACTCTCAAGTCTCAACTCTTAAGTGCCAAGTATAAATAAGTAATTTTTATTTTATAATTTGAAGTTTATGCTAAGTAATTTAAATTTTTACATTAATTTGTCTCCTATTAATTTTCTATTCTTGTTTTTAGAAAATGACATCCTACTACAATGCCTTTTCCTCCTCCCCTGCTAATGAAACTAAAAATGAAGCCTTCTTTGAATTTCCCAAAGGAGGTATTCCATCGATGAAGCTGATTATGAAAGACTTCCACCAATGCCTTCAACGGCCGGGGAATTAAAAAAATAGCAAACTTCAAGGGTATGGAAGAAAATGAAAAAAATTAAGGCAGATTATCTTGACCAACCTTGAGTGAAAATCACATAAGCTGAATATAATATTGTAAAGCACTCTACAACGTTAGAGTGGGGGTACTAGCCATCTTACTGACATGTCAAAGAATGGCCCGAAGGACCCCAAATAAGCCTGATTAAGTGTCATGAGTTCCTCCTCCACCTCCCTTAACACTTTCACTTTCAAACAAGATTGAAATCGGTTGGAGCTCGTGAAGTATGTTGTGCGTGCCAAGTGACACTTCTCTTTTGCCGATGATGAACTTTTCGAGAATCATGTGAAGTAAGCTCTCAACCCAATATTCAAAAGAATCTCGTGCACCAGTCTAAGGAATGTCATTTTTAAACTATTCAAGGAGTATTAGGTACAACTTATGAATACTCTACTTACAATTCCGGGTTATCTTTAACATCCGATGTTTGTAGTAACTAAGGTGTAGGATATGTTTGTGTTACAACTCACTTTATAGATGAATAATAATAAAAAAAAAGATTGATTCATTTCAACATGATAGAATACCCTCATAATACCTCAATTATCGTAGATTTATGTTTTAAATGAATTTTTATTAAAGATAAAATTATGTCTATAACTTTAGATAATGTTTCTAATAATAATTTTGTTGTAGAGCTTCTAAAATCTCATTGTGATCATATTAATGCACTAGACTCCCTTACATTCCATATTAGGTGTTCATGTCACATAATTAATATATTTTTTTCAAGGTGGATTAAATGTAGTTATACCTATATTCAATTAAGTAAAGATACTTAGTTACATATTACTTCTTCACCATCTAGAATATAAGAATTTAAAGAATTATGTAGTTTACATAAAAAGAAATATAGGATGTTTCAATTAGATGTTCATCATAAGTGGAATAATACTTATTTAATGTTAAAATCATGTGAGGGATTAGAAGATATGATAATTTGTTGGGCTAGTAAAAAAACATATAATCTTGGACTTACTAATGGTCATTTTCAAATTTCTATTTGTTTAATAATTTTTTTCTATTTTTTATGTTCCAAGTAAAGAATTTTTTTGAGTTTACAATCCTACTTCTTGCATAATTCTAGGACATATATGAAATAACTTGTACATTTAAAAACTATAAAACTAATGAAACTTGTTTTTACCTCTTATAGAGGAAATGGAGAAAAAATTTAATAAATGTTGGTCTCATGTTCCTTTTATTTACTGTTTAGGAGTTGTAATGGATCTAAGGGTTAAATTAGAAATTGTACAAATATTAATAGATGATATATGTTCAAATATGTTCCTATGCTTATAATAAAAAATATATATTGTATGGTAGAAAGTACTTTATATACTTTATACAATTTATATGCAATATCTTATGAGTCAAGACGAAATGAACCAACTTATTCTTCCTCTAATATGCCTTTTGGTTAGAAAAAGTCAATGCTTAGGTAGACATATAAAAAGAACTATCTTGTGTTGTCTGGCTCCCCCCGCCCCCGTATCCACAGTAACTTTAGAATCTACTTTTATGTGTAGGAGATAAGGTGTTAGATGATAAACAAAGTTGACTAACTCTAGATATAATGGAGTCATGCATATGTTTAAAGGATAGTTGGATGTTGAACAAAGGGTACAAACTCCCCATTTAAACGAGGAAATAAGAAAAGATTTCTGGGACATGACAATCAATAAGTCTACAATGTAATATTTATTTATTTTTTATTTGAGGGCTTAGATTATAATTACAAATAATAAAGAGCTAATTAGGTGTCAACCTAATTGAGATGTACTTATTTTATAGTAATATAAATCTAGTATCTACTTTGTAATTTATAAAAATAAAATAAAAAATCACCATTTTTTTATTTTTAAATTTTTATTTACTTAGGGAAGGGCAACCCGAGCCTACGGGCCATGTTGGGCTTCCCCTCCAGCCCAGCTGGCCGTGCCAATACGACTCGTTGGTTGAGCAGGCCCAGACCGGCCCGCCCAAAGTGGGCTGCAGTAGTAACTTATAAGTACTTCAATTCAATTCATATGCTCCATTGTATAAGCCGTAACATTAAACCTTAATTTTGAGCAATACCCCAATTAAAAGGATTCTTTGAATCCTGCTTACAATTGTCAGCCTAAGTATAATAGGTACATTCGCAAGCAGCCACATCGTATAAAAAACAATTCAAAACGTGTATCTTTACGCACGTTTGTATCTTATCAAAAGCTACAGATGACCATTCCCGCAGTCATCAATTGCATTGCTTGACTTCTTGTTCATTGACTTGCGTCCAATTCTTTACGATTACTTAGCTCAATTAATTTAGCAAAAAAAGGTCTACGTTCAACTACAGGGTACAATACGTACACTTGATGTGTAATGTTGCTCATGCTTTATCTTCTATCATTTTATACTATTTCTTATTACTAACAAATGCATCCTTTCCAAGGACCAACTTATGGCATAAGATTTCCCTATTCCCGTCATTTGTTTATAGAGATATCTAGCCATCAGCAAATTAACATGAGCTAAATGTCATAGATAACATAGTGATAAACAACTTTTGTTTTTTAATTAATTGTGGACCATGGCAATACTTATCAAGATAGTTGGAAATAAGTGCATTAAATATTAATTCTATTTGGATAAAATACAATCAGTATCTAAAATAACTAGTTCAATATTGTAGATGGGCAGTCTACAAAGTATTTTCATAGTAGAAGAAGAGAGAAAGAGACATAAATTAGGGATAAAGAAAGCTAGTATTGGCTGGTTGATCCTGTTCTAGCAGGACAAAAGTTGTCAGCCCAAGGAAGCTGGTCAGCGATGGATTCCAGCCGGGGTAATTGGTCCATGAAAGGTGCTGCTGTGTAGAGAGGGGCACCACGAAGCTGATTTTTCTAGTAGCCATATTTGCCAGATTTGCCAAGCATCTTCTCCTATATGCTTGAGTATGCTATGCCAAGCATGGACTAAAGGACCCCAATAAGTATAACTAAGTGTCATAAGGGCCCTTTTACCTCTTTTAATATTTTTAATTTTAATCAAGATACAAATCAGATTGAGCTCATGAGGTATATTATACATACTAAACAAACCTTCTTTGTCGATGATAAATTGTTCGAGACTTATGTATGACAAGCTCTCAACCTGGCCTTCCACAAAAGCTCATTCAACACTTTAAAGAAAGATATTTTCAAAAAGCACAAAGAATACAAGGTATACAAGGTACAACTTATGAACAATCTACATATAATTCCAGGTAAGATTTCTTTAACTTTCGATATTTGGGCTAGTAACCAAGTTATCAAATATGCATGTGTTACAACTCATTTTATTAATAAAGCATAGATATTAAATAAGAGAGTAATATATTTAACATGATAAAATATCCTCATTTTGCCCCAATTATTGAAAAATTCATGAATTTCTATTTTAAATGAATACAACATTAAAGATAAAATTATGTTTATTACTTTAGATAATGTCTCTAATAATAATTTAGCAGTATAACTTTTAGAAACTCATTGTGATAATATTGGTACAATAGAGTCCCTTACATTTAATATTAAATGTGCATGTCACATAATTTATTTATTTATTTAAGATGGTTTAAATGTAGTTAAACCTCAACTTGAATTAATTAAAAATATTTTGTTATATATTACTTCTTCACCCTCTCGAATTCAAGAATCTAGAGACTTGTGTGTAAATTGCATGATAAGAAATATATAAAGTTTTAATTAAATGTTCGTCATGGATGGCATAACACATATTTAATGTTGAAATCTTGTGAAGGATTAGAAAGTGTAATAATAAATTAGGCTATAGAAAAGTAACCTACTCTAGGACTTAATGAAGGTTATTTTGTCATTTCCATTTGTTTAATGCATTTCCTATCTTTTTTTTATAATGCTCCTAGAGATTTATCTGGGTTAGGCTCCCCCCTCTCTTCCATCGGGCAGCACCTAGCCCGGCCTGCCTTGTGAGTGGGCCTCAACGAGCCCGGGTCTAGGCCAGCCCTACCTATTGCCCCTGCTTATATGTAAGTTTTTGAAAGCATAAGTTTTTTGTTTAACATGTGTGAGTTATCTTACTAGCCATAAGCTCATGGGTGGCTTTGTTTTGCATGAACCTCTCCACCGCATATACTTGCACACATAGGTTTACAGCATTTGCTAGAAGTTGGTTACTCATACTCAACCAAAAACTCAAAGATATTTTGCCTCAAATTCACTGTTGCAATTCCTCAAATACATGTATTTTTTTATTTAACAAGTTATGTAATTACTTATTATTTTATGAACAATTTGGAGAATTAGGTCATGACAAAGTGGTAGTCAAGGTACCGAGTTTTTGAAGGTCAAAGATTTGCAGCCAGCAAAACTGTGGGATTGATTCTTGATGAGGTAAACTCATCTATGCGTATAGACTATTGTGTTCCTATATGATTCATATGTATAATCAGATGTGCTTGAAGTGGTTTACACTTATTATGCCTGAATCATGAAAGGGAAAATCTTACTGAAGCATATCATTCTAAGCTCTTTGTTCATCTTGGTACTACCAAGAAGTATAGCAATCTCAAGTGAATTTTTGTTGAAAAGTGAAATAATGGTAATGACTGCAACACATGTAGGATTGACTTTGTAACTTAGAATAGCCCATTGGTATGTCCAAGGTCCCAGAAAGCTCATGGTCCTCATTCTTGTGATAATGGTCTATTGGCTTATTTCAAGTGCAAGAAGATTTGGGTCAAGGATTTTCAAAGTTATTTATATGGGGAATAATTAACTGAATTATAGTGCATAATAGTCTCCAAAATCATTTTCGAGTGCACTTTCGAACCCATTGGTAAGACTGTCCCAAAGCACCACGCGCTAATGGTTGCAACCAGTGTTCCTAGCAGTCCATCTGTAGATTGACCAACACGTCAAACCTTATCGATAGTGACCCCAAGCTTCATTAGTCGGGTCATCGACTTATCAAAGCCTATCGACAAACACTTCTATCTTATAAAAAAGTAAAATAAAGTTTATATTTATCATCATTCATAAGTTTATTACTCAATAATACTATCTTTATCAAAGAAGTCCATCAATACTCCAGATAGGATATCATTGGAATTCAATCCAAGAACATCTAAGCAAATCACAAACACACACACACACACACATTTATTCAAGATCATCAAGAACTAGAAGAAAATCATAAATCTATAATTCTTTTCTTTCTTTTAAACACACGTTAGTGATTAACTAAATACTCAAGAATATCATACAAAAATCATGAGTGTCACAATTTTACTTCAGGATGACTGCCCTATTGCATATTTCATCTAATCTTTATCCAAGGTCACTCAGTCTTTTGCTTATGAATGAGAAATGTTGGCTATTATTCATGCATCTCTAAATGATGCCCTTCTATTTTGAGCAGCCAATTTCTTATTCATACTAACTACCACAACCTAAAGTACTTCTTAGATTAGAGAGTGGCCACTTCCTCATAATAGCAATGACTCTCTGAGCTCCTCATCTATGACTATAAAGTGGTTTATCGGAAGGGTAGTGATAATGTTGTAGCAGATGCACTATCTAGATGGGCAGAAAATGATAGTTTCTAAGTTTTATATCTACCTATCTTTCCATTTATGGTGGATTTACTTCTGGCCTATGATACAACCCCCAAGGCTCAGGAGGTCATCACCCACTTGCAGGTAGATCCTTCTAACTTACTAGGTTTTGTATTTTAAAGTGATCTTATTCTATGGAAAGGGAATATCTAAGTGCCACCAAACATCACTCTCCAAGATCTCATTCTGATGCATTTCCATAGTTCCCCCCTTACTGGGCCATGAAGTTGCTTTCCATACATATAAATGTGGGACAAACAATTTTTTTTGGAAGGGTATCAAGCTAGTTGTCCAGCAGTTCGTCGTCTCTTGTGACGTTTGTCAGCACTCAAAAGCTAATTATACTACCATCTCTGCAAACCTTCTCCAGTCCTCCCTATTCCAGACCATATTTGGGAGGATGTCTCTTGATTTTGTGGAAGCATCGCCATCGATCTAGGGGAAGACAATGATTATGGTAGTTGTGGATTGTCTCTCTAAATATGCTCACTTTCAACCCTTGCTCACCCGTTTACCACCAAGATGGTCGCTGAAGTTTTTGTGTGGGATGTCATTAAGCTCAATGGCATGCTCCATACAATGGTGTATAATCACGATCATATTTTCGTCTCATTTTTTGCATAATTTCTTTGTGTTGCAAGGCACCACGCTCAATATGAGTTCTACCTACCATCCCTGAAATGAGGTGGTTAACCACTGCCTTCAGTAGTATCTTCATTGTTTGACAAGTGATCAACCCCGCTCATGACTTTCCTATTTGCTGTTGGCTAAGTGATCCTATAACATGGCCTATCATACTACAATTAGCTTTCACCCTTTCAGGATGTTTATGGGTGTACTCCACCCATTGTTCTTCACTATGTTCTCTTTCAGTCCTCTATGGATGTCGTAGACCAGCAACTTTAGGAGCAAGACGAGGTGCTCCAGCTTCTCAAGTTTCATTTGGCGACTGCTGAAGACAGGATGGAACAAGTATAAAATTGCCACCATACAAATTGCAAGTTTCAAGTTTGATTTGGTGTAAGTAAGCTCCATTCCCACTACAAGACTTCCTTGTACCAGACTATCAATAATTATAAGCTCTCTCACCGCTTTTACAGTCCTTACCCCATCCTGTAGTGTATCATCAATGTTACCTACCACCTTTAGTTACAGGCAGATAGGCAAGTCCACCCAGTTTTTCATGGTTTGCAATTGTATCATTGGTGGGGGATCCGTGTAAGCTTTCTCTGGTTGTTCCTTCTCCACCTTCTCCATTGTTTGCTAACCCTCCTCTTCCCAACCTAGTTGTTGTTCAATACAAACAATGCACTTGCAAGGTGGGTCATATTGTAGATCTTAGTTGAGTGGGCTAACCAACCATTGGAAGAAGTCACTTGGGTTCTTGAGGAAGACTTCTACTTACAATTTCCAGGTTGGACACGGTGTAGAGACAGCTAATGCAGAGCATGGTGAAGTGTTGTGTTCCCTTAATATTTATCATGTGTTTAGTTTAATTTCTTGTTAGTTCTTCTAATGATCGATCACACATTAGGAACAATCGATTGGTAGTTGTTATTAATAGTAGTCAAGTCCAATACCTATGTTGATCAATCACCATGTTAGGTCAATCGATTGGTAGAAGTCTACTCGTTATAACGATTAATCGTCATGTTAGGCAAGTTGATCAGTAGAAATCCAATAGCTCTAATGATCAATCACCATGATTGAACGATCAATCAGTCTGTTAACATATGTAGGTCGTTCGGCCTAAGTTAGAAAATTAATGAAGAATTGATCTTTTCCTTCTCTCCTCTTCTTCTATGCCTCCTCCCCCTTCCACCGGAATTGGCCTAAATACCTTCCTCTCCTTCAACCTATCTTCCTCTTTCCCTCCTTTTCCCCTTCAATCCTCCTCACAACTCACCCTCCTTCATTTCCACTATTCCTAGGCCTATATCACCTCTTTCCCATGTATTTTTAACATGTATTTCCTGTATTACTTACATTCAAGTAAGCATGACAAATATTCCTTATTAACCTATTAATGAATTTTACTAAGGTATTCTTTAGGAACCCTAGTCCAAGCCCTCGTCAGTCAAATGATTAAACATCAATGTTAGTATCAATGGTCATCAACACCTCCATTGATACGTAGGTCCTTGCTGATAGTGAGTAGAATTTTGCGAGCCTTATTCACCGATGTCATCATCGAAGCATCAGACCCCTTGCATGTTCCTAGTGCTTTTCCCAACAACGTGTCCCTCACATGTCGATGTTAGGAACTGTTTCTCTTCTCCCTCACCTGTAATGTTATTTCTTTGTTTCATTCTCTTGAAACTTTGTAAACTTTAATAGAGTTATTTCCAAGCATGAAATTACCACTAACTTAATACAATAATTGACCCAAGGCACTTAAACATGAATTTCCATCATTAATAGTTTACTTTATTCCAAGTCTAAGCAACTATATTTATAATATTGTGATATATAAGCACAAAATCAAAGAGGGTGGCGCTATGTTATGCACCACAACTAATTCACTATATCATACATCTCATATGTTTTGTATATGTCGGTGATGGATACAAATAAAATAAAGGTGAAAGTTTGACATAGACTACTTTGTTCTCAATATAAGTGTGGTTAATAAAAAATTGATTAAAAATATGATATAATAATGGGATGGTCTCATCTAATAAATAAATAAATAATGCTATGGAAGACATGTGACAATTTACTTTTGACAATTTTTTTATGAAGACTAACTATGTGATATAGGCTAGTAATTTGTAATAATTAATAATAATAATAATAAAATATATAGTTGGCAGATGTAAACGGCTATGGTCATAGACAACCCTTCTCAGTAGTCATTTGCATTAGGAACTGAAAAAAAACAACAGTGTTCATTTTAGTGCGGATAGACACAAATGTTGATGGATATCGAACAAATGGGCACCATTTACACCCCTACTCAACCCACTTTTTTTCGATGAAGAAATCTTGTAAAACTTTCTCTCGTGTCCTTATATGCAATTCCTCTGTCCAATTGTACTTTATCCTAGTCTCCCTCTCTCTAAGGACTCTTTTGGTTCTTCACCCTCCAAAGGATCATTTTTTCTAAAGGGAATTGTCCCCTTTAAATGATTGTAATTAACTGAATCCATCAAAAACTGCATAATTTCCATGTTTTTTAGCTTAACAGCTTTGCATATGTATCATCAACATGTCATGAATTTGTCTATGGATCATTGACATGTCCACTAATACGTCGGCATGGAAGGCCATATCGACTGATATGAGTACATATCAGCATATCAGTAGATACAAACCCCATATCATCAGTACAATACTGTGGGGAGAGTCAAAGAGCCGCTATCAGATCTCACAGGATTTGCATATCGGCCAATATGTATGAACTAGACATGTTAAAAACTATAAGTTTTTGGGTGAGTCAAACTTGGGCGCTACGAGTGTAACGCCCGAGATTTTTCATCCCTTTTTCGTAAAACTCATAGAAATTTTTTTTTTTTATACAATAAATCGGAGTCAAACGACAAAATCAAAACCCGTATAAAGAGTTTATAATTTTAAACATGATACGGTTAAACATCGTACCGTCAAATCAAATATCCTCAGGCGCTACTCGAAAACATACGTACGATTAAATCACCATGATCATGGATTTTTAAATACAAATAACTCCCAGGTGTCCCCGAGTACAAGTCCCATAAACAGTCTACTCTGATCCAAATTAAAAGTCCAGAATACATACACTTAAATCTCATCAAATGCATTAGATCGTGGCACCAACTATACTTGAGTCGAGGGGAAACAATCCACAGCAGAGACGAGCATCCAACTCCAGGAGCTCTCCAACACAACCTGCAAAAGCCTCCCGAACAACGGGGCTAAAAGAAGTAGGGTGAGTATTTTCATACTCAGTAGGAAAATACCCAGTAGGGGAAATCCCAAACGGTGAACTCAATAAGTTCATAAAACATGCGTCATGCAACTCAACATGAGGCAAACAACGTATAACATAATTATGCACATAAGCATATAAGCATGCATAACACACCATCATATCAGACATGCACAAACACCCTTAATCAGGGTCTTACAAACTTACTCGTACAATCAAAGGCATACTCAAACCTTATGCATACTTGTACGACCTTACTCGTACAATCTTACACTTGCACCAAATGCGACCTTACTCGTACGGTCTTACACTTACTCGTACGACCTTACTCGTACGGTCTTACACTTACTGTCAAACTCATATTCAAACTCTTACAGTCTTGCTCATACTTACTCTCTTACAGTCGTGCATATTCTCAATCTTACAGTCGTGCACATACTCATCATCATACCCTTACTCAAAACGTACAAACTCAGTCATACAGTCGTATACATACTATCGACCACTGAAGCTCATTACAGCTAATAAGCTCCAATGTCGAAAAGGAAAAGAATGCCACTGGGGCATCACCTTAACCTCCGGGGAGTGACTAGACGCCATGGACTTTTCCGAAGGTAAGGTACACCAATGCTCATGGGGCACTGGATCAAACAGGTAAGAGTAGATCCATGATACTACTTACCTGAGCGCGCAAACATACACCCACACAAGGGGTCATACAATTGCCCACACATAAGGGGTCTTATAGTGTCATAGAATTGCCCACCATAATGGGTCTTATAGTGCCAGAAAATTGCCCACCATAATGGGTCTTATAGTACCATTGCCACTCTTGGGCAGAAAACATACAGTGCCACTTGGGCAGAAACGTACAGTGCCACTCTTGGGCTGAAACATACAACGCTCTCAATAGAGCATCAGACGTCTGGGCTTATACAGCACACAGACCAAATCAAACATACATCGCTCTCAACAGAGCATCAAACGTCTGGGCTGGTACAGCACACAGACCGAATCAAACATACATCGCTCTCAACAGAGCATCAGACGTCCGGTGCTCTATATAGCACTCAGACAAAAATCCCGCAGGATAACCACCATGGCAAGACACAAGAAGTGCTCAGCCGATTCATTATCGACTAGCTCAAACACGGAACTTAATCCGTCGCCTTAGGTCTCAAACTCACAACGCTATTATTAACGTTCTCATAATTCAAATTTGAATTAAGTATATTATGCGGTACAATTATGCCACACAACCTCTCAGTCCTCGACTGATCAAACTGAAGCTGAGCCCGATCCGAACCCTAGTTCGTCGGGGCAACAGACTTCACTTACCCGTCCAAGTCACACATAACTCACCGTACACAAATCCTTATGCACGCATACATCCTCTGACATCCATCTTACGATCAGACATCTTACTTACATCGTCAAACTGAGCTCCTCACAGCAGATCCCTGTTATCAACCTCTTACTTAATTCCTCACTTATTATACTTACTTTTTACTTCATAATTTGTACATTATGCTTGTACAATTATGCACGCTCTTACTGTCTAATAAACCCTCATAAGGCTCCAAGCCTAAGTCTTCTTACTTACCGAACCCCTGACGTACGCTCCAAACCAAACTGACCCATCTCAAATCATCGCTCCTCAAACTTACTTTCTCTGTCTTCCGTCATGCGCTTACACGTCCAAATCCACATCCAACTTCATACCAAACCCTTACCAATCTTATAGTCCATCGCTCATACCTTTACCCACACAGTCCACATACGTAACTTACTCGACATCGCTAGCCATCACTAGCGTGTCCACCATACACATACGTAGCACACTAACATATTCGCTAGCCATCACTAGCGCATACATCATACACCATACACATACAACATGCTTACAATTCACATACATACATATATACATGCATCTCAATGTGGCATAATTCACTTACATCATGCATACATGTCATGATTTAATATCCAAACCATGGAATCATGCAAGCCTAGCATGCTGCTACTCATTCAAAGCATGCTGTCATGAATTTACGAGTTCAAAACTCCCCTACCTCGTAATCATGACGTTTGATGGCGAGCACACAACGGTGGCGGCGTCGGTGGCGGAGTCGGCGGTCAACATCATTGCCTAGCTGAGAGAGCTGCTGTCCCGAAGTTTAGGAAGCGCCGGAACTACACACGGCCAAAAGGGATGTCAAAATCAACGCGGCAAAATCCGCAATCCACGGCGGCACACTAGGGGCGGCCGGGAGAAAGATCGTGCCAACGAGTGGCAGGTGCGACCGAAAGGCAGGGTGTACTCACTAAAATTCGACCAGCGGTTGAAAAATACACAACCGGTCACAAGACGTCGAAATCAGCCGTGGACAGCACCCAACGGCGTCGATTTCACGTTCACAAGGGCCCACATAAGGGAGGAGGGTGTGGGTGACACTCAAGGATGGAGGAGACTGATGGAGGACTCCAATGTCAACTCCAAAAGATGGCAGAGCCATCAGACGGTCGGGCGGTGCCAAGGCGGCAACACTACCCTAACCCGCACGCGCGGTTACTTGCACACGCGTCCAAGGGAAGAGGGGAGGGCTAGACGGTGTCGGCCCAAAACTCAGAAGGGCAGTAGGGCCATGCCCAAGGGTGGTGATCAGCAATACGGCCTTTGCCGTTGCCGTGCCGAGGCAGGCCGACTAGAGGCCAATCGGCGTCCGGCGAGGGTAAGACGGTCAAAGGGCAACACGTGGCGCTCTCTATAGAGCAGTCAGACACAATCGACAGAGGGGAACCTGGCCCATGCCGAAAGAAGAGGGGCGGTGCCGCACTAGGGCGGCCAGCCATCCCCAGGCTTAGACCCGCTACACTAAGGTGGTCCAAGGGTGTTCGACATCCAACGATGCTCCATGGTCCATAACGGGTGGAAAACCCTAGGGGCACAACGACGAGCAGGGGTTAGACAAAGTCAAACTGGCCCAGGTAGGGCCAACCCTAGCCGTCGTTAGGCAAGGGCGGAATCCATGGTGGCCATTCGGCCACTGCCAACCTACGTTGGCGGTGTCAAGGTCCACAACAAAAGTGGCTGACCAGAGGGACAAGTAGGGCCACAGAGGGAAGGTGGCCGGAGTAGGGAGGAGCTGGGTGGAGGCAGCTACACTAGTGCCACCGGGCTGAGGCTGGCCAGACGAAGTCCAACTGGCCACAGCCAGCCACCCGAGACAAATATCAGCACAGGGCGGAGGGAAAATACGCGGGGGAGGAGGAAGCCGGTCGGGGGCTGATGGGGCTGGCCAGGGTGGCGGCCCTGCGTCGCCGGCCTGTGACTGGGCGGACGGAGGCCAGGCGGAGCCCACGGCGGCCGTCCGGTAACTGCCGGCCAGTGGCGGCGATGCAAAATCAAGATACACAGAGAGAGCGGAGTAGGGCTAACCGGAGGAATCCGAGTGGGGGAGCCAACGGGACTGGCCAGGACGGCGGCCTTGCCGTCGCCGGCTCGTGGCTGGCCGGACGGAGGCCGGGCGGAGCCCACCGGCCACCGCCGGCGCCGCCAAGTCACGAGACAGAGGGACTGGCGGAATCAAAAACAGGGGAGAGGCGGAGCAGAGGCTGGGGCGGCGGAGGAGGACCACTGGGGCCGGGAGGGGTGGCCTGCCGCCGTCGCCGGCCCAGGGCGGAGCCGTGGCCGGCCGGTCGGGCCTTGGCGGCCCACGGCGGCGGCTCAAGTCGCCAAACACAGAACAAACCGGGAAAAAGGGGCGGACGGAAATGAACGGGGAGGCCAAACCAGGTGGCGCCGTGCCGGGTATGGCCGTCCCTGGCCGTCGCCAGGCCGGGGCGGAACCCACGGCGGCTGTCTGGCCACTGCCGGCTATCACCGGCGGCGGTAGATCAAAATACATAGGGAGAGGGCTCACCGGGGGAGGAGGCGGCGCGGCCGTCGGGGCCGGGACGGTGGCCCCCCTGCCGTCGCACGGCCGGGGCGGAGCCAGTGGCGGTGGCCCTTCGGCCCACCGGCGGCGGATAGGACAGAGAAAGGCCGGAAGGGCGTGGTTCTCGCTGCTTCCAGAACGGGATCGGGCGAGCCCGAGCCCGATCCTGTTCATTTTTATTTTATTTTATTTTTCTCACTTATCCTCTGCAGTTCCGTTCTTCAACGATTTTTCACATTAGAACGCGTGTCCAGGCCCGTGGCCCACGACTGACCCGAGACCCGGCTCTACAGGTACGAATACCGAAGTCAAATACGCGAAGTGTCATAATATATCGCTGAAAATGATCAGATAAAAATAGCAGAAAAATCGTAATAAAATCCGGGACGTTACAACGAGTACTTCGATTGCTATGCTAACCTAGTATGCCAGTTATTTTTTATGCCTAAATCTTTAGTTTTTTGTAAGGCAATGTAACTCAAGTTTTTTTCACTACATTAACGAAGGCTAAGTTAGTTTTCTTTTAAAATAATTTAAAAGCTTTTTCAATACATAAGTGTGCCTTACTATTTGTTATATGAGTCTCATTCATATGAGCACGTGCACACATATGTGCTCATGTACGTGCACCAAATCCTTTGGGCCACCCTATTTCGATCATATGAATCATAACTCACGAGATAGGCAGGTTTGAATCCGCCCACCTACCTCGTGATACATGCATGCCATCAAATATCAATCCAACGATGCAGAATGCATTGGCTGCATGCCGATTCATGTGCGACCTAGCACATATTAACTTTATCCTTTGAATATTTACTAGAGTTGCTTAGTCACCCATTTATATTACAATTCCCCTAATACAAATTCACGTCACTTAACTAAACAAATTGCTCTGTATATTTTTGTTAAGAGTACCAATTAGAGGATAATACAACTATTTTAAAAGGACCACAATATTTTTCAAGTTTTGTGTGCTAAGCAAACTTACATTAAATATACTTTAAATTCTCATTTATTCTGCTAGAAGCTTTTTTTTATTTGGGCATATACTCAATAGCCACAAGGATTATTGTTGGAGCAAATGGATCCTCTTTCTATTTTTGACCTCTAACAAATTTATTTTTATTATAGAAAATCTTTTATGGTAGCTAAAAAAGGGTTAATTATCGATTTTTCATTTGATTGTACATTCACTTACAACATTTTCAAATTATACTCTTTACATTTGTGTGATAATGATATTTGGTAAGTTTCATTATGTTTTAATATAATTTAGATATTCTAGCCCATTTCGGCATGCACCAAGCATATCATCGGTGGATAACCCTTAAAGTTAGATAATTTTATTAATAAATTTCCATATGTTACAACTTGCATCTATTATTAGCTTTTACCTATTAACTTGCAACAAACTTCTGATTCCTTTTAGAGATTTTTCCATCTTACCTGGCCTAAGATACAAATATTTCATATTCCCTAGTTTTGTAAAAAATATTCCATAGAACCTAGGTTTACATGATATTTGAAAAAAAATGGACCAAAATACCCTTTTAACAAGGTTAGGTTTTAAAATCGTGTAAACTAGTTGTGATGACGCATAAATAAAGAGGAGATCGGAGCTCAGTGACGATTTGTAATTTTCGTCTAGAGGTTTTCATCAACAGCAAATTTTGATTTCTATTCAGCGATTGTCGGCCTCCCTCACTTCATCGGCGATCGCTCTTCTTTGATTTTTTTCCAAAAATTTCTAACCACAAACTATTTATCCTTACAAAAGGAGATCAAGATGATACTGCAACTCAAAAATGAATTTTGAGGGAGGGACTATCCAGGGAGAACATAGTTATATAAGAATGGAGAAAGATGTAGATGCTAATGAAGGACATTGTAGAATAACCATGATAGCCTACTACCCTATTGTGCAAAGAGGGACTCTTATGTAAGCATGTATACAATGTCAAAGGTTTTTATCCCTAACTTTATGAACAATTGTATAAATAACAAATATTGGTGAATATCGTGTTATCAAGAATATGCTATGATGAATATCGTGTTATTGGTAACACGATATGACAAATATCCTATTATATTATATGTAATATATCGTATTATCATTAACATGTATTATTGGCATATCATGTTATCAATAACACGCTATGTCAAATATCGTATTATCAATAACACGCTTTGGGGAATATCGTATTATCGTATATGCGATATAAATGATATCATACCATATTGTATTATTGATAACACGCTATGATGAATATCATATTATAGGATATGAGACATAGAGGAAAATAAATAACGCGTCTTGTTGACATATCGTGTTATCGATAACACGCTATGCTAAAATATTGTGTTATCGATAACACGTTATGACAAATCTCATGTTATTGTTAATACGTTATAACAAATATCGTCTTATTGATAACACGCTTTGGCGAATATCGTATTATTATATATGCGATATAGACGATATTGTAGCATATTGTATTATCAATAGCACACATTGTTGGCATATCGTGTTATCGATAACTCGCTATAGCGAATATCGTGTTATCGATAACACGCTATGACGAATATCATATTATAGTATATGCGACATAGAGAAAAATAAATAACATGTCTTATTGGCATATCATGTTATCGATAACATGCTATGCTACAATATCGTGCTATCGATAACACGCTATGGCGAATCTCATGTTATTGATAATACGCTATAGCAAATATCATGTTATCGATAACACGCTTTGGCGAATATTGTATTATCATATATGCGATATAGAGGATATCGTAACATATTGTATTATCAATAGCACGTATTGTTGGCATATCATGTTATCGATAACATGCTATGGCGAATATCGTGTTATCGTATATGCGATATAGAGGATATCATATTATGGGTTGTTGGCTCAATGAATACATATTGTATTATCAAAAATACATTTTATTGGCATATCAAGTTATTGTATATGCGACATTGAGTAAGTATTGGACACAGGCCATGCGGAGCGTGAGATCTTTGGTTTGTTTAGTCAGAGTCATCCTCTTGTTCTCGCATTCTCGGAAGTCTCGCGAGTCATGCAGAGTGGATGTACTCTACACAATTTCATTCAGATTCATTGTACTCACAAAAATTCTTTCTTTTTACAGCATTCAATCCCCATTTGCAACAAGTCTCTGGAGTCCTTCAATTCGTTCTAAACACAACTTAGTTTTTCAGATTGCTAAAACATTATGTTTGTTACGATTTAGCAAGCACTAAAGTGGCTTCCATTTATTCCCTATTTTGAATTTTGTTATTTTCATCTTTTTTTAAACTAAGAACCAATTTTTGGATTAAAACCGGGAGGTGGCTCTGTTTTGGTTTGTTCTCTATAACACAGGATTGAGAAGGAGAAAGTTTTTACTTTCTGTCGATCATCTTTAAGTGGGTGCTTTATTTATAGTATTTTGAGTATTTTGATTTTGCCCATATAAATTTGTGTCATTATCGGTCATTTTTTACCAATAATGAGATAAGAGCTTGGGTATAGGTTTAGTTGTGACCTAAGGGTATATTTGTTCTAAACTAGGTCATATGGGATTAAGTGTTAAAATTCAGAGAATATAGAATATTTGTATATCAAGCCAGGTAATATAAAAAAAACTCTTCCTTTTATTCAAGACATACGCACACACACAATATTATATATAGATATATGTATGTTAATGAAAGGTTCTTGAGTTGGTAGGACCAGACTAGAAGGAGTAGGGCAATCAGCTTCTTAGAGTATTGTATCCCATCGCCAATCTCCCTGCGACATGTTTAAAATACACACATCATATGCACATAGTAAATTAAGATATAATCTATATAAATAACCAATAAAGTGGTGGTTCGCACTCGGGACCTCTACAGCTTTATGAGGATTTCTTTCATCATACTTACACGATAAGGGAGTGTTATTTAGTTGATAAATTTTCATTCGTTTTACTAATAGCTTATTCTTTTAAGAGACTTGACTTGGTGTTCGGAAACGATCACCTTTTTATAGCATTCAAGACATAAGTCGAGAACTTTGGTCACATCTACATCATAATATAGGACAAGCTACCAACCTAGTGGATGTGGATCCCTGCCATTACTAACTTTGTCCAAAATTCAAAGATAATTTCCCATGATAGACACCTTGGGATGTGGACATGGCCCTCTAAGTTTGGAACTACCACCCCACTTCATTTGTTTTTCCTCTCTGCCCACAACCATGTACTAATAGCATTTTCACAACACAGAGGGTGATTCATGACATTCAACCTGGACCGCATCTGCTCTCCCCTAGTTAGAGCCAGGCCCTGTAAAAGCCAATGAATGGGACTGATTTAAAGAGCTTCGTATGGTGTGAAAGTGGGAGCTCGTGAAGATGATACATGCACGGAGAGCTTGGGCTGTTTCTAAGAATTTGTCAGTGTAATCTCGTGAAGTGAGTTCTAGTGAACCATATCTCTTATGAAGTTAATTTAGATTTAAAGGAAAATAAAGAATTATTATGGGTAGAAACATCAAAGCTTGTGTTGTCCAATAATATTGTAAAGAGTGTCTAATTAAAAAGGGTCAAGAGGATTAGATTAGTGGTGATAAGTAGGGTTGGATTACACCCAAGACCAAGAGGCTTGGACAAATAATGTTTAATTACAAATTTTATTATTTTTATGAACTCATATAAACTTAATTTCAAATCTAATATATTACTCTCTCTATCCTAATTAATAGTTTTATTTAATATTTTTAAATAAAATAATTTTAGTTTATTTTAAAAAGTTAAATGAGCCTATTCATATGAGACAGAGAAAATTAATCACAAATATTAGATTGGTATCGTAGGAGGGGCAATATCTTGGATGCCAAAGGCATACGCCTAAACCCTCAAGGCCTTTTAAAGCACGTATCTTACTTCCCCATGCAAAATTTGCATTATTCACCATGTCTCAAATGGCACTGCAACAAATAAACAACTTAATTAGCCCTACTGCTGAATGGGTCCGAACCAGAAATCAGTTCTGGCCCACTGGTTCGATTTTTTCTCGGTTCAGCCCATGCGAACCCGCTAGCCACACGGCACTCACCATGAGTAAACACACTTTCTTCAAAAACCGCATCGTGACGGAAACCGTTAGAGCTGACATGAAAGCCGGTGCGCTCGACGCGGGCGTCGTCCCCCGTGAACGAGTGGCTTCGTAGCTGCCGCAGTTGATGTGGTAACACGTCAGCAGCTGGGCTCCACTTGGCCGGCGCCGAGCCGACCGATGGATAAAATCCTGCATTTTTATTTGACCCGAATTTGCGGGACTCTTGGCTTTTAATTTAAATTTCGTGATTTTGTGCATGTACATGCTTGTAACACTAGTGTATGCGCGGACCAGCTGGTCATCCAATCCAGCTAAGAAAAGGCAGTAAAAGACCGACGCGACGACTCGAGGGAACCGGGTCAGGTCCCGTCTATTAGACCCATGTCCAGATCTTGCTCTCTAAGCTCTTAGGGAATGAATGAATAATCATCATGTGTTATGACCATGCTAAGGGGAGGTTAAGACAATGGATTAGCCTAACTCCACTTCTTTGGCCTGCTCTTTGGCAATTACTCTCTCTCTATCCCAATTGTTTTATGAGTTGCAATAAAGTGCAAACTAACTCTCTCTATCTATGTGTGGTCTTTGTCTTGAGTTCAACTAGATACTCAATCTTCGTCTTCCCCTCTTTTCATATTTTCATAGAAAATTAAGATGAAAATTCTTAAATATTATATTTTTTATATTTTATTTTGCATGTATCATTATCAGAATTCCAATGCAAATGTTATAAGTGATGATATTATAAGGGTTGACATGTTTTTATGGGATGTTGTAAAAGTCCAAAAAATGAGTCAATAGACTCTTGCTTTTGAAGGAGAGGTCTCGAATCCCAACCACGTGGTAAGGAGGTAGCAAAACTACTTAGCCAATCAAGGGCATGTTTGGGAGGCATTAGGGTTTATACTAAAACGATTTTTCTTCCAACTCACCTCCTCAAGTTGGAGGAAAAATCGTTTTCCTCTCTTTAATGTGATATATTATATTCAAAGGAGGAAATCAATTTCTCCTTCCTCTCACATAACCCCAAAATTTCCTTGTTATACTTTTGTGGCCATTATTTTTCTCTGTAGATAAGACCGCGTGTTCTTCCTAAAATTTGTACTAATTCAGTGACCCTTCAAACCTTTTTTCTCAAGCTCTTGTCCCTAGTGGCATGTAGTGTGTGTGTTTCGTCAGTCTCTCACTTTGCAGTGAATTTGCTCTTTTTGCAACACATTTTTAACATTTATATTCACGAAAAAAGCTACACGATAATTTGAAAAATTGAGCTTACACCCTCAATTACGCAAAAGCCCTCACGTTCATGAACAAGAAAAATAAGGTAAACACGATTTGTTTTTTCTTCGAAGACGGACAAATTTTCGGATATGATTCGGCGATCCGGATCCAGACCCAATAACAGGCAAAGACGCCGTGGATCGCACACCCCAGTCACATCCGACGCAGCAACGACCGGCTCGCCCCAGGAGATAACCATGGTTAGCTGAGAAGTCTAGCCCCTGGTCAAAGTTAACTCAGCCTCTACCCTGCCCGGCCCGGCCCCCTATAAATTCCGGCTTCCCTTCCCTCAGCCCAAACCAGCACCGGTGACTTCCATGCTCCGCCCCTCCATTTCCCTTTCCCTTTGAAATCCGGCTTCCTTCCTTTCTCTTGCTTGTTGCTTCTTCTCCTTCTGACCACCCAGGTGAGAAATTCTGCAATTTGTTCCATGCATGCCCACATTCGCGCCTGAGAATTCCCCAGAACTGTGCCGTACTGGAAGCTCTTTCTTCAATCTACTTCTTTGTTATTTTTATTGAATGCTGGCGTAATGGAAGAGGGAACAGATTGTGCGATCAGCCCTTCAATGGAGCCGTAAATTCGAATCTGGAAACGGCCAAATTCCTGAAATTTCACGTAGACGATAAAAGAACTTAATACCATTCTCTGACAGCAAAGTTGCATCTTGTACTTCACAAGGACATAAAAAAAAATATTTGCGGATTGGCCATTAACACCTGATCTTCACGTCCATGAAAACTTGAACTGAAATAATAATTTATTTATTGCGTTTATAATTGTGTGGTTGATTTGGTAAATAGAGAGCGGGATGGCGACGAATGGGGAGGCGGCGATGGCGGCGGTGGGAAGCGGAAAACAGAAGGCGCCGCTCCGGAAGATCGACACGGCGGCGCACAAGAACGGCATCTGCCACGATGACAGCTCGGCGCCCGTCAAGGCCAAGACCATCGACGAGCTCCACTCCCTCCAGAAGAAGCGCTCCGCCCCCACTACTCCGGTCAACTCCTCCCCTGTTGGCGCCGCCTTCGCCCAGATCTCCGAGGAGGAGCGCCAGCGCCTCCAGCTCCAGTCCATCAGGTACTTAATTTCTTCGAAACACGCCGATGAGAAATTGTTTGAGATGAAGTGACGAAAATACCCTGGAATCTTCTTTGGGACATTATGAAGTTACCAAAATATCCCTCCGTTTATTGTGGTTGAACACGTGCAGCGCTTCTTTGGCGTCGCTGACGAGGGAGACGGGGCCGAGGCTGGTGAGGGGAGACCCGGCGAAGAAGACGACGGACGCGCAGGTGAGCCACCACCACCACCCCCTCATCACGCCCACCATCAGCGTTAGCGACAGTTCCCTCAAGTTCACTCATGTCCTCTACAACCTCTCCCCCGCAGGTGGACTCAACGTATATGGGTATTTTTGTCATTTGACAAATGTGAAATAACGATACTGACCCTGGAGATTTGGGTGAATGGCAGAGTTGTACGAGCAGGCGATCAAGCACGAGAAGGGGTCGTTCATAACGTCGAGCGGGGCGCTGGCGACGCTCTCCGGCGCCAAGACCGGCCGCGCCCCACGGGACAAGCGCGTCGTCCGCGATGCCCTCACCGAACACGACCTGTGGTGGGGCAAGTACGTCTTTTCACTTCTCGAAAATTTCCTCTCTGCCCTTTATCCACCCAGCAACTGCTCTACGTATGCTATGCATGGTATTTATTAGTAAATACGCTGACGCTCGAAACGCTCGCCGTGTGCGTGCCGCCATGAAGAGGTGGCCAGCATGAAGGTCGTACAGGGGCCCAACCGTTGTGGCATGCTTTATGGCGTAAGAAAGAAATTTCATGTGCAACTTCATCGAGTTGTATGTAGCTCCTTGGTTGTTAGATATATACCATGATCTGACAGTCAGAGTTTAGTTCATATTAATAAAAAACTACTATGGCTAGCTTTTTCTTAATATGAGATAGAAAGAGATTTAAGCATCTAGGCCTTATTTGAGAGGGGAGTAGGGCATGCAAGGATACATGACATTACTCTACTTTTAAGGCCTGCCTACGGCCTATGGGAGAGCAGAATCACGTGTATGTACAACTTATACATACTCGGGGGGCGGACGAAAAAGCGGGCTGTATGTCTTTTTTGATGCCGGTATTCTGATTCCCTATCATTGTAGGCCCCTTTTTTTATCCCTTCCTTTCATGGTTAAAAAATTATTATCCATTCCTTAAATTATTGAGTACTCATAGAGCACGGAGTTATTCCGGTTTTACAAGAGCCATTGGATTGATTTCATATATGCTAGATCAACATCTCTACTATTATTTTTTTTTAATTTATTATTTAAGGTGGCCTGATTAATGGTGGTGGTTGTAACAGGGGGTCCCCCAATATAGAGATGGACGAGCACACATTCATGGTGAACAGAGAAAGGGCTGTGGATTACTTGAACTCCCTGGACAAGGTAATCACTTGGTTTTTGGTTTTTATTTTTGCTGACTCCATAATTCACTGAGAATCCCCCCTTGTTGGTACTTGTGGGCCCCATAAAGGTTAGACCAGGTAACCCCACAAAAAAAGTTGAATCTCATTTGTTACCCTCTACACAAAAATCCAACTCCTACGAGAAGGCTGTTTCTAGCCAAAAAAAAGAAGAAGCAATGGTGATAGGCATCAACATTGATGGAGACAGGCATGATCATTTCCTTGGGTGCAAGGATACTTATCAATAAGATATGATTATATTTTTTTGCTATTAAAGATCATTAATCACCACCAGTTATGGTACATGAATGTGAGTCTGCATATGCCAATTTGCTCTGTCATTTAACCTTTCCACACTCAACATAGCAGGTCTACAGTCTGGACCACCCAATGAGCTGTGCCCGACCTTTTTTCAGCTAACCAGTTCAGAACACAGCATCATACCAAGCTTGTTATTCTGGCACATTATTTACTTACAACATTTGTACCTAGAATTCAAGTAGTTTTATGCCCATGACTGAACAGAGAGGGGCCCCAAGTTGCTTGGTTTCTTAACTGATCCTTGGAGGCCTTGTCATATGTACGTCATCCATATTAATGAAGTAGCGGAGGCGGGCCATTACACCCATTTAAGGACTATTGGGAACTTTTGGTCCTCATTCCTATCCTAAATTTAGGATTACGCTATCCCTTGTGTGTGCATCCTGCTTTTGTTGAGTCTGTTGGCTTAATACTGCTATCTCCCCTGGTTTCTGGTTTTTCTGTTTGGATATGTGTATTCATACCCCCATTTTCGGTAAGCTTAACCCTAAAGTGCTGCTAAACCTGCTCAGCGGGAAGTTGTGACATTTTAGCGACGGATTTTGGGTTATGTCTAACCGTTATATGGGTATGAATAGGCGTACCCTTTCTAAATATTTGTTTAGGTTATAATAGAAATATCTGCAAAAAGCATGACAATATATATAGCACAATGTTATTTCATAATTATCCGTATTTGATGAACTACCACTTATGCGACCAAAGCAAATCAGGGCTGACCCACAACTCTCAAGTAGAAGGAACAAACCTATTAGGTGGCCCCCACACAAGTACACAGGCTTTTGTTCCTCTTATTCTTTGTCTTGGACATCAATCATCTCCAGTGGTGGACTGTTCACCATTTCAAGACCAGCACAAGCTCCTTTATAAAAACATCACCAGTTCTTGCTAGTCACAATCACTCGCCATTTTCATTGGAGTGGACTGTAGTTGGTGGTTCATTTCATATTACCAAAGAAGATTGACACCACAAGCTGTGTAGATCTTTCACAATCACTCATTAGTGGGTCAATGGAACAAAGATCCATACAGATTCTGCCTGTGTCCTACTGAAAAAGCAGGAAATGCTATCAACGTAAATCATGAACCTTTATTTTTTGTACTATTGTAATGAAAAGTTCATTTAATTGGTTTCCCCCTTTATATTATAAAAAAAAAAAGTTTCTCCCTTATGAACAGTCATTTCTTCTACTGTCAAACAAGGCCCTAGTTGTCCAAGTTCTGAAGCTTTGTCCATCTGGTCACAGGTGTTTGTGAACGATCAATTCTTGAACTGGGACCCCGAGCATCGGATTAAAGTCCGGATTGTCTCAGCAAGAGCTTACCACTCCTTGTTCATGCACAACATGTAAGTACAACAAGAACAACTACTTCACCTTTCTCTACCTGTGACTCTTCCCAGCCAGATAAGTCCTTCTTAACATTGTGCTGCTATATACTTGCGCCATGAAAAAAGTTATACAAAAGATAGGAAATGTTAAAGATCAAGGGAAGATGTGATACATGTATAATAGTGCGAAAATATCAGTAGATAATTGTGTGGGTCGCAGGTGTATTCGACCCACACCCGAAGAGCTGGAGAACTTCGGTACCCCGGACTTCACCATATACAATGCTGGGCAGTTCCCCTGTAACCGTTACACCCATTACATGACCTCCTCCACCAGCATTGACCTGAACCTTGCTAGGAAGGAAATGGTTATTCTCGGCACTCAGTATGCCGGGGAGATGAAGAAGGGCTTGTTCGGCGTCATGCATTACCTCATGCCCAAGAGACAAATCCTCTCCTTGCATTCTGGCTGCAATATGGGAAAAGATGGCGATGTTGCACTCTTCTTTGGATTATCGGGTAAGTGGTGGAGCATGTTGTGATTAGGAAAGCCTGTTGACCCCCCCGGCCATCCAAACTTCCTCTGTATGATTTCCTACTGGGAAACAATTTACTCACTGATATTTGTTCTTTTAATAATCTCCATTTAGGTACTGGGAAGACCACTTTGTCCACAGATCATAATCGATACCTGATTGGTGATGATGAGCATTGCTGGAGTGAAAATGGAGTATCAAATATCGAGGGGGGTTGTTATGCCAAGTGTATCGACCTCTCAAGAGAGAAGGAACCTGATATTTGGAATGCCATCAAGTTTGGAACTGGTAATTATATTGGTCTAATACTTGGTTCATTTTTCTGTTTATTGAACGACTGTAATATTGAAAGTTAATAACTTTTGTGGCAGTATTGGAAAATATTGTGTTTGAGGAGCACACAAGAGAAGTGGACTACAGCGATAAATCTGTTACAGGTAAACAATACTATATATCGCTCTGACTACTTTCAGTTTATCTTTATGATTTGACTTGTCCCAAGGCAGACTACATGGACATTAATCTCTGTAATAATAAGCCTCTTATCTTTTTGCTGTAGACTTAAAAATGAGAAGTTAAATGATTCTTTATAACGCTTAACAAGGTTTAGGAAGAATGAACTTACATTTGGTATTTGTTGCAGAGAACACTCGAGCATCCTACCCAATTGAATATATCCCAAATGCAAAGATTCCTTGTGTTGGGCCCCACCCTAAGAATGTGATTCTTCTGGCCTGTGATGCATTTGGAGTACTCCCACCTGTTAGCAAGCTCAGTCTTGCCCAGACCATGTACCATTTCATCAGCGGCTACACAGCTCTGGTATGTAAGACTGCCCCAGTTCAACTATTATCTCCTCCTGAAAAAAATTCTTACGTAATCAAAATGTTCTTTTTACAAATCTTATTGAGATGAAATCTTATAAAGACCATTGAATTGTGAAACAATATGCTAGAACAATGTTCGAATTTAATACTGGTGCTAAAACAATACTGAGATGAAATCTTATCCAGACAGTTTTTGACAAGTTTTGGTGATACAGGTTGCTGGAACAGAGGAGGGTGTGAAGGAGCCAAAGGCAACATTTTCGGCCTGTTTTGGTGCGGCATTTATAATGCTGCACCCTACCAAATATGCTGCTATGCTGGCTGAAAAAATGCAGAAACATGGTGCCACTGGGTGGCTTGTCAACACTGGCTGGTCTGGTGGAAGGTACAAATCAGCCTCCGATACAAATGGGGCATTCTTAATGGAATCCAAGATCATCATAGCGGCTAATTAGCTCTCTTCTTGTCCTACAGCTATGGTTTTGGCAGTCGGATTAAGCTACCTTACACTCGGAAAATTATCGATGCCATACATTCTGGCGACCTTTTAGAAGCAAATTACACCAAGACAGAAGTGTTTGGCATGGAAATTCCAACTGAAATTGAAGGAGTCCCTTCCGAGATTCTCAATCCGGAAAATACTGTAAGCAAATTAGTTATAAATATCTCATTTAAACCATATTTTATCCCTTTCCCACTTTTTGTTACAGCCATTTCATGCCACATCCATTAATAAGAATTCAGTTGTGTTCTACTTACGTGTTTTTCTATTACCAGTGGCAGGACAAGAAGGCATTTAAGGATGCTCTGTTAAAACTGGCTGGTCTATTCCAGAAGAACTTTGAAAATTTTGTGGACTACAAGATTGGTGAAGACAACCAACTCACAGAGGAAATTCTGGCAGCAGGGCCAAGCTTCTGATTTGACAGGAGAATGGATAAGATTATTATTAGTTTGCCAGATTGACAGGAAATGTTGTTGTCTTCCCTGTATCCATCGTATATAAAATAAACGTTTAATATGAAGAAGAAAAAAACTGCTTTTTACAAGTGGTATATTGTGAAGCTCTTCTCACGCAATTGGACCTTTGACTTGGAATTTTTCGGCTCAAATAGATGTTCTACATTGTCATTCATGCGTCCCTTTAATCATATGCCTTAAAGAGGTTATAACTCACGAAAAATAGTCAGAAGTATATGAAGTGACAGTGAAACTTAAGAAACGGGTGAAAAAGATAACATTTCCACTTACCTACTTGTACCAGGAATGCCTAACAGTCATCCGCTTAATGGAGGTTTCAATCTGGATGCAACATCAACATCACTATTACTTGCTTCATCTGATTAAGATGTGATGAAAATTGAAATGGATAGACTGATAATTGAAGAAAACACAAAGATAACTAGCACTTGAAGTCGCTAAATTATTTCATCTAGAAGTTGCTATGTAGTATGAGGTGCCTCTCTTCATGGTAAAGAGCACCAGTATCCAGAAGGGAAAATGAAGATATCGCAAATATTCTCCACGAAAATTCATCATCAACGAGAGAAAGATGGAATTAACTTAATCATTGGCAAGAACTAAAGAAACAGACATGAGAAGGACTAGTGAGCTTACAGTTACCTCTATCTGTTGTTCCCAGAATTCCGCATGACGTTCATTACCTGCATAATTTAGCTGCATTTATGTCCAGTGGTCGCTCTGTACACTAACTGCTATCAAAATGGATCTTAAGCAGAAACCCGCCACCCCTTTATGCATGCTTGATTGAATAAGTTGAGGATGCTTTGATAATTTAGAAGATGGGTTGTAAGTAGATGCATCAGATAGAAGATATGCTTTGTTTTCCGCCATCTTCGCGACTGTCATGCAACTAGAAGATACCTGCAACTTGATCAGGCATCCGGTGGTGCAATTATTTTCTTTATGCTTAGAGTTTCCCTCGTGTTATATTTGAATGACACCATAATTCGTGGCACAAGTAACAAAATATTCACAACTAATTTTAACAAGATTTCAGAATAGGTCTCAAATACCTTCTACCACCACCATAGGCAATACCACCTCATAATTTTTACTGCAATTTTCGGTCTTATGATGGACCACTTTCGCATTGAACGCATATATCTCAAAGTCATTTCTTCCCTTTTCGTCTTCCTCTCTATCAAGTCTTATGATAAATTTGAACAAAAATAAATAAAGAAAAAGTTAATATGTACCATCCGATGGCTTGCCATCTCTGATAAAATAGCGTAGCCCCGATGCGCTCAGCTGCCGAAATCAAGGTATGGCACATACTAATGGAACTAAAAAAAAAGTATTATGATTAATTTCAGCTAGCAGTCTCCATTGTCCCTAACAACAAAATTCTCCATTGCACATGGAAAAGCAGCTATAGGAAAAATCAAATTTAACAACTGAGCTGAGGAGCAATCTATGAATTACAAATTTCCAATATGGGAAGTTCATCAGATTTTTTACCCATAACAATCAAATTAATGAACCCCACTAGTCCAATAAACAAGAACCAATGCTTCACTAACTCAAGAGTTAGAATTTTCTTTGTGAAGAACAAAAACTCCTATTAATTGTGCTCATAACTGCAAGCTAATGCAGAAAACTATCGAACAATCACAACCACAACAACGAAATGGTATAAGAAGGTAACGAAAAGAAAACAACATAATTATAGCTAGAAACTCTCTCATTTTTGTTCATTCTTAGTCTCAGAGAACCTCAAAATCCTCCTCAGACCAGGAAAAATCATCAATGGAGTAGAAAAGCTTGATGGGTCCCCTTCTCCTTCTTCTTCTTCATACAAGTGCTCTTCCACCATTTCCTTCACAGACTTCAGCGACAGGGGATGAAAATTGGCACCCCATTCATCGACAAACCCCCGGACCCAATCGAGCTTCTCCATCTCTTCCATGCCCCGCCACTTTCTCTTCACCGTCTCCGCCTTCATGCCCAAGTGCTTGCAGAAGTCGCCAAAGAGCAGCTGACCGCTCTTCCTCACGGCTTCTCTCCTCTGTGTCTTGCGGGCGTTCAGTTTGGCAACTTGAGAAGCCAGTTCTACAGCGAGTTCTGCATCGGAGGCACTGCAGCGGAGAAGAGTCGTGGCTCTGCTTCTGTGGCCGAGACTCAGAAACTCATGGGATTTGGAAGGTTTGGGAAGGATTTGAGGGGTACACAACAAAGGGGCTCGGATTGCCATCAACGATGGGTTCGCTTCTCTCTTACTGTTGAGGATTTAGGGGAACAGATCCTTTATTAATAGAACGTTTGCTATTTAAGCCCCTCTGTTTTCCGGGCGTCCCCTAAGCTTATTTACCTCACCAATTTTTATTTAAAATTTTCACATTCTCATTTTTATTCTAATTTTTTTCTTTTTATTTTTTTTCACTTCCTTCTTCTTTTTTGGTTTTAGCATCAACACCGGCGACCTTTTCTTGTCGCTGTGGCTAGTCACGGTCACGTACTGGCCACAATAATAGTGGCCGGCCACTAGACGCTCATTGTGTCCCACGGCCATATGCTAACCGCGGCCGTGGCCACACACCAGTAGCATCTTGCGGCCATGCATAGGTCACGTCCTGTAACTGCGCATTAGCCGCAGCTGCACACTGGGTGAAACTACGCACAAGTTGCATCCCGCAGCCGCACATTGGCCACGGTTACGCATTGGACGCGACTAGCATCTACTGTGGCCAGCAAGATCTGGCCGGACTTGGCCGGCCGTAGCACAAGTTGGCCAACAGTCACTAGAGTTGGTGCTGACAACCGCTGAAGTTAGTACCGAAGGAGAAGGGAAAGAGGGTGGGGTTTATATTTTAGGGGAAATATGAGTAAAATGGATAGGGGAGATAGCATAAAGAAATAAAAAAGAAAAACACAAATTTTCTTTTGTTTGGGGGATACAGGGAAAAAAACGGGGTCTGAATAGCCACGTTCTTATTAATAATATTAATAAAGTAGGCCGGGAAGCATTGTTTTAAAACCCGGATTTGCTGATCGGTTCAGCTGGGTTCAACTGGACCCGGCTAAAAATCTAGTCCAAGTCGTTCGGGTTGATAAGCTACATTGACCCAGGTAGGTCAAGTCAGCCTGGCTGGTTAAACCAGCAACTCGGACAACCATGCTGGTCCAGGTTTAAAAAATAAAAAACATGAGTAAGAGCGGAAGACAAAAGGGGGAACAAAGGGGTGATCGGGTGGGACATGGGCCACATGGCCACCCCTATGTTCTAGAGCTTTTCCAGCACTCCTCGAGTCTTTGGATCTTCTCTCTCCAGTGTACACTATTTTCTAGAGCCATTTTTAGAGAGAAAGGGGAAGGAGGAAGGGGGACGGAGGGGGTGAAGCTGGACTGTTTGGAAGGAGAGAGAGGGAAGATATACTTCAATGTTGGGTTTGTGGCTGAGGGCTGCTCATGTGTTTGATTTGTGGCTGGGATGTCGGGAGGAGAAGAGGGAAGAGGGGGGAGGAAGGTAGCCATCGGGGACTTGAAGTCGTGTAAATGTCTATTGTTCTTGGTCGGGATGTTAGGAAGGAGAGGGAGGGGAAGGGGGAAGACCGGAAGAGGCTAGAAGGAGCTGCCATAGGGGAAGTGGGAAGAGGGGGGAAGAAAGTTGTTGTCAGGTCATGCTGTCGTGGCCAGGGTTCCAGGGAGGAGATGGAGGGAAGGGGGAATGTAGTGTCTACAGTTTAGTTGACATCGGCCATCGAGTTGCGCCATCGTCACCAAGGTGCTAGGGAGGAGAGGGAAGGCAGTGTTTAGGGTTTAGTTGTCATCGGGTTGCACCATTGTGGCCATGGTGCTAGGGAAGAGAGGGAAGGAGGGGGGAAGGTGGTGTACTACCTAGGGTTTAAGAGGTGGGGTGGGAAATGTTGTATTTATATCAACCGGGTTGACCTAGTTGAATCGGCCTAAACACCAATCCGGGTTTGTATCCGGATCGGGTTTTAAAACACTGTCTGGAAGAGAATTTATGCATCGCATTAACATTACTATTAATATTATTTATAGTAACATGCACTACGGTGTGCGCTATTGATCTAGAATATTCATAGTTATGCATATTTTACATTGGGCCATTCTTAGAGGAGAAGATAAAAAAACTCTTCTCTACCTAAGCTATGCAATGATTTGGCCGCAAAAGTCTCCGATAAATCAAATGGTCCATAAAAAATTTAGGCATTGGGCATCACTTTAGTTTTAAAAATAAAATAATTTTAAATAATTTTTAAAGGAAATAATGTTAATTCATATGATTGTGCAAAATGTCAAATAAACTTTAAGGGTATGTTTGGATTGGTGGAAACGGGGAGAAAGGGAAAGAGAAAGAGAAAGTGAATCTAGGTGAAAAAGAAACTAGGAGATTCTTAAATATTTTTTACTGTTTGATTACACAAATGATGTTTGAAAAAATTGACAAGGACAATGGTGGTAGCGGTAGTGGTGGTGGTTGGTGGTTGTGGCGGTGGTTGTTGTGGTAGTGGTGGCAGTGGTGGTGGTGGTTGTGGTAATGGCGGTGGTGGTTGTAGTGGTGACAGCGGTGGTGGTGGTAGTAGCGGCGGCGGTGGTGGTGGTGACATTGGTGGTAGTGGTGGTGGCAGCGATGGTGGTTGTGGTAGCGGTGGTGGTAGTGGTTGGGCGGTAGTGGTTGTAGTGGTGGTGGCGGTGGTGGCAGAGGCGGCAGTGACATTAGTGGTGGTGGTGGCAGCGGAGGCGGCAGTGGCAGCAATGGTGGCGGCGGCGGCGGTGGTGGTTGTGGCAATGGTGGTAGTGGCAGTGGCAGAGGTGGTGGTGGCAGTGACAATCAGTGTTTTAAAAACTAGACCGGACCGGCCGGTCCAACTGGGTTCAATTGGACCCGTTATAAAAAATGGGCCGGTTCAAGTGAATTTCCGGGTTGGTTTAACCCGGCTGGGTCATCATGACTCGGCCGGTTAAACCGTGAACCCGGAATTTTGGTCCGGTCCAGTTTGTGAAAAAAAATAAAACAACAGAAGAAAGATTGATGAATGGTGGGGAAACCAATAGAGTACAGATAGCAGAGACCGAGTTGGCTCTCAATGCCAAGATTGTCTCACACAAAGGCGGAAACTTCTCAAGTTCGCAAATTGGTTATCATTTCTGCTAGGATATCACCAAAGTATCATCCTTATTACTTGTTCGGGACCATGATGAGATCAAACGGGAAGAAGGAATGAACAAATTAAAACCCAAATGTCAATATCAACCACAAATCAGATCTCTACTCAACCGCAAATCAGATCTCTACTCTGTTCTTCCTCAATTCAGATCTGCAGCTTTCATTATACCCAGAAATCAGAATTCACCCAAAGAGTTGGAATCGATTCCAGCTACAGAAGAAAGCCATATAAAAACATCGACGGAGAAAAAGAAAACTTTGCTCAACGGAAAGGGAGAAACTTTGGGCAATTTGGGCCTGCAGCTGTCGTCCATTCCTTCCTTTCTCTCCTGCCTCCATGCCTCGTTGCCATTTGTGGTCAAGGTTGGCCGCCGGGGTGGAGAGGGAGCCGTGGAGAGGAGCTCGGCCGCCGGGGGGTGGCTGCCGGTTGGGGTGGAGTCGTGGCTACCGGTTGGGGTGCAGTCGTGGAGAGGAGGTGATCGTCGAAGTTTGGCTGCCGGCGAGAGGGAGTAGGACGGTCGGAGAGGTGGAAGAAAGGGGAAGGAGGGGCAGTGGGATTAGGTTTAGTGAAGGAAAATTTATTTTATATAGTCATCGGGTCAGCCCGGGTTGACCCCGGTTGAACCGGCCCGGACACAAATCCGGGTCGATGTTCGGGTTGATTTTTAAAACACTAGTGACAATGGTAGTAGTGGCAGTGGTAGCGGCAGTGGTGGTGGCAGCGGTAGTGGCAGCGGTGGTGGTAGTAATAGTGGCAGTGACAGAGATGGTAATGGCGGTAGTGGTGGTGGTGGTGGAAGTGGCGACAGCGGCTATGGCAGTGGTGGTAACAGTAAAACATAAGTGTTTAGTACAATGATTTTCTCTCAAAATCCATGGGTTAATAGGTGAAAAATTTTTAGGCCAAATTTTCATCTTCTCACTTTTCACTCTTAGTTTCTCTTTCCCCGTTGCATTAAACAGTGGAAAGTGAGAGATTTTAAGAAGATTTCTTTCTTTTCCAACACTTTCCACCAATCCAATTAGACCCTAAAAAGCATTTGAATTTAATCCTTAAGGTAAGACCCTTTGGCTATTTTCTTTTTCTATGTAATTATGTCTTTATTATGCTAAAATATAAATGCTAGTAAAATTAATTTTATTAGGTTATAAAAAAAGATTTTGTTTGGTAAAAGTTCTTTATGAATTTTATTCTAGAAGAATTTGGCAAAATCCTGAGTTAGAAAGCCATCTAGTCCTAGAATCACCTTTGTGAGGAGAATCCTAAATTCGGCCTAAATTTATGCATAATCATCCTCTTAATAGAATTTAAGAGGCTCATCCAGGTAAGGACTAATAGGAAGCAGTAATGTCCACTCATATACGCTTTCATAGTCCAATTTTAGTTTTTTCTACCAAAAACACATCTTTATAAATTTAAAATTTCAAACATAACCACCCATATTTGAAAATTAAAAACCTCCTATAATTTCCACAGCTTGGAGTCGGAAAAGAGGAGGAGGCTAGTTGTAATAACCAGTAGACTTGTTGCCATAAAGTTCTTGGAATTCAAAAGTGGTGATGAACTACTTATTATATACATATGTGTCTCTCTCTATCAATATATATAATAGTTGATAGATGCCCAAGTGCCTGTCAGCCACAGGATGTGGATCCCATGTCAAAGGGGGGCAAACTATATCCCATTGCAGGATTAAAAATCCTGCCAATCATATGTGTGTGTGTGAGAGAGAGAGAGAAAGAGGAAAGGTAAGCTCAAGTGATAAAAGATTATATCAAGTTGATTTTCATAATATAGATCTTATTAATATTTGTGAAGGGTGGGACTAAGAGAAATAGAAAGAACATTGTAAAAAATAAAGAGCCATAAAGTTTGGGCCTATTTGAAAATATGGGCCCTCTTCATCATGGGACTTCTATATTACCATTAAATCAATAATTGAGATTATATTTTTTATTTTAGGTTTTTAAAATTATAAGATAGGTGTATAACTAATTACAATTTAAATATTTGAATATGAGATCTACCAAATTTGAGGTCATTTTAATATGTAGGGCTAATCTTTTTAACCGCATTAAATTAAGCTATTATTTTAATATTCAAACTTTGACTGGCTATGAAGAATGGGTTTTACTCATCAAAATTGGCCTTAACTATATAATAATTTATCACTCATCTCTCTTACATAACAATCAAGAAGTCTACAATATAATACTAACTCCATCCTATATTAATAACGCCAATGGAAAAAAATCTTATTTTATATTAATTATTCCATTTAGCTTAATTTAAGCAGTTAAATGTTTTTCACCTTTATGAAACTCTCTCGCTGCCCTGCTGAGCTTCCTTTCTCACATGTGGCCTTCGGGAAATGTAACATCTTTCTGTTCCTTGTCCTCTTCACTGCCACTCCTAGAGCCAAACATACAAAGAGTAATCAATGGGAGACCAGAGTTTCAAAACAATTCAACCCGTCAAACTCCAGCGCAAAGCATACGCTTCTCCTCTGTAACTTTCCGAGCTGCAAAGCAGATGGGCTCTTCTCGCGCTTCACCTTCTCCATCACCGCCCTCAAATTCCACCATGCGTTGCCCTCTGAAACACACTTCTCCTCTTTGACTGAAGATTTCTGCACCATAGACGAGATTGCAATGGGGCCGGCAGAAAGCGAACTCTCTCCATTGCAAAGGATCAAATGCAGAACTGAAACAACTGAACTGGCAAGAAGCTGTCGGAAATTGAAAACTGCCTTAAGGTGAGAACCTTGGGAGCTGATATTGTCAAGAAGAGAGATGATGAGAAACATTTTACATAGGGAGAACAAGACGGTAGGAGCAATAGCAAGAGCAAGAAACTTCTCTGTTATTGGAAGGCAGAACCAAAACAACTGGAAGCTATCAGAAATTGAAAACTGCCTTAAGGTGGGAACCTTGGGAGCTGATATTGTCAAGAAGAGATAGGATGAGAAGCATTTTATATAGGAAGAACAGGACGATAGGAGCAATAGCAAGAGCAGGAAACTTCTCTGTTCTTGGAATGTTCTTCCAGAAAGGTGCATAACCACATAACCCTCTTTGCCAAGTAAGGAGAAAGGAAGACCAAAAGAGAAAGCAGCTGCTGAACATTCTTCTGAATGCGTTGACCTAACAATATCTTGTAGAGTATTCGGACTAGCGAAAGCAAGGTGGGATGGGGTGGCGCACCAATCAAAATTTAGCCTTTAATAATCAATCTACAATAACATGCATACAATTTAATTCAATGAAAAATATATCATCATCCAATCATAGATCAAGCAAATAAGAAATCAAATAGTGACAATGGTGCAATTCCAGCCCCTTACACACCCTTGAATCAATCGATTTGCTCACCACAATCACATGACAATAAGTAAGGGAAAGGGGAATACCTTAATGTGTTGATCTCTCACAAACCGATGATCTTGGATTGAAGAAACCAACAAAGATCAGCCCAATGAATCCACCAACACATCCCAGCAATGGAGGAGAGTTTTCTCCTTCAATCAACCCACCTTAGAGGTGTATGAAAGGGGAGAAGAGGGGCGGCCAGCAAGCTTTTCCCAAGCTTTGTGCAGGCTGCACCAAATAGGGAGAGGAGGAGGCGGCAATTGGGAGAGAGGAGGAAGAGAGTGGGGCGGCCCCTCGCTAACCATGGGTTCCACCACCAACACATAATTCACGCATTTGGGCCCCACAACTTGTTAATGCACAACCTAGTTGCATGCCTAGTGTGCATGTATGACGTAGGCAGATCCTAAATCAAATTAGTGTAACAAAGGCACATGTGGGGTTGGCGCAACCACCCCTACTGCCTTTGGACCCCGTGGCTCATACCGGTTCACCTGGACCGTGACAACGTTGGACCAAAACAGGCCCAAGCCCATACCCTAGTCCAACATCCCCCACTATGGGTGAAGGGCTCATATGGTCCAATAGCGACTTGCGCTAGTCCTATCGAAAACCAATGCTATGAGCGTGCTTAGAAAATAGATATGTCGTTAAGGCCTTAATGAATGGATCAGCCAGCATCTCAATAGTAGGAATATGACTCAGTCACTTTTCCCCTTTGTAGCATGTCGAAGATGTAAATAGTAATGCACCTCAATGTACTTACCTCTGGCACTGATCTCCCCATTTTTAAGTATCGACACCATTGCCATATTATCACAATATATCTGGACAGGGGCATCAGTCCATCCTTCTAGCCCCAATCTTGCTAGAAACTCCTTTATCCATACTGCTTGGGAAGCTGCAATACTGCATACATAAAAACTCAACTTCCATCATAGACTTAGAAACACTCTTCTATTTCTTACTCGCCCACGATATAGCCCCGCCTCCAAACATGAAGACAAATCCAACAGTGGATTTCCTATCATCTGGATCTCTCACATAGTCTGTATCACCTATATCCAACCAATGACAGACTGTCCACTTAATAAGTGAGTTTTAAACTTAAACCCTAAAAGGTGCCAAAATACTTCTTCATCACTTGCCAGTGTTGAAGACCAGGGTCTGCTTGGTAATGGCTCATCAAGCCTACCACAAAACTCAAATCAGGCCTTGTACAGGTCATGACATACATCAAGCTGCCAATAGCTTGTGCATATGGCACTGACTCCATCCAGAGTCGGTCTTCCTTAGTCTGAGGAGTCATACTCTTAGACAACACCATACCCTTGTAAATAGGGGACTCAATAGTTTTCCAACCAATGACATTGAAGCGTTGGAGAATGTTCTCTATGTATGACTCTTGAGATATAGTAAGTGTTCTAGCCTTTCTATCTCTGTCAATTTTTGGTGCAGCTCTAAATCATAGTAAGAAACACATGCTAAGAGACATCTAATCGAGTCAAATCTTAACACTGGTGAGTACGTCTCTTTAAAGTCCATCCCATACACTTGGATCAATCCCTTGGCCACTAATCTCGCATTGTACTTATCTATAGACCCATTAGCCTTAAACTTCTTTTTAAAGATCCATTTACACCCAATGGGCTTCCGCCCTTCAGGTGGATCCACTATCTCCTAGACCTTATTCTTTAAGAGAGAGTCCATCTCTTCCTGGACAGTATTCTGTCATTCTTGAGCATCTGGAAGATTTAAAACTTACTTAAGGGTAATCGGGTCGTCTAGAACAGGTCCATCTAACGTGACATTGTCTTCTCCTAGAATTGTATAGAAGACCCTCAACTAGGTTGAAGGTCTTCTTTCCCTAAATGCCCTGGGTTCTAGTTCAGTTTAGTTTTGGCTTGATCCAATTACTTCCTCTGGGGAAGTGTTAGGACTAACCTCTTTAGCTACCTCAAAAAATTGACTCTTTTGTTAGGTACTCTAGGGTTTAACTCTTTCTCTAAGAAAAAAACATCTCTAGACTCAATTACCCTCACTGTCCTATCCATGTGGTGAACCACGAATTGATACCCCTTAAGTGGTCACAGTAACTAATAAAGTTGTAAGTTATGGTCTTGGGGTCTAGCTTTGACCTATGCTAATCTGGCACCTTTATGTGTGCCTTGGACCCCCACACTCTAAGATGCCCTAGGTTAGGATGTCAACCCATCCATAACTCATAAGGTGTCCATTGGACTACCTTTGTTGGTACACGATTTAGGATGTACATCACAGTGTCTAAACCCTCACTCGAGAAGTTTGTTCCTAACGTGATTTAACATGGACCTTACATGTCCATAAGAATCCTATTACACCTTTCTGCTACTCTATTATGTTGTGGAGTATACGGTATACGGTAGGGTGTACTGATGAAGTATTCTGTGATAAATATAGTAGTCTTTAAACATGTTAGAGGTATACTCACCACCCCTGTCAGTCCTCAGGATTTTTTACTTTCCTTCCTAACTGAGTCTCTACCTCAGCTTTAAATTCCTTGAATTTATTTAAGGATTCAAACTTCCTATTTATTAAATACATGTGCCCATATCTTGAATAGTCATCTATGAAAGTAATGAAGTAAATCATCCCTCTGTGGGTCTAAACGTTCAGGGGCCTACAGATATCAGAATGAACCACCCCTAAGAGTTCATTTGCCCTTTGTCCCTTTTGGAAGGATTGCCTACTTATCTTTCTCGATAAGCAATCCTCACACACACGTAGGTCTTTGGATATTTTGGGTAACAACCAACGTTCGACATCCTACGTAGCTTATCTCCATTCATGTGACACAAACACATATACCACAGCAGGGCATCATCCATAGACACTACAATATACTCAAAAGCACTTATTTCATTAGATTCAGAAGAGTTCATTACATCTAAGCAATATAAACCATCAACTAGAGAAGCAGACAAAAGTACAGTCCCACCCTTTCCCACAGTGGCCTTGCTTCCCTTGAACCTAACTTCATGATGGAGGGAGCAAAGAGTACATCAGTCAGAACTAGGGTATACCCATTCTTTAATAGAATCATGTAGTTCCCCATAGCCTCCACCTCATAGTATGTGTTGTTGCCCATTAAGACTTTGTTCTGGCCTAGCATCAGGTTAATCATCTCTCCCCTGGTTCCTTTGGAGTGAAAAACATGCACAGTAGCTCCTGAGTCCAGCCACCAAGTCTTTTCCTTGATGTCAGCAATCATCACCTCAGAGACAATACACACAATCTCCTTGTTCTTGCCTTTGTTATCATTTCTTGAATGGTCATCTTTCTGGGGACAGTTAGCCTTGAAGTGGCCTACCTGGCCACACTTAAAGGATGCACCTTTGGGTTTGTCATTCCCCTTTTTAGTGCCCTTGTTCTAAGGCTTCTTCTCCTTCTTATTGAATGCTCTCTTGTTAGAAGGACTAGGCCCCTGTCCACCCTTCTTGCCTCCACCAGAGTTCTGTACTAGGTTGGCAGTAGCAACACCCCCAAAAGCCTTCACATGGTTCCTCCTTTCTTGCTCAAGCCTTAGCTTGTCAGTCAAAGCCGCCTTTGTGATCTTCTGGTCACTCATGTTCAGATAGACCACCACACTCTTCCAAGATTTGGGAAGGTTATTCAACACTATAGACACTTGGACTCCCTCAGATATGGGGTCCTCTAGCGTCTCCAGGTCATCAGCAATGATGGACATGACACTTAGGTGCTCATTCACATCATCACCCTCCCTCATCCTGAAGTTTTGGTCCTCATAATGTAACATCCTCTTATGAGCTTCTGTATGCTCCCCATACCTAATAGAAATATCTTTCAGCATCTCTCTAGTAGTCTTGTACTTCTCAAAGAGCCTTTCCATCTTTGGCTCCATGAAAGTTAGTATGGTGGACCTAGCCTTGTTGTCATCATCTGTAACGCCCCGACCCAAAAAAACCCGATCGGACCGGGGGTTAGATCGGAAGACAAAATCGGAGTGTATAAAATAAGCGAAAAAATTAAAACCGTATGACTAGGAGTTGCAGACTCTAAGTGCGAGAGTCATAACATACTTCTATGCGCTACAAAGCTATAATGTTCTGTTGCGCATAGATCAGAACAAACCTAATTTTACAACTAATTTTGATCAGGCCAACATTATTTTATCATTGGTTGCCTACGTACATATTGGATACCATCTCTGACGTTATTCTAATACGATCAGATCCGAACGTAGTTCTGCATAACGGTTACTACATTCATCAGACATCAGAAAATCCTATACGATAAAATACGTATACTTTATATCCGAATAATTAATTCGAAATCAGATGGAAATCTTAAAAATCATCAGAGTCAAACGGAAGTCAATAAAGCAATGAAATACACATCTCACACATTCCAATCTATCATAGAGCCGAGCAGAACATACAACAGAGCATGTTGGATCATATCAGATCCTATCAGATAATATCAGATTTCATCCGACCATATTGATCACATCAGATCAGAGAATATCAGATCACAATAGAGCATTTTAGTGTAATTCGGACCACCACAGAATATATCAAAGTAGAATGAATAAAAACATATAAGCATATATCATACCATAACAAAGTATATATCTTAATTAGTATATTACTAATTAAGATATGCATGCATATAACTTATATTAAATTAGAAGATTAGAAAAGCGTACTCCCCTGTAGTTTCAGAAGTGACGGCATTCAAAGTTGCTCGTTTCCTCATAGTGTCTTTCCTTTCAGGTCCAAAGATGGTGGGCAGAACCTCCTCTAACTCCAGAATACTTTCTCTTTTCGTGCTCGTAAGCTACGGACAGAACCTCCCCTTAACCCAGAACACTTTTCCCTTCCTGCGCCTATAGGCGGTGGACATAACCTCCCCTTGCCTGGAGACACTTTTCCCTTCCCGTGCCCGTAGGCGGTGGGCAAAACCTCCCCTTACCCAGAGACACTTTACCCTCACTGAGCCCGTAGGCGGCGGACAGAACCTCCCCTTACCCGAAGACACTTTACTCTTCCCGCACTTGTAGACGACGGATAGAAGCTCCCCTTACCCAAAGACACTTTATCCTTCCTGCGCCCGTAGGCGATGGGCAGAACCACCCCTTGCCCCCGAGATGTTTCCCCTATATAGTATTGCTAACTTGAGGAATGAACGCTTCCATTGCATTGATCACCCTCGAATTAGCTAAGAACACCTCTTGAAAGACTCGAATCGGACTTAAAATGAGTGAAAAATGGCAAACAAAATATGAGAAAAAGTGGGAGAGTTTCCACTCGTCTGGAAATACTTTACCTATTTTGCGCCTGTAGGCAGTAGACAGAACCTCCCCTTACCCCTAAGATATTTCCCCTATATAGCATTGCTAACTCGAAGAATAAACGCTTCCATTGCGTAGAACACCCTCGAATTAGCTAGGAACACCTTTTGAACGGAAGGAAACAGGCGTAAAATGACTTCAGAAACTCCTCCAGAAGAATGAACTGAAATTTCAATTTAAAGAAGAAGCCAGTGAGCTGACGACATGTGTGTGACATGTCTCAGGCCACTACAGGCCAAAAATGTGGCACCGCCACACTGTGCGTGCACGAACTACGCGGCGCTATCGCGCATTCATTTGTGTGTTGCGTGCATTCACATTGGTCCACCGTGCATCCGGTGTGCGTCATGCGCATCATTCTGCATAGCACGCCACGGCTCGTAAGCCGTTGCTCTTCAACCGCTAGTGTCAGCAATGACGCCAGCTATTTTGTCTATTTCTGAATTTAATAATAATATTTTATTATTATTGTAATCAAATATAATTCCGACTCTAAAATGTGATAACTTTTTATCCCGAAGTCGGAATTACACGATCTTGGTACCGATGGACTCGTATCGACGAGCCCTTCAAAACTAGGCCCCACATAGGTAGATTATCTTGCACTTTTAAAGTAGGTCCCACCTATGTGGCACATTTCATGAGGTCGTAACTTTCGTTCCTGACCTTTGTTTTGAGTGTTCTTAGGTGCGTTGTACTCGTTACTTCGAGCTCTAACCAACTAAGAGAATTTCAACTCTTAAAACCCTTAAAAAGTTAACTAACATTTCATAATTATCCCTAACCCTCTGAAGTTAAGCGTAATCGGAACACGGGGTGTAATATTCTTCCCCCTTAAATGAATTGCGTCCTCGCAATTCTCCTAAAAATATTTGCCAAAACACAAAATTGACAAGAAATGTCGCCTACTAGTCGGATAACAAACATGAATTTGATTGATTTATAATCAAACACAACATTAAGAACAATTTGGATCAAATACATAATCTAGCATTTAAATGCCCCTGGATGTCACAAAACAATTTATGCTTATAATTCGACTAAATACTTGTAAATAGAATCTGAGAAAAACTTTCGGTTTCAATTTCATAAACAAAATTCGATATTTTAAGATCGGGTAGAACCTTCACAAAGAAGATTCGATAGGTTATATTCAGATAGAACACTTAAAACACAAATCTGATTATGATTTTTACAGCATATAGGTTAGTATCTAGAATTACAACATAATGTAGCAAAATAGGGTTAGTAAACTTTATACACATAATTCCAAAAACCCTTCCGAAACATAATTTGACAATTTATGATAGGAACAAAATTCAACTGAAATGCAAATAACTCATATCAAAATGGTCTTATAACATTGGATAAGTCATTTTTCGGAAATAAAGCAAACCAAATTATAACAGATAGGTCAATCCAGAATTTATTGAAATTAAATCACCGGATAAATTGCACAATCAAAATCTGATAAGATATATCAGATAAAAAAATTTGAATATATTTTTTTTAAAGTCAGATAAATTTTCAGGATTAGAAAAGAACAAATAGATTAGACAGAACGAACAATACTGATAGAATAGACAGATTAGACATTATGGACAAATCAGACAGAATAAATAGATTAGATAGATTTGACAGATTAGCAAGAATGGACAGATTAGATAAATCGGATTAATCATACACATCAGACAGAACAGACTAATCAGACAGAACGAACAAATTAGACATAACAAATAGAATAGACAAATCTAACGGATTTAGATAGATCGGACAGATCAAACACATCAAACAGAATGAACAGATAAGACAAACTAGACAGAACATACAGATTGGACAAATCAGACAGATCAAATAGAATGGACAAAACTGATCAATAAAACAGATCAAATAAAAATGAATAGATCAGACAGAACAGGCAGATTAGATAGTAAACGGATTAGACACATCACATAGATCAGACAGAAACAAAATAGACAAGTCATATAATTTAGATAGAATGAACATATCCGACAAAATAAACTAAGTAAACAAATCAGATAAATAAGATAGAACAAACAGAATAGATAGACATATAAGACAGATTAGATAAGTCAGATCGGATAAAATGGAGCCGTGATACTGAACGGTGTTCCCCTCAACACTCATGGGGTAGCGAGAGACTCAGAAGGATAGGAGTTTTCTCATGATACTCCCCACCTATATGTGTGCACCAGAACCGATTTTTCGGTGGGTATCCAGACAGAAAGTGCACTAATACTTTTAGGTTTTACCCTAGAACTATCCAGAAAGTGCACATATGCAAAATATAATGCAACATGTGTAACTTATTTTGAAGATATGATAATTTTCTTAAAAACATAGATAATAAGCATAAATTTAGAATTTAACACCCCCTACACTGTAGTTTGGGTTAAAATCTAGAATAATTCCAAGCAAAAATATATGGAAATGATTATAATCATTTTCAGAAAATCGTTTATCAAAAAAGAATTATTTAGAAACAATTTAATGCAAAAACATATGCACAAAATATCGGTTAGTCCGAGTGACGAGAAAACCAGAGCTGTGATACCAAACAATGTTCCCCTCGACACTCATGGGGTATCAAGAGGCTCAGAAAGTGATGAGCTTTCCCATAATGCACCACACCCATGTGCGCACCAGAACCGATACTTTTCTTGGTGGGTATCCAGAGAGTGCAAGCACTCTTATATCAGTATACACATCAGAGCAAATTTTTTTATCAGAAGCAGTTGTTACTCAGAATCTTTTCTCGGAATCATTCGGAATTTAAAACATTGGACAAAAAATATATCAAACATCATTCAGACTCTTTTCATAGAGGCCTTTCATCAAAAATCAAAGCATATGACAAAAAATAGACTTTTTCCCGGCTCACATCATTTGTAGAATAAAATGTCAAACCAATCTTGAAGTTGACAATTGTCTTACTACACTAGCATAATTAACAATGGAGTTATCCACTAACTCCCATTTCCATGTCACAGACGTTTGACGAATTCTCTGTGGTAATTCTACTATTGTAAATTTGATAGACTTTGAAATTTAAGTTACTAAAAGAATCATGTAACGCATTCAGAACAAATATTTCTAAGTGATTCAAAAGAGGAATTCAAAGTTCAAACAAGGCAAATCATTCTTGAATTATAAATTGGATTTCAAAACATCAGAGTCTATCAAAAATTTGATGTAACACATGCAACATAATTCTTATCGATTTTGATATAACAAAAGGTTCTTATTAAATCACATTCGGAAAATCACGTTCAATTAAATTGTAGAATTCATAAGATCAACATTCATATTATATTTAACTAGATATATAGATATTAAATAGAAAGTTCAAGTATCAGAATTCATATTAATTCAAATAGCACAATTGAAACCAAATGTCAAATTATTTCTATCAAAAATTGGCATCTGTATCGAACCGATATTGAGAAAAGTAATTTTAATTAATAAGTATTCAAATGTGAAATTCATAACATCGTAATTTATCGTAAATCCGATGTCATATGGACCGAATAGAAAGTACAAACCCAGAATTTGTATTAAATCTTATATCATAGTTAAAACAAAATATCAATCTAATTCAAAAATCGGAGTTCGTATTAAACTGAGATTTTGGAATAGTAATTCGAAATAATAACAATTCCAATGCAAAAGTCATCAAATTGGTGATTATATAAATCCGATACAACACAATTACAAATGAAATTCAAAATCCCATATCACAATTGAAATATAATTATAAATTAATTCCTATCAAAATTTGAAATGTGCATCAAATCAAGATTCTAAATAATACCCGTTCAAATGCTAATTTCATAATATCTATTGAATACAATACAAGTCAAACAAAATTTTAAATATTAAAGTTAAGAGCAATTCCAAGGTCACACTCGTAAAACAAAATTACGAATCAAAACCCAATACGGTTTATTTGTAGTAAAAATTTTAAATAATTTTAGATTCAGGTGTACAAATTTAGAAATTGGATTGTCGTATCAAATCCTTATGTAACAATTTCTGACATTCAAATATTAGTATCAATTTCTTGCAAAGGATGCAAGACAGAAATTTTAAATTATTTCTGGTTCAACATAGGAAGTCGTAAAATTGTAGTTCGTATTAAATCGAATTCAACATTGAAGTACAAAAAACTCATAATTGGAATTCACTTTGAATTTGATACAACACGTGGAAGTTGAAAATCGAAATCTCAAATCAAATATCATATGTAAAGAATGAAATGTTCACAATCTGAATTTTCCTTTAATCCGATATAACACGTGGAACATAAAATTCAAAAATGAGAGTCGGCATTCAATTTGATATCACACGTACGAAACAAAATTCAAACTTGGACTAAGCAGTAAATTTGCTATTAATCATAGAGAATGGAGGTTTACAATCATGAATTTCTTTAATTCTAATATTATACATGCAATTGACACATGCGGAATAGTAAAAACTTAAGCAGAGGTGATATTAATTCTGAATGCATAATTGCAAAACAACACATTCAAATTTGTAAAGCTGATAGACACATGTACAAAACGACAAAAATGACAATGGATAATTTTTTAAATTTGATAACACACTAGTAACAAAGAAATTCCAATTTTAAAAATTAGAATTTGAAACAAATCAAAATATATGTTCAAATATTTTTCTCTCGCAGTTAGAGCAGTGCTCGATACCATTCTGTAACACCCCGACCCAAAAAAGCCCAACCCGGACCAGGGGTTAGATCAAAAGACAGAATCAAAGTGTATAAAATAAGCGAAAAAATTAAAATCGTCTGACCAGGAGTTGCAGACTTTGAGTGCGAGAGTCATAACATACTTCTATGCGCTACAAAGCTATAATGTTCTGTTGCGCATAGATCAGAGCAAACCTAATTTTATAACTAATTTCAATAGGGCCAACATTATTTTATCGTTGGTTGCCTACGTACATATTGGATACCATCTCTGACGTTATTCCAATACGATCGGATCCGAACATAGTTCTGCCTAATGGCTACTACATTCATCAGACATCAGAAAATCTTATTCGATAAAATACATATACTTTATATCCGAATAATTAATTCAAAATCAGATGGAAATCTTAAAAATCATCAGAGTCAAACGAAAGTCAACAAAGCAATGAAATACACATCTCACACATTCCAATCTATCATAGAGCGGCACAGAACACACAACAGAGCATGTTAGATCATATCGGATCCTATCAGATAATATCAGATTTCATTCGACTATACTGATCACATCAGATCAGATCAGAGAATATCATATCACAATAGAGCATTTTAGTGTAATTCGGACCACCACAGAATATATCAAAGTAGAATGAATAGAAACATAAAAGCATATATCATACCATAACAAAGTATTTCTTAATTAGTATATTACTAATTAAGATATGCCTGCATATAACTTATATTAAATTAGAAGATCAGAAAAGCGTACTCCCCTGTAGTTTCAAAAGTGACGACGTTCGGAGTTGTTCGTTTCCTCATAGCATCTTTCCTTTCAGGTCCAAAGATGGTGGGCAGAACCTCCTCTAACTCCGGAATACTTTCTCTTTCCGTGTTTGTATGCTACGGACAGAACCTCCCCTTAACCCGGGAACACTTTTCCTTTCCCGCGCCTGTAGGCGACAGGCAAAACCTCCCCTTGCCCAGAGACACTTTTCGCTTTTTGCACCCTTAGGTGGCAGGCAGAACCTCCCCTTCCCGGAGACACCTTACCCTCACCGTGCCCATAGGCGGCAGACAGAACCTCCCGTTACCCGGAGACACTTTACACTTCCCGCACCTGTAGGTGACGGATAGAACCTCCCCTTACCTGGAGACACTTTATCCTTCCCGCGCTCGTAGGCGACGAGCAGAACCACCCCTTGCCCCCGGGATGTTTCCCCTATATAGTATTTCTAACTCGATGAATGGATGCTTCCATTCCGTTGATCACCCTCGATAGCTAGGAATGCCTCTTGACGACTCGAATCAGACTTAAAATGAGTGAGAAACGACAAACAAAAGATGAGAAAACGTGGGAGAGTCTCCCCTTGTTCGGAAATACTTTACCTGTTTTGCGCCAGTAGGCAATGGATAGAACCGCCCCTTGCTCCCAGGATGTTTCCCCTATATAGCATTGCTAATTTAAAGAATAGACACTTCCATTGCGTAGAACACCCTTGAATTAGCTAGGAACGCCATTTGAACGGAAGGAAACAAACATAAAATGACTTCAGAAACTCCTCCGCAAGAATGAACTAAAATTTCAATTTATAGAAGAAGCCTACGAGCTGATGACGTGCGAGCGCTTGTGCACACGACATGTGTCAGGCCACTACAAACCAAAATTGTAGCACCGCCGCACTATGCATGTGTGCGTTTGTGCAGCACTTGCACGTCGTTCAATGTGGCATGACGCGGCTCACCAGCCCCGGCTAATGCCTCAGCTCGGCTCGGCTTTAGCCGCTGGCATCAGCAATGACGCCAACTATTTTGTCCTTTTCTGAATTTAATAATAATATTTTATTATTATTTTAATCAAATATAATTCCAACTCTAAAATGCAATAACTTTTTATCCCAAAGTCGGAATTACACGATCTTGGTACCGATAGACTTATATCGACGACCCCTTCAAAACTAGACCTACATGGGTAGGTTATCTTGCTATTTTAAAGTGGGTCTTACCCATATGGCACGTTTCCCGAGATCATAAATTTCGTTCCCAACCTATGTTTTGAGTGTTCTTAGATGCGTTGTACTCGTTACTTCGAGCTCTAACCAACTATAAGAATTTCAACTCTTAAAACCCTTAAAAAGTTAACTAACATTTCATAACTACCCCTAACCCTCTGAGGTTAAGTGTAATCGGAACACAGGGTGTAATATCATCCCTTAGTTTTTCATGAGCTTTCCTCCGAGCAGCTGAAGCACCCTTTGGCAGTAGCTCAATGATCTGCTCAATGACGTAAGCAAGGTAAGAAAGAGTTAGGATATGATGTATCTTTCTGTTCCATGCCAGATAGTTGTTAGCATTCAGATTCTCAGTCTTTCCTAATTCTGAAGTGACCATCTTCGAAGTTATTGTGCAACTACAAAGCAAAGGTATAGAATAGGAAATTAATACTATATATGGAAGGCTAACTACTTCTAAAAAAGGTAAATGCTTAGAAACTTTTAATCTAATAATAAGTCTAAGGGACAATTGAGTATATTATGCTAAGTTACTTAACTTGGATGCACCTTAAATAGGGTTTGGGTCACTTTCTAAAAAATATCCCTAACTACCTCTTATCCCCCTTAATGAAGTTACCCTAATTAAGCAATTTATGTGTTTATGACTTTAGAATCCCCTAAACACCCAACTCAGGACTTATAACAACAAATAAACAATTTAGAGGCTGCTGGAATTTTATATTTCTGTCCAAAAATATTTTGGTGCAAAATTACCAAAATCCCCTTGGGTTATTTTGGTCTTTTCACCCTTAATGGCACACCAAAAAATTTTACACAGAAATTTTTCAAAGTATATTCAACTTAGTGAACACAAATTAAGTACAGAAAAATATCAGCACATACACAACATGTGTGAATTGACCAAAATACCCTTAGGGCTAAAACAATCAATTCACACCCTTTTTAAACCACCAAATTAATTTATTCTAATCAAAATAAATCAATTAACTCTTGCTGACCAGCAAGTATGTGTGTGGGAAGAATTTGATAAGAGAATTAATTGTGCAAAAAATTACAAGGCTGAATTGACCCTTTTGCCCCTATATGCATACAAACATATAATCTTCAATTAAACTCAAAATCACATCAATTCCAGCGTGCTATTAAATCAAAACAGTCCAATGTACATCCAATTTGAACTTAAAAACAAAATCCCTATGATAGGATCTTATAAATTAATCAATTTCACTAATTTCCCAATTCTAGCATGCAAAACCTAGATTGGGTAAATCAAAACCGAATTTTGATTAGGTCAGCGACCAACAACCCAAACCTTTGATACCACTACAGAGTGTTTGGACCAGCGGAAGCAAGGTGGGATGGGGGTGGCACACCAATCAAAATTCAGCCTTTAATAACCAATCTACAATAACATGCATAAAACTCAATTCAATGAGCAACATATCATCATCCAATCATAGATCAAGTAAATAAGAAATCAAATAGGGACAATGGTGTACTGACCTTGGGCATTCCAGCCCCTTGCACGCCCTTGAATCAATCGATTCGCCCACCACAATCACAAGACAACAAGTAAGGGAAAGGGGAATACCTTTATGTGTTGATCCCTCACAAACCGATGATCTTGGATTGAAGAAACGAGCAAGTATCAACCCAATAAATCCACCAACAGGTCCCAGCAATGGAGAAGAGTCTTCTCCTTCAATCAATCCGCCATAGAGGTGTATGAAAGGGGAGAAGAGGGGTGGCCAACAAGCTTTTCCCAAGCTTTGTGCAGGCCACACCAAATAGGGAGAGGAGGGGGAGGCAATTGGGAGAGAGGAGGAAGAGAGTGGGGCGGCCCAAACTTAGGACTTCCTTCTCTCTTGCTCTCCCTTAAATACCCCTCTTTGTCCTATCTTAGGCGGGCCTATTTGTAGGCTATTCCAATTGGTCTTTCCTACTTTATTTCTTCTAGTTCAACTTGAGGGTTATACACAACAGGAGCAGCCTCTGTCTCTCAAAGCCCGCGAAGGCCTGAACCCCCTACACATGGCCAAGCCTACAACAAGGTTGACCCCTTGCTAACCATAGGTCCCACCATCGACACATAATTAGCGCATTTGGGCCTCACAACGTGTTAATACATAACCTAGTTGCATGCCTAAGGTGTGTGGGTGACATAGGCGAGTCCCAATCGAATTAGTGTAAGAAGGCACATGTAGGGTCAGCGGAACCGCCACCACAGCCCTTGGATCTTGTGGCCCATACCAGTTCACCCGAAATGCAACAACATTGGATTGAAATGGGCCCGAGCCCATACTGTAGTCCAATAGCTCCCACGCTCTAGAAGTTCCTAGGGGGAGATATCGGACTGGATGGGGAGGTGGAGTTGTTGGTTCATGTCGTTCGGGTAATCAAAACTTTCCCCGAGGGTGCAATTACAAGTGTCGAGGCCTATTGCTTCTCCATTGTCTTCTGGCTCTACAACTAATCTGGATCCGAACGCCTAGACCTGCACATGAACCTTGAATATTGCGAGGAGCTCGACTAGTTGTGCCCGCCGGGCGGTGATGGTATTGTGATGGGCAACGTCGTCGATGCCACCGGTCTTCGCCACTCAGTACTTCAAGGACCTGATCAATCTGAGGGGCTTCCTGAACCCAGAACCAGATGCTTTACTCGAATGATGGCTGGACCTGGGAGGTGGTGTAGCTATTCAAGAGGCCGATGGCCGAAGGGTAAGCAAATTACCCGAGCCGAAGTTTCACAAAAGTGAAACACCTCGATCGGTGTTTTGTTTGGATAGTAAGTTTTAACCAGAAAATTGCTTTGTGTTAGTGGCGGAAGTTATGGAGATTACCATAAAAATAATAAAAATTTAAAATAGAACTATTAATATAAAATGGAAGAAGTATTTATTTATTTATTATTTAAGAGTTTAAATTATAATTATAAATGATATATAAGTAACTGTCTCATTTTATAGTAATATAATTCTTATCTCTATTTTATAAATTACAAAAATAAAAAAAAAATTATTACTATTTTTTATTTTAAATTTTTTTTAATTTAAGAGCAAGTTTGGCAGCCAGAGCATGCAGGCCATGTTGGGCTTGCCCTCCAGCCTAGCAGACTGGGCCAACACGGATCGCTCCTTGAGCAGGCCCGGGCCCAGGCCGGCCCACCCAAAGTGGGCTGCGGTAGTGACAAACAAGTACTTCAATTCAATTCATATACTCCATTGTATAAGCCGTAATATTAAAGTTTAATTTTGAGCATTGCCCCAATTGAAAGGATTCTGTGAATCCTGCTAATATTTGTGTTGCCTAAAGTACAATTCGCAAGCAGCCACATCTTTGCCTCATCATGCAAAGAACAATTCAAAAAGTGGAATTGCGTCGGCCTTCAATATGTCTCTTCACCGCACATGTGTATTTTCAAAAGCTATCGATGACTATTCCCTAAGTCATCAATGAATTGCTTGACTTCTTGGTCATTGACTTGCGCCCAATTCTTCACGATTAAATAGCTCAATTAATTTAGCAAAAAAAAAAGACTACGTTCAACTACAGGGTACAATACGTACACTTGACGTGTAATGTTGGTCAAGCATTATCTTCAATCATTTTATACTATTTTTTATTACTAACAAATGCATCCTTTCCCAGGACCAACTTATGGCATAAGATTTCCCCATTAAGAGAGGAAAAACCCATTTTATGTTGCCCATCATTTATTTATAGAGAATGTCTAGTGAGAGCTGTAGCCACTAAAGTTGTAGCTCCTTAGCTGTTAGATCATGAGCTGATTGAAATTACAGCTATAGATATTTTTTGTTTTTTATATTATATGTCATTGCTAGATTGCTAAATTTACTGGTCTACTAAAATGGACTATTGCTATATTATTGAGGAATTTTTAGAGGCTTAGATTCTCTAAATCAGCCTACTTTTGTTTATGCTAATGGTTAACCTCAAGGGAAATGGAAATTTTGATCAAGCCTTGGTTTAAGATAAATCATAGCCAGAAGGTCATGAAACAAAAATGATAATCATGATAATAATACACTGAATATTTAGTACATGGGATACTTTTTCTTTTATAACCTTTTGAACATGTTGATTTCATAAAGTATATTATTGTCTAGTTTTTATACAACTAATTCTTCAAGTAACGTTACAAAAGTGCCATTTCTCTGAAGACTAAACTATGTAGCTGTTCGCTTTATTTTCTTAGTCAATACACATAAATTTAGGAAGGTGTATAATGCTGACTTAAACCTGGTTAATGTGGTGGTCCAGTCTGCCGGAAAATAGGATTTGAGTCATTTGACCGCCAATCTATGAATTCAATTGGTCTCCATGTTATGCGAAGGGGTGCCCTGTTCTCCTCTCTTACCAAGTGGATGCAATTTATGCTAATGAACTCTATTTACAAAGCGGCCTGGCAAGGTCAAGTCTATTAAAATTGTCATTAAGATAAAAAGTCTAAAGGAAACTCCTTTATCAAATCAATTTAGTGAGAACCATTGGATGACGATCTGATGGTTGCTCACTAACTTAGCCTAAAACCGTTGGATCACAATCCAAGTCTAATTTGATTGGACAAAAACAGTATTAATTGGATTCTACCTTTTGCCTATTTACAAAGAAAATGAGAACCTGCCTGCAAACAACAATAAGTATTAACATGGTCCTCATATTAAAGCTCAATATTTAAAACAACAAATTAACATGAGCTAAATGTCATGGACATAGTGATAAACTGTTTTTGTTGTTTTAATTAATGGAGGATTATGTCAATACTTATCAAGAAAGTTAGAAATAAGTACAGCAAGTTTTAATTATATTTGGATAAAATATAATAACTTTCTTTAATATAACAAATTTCAAAGAAAGCATCAAGCCGAAAGTTCTTCCCAAGGGGATCACTAGCACTCTTTATAGTTTTCCTTTTAGGTAGATACGAATAAGGGGAGTTGTGAATAAGCATAAAGCATCTAGTATGGGGGAGATATAATAAATAGGAAATGACAAAACGGGCCCTTACATGTACTAGCATAGACACCTAAACACATCAAAATGCACCAAAACACATACTGAAATATATCCCGTTGTACACCAAAACACATCCCACTGTACACTGAAACACATCTTTGCATAGACACAAAACACATCAAAATGCACCAAAACACATCATATTGTATATCAAAATTGGTATGCCTCAGCACCCGCTAACTTCAAGCCGAACCTGATCTAAGGGGAGGACGAAGTGTGGCTAGCAAAGTAACAATCAATTAAGACTTAACCCTGAAATCCGGTAGTTCATAATAAAGTAGTGCACATTATGCTTTGTACAAGAGTGACTGAGAAAAATAAAAACCACAAATTAAATATTAATCCACGCAAAACCCACACACTTAATCTAACATAGTCATCACATGGCTTAAGTAATAGAGTCTAAGCCTATTTAAGTTAATAAAAGTCTAAGCCGATCTAGACATGTAGAGTATGAAGCATAATTAAGTAAACTTAAGTTTCAATACAACAAACTATGTAAACAATCATAAAGCTTAAAATCTCTAAATAGCTCATCCTAAGTAAGATCAACACCCATAGGTTCCTCATAGAGTCCATCTTGTCCAACTATATGGCATGACATGCAGCCCCAAAATAAACCACGAGAAAAAGGGGTGAGCCACAAGCTCAATAAGGTTTTTAAATCACGGAAAATAAATCCAAAAGGCATCATAGGTAAATCACATAATGTTTATCACATCATCAACCTTCATACCCATTCATAATAGGATATTTATGTAATCTGTGCATTTATGTCATAGTTTACCATCCATAAGCATGTACTCACGATAACATTCTCATATTATCTGCATACCATACTGTATGGCATATCATAAAATCACATAATTCAAGTCACCTGCACATCGTGCTATAACCCATCACATCTTATTATAAATGTTATATGCCTCCCGTGCATCATGGGTTCAATATAACATCACATCAATCATACACCTCATGTGTAACATAATCATATTCTTGCATGAGTGACTTTCCAACATAAACATATTATGCATATCTATTCAATGAAAAATATTAACCTTGCATGAAAAGTGTGGTAAACACATTATCCTGCATTTTATACAAATCTAGCAATAATCACATATGTCACATAAGTTCAATTATCCCTACCCAACCTGTGTAACTGGGAATAATAATCTATGTACATGAAACCATTGGTGGTGAATGTCTCATAAGTGAGAAAAACAATCATTCCGTCCACTAAGGACACAGTCCAATTTTCACAAGGAAACCTAGGGCATTGAAGAGTTACCCCTCTACTCGCTAAGAACAATTTAAAAAGGAAGGTTTGATTCCCATAATGAAAACCTAGAGTAGTCTACTAGCTAAGGACAGACCTAGCTAGGAATATTCGATCTCAACAAAGAATCCTAGAGCAGTGTGCTTGCTAAGGATAATCTCTTGTGGGGGAGAGTCTGATTTCTACAATGGAAACCTAGAGCACATGATAGCTAGTGCACGCGGACATACCATACTAAATTCTGAGGGTTTAGATAACTCAGCAAATAAACTCAACCGCAATTAACTTATCTTAACCTGGGGAGGTACCATGTTTCCAGCGGAACTCAAAATGAAATTATATCCTTTAGGACCCAAACCGATTTCAATAAGCTTTCAATTGATTAATCTGACACCCAATGTCATCCAATCTTATCCAATTGATCAAACAAGGCTAATCATGATTAATCTTATTTATAAATCATTTTCATGATGAATGCAACATGGTACATACATGAGCAACGCTACATGGGTCCTAATACAAGGAATATATTTAAATCAGTCCATATGTGCATCATTCCTAGTTCAGTTGTGTCAAATAATCACCACAAATACCTTCACAAGTGTGTATATAATAGTAGTGTTCAAGTATAAGCAAAGACATGTGCAACATGAACAAACCATTATCCATACTATACACATGCATTCATAATTTTTATCATGGTTCGTCCTTACTGAAATCATAAATACAACCTTAAAATACAAGTTCAAGTCAATTATAATGTCATTCTAGACTTAGACAAGAACAATCATTACTATACTTAAGCTAGATATGAAAACATGGTTCCCCAATAATTAGCACAACATGTGCATGTATACATGCCCATTCTCATAATTAAACTTACTGGAATCATAAATAAAACATGGAGAATCATCAAACATGAATTTAGGATAAGGAGAATATCATGCTAAAATCCAACAAATATATAACCTAATTCATGCTTGAACTAAATAGCTTTCAAGATAGTATTCACGCACTCTCAGTAGCAATGGTGGATTTACTTGTAACCTATGACACAACCCCCAAGGCTCAGGAGCTCATCACCCACTTATAGGTAGATACTTCTAACTTACTAGGTTTTGTCTTGCAAGGTGATCTTATTTTGTAGAAAGGGCATCTCTAGGTGCCACCAAATGTCACTCTCCAAGAGCTCATTTTGACACATTTACATAGTTCCCCCCTTTGTGGGCCATGAAGGTGCTTTCTAGACATAAATGTGTGATTGCTAATTTTTTTATGGCAGGGTATCAAGCTGGTTATCAAGTAGTTTGTCGTCTCTTGTGACGTTTGTCAGCACTTGAAAGTGAATTACACTACCACCCCTGCAAAACTTTTCCATCCCCCCCTATGCAAGACCATATTTGGGAGGATGTGTCTCTTGATTTTGTGGAAGCATTGCCACCAGTTTAGGGGAAGACAGTGATTGTGGTAGTTGTGGATCGTCTCTCTAATTATGCTCACTTTTAGCCCTTGCTCACTCATTTACCTCCAAGATGGTCAATGAAGTTTTCACATGGGATGTCACTAGGCTCAATGGCATACTCCATACTATGGTGACTGATCATGATCATATTTTCCTCTCTTATTTTTTGTGCCATTTCTTTGTATTGTAGGGCACGATACTTTAGATGTGTTTTACCTAACATCCCTAGACGAAGGTGGTTAACCATTGTCGAAGGTAGTATCTTCATTGTTTTGCAGGTGATCGGCCCCTCTCATGACTTTCCTATTTGTTGTTGGCTAAGTGGTCCTATAACATGGTGATCGTTTATAATTAAACCCTTTGCAAGTGTACAAGGTAATTATACTAGGATAAGTATTTAAGGAATGTCGAACCTCAGGGACGGATGAATTATTACTAAATCTAGAGAGGAATTTGCTGATTAAAAACTAGAAAGAACTTAAACTTAAATTAAGCAAAAGAAAGGAATCAACTAGTTTAAAAGCAAGAGATTAATATAATGGAATTTATTTAGGAAATTGAATCCACTATAGAACCATAACAATTCCTTAACTTTTAATCTAAATCTAGTGTAAATATAAATAAGTATTCTCAGCTACTTAATTAAATTTATAGCATGAGCTATCTTTGACAATAGCACGAATCATCTATACTAAACTAGATATATGCATGACTCGTCTAATCTTAGTATAACCCATCCAATTCATTAATTATCTGAACATTAAAACTATTGTATGAACATCTCATCTAAATCACAGAAATTAGAATCGATGAAAATATCAAAACCACATCAATTTATCATCTACAAGACAATAAATCAACATAGACTTGAATAAACATTAAAAACTCTTCCATTAAAAAGAAAATTTTTATCATACAATTGTCATTATTCACAACTAAAATCTAAATTAAAAAGAAAAAAAATTGAAACTTATCTATAGCTTCATCAACTCCTAAGTAAAATAAAAGTCTAGCCTTCCATTGTAGAAGAAAGCACTTGAATCTCCATTAAAAACTTTAAGTTCTCTTCCATCTTCTTCTTCCTTTTTCTCTTCAGAAAATCTACTGGAATCCCCCAATTTCAAGCCAAATATGTTTTTTTATAGGCATAAGAGCCGGAGAAAGAAGTCCAATATAAAAATGATTGAAAATTAGCTAAAACTAGTCCAAGTACCTCGAAAAGCGCACTTTTCTTACAAAATATAAAATATCATATTTTAGACATGTAGAATATAATTAAAATTCTAACTTGATTTAAATACATATCTAAACTACTAATAACTACAAAATTATTAATAATTAAACTAAAGTACTAATATCTATCTTAATTTAAATAAATTATAACTAACTCTAAATTAACCTAATTTATACTAGCAAATAAGGTAAAAATGTATATAAAATAGATATAAATTTTATACTTATCACATGGCCTATCACAACTTGTTTGGCTTTGCACCCTTTTAGGATGTTTATGGGCGTCCTCAACCCATTGTTCATCACTATGTTATCTTCCAATTCATTATGGATGTCATAAACTAGCAACTTCAAGACTGAGATGACTTACTCCACCTCCTCAAGTTTCATTTGGCAACTACTGAAGACAACAAGAAACAAGTATATGACTGCCACCATGTTAATCACAAGTTTCAAGTTTATGATTTGGTGTATATTAGCTCCATTCCCACCATGAGACTTGTACCAGATTGCCAATAATAAGTTGTTTCACTGCTTTTATTGTCGTTACCCCATCCTGAAGTGCATCGTCAATGTCGTCTACCGCCTTTAGTTACTGGTAGATATGCAGATCCACCCAAATTTTTAAGGTTTTCAATTGTGTCATTTTGTGGGGGATCTGTCCAAACTTGCTCCGGTCATTTCTTCTCTACCTTCTCCATTTTTTGCTTACCCTCCTCTGCCCAACCCAGTTCTCATTCAAGACAAACGATACATTTGTAAGGTGGGCCATATTGTCACCTAGATCTTAGTTGAGTGGGATAGCCAGCTATCAGAAGAAGTCACTTGGGTTCTTGAGGATGACTTCTACTTACAGTTTCCAGGTTGGACACCATGAAGATACGTCTAATGTAGAGCATGGTGAAGTGTTGTATTCCCTTAATGTTTCTCATGTGCTTAGTTTAATTTCATGTTAGTTCTTATAATAATCAATCACACATTAGGAACAATCAATCAGTAGTTGTTATTAAATAGTAGTCACATCCAGTACTTATGTTGATCAATCACCATGTTAGGCCAATTGATTGGTAGAAGTCTACTAGTTGTAACAATTAATTATCATGTTAGGTTGGCCAATCAATAGAAGTGCAATAGCTCTAATGATCAATCAATCTCTTAACATATGTATGTCATTTGGCCCTAGTAAGAAAATTAATGAAGAATTGATTTTTTCCTTCTCCCCTCTTCTCCTATGCCTCCTCCCCTTTCCTTATACCTTTATCAGCCATTCCCTCACCAGAATTGACCTAAATACCTTCCCCTCCTTCAACCTATCTTCCTCTTTCCCTCCTTTTCCCTTTCAATCCTCCTCTCAACTCACCCTCTTTCATTTCCACTATTCCTAGGTCTATGTCACTTCTTTCCCATATTTTTTTATAATGTATTTCCTATATTACTTACATTCAAGTAAGCATGATACATATTCCTTATTAGCCTATTAATGATCTTTACAAAGGTATTCTTTAGGAACCCTAGGCCATGCGCTCATCGGTCAAATGATTGAAACATCAATGGGCTTAGGGTTTATCAATGATCATCAGCACCTCCATTGATACGTAGGCCCTTGCTGACAGTGAGTAGATTTCTATGAGCCTTGTTCACCCATGTCATCATCGAAGCATCAGTCCCTTGCCAGTTCCTAGTACTTTTCCCAACAACATGTCCCTCACTTGTCGATGTTGGGAACTGCTTCTCTTCTCTCACACTTGTCAATGTTGGGAACTATTTCTCTTCTCCCTCTTTCATCGATGTTCTTTCTTTATTTCATTCTCTTGAAACTTTGTAAACTTTAATAGAGTTATTTCCATACATGAAATAACCACTAAATTAATATCATACTTGAACCCAAGGCACTTAAACATTCATTAATATTTTACTTTATTCCAAGTTTTACTATAGTTGCTGTACTCCTATGGAGGGAGCAATTGTGTTTATAATATTGTGTCATATAAGTACAAAATCAATGAGAGTAGTGCAATGTTATGCACCATAACTAATTCACTATATAGTACATCTTATCATACACTATTACATACATATATCTTGAAAATTTGCATGAAATCGTAATCACATGTGGAGATTAATTCATCCTACCTCTTGACAAAAAGTCAGTCGCTAGTTATTCCTCAAACCTAGGGGTATAAACAGATAGACATGGAAGTGGACAAGGGATGTCTGCAGTTGTTCATTTTCATGTGGACCATGTGTTTGTCGGTTTGTATATGTTGGTGATGGACATGGATAAAATGAAGGTGAAAGTTTGACATAGACTACTTTGTTCTCAATATAAGGGTGGTTAATAAAAAATTGATTAAAGAATATGATAATAATAGTGGGATGGCCTCATCTAAAAGTTAAATAAACAATAATACTATGGAAGACATGTGACATGTATTTTTTATAATCTTTTTATGAAGACTAACTATGTGATATATGCTAGTAATTTGTAATAATTAAAAATAATAATAAAATATTATTTGGTAGAAGCAAACGACTATGGTCACAAACAGCCCTTGTCAGTAGTCGACACATTAGGAACTAACAAAAAACAATACAAACAGCCCTTGTCAGTAGTCGACGCATTAGGAACTAACAAAAAACAATAGTATCCATTTTAGTGCGGATAGACACAAATGTAGATAGACACCAGATAAATGGGCACCATTTACACCCTACTCAACCCACTTGTTTTCCGATGAAGAAATCTCATAAGACTATCTCTTGTGTCCTTATATGCAATTCCTCCTTCCAATTGTATTGTATCCTAGTCTTTCTCTCTCTAAGGACTTTTTTGGTTCTTTGCCTTCCAAAGGAACATTTTTTCTAAAGGGTATTGTCCCCTTTAAATAAGTGTAATTAACTGAATTCATCAAAAACTACATAATTTGTCCATGTTTTTTTAGCTTAACAGCTTTTCATATGTGTCATCAACATATCTTGGGTATGTCGATGGCTCATCGACACATCCACTAACACATCAGCGGAAGGTCATATCAACTAATATGGGTACGTATAAATGTATTAGCATATGCGAACCCATATCAGCCACTAATAGTACGATACTATGGGGAGAGTTGGAGAGAATCTCTCAGCTCTCACAGGATTTGCATATCGGCTGATACATATGAACTGGACATTTTAAAAACTATAAGTTTTTGGAGTGAGTCAAACCTGGGTGCTGCGAGGACTTTGATTGCTATGCTAACCTAGTATGCCAATTATTTTTTATGCCTAAATCTTTAGCTTGTTTTTATTTAAGGCAATGTAACTGAAGTTTTTTTAACCACTATAACGAAGGCTAAGTTAGACTTCTTTTAAAATAATTTAAAGGCTTTTTCAATATATATGTGTGACCTACTATTTGTTATATAAGTCTCATTTATATGAGCATGTACACACGCATGTGCTCATGTACGTGCACCAAATCCCTTGGGGCACCCTATTTCAATCATATGACTTGTCACTCATGGGCTAGGCAGGCTTCGATCCACCCATCTACCTCGTGATACATGTACGCCATCAAATCTCAATCCAACGTGCAAGATGTGTTGCGCGCACGCCAATTATGGTGCAACCTAACACATATTAACTTTATCCTTTTAATATTAACCTGAGTTGCCTAGTCATCCAATTATATTACAATTGCCCTAATACAAATTCACATCACTTAACTAAACAAATTACTCTATATAACCTCATTATAGGACCAATTAGAGGATAATACAACTATTTTAAAATGATCAAAATATTTTTCAGGTTTGTGTGTGCTAAGCAAACTTACATTAAACATACTTTAAATGCTCATTTATACTACTAGAATCTTTTTTATTTGGGCATATAGTCAATAACCACGAGGATTATTATAGGAGCAAATGAATCCTCTTTCATTTTTTGACCTCTAAGAAAATTCTTTTTATTATAAAAAATCTTTTATGGTTGCTACAAAAGGGTTAATTATCGATTCTTAATTTGATTGTATATTCACTTGTAACATTTTTTAATTATATTCTACATTTGTGTGATAATAATATTTGATAAGTTTAATTAAGTTTTAATATGTTTTAGAGATTCTAGCCCATTTCGACATGCACCATGCATATCATCGGCACAAATAACCCTTATAGTTAAATAATTTTATTGATAAATTTCTGCGTGTTACAACTATTGTTAGCTTTTACCTATTAACTTGCAGCAAACTTCTAATTCCTTTGATTCAAGATACACGTATATACACAATATTATATATAGATATATGTATGTTAATGAAGGGTGCTTGAGTTGGTAGGACCTGACTAGAAGAGGTAGGGCAACTAGTATCTTAGAGTATTGTATCCCATCGCCAATCCCCTCAGGACACTTTTAATATACACATATCATATGCACAAAGTAAATTAAGATATAATTTATATAAATAGCAAATGAAGTGGTGGTTCGCACTCAGGACCTCTTCAGCTTTATGAGGCTTAACTTAATCACACTTACACGATAAGGGAGTGTTATTTAGTTGATATGCATTTTCATTCGTTTTACTTGACTTGGTTTTCAGAAACCAGCACTTTTTTATAGTATTCAGGCCATAAGTCGAGAACTTTGGTCACATCTACATTATAATATAGGACAAGCTACCAACCCTTGTGGATCCCTGCCATGACTAACTTTGTCCAAAACTAAATGATACTTTCCCATGATAGATACCTTGGGATGTGGACATGGCCCTCTAAGTTTGGAACTACCACCACACTTCCATTTGTTTTTCCCCTTTACCCACAACCATGTACTAGTAGCATATTCACAACACAGAGGGACAGAGCCCTAAAGTCTAAACACCCTTCCTCATGTCAATGATTCATGACATTCAACCTGGACCACATGACATTCAACCTGAACCACATCTGCTCTCCCCAGTTAGAGCCAGGCCCTGTAGAAGCCAATGAATGGGACTGGTTAAAAGGGCTTCGTGTAGTGTGAAAGTGGGAGCTCGTGAACATGATACATGCACGGAGAGCTTGTGCTGTTTCTAGGAATTTGTCATGTAATCTCGTGAAGTGAGTCCTAGTGAACCATTTCTCTTATGAAGTTAATTTAGATTTAAGGGAAAATAAAGAATTATTATGGCTAGAAACATCAAGTAAGCATGTGTTGTCCAACAATGTACAGCGTGTCTAATTAAAAAGGGTCAAGAGGATTAGATTAGTGGTGATAACTAAGGGTTGGAACCCAAGACCAAGAGGCTTGGACAAATAATGCTTAATTACAAATTTAATTATTGTTATGAATTTATATAAACTTAATCACAAATCTAATATATTACTATCTCTGTCTTCCATTAATAATTTTATTTAATTTTTTTAAAATAAAATAATTTTAGTTTATTTTTAAAAAATAAAACTATAAATATGTGACAGAGAGAAAATTAATCACAAATATTAGATATGGTAGGAGGGTCAATATCTTGGAAGCCAAAGGCATACCACCTAAGCCCTAAAGGCCTTTTAAAGCATGTATCTTCTCCGTGTAAAATGTACCTAGAATAAACAACAATTTCTACTAGGGAATGGGTTCGACCTAGAAATCAGTTCTGGCCCACCGGTCCGATTCTTTCTCGGTTCGGTCCCCGCGAACCCGCTAACCATACGGCTCTCGCCACAAGTACGCGCTTTCTTCTAAACCGCGTCGTGACGAAAACCGTTAGAGCTGACGTGAAAGTCGCTCTACTCGAGGTTGGCGTCGTTCCCTGTGGACGGGTGGCTTCGCAGGTGCTGCAATTGATGTGCTAACACGTCATCGGCTGGGCCGGCGCCGAGCGAACCGATGGATAAAATCCGGCATTTTTATTTGACCCGAATTTGCGGGCCCCTTAAATTCCTCATTTTACTTTTGTGGCCGCACTTCAGCGACCCACCAAACCATTTTTTTCCGAGCTGGCATGCAAATATGTGATAATTATAAAATTAACTATTGACTTGGTAAAAATTGCCGCTATATTAGGAAAGTGTAGTAGGCAGTCCAGGTTGGTGCGTTATCAGCACGTAATGTTTTTTCCGTCCAACCCACCCCAGCAAAAAACGGACGCCGCGGATCACACATCCGACGTAGATAACCATGGTTAGTTGAGAAGTCCTATCCCCTGGTCAAATTTAACCAGCCCCTCTGCCCGGCCCGGCCCCCTATAAATTCCCGGCTCCCCTTCCCCTCCCTCCCTCGCTCATCCCCTCTTCCGTATCGTCATCTCCTCCTCCCTCAGCCCAAACCAGCACCCACTTCCATGCTCCGCCCCTCCATTTAACGTTCCCTCTGAACGCCGGCTTCCTTCCCTCCTTTCGCTTTCTCAATCTCCTTCTGCTTCTTCTCCCTCTGAGCACCCAGGTGAGAAACTCTGCAATTTCTTCTTGTTTTTTGTCCATGCATGACCACGTTCAACGCTTGAAAATTCCCTGGCATGTGTTCATAACGAAACTGTGCCGTAGTGTTAGCTAGCTCTTTCTTCAATCTACCTCTTCTTCTTCTTTGTTGTTTTTATTAAATGGTGGCGTAATGGAGGAGGAGGGAACAGATTGTGCGATCAGCCCTTCAATGGAGGGGTGTGGTCGGAGCCGTAAATTCGAATATGGAAACGGCCAAGTTCACGAGATTTCACGTAGACGACAAGAACTTTATACCATTCTCTGACAGCAAAGTTGCATCTTGTGCTTCACAAGGACATAAAAAATAAAAAGAAATAAATATTTGCCCATTATTTCAGATGGATTTGCGGATTTGCCATTAACACCTGATCTTCACGTCCATAAAAGCTTGAACTGAAATAATAATTTATTAATGTATTTATTTATTGCGCTGATAATTGTGTGGTTGATTTGGTAAATAGAGAGCGGGATGGCGGCGAACGGGGAGCAGGCGATTGCGGCGGTGGGAAACGGAAAGCCGAAGGCGCCGCTGCCGAAGATCGACACGGCGGCGCACAAGAACGGCATCTGCCACGATGACAGCTCGGCACCCGTCAAGGCCAAGACCATCGACGAGCTCCACTCCCTCCAGAAGAAGCGCTCCGCCCCCACCACTCCGGTCAACTCCTCCCCTGTCGGCGGCGGCGGCTTCGCCCAGATCTCCGAGGAGGAGCGCCAGCGCCTCCAGCTCCAGTCCATCAGGTACTTTAATTTCTACGTAACACGTCGATAAGAAATTGTTTGACCTGAAGTGACGAAAATACCCTTTAAGCTTCTTTGGTGCATTACGAAGTTACCAAAATATCATCCCGCTGATCGTGGTTGAAAACGTGCAGTGCTTCTCTGGCGTCGCTGACGAGGGAGACGGGGCCGAAGCTGGTGAGGGGAGACCCGGCGAAGAAGACGACGGAGGCGGCTAAGCCGGTGAGTCACCACCACCCCCTCGTCACACCAACCATCAGCGTCAGCGACAGCTCCCTCAAGTTCACCCACGTCCTCTACAACCTCTCCCCCGCAGGTGAGACTGAACGTATCTAGGTATTTTTGTCATTTGACAAATGTGAAATGACGGTATTAACCCTGGAAATTTGGGTGAATGGCAGAGTTGTACGAGCAGGCGATCAAGTACGAGAAGGGGTCGTTCATAACGTCGAGCGGGGCGCTGGCGACGCTCTCCGGCGCCAAGACCGGCCGCGCCCCGCGTGACAAGCGCGTCGTCCGCGACGCCCTCACCGAGCACGACCTGTGGTGGGGCAAGTACGTCTTTTCACTTTCTTCTCCAAAAATTTCCTCATGCATGGGTGTTTTTATTAGTAAATACGTGCTCGAAACGCTCGTCATGTAAAGGGGCCCTACCGTTGTGCATGCATATACCACGTGCCCTCGTTTAAATTTTATTATATATATTTTCATAACAAAGGAAACTCAGGCATAGTATTTTCTCTGTCTAAAATAAATAAAATGTATTTAATAATTTAAAATAAATTAATTTTTAAAACTTAAATAAAATTATTAATAATATCGGTGAGCGTGGTAGGGTACATGACATTACTCAAGGCCTGCCTACAGCCGATGGGAGGAAAGAAGCATCGTGTAGTGTTTTTTGATGCCGGTATTCTGATTCCCCGTCACTGTAGGGCCCTCTCTTTTTCATCCATTCTTTTATTGGTTGAGAAATTATTGGGTTATACTTGTTTTACAAGAGCCATTGATGGATCGCACATATGCTACTATTTTTTTTAAAATTTATTTATTATATAAGCTGGCCTTATTGGTGGTAATGGTGATGGCAGGGGGTCGCCCAACATAAAGATGGACGAGCACACATTCATGGTGAACAGAGAAAGAGCTGTGGATTACTTGAACTCCCTCGACAAGGTACTCACTTATGGTTTTTTTTTTCTGGGCCGCAAAAGAATCCCCCCTTGTTGCTACTTGTGGGCCCCATAAAGGTGGGACCAGGTAACACCATAAAAAAAGTAACCCTCTACACAAAAATCCAACTCCGATGAGACAATTACTTATTCATCTCCTTGGGTGCAATTACTTATTTATTACTTATCAATAAGATATAATTATATTTTTTGCTATTAATGATCATTAATCACCACCAGTTATGGTACATGAATGTGAGTCTGCATATGCCAATTTGGTTTGTCATTTAACCTTTCCACACTCAACAAAGCAGGTCTTCAGACCCCCCAATTTGGTTTGTCATTTATTACTTCAGAACATAGCATCATGCCAAGCTTGTTATTATTTACTTTCAACATTAGTACCTAGAATTCAAGTAGTTTTATGCCCATCACTGAACAGAGAGGGGCCCCAAATTACACCCATTGAAGGACTATTGGGAAACTTTTGGTCCTCATTCCTATCCTAAATTTAGGATTACGCTATCCCTTGTGTGTGCATCCTGCTTTTGTTGGGTCTGTTGGCTTAATACTGCTATCTCCCCTGGTTTCTGGTTTTTCTGTTTGGATGTGTGTATTCATACCCCCATTTTCGGTAAGCTTAACCCTAAAGCGCCGCTAAACCTTCTCAGCGGGAAGTTGTGACATTTTAGCGATGGATTTTGGGCTATGAATAGGCATACCTTTTCTAAATATTTGTTTAGGTTATAATAGGAATATAACTGCAAAAGGCATGACAATATATGTGCCATAATGTTATTCCATAATTATCCATATTTGATGAATTACCACTTAAGCAACCAAAGCAAATCAAGGCTGAGCCACTACTTTCAAGTAGAAGGAACAAATCTATTAGGTGGCCCCCACACAAGCTCAAATGTGGTACGACCTACACAGGCTTTTGTTACTCTTATTCTTTGTCTTGGACATCAATCATCTACAGTGGTAGAATGTTCACCATTTCAAGACCTTAGCACCAGCACAAGCTCCTTTATGAGAACATCACCAATTCGTGCTAGTCACAATCACTCGCCATTTTCATCGTAGATGTATATGGACTGGACTGTAGTTGGTGATCCATTTCATATTCTTTCACAATCACTCTTTAGTGGGTATCCATACAGATTCTGCCTGTGTCCTAGTAAAAAAAGCAGGAAATGCTATCAATGTAAATCATGAACCTTTTTTTTCGTACTTTACTAATGAAAAGTTCATTTAACTGGTTTCTCCCTTATATTATAATAAAAAAACACAGTTTCTCGGTTGTGAACACAGTCATTTCTTCTACTGTCATACAAGGCCCTAGTTGTCCAATTTCTGAAGCTTTGTCCGTCTGGTCACAGGTGTTTGTGAACGATCAATTCTTGAACTGGGACCCCGAGCATCGGATTAAAGTCCGGATTGTCTCAGCAAGAGCTTACCACTCCTTGTTCATGCACAACATGTAAGTAGAACATGAACAACTTTACCTTTCTCTACCTGTGACTCTTCCCAGCCAGATAAGTCCTTAACATTGTGCTGCTATATACTTGCGCCATGAAAAAAGTTATACAAAAGATATGAACCCTTAAAGATCAAGGGAAGATGTAATACATGTATAATAGTGAGAAAAAATCAGTAGATAATTGTGTGGGTCGCAGGTGTATTCGACCCACACCCGAAGAGCTGGAGAATTTTGGTACCCCGGACTTCACCATATACAACGCTGGGCAGTTCCCCTGTAACCGTTACACCCATTACATGACCTCCTCCACTAGCATTGACCTGAACCTTGCTAGGAAGGAAATGGTCATTCTCGGCACTCAGTATGCCGGGGAGATGAAGAAGGGCCTGTTCAGCGTTATGCATTACCTCATGCCAAAGAGACAAATCCTCTCCTTGCATTCTGGCTGCAATATGGGAAAAGATGGCGATGTTGCACTCTTCTTTGGATTATCAGGTAAGTGGCGGAGCATGTCGTGATTGGGAAAGCCTGTTGACCCCCCCCGGCCATCAGATATCATATTCCAAACTTCCTCTCTGTATGATTTCCTACTGAAAAACAATTTACTCACTGATTTTTGTTCTTTTAATAATCTCCATTTAGGTACTGGGAAGACCACTTTGTCCACAGATCATAATCGATACCTGATTGGTGACGATGAGCATTGCTGGAGTGAAAATGGAGTTTCCAACATTGAGGGGGGTTGTTATGCCAAGTGTATCGATCTCTCAAGAGAGAAGGAACCTGATATTTGGAATGCCATCAAGTTTGGGACTGGTAATTATATTGGTCTAATACTTGGTTCATTTTTCTGTTTATTGAATGACTATAATATTGGAAGTTAATCACTTTTGTGGCAGTATTGGAAAATATTGTGTTTGAGGAGCACATAAGAGAAGTGGACTACAGCGATAAATCTGTTACAGGTATACAATACAATATATCGCTCTGACTATTTTCAGTTTATCTATATGATTTGACTTGTCCCAAGGCAGACTACTTGGACATTAATCTCTGTAATAATAAGCCTCTCATCTTCTAGCTGTAGACTTAAAAATGAGAAGTTAAATGATTCTTTATAACGCTTAACAAGGTTTAGGAAGAGTGAATTTACATTTGGTATTTGTTGCAGAGAACACTCGAGCATCCTACCCAATTGAATACATCCCAAACGCAAAGATTCCTTGTGTTGGCCCCCACCCTAAGAATGTGATTCTTTTGGCCTGTGATGCATTTGGAGTACTCCCACCTGTTAGCAAGCTCAGTCTTGCCCAGACCATGTACCATTTCATCAGCGGCTACACAGCTCTGGTATGTAAGATTGCCCCAGATCAAATATTATCTCCTGCTCTTACATGATCAAAATGTTCTTTTTACAAATCTTATTGAGATGAAATCTTATAAAGACCATTGAATTGTGAAACAATATGCTAGAACAATGTTCGAATTTAATACTGGTGCTTGTAAGTAATCCAGACAGTTTTTGACAAGTTTTAGTGACACAGGTTGCTGGAACAGAGGAGGGTGTGAAGGAGCCACAGGCAACATTTTCAGCCTGTTTTGGTGCTGCATTTATAATGCTGCACCCTACCAAATATGCTGCTATGCTGGCTGAGAAAATGCAGAAACATGGTGCCACTGGGTGGCTTGTCAACACTGGCTGGTCTGGCGGAAGGTACAAATCAGCCTCTGATACAAAATGGGGCGTTCTGAATGGAATCCACGATCATCATAGCAGCTAATTAGCTCTCTTCTTGTCCTGCAGCTATGGTTTTGGCAGTCGGATTAAGCTACCTTACACACGGAAAATTATCAATGCCATACATTCTGGCGACCTTTTAGAAGCAAATTACACCAAGACAGAAGTGTTTGGTATGGAAATTCCAACTGAAATTGAAGGAGTCCCTTCCGAGATTCTCAATCCGGAAAATTCTGTAAGCAAATTAGTTAAAAATGTCTCATTTAAACCATATTTCATGCCACATCCAGTAATAAGAATTCAGTTATGTTCTACTTACGCGTTTTTCTATTACCAGTGGCAGGACAAGAAGGCATTTAAGGACGCTCTGTTAAAACTGGCTGGTCTATTCCAGAAGAACTTTGAAAATTTTGTGGACTACAAGATTGGTGAAGACAACCAACTCACAGAGGAAATTCTGGCAGCAGGGCCAAGCTTCTGATTTGACAGGAGAGTGGAAAAGATTATTATTAGTTTGCCAGATTGACCGGAAATGTTGTTGTCTTCCCTGTATCCATCGTCTATAAAATAAACGTTTAATATGAAGAAAAAAACACTGCTTTCTGCAAGTGGTATATTGTGAAGCTCTTCTCACGCAATTGGACTTTTGACTTGGAAATTTTCGGCTCAAATAGATGTTCTACATTGTCATTCATGCGTCCCTTTAATCATATGCCTTAAAGAGGTTATAACTCACGATAAATAGTCAGAAGTATATGGACTGCATAGTCATTCTCATTGACAGTGAAACTTAAGAAACAGGTGAAAAAAATAACCTTTCCACATACCTACTTGTACCAGGAACGCCTAACATTCATCCACTTAGAGGAGGTTTCAATCTGGATACAACATTAACGTCACTATTACTTGCTTCATCTGATTAAGATGTGATGGAAATTGAAATGGATAGACTGATAATTGAAGAACACACAAAGATAACTAGCACTTGAAGTAGCTAAAATATTTCATATAGAAGTTGCTATGTAGTATGCTGTACCACTCTTCCTTGTAAGGAGCGCCAGTATCCAGAAGGGAATATTAAGATATCACAAATATTCTCCACAAAAATTCATCAAGGAGAGGAAGACGGAATCAACTTAATCATTGGCAAGAAAAAAAGAAACAGACATGAGGAGTAGTAAGCTTACAGTTACCTCTATCTGTTGTTCCCAGAATTCCGTTCATTACCCACATAGGCTGCATTTCTAATGTAATGTGGGGAATAAAACTACAGGCCTCGCTAAACAGAGTATAAGTTTATTGTACTCTGAATAGAGTATATATTTACTATTTTGTGATTCTAGGCGAACAGAGTATAGTTTTACTGTTTCCCTGCCTGTACTGCGGAAATATGGATCTAAAAACGCCAATACGAAAGCAAAGTATACAAGGAAATTTAACGTGGTTTGGCCTTGCTGCCTACATCCATGGGATCATACAATTCTACTAGATAGATAATCAGAGTACAAGAGAATTACAAGATCTCTCAGCAACTCTCCTCACGCAATATACAAGAAGAAAACTCCAATTTTTTCCTCCTAGAAATTCCTGTTTTCCTTCTCTCTGTGTTCCTCTGCGTTGGACTCTCCGATTCCGGTTCGTGGCGGCTAAAACTCTCTAGAATTCTCTCATGTCGGACTATTCTCCACAATCTTGTCCATAACGTAATGACTCCTTTATTTATGACTTAGGTCTTGCTGAATAAAGGACAAGATTGCCCTTCACTAAAGAATCCGTAATTAATGTTTCACCATCAACAATCTCCCACTTGAAACCAAATTACTTGAAATCTTCAGCAACAATTTTCCCACTCAAATTGATCCCTTTCGAATCAATTTCATATACAAAGCCAATTGTAAGCAAGACAATTGCTCCACCCATATTTAATGTAACTGTGTGATCACCACCATTCTTCTAGTGTAGAAGACCAATAGTGGTTGAGCAAACGCTCAATTTCTCTATTGTCACCACTTTAGTAAATATATCCGCTGGATTCTCCTTAGTATGAATCTTCTCCAAGAAGACCTTCTTCTCTTTAATAAGTTCTCTCACAAAATGATACTTGATTTTAATATGTTTCGTTCTAGAATGAAATATACTATTCTTTGCCATATCAATTGCACTCTTGTTATCACAATAGAGTACACACCTCCTTGAGGTTTGTCCAACTCCTTTAAGAATGCTTTTAACCACATCATCATCTTGCAAGCTTCAGGGGCTACAATATACTCTGCCTCAGCAGATGAATTTGTCACAGATTTCTGCAATTGTGACTGCCAAGCAACTGCACCACTGCCTAATGTGAAGACAAAACATGAAGTACTTCTTCTGTTATCAAGATTACCTCTATAATCTGAATCAATAAAACCAACTAAGTTAGTCCTGGAACTCCCACCAAAGTGTAAAGTCATACCCGAGGAACCCTTCAGATATCTGAGAATCCATTTCACTGCATTCGGTGCTCTTCTCCTGGATTCATCATAAACCTTTCAACTTTACTCACAACATGAGCTATATCTGGTCTGGTACAAGTGGCTGCATACATCAATGAACCTACAACAGATGCATAAGGAACCTTGTTTATGTGAGTTATATCTTCCTGTCTAGTAGGAGACTCCTCATTTGAAAGTCTGAAGTGAGCTACCAAGGGAGTTCCACCTGGTTTGGTACCCAATATGTTGAACTTCATCAAGACCTTCTCAACATATTCCTCTTGGGATAATTTCAGCACTTTCTGCTCTTTATCTCTTGTAATTCGCATGCCAAGGATCTGCTTGGCTGGTTCAAGATCCTTCATTGCGAAATTAGAAGATAACTGTCTCTTGAGCATCTCAATCTCACCATAATCTGCTCCTGCAATCAACATGTCATCTACATATAACAACAAAAGCAGCAAGTAGGAGGTTCTCAACCTTTTGTAATAGTAGCAATGATCAGAATAGCAACGATAAAATCCAATGGATAGCATAAATCCATCAAAATTTCCATACCACTGTCTTGGAGCTTACTTGAGACCATACAAGCTCTTAGACAACTTGCACACCAAGTTCTCCTTTCCTCTTGCCACATAACCTTGGGGTTAATGCATATAGATCTCATCTTCTAAGTCACCATGTAGGAAGACTGTTTTAACATCTAACTGCTCTAAGTGAATGTCTTCAACTGCAACAATGGACAACACCATTCTGATGGTAGCAATTATGACAACAGGAACAAATATCTCTGTATAATCTACTCCATACTTCTGCTCAAAGCCTTTAACAACTAGTCTAGCTTTGTACCTCTTGCTTCCATCAGCTTCATGTTTTAGCCTGTAAACCCACTTGTTATATAATGCCTTTTTACCTGAAGGTAGAGGAACTAATTCCCAAGTCTGATTAGATGACAATAAATCCATCTCATTCTCCATAGCACACTCCCACTTAATTGAAATGTCAATCCTGCAAGCTTCCTCAAAGCTTTCTGGTTCACCGCTATTAGTCAAAAACAAATAATTCAGACTAGGATCAAATATCCTCTTCTTCTTAATCTGCCTAGAACTGGTCCAACCAAGTGGTGTCTGCAATGGAACTGCATCTGGAACTGTCTCTGAAGGAGTCTCAACTACTTGTTCATGACTAGATGGACCAACCCCTCTATGTGTTTCAGCATCAAGTTCTACAAACTCAGTTTCAACCTGTTTCATCTTCCCCTTTTATAGATCTTGATAGTGCTTATACAACTCTGTCTCATGAAACACAACATCAATGCTCCGGACAACCTTCTTATGAACTGGATCCCATAGTCTGTAACCATAAGCATCTCCACCATAGCCAACAAAGTAGCACTTGTTGGATTTGGAATCCAACTTGCCCCTATGCTCTGCATCAACATGCACATAAGCAGCACAACCAAAGACTCTTAAGTGATCGATCTTTTCTTCCTTGTTTGACCATGCCTCTTCAGGAATGCCTCCATCTAGGGGGTAGCATGGAGACCTATTGATCAATTATGCTGCAGTATCAACAATGTAACTCCAGAATGAGAGCAGAAGGCCACAGTGTAGCCTCTTACTGTGTTCCTTCTCCATGATGGTCTTGTTCATCCGCTCAGCAACACTATTCTGTCTGGGCTGTCTAGGAGTAGTAAGCAACCTTCGAATGCCATGCTTAGCACAGTAGGATTGGAATTCCCTACTGCAATACTCACCTTCATTGTTTGACCTCAAACACTTCAACTTTAATCCTATCTCATTCTCAACAAGTGTTTTCCATTGCACAAAGATAGTAAATACATCTGAATTATTCTTGGCAAAGTAAACCCATAACTTGTGAGAAGCATCATCAATAAAAGTAATGAAGTAAGACACACCTCCAAGGGATGGAACCTGGGCTAGTCCCTAAACATCTGTGTGTACAAGCTCAAGACACTCAGACCTACGCTTCGAGGTAGCTCTAGTAAATGAAACTTTGTGTTGCTTGCCCATGACACAATACTCACAAAATTCCAAATCTACACACCACAAACTAGGTAACTTCCCCTTAGCCTGTAACACCTGCATCCCCTTCTCTGACATATGTCCAAGGCGACAATGCCATAAACTGACATCAACTGCATTAGAGGCCACTCCAATAGAATGCTTAGAACAACTGGATGTCATATACAATGTTCCAATTTTCTTCCCCTTAGCCACTACCATGATACCTTTACTCATCTTCCAACTATCATTCATGAAATGAGTAGTAATACCACAAGCAGCCAATTGACTAACAGAAATAATGTTCTTTGTCAAACGAGGCACAAGACGAACATCTTTTAACACAAGCACAATATTATCATCAATCAACAAACGAATGTCACCCTTGCCTATGATTTCACAAGCTTGATCATTACCCAAGTAGACATTGCCCAAATCACTAGCTACAAAATTCTGCATCAAGTCTTTTCTAGAAGTAGCATGAAATGAGACACCATTATCAATAATCCAAGCATCACATTTACTTTCCATAGACAATAACATGCAATCAGCTTCAGCAACATTAACATTGTTTTTAGCATGATTTTGTGCTCCATCATGAGGGGGGTTTGGGCAATCCTTCTTCAAGTGACCTTTTTGCCCACACTACCAACAAGCCCCATCACCTTTATGGTGTTTAGGCTTGGACCACCCCCTCCTAGACTTGCCTCTCCATCCTGGTTCGCCTCTTTGAGGCCGCCACCCCCTATCTTCTATAGTCAAGGCTGAACCAGATGAAGAAGAACCACATTTACGGCATGTTTCTTCAGCAAATATCATTCCACACACATCATTCAACTTAAAATTTTCTGTATTATGGAAACTATGTACAACAACTTTAAATGATACCCAATTAGATGGCAAAGACTTAAGCAAAACAATAGACTGTATATCTTCAGTAAAATTAACATCTACTGCCTCAAGTTGATTAATCAAAGCATGGAATGAATTCAAGTGATTGGCTACAATCTCATCATCATACATTTTCAAATCAAAGAAACTGGTCATAAGATGTACCTTGTTTGTAGAAGAAGGGCTCGCATATAACCGCTCAAGCAGATCAAAGTATTCCTTCGTGGTCTTGGCCTTAGTGAAGTTCGAAGCCACCAATGAAGAAATAGATAATCTGACTGCTCCTAGAGCCTTGCGATCAAGCAACTCCCACCTTGTCTTCACCAATAGGCTTAGTTGTAAATAATGGCTGATAGATGTCCTTTTGGTACAAGTAATCTTCAATCTGCATGCGCCAAAATCTGTAATTTTGGCCATTGAATTTCTCTATCTTGAACTTGCTATCGTCGGCCATATCCTCCAGAATCTCTGATACCAATTGTGGGGAATAAAACTACAGTCCTCGCCAGACAGAGTATAAGTTTACTGTACTCTGGTTCGGGCCGAACAAAGTATATATTTACTGTTCTGTGATTATGGGAGAACAGAGTATAGTTTTACTATTCCCTTGCCTGTACTGCGGAAATATGGATCTAGGAATGCCAATACGAAAGCAAAGTACACAAGGGAATTTAACATGGTTCGGCCTTGCTGCCTACATCCACAGGATCACACAATTCCACTAGATAGAGAATTAGAGTACAAGAGAATTACAAGATCTCTCAGCAATGCTCCTCACGCAATATACAAGAAGAAAACTCCAACTTCTTCCTCCCAGAAATTCCTATTTTCCTTCTCTCTATGTTCCTCTGCGTTGGACTCTCCGGTTCTAGTTTGTCGCGGCTAAAACTCTCTAGAATTCTCTCACGTCGGACCGTTCTCCACAATCTTGTCCATCACGTAATGACTCCTTTATTTATGACTTAGGTCTTGCTGGGTAAAGGAGAAGACTGCCCTTCACTAAAGAATCCGTAATTAATGTTTCACCATCAACAGTAAATTGCCTCCTTGCAAATATGAAAACCCAGTATGAAACTATCCAAACGAGTTATTGTTCCAAGCCTTGCAACAAGGGGACTGGAGCATCATATCATCCAGTGGTCGCTCTGTACATGACCGAAAAAAGGGAAGTTCATGTCTGCAGAACTAACTGCTATCAAAATGGATCATAAGCAGAGACCCACCACTCCTTTATGCATACTTGATTGTATCAGTTGAGGATGCTTTGATAATTTAGAAGATGGGTGGTGAGTAGATGCATCAGATAGAAGATATGCTTTGTTTTCCGCCATCTTCACGACTGTCATGCAACTAGAAGATGCCAGTAACTTGATCAGGCATCCGGTGGTGCAATTATTTTCTTTATGCTAAGAGTTTCCCTTGTGTTATATTTAAATGACACCATAATTCGTGGTACAAGTATAAAAATATTCACAACTAATTTTATCATGATTTTAGAATAGGTCTCAAATACCTTCTACCACCAGGTCCACCACCATCGGCAATACTACCTCATAATTTTTACTGCAATTTTCAGTCTTATGATGGATCATTTTTGCATTGAAGGCATATATCTCAAAGTCATTTCTTCCCTTTTCGTCTTCCTCTCTATCAAGTCTTAGATAAATTCGAACAAAAATAAATAAAGAAAAAGTTAAATATGTACCATCATAAGACTGAAAATATGATGAACCATAACAATCAAATTAATGAACCCCACTCGTCCAATAAACAAGAACCAATGCTTCAATAACTTGAGAGTTAGAATTTTCTTTGTGAAGAACAAAAACTCCTGTTGATTGTACTCATAACTCAAAGCTAATGCAGAAAATGGTATAAGAAGGTAACGAAAAGAAAACAACATAATTATATCTAGAACCTCTCTCATTCTCGTTCAATCTTAGCTTCAGAGAACCTCAAAATCCTCCTCATACCAGGAAAAATCATCATGGAGTAGAAAAGCTTAATGGGCCTCCTTCTTCTGTTGTGGAATTGGGTCAATAAAAGAAATGGCCATATGAGTTTTTCACGGGGCAGAGAATACACAATGAAACCGAGGCAAACAAAGTGCGTCTTCAACGAAACCGAGGCCAAGTTTTTGTTTTGTGCGTAAAGAAGACTTCTTTCTTGTGTGCATATACAAAAAAGAAGGGCAGCAGTGAGAGAGGATTCGTGCCAACGAGCGACACCAGACTGGGAGATTCTCATCATCTTCATCCCAATTATTCAGATCAATTTTTCAGAGTTCAAAGGTGCATCTTTTGTGTAAGAGGAGAAAAAGAGAAGACTTAACGACTTCTCAGGTTTTCCATAATTTGTGGTTTTTATTTATCTTTGTGATAAATGATTGATCTGTAAGAGAGATAATTAAACCTCTTTTAAGGTTTAATTGTAGTTGTATTAAACCTTTATCATAGTGGATTGCTTGATTGGGCTGATTCGCCCTGTGATTTTTTACCCTTGATTTGAGGGGTTTTTCTACATTAAAATTCTGTGTCTCTTTATTTATTGTGCATGGTTATTTGGTGATATATTTGTTGTGTTTATTTTGTTGAAATACGACATTGGACATTAGGGATTTTCTATAGAACATCCCAACATCTTCTTTTTCACACAAATGCTCTTCCGCCATTTCCTTCACAGACTTCAACAAGAGGGGATGAAAATTGGCACCCCATTCATCGACAAACCCCCGGACCCAATCCAGCTTCTCCATCTCTTCCATGCCCCACCACTTTCTCTTCACAGCCTCTGCCTTTAGGCCCAAGTGCTTGCAGAAGTCGCCAAAGAGCAGTTGTCTGCTCTTCATCATGGCTTCTTTCCTCTGTATCTTGCGGGCATTCTGTTTTGCAACTTGCGAAGCCAATTCTACATAGAGTTCTGCATTTTGTGGAGAAGTTCTCTCTATATATTTAGAGAGAGAAAGAGAGGAAAAATGTAAGCTCGAGTTAACTTGATAAAGAAGAGTATATTATGTTTGATTTTTATAATATAAATCTTACTAATATTTGTTGAAGGTGAGACTAATAGAAATAAAAAGAGCATGTAAAAAATGAGGGGCCATAAATTTTGGGCCTATTTGGAAGTATGGGTCATCTCATCATGGCACTTTTATCTCACCATTAAATTAACTCTTGAGATTATATTTTCTAATTTGGGTCCTTAGAGTTATAATATAGGTGTGTAACTAATTAGATTTAAATATCTCATTTGAATATGGGGGTTTACAAATTTGGAGTCATTCCAATATGTGGGGATAATTTTTTTAACCACGTCAAATTTAAGTTGTTGATTTAGGGTTGAAACTTTAATTAGCTATGAAGAGCGGGTTCTACTCATCAAAATTGGCCTTAAATATACCAATATCATTATGCTATGATTTTCCACTAATCCCCTTGGTCCCATAACCCCATTTAATGGTGGCTCCCCATTATGAGCCCTCTAAATAATCAACTTTAGATAGGGTTTGTCAAATTGACTTGATACTTTACAAACTCTATCTTAGGTTGATTTTTTAAATGGTTCATATTAGTGGGCTACCATCAAATGAGGGATGGGACCAAGAGGGATGAGTAGCAATCATAGGAGAATGAGATTGATATATTTAAGGCCAATTTTGTGGAACCCGCTCATAGCCGGTCAAAGTTTCCACCTTAAATCAACGGTTTAAGTTTGACATGGTTAAAAAGATAAGCCCCACATATTAGAATGACCTCAAATTTAGTAAACCCCCATATTCAAAGGAGATATTTAAATCGTAATTGGTTATACACCTAAGGACCCAAATTAAAAAATGTAATCTCAACTATTGAACTAATGGTGAGATGGAAATGTCATGATGAAGGGGGCCTATACTTCTAAATGGGCCCAAAATTTATAGTCCCTCATTTTTTATGATGTTCTTTATATATATATATATATATATATATATATATATATATATATATATATATATATATATATATATATATATATATAGATACACACACACACATGCTCGTAAGATAAATTCTCTTTAGTCTACACCCTGACTTTTAGTAAAATAACATTTACACTCCCTGATATTTCAAAAATTTCTTGACCTTTGCCAAAATGATATTTTAAAAATCACACATACACCCCCTAACATTTCAAGCTCCTTACTACTAACAAAAACATTAGTAGTTATTTTTAAATTATAAAAATATCCCTATTTACTTAACTACTAAGGGGGTTGTAAGCAGTCACAACCAATCATGAGCGTGATGGATGCACCCACTCTTCCACCCATTCCTCCACCACGCTCCTAATGATTGTGACTCGCTTAGCAGTTAAGGGATATAGAGTATTTTGTAGCGCCCTAGAATTATAAAAGTTGAAAACTTAAATGTTTGGGCCCATAAGTGAGATGTTAAACCCAAGAACACGTAAATTAGACACTAGAATCACAAGGTATGAACTCAATATGCTTGTTGTGGGCAGGCCTCACTCTAAATTTGCAAGTTAAGATAGTCTTACGTAGTTTTGTTTTGAAGGACTCTTTGATACGAGCACAACGATATCAAGAATGCACGATTCTGAGTTCGGGGTAGAGAGTTATGCATGTTTAAAATTTAAAATTTTGATTTAAAATAAAAATGATATTACTTTTTTGCATCAGCACAGTTGAAGCCATTAAAAATATAAAAAATAAAAAATTGTGTTATCATTGTTGATGGTGGCAGGCCTGCTACTACAGGCCAGGTAATGGCCTAGGCCATTGCGCAGTAGTAGGAATGGCATGCCATGACCTACGCTGCGCATGCATTATCACTGACACGTTGTGCATGCGTCAATGCTGACACAATGCATTTTTTAGCTGCTGAATGCACACCATCCAACAACTCCATTTTCCTATAAAAGGGGGGTGTCTTCTCTTCACACAGTTTACTTCTCTTCTCTCTAATTTCTAATGTTGTCTTAGCTTTCACTCCCATTTATAAGCCATTTCTTGCCTAATTCTTTCTATTCAAAAACTAATCCTAGCTAATTCGATGGCGCTCTACACATAGAGGGGTTTGTTTTTTGAGCTAACTACTATAAAGGGGGGAAACAATCTAGGTTAAGGGGAGGCTTCATCCGCTACTTCTAGTCAAGAAGGAGAATTTGTACTAGTGCAAAGGGAGGCTCCATCGCTGCTTCCAAGCCATGAAGGAGATTCTGCCCCAGTGCAAGGGGAGGTTCTGCCTGCCACTCTTATCCAGGAACAAGATAAGGCTCCGATTGCCAACCGCGACTCCGGTCAAATTTAAAACTAAGGGTAGGTGGCTTTAAACTCTAATTCTGTGCTACGACTAGACCATACAATTTCATAATTCTTTCACAAAAGATTATTTCAAGAAAGATGGTATTTACTAGGGGTCAAATAAACGCTGAAATAATATCATCTTGTACACCTCTTAGTGGGATTTCATCATGATACGGATTTTAAAATATTATTATTATTATTATTTGAATAACATTTACGAATGATTGAGCGAATTTGAAGGGTAGTTATTTGGTATAAAGCCTAAAACTATCATTGATTTTGAAGGGTAGTTATTTGGTATAAAGCTTAAAAGCTATCAAAGTTATAACTTCTAAGTATTGCTTATTAAGGTCTATTGGATGCCCATAAAATGAGATATTGTGGGAAGATCTTTTTCATTCTATCCCGTTGCCCCATGAGCACGAGTGTATGTCACTTTAGTATCGGTGACATACATTCTATGAATGATGATTTATTAGACTTTTAATTATTTATCGGATTATGTGAATGATGATTTATCTGACTTTAATAGATTTATCGAATTCTGGTTATAAACGATTTATCTAATTTTATCATATTATGTGAAAGGTTGGTTTATTCAACTCTTTACAAAAGAAAAATATTAGAATTCATTTAAGTCGACAAGGAGATATTCAATTATTTAAGTCAACCTTCAAGTATGAATTATTAGAAGAATATTTTATATGTCTTTTATTATATTATATGTTATAACATGCTAATAAAATTTAATCCTATCTAATGAGTATAATTATAATCACCCACCCCCAAACATTGCAAGTATGAACAAAGAAAATGATGTTAATGAAGATAGCCCATAGAACTTCAAAAATTTACACATTGGATTTTTTTTGTCAAGTTCTTTTATTATGTATTAATTATGTACATTGCGTTACTTTAATTTTCTTAAGGCATGTTTAGCCCTCTTATATATTGTAATTAATGTAATTATGTAAATTATTAAAAAGTTACTCTTCTGTACACAATTAATCTTAGCCTCTTTTTAATTACGAATTGACAACACTCGAACTTTTAAGTTTGTTAAAAAGTCGGGGCACTACAATTTTGTCATTTAAAAATGATTAATAATGTTAACAAAAATGTTCATAGTTATTTTAAATGGTAGAAAATACCCCTTTTCACTTAAAGTTCTAAGGGGATCATTGGGGAGTGCAACCAATTGTGAGCATGACGGATGCATCCCTATTCCCATCTATCGTGACTCGCTTTGTGGTTAAGGGATAAAGAGTATTTTTACCATTTAAAAATTATTACTAACAGTTTTGATAATGATAGGGGTGTATGTACAATTTTTTGAAATGATAATGGGTGTAAGTACCTTTTCCAAAGGTCAAGGGATGTATGTGCAGTTTTGAAATATTAGGGGGTGTAAGTACCATTTTGCCTAAAATTAGGGGGCGTAAGTGTCATTTATCCTTTCTTTTATTATATTTCCCCCTACTTATCCCAACCAACATGGAACAATGAAACTATTAGAGTCCACCATTTTTGTGGTTGTAGGCTAGCCATGACAATGGTTGTAGGCGGCAAGTTGGCTGCAACCATAGCTGGTGACTATGACCTAGCCTTAGGGGTGCTAATGAGCTGAGCTAAGCCAAGTTTTGGGTTAACTTAGCTCAAACTCATTGTTTTGGGTATTGGCTCGAGCTAGGCTCAAACTCAATCGAGCTGCCAATCATCCAACTCGAGCTCGGCTCAAAAAAGAAACCAGAAACTCGACTTGTGCTCGAGCTTGAATTAGTATATAGTGACTGCATAACTTAGCTCAAATTTGGCTCGTTTGTGACGTTGCCAAAAAGAACAATCTCCTTGACCACTTCACCTATAATACCTTTTTGTGTTAAGCATTCTAAAATTAAATATGATGTTCTCATAATTTAAATACATTTTTTTATCAAATATAATTTTATCACTCTATCATTGAAGTTGTACAATTTACCCATGTTATTTTAAATAATATTTGTACTTCTTTATATTGATCATATATTTTAATGCATAAAAATGAGTGCAAAAACTTAATTAATATTTCTACTTCATTATACCAATATATATTAATTGCTTGGTAAAAAAATAATATTATCAAATAATCCCTCCATTTTAAATTAATAGCTCCATTTGGTATTTTGAAAATGAATTAATTTTAATTTATTTTTAAAAATTAAATGGAGCCATTAATGTAAGACAAATGAAGTATTATAGATAGAGTAATGTACAAAATTGCCATCATTTAGTAAAAGCTCATATATTTGCAAATAGACAACTAGAGTATGAATAATATTATGTGCTTATTTATTAGCTTCCTTTTCTAATATTTTCATTGTTTATTATGTTATATCTCATGTTTGTATGTTTAACCATATATGCATCTTTTAGTAGTCTTCTATAAACATGTCACTATTATTAGCACATATGTACTCCCTCCATACCATTAAAGTGTTTATATATTTGTATTATATGTATTTTATAGTAGTTTTGTATGAATATGTCATTATTATTAACACATATATACTATATATATATGTGGTACTACAACCTCTTTTGCATACTCCAACCTTCTTTTATATTTATTATTTAATAACCTAAATTTTCTAAATCTTTGTATTCACTTCTTACTTTAAGTGTCATCTTATAACCACCAAAATGAAAAAAATTAGTGCCTTTGTGGTTAATTACATCTGTGTATATAAGATATCATATATGAATGTATATCATTTATTTCTATTATACATAAATATAAATTTTAGTCAATATCTCATATATAATATATGTATATTATGTCTCTTTAAAATATTTACTTCCAAACAATTTACATTATGTATAACGTGTAGGAGATAGGTCAAGTCGATTTTTAGTATGTGGGAACATAAACTTGATGTCTAAATTATCGTAATTTCATGAAAAAAAAAGACTCCATGACTCAATGGTAAAAAATATTTAAACAACTACTGTAAATTTTGAATTTCTAAGGATTCCAATAGTAGTCTTCATAGAAAATTTGAAAAGATATATCATAATTTGTTTGATATGTAAAGATAGTAAATAATATTACCATAACATATTGTTTAATGATTAACATATTGTTTGATATGTAGTACAATATATCCCATTTTTTACTCGGTTGTACTATATATGTATATCCTTTATTAAATCTTATTTCTATGATATATCTAAATTTCATAACACATGTAGACATATCTGTATAATGTATCTAAAAATGTTTACTTCTCAAAAATAAATATCATGTGTGATATAAGTCAATACTCAATACATAGACATTATACATTCATTAATAACATCTAAATTTGTAATATATATGTATATGTTATATATGTAAATTGGGATTGATAATTATGTATATGTATACATAAATATCAATATGTATTTATGTATATTATAAAATATATTTACAAATTTCATTCGAGTTCGAGTCGAGTACGAGACTAGTTTGAGTTCTATTCGAGCTGAATCTAGTTGAGCTAGGGTATGCTCAAAGTCAACTAAAAAATATTCAAGTTCAAATCGAGTTCGAGCTGACTCAGCTCAGCTCATTGGCACCCCTACTTGGCCTGCTAGTTAGATCTACCCATAGTAGCTCTGACCATGACTGCTGGCCAAAGAAGCTTTGATGGACACAACTACAAGTGACCGTGAGATGTCCTACAACATTGAGCCCTTCCTCCACCCATATTTGGCCGGAGCCCACCGAAACCAACGCCCCAACTATACCCTACCCTATCTAGCCGCCTTTTTCCCTAGTCGCACTTAGGGGTGGGCATAGGCCAGGCTAGGCTGACCCGCTATAAAGGGCTATGGGCCAGGCCAGGCTAGCCCGAAAGGCCCACTCGTCCCTTATAATTTAAATTTTTTAAAAAAATACATAAAAAATTCTAAAAAAAAATTATTAAATAATTCATAAAATTACACAATAGAATTGTAACTTACAAAGTGAAAGCTAAAATTGCATCACTATAGAATGAGTACATCCTAATTAGGTCGATACCCACCCACCTATCTATCATTTGCAATTATAATCTAAAACCTTAAATAAAAAAATAAATAAAAATTATATTATTAATTTTTTCAAGTTTTCTGTATCATTCAAGCAAATTCATGGCTCCACCACATCGGTTATTTTATGAAGTAACATCCAAGACTTAGTGTTACGTAGGAGAAGAAGAAGAAGTTAATTGATTATGTCACCCATGGGTTATTTCATATATATTATATAAAGCATGCAAAGTAGTTTATACAGTTTTAAATAGAGTATCATTTTCATAGGCACATAGACTCATGTTCTCGCGTATACCATCAATTAAAATTTGTAAATCTTCTAATCTAACCCTATGATCCATTACAGCCCCTAAACAATAAATTAAAGGGATGAGAGACCAATATTTATTAAATTTTATTTCCATTTCCTTTACAAGATATAGAAATGTTTTAACCCCTCTATATTGTGCAAATGCGTTAGTTATGTCATACAAGTGATTTAGAATTGAACAAAAAGTAGTATAATAAACTTTGGATAAATCTATAGTAATATCATAGAAAATATATGGCAAATGCATCAAACAAATCGATATGGTAAAATAACCTTCATAAGTCCTAGATGAAGTAATTTTTTGTAGCCCAACATACAATTAAACTTTCAAATCCTTCACAAGATTTAAAATTAAATGTGCTATTCCATCTATAATGAATATTTAATTGAAATTTTGTATATTTCTTACCATGCAATCTACATAATTCTTTAAATTATTGTAATCTAGAGGGTGAAGAGGTGATATGTAATAAAATATTTTTAATCAATTGAATATGAGGTTTCACTATATTTAAACCATCTTGAATAAATTAATTAATTATGTGGCATGTACATCTAATATAAAATATATTTGATTCTATTGGACCAATGTGATCACAATGGGATTCTAAAAGTGCTACCACTAAATTATTATTAGAGGCATTATCTAAAGTAATAGACATAATTTTACCTTTAATTGAGTATTCATTTAAAATATACATCTATGATTTTTAAAATATTGAAGCCGTGTGAGGATATTCTAGAATGTTAGAATATATTATTCCTTTATTTAATGGTCATGATTCATCTAAAAAATGATTAGTAGCATATGCACAATGAATATATTGGATACTAATCCAAATATCAGAAGTTAGAGTAATCTTACTGAGAATTACTTGTAGGGTTTTCATAAGCTTTACCTTGTACTCCCTATGTAGCTTGAAAATATCTCTCCTCAATGTGGTGCGCTAGATTTTGTTGATGACCGGGTCGAGAGATGTGACAACCCTAATTTTAGGTACATTTCTTAAAACTAACAATAGATATTTACTTTATTTTACTGATAGAATACTATTTTGGATTTAGTACCTAATGAGTTGTGGTAGAACTCTAAAAGATGATCATAACGGCTTTTGAATCATTTAAATTGGACATTGGAGTCGTAAGTTTGATTGTGGGAAGTGTGCTTAATGGGCGGGACCCACAGTAAAAACTATCCTTGAGTGGTCTTCTTTTGAAGGGCTTGCCGATATGAGTCCATTAGTATCAAGAATAAGTAATTCTATTTTATGGTTGAAAAGATATAATATTTTAAAATTTTGGGAAAAAGAAGAAAAATATTTTATTGAGGGGCTGACAAAAGCTGACGCATGCATTGCGTCAGCCAACGCAGCACGAAGGTCGCATGATGGGCCCGCATCGCGCGGTGGCCCACATGGCAGGACCGCACTGCATAGGTTAGCCCACGTGGCACACGAAAACCGCTGCGCGCGGTTTCACTTTTGCAGCATGCGGGGCCCATGAGGTGGGTTCTAGTCACGTGAATTCTCCTTGCGAAGCACAGTTCCACATGGAAGAACTGCGCCATCCATGGAGTGGCGTGCGACGCATGCCCATAACGTCACGTCATCTTTTTTTTCTATAAATTCCAACTTCACCGCAGTTGTTTTCAAATCTACTACGTGTTAAACTTTTGTTCCTCCATTCTGAATCATTTTAAGTCCAAATCAGGCTGTTCAAAAAGCGTTTTCAGCTAAATCAACTATGTCGGACGTTGTGATGGGGCCAATTTTTCTCTTTGAGCTCTCTACAACCACAAATATTCTACCTCAAAATAAGGTAGGGGTCCTAAACTCTAGCTTATGTTTTGCTCGTATCGTTAACTTTTTATGTACCAATTTTATTCCATTATGCTTATTTGCTTGAGTTTTCTGAATAATGCTATAGTGTGCTATGTTTTACCTACAGAAAATTATGTTATGGTATGTGTATTTTCTAGATAGTTTTGGGATTACATCCAAAATTGTCATATTTTATTTGGATACTTATTGAGGAAATAATCAGTATCTAGCTCACGCACATAGGTGTGGTGTGTCATGGGGAAACTCCTAGCCTTCTAAGCTTCCAATTGCCCCATGAGCATAGGAACGAATGTCGTTCGGTATCACGGCTTTGGATTTATTGTCATCGGACGAACCAATGTTTTCTAGAATTATTTTTGAATTCGTTTCTGTACTAAATTCTATTTTTAAAAAAATTATTACTGTCATGAGTATTTCTACTTAGCATTAAATTATATTTTAATTCCACCTACTTAGTATGAAAATACTCACCTACCTCTAGACTCTGCATGTAGTTAAATGAAACCAGAGATGAAGGCGGAAGAGTTTTCTGCATAATTTCTTGAATGTTTTAGCTAATTTTTGTAATAATGTGACTTTTATGTAAAGGCTTATTATGCTTATATTTTGTGATATGATTGCTCTACGAATGGTGTACCTGGACTATGTCCTAAATTGACGATGTTTTGTTAAATCATGTATTAATATGCTTTATAAAATTTTGGTTGTGCATCAACTCCAGTTTTACTTTAATTTATGTTATTTTATGTCTTTATTTTTTGTGATGATATGTACTGACGGTCACCACATTCGGTTATGCGTGTGATATTAACGTGTGCTGAGCAGAATAATAATTATGTGCATTATATCATATATTATTTTATGGCGGTCCTCACAAGAGAAGTCTTCACATACGTGTTGAACATGGAGTCATTAGCAAAAGAGAAAGGTTGTTTAGCATGCACAACGCAATTCACGAGTTCCCTCCATTTTGTATATCGATTAAAAGAAAATATACTAAGAGATGTAAAAGAGGTGGCCATGGAACTTAACTGTGCTTGTTTGGCATCCTTCGATCCATGCTTGGAGGAGCATCATGTAGCATGACGAAGTAGATGTCTGGTACCAGCTCCTCCCCTAGTTCCCATGCGTAGAATACTTTTATAATAATTGCATTCAAATTTGAGGAGGAACTTGCCAGGGTGTTTAGGATCATCCACCCTAATTATTTTTCATATGGCTCCACACTATAGAAGGTATCTGCTTTGTTTTTTCCTTGACCGTCGAAGGCATTGGTGGAATTCCTTCATAGTCAGCTTCATTTATGTCAGGAATTCCTCATTCGAGAAAATTGGTGGTCAGACTTAGGGGGCAACCAAGGAGGAAGAATTATAGGTTGATTGGGATGCCATATTCCTTAAAAAAATTAGTAAGAAAAATAAGAGGCAAATTAAACTAAAAATTAAATTATTAACTTAAATTTACTTACCTTGATGCTTGAGAATTTAGACTTGAGTTGCCGGTTACCACTTGATGGAGGAGGAGAAAGCTTGAGAATTGAAAACTTGAATCTTAAGGATAGAGAGTGTGAGAACTTAATTTTAAATTTTAATTAAAAATAAAAATTAAGGTATTAAGGGCTTGAGACTGGAGAGTATGGGAGGAGAGGAGAAAGAGAGACTTAGATAGTATAGAGAAGGGTGAAGCGAAGATTAAACTCCCCCTTATTTTTAGATTTTTAAATATGATAATTACTTCTCCTGCCCTTGAATATGACCGTTATTTGATTGTTATTAGGGTTAGTCTTTGCCTTTATGTGGGGGGATGACAATTTTGTAAAAAAATATTGGTTAGTTCATATTTATTTAAATTTTTTTAAAAAAAAGAGACAATGTCCCCAACATGTTGGGGCATTTTCCCCAACAGCTCTAAGCATTTGCCCCAACCCCAATGGCTCTTAGCCATTGGGGTGCCGGGCTGCCCCCTGGCATCGCCCTTACTCTTACGGACTGCAAGGGGCTACTACCCATAATGCCTAGCTGGCTGGTGTGGTCTTGGGAGGCCCGCACTTTGCCCACCCCTAATTGTGTTTGCCCCCCTATGCAACTTGAACAAAAATATTTGTTTGAAAATTAGAAGTATAGTCAAAGAGCGTTAGTCCTAGTCATGTAAAAATAGTTATTGATAGGCAAGAAGAAGTTGGTTGGTTCCCAGTTCTCTAGTGAGTAATGGTAATGTACACAACCTATTGGGAAGAGAGCCCCTTGAATAAATTAAACCATTTTAGGCATATGTCGTGGACAGTTGTTGTTTCTCAACCTAATTTAGCAGGACATGAATTTTAGGAATCAATGCTCCAGGGCTTGTATACAAGCTTATGTTACTAAGTTAGACTAAGGGGCTATTTAGATTTGAAATTTCTATCGATTCCACTCCAATTCCGGCTCAAGTTATTGAAATCATATTTGTGTGCATAAGGTAGGTAGAATTAAAAATTCCGTCAAAAAATTGATTCTACCGTTTCAAGTGGAATTAGTTAGAATCACCGAATTACCTCGTGAGGTGATTCTATCAATTCCGGCTTCCTGCCCTATTTCAAAATTACAAATTCTGTTATTTTTTAACAGTTACCTCTCATATCGATTTGAGCTTAAAAAAATATGTCGTATAGGTTTGCCCTACTTTAAAAGTTCAAAATTACCTACCATTGTAGGATCTTTTTTTTATAGGGCTTGAATTTAGGAGCACAATAGTACTAAGAACGTACATATCCGAGTTTGGGAGAGACTTATATTAATTTAAAGTTTTGAAAATAGGTTTGATGTGATATCTAAGTTTATTCTAAAATTTTCTATTAACAAACGTAATTATGAAAGGTGGTGAATTATTGGAAAATTCTACTTCTATTTCTCCTTCTATTTCTTAAAAATTCAACACACAAACAACCCCTAAATCAAACTGCAGTCGAAAGAAATGCCCTCACCTACAATAATAGGGATATAGGCAGTCAAAGTGAAAGCAGGCTGGGGAAATTTTGTTTAGGGACCAAAGGGATAATTCAATGTTAAAATGCTATACTAACTACTAACCCTAAGCTAATAATGTGTATCGTAGTGATATGTTAGGGTTTTATGGGTCTTACCAAACTAGATATTAAACACGATGTACAAGTGATAGAAATATAAAACCGGAAAGGACAATTAGATTTACCCCCCATAGTTTGACAATACCTACTTCCCCGAACATTAACAAATCCACTAAGGTAAAAAGTTTGATTACAAATAGTAGTCATTCTCTTCCCTTTAAGAAAATCCTTTAATGTTCTCACAAATAAAAAGACAAAAAAATCTCACAAATATAACCCATTTTATGCCTAGAATGTCAACTCATGCAAAAGCAAAAACTCTCTCTCTCTCACACACACACACCTTGTGCCTACTTTAGCCTTTAATTGGATAAAAATAGTCTTACCGGACAACATCGAGATTTATTTTTTCTTAATCTACTTAAGAGTGAAGTAAGCTTTTGGTGTAAAATAAAGTAGAGTACGAATATACACTTCCCCTTCCGATTCAAGATACAGTGGGACTCCAAAACAATTTTGGGGAACATAATTGGGGAACATAAATATTTTGACATGATCAGCAATACATTTCAAAATAATTTTGGGGTGTTCAGAGCTCATCCAACAGTTGATGTGACAGGCCCATAATTCCAAATGATGGTGATCAATTCCAAATGACGGTGTAAGCATTTGAATGATTTAATGGTAAGAGGTGATTTGTTGCACTACTTCATTCCTTGCATGCATTTTCATCTTATATTTTGCCAATTATAAATTTAATAACATGCGAAATGTATGGTCACAAAGAACCAATCAATTCATAATACTCCTTATGTCTTATATTTTAATTTTTTAAAATAAATTAAAAATAATTTATTTTAAAAAAAGGATGAACGGAGTATTGAAAAAGAGTTTTAAAATCTTGACTCACAATTTATCATTTTATATACTTTCTCCATTCTCCATTCTCCATTAATCGCTCTATTTGGTTCATTTTAAAAAGAATGTGGCTATCTACACCCCCAAATACCATTTTGTACCCCATTACAAAGAAAAATTGTGTAATTTTAAATTTCTCGTGTATCCCATTGCCCCCAAGAAATTCCCATGTCATTACCCCAAATAAACCCATGGGATGAACAGTGTCATGACGTATCATCTCTCCCATGCATCTCCTACGGTCAACGGCCATCTTCCCTGAGTTCACGTTGGCAAAGCTTTGGAAAGAAATGTTTTTTGGTCTCTTGATCTCATTCCAAAGGCAATGTTAAGAAAGATTTTTTGGTGGAAGATTTGTTAGAAGGAAGACAGGGCCTAGAAAAATTAGAAACCAATGGCAGCCATCTTCCCTGAGTTCACGCCAACAAAGCTTTGAAAAGCAGCATTTTTTGGTCTATTGATCTCATTTGAAAAGCACTATTAGACAAATATTCATTCATCTCTATCACAGATTAATGGAATTTCCACTTCTGGGTTTACGCTGATTTCGCAGCCATGAGCAAGGGACCAGGCCTCTTCTTTGACATTGGAAAGAAGGCGAAAGGTTACTTTTTATTTTTATAACACAAACTTTGTTTCACCCATTTAGGCCTTTCGTTTTATTTTTTCTTCAATTATTGCGTTTCCTGCATTTGTTCTTGGTCTCAATTTTAATGGGTTTGTGTTAAATTTGCTGCCAAAGGACTACAACCAAGATAAGAAACTCACTATTTCCACTTACAACGATGCAGTCGTGGTAAATGGATTGAAACCCTTCTTTCTGTATCTTGTTTTCTATTACCTGTGCATTTGCTTTTCTTGTTGTGTATTATCTTCTACCCAAATACAGAGGTCAAACCGAACAAGCAGCCAAGACATCGGAGAGAGTGGCCTACATTAGGAGGACCAGCCACTTGCCATTCTTGGGCCTTGTTTCAAATTTTCAACAGCTGCAATATAAACAAAAAGTCAATAGAACACAAAAAACAAACTTAAAAACAACCACAAGAAAACCTTCACATCCCACGTTGGTTCTACTTGGATAATTGGCCAAAAAAATGGAGCTTAATAATACTAACATATTCGTCACCTCCTCTGAATCCACTACTGCCACTACTCATCAACCGAATTAGATATGAAGTATTAAAGGATTTGCGCACTTAAAAAAAAACAATCCGAAGCTGTTGCTACGATCTAGATTTCTCTTCCAACATATAGCGGCATTACTTCTAATATTCGACATTAAACGGGAACATATGTCACTCTCTTAGAAGAAAAGATTAAATGAATTAAATATCCAATAATCATTGCAATAATAACAGCCCATTGGAAAAAAAAACTCTCCACTCTTCCTATACATGAAATATATAAATGTAGGAGTGGACTAACCAAGCAATCACCCAAGATCAGTTTAGCCTAAAAGCCAAACTAATTCGACTTGCAAATTTTTTCCAAAAAAAGACTATAAAGCGTAGCAAAAAAGATTGCCTTGAGGCTAGAGAGACAATACCATAATAGTACACAATAGTTTCCTGCTCCCACCCACGCTTTGCCTGGCAAAAAAACCTTGCATCTAGTAATAATACCATAATATGTATGACTTTCGTTGCTATCATGCTTGTAGAAAATCTTTTTCCTTCACATCAAATCATTCAATCTCATGAACCACTTGACAAAACCTCTAGACAGGACACACCTTTGACGCAGACTCTTGACGCAACCCATCCATCACTCTCATTGTAAAGCAGAAAAATGACAGCAACATGATTTGCTCATGGGTACCACCAGAGGTGGCATTTGAGATAGCCCACACAGCCTCTTTCTTGATATCGAACTCAGTTGTTTGAAGCAAATGCATCAGGGACCAACAATATTAGCAGCTATAACAGCCTGCAATTTTAAAAAGTGCATCAATGGAATAATGCTAGAACTGCATTTTCATAGAATTCTAATACAAGAAAAAACCTAAATCAGCAGTTGAATTTAGAAAGTAAAAGCCGTTTGTCAGTTCATTCATGCAACGTAATGCATCATTCAATTGTAAGCTTCACATTATTAATGAAATAGGTGCAACCAAATAATAAGTACAAACAAATAATCAACAGTACTGGCCAAAATGAGCATAACACAACACAACTGCCACTCTCACCTTTACAACTACAACAGTATCCTAATAGCATACATTGTAATTCCAGTGCTAAGCAGCTTGATCTAAACCAAAATTTGACCTGAGAAAATTTGATGTGGATTATTCTGGAATATACACAATATGCATTCCAAAACAATCAATAGAAATTAAGCTCCCAATGTTCCAATACAAAATGCATATCAACCTTTCTATGTGTAAAAAGTATACAAATACATTTTATGATAATTGATCCATGCTATAAAAGGGAAGGCATTTTAGATTCAAGAATGAGACACAAAAAATTAAAAGAAAAAGCAAGAGCATATCATTATGGCGAGGAGCACCTACAACCAATGGAGGAGCACAAACAAAGAGCTCTCCGCCACTTTTTGAAAGGGGCCAAAATTGACAAATATATTGATGCCTTGAGAAAAGTAGAAGCGACGTTGATGAAGGCCTATGACCAGAGTCAAGAATCATCAGAAGGGTTTTTGGAACTGATGGTTCGTGATGGGTGTTTCAAGCTTGAGTTCCTATTGCACCTTTCATCCAAAGAGATATGCTGCTGACTGAGAACCAAATTTCACTTGCAGTGCTAAAAGAGTTAGCCTTACTTTCAGGTCTAGTAAACAACAAACAGGTGTGTTAAAATCTCATCAATTCCCATCAAACGCAAATCACCTTCGATTCAAAAGAACAACACCCACAAACCAAAAAATCCAATTTTGAGATAAAATCAATTCTTTTCCTTTTTCAAAAAAAATTGTATCCCTCTCTGGCGAATTAAAGCTATAATCTTTACCATCAATAGACAACATGAAGCAGGAATCGAATATGCCCCCAAAAGTACATAAATCCGACAAGCACAAAGAATCGAGTAGAGCAAACAACTAGGTCAATTCGGATTGAATTACCTGAGATGGATCACCGGCGAAGAAGAGGTCGGAACTGACGCCAGACAGAGAGAGAGAGAGAGAACAATGGAAATTAGTACAACACAATGGAGAATTGAGTGGTATTGACTTTCCGGAATCAAGAAATAGTGGAGACAGTGGCTCTCGTTGGTCCCTCTTGGTGAAAGAAATCCTTCACCCTCCAGTTGCTGGCAATGGAAAAAAATGTTAGGGCAAACAAAACAAAAGCACGTATGGAGTTCGGAATCGAAAAATGGCAGAGAATGTGGATATGATTGGTACCTTCGGCGATGGGGAAGAATAGGCTTAGTCAATCAAAATTCTAAAATATTGGATTTAAAATATGAAATTTTAAAAAATAATTCAAATTTTTAGATTTGAAGTGCCAAATTTTAAAATATTTGGATGCCTAAATCCAATATTGCTAGATTCCTTGGATTTGAGCTACTGGATTTTAAAATAATAAACTCCTTAAAAAAAATTATCTATAATTTTCAATATGAGTAATCCATAATTTGTTAGAGTAGTAACTGCAAATATGTTATTAACACATAAAATAAAAATACTTATATTATAAAATTAATTTTTTAATAAAAAAAGTTACTTACAATGATGCTCTGAGACCCCCTAACTTGTGCTCATGTTAAAAATCTCTGATCTTATTGGGTGGATTACAAACTCAAAAAATGTCTAAGATGTTAACAAGGGCATATCTAAAATTCAAGCATATCTCAATTACTGTTCTTGCTTGACAGTTGATAAGAAAACATTGCTCTAATGGCATTAACTATTTTTTTACTCGTAAGCTTTGTATATGAAATTTGATATAAATTTTACACACAATATTTTAGACGGATGGAAATTAGTAAGTTATCACAATCAACACCCAAGCTACTAGAGGTTGTTGTGGAAGCAGGGGAAGGCCTGGAAGCTTGAGTAACAACAGTTTTGTGTTGAATAGTGCAAGGACCCAACATTGCATCTACTGCCCTGTCAGCCATTGCACTTCGTCCCAAACGTCATACTAAAAAGAAGAAAACAATTAAGAAGAGCGTACAAATCCATAGTACATATCAGATCAAATACTTTTTCATGGTAATAAATGGCACTGACCATCGACTATAGAAGTATTGATTCCACCGATTGTAGATCCACCTTATCTACTTATGTAAATAGGTAATCCACTAATTTACATAAAAGAAAGATAGAAACAATTTGATCATGACCACATTACCATAATTATGCCTGTTTAAATACCAAATGCACCAATATATTTTACAACCGGCATATATACCAATATCTTTTTGTGACTGGACCATGTGTATAATTAGCTGTGAACATTCATATCAAAAGAAGCTTGATTTTCGGAATAGATAGCACTCAATAAGTAGATAAGCAAACGCAATTATGCAAATACAACCAAGCTCACAGAATTAAGCTAACACCTGTGCACCGAAATTTGATGGCAATAATTAATGCCCATTAAGGATTACTATTTCAGCAGAATATCTATTGCACCAATCAGTCATGCGAAGACTAGAGAAGAGACAACAAAGTTCTTTTTGTGAGATGAAATTATGGAGATTTTGCCAAAATGCAGGTTCTACCGTCAATTAGAAAGCTTAGTGGTTGTGCAGAAGTGTTCGACATATACAAAATAAGATCTACTCAATGTATCTTCACAGGATCAACTCTGTATATAATCACCTCACTCAATACCTATGTCATATCTTCTATATTTTACTGACTCTGACATGGTCGCTAGATGATTTTGATTTTCAAATTTAGCGTATTACAATGTGTCTTAATGGGATCAACTCTATCACATTATCTCTCCACTTGATAACTCCATCATATCTTCTATACTTTCCTCACTGTGACATGATTGCTAGACGATCTTTAGTTTTCAATTTTGGTGTACTCAGTTCCCCATTAAAAATGGCCTAGTCTGCATGACTCTTTGGTATCCTTCCATTTCTATTTCCTACTACTAACAACAACATTAATATATAACACAATTCTTAGAAGCAGGTGCTATCCGATCTAAACCAAGATTCCATAGCCCTGCAAGATCTCTTTTTTCAGATGACTTAAATCTAAGATGGCAAACCTTTACACCCAAGGGGATAAGATGCAACCCCTTTCATTTATCTCACAAAATGTATCCTATCACAACAATTATTCAATCAAAGCACAACGGATGACAAACCTAGCTGTTAATTCCATTTTAAAATTTGAGCAACGTATTGCTACAGGACTGAAAAAGGCAATTTTAGGCAAACTTAAAATATAACAAAGCATAATACAATCGTTTATGCTCATATAGAAAAGACTATATGTGAATTTTAAGCAATACCAAAGTGGGATTAGCCTTGATCAGTGGGAGAGTAAGAGTTTAGACATAATTATCCAATGGAAAGGAAAAAAGCAAACAAATTGTAAGAGATTTGAAATAGAAGCAAAGAGGAATTAGCCTTGATTAGTAGGAGAATATCTATCCAAACACCAGATAGGTCAAGCAATCATAGGTCATTCTTTGTTATGATTATAAATTAGGACTTTCTTTATTTAAGTATGCCTTAGTTTAGGTTTGCTTTCCTAGTTTAGAATTGCTTATTAAAGGTAAGATTCTTATTGTTATTGCTTTCCTAGTTTAGATTTGCTTCCTAATCTGAGAATGCTCAAGTCTATAAAGCATGTAATTCCCCACTGTCATCAATTACGAAATTGAGCAATAAAGTAGTCTAGCTTATTTATCTTTGCTTTCCCTAACTCTCTTTCCCTTCTTCCCCACATACACTCTTTCCATAGTTTTACCCTTGTAAGCCCTAGGGTTTACAACATTGGTATCAGAGAGTGACTTTCCTGCGTCATCGCTTCCTCGCCGACATGGGAAGCCCAAAGAAACTGGTTTCTAGTTCTACTATTGATCCCTTAGATGTAGCCACCTCCAGCTTTCAGACGGATGTTGTCGAGCTCCAAGGTGAACCGGACCCCGAAGCCCTAGAGCGGAAGACTGACACAGCTGGTTGGGCGGAGCAGTTTCAGAAGCTCTCAGACACACTCACAGTTGTTGCCCAGTCTCAACGCGAGATGGCAGCGACCATGAAAGCCCAGCAAGACTCCTTGGTTGCGCTCACTGGTCGATGCGACACTTTATCCACCTCCGTCCAGCAGCTCATTGTCCGTCCGCTCCCTGCATAGGCCGCCGATCTGCTGCCTTAGAGACCTCCGGGAATGGCACCAACTCAAGGGTCCTCTTCAGCTCTGTTGGGCGATACTTCTGCCTCACTGGCCCCTGAGTTTTGTCCAGCGGTTGACGCCAACCGTCCGTCATCAGCCACTCTGTTTGGGCCTCCCATGCCACCACCGGATCTCCCCCAGTCATCCCGATAACCCACCTCAGAGCATAGCCAGGTACACGAGGCTGAGACAACGAAATCAGCCGTCGCCGGACCCTCCCTCAGCCGTTTGGGCACCCTGCCAGCGACAAACAGGCTAGATTTTTCCTCTTCGGCCCTTCCGGTCGCCTCTAGCCAGCTGCCTCTCCGCCCCATGACAACCAAGGTCGTCGCTTTCCAACCTGTGCTGCCATCAACGGCCTCCGCCAGTGTAACATGGGATTCTTCCGTCGCGGCCACCTTCTTGCCTACTTTGGTTCCGGTCAGTCCTCTCCTCTTGGATGCCTCGCCGACTACTCTCCATCCAGTTCCACTGCCGCTGGGTTTGTCGTTCCCTGCTTCGGCCAGCCATGGCCCCTCTAGAGTGCAGATGGGATCTTCCGCCGCTGCTGCCTTGGCCATTGCAGACTCATCTGAGGCATTAGGGCTAACGGTGGATGCGAGGTATTCTATGGGCAGGTTGAACTCATATTTGGGTGCACCCGACTCCCAGACTGGTCCAACACGAGTTTCACGGGACTTCTTATCCCATTCGAGTCCAGCCCCATCCCTTACACGATCTGACCCACCGGTTCATAGCTATCGGCATGAAGATTTAAACAGACATATCCATGGCTCACTTCCCCAGCCTGGTGCTAGGGGATTTGATGATACTAATAATTATTTGATGCAGGTGGAGGGTTTTCAGGCAGCCCCGGATTACAGAAGGACCAACTTCTACCATGGGCCACCGGTTCCATTTGTGCCAGACTGTGGGCGTGGAGGATCCCGACCCGGAGGACGTCCACCGGGTTATGATACTGCGTTCAGAGACTATGAAGGAGCTGTCCACACCCGCCCAGTTCACCTCACTTTCCCAATCTTCAAGGGTGATGAACCGGAGGAATGGGTCTCACGTGCCCGCCGATTTTTTCACTTCCATCGTACACCAGACCACGAGCGTATTGATCTCGCTTCCTTTCACATGGAAGGACATGCGTTGCAGTGGCTCGAGCACTTTCTGTCTCACAATCTGCATGCTACGTGGGCTGACGTGGAGCGAGCTCTTTGAGTCCGCTTCGGGCCTACTGATTATGAGGACTATAACCTTTGTCTCTCCGTGTTCACCAATCTACCACCGTCAAAGCTTATCAGGATGAATTTGAAAAATTGTCGAATCGGGTTTCTAATTGGCCAGAAGCCGCTTTGATTGGTACTTTTTTGGGTGGTTTGAGGCCCGACTTGCAAGCTTTAGTGTGTATCTTCAAGCCACGCACTTTGACTGAGACAATCCATGTCGCTCGCATGTGTCAAGAGCAGCTTCAGCAGCGTGTTCCACGGGCGCCCCAGTCTTCTACTGGTCCTGTCACCACTATGGGGCGTACTCCTATTTCTCTTAAGCGATTATCACAAGCTGAAATGGAGGCTCATTGCTCCTAGGGCTTATGCTACAATTGTGATGAAAAGTATACCCCTAGCCATCGTTGTAAGACTCTTCATGCTTTTATTGTTGACGATACCCCTTACCCCATGGCTTCTACTGACCCTGTTGCTGAGTTTGACCCTGCCCTCGCTGCCTTGGTAAATGATGTGGACCCGTACTTGTCCTTTCATGCCTATGAAGGTGGTAATGCTCCCAATACTATGCGCCTTAATGGGCAAATGGAAAAACAACATGTCATGGTTCTTATCGCTGCTGGTAGCACTCATAGTCTCATTAACGAAGCCGTTGCTAAAGAGTTAGGCTTGCAGATCTCTAATTGTCCTACCTTTGATGTTATGGTCGGGGATGGTGCAAAGCTTCGCAGTCTGAGGGTTTGTCGTAAGGCATGTCTTCTTGCTCAAGGCCTTACTATCAAGTTTGATTTCTATGTTCTGCCTATCAAGGGAGCTGATATCTTTCTTGGCATGGATTAGTTGTGCACCTTGCGAAAGGTTGAATGGGACTTCGAACACATGCAGATGAGCTTTGAGCTTGATAAAGGTCATACGCCTCCTTACCACCCAACCATAGGATAAATTGCACATCATTCAACACCCTCCTCTGAAGTATCATTGGATTCTCCAGCCTCTTGCTCTTGATGAACGTCTTAATCCTTCTCAGCCTTGAGGACAAGGCTTAGCGGAAGCAGTGGTGGATTGTTATGATTCTAAATTCGGACTTTCTTTATTTAAGTATGCCTTAGTTTAGGTTTGATTTCCTAGTTTAGAATTGCTTATTGAAGGTAGGATTCTTATTGTTATTGCTTTCCTAATTTAGAATTGCCTTATTAAAGGTAGGATTATTATTGTTATTGCTTTCCTAGTTTAGATTTGCTTCCTAATATGAGAATGCTCAAGTCTATAAAGCATGTAATTCCCCACTATCATCAATTACGAAATTGAGCAATAAAGTAGTCTAGCTTATTTATCTTTGCCTTCCCTAACTCTCTTTCCCTTCTTCCCCACATACACTCTCTCCATAGTTTTACCCTTGTAAGCCCTTAGTTTTATCCTTGTAAGCCCTAGGGTTTACAACATTCTTTCACTGACAAAGAATTATTCTTTCCCAAAATAAATAACAATAAAATTTTGTAGGACTTGCAAATCTACAAAGATTGCTAAAAACCAATTTGCATTGGTACGCCATATCTTAAACGACAATTAGAACCTATATACCCATAGATAGAAGTTGCACTTCAATAGTTGTTTACACTATAAAGGTAAACATGACATGAACATTCACTGAATAGAAGACCATCCGATTAGAAAAAAACAAACAAAAAACATAGATAAAATGAGAAGGGGGGAAACAGAGAGGAGAAGGGAGCATGAGAGAGAAGAGAGGAAGTGGTGGTGGAGGCCACCAAATAGGCTCCCATGACCCACAACATCCATTAGTTGGGAGGGGAGAAGAAAATAGAGCTGAAATTGGCCATGAACAGAGCAACCAAGCAGGAAAAACATGAAAAACGTATGATTAGAATCAAAAGGGGAAAATAGAGTGTTGAATAGAGAGGAGGGATGCAGAGGGCAAAGGGCAAAGGGGCTAAGAGGGCCAAGCGGGGGGTGACAGAGGGCAGAGGAGCGAGAGGGCCAAGTAGGGGATGGTGGAGAGCATAGGGGCGAGGACAACCAAGCTGAGTACTGCGGAGGACAGAGGGGCTAGGATGGCCGAGAAGGGGATGGCGGAGGGAGAGAGAAGAGAGGAGAGGATGAGAGGTACCTAGAATTGAAGAGGACGATGACAAAGCCCGAACTCGCTTCTCGGGAAAGACGCAAGCTTCCAGCGAAGATTTCCCCCTCCTGTTGGCTTTCACTCGCCCTGTCAAACGGGAACTCAGAAGGTAATATCGATAGGAACTCAGGAAGGTAATATCCATACGGATACGGACCAAAGTAGAGTATCGATGATTATGAATACAAATGCTTAGTAGGCGCCATAATGGTCGTATATTCTTTTAATATATATAAAAAATATTATAATTAATAATATTTTATTATAATATTTTATTTAGAACATGACAATACAATAGAAGGTCGTAATAACATATATAAGTGCTCTAAAATTATTTTATTTTATAACTATAAACTTCTTCCGTCCTTTATAAATTATTATTTCCTCCGTCTCGTGTTAAGTGCTTTAAAATTAATTTATTTTTGAACCAATTAAGATATTTAATATGAGTCATATAAATATTATGGAGAAACTTATATGGAAGATGTTTAAGTAAATACATAATTGTAGAATATTATATTTAAAAAATATATATAAACTATATAGACCCACCTATATTGATCTTATATAATTTTTTAAAAAATATTTTTAATATAATAAAAACATCATCATTCGACCATATCATATCAATACGACCGATATATATCGAAGATACGTGTGGAGGGTATATCACCCCCATACCCATATCGATATGAAGGGGAAGGAGAAGAAGAGAAACCAACTTCATTGGATTTCACAAGACCAACTCGAGAGGTGGTACGATGAAATCCAAAACTTACGTTATAATCACTATTCTCAAATTCCTATCATTATACAATTTATAGTTTTTTGACTAACCCTGAATTGTAAATTTTACATTTAAAATGCCAAATAACTAATTTTGTATTTTAAGTATATCATTTCAAATCTTGATACACTAACGCAAGATTGTAAATACTATTGTTTAAATCATCAATGACTAATACAAAATTCTAAAATTTTAAAAATTTATTTTAAAATCCAAATTGACTAACCCCCTAATATGATATGGCCGGTACAACCGATATATATCAAAGATACGTGTGGGGGGGCGTATTGCCCCTTTTACCATATCAATATCGATCGATATAGGTATATATCGACCGATACGAACCCGTATCGGTTAATACGGCCTCCCATGCTCGTTGTGTCTTGAATAGATAGAGAAAGAGGAAAGAGAAGGACCTTTGTCTTCTATTGGCAGGTGACTTTGTCAATGCTCCAAGGATGAAAGCAGGGGAGGAGTGATGTGCGTTTTCAATAGAGGGAGAAAGACGAAAAAAATTAAAGACAAAAAACAAAACTCTCCCCAACACAGAACAGTTAAACAATAGACACATACTTCCTTTTGCATTACCGGACTAGAAAAATAATGCCAATATGCAAAAACGAAAAGCCACGAACACTAGACATGAATAAATAGAGATTGGGGACCTTCCTTTTAGCTTTGGGTGGGTAGACATAAGTGTAAGAAGACTTTATGGATCGTACATGAGAAGTGAGGGGAACCCACCCTTTGGCCCAACCTAACTTGTAGATCGTAAGATTTGTCTATCCTCACCGGTTACCAGGTTTCATTAATACTTGGTGCCTGGGAGGCTGCCTCATCATCAAAAGTGTGGTATGAAAGGAACTTAAGAACAAAACTCAGCAAGTTTACGGGTTCGCCCTTCCACAAGACCACTAGTCACGTTGTGGTCATAGTAGGTGATCATAGAAATATTTTTTAAAATTTTAAATATTTTTAGAAAACACAGGTATAAGAGGAGAAACTACCAAATACTGAGTCGATATTGGGTTCTAAAAAGTCTATCCCAAAGGTAAAGGAAACGGAGAAACTACTAAATACCTAGTTAATATTGGGTTTTAAAAAGTCTATCCAAGGAAAAAGAAATAATTTTTATATTATGATAATAAATTTAATATAAAAAATATATAAAAACCCTTAATATTTGAGATCGATGACATATACATTAATGTTAATACCTTCTATACTATAAGCTTATTGTCAATTTATCAGCTTCCAAAGGTAAAAGTTCAACATTTATCAGCACCTAAATGATAAGAGTAAGTGGACGCTGCACTGTATTTCTTATTAGGTGCTGAAAAGTCTAATCAAGAAAATCCGTGGTCCTGCGTAAGACAAACGGAACATCCACAACACGTTCCAAAAGTCCGTCAAATAAGAACTCACCCGAATTTATCAAAGAAGACTTTTAATTAATCTCTCCTTCGTCCTTGACGCTGCGCTGCATTTCTTCTTAGGTGCTGGAAAGTCTAATCAAGAAAATCCGTGGTCCTGCATTAGTCAAACGGAACATCCACAACACGTTCCAAAAGTCCGTCAAATAAGAACCCACCCGAATTTATCAAAGAAGACTTTTAATTAATCTCTCCTTCATCCTTCTTCCTCGGATTAGACTACATATGAACAGATTTGTAAGAGTTGATCGAGCAAACAATATGGCACACATTAGCCACTAAACACTGAAAAAAAAACAATTAAGGAACCAGCAGGGTCATCTCTTTTCCACTCGTTAACGGTGGTATGCGTTAAGGGATACAAGACTTCAATGGGGTTGTCTACTGCTACTCGCGCATAGAGACCAGACAACCACCAGCCCACTGGACTGTGGAAGGAAATCCAATCCCCGTTTGGTATAAAACAGATGAAGTTCAGCTCAGCTCCAGCTCTCAACATTCATGTATTTGATTCAACCCTCATCTGCTAGCGATGGCACGGCTTCATCCCACCCCATCATCAGCTGCCCTTCTTGCACTTGGTCTCCTCATCTTGTTCATCTCCTTCACCCTTCTTAGTGGCACTGTTCAGGCCCGAGCACTACCAGAAATCCTGGGACACAATGGAAACTACGGACAGAGGAATGATTATGGTTTTATTTGCTACTGATGTCCTCCCACTGATCTTTACCGGAGCAGTCAATGTTCAACAGCTCCTGTAAAGTGGAGGATATCTTGGAGGAGGGCAAATTTTTTTCCGCGGGAGAGTGGAAGCCGTTTGTGTTCTGGTTCTGGCAATTGCAATAAACGTAGACATAAAAGGAAATGACGCTTGATCTGATAGACAGTAAGCTTTGACGCTTGATCTGGTAGACAGTAAGCTTTCCTGCTTCTCTATGTTCTAGTCATAAAATAAGCGCTTTCTTTATAAACGAAAGTCTTTACTTGGTTTTTTGTGTATTATTCAATAACGAGGATGCTGGCCTTACTAAGAGGCAATGAGTTGCTGTAACATGTGCCCTTCTATGGTTATGAATTTTCTTTCTTTACTTCTTTCGTGAGCATAAATCATTTACATATATAAGCAATAATCAAAGTTCAAAGAACAATAAGGTAATTGATGCAGCGCTCAATTGAAAATAGAATTTGAAACAAAACTCTTTTGAGATTTCACTGATTTGAAGATCAAATACAGAAAGTAAACAAACTGAAGTTCTTCCTCCCGAAGAATCTCTCAGTTTTAACTCAGAAACAGAGCATAGGGATAAACCCTCATTTGGAACAATCCAAATACAGATGGAAACTTCATTTAGCAACTAACTAACTGACTTCTATTACAGAAGGCTAATTATACTGAACCAACAATCCTTTACCAATCAAATATCATGGACCAGAATGTAAATTGACGCCGTTATATCTGGCCCTGTTTCCATTCACTGTTCCGGTGTCCAAAGGGAGAAGACGATTGACAGTTTTAGTGACAGTTTTTGTTATACCAAGATGTCTCAAGTGCCCCTCACTAACCAACGTTATTCAATCCACTCATTAGTGATTGCCAGAATTGCCCCTGTCTTTTTTATAAAGTTTTCACAGGTGTTCGATGAAATGCCAGAACCAATCTTCATTATCCAATTTCGATGATATTAATTTGCTACTGCATCAAACCCTCCTACCCAACAAAAGCTCGAGCTGGAAATCAAAAGTTCTGAATAACCACCTCATCTTCATGATTAATCACCTCATCTTCATGAAATGGAAATTAAGCACAAGCATTACAATCCAAAGGCTACAATCAACTGTTTCAGTTTAGAAATTCTGGAGCTTCAAAACTGAGTAATGCCAAAGAAGGAAAGCTGAATAGACACAATCATCTGGTGGGGGCTCTTCAAACCACAAAAAAATGGATAGAAGTGCCTTCTCAATTGACAGGGATTCTTTCTTCATCTGGTGGGAATTTCTTACTGTATCAATGCGTCCATTGGAGTTCCTTACGTTGTATGAGGGATCCTGAGGAATGGACGAACAAGTAGGAAATGGAACTTCTACTTGTGGACCTGGAACTGCCACCTGGGCCAAATCTTTGGATGAGCTGCTCGAGCCAGATGTGCCTGAAATTCTATATTTATAATATTGCAAAATCCCGTTACAGGCATATGCAGTGGAAATAAGCTTGTTCTCAAGCTTGAGTAGCATTTTCTCAGCTTTCTTGTGTAGCTCTTTCCCTTTGGCATCCATGCTTCTCTGGAAGATTTTTCTAACACAATCTAGCTCTTTTAGAAGAGTGTCCAGACCCCAATCCTTTGCACAACACACAAAAACTTCTTTAACAAATCCAAACAGCTCTGAAACGTGGCCACAACCAAAGCAATTAAATTGCATCTCTACGGTCCAGGGAGCTCCTTTAGAGCTAGGACCTGGCTTAATTAGATTCATCTGAATGCCACACATGGTGTGACACCAATGCAGACAGACATCACACCCAACCCAACTGCAAGTATTTGCGGCACAATCAAAATTCTTACACACAGGACACATGCAGGAGCTATAAAATTCCTTTTTTGTCGAGCATATTTTGCAATCACAATCATCAACAGGAAGCAAGCTCTTGCAAGTGATGTTATTACACCTTGTAAGCAAAATTATCTCAATCAACTCAGTCGTAGTGAAGGATGAACTTTCTGACAGATATGACTTAAGACCTATCCTAATGACGACCAAGACATCCAACTGAATATATCTATTCAAATATTGAAATTCAATTCCTGCTTGTATAAGGACTGCAACAATTTCAGTTTGCAAATGAACATATCTATTGATCCAAATAATCAAACCTGCCTGTAACAAGGTAAATTTTTGCCATTTACAAATCAAAACAAAAATGTTACTGCCTTGAGTTAGCATATGGAAATTCCACTTGTTCATGGGCATTTTCAATTCCTTCAAAGTAATTAAAATCTGTCCAGGAATTTTCAAAAGAACTTTCATGCTTCCCTCGGCCACTCGAGAATCTGTTAACATATTGTGAACTGAATAGCTACCAGAATTAATCCTGGTTTTAGCTAATTGCATCACTGGTCCAACTGATGTAGTAATAATACTCTTCACAGGCATAATGCAATTCTTTTGTTCTTTCAAAATTTTCACATCGAACATTCCAAGTTTATTTTGTAAAGCAGAAAGTTTCTCTGCAAACTTCTTCGTTTCCTGAGTTATGTCAGTTTCTTGAAATTCCTTCAACTTAGTTGTGTCTGACTTTGATTTCTCAATGATTGATTCATTCTGATCTATGACCCAACTAATTTCGGTTGCAGCAATATCAAACTCATCAGTTTGTAAATGTATTTCCAACACATGCTTAGTAATAATATAACAGAATTTCTTGAATTTTCACTTCCTTCAAAGAAAGTGAAATAAACGTTTCCCATTTGAAATCCACTCTTAGAATTATAATGGCTGAGAACTTTTTCCTTGAATCAAACGTAGCATGATGAACTATCTGATGAAGCTGGAATATTACTTTTTCTTTCCATTTCTGAACTAAATCATTTCCTTTAGCATACTATCGAATACCTTGAATGCAATGATTAACATTTAGGATTTGCTGTACTAAATAATTTTCTGAGATATATTTTTCCTGGAAAAGATCTTTTAGATAGAACCAACTAAAACTAAACTGTTTAACGTCTTTCATTTGTATCACTTGTATAGACTTGTACCAGGCTAAAATCCTTTCTTTCCTCCAACAAACATCTAATTTTTTCTTGCTTATTTTCTTCAAACAAATGGCAGTTATAATTCTTTCTGTGAACACTTCCATCCAGGGTGGTTTTGGTGATATGTATAACATAATTTTCCAAGGTATAATCCAAAATTCAGCAATTTGAAAGTTTAAAACTGAGATAAAAATACCTTGATGAATCATAGACATATCATGATAAAATTTTGCTTGCCTAGCATCCTGTCCATGCTTATACAGCAAAAGTAAATCATCTCGATCACCCTTTATAGTTTTGCCACTGCCAACATTAACAGAATTGGTAAAATTTTCTTCCATTGATTTCTCTCTTTTGAATGGCTTTTCAGTTGAATTTTCACTTCCCAATTTGTAATTATCAGCTGAATTATAGTCATTGACAGTCTTCAAAATGCTAACTGCTGAGACATCTCCTACTGACTGACTTATCAACAGATCTGAGGCTAAAGATACTTCTTGGTCCATTCCATGTTCCTGAGTTTCTTTTTTTTTTGTGCCATGTCTTCCTTGATTTCAATTTTTGAATTTGAATCCACAAGATGTAGAGAATTCTGTAAACCTTCTAATTCTAACACAGCTTCTGAGTTATTGAACTTTAATGAAGAATTCTTTATCTCAGCTTGAACATACTTTCCTGTAACCATCTGTATTTTTTTAGCTTCAGTCTCTTGTACATCTTGAGTAGTTAATCCATGAAATCCTTCATCATACTCAAAAACAATATTAAAATTCTGTTGATAACTTTGATAATGACTAGAATTTGACTATTCATAAGCAACTAGCAAAAATTTACTTTTCAGTAATTTCTTCATACGTGACCAAGATTGAATGGGATATTTACCATTGATCATTCTGGTTTGCTAAATTCGAGACCACCAACTTGAAGCCCGGCTTTTCAGTTTTCCAACCACAATTTTACACTTTATATCATCATCCAAAACCCTCATATAGTAGAAAAAATATTCTACTTCATCCAACCAGTCTAAGAATTGTTTAGCACACATTTGTCCATTAAACACTGTTATTTCGACCTTAGATTTTAATCGAGGTAGGAAAGTAGTCGCACCTTGATTTGTAACTGGATTTGAGTTTCGAAATTCATTCTCACCACGGGAATATGCATCAAGTCCTTGCTGCAGTGTTGGAGCTCTCTAAAATCGAGATTGAGGATACCCTGTTTTTCTCGGATCTGAAATCCCATTTCTCACAGTAAACTGATTTGAGTTCACAGAAGAATTTATAAACATACTTAAGTTTCGATTTATCATTTCTAGCTGGTTCGTCATCTATTGCATCGACTGCTACATTTGTTGCTAGAGAATCACCATATCCGCCTTTGATGACGAGCTTGAAGAAGACTCTCCATGATCGTTGGTCGCCATCGCAAACAATTGAAATGAGCTCCGATACTAAATTGATGCAACGCTCAATTGAAAATAGAATTTGAAACAAAACTCTTTTGAGATTTCACTGATTTGAAGATCAAATACAGAATATGAGTATGCAAAGGAAAAAGGTGAGTCAAACTCTTCCTTTTAGTCTTTTGATGTAGTACCACAATAATTAGAAGTATCAATTATTTACTTTGGTATGACCAGAGTAAAAAAGCTTCTTATGAGGCTCCTAATGCCTCATGAAACATGTGATTGAAGAAATTTTAAGTCAGCGTTGTTAAAGGAGAGGAGGTAAGCCTCAGAGGGCTCTACCTTAATTTGAAATGACGTGGCATGATATTGGCGTTCGCAAGAGTAATAAAGCTTAGATAATGAGTTTATAAAATAGTACAACAAAATATAGGAGAAAGATGGCGATGGAAACTAGTCATTTAAAAAAATTAGTGTTGATCCCTATAATTAAAAAATACTTCTAATTATAAGTAATTAGCAAAAAAAATTAAAAACATTATTTTTTCTGCAAATAATGTCTCACTTCCCTTATCTTTATTTTTTACCTTTTTTTATGATCAACGGTGTACATACTAGTACACATTAACATCAGTGACATTTAAGTTACAGCACAAAACTTCCTAACAAATTTAAATCACCAGCATAAAAAATTATTTTTAAAAACTAACATAACACAAGAAAATCACTAAAATCTAACAAGGAAGATCACTAAAATCTAACATAACACTAACATTACAGAACATTACAAAATTCCCTAACTAGATTAAATGTATCAAATTTTTATATTTAAATTAGGGCAAAAGAAGCATACCTAAATCGGCTTGGTAACAAGGCGGCACTCAAAATAGAAGTCAAACAAGGAAGAGCGGACGAAATCAAGGCTGGGGCGGACTCAATGAAAGCTGGGCAGATTCAAATCAAGAAGGTGGACAAGATCGCGGCGGAGTGCAAAAAATCGTCGCGGCGGCGGAGCAAATTGTCGAGACGCGGACGAAATCAAGGCTAGGGCGGACTCAATGAAAGCTGGGCAGATTCAAATCAAGAAGGCGGACAAGATCGCGGCGGAGCGAAAAAAATCGTCGTGGCGGCACAGCGAACTGTCAAGATGGAGAAAATGCGGAACGGAGTGCAGACGGGTTCTGTAAGTAGCGTGAAGGACGAAATCGACTTAAGTTGATTTCGTTCTTTAAAAGGATGAAATCGACTTAAGTTGATTTCGTCGATTAGAAGGACAAAATCGACTTCGTTGATTTCGTCCTTCTAAAGGACGAAATCGGGTTAAGGGTTTTAAAACTTGACCCGGTTTCGTCCTTTAGAAGGACAAAATCAGCTTAAACTTGATTTTGTCCTTCTAAAGGATGAAATCGCTAAAAAAATTTAAAAAAAAAGCCACGCAGGCGCCAACCGCCGCAAAAACGAACACTATTTTGGGAATTATTTCCTAAAATGGTAAATAATTTTTTTTAATATTATTTATATAATTTTCCCTTTATTTTTTGTTCTTTATCTATATTTTGGAGTTCTTCTTCGAATTATGGCTGTTGTTTGATTTTATTTCCCTTTTCTCAAAAAGAAAAAATATGGTGGTTTTGGTAGCTCTATAACTAGTTTTAAAAAAATATCTGGTGGTTTTGGCATTGCGTGGACTCTATAAACCAGAGACTGGATGCAACAATAATGAAAGTATCCATGCCAGTGCAGTGCAAAGTTCAGATTCAAATAGAACATATGGAAAATCTGTTTCAGGACAACCCATTTGTCCGCCAAAAACATCTGCTGCTGATCTTTGGTTTGTACTCCAAAGGTATAATACTGTTTATTGGTTCAACTTTTCCCTCAAAATGTTTCTTCTGGTATGCTTAAGTAATCATATAAAGATAATGTTTTTTCCTTTTAAAAGTAAGAATGAAAGACATTTGCTATATTACAATTGGCCTTTTGAATTAGTTATTCAATTAGTATGATTATTAAGCATGTGTCAGCTATATGCTTTTCTTCACCTTGGACATCCTTTGTTTTTTCTTAAGTTGAAGGAATGTCTTGAAACTTATTGTGTTTCCTTGGAGATAAATAACAATTTTGTCTCCAGGTTCGAATTTAAATGTCATTGTAATCATTATGTAATTATGTTATTTATAAACAATGAAGATGGTGATGAAACATGGTCTAAGTAATTGTTGTATATTTGTTAGTTCATTGCTTAACCTTTATGAGGGTTTTTCTCCGTATCTTCACACATGGATAGTTTTAGAATCTCATTTGAGTTTAGTATTGGTTTGATTGTCTTTAAGTAGTTTGATGTCTAAACTTAAGGGATATTTTGATCTCAACTAAGAGAGTTAAAAATGTACATGTAGATTTACATGTCTAATTGATGGTTTGGAATTTGAAATTCACATATTTTTCTACTGTGTCATTCTTCCCAGATAATGGCATGATCCTGCTTTGACTCTTGGTTGTCTGCTAAGAGTTTGTGCATTTTACTTATGGTTGTGCAAGCAAAAATGCTTTTGCGGTGAACCTAATTTTTGCTTGATGGCTGGACTTTGCCAGAAAATTTTCTTTCACGCCACTTCTAACTTTAGGTGCCTTGTCGTCCCTAAGAATTTCTTTTCAAAATTATTTTTCTTCCTGTGGATTTGTTATTGAAACGAAGATTTTGGCTTCAAGAGTGATAACCAGCTTAAGTGTGATAACTAATAGTGTGATTAGTTTGTCTTGCTACTGTGTTTAGTTTAATTGATTTCTATCCATTTACTCTTCATGTGATTTTAGCTATAATACCAATTATTGTTGGCACATAGACACAGTGGCCAAAACAATCCGAGGAGCTTTTGGGCTTGATTGTTAATTCACTCAGAGCCCTTGATGATTCTGTTTGACAAGATTGTCTAGAGCCCAAGAGGAGGACAATAAATCAAGTAGGGAGGACATGGAGACAATAAATTAGGAAATTCACAATATGGACTCTTCCAAATTTCATCTTTTCTCTCCTTGTTTATTGATCTGATTCAGGCGAAACTGAATGGAGGAATTTCTTACTAGAACCAACATGAGTGCAGAAGAGTTTAAGCAGCTTCCTAACACTGCATTTCTGATCAGAAGGGGGAGGAGCGACGGCTGCTGGTAATCGCCCAGAAGGGTGGAAATGGCGGAAGCGAGACGGGGCGATGGCGGAAGAGGGATGGGAAACTACTGGTTGTCGCGGAAGAGAGAGGGGCGACGGCTGATCTGGTCGCCCAAGAGGGGAGGTTGAGTTTAGAAGGGGCTCTGTTGGTCGCCAAGAAGCGGAGATCGGGGAGGGCTGCCGACTTGACGGAGAGAAGAAGGTCGGGGTGAATGCGAAAGGAAGAGCCAGGGTAGTACGGGGGAAAATAAGAATGTAATCAACTTTGACTTTTTTAATGTACGATTTATAATTTACTAGTTAGGGAAACGAGTATTTACGAATTTATTTAATTAAAAGGGAAAATTATTAAAATAATAATAATAAAAAAATATTTACTAAAATATATCATTTTAAGAAATATTTCTCAAAAGTGGTGTTCGTTTTTGCCACGCAGCGTGGCTTTTTTTTAAATATTTTTTAAGTTGATTTCGTCGTTTAGAACGACAAAATTGGTTTTTATACGATTTCGTCGTTCTAAACGATGAAACCTTCTATTACTTGACCTGGTTTCGTCATTCAGAACGACGAAATCAACTTAAGCTGATTTTGTCATTCTGAACGACGAAACTACCACCCTTAGCTAATTTCGACCACTGGTTCCGGAACAACACTGATTTTGTCGTTCTAAACGATGAAATCAAATTAAATTTTTTTAAAATTACTATTTAAAATTACTATTTAAAACTAATTTTATCACATGTCCCTGTTCATTCATTCAAAACACAAAACATAGATGTATATGCACGACTTCATTCATTCTACCCATAACAAATATCACTATCACGAATATCACCATAACAAATATAAGTAAAGTACATTATATACGAGTAACAAATATAATACATCACAAGTAATATCATAATCTCCTACCTCCTACGTCCTCGTCCTCGCCCTCGTCCTCGACGGTGGTGTACGAGCTCCTCATGATCTACTTCTGGCTGTGGCTCTAGCTCTGGCTCCGACTGGGGCTCGGGCTCGGGCTCCGACTGGGGCTGGGGCTCCGGCTCTGGCTCCGGCTCTGGCTGCAACTCCATGTTAGGCTCCTGCTCGGGCTCCGGCTCAGCATAAGTAATAGATGGTACAATACGAGCTGGCTGATGTTGTCTATAATATAAAATCGGATTTGCCTGAGTGACATGTGTAGTGTCTGGAAATGATGAACTTGGAGGAGAGCTATATGCTGCTGATGATGATGGAATATCAGGGCATGAAGAGTGCATCGGCTGCGTCTGAGCGGCCTCGTCGACAGGATAATCTCTATGAACATTCGTGATCACCGAATGAAGTAGTGGCAAGCTACGAAGGACATCATTAGACGCTCTAATCACCGACTCACATGATGCTGCTAAGTCCTCACGCGAAGTACAGGTGACAAGTGCATCACTCAAATACGCATTAGTATGTCGAATCTGACGAAGCTATAAAAAAATAAATTAAATATTAGATAAATAATTAAAACGAAATAAGAAAATAATATATGCCTTAATTAACAAAGTTGTACTTACTAGAGCTGCCTCAGATGCTCCCCTAGGCTGATATGTCATCTCCTCTACATCATCATGTGGTAAAATATATCATCGTGTAATCGGTAAATACCAGTGCATATAAATACTACGAACATCTCGCAATGTCGTAGCCAGCTCCCCTCTAATAATAGTGGCTCTCCTATCCTCCCATCGAGCAATATATGACGCATGATATATAGCCCAGTACGTAATATGGCGGCCCTGTCGAGTGATGCGATGGACAAACTCGACAGTAGAAGGTGGGACCCCTTGCTCCAGGTTAAACTGGAGCATTACACGATCTGGCACATACATCTCTATAATCTCATAACATATGAGAGGGGTTCGAGAAAGCCACACCTCTCGACCGTCAGTGCAGAGTGGAGGTATCACAGCCAACAAGTCCTCCGAGTACGAATGCCAAATAATCTATATAATATATAAAGATACGTTAGTTTAAATAATGACAAAATTTTTTAAAATCATTACATAAAAAAGTTCAACACGGTAATAAAATTACCTGGTATGGCCGCTGGTGGTCTAACTCCCCTCTATACAACCGGAGGACTCCTTGTGGATTTTCGGTTCTCTTCTTCTTAACATTCCACCTTAAGGAGTTAAATTTAAGAAATGAGTTCAGCATATGTTCATAAAACGTTGCTTAAAAAGTAATGTGGTAAACATAAATACAACCTACCTCGCCCCTAATGGAGCACCCTCGACCAAGCGACCCATCTCAGCAGTTGGTCAGCAGACGTGTAAGTGCTCCCACGACCATAACTATGTCATAAAATAGTGATAACAAGTATTAGAATTAAAAAAATTATATGTGACTTAAAACTCCAAGTAAAGTTACACAATAATTTACCTGAAGAAGAGTCAGACAGCCCACAATCCCCGAGGTCATGGCCTAGCATGCCTTTCCTAACTCTCGGTATAAGAATGCGAGAGTAGCAATGCCCCATGAATAAGTGCCAGCCATGTCAAAGTCGGCAAGGAGAGAGAGATACGAAACATGCACGTGGCTGCTCGTGGTATCCGCAAATATGGTGGCTCCAAGTAAATGCAATATATAGGCTCGTGCATGCTGCTCGATAACTATCTCTGTAGCATCGGCTGGGAGCTCACGAAACTCCTGTAAGAGCCATCGTAGGCTCACTCGGCTACCACGCATCACTATAGGAGGAGGAGCTCTACCAAGAAGTCTAACTAATATATCCATATGAGCTCCTCCTGTCATGCCTGTCACCGGACCTCCATCAATACGGAGTCCTAATAGAACTGCCACATCCATGAGCGTGATGGACATCTTTCCATATGACAAATGAAACGTCTGTGTCTCCCTCCTCCATCTCTCAACAAGAGCTGTCAATAGAGGCCGATCGAGACGAACATACTGTAGATGAATGAAATAGCCGAATCCCGCTCGCTCGATATAAGGTAATATACGCTCATCTATAGGCCAATGGCGGAGATATTTAAAATGTTCAGTGCACTCAAGGCACCCGGGGTCCTACAATAAATTTTAAAATTATAACATGTCGTACTATATCAACCAAAAAACAATGAAACAAATTTTAAAAAAAGTTATCATACCTCTCCTCTCCAAATAGCAGCAGACCTATGTGACTCCTGCTCTACGAGTAAAGAAGCGTCACTCGGGCCTGGCCCGTAACAAGGCTCTGCATGATCCATATGATCTGTGGAAGATGAAGATCATATCATTAATCGTAAGGAATACATGCATATGTAACTAAAAAAATATAATAATCGTAAGGAATACATGCGTACCAATCAACAGGAGGGTTTCTACATGATTTACTATTATGCCCACTTTGTTTACACCTCCTGCATTTATATCCTCCTCTACCATCTCTTTCCATTGTTCTGCGGTCCATGGTATTCCTAATGCGAATAGACCGTGGGCGACCGGGTTGCCTTGTTACTATCGGTGGGTATAACACAAATGGTATATCCCTCTCCCAATACTCCCGACCACGAGGAGAATAAAATTCTGTGGAGTACACATTTCTTTAAGTAGAAGATGTGTAAAACAGTGATGCATTGATTGGCTCCTGCCGCTTTGCCCACACGGCGATAAGGTGCGAGCAAGGATAACCATAAACCTGAGGGATGTTGCATGTACAAGTATGTATCGCAGCATTTACCATAACCTTGCGGGCACGAATTGATGTCACTTCGTACTGACTCCTGTTGATCCTATTAACTATATACTCCCCAATTTTTCTTGTTTGCTCTCTCAATATAATTACACAATTGATGCAATAACGCATACAATGTCACAAATCATATAAAAACATGTTCAAAAACTCAAATCCTCCTCATTTTCCAAAATTTGAGAGACTTGTCATCTTAAAAAACAAAAACTCATTAATTAAAAATTCATCTCAATTCAATAATCTTAAACAAAAAGAAACACACAAAATGACTTAGAACAATACTTCTAAAACTAGGGCTCAATGACGGGACAATCAAAACTTCAAATTTTTTCGATGTAATATACAAAAGATAAATTTTTTCAATGTAACATACAAAAGAGATATTACAACGATTGAAAAAAAGGTAAATAAAAAAAATAGAAGGACACGCACCAAAAAAATGAAACGGGAGCGGCTCGACGTGGGCAGCGGCGGGCTAGACCTAGTCGGCTATAGCGGACTGAGGTCGGCGGCGGCGGGCTGGACGTTGGCAGCGAGAATGGCGGCGTCCGGACGTCGGCAGAAGTGGCGGAGCGAAAAACTACTGACTGGAACACGACTGGTCTAGCTGGCGGCGGCGGCAGCGGGTTGGACGTCGGCGGCGAGAATGGCGGCGTTCGGAAGTCGGCAGAAGCGGTGGAGCGAAAAACGAGTGACTGAAACGCGACTGGAGGCGGAGCGGAGTCGCGGATATAACTACAATGATTTCGTCATTCAGAATGACGAAATCAATGTTGTTCCGGAACCGGCGGTCGAAATTAGCTAAGGGTGGCAGTTTCGTCGTTCAGAACGACGAAATCAGCTTAAGTTGATTTCGTCGTTTTGAACGACGAAACCGGGTCAAGTAATAAAAGGTTTCGTCGTTTAGAACGACGAAATCGTATGAAAACCAATTTTGTCATTCTAAACGATGAAATCAACTTAAAAAATATTAAAAAAAATCCACGCTGGTGCCAGCTGCTTGGCTGGCACCTGCGTGGCAAAAACGAACACCACTTTGGGAAATATTTCCCAAAGTGGTATATTTTGGTAAATATTTTTTTTATTATTATTTTTTTAATAATTTTCCCTAATTAAAATCTTACGTAATAATATATATTTTATAGGGATATATTGGGTATTTAGGCCTAAAATTAATCGTGTCCGAGATACTTTACCACTTTTGGATAAAAATACCCTTACCTCTCCATAAAAATAGTTGCAGCCAATTTGATTTTTTCCAACTGGCAAATGACAGTTTAGGTCATGGAGTGAGTATTTACTTGTTTATGTAGTTTATTTTTCATAAAATTATAGGTATTCTATAGGGGTATCCCTAGAATTTGTAGTCAAAATTAATAGCGTTCGAGACATTTTACCATAAGCGGACAAAAATGCCCTATATTCATATCCCTCCTTTTCCTACATATTTAGATGTAATTTTGGTTAATTTTTGGGGTATATTTAAGGTATGGGGCCGTAGTAATTAATGATAATTAATGAGGATAAATAAATTTATCATGTTGGACAAAAATGTCCTTCATACTTATAGTTTGGTTTCGTAGGATGGTGTTCGTAATTCAGATTTGTTTTTAGGGATAGTTTTGGTATTGACATTGTTATCGGTTGTTTAATAATTAATGTGATATTTATGGGTAGTGATTTATTTGGTAGGTTATGCCATTTTCGGTTGGATGTTGGATTACCTTTAATATGGGGGCATTTCTTGCCTTTTAAGGTAGAATAAATTTAATAAAAAAATGTTACATTGGATTCAATTTAAGATGGGGGTGTTTCTTGCCTTTAAAGGTGGATTAAATTTAAAAAAAAACGTTAACGTATTATTTATGGATAGTAATTTATTTCATAGGTTCCTCTAATTAGCTTTGGCAAGTTAATACATGCCACATTTGGGTTAAATGGGACGTTAAATTTAATCTAGAAAGAAAATATTACTTGCCTTTTAAAATTCTTTTGTTTCGTATACCAAAATATTATGCCTTTTGAACTTCTTTCATTTTAATTGGGCGTTTCTTGCCTTTTTAACTTCGGTCAAACTTTTATTACTTTTTACCATTTTCGTATAGCTGTCATGCCTTTTCTATTTTCTTCAGGCCATTCTCCTCTTGATGATCGGTCTCCCCTCTTTCTGAGCCAGTCCCATCCTCCATTGCTCCTCCCTTTTGGTGCCACGCCCACCTCCTTTCTGTACCATTGAAGCTCACCAAGCCAATATCTACAATACCCCATTATCCCTCGGTTGCAGTCGTTTTCACTATTTCTTGCCATATGAGAGTGCACTCTGTTCTGAATTCTGATTTTGTAGAGGACAGTGACTATGGACAGCGACATGGAGAAGCAGCAAAGAGGAAAATCACGTTGACAAGGCTATTTATGGATGATGCTTCTCACTAGCTCCTTGCCACTATAAAAAACCGTAATAAGCAATCTGCGAGAGAGACTCACAATAGCTCGTCGAGGTACTGATCCAAACCTCCGCCTCCTTGCCTTTAATTGATCCCTTCGCCTCCTCGCTTTTGCTTGATCTCTGCATCATCTTCGCTTGCATCAGATGTTTTAATATGGTATTGTTGTGCTTTGTGATTTTTATCTTTTCGATTGGCGGTGAATCTACGACTGTTTCTATTAAGGTTTTGAGACCGATTATTCCTTGTATTGACTATTCGTAGACTTTATCTGTTTCTTTGATTTGTAGGCGTGTTTATTCATTTGATTATTACTTTTAATTGATCACTAATCGTATGCAGTGGTTCCATGGGATAAGATCAATTGTGTCCGCTTTGATGTGGTTTATGACTATGGATGTTTGTCAGGTTTGTGTTGGATGGCGGCTTTTATCATTGGCCAAGGCTTTAACTTTGGCTCTCCTTTTGGATTTACAGGTTTTCGACTGCAATCAAATGTCTATTCCCACAAGTGGATATTCCAGCTCCCAAGGCAACCTCGACAAGCAGATTTTGTAGCTCATGTAGTGCAAGCTCCTCTCCGAGCAGGAGGTTGGGTTTCTCTTTTGCTCTCTTATTTTTTCTGGAATTTTTTCCTTATTCAGCTCCTGTGCCGGTTGGATTTGGGATGGCAGATGTTTATATTTTTCAATCAGTTGATTGGTAGTTTTCCTATTTGTACCCTTGAAAGATGTCTCATTTCTTCTTGAATGTATTATGATTCATTTCCATGTGGATGCCATTTAGATTTTTGTGGATTGCATGTTGTCAATTTTGATTATAATAAATTTTCCTGCACAGTCTGGTTTTGTAAAAGGTATAACTTGGTTGTAACACCCTGTCGATTGGGATGATGGTATGTTCATAATTTACTTCAATGTTACTTTGGAAATGGATCATTTTTCTTGAGTGTACCGGTCTTTTTTTATACTTGCAGAATTGATTGTGCAAAAGGAAGACTCCTGGTAAAATATGTATTGCCCTAGCTATGGTTACATCTTGATGACTATGCCAAATTTGTTGAATGAATGTCAGACAATTTGACCTTGATGTTAACTGTCTAAAATTTGGCTTTCTTTTTAAAGCTACTAATCTTTATTTTCAGATCTTTGAATGTTTTTAATATAGAAAATCTACATGATATTGGAACTTGGGTATTTGGGAGTTCATAATCTTTCTAATCATTATACACATTGAATTTCTTTCTCTCTCAGAATGCAGATATATGTTTTCACCATTATCCTTTTATTGGATGCACGAAGGAACATCTGTGATGATGAGTCCATTTGTTTGTAATTTGGGTGTAGGCTATGGAGTATTTCTCATCCTATTAAAATAAGTGAAGAAGTTTTGTCTTTAAAAAGATATCAAGAAAGAGTCAATGAACCAGGAATTCCTTGCCAAAAAAAGGTTAGTTTAGATTTATATAAGTGACATAGTAACATTATTAAGTTTATTGTATTTGTTCAGTCATCATGTTCTCTTGTCTGTTTACAAAGAGACTGGCATTGCACTTGCACGGTTCTAATGAGTAGCTCCTTTATTTCAGGAGTTGTCAGACATAGCAGGGGATATTCTTTGTCGTGTTTCACAAACACATGAAGTGATTATGTAAACTATAATCAATCTACATAGGAACTCATTTCTCACATTCATATGTGGGATGCGGCTGCATGTTATGATCAAACACAAACTTTCTGATAATTTTAGGTCTCTAGATAAAACAATCTCCAATCTTGAAATGTAGCTGGCCACTCCTAGAGCTACACAAGCAAGCAATTGGGATGCATCTCCGGTAGCTTCTAAAATGAGAATTGATCAATTGAAACAACAACAGAAAGTCTTCATAGTGATGAGAATTATAACAGCATTTACTAGCATAAAGAGAAGAGATTTAGTTAGAGAAACATAGATGCCTCAAGGTCTACTTATAATGAATTACTGCTGATAAGTAATAGTTTTAAAGATAGTGAATTTCTGATATGATTGTGCATAGTAACAGGAGAAAACTTAAAGTGGTTAGAAAAAGAAAAGGGCATTGCTATGCGTTTTGTAATTGGCCACATGTATGTAGCATGATCAAACTTCCAAGTTGTACCAAATTATTCATGTTAAGATACACTTGTTCCTCACAACTAATTAGACAGTCAATAATCAGTCTACCATATACTTTGCTCTCTAGGCTGAAGCATGATGATACAATTCTATGCTTGGTTGAATTACATCTATCTTAGTAGTTTGAATAATATCACTAACAGGACCATGTAGAAGGGTATCATGAGTTGTCTTCCAAAACTCAAATATACTTCTCAATAGCTGTTGCAAAGTGGGATGCTGACTTTTATGTCAAAGTGGATGATGATATACATGTCGATCCTCATCAGTGGAAGCACATCCTATCTAAGCTCTTGTCATGAACACATGCTTGAATCTTTCACTTTTTGAGCTTAACAATAATTTTAACAGGCATGGTTGCTTCTATTATGGCTCACCATCAATCAAAGCCACGGGTTTATATTGGTTGCATGAAATCAGGGCATGTCTTGACCCAGAAGTAAGATGACAGCTTTTAGTGAAGTTCCTGTGAACATTGTGTCTTAATTTGCTGACAGAAAATAACAAGTTGTATTGACAGAGGAGCAAAGTACCATGAGCTAGAATGCTGGAAGTTTGGTGAGGAAGAGAACAAGTATTTTAGACATGCTACAGGTCAGCTTTATGCAATTTCCAAAGGTTTGGCAACTTATATATCATTCAATTAGTGAGCAGTTGAGCTCCTATAGCTAACAAAGACACTCATTTGAATCCAAATTCCTTTTTTGATAGTGTCATTTGCTTTGCAGGCATTTACTTCACATATATGAAAATGAGGATGTTTCTCTAGGTTCATGGTTTATCGGTCTAGATGTGGAGCATATTGATGAGAGAAATCTCTATTGTGGTACTCCTCTAGGTATTGCTATGAGGAATATTTTGTATACCATAGAAAATTGGTGTCCTTTGAGGATCAAAGAAATGGCAGAGGAGGATAGCCATGGTCTTTAAATCTTTCGATTCCGCTACTAAACCCCCCAAGGTTTTGACTTGCTCCTCAGTCGGACTTGGTTCTACTACACTTTACTTGTTCAGTTCAGATGGGATTGGTAATAAATATTTATCCATCATATCCATTTGTCCTGATGTTTGCTTATTCGTTTTTGGGGCCAGAAGTTCTCACACAATCCTTTTGTACTTCTGTTGGATTCTATATTTCTTGATTGAGCTCCGGATTATCTATTTTTGTATTATTGTGTATAATTAATCTTTAATTAGATAAAAACTACTTTCCGAATCCAGAGCTGAATTTCTTCTTGATGTTGGATATGTTATCTTTCTCTACTATATGTTTGATTAATTGTTTTTTTAGTTTGCCTTCAAATTTCTTTATTGCAGTATGAGGCTCTTGTGGGTTTAACTTCTAAGATTAATTAGCTTAAGAAGAAAATTCAAGCTGCTAGAGCTTCTTTGATTAGAGTAAGCTTTTGTATATGTTTGGCAATTCATTTGTATTCTATGAACTTCCTTTTTCTTGATTCAGGCCACTTTATTGTGCTTTTTCCCATTTGCATTGTAGTGTGGAGGAAAGGATTGAAAAGAATTGGACGAACTTATGCACTCACACATTTCAACTAAGTGTGTTTTGGCATTGTCAAAGAGAGAGAGAGTTTTATGTGACCAAGTGAGGCAACAGACATGTTTCTACTTAGAATGGGAAATGTTCTTTGATTCGTGGGCCTAATCCAGGCTTAGGGGAGCTATGAATCTAACTTAACCATCACATGCAATTTGACTTTCCAAATGGTATTTTATTGTGAATATTCTGCATAAGTATCAAATCTAGAACTGCTCTCTTATTATAATTTCCATTCTCCTATAATCAGTTTTAATAAAGTTATGCTCTATTTGTGTCAGGGATTTGAGTTTCAATAAGCTAACTGGTCAAATCCCCCAGTAATTCTAGAATTTTTAGTCACTAGCATTTTCGTGAGTTACAGTATTGAATACTTTGACTTATTTAAAATACTATAGCTAATATGCTCCAAATGAGTTATGCTCTATTTGTGAGTTCTTAAAGTAGGAGTGATTGCTTGCAATTTGATCATCAATGCAAGTTTTTTTTTCTACTATATATTGTCAGTGTATGCTATGTATAGAAAATCTTTTTGGCGCTTTCTTCATATTGATATAAATTAAGTAAATGTTTTAGATACCTTGGGAATACTAAACTAAGTGGAGAACTTCCTATAAATATCATAACTCCAAGTCTTGTCTTGTTATAGCTTTTTAAAAATTCTGAATCAAAGTTAATAAATCAGGTTATTAATTTTCAAATAATCCATCGTTGATCTTGAATTTCACCTTTAGTGGTTCTTTTTAGGAATGTCTCCTTCAATGGGATATCTGGCTAGTTACCTCTACATTATGAATCTAAATTAGCAATGTGAGCTGAGTTACCTTTTGTTAATTGGTTTGGTGAATATATAGGTCAAGTTGTCCTATGTCAAGCAACTTCTAAGCAAATTTCCTTTATAGAAATGTTGCAGGAATGTTTATTGATGCAAATGGCTTATATGACAGGTGTGTGATCTACAAGAATATTTTGTTGATATCATACTTACAAAAGTACTTAGAAACGAAGAATATACTAGAAATTTATTATTGCTTTTAAAAAGAAAATTTACCTTCTTTCGGTGAACTAAGGTTGGCTGGCAAAGGTTGAATATTTCATTATTTTATTTACTTATAACACTACAAAGGATGGGTCACTTCATCATTCCTCAACTCATGTAATTTCAAAAATTATCTTATGCAAGAATTGATCAGTAGTCAATCTTACAATATAATTTTTAGAATTATTCCCTAAAAGTCTTTTAGTGGCATTTCAGTTTCCATTAAAAAATATAGAGGCCTAAACTATTGCATTTGACTCTTAAACCGACCAAATCTAAAGAAGTGAAGTCTGGAAAACTAAAAATAGTTTAATAGAACTCTAAAGATATTCCTAAAACAAAGGTCAAGAACTAGGAGGTTTTTTTTTTAATTTGGTGATGAATAAGATTCCTAAGTAAACATTTTACCAGTTTAGAAAATGTGCTTTAAATGTTGCTTCACCATGCTGATTAGATATGTATACTGGAATGTAACTATGGAAGCTTAGACGGATTGTGAAGGAAAATAGAAGGAAGTAGCAGTTTACATAAATTTCTAATTTTCTCAATGTACACTTCTAAGAAATAGCCTATTCATGTTTCATACCCTTTCTTTAACCATGTCTTGCTCAATGTATTAGTTATAATGTAGTTTCTTCTTGAATGATGAATCTAATACTTCACGAAAGCTTTAAGTACACTGAGTTGCATCGAAAAGGATTCTTCATGCATCAACAAACCCTCAGCCTGTAATCAATATTCACGATTTCTTGTATTTATTTATTACATTCATTTTGAGATCAAGATATTGCATCGGCTTCAAGTTAATCTAAATTTGCTGATTATTTTTGTTGCATACTCTTCATTCTCAGTAAACTATGGAGGCACAAAGCAACATTTTCTATGATGACACTGATATTTTGGGACCTACTTCAGTAGATGTGAGCATAGAACATGAATGGGCAGTAAGTAGTGCATGATTTTACATTTCAAACCCAACCCAATTATATTGCAACAGCATGTTCTCAGATTACTACTACTTTGGAGTCAGAACTGTACAAAACTGCTCACATTTCTCCTAGATCATTAAGATACTTCCACTTCGGGTTAAGGAATAGAGAATACAATGTTGAACTCCATTTTGCAGAGATAGTTATGGATGATGTTGATTCTTAATCTTGGAAAGGTCCAGAAAGTGATTGTTTGATGTGCATATTTAGGTACAAATTGCATCTATCACATTCTTTAGCTTGCTACTTCTTTTGACAATCATGTGTATTAGAACATGATACATCTCTTATATAAGATCTTTGGGCCCCATGACATGCAAATCTCATGGCAAATATAATGTCTCTTTGCTATTGCATCCCCATTATATAAATCACAGTTCTTACAATTGGGTTATGGTCGATTTGATTATAACAAGGATTATATTCGATGAATGTTAAACAAAGTAAAGAGTGATAGGTTCATTTTCATAGGTATATCACACATACCAATAATGTTGTTGAATTTGTCATAATATGCAGGATCAGTGAGTCTTGCAAGATTTTAATATTTTAGAGGAAGAAAAGGGTGCTAAGAGAGCCATCATTAAAACGTTTAAGGTGAATGTAACCAATTCTACCATTGACATTCATTTTTTCTAGGCTGGAAGGGGTACTTGTTGCATTCCTAAATAGTTAGCATACAGTCTATAAGGGGTACTTATTGTAATAAACATGTACAGTCAACATGATGGTAGATGGTATGGTTATGAAAATGGTCCTGGTGACTTGCGGTAACATGTCGTAATTCCACATTTAATACTATACTATGTTATTCCTAGATGGGTCACAATATGGACCATCGTCAACAGATGGGCGATAAGGGGTACTTGTTGTAATAAACATATATAGTCAACATGATGGTAGATGGTCGGGTTATGAGAATGGTCCTGGTAACTAGTGGTAACGTGTCATAATTCCACATTTAATACTATACTATGTTATTCTTAGATGGGTCACAATATGGACCATCGTCAGCATACGGGCTATAAGGGGTACTTGTTATAATAAACATGTACAATTAACATGATGGTACATGATCTGGTTATGAGAATGGTTCTGGTCACTAGCGGTTGTGGCAGTACTCTTTCGACTATGTTTTTAATGTGTTGTAATTCCACATTTAATATTATAGTATGTTATTCCTAGATGGGTCACAATATGAACCATATGTAATATCAAAATATTTCCTAAAGCAATACCTAAAGTCTATGCGAGCACCCAATGCTTGGTTCCACATTTTCTTTGTGTTTAGTCTATATATTGTTTTTGAAAATATGATTTTAATTTTTTAAATATTTTGTCTATTTGCCCTTGTTGTTAAAATTGGTCTATTTGGGAAAATTGTGGCTCGCCCAAAACAGCCTTGAATCCTACAAAATGTCATACCCTTTAATTGGGATTGCAAATAAAAGATCTATAGAGTTTGAGGGTACTCCTATGACAAAAATGATATGGTTTTTGGCAATATGGAGCTATTAGTTATTTTATTAACAAAGAATTGTGTTTTTTTAAAAAAACTATAAGAGCACAATCTTTACATTTAGTAAATCGGTTGATTTTAAAAAAAGATTATGCATTAAATTACGGTTGCAAATGAGTATCTCATATTAATGGTCACAATAATTATATTTAAAACTCTATCAATAATGAATTTATTTTAAACTACATTCTAAATGCACACAAGTCATTAGTAACCAAATTCCAAGAGAACCTACTTAATTGACCAATAAATATATCCTATTTATAGTGATATAAATTATATATTATATTTAGGAGGTTGATTTGTACCAAGTTTTTGTCAAAATTTTTTGCTTTACATTTGTTGATTATAGAAAGTGCTTAGTCATAGATTAAATTTGAATATAAACATATAATTATTTAGGTTCAATTATGGTTTTCTCATTTTAAAATTGAAAAGATATATTTCTTAAGTAACACGAATCCAATTACTGTTCTAAATCGTTCATTTGATTGGTTCATGTAATCTAACTGTTTTATTCATAGATCTTTTTCATAGATAATTACAACATTTTTATTTTGTTTAATTTTGTTAATGTAGACAATAAAATATAGTAAGGACTATTTAGTTAAGATGTGTTTCCATTTTCAGCTTCATAACGAAATATGGATGTAGTCTTATTTATGTCAAGTGTAGTGTGTCACTGACTAATAAAGCAATTTAAATAGAACCTCTTTAAGTTATTTATGTAATTGTATAAACTACGTGATTGTCAAATGAAATATATAGAAATCTATTTTGATAGTTGATTGATATGAATATTAGTTCTAATATGTTAATTATTGCTAATTTGACTATAGGGATTTAAATGGTTGTGGGATGTTATTTCCTTTCATAAACTTGATTGGCATTTTTAGTGTTGTATATTAAATATTAAACAAAGGGAGGACATATAATTATTTGGTTCTTATTCTCCTACCAAAATTAGTATTGTCATTTTCATTATCTTTTAGTTGTTATTAAAATGTCAAGCACGTTATGATAAGCAATTTTTGCGATAAGTATTCATGTATAGATAAGTGATTACTTATGGCTTTCTATTATCAATAGATTTTGCTACAATTTATTTTGTTGCAATCTGGAACCTGGACCTTCCCCCTTTTGTTAGTTTGGATTCGATTTGTGCCTTTACTAGAGGCTGCTTTCGAGATCAGTACATTGCATTTAGACAAATTTCGGGTTCACATTGTGGAGTTGTGACTTGTTGAATCAACAATTTTTTTCAAGGTGAGTTCCGACTGTACATGTTGTTTTATCAATTATGTAAGTTGGTATCCTTTCATTTCTTTGTTTATCCAACTCATAGTTTTTAAACTTCTCGTAATTTGCAAATAAGCTAAGAGTTTATTTATAGTTAAGAGTTAAGCTTATTACTTCCAATGATAAACATATGTTTAACTTTACTACTCCTTATGTCCTATATTAATAGCTCCATATCTATTTTTTTTCATTTTTATTAGATAATAGGTTCCACGTAACATACAACATAATAAAAACTTATATTGTCATATACTTATAAGATTATCTACATTTTACAATAGTTCGAGCTCCTTTGTGTCCCTGCACTCCTTGCACTATCTGGTTGATCTGGGGAGGTGAAGTGAGAGGGAAAGCACCATGCAGGTGGAAGTGAAGATGATGCAGGGCTTGACGCTGAACTCCCCAGGGGCCATGTGCTTGGTTGTCCATGCCCACCAGCACGGCAAGGAAGATGACCTTGTAGTCTCTCAGGCCGTGGGTGACTTCCATGATATTGTTGTCCATGGAATGATGTTATGGTGGGCCACCAGAATGGAGTGGATGGAGCGGCTAGCTTCTGAACTAGGAACCAGGAAGCTGAACCCGCTCAACCTGAAGACCTACGAGGTAGTCCGCAACGTCATCCACGATGTGGCCAGGCTATTCCCGGAGTCCTTCTACCATCCTAGTGCCAAAAAGGTGGCCCCAGGGTGTTGGAAGTTGCTTTCGGCTATCTAGAACTTACTCTCCAACGGTGAGACCCTGAGCTAGCTGTTGGAGGTCTTCATCAACTCGACTCAGCCCTTCATTGAGTCACTAAATCGAACCATCATGTATTGGGAGGACATGCTACTGAACTCGGTCTTGAGCGTCAGCCTGGCTGCGCTGCTGGCGGAGTCGGTAATCCTGCAAACATGGAACAACTGCCCAAATAATACAAAGCTAGTCGTGACAGCCGGTACGACCATGGTGGGTTTGTCAACCATGACAGCCGGTACGACCGTCATGAAGGGGACGCCCCGGGGAGCTGTTTAACTACGCGAGGGGAATGGAGGGTCGTGGTGCGCACAGTTCAAGACGTGGCAGAGGATGGCTTATGGAGATGGGGATGGTGGTGGGAGGAGAGGTGGTGTTGTGGTAGGAACAGGCAGACTAGAGCAATTAATATATCTAGAGGACGACAATTGGCTTCTCCTGTTTGTGGAGCGAAGTAAAAAATAAATTGTATGAGAAGCATGACAGACCTGTATAACGGCTTAAATTTAGCCAAATAGAGCAACTAATATGGAACACCATTTTTTTTCTATTGGAGCTATTAATATAGGACAGTGGGAGTATATTACAAAGGTTTAACTCATTCCAATCCACGTTGTACCTGCTCTTTGTTTCAATTTGCTCAAAGTCATTTTAGAGACTCCTTTATTAATTTCATTGTGAGACCATAAAAAATTGGTTTCTCAAGTGTGTGCACTTGCAGTTTCTTGAACTAATATTGAATTTCAAGGTTAGTTCACAGTCTATTAATACTAATTTTAAGAATTTCTATGAATTCTCTTACTTTGATTATCCACTTCTTTCATTAGAACCACATTTATTAATTAATATATTGCTTTAAACAAAATGCTCACATACACGTTTACACTGAATTTATTATTGAATTTTGGGTCATGAAGGATTCTCGGTTTTGTGGGTAAAAAAAGAGCTTGGTTTTTAATATTTTATAAACCGAAATAAACTACCAAAATTTGAATAATGTGGTAACAAATTTTAGCAAAACAAAAATTTGAATTAAGAAATTATATCAATTTACTGTCAAAGTAAATGTGGTTATACATATGCAGGTTTCTTATATAATTTGGATTTTATTGTTATATATGCATATATATATATATATATATAGATAAAGAAAGAGATAAATATTTGTAATATTTAACTTTACATTCAAGTCCTTCTTTAGCCTGAATTTGTTGTAGTTGATGCGTGGATTTTAAAGATAAGTTTAGATCAAGATATTTGGTACATTGCATACTCAAAATGCAACAAAAAAGTTAGCAATCAACATAATGTTGATCCGTGTGATAAATATCATGTTACTCCGATAATGAAAGTCCATAGGTATATTTCATATTTAACTTCATCTATTTAAAATCGTTTCACGATGGTCGTAACTGTTTTGTTATTATTATTCATATATAGGTTTTATTTCCAACCAAATATAGGAGATAATACTGGTAACATGTGGATAATTATTTTTTTATGCATAAGCAAAAAAAAAGTTTGGATACTCATCTGATGCAATACATAATTTAAAGGTAACCTCTATGATATTTTATATTATTTAATAATGTACTTAATTCGTATGTATACAAGGCAATAGGAAAAGTTAATATATGTTTATGTTACATTATGAAGGTATCCAATGAGCATGGATTCAAAGCAATTATAGATAAAATCATTTGGAAATCATTTATGTTTGTCCTAAAAATAGATCAAAAATTTATTGTAGTCGAGGTTGTTAAGTTAACTACATGTGTCTCGATTACAGGAACCAAAAATGGTATTTTTTGTTGTCCCAACTATTTGTTACCCGAATTTGTTTATCAATCTATGTTGAGATTATTCTTAACTTTGATCATTGTTTGGTTTTTATTTCCAAGTATAATTAAACATGAAGATGACAATGTTTCTACAACAAAATAAACTGCACTTTGTTTATTTTTACTATTTAACTTCTTATTGTTTTCTTACTTTTATAAACTATTGGCTTGTTCTATACATCTCTTCTGACTAATTTGGATGAACTAGATTGTAAAACTTGGGATTGTTATGATTTATGATCGATCTATGTAATTTTTAACTTTGTTTTTAAATAACCTCATTAAGCACAATAACAAATGCAATATATATACGTTCTTTAGAAAACTATATAGATTTCGCCACTTTAATAACTTTGATGTTTGGCCAATATGTTGGAATGGTTATTATTTATACATTATATATTTAGTCAGAAAACACTAAGTATAAAAAAAATTCAATGTATTGAATTTAATCTACCTATT